>VIBL01000014.1:0-2400000 GCA_008271625.1 Lutraria rhynchaena | reverse complement strand
GTCATTTGTGATCCTTTGTACGTGTGTTTTGGGGGTCATGAAGTTATTTTATATGTCATGGTATCATCCGAAGAGCATTACTGAGAACAACACATGTAACCATTTATTCCATGGCAAACTCAGTTACTAGTCAATTTTCTATACTGTTATGTTACTCTGTTATGTACCTGAATTACTTTGGTTTACCGTTGAATAAATGCTTCTTGTATGCAGTCTTTTTTATTTGGTCCACCATTGTTCACACATGCTTTGCAAGCATCTGCAACATTCAGATCATCGAGGTCTATTACGCGAATGAATGATTTCTGACAATGATAATAAGGTTTATAAATTGCACCAAACTGCAATAACTTTGTATATTTCATCATCTGTTGAGAATAATCATGAGTTGCCTTTCGACTTATTTGCTTTTAATTTGACTTTTCCTGAAGTGATATGTCATAAACAGTAGAAAAGGCACTATCGCTGAAATACTATGTTAATCATGTATCATAGTTTGTCAAGTACTTTCTTATATTAAAATTGTAACAAAAATTAAAAGGGTAATTCATACACAGGGCCTTTGTTCCGAAAATTTGGAATGGACCTTAGCCACTTTTGGGGGGGGAATTATAGCCATTCTTTGTTTAGAAAACTGCTGGCTTGAAATTGTTAACTTTTTCAAGTGCGAAAGTCATCAACATAAAAGCGAGGTAATCGTGTATGTACAAATTGTATGTATGTACAAATTGTATGTATGTACAAATTGTGTGTATGTACAAATTGTGTGTATGTACAAATTGTGTGTATGTACAAATTGTATGTATGTACAAATTGTATGTATGTACAAATTGTACGTATGTACAAATTGTACGTATGTACAAATTGACAACTTAAATTGCTTTAAGTTGTCAGCCAAATTGGGAAAAGGCAGACTGACTTCCAAGATAGATAAACAAACAACAACTGATCAGGCACTTCTCCAAATTGGGAAGAAGATGTTTTTTTGCTATTGGGAAGTCACTGAATATCAGCCATATGTACATTTGTTATGAATAAAAACTGGAGATTACATATTGTGGTGCATTTTATGTATTGACAGGTTTAGTAACCAAATTACATACGAAGTCCTGATGGTATTGTTACTAGGGCAACTCAAAAGGAATGCCAGATTTCAGAAAATTTGGTGTTATCTTTAATTCTGGGTTTTTGAAAGTGATGTTGCCTCAAAAATAGGGAATGGAGAATGCAAATGTGCAAATTGAAATAATACCCATGGCTGCCCTGTAATTTTCTTTTTCAATAAAGAGTTAGAGATATTACAAATAATAAAAACACAACCTCAAAGAAAGTTGATGAAGTGTATGTAATCTTCACCTGTTTATATGACCTGTTATTGGTCCGGCATAAACTATTTTACCATATTGCGTGTCTTTTCAATATTCTCTTAAAATGCATCTTTTATATTTAATTATAAAATTATTATTATTACACAACTATTCCTGAATTTGATTTTATTGTTTGTTCATTTTAAAATCTTCATGGAGGAATTGCAGCCTTAATTGATAAAAAATATTTTGAAGTGTTTTTAGAAGTTTATGCTACAAGAACACAAAATTTGTTTGTAGAATTTTTTCCCCATTTTCAGTTAGAATTCTGTACGATTCTATCTCTCCCAGATGTGACGCCATTTTCCCATGTAAGGTGTCAGAGTATGTCACATGAACAGATGAAAGTTTCCCTTGGGTGATTCGTAAGATATATGGGCATTGGATTTTCCTAGCAGGCTAGAAAATTGTCGTTACATTGTGGCTTCATAGCACAATGACTTCCATAAATACATTCGGAACAAAAAAAAACATGTTGAATACTAAAGTATTTTAAGGCTGATGACATGTTGACCCCAGGTTTATCTGTTTTTTCTTCGTTATTGTTGTATATTGTTGGATTGTTCCTGCAAAAAAATGTGTCTTCAGTTATATTGTTGTTCATTTATTGTGAGGAAGTGTGATCTTCAGCTGTACATTTTCTCACCTCTGAATCTTATTCCCCAAAATGAAAAAATCTTATTGGAAGAAAATTTTGTTTCTTGGAGAAGCGGATGTCATGTGTTATTATTAGAAAAAAAGTATTTCTTTACCATAGTTGAGAATTGTAGATCTGTTTAAATTCTCCATACATGGTGGAGATACTGACATATCTCTGAGAGACTTCCATGGTTGAGTAGTAACCTAGGGGTGACTAGTAATCACTAGCTTTTCATCACTGTTAGTACGAAACCTTCTCAGGACTTGACAAATTCCACTTGTGAAGAAGCTGTCCAGTTCACTTATGAAGGTTGATGGGTCTACCCAGGTGGAAATGTTGCCTAATGAACCAGCTGTTCAACCATCGAACAAAGAAAACAACAACAAAAAAACGCATCTCAGTGAGTGTCCAGTTCTCAGATGTCAAATGCTATTTAATATCCTTTATACAATTTGTACATATATGATTACCTCCCTTTTGTGTTGACTTTTTGCACTGTCATCTTATAGTTACCTCCCTTTGCTCAATGTAAGTAATTAGTTTTACAGACAGTATTTATATACATGAGTCTACCTGGCTGATAATTATCTGGAATCTTATGGTTAAGTAATTATAAATATTGATTAATGATGTAAATAATAGATACCTATTATCTATTTGATGAGGGTTAGTCAGTGCTATTGACATCTTGTATATTAGTACTGATACAAATTTACTGATATGTTCACCATGTCTTTGTACCTGTAGTAAACAATATGTTAGCAATGTCTGCTTATTTTTATTCTAGAAATAAGAATCGATGGGTCTACATTATTACAGTCCTTTAAGCTTTCAAGTCTGTGATTTTTCTTCAGTGTTGGATATTTTTGTTAATTATGATTGTTTGATCAAACAAGTCGTTGTATTTACTACAAACACCACCATAGACATATTGGTAAATCAGTTAATTATTATCCCAACACTCCATCTTTACTTTGTAAGCTATCCATTAATTACTCGTTTCTTTGAAAGAAGCATTTTCTTAGGGTCAACCCTGAAACAGCAGACAAGTACATCAATAATAATGGCTTGTGTCTGAGAGTATTAGAATTGAGCTTATAAATCAGTCTAAATCAGTCTAAAAACAAGCACCTGATTGGTTGTTTTCAAACTGTTTTTTCGAAATTGACCAATGATACGGCGCTTTATAAGGACTGTGATTACATCACAATTGAAATAATTATATTTGTATTTGGTTTGATATCATTACGAGTATTTCATATAAGTATATAAATTTACACATAGTCATTTTATTGTCTCTTATGATTGAAATCAATTTAATCTGTAAAAAATGAGTTTACATTCCAATTATGTTGGATTTCTGGCTTCATCAGATTATTGCTTTGGGAATTAACAAAGCAATTTTTTTTGATATCTGGATAAACAATGGCAGATTGCAGTTGCTCTGTTTCATTACTTGCCTTAAATCTTTTTCACTGGGGTTTAACATCGCACCTACATTCAGGGGCATTTGGCGACATAAAAGCTTCAATTTCTTAGGAATATACCTTAGGCGTACGCCTGGGTAGAAGCATCGACTTTCCAAAAGCTAGCTGGATAGCTTCCTCACTTGTGAAATTTGGTCCTGCGTTGGATTTGTTCTCACTGTGTTGAGGGGCTAGTGATTACTAATCAGAGACTACAGCCTCTCCACCCTTCCGCCAAATTCTACCATTTAGATGTAGATTTATTAAAAAGTTTTTTGGGGAGGTCGTTACTGGTTTTGGAACTTGATAACTGCCATCTTTTTCACATGAATGGTCAGTAGTGGAGGGCATATGGCCTTAGACACAATGCGTTGAACCAAATCTAATCTGTTGAATATTCACATGGTGAAAGTTTACCGGAATGCTCAGGAATTTTGTTTTTCACATGTTTGGAATGAACTGAATTTTTTCTATTTTATTTTTTTTCATTTTTTTCAAAATTTTTAACTTTCATATAGCTATGCAAATCATTTGATGACAAACACCTTATTTCAGTACTGATTCCATTTATTTTAATTATGGACAGTTATATTGTAGTTAAACATTAAATTGCCTTACACAATTCTGGCTGCAGATTATCAGTTGTGTTTCTCATTATATGGTTCATTTTTTGTTAGTTTGTTTGTTTGTGTATTTCCCCTTGTCTTTACTATGGACGAGCACAAACTGTTTCTTACATGTTAGTTTCACGCCAGTATGACAGTATGACACCAGTTTCTTGCGAAGTATATTTAAATTTCTTTTTATCTCTCTCTCTCTTTCTGGTTGGAATATTGTTTTTTTCCAATAGAGCATTTACAGGAAGTCTATCAAGACATAGTATATCAATGTACATTCTTATGACCTTTATTCCAACTTTCAACAACTGCTCAGACTGACTTAGAGTGTTGATCAAGTTGTTTGTTCTTGCGTACTGAGATGAGAACTCTATCCATTTCTTGTAGCATATGATCTCTGTTGAACAGACAGGAAATTGGGGCTGTTATTATCACTGAACTATGTAACTGGTGTCCAGCTGGAGGGAAAACCAGGCTGGCGATATAATTTGCCAATATAATGGAATAACTTGGGAAAGGATAGTGATAATAGTGTTTTCATGCTGTCAGTACAGTATACCTTTAGAAAGCTTGGATTGAAAGTGTTTGTGTGTATAGGAATTTTTGGTGTTTGGTTATTTATTTTTTCTTAGGACTTTTTTTGATAAATCTGGCCATGTGTTGATGTTTACATATTTGTTTTTTAAAACAAAACAATTCTTCATTTCATGTGATTTTGTGTCAAGGTTTTATTATATGAAATATTTCACGGGATGAAAAGCGATAGATTGACTCTGATTAACGGTTTGTCAATTTCTCAGTAAAAATACTGGTATTTTACATTTATTTATTTTTTGAAATTTGAAAATATTACATGATGCATAAATTGTGAATTTATGTTGCAGTATACTTTTTAATTGATTCATTCTGTAGAATATTTTTGCCAATTTATGGAAGTAAGTTTACAAAAAATATTTTTTTTTCACAAAATCAAGAAAATATGTTTCAGATTGTATGGAAATATTAATTAAGAACATACAATTATACTTATTGCATATTTTGAATATTTTGTACATATTTCACCTCGTTGATCCTAATGCAGTTGATAATTATGTCAGCAATAAATTCCAGAAATTGTGAAAACTCTCTAAATATTGTTTTCATCAACAACCTGCTTATCAGTTCATGATGTTAGTTTTCTGATGAGAAAAGCAGCCTACATTACTTTATGATGAAATGTTCCCATTTTTTTAGTATGACTGTGAAATCATTCAGTACCATGTTATATTCATCCATATCTATGTGGAGATAATATTTCCCACTTTGCTGGGGTTGATGTATTCCAATTTTCTGTTAATTCTTATTGATGTTTTTTTTTCACACTGTTTGAAGTGTCTTTTCTTACAGATCAATACCTGTTGTTCATTTTTACATCTAATTCTTTACTGGATCAGTTTTATTACTGAGTAAATAATGATAAGTGGTTTATGGTAAAGTTTAGTAGTGTGGCAACTATTATTTTTTTTAAAAAATTAAGTGATGTAATCAATGGTGACACAATGGGGGTCTCATGTTGTCTCTTTGGTTCTTTTTTTTTATTTTCTTGCTCTGTCAGATCTGTACTTGCTGTAATTTAATTACCAGCATCTTTTTTAACACCAAATCGCTCATTCGTCTCTGTAAAATCGCCAACAGTGACAATGCTGTGGTTGGATTTCCTTCATTCCAGGACTGTGGACTTCTAGCTCGTTAATCAACTGACACTGTTTCTGCATTGCAGCATAAAATATTTATTACTGTTTGCTGTGAGATGCTTGGTAATTAGCAACCAGTTTCACTCCATATTTAATGGGCATCAAGTCGTTTCCAGTCCATCAGATTAAAACTAATGATAATTTTCCCCACTTGAATAGAGCCTCTTTTAGAATAACAAATTTGAATGATTGTCAATCAGCTGTTGGACCACAGGAGTGGAATTTTGCAGAGGGAAAATGGACTAATTTGTGCTCAAAATGGACCTTTCCCTGTATTTTGTGGGGAAATGGGGAAATGGACTAATTTGTGCTCAAAATGGACCTTTCCCTGTATTTTGTGGGGAAATGGACTGATTTGTGCTCAAAATGGACCTTTCCCTGTATTTTGTGGGGAAATGGACTGATTTGTGCTCAAAATGGACCTTTCCCTTGTATATGTGTATTGAACATTTACATTATTTCCAAATTTTGATGTCTAATTTGGCAGGATCATACATGAGATGTATTGTAAAATTCTAAATTGAAATTTTCACTTCTTGCGCTCAGTATATACCACACATGAAGTCCTAGAAACCCTGTCTTAGTAATAGATTCTATCAATATCTTATAATTCCCTGCCAAAACCATTTTAGTCTATAGTTCTATTTTAGATTCTTTTTATATTGAATCTATTTGTAGCTTAATATATATATATATATATATATATATATATATATATAGAAAACCTTTGTTTGTGTAAATGTGGTCTAAAAATATATTCTTATTTAAAAGTAAAAAAATAATATTTATCGCAGATAGTTTGTGAATACTTATATTCTTTTAGATGTATTATTTTTATAGCTGTTAAGTAAACATATCTTGGATGTTAGGTTTTAATAGACATCTGATCTTACCTCCTTGTTACAGAAAAGAATCTGAGTTAGCTATAGTGTATAATATTTTTTTTTTATTTATTTATTTTATTGGCTTTTAACTATCAAGTTCATCACCAAATAAGTTAATTACAATGATGGCAGTACATGAGCGCAGCTTACAACATACTAATATAAAAGAAATATAATACAAATATAAATGAAAATACAATGAAAAGCATGCATGTATACTTAATGTTACATGGCAAATAGATAGGAAATAAAAAAGAAGTATTACTTTTGGAATCCAGTTATATAGGACTTCCTATCTACACTAGATACATGTTCCAGATCTGACAGACTTTAACTTTGGGCTTTAATGACGCACCAACAGCCAGGGTCATGTGGCGACTTTTTCAGCTTTAATGTTACAGGAAGACCCCAGGTGCACACCTGGGTAGAACCGCCAACCTTCTGTTAGCTAGCTAGACAACTTCCTCACATGTGAATTTTTTCTGGTCCCAGGTAGGATTCAGACTCATGGAGGTGAGGGGCTAGTGATTACCAGTAGGAGACCATAACCACTCGACCACACAGGCCCCTTTTCATACCTTACTTGCTTGACTTGATCTTTAATTCAAGAAGGGGCTTTTAATGTGATGGATGATAGTGTAACCACTTGAAACAATGTTACGCTATTCATATGTGATGTATTTTCGCTAAAAAATTGTTTTAATCATGATGTGGCCATTCCACTGTGTTCAATCCTAGTGAAAGTGTATTGAACTTTTAAGATCACTACTCATCAAGTTTGATAATTAACGTTATGTTCCCTGCAATTAGTTGGAAAACAAATTACTTGTTAATTAATATTTATGTTTTGTAGGAAATGCAAGTTTCATGTTTTTCGAAGGAAACACCAGAATTTGTTCAGTATCTTTCTTGTTCATTATAATATGATCACATCGCTGAGGTCTATACATCGCTTGATATTTTGAACTAGATTGAATGTCCAGGCTGTATTCAATATTTACTCTCTTATAAATATGAATTATAGTTATATACTGGTTAAGGTTAACGCATAACAGCTACCATGATGATGTCATATTGTTTATAAACACATGGGGATTCCATGATACGAAAATATTTAAAATTTGATGTTTGCTATAAATTATTGACTTTAATTTTGTCGTGGGCTCAATACATGATACAACCTCATAAACTTGTCACAATTAAATGGGAACATGGGGTTCATCTTATGATCTTTCTTGTGATTGAAGAATAAAAAATGTATCTTCTTTCATTTGACAATTTTGTTCAGTACATCTGCTTCACTCCGTGGGGACCAGTTTGGTTGATTTTGAAAGTTTTTCCTTCAGAGATTTGAAAATTGGGACCAAATCATGTAGCAATACAGGAAAATTGGGAAAGTAGGTCTTGGAAAGTGGCTTAAGCATTTCGTCTTTTATCTGGTTCATCTTAATAGGCAAGAAATTTAATACTGTTGGGTTATAAATTTCCACTATGTTCGTTTTAACATATACACATGGAATATAGAATTATGACCTCTTACAGTATAAAATATACCTATGCCAAATCGTGCCTCAGTCAGGGTACTAGTAATTCTTTTACTTTAAAGCTATCATTTTACTAATTGATATGATGTGAATATTGACCAACAGCTTGTTGTCTTTGTGTGTTACTGAAATGTTCTTAAAAGTGGGATTTTCTATGGTTAATACGGTATATAGTTACCACACTTATTGTTTCATGTTTCTATTAAGGTCAATATTAGTAAAAAGGGTTGTTATTTGATTCAATGCTTCTCTGTGGCTGTTTTTAATGATCCAGTGCTTACGGCATTAGTTAATACGTAAATTATTACACACAATACATATTTGACTAGTAATGCTTCTGTTTGACCTTCGATTTAGAATGTAAACAATATCTACAAACAGTTGGTTTTATTGTTACTACACTGTTGCTTTGGTGTCAGTATTTCATTTGTCTGTTGTAAGCAAACACTTGTGTATAAGTCAATAGTGTTGTACTGTCAAGCTGTTGCTAGTTCTGTGCTCTTATGATATTTATCCTTATAGAAAAATGATAGACGGAAATATCATGTATTTAATTATTCAATGTTTACAATTAATATATGATCTATACCATGGTTGTTAAATGCATTGGGTAAAGTGTGTGGTTTGTAATGCTTAAATGCTTCGCATGTTTTATTGCTGCTGGTTGTCATGGCAATGTATTGTTACATACCTTAATAGACATTACTTTAATATTTATATTTAATATTATTTGTTTCATACTTTAATAGACATTTGTTTAGTATCAACATTGGAATCATGTGTGTGGAAACATGCATTATGCTGGAAAATAAAATGGTTGTGTTCAGGGTTACACAACAGACCCTATTTTTTGGTGCCAACCCAAGGTTTCTAAAATGAAAATCCAAAGTTCAAGTACAAAAATATTTTGGGACAGATAATACCTTCCAAATTGAAAGATGTAGATTTTGCAAAATTAAAAAATGGTTTTCGTATGTCAGATGATTTCTAGAAAAAAAAACCTGCTAAAAATCCCACCTTTCCCAAAACCCAAATCCCTCCCTGCGCATAGAAACATACACAAATAGGGGACATAACTTAATCTCCCCAAAGCATACTGCTTTGGAATGATCTGCAGCAATGTAACGATTTCATAATTGTCTTTTTGCTGCCAAGTTTTTCGGACGGGTTTGTTTGTCTAAATAAAATCTTTCTTGCACTAGCTCATTTAAGTGTTCTTTTTAAGGTTTAGCGATAAACTGGAAGGAATGTAAGACCATTAGTATATTGTGTAAAGAGGTGTCCAGTTTCTTGGTCAGATGCATTTGTACTGAAGTGTCTTAAATTAGCTATCCTGGATGTCTTAATCTCTTAAATAGTGTAGATGTCACCTCTGGATGGATTACCAGTGTGTTTAACCACTCATCATGACAGGCTCATATTCTGCAGAAAACATGTCATGTTGTTGTATGTAACATGATAGATTTGGGGTCTGCTTTCTTTTTTGGCTTCTTCACTTATCTTCTCATAAATGCGGGTGGACTTGTATACCAACAAGGTAATTGAAGGACTAGATAAGAGATTGGAGCTTGATGTTAGATTGTTCGTTATTTGTAAGGTGAGATATGGCTGAAATCAGAAGCTAATCTGTGGTTAATGATGGCAACTGAACTATATAATGAAAAAGGACAGGTTTTTTCATGCTCTACAGCTGAGATTGAGTCAATAAAACACATGTTTTCTTCAAAGTAAATCAGAGTTCTTTCTATTTGTGATTTTTTTTAATATAATTGTGTTTGTATTTTGTATGTATGTGTACAAACTTATTTGATTAATCATCTAATTTATTTTTTCTGAAACAAGAAAAAGTACAGTTTAACCAAATTGTGAATTTCTTGTAAATTAAATTTATGTGGATTTTGGCTGTAGAAATACGGTTTAGGATTATTTTATATATTTTTTTATGTCTTAGAATGTATTGTATGGAAATAAGTGTTTTATGATCAATTAAGATTCCAAAAAGTAATGAAATAATTAGAAGGAGGAGCCAATAAATGATTTAGTTGCTGTTGCCTGATGTAAATTCAATTATAGTTAATGGAAAAAATATTATCATAAAAACAGTCATGTATGGCTGTTGAACCAATGATTTTACTAGATAAATGGCAGTAATTAATGAATTGATTTATTTCCTGTATAAAATAATGAAGTGAATATTTTGTGTATAGATTTTACATTACTGCTATAGTGTGGGAAAACATAATTCAGAATTATCTGTTGAAATCAAGTTGTGCAGCAATATAAAAAAAAGATGCTGATCAGAAAATGAAGATTTATAGTCGAACTCAACAATGCATATTTTTTACTCCCTGTTCTTGTAATCAGTGGCTCTGGTAACATTTGATAACTAATTTCCGGCTACCAAGTTCTTTTGTCACCATTTCCTGCGGGAATCCATTGTTCGACCATAAATAATTGGTGGAAACTGGCATTGTGTCACCCATAATCGGTTGATCGTTTGATTTTTTTAGCATTCAAAAACAGCTTTTCACAGTTGATCAATTACTGTTTGTGACCGGCTATCATTTCATTTTGTCGTATCAGTTTTTTCTGGTTATTTCATTGAAATATTAATGGATCAGTTTTTCATTCATCGTTTTTATCCAGATATGTTCTGAATAGATTACGGCATGAAACTCGGTACAAATTAATAAATATTGGAGATATTATAGGCATTCTGAGTGTGTAACATATCACCAATTACACCACTTTCCAATTAAGGCTAACCTGTTGGTCCGCTCCACTCCTGGTTTTAATAGGCTAGTATCATATAAACTTTATCAGCCGGTCAATATTTTTTTTATGGCAACAGAAGTATTGTGTCGCTATTTTTTTTTTGTGTTCACCGTCAATGTAACGATGCAACATTTGCAATGTATACCAATTTTCCATCTTGTAGCGATTATAAACAAACCACTCCATGGCCAAATTATTTCCATCTTGACTAAAGCATGTGTAGATCCCACTATGATGTATTTGTTCTATTGACCAAATATATAATCCTTGACAAAGGGAATTCTTCCGTGATTTTATATCACCATTGATTGTTCTGATGGCCTTGAAGCGGAATAAAGTTTGTTCAGTATATGGTGACTCTCCTGACTGTGGAGTCATAAAAGGTTTAAGTCCTTTATATTACTCTTGTATCGCACAATCAACTTGTGATCCTTCAGCATGTTATGTTAAAAATCAATTATACAGTCAAACCTGTGTTTGCAGTCACCTCCAAGTAAAGACCACCCTGTGAATAAAGGCCATTCTTTGAAAAACTGTCACGGATTATTAAGAACAAACTGAATTCTGAATAAAGGCAATAAAGGTCACATTTTGTCTTTCCCAAGGGTGGCCTTAGTTCACAGGTTTGGTTATAAAGGAGCAGTCTGGAGTTACCAAGGCTGGAAGAAAGTTGGAGAAAGTGACGACTTAAAATGACTGTTTAAACGTAGCATGATTCATAAATGTGATGAAAGCAATGTGCCTTCATACATATTGTTAAAACTAGATTTATCTTCGTTTTGTTTGACTATTAGATACTGTAAAACCTCAACATTAAGACTACCTCTGGTACTAAACAAAAAGATTATAATATTTAAGTGCTTTTATTATAAAGTTGAAATATATAATTGAGGTCTTACTGTATTAGCATTTCATTGGTTGATATTAGAAATAGACAGTAGAAATTGATTTGAGATTTCATTGGCTCAAATTTAGTTGTCTATGAAATAAGAGAATTTGATTACATACAATGTATTAGTGATGGGTAGGTTCAGATAAAATAGATGTGGGCAAAATTGTTTTGAAATTTATTTGTTTATAAAGTTTAGCCAAAGCCAAATTAATGAGTTTGTTGTATTCTGAGCTGGATGAAAATGATCTGAAATCTTGTTTGGTTTTACTGATAAAAATATGAATAATTGATTTGACTAATTTGTCAATTCTTGACACTGTTTGTTCAAAGATATAATTACACTGTAATGTGTATGTATTGTTAAGCACTGTTTATTGTAATAATTTTTTTTCAGCAAATAATTGCAAATTTTTCCACCTGCCAATTCCTATTTCTCTGAAATTATATGATTTTGTGTTGTTTTTTTTTATACAATATTGGTATCACCTTAGGACTTCAAGTCTCGTATTTTGAACATTATTAATTCAACGATTTGAAAGAAATTTAAGAAATAGATTTTTACAGGGCTTATATGTGGAAATGAATTAATGTCACAACTTTTTGATTTTATTCTTGGTCTATATGATGCAATGTTTTATGGTAATTGGTGGTGATGGTAGTGTGTCATTTATGATAACATCAATATTATGACGTAATTGATGATGAACTTCGTAGTCATAAAATTCTTGTAACCTCTTGGAAACCTATTTAAGGGCCATAGGGAGTTGTATGTGAAAAGCTTTGTAAATATTTACTACGTGCTTATACTAATAAGGGTTGTTAAATAATTTATGTACAATATGGTATAATGGTGTATGGAACTCTTTCAAGTTCAAATGTTGTTACATAGTCAAGAGATAATATCATGAGCTTACTATCATGAAAATATTGTGTTGTGTGTTTATTTGGTTACGACTATGTTGTATTTTTTAAGCATCTGCCCCCCCCCCCCAACCTTGCATTTAGGCTGTTAGAAAGTTTAGTACAGTGCAACCTCTCCAAAGCAACACCCTTTGGTGTTGTTGAGAGGTTGCTGCTCTAGAGAGGTTAAATAAATAGGCAAAATGTATAGTTGGTAGTTGGGGAAAAGCATGCTGTTGTTGAAGGGAGGTTGTCGCTCAAGAGGGGGCTGCTCTGGAGAGGTTGCATTGTAATGTTGTATGCTTGATAATTAGGGATGGTGAATTTATATTGAAGATACATGTGTTAATTTACTTAAGCATACAAAATAATTCACTGGAAACAGGGCTGTGTATGTATTTAGTTGTATTTGAATTTAGAAAACCTCTTGTCTCTTCTGAAGGTACTTATTCATATTTCCAATTGCTGTATTTATGTAAAAGTATTCATAAAATTTAATGAAAAATGATGTAATTCATTTTTCAGGTTTTATGCGCTAATTTGATTCACAAAACCGCTGATAATGGTGAATATAAATTGTTTTATAAGCTCAGTGTGTGAAATAATCCACTTGTCCAATGTCTGGGACTAATAAAAACTTCTTTGAACTTCAAAATTTATTGAAAAAAAAAATTGTAGACATCCAGTTTCAACAGCTAATGTCTCACATGTTAGCTAGACTGGTTTTACGTCTCCATCATAAAGTCACATGGTACACACAGTTACACAACTGTATTTATTAGGTATCAAACATTCAAACGGCAGCTACATTACAAGAAACATTGTCTATTGAACTTATTTAATGCCACATAGAAGTACCTCAGTCAGTCAAATGACGTGATAAAATACCAGCTCGGAGAAAACTTTCTTTGGTTGTCTGAGTAGCTTAAACTTTAATTGTAAGTTATTACCAAGGTGCAGTTTCTTCATGAAGTACGCAGAAAATACAAGAACAACAATTGATTGAACTCTTCACTGTCATAGTTTCTCATTTCAGAACTTTTGTCATACAATGTGGGTTACATATTAGAAGGCATTGATTGTTGTTTTTCTGTCACACATTCCTCAAAAATTGATCATGTATATGGTCTCCCTTGATTTCCAAATAAAGTAATATATGTCCTTCTTAATTATTGTAGAAAAATAACTTTGGTCTTATGTTCTGCTTGTCTGCCTGCCTGCTTTGATTTTCTTGCCATCTCATTCAGAATTTAGTCATGACCTTGAGGTGGTGACATTTAAAGGGAATGATTGTAAGGGAGATAACTCAGTATGTTGTTTTTCAATAGCATATACTAATGCAAATCAAGTTAAAGCCTTATCTCATAATACTGTATTATTTATTAATTTATCTTTACTGTAAAAGCCATCAAAATAAGACTCCACATTCTGAAATGTTCTAGAAATTAATTGCTAATCAAATTTGTCACCACAGTATGAATAAATATGGAATACAAAATCATTATCACCGGCGATCTCTGGTTTCTAAATGTGGATTAATCAGATTTATAGCTGTTACGTTATCAGATGTTTTGTTCTGTCTATCCTGGAACAATAGGGGATATACAAATGTGTTTTCTACAGTATAACAATGATGTATTATTTTCGTATGAAAAATTATCAATAATTTTCTTTCATCATGTATTTTATTCCCAATGGTTAATGATAATGAATACATTTACATATCAATACGACATTTGAGTTATTGTTGCATGTATGGAATTTATATTAATGAATATTGAATATTGTAAGAATTGACCAGTATGTGCCTCAGATGTTTGAATTATAGATAAGCTGTGAAATACCCCCCCATAAAAGATGCTTTTCCCATGATAAACACTCCTCCTAATAAATGCCCCCTTATTATGAAGATAGAAAAGATATGCCTCACTGTGAAGTATTTTGTAACCTTTCAAAAGATATTTCAAAAAATCATTCAATAATATGAAAATATATAACATAATGGCCCTGGGGCATATATTTTGGGCTCATGGGAGCATTTATTAGGGAACATAAGGTATGTGAGCAATATTAATATATGGTATATATTTACCTTTTTGATGTCTTACTGGCTGCATTATTTTTTTTCGTTATATGCTGATTAATGTATATTTAATAGAATTTAGATATTTCTAGGGAACAGCTTGTTACCTAGTAATTTTCTGGGTTCACCAAATGTGTTAAGCTGTTTGTTGAGTCATTTTAAAGTAAATTAATATGTTTTAGTTTTTTATAAACATTAGCACTAGGTCTTAGGAGAGACTCTATGTACCGGACCTTTGGGGAAATGTTTTTTTCCATTTTATTCATATCTTAGTATAAGGGGCCAAATAATACATTATATTCCCTTAACTATATATAAGCTGAAATTAAAAATGTGATGTTTCCCAGCAAGTTTACTGACAGCAATTGATAATTCACAAACTTTCACAAATTCTGCTTTTTCACCATGTCTCATTCTGCTCTCAATACTGGAATGAATGGTTTATTTAGCAGTGTCAGTTATTAAAGGAAACCTCAGACATCTGATAATTAGTGATATGATTTCCATCAGTTGCTGTTTAATTGTACCATAGTATGATTCCTCTATATAGATCTGTATGTTTTGTATTAATCAATAGACTCTATTTATTAGTGATACTCGTAATAAACTGGCTTATCAGATTCTGTTATATTTGGTGTATTGAGCTATTTTTGGTTCAATATGTTGTATTACCTGATAAGTTTTGTGTTTTCACTGGCACTAGATTCATCTATAATCATATTTTCATTATCTAAACCTATTTTCCGTGTGTCAGGTCATATGGATTGTATTTTGTTAACTTGTGGGTAAATTTGTTTCAGTTTGATTTCATGCCCTAAGCACACTTGTATAAGGACCACCCTCTATAAAGACCACCCCCCCTATGAAGACCACCCCCTATAAACATCCCCCTTATAAACACCACCCTCTAAAAATAGCTTCCCCTATAAACACCCCCCTTATAACCCCCCCCCCTATAAAGAGCTTCCCCTATAAACTCCTCCTCCCCTTATAAACACCACCCCCTATAAAGAGCAAAACTTAATATCAGTAAAAGTTAATATCAAGACTTAAACTTCAGTAATCCAGAAGTGGTCTAAACATCGAGTTGAAATCTAGAGGAAAAATTTATTACAAGCCTGAAAATATGTGATCATTACAATAAGCACATAGTGAAACTGCTGCTCTTATGGTTAATTTGACCTTAAGTGAGTCTATTATTTTACTAAACAATAACAGTAAAAAAAGAGCCATTTGTGCTTGTTGGAAGTATTCTCATTATTCATCCCAGATGTTGAACAAGTGCACATAAGTCACTAGCTGGAACTTTGATCAATTCCTATTGGTGTCGACCTGCTGTTTTTCTATGCACAATGATTGTGGAAGCTGTATCTATCCTGTGTGAACAACCCTGGTTCTAAATTCGTGACTTCTTTTCATGATTACTGGCTGTTTACAAAGTCTAGATGTTGTTCATTAGATCTGATGATTCTAGCTCCTCTATATATTATCATAATTTGAGCATAATAAACAAAAATTGGATAAAAGGCAAAAAATTAGCCTTTGTTTTGTTATCCAGCATTTCGGCTTCTTACGATTTATTTGCATACTTCTTGGTTTTTGTTTGTCTGATTAATTTGATAGAAAGAGAGATGTTGGTTTTATTGAAAGACTCGTTTGTATCTTTGTAGTTGATCCAAAGTGTTGTCCAGTTCAAAAGCTATTTGCTTTGGCTAATATCATACTAGTTGTTGTTGTTGTTGTTGATATGATGTGGATATCAATCAATTAGGGACTTAAATAACGCTCATGTTGGACTTTAGAACTTTGTAATTATGTACTTCAGTAATACATCAAACAAACTTGAAGACCACTTGAACTTTAAGACTTCATCATTATAAAGACCTCTTATTTTCCAATCAGTTTCTTATGTTTTTTCTGTACAACATGTTAATATTGAGACCACCTCAACATTATATTAAGACCAGTTTTTTAGACTTAAATAAATCTTGACAATCACATTTGATGGTAAGCCCATTAACAGGATCTAGACCTGTTTTGTCTAAATATTCCAAAGGAGTTTATATTGCCCATGCACTTTTAAAAAATGTTTGTTTGCCGTTATGCAGCCTAAACTTTTAAACAATGAGTAAGTGAGTATGCATTATTTTTTTGTAAGATTATAAGCTCGTACTGAAAAAAAGGTAATAAACATTTGGGTTCGGAGAGTTTTTGATGAGTTTGCTGCGTAACTGCTAACTAAAATTTTTTAAGGTTAGCCTAATGATAAAATCTGTTCTGTTCTGCTCTGATAATATACTGCTGACTGTTGATACTTTTCCTTGCTAATCTCTGCTTCTAATATTATCTATTTGATATGGAATTATTTTACCAGATGTCCAGTGCTTAGTTCTTCATCAGTCACTGGTCTTTGGTTGTTATCACTTGATACACCTGCGCACAATTGTACAAACATTGGTTAACTTTAACCAAATGGTTAATTTAACCCAAGGTTAAATTTAACCATTTTGGTTTACTAACCATTAAAAAAGTCATTCAAACATTTAAAAAAGGCTGCCATTTTGGTACTGGTTACCATTTATGTTAAGATTTAACCAGCATCTTGGACTTGGGTTAGATTTATTTGAGCTTTAACAAAAACAACATTCGGTTAAATTTAAACAAAATTTTCTATAACAGCTAACTGAACATTTAACCAAAATTTTAACCAACACAATTGGGCACTGGTGTGTATTTCATGGTTTCTTATCCAACAATAAGCATTTGGTGATGGTTTAATGAAGGGGTACATTTCTTGACTCTACAACCCTCGCTATTTTGCTTTATAATTATTTTTTTAGATCAATGATTTCTTGTGTTCATCTACAGTGCAACCTCTCCAGAGTGGCCCTCTCTTTAGCAACAACCTCCCTTCAACAACAACGTAATTTTGCTTCTCCCAATTGGTGTTGCTTTGGAGAGGTTGCACTGTATTTACAAGAGGCATAAGTGACAATGTGTATAACTTAAACATTTAGATTATCAAATTTTTCAACAACCCAAGGAACTCCATAGAAGTACATAGATGATATTTGTAGGAACTTCTATATTCATTACAGATATTTACAATATTGCTTCTGTGACTGACAACTGCACCAGTAGCTCACACAAAATAATTATATAGGTTGTATGTACTTCATAAGTCTGTTTTTTTTTGTGCCGTTTTGATGACCGATATTCGGTCGCGTTCCCGATGGCAAAAAGTATGTTTTTTTCCCAATTGCAAGGCAAAAATTCCCAATTCAAATGAGAAAAAAAATTTCACTATTTTTACAACATGTTTGAGGTTGAAAGTAGCTAGTGTCAATAATATGAGGAAAAAAAATCACTGATTACGTATTTTTAGACTGGTACACTTCTCAATTTTGTCCAAAATTTGCGAAAATTCTAAATTCTGGGGGTCGGGTCATGTTCCCAAAATGCTGAGAAAAAAACCCTGTAAGTACTTCTGTAAGTAACACACAGATGCTTACTATTATACATGTATAAATATTTCATTATTAGCTCATGTCACCAGTTTGAACAGTTTTTGTCAGTTGATCTAGTTCTAAGCCTTATGGACTTTTATTAAATTTACATTTTTGAAGTTATCAGTTGTTGTTGTTGGATTTATTAAATGGTTTTTGGTCTACTTCACTTGAATTATTGAGAAATTGTTTTGTCTCATTTTACAATTTGCCATTCTATGTCTTACCATTCTGACACTATACCATTTCTGACCCCATACAGTGTGATACCATACCATTTCTGATACAAACCCACTCCTAAATATATCCAACGCCATACCATTTCCATCACCTTACCATTTCTGATACCATACAGTGTGTGATACCATACCATTTCTGATACAAACCCATTCCTAAATATATCCAACGCCATACCATTTCCAACACCTTACCATTTCTGATACCATACAGTGTGTGATACCATACCATTTCATATGTTGTTTAATCATTGATGGCGGTATCATTTCTGACTTTTGTCATTTCTGATACTGTATTGTCTGGTTAGGCTGAATGTGTTTTGTTAAGCATGAGCGTTTGATAAAATTATGTAGACATGCTTCAGTGAATCACACAGTCTTTTCTTCAGAGAAATCGGTTTCGAATTAACATGTCTCTGATGTGAAAGTACACAGTATATTTCAATTGATACTCATCCTCTTACAGAATTACCTGGTGGAAAAAAATCTGTCTGTTCAATGTAATAATTATTGAAAGAGTTACTTAGTCTATAGTAAGCAATTACATTGATGTATGTTGTGAGAATCACTGGCCTGTGTAAATCACTTTACTATAAAATCAATTGCTTAGAATGAGATTGCAAAAAAATAAGGGGAGTAGATTTACCTCTGTTGTTGATCTTTTAAAGAGTAAGTTCCACCAGACTATTTTCTTACATTGTGTACTGGATTGAATTCTTGACATTTCAAAGAATATCATAGTCTCCTACTTTTTGCTGAAACTACAATTTCAGATGGATAATTCTTAGAATGAAAGACAATTTCCAGTTTTAATGTGAATTTTAGGTTAATAATTCCTTGAAATTCCATGTTTCTTATATCATTTCATGGTGTTTGTTTCATACTTGTTTTGTCTAGTTACTGTATATTCCCTTATAAATGCCCCTCCCCTAATAAACACCCACCCCCCTTTTTGACAAGAGAAAACAAAAGTGGTTTACCATGACAGGCAGTTTTAATCTGAGATGAACAAGAGAAATTAGTTGAAAACACTTTTTAAATCCTGACACGAACACATTTTCAAAAATGTAACACCCCGGAGGTGTTTATTAGGGAATATATGGTATGTATATTTGATGCTGTGTTATACCCTGTACAGACTTAGTTATATTAATGACCTCACAAAAATAAGTAGGTTTTCAGGAATGAATTGATGTTGAAATCTGCTCAAAGATTATGTTGGTTTTGAGTTTAAACATTCAGGTTTTAATTACATCTAGTTTTACTGTACATGTATTCTTTGTGAGAATCGTATATAAATTGTCCATTTTATCTCATTTGAGCATCAATTTGTGGAATAATTCCGGTGAAGGGAGAATAGAAGTTTCTATTTTATTTAATTATATCTTTTTAATGTTTGTATAGAGTTAGATGATGGATAAACAGTGAAATGTCATTCAATGTTAACAAACCAGCAGTGAACACCTTGTTCGGTGATTTTTATGATTGTCTTTCTTATTTCAATGACTTCGCAGACACCAAAATGCCTACTTTCAGAGTTATAGCCCTTCATGTTTTTCTTTGTTAAGCTTCACTTTTTTTGGATTGTCTGTGGCTTTATTTTGTCAAATACTTTATTTTTAGACTGATTTGCATATCAACACTTGTTACTATAATTGTCTGGTATTGATTGTGGATTTATGACTCTTTTTGTAATTTTAGCAAATAAGTGAAGATGTTTAAGTTAGCTATTTTATTCTCATACTAAGTATTACAGCGGAACTTTTGGTTGTAAAAGTTATAAAATGAACAAGTATAGATCAAGTGTCACATTACTCTTTCCTGTATTTTGGTAGAAATATGTTATTTTTGTTCTTTGTATTGTTAAAACATTGCCATATAAGGCCTGTTAAAGTATAGTACTAAATCGTTGTACAATGGCCTTGTACTGATTAAAACCTTTTTGCAGAAGTGTATTTGTGTAATAGGAGGCCGAAAATAAAGTTCCTGATGCGGGGCTCAAACCCGCAACCTTCTGCTTGCAAGTCAGCTGCTCTACCAACTGAGCTAATCGGGCAGATGGGCATACAAACTAATATATTTACATCTGTTGGTGGTGCTCCTGTGTGTGTGTCTTCCTCGGTTTTGATTTAAAATGGACTTTATATGGAATAATTTGACAAAAGCATGTAGTTTCGGGTTATTCGACGTAAATTGATGGAAATAACAACATTTAAATGTTTCAAGTCCCAAGTGGCCAAGGCGGAGAACTGTAATAATTCAACAAAATGCCACCAATGTGTCCAACAATGCATGTTATACACTCTTAATGGCAGAAAATCTCACTTAGGTATGATATAATACTCTGAGGAAAAAGCCTTTTTGGCATCTCTTGTGTGATTTGACACTCAATGTGATTAAAATACTACAAACTTTGTGGGAAATTATGGCTGAAATGTATGATGTATGGAGATTATATGGTCCAAACTTAGAATACAGTCATTTGATTAAGTTTTGTTTCAACAGTCTTACTGGTACTCCTCACATATTTATGATCATGTTCTCATCCTGTCAGTCTAAACTTGTCAGTTAAGTTCAAGAGGTGTTAGGTTTGTGGACCACAAAATCATGTATTGTCTGGGGTATATTCCCTCTATAGTAGGGGCTATTTATAGGTGTCTTCCCCTACCTGTGGTTCTAACTCTCGGCTCAGCATATTTAGTCTTTTGGTTGAAAAATTCTTTCTCCACTACTGATCCAGGTGATTCATGTGCGGAAGTTGGCAGTTATTTGTGGAGAACAAGGTTTAAGTTTTGGTACACGATCCTGAAAAGTTTATCTGACCTCTGGTAGACAACAAAAAAACAGACAGAAAACCTGAAAAAATGCTAATATTATTTCTTCCTTTAACATGCCTTTGTGTTGATGGCCTGTTTATGTAATATTGTGGTATTGCTCTAGTTAAACTAAGTCTATCACCATGATATGTTACCATTGTCTTTGCTGATATATCAATAAATTATCATAGTATCACATACATTCCATGTCTAACAGTATCATATGTAATCGTTGGTGTTGTTTGAAATTTGGCTACAGAATTCTGTCAAGCTTCAATGTTGAAGTGGTTGTCAAATGTAAGGCTTTTTTTGCTGTGGATCATAAGCATCATGGATTTTGTTGTAGCATTTTTTGTAACTATTTTAGATTTTTAATCAACTGTATACAATTATAATTACACTTGGGATGAATGGTTTTTGTTATTTTAATGAAGACTTTGTATTGAAGGAATGTTCATATTGATTTGAAGCAAAAAATATTTATGACAATTCTGAAAAAGATCAGAATTTGTATCATTTATCAGACCTATATAAATTATCTCCTCATTATACAGAGGTGTATGAAGTACTGATTGAACATCATTATAGCTTGATTTCTCAAGAATGGTTTTAAACATAAAATTTCCAATAAAAAAATGGTCTCATTTTGTTCATAGGCTGCTTTTCTCTGTCTGTAGTTTCATGACAAAATTTCAAGAAATTGCTTTTTCTAGTGAAAAATAAACTTTGAATTAGTGCTTAAGGAAATTTGTATGAAAATGTTCTTTTTAGAGGAATGTGAAATTTCCTTGAATCTTCAGTTTTATTGTAATTGTGAGATGTTGCCACATCTGTGACTACAATGTGCTTACATGTGTGGCAAACCTCATATCAATCATTATATAGTGACAAGACAAGCAGAGTTTCATAGAACATAATTTGGAACACTCTGCAACAATGAATAGAATCTTTAAAAAATCGCGTTCTGTGTCGCCATCATTCGAAATTCCAAAAATCTGTTTACCTAGACAATCAGAATGTGTTGATGATGGTTATGATTTGGAAGTTAATAAAACTCTCAAAGTGCCAACGGAATCACGTGGAAGGTCTTCAAGCTTTGACTCAAGTTCTCTACGACAGGATTCATTTACTAAAGAGTGTTTATCTGTTCCAAGTAAACAAGGACGTCGTTGCCATTCTTTTGATTCGGCATGTTCGCTCCAGATAAACTCAGCAACATCTGAGGAGAGCTTGCCAGATGGTGCCTCAAGTCCTACAAACTGGAGTCTAAAAGTTCCCAAGTATCAAGGAAAGCGTGCTTCACTGGACCTTCCAAAGCTTTGCATTCATTGTATTCACATGGAAGCAAAGGCTCAAGAGAGTCATGAGCGTGAACAGGCTTTGAAAATATACCAAGCTGGTCCTCTTGAAGACAGTGATGGACTTTCGTTCACGTCAAGTACGAGCTACACTTCCACCACACCTGACTCCATGTCAGATCCATCTGGTTTCTACTACCTGAGTGATTCTGAAGATGAAGGAAATGAGTCTGATTGTGAGGATAACAATGAGTATCAGGACCTTAAAGACACGCCTGATAGTGTTTCATCAAAGAAAAAATTTGGTTTTCGTAGTAATAGTTGTAGTGATTGTAATGAGAAATCAAGGATTCTTGATTTCTTGAATGGTCATAATCTGCCTCATATTGACAGCAAAGATGATGAAGATTATGACGATGTTGATGAAGATGAAGACAGTGATGATGAAGATGAAAATGATGATGATGAGGATTACATAAATGCAGTAACTTTGACTGTACCTACCATAAAGCAACAAAGATCATCGTCAATGGATGCTTGTTTTTTGAAAACAAATGATGGTGGACAAAAGATACAAAAGCAAGTTCAGAGACAGAAATCATTTGATAATGGAGATATGTTAGATGTGCCAATGCAAACTCGCTCAAGTTCTGTTGATGTCAATTTACCTACTGAACAACAGAACTGCTACGTGGCCATTCCACATTCTGATTCAAGGTGAGCTTTGTTGTAGCTGTGTTGTCACTGTAAAAATCATCAATATTTAAACAGAAAATGTCAGAACTTCTTTGTGTGATGCGATCGTAAGCATTGCCGCTGAATTTGAAATCAGAAAAGAAACTGAAATTTATGCAGTACTTAAGAATTCTAAATAGTCATTCTAGATTTCAGAGACTTTTTCTTAGGTGTTTTATGGTATTTATAAAAATCATGCTATGTTAACACAACTGTACCTGGATGACATTTATTGTTGCATTTTCACCAGATTGCAGACACCTTTAAACCATTCCTTTAACATCCACTTTGGAGAGAAAAAACTCTTGCGTAGAGATGGGTTTTTTTTAGAGCTTAGAATAAACTGGTTACTTCTAGGTCACTATGCAGTATCAAGCAAGTGTAAATGTTAGTTAGATTCAGCATTATTTCTATGTTAATCCAGTATGTAAATAAGTAAGTTTATTGAACATAGGACCTCCAGCCCATGTACATACACAATATATATGATATTAATATACCTTATACAACATGTTATGACTGAGGTGACCCTTACTGTTGGTGTGACATTTAACCCCTGTGAAAAAAAGAGGTGATTCATTACAAATCATTTACAAATAAAAAAGCAGTTTTCATGTATGACAGAGGGACTGACACATTTAAATCTGCTGTCTTAATCCAGTGGGTAGGCTATATCCCATCACTAACTAATAAGAAGTTATTATTCATTTCAAACCATTATCTTTCATGAACAGAGCCTCAGATTTACCCTTGCCAAAAAGCTTTGCAAAAGCTACATTAAAGCCATGTTAAAGCTATGTTTAACGTACGCAAAAGCTACATTAAAGCTAGTAGTATTGGCACCTTCGCAAAAGCTGCGTTTTTTAAAACCAAAAGGTGCAGAATTCCTCGAGCCAAACCTTCACTTTTTTGTTAAAGAGGCAGCTTTTGTGAATCTTTTAAAGAAAAACGCACTTTATAATGCAAAAGCTTTGCAAAAGCTGCGTTTAAGCTTTGCAAAAGCTGTACTTTTTGGAAAGCTTCGCCATTATTCGCAAAGGTAATGCTTCATATTTGCTGAATTATGTTGTTGTGTACATGGTTCATTTAATGTAGAGATTTTGTTTTTATTACATAATTCTCACCTTATCACATAATTATAACTTCCCAAGTATCAGAGGTATTGGAATTATTTGTCTCACTTGTGTCAACTAATTCATATCAAATTAATTCTATTTTGTTTATGATTTTTATGATGTTGTTCAGTGAACAATTTAATAAAGTGCTTTGATTACAATGTCTTCAGTTGTGTAAACCAAGTTTTTGTTCATGAATTACGGTTTAATGAATCTGTAATTGTGAATTCATCATTATTATTGTTATTCTAGATGTTCTGGAAGAAACTCAAGATTCTATGGTACCATGCTTTTTTTATACTGCTCCTTTTCTATAATTTTTGTTTCAAAGGTATCAGCCTTCAGGAGTCAATAGGGCTTAGCACATTGAGAGTTGTTGCCTACATGTGACCAAAATATCTGAAACAAAACATGTAGAAAATAATTTGCTATAGACAAGGGTTACAAAAGACCGACTGAAGTTTTTGTCAAATGGGTCATGGAAATATTGTTGGCTAAATTATTGTTTCCTTGTGAATATGATCTTGTTCATTTTTTAGGAATAACTACAACATCTAACTACATGTTTAGACCCTTTGTATACATGTATACATTAGCTGATAACTTAATTTACTCATGCAAAACAGAATTAGATCTATTTTTTTCCACTCTCTCCACACCTCGACTATTCAGAATATTTCTGGGGATCAATTATCATACAATATTCTGTAGATAGCTTTCTTAGAGTGACCACACACACACTATCAAGTCCGGACTGATTCAATTATGATAAATTAGCTTTCCATATCTTATGATCTAGACTAATAAATTTCTTCAGATCTCCATATGTTGATCTATATGCTTGTTACACAATGTAGGTTAGTCAGTTTGTACAGACTACATAATTACTGAATATCCTGTACAATATACCGTCCCCTATTATTACCCTAATCCTTTACACAGAAAAAAAATACAAAAATTGCGATTCTCCATAATCTATGCATGTATATTTCACTCCATGTGGAAATTCTTATATGTTCAGGGGCTTCCCCCCAGTTTGAGAAAGGCACTGGGTACCAACCAAATCACATGTTTTTTGTCTGAAATTGGGACTTCTAGTAATTCAACTGTTCTTTAAGGACAATTACTGAATTCATAAAAGGTCGGGAAGATGTATTACTGAATGGGTACATTCAATTACCTTTACTGTAGAACTATTCTTATTTAATCAAGAAAATTACACGGTACTATTTGTCTTTTGTTAATAGGAATTTTTGTTTAAAATTCAGGGAAAAAAGTGTTGCTGTTTTCTATTCAATGGGGAAGGATCCGTTTTTTGACATAAAATAATTGTCACAGTACTGTTTCAGAAATGTTAAAATTGGCTCAGATACGTCAGTGACCATTTTTGGTCTTAATACACCTTTACACAATCCATCAACATGCTAGGCCCTTATGCTTATAAACCTTTACTAATATATTTATTTAACATCATGAATGTATCCAACTGAAGCAAATCTTAGTCTTTATTAAAATCTTCAATGATTGTCTAAAATGTGTACATGAAGAGCTAAATCCCCTCCTTGATATATATGTTAAAAATTGATGTCTGTATAAGATTAAGGTTACATATATACAACTCAGACATGAGAATCTGTGAACATGATTATGAAATTTTCCTCATCAGTGTACATTGTGATAAGCTGTTTGTTGAGATTTTAAATAAACGAATCATTTTTATGCTAGGATATATATGGGTAATGTGATTAAGCTAAATTTTACTCTATCATAGATCTTACATTCAGAAAAATTAGATTGAAATCCTATGTCTTCTTTAGGCATTGAATCATCCATTGTTTGAATGATAAATTTAATCAGTTATATATGGTCTAAAATCTAATTCAAAATTCCTCAGAAAAGGATGATATTATTGATTTAAATTTCTAATTATTTTGTTTCTGACACTAGTTCAATACAAGGAATTTGTCTCTCAGCTGTGATTTTGTATTTTGTGACGTTTATTTATTTTTGGTAAGGTAAAGGTATCTTTGGTTTTTATTGGCACTTTTAGCTCATTTAATGAGGTGTAAATTTAGTTTGCCATTCAGTCTATTTGTGAACATATTGTGCTGAGGCATAAAAAAGTTGTTTGTTTCTAGTTACCCGACCTGTCTTAAGTTTCCCCCATCCTTGACTTTATTAGGGCCTTGGGAACATCGCATCTGGTGTCTTACGTTTGCAATAAAGAATCCCCCTAAAATAACTCCGCCTACCCTATATATGCCTAATAATACCATTGATTCAAAGTTAAAATCAACCAATCTCTTTAAGACATTCCTGTTTGAATTTTTGAGGCACAAGTTTGCAGTGTCTTTCATTGCTTGAATCTTCACCTTTTATGGAAAGACAAACGGAACTATTGCTCACCATTTGTTATGAGCATTTCATTATCCTATAATGGAGTTTCAAACCTATGATAAATATTACTACTACTATTTTCTGAGTAGATGCCTTCAGCAGTCTGACTGCTGTATATTCATCATCAGATTAAAGACTCTTTCATAAGTGATATTGGTTCCTGTTACCATACCTGTACATTTAGTTTTCTGCTGTCTGTCATTGCTTTTTAACATTCAAGTGGATGCAATTTCTGCTTCTTTGTGTCAAAACTTCTTCCAAATGCAATCTCTTACAACGTTTCTGCTCTAGGTTGTTATCTTGCTTATAGAAACTAAATTACAGAGTACAATCTTATAAACTCTTGATTTTTATACAGCCATCTTGACAGTGACATATAGGTAACCTGTATTGGCAGAAATGTCCACATTAGTTATCTGCTCTCCAATTTGAACAATGTAAACTTCACTAAACTTAGTTTAAATGTTTATGGGCAAAATGTCTTTGCCAAAAAATGATAACCACCATAAATAGTCCCTGGCACTTTTGAATTATGGTCCCTGATTCTGCAAAAAGTAATGACATAGACCTTGTTGGCTCTTTAAGTTGAACATTCCAGTCTAATCTTCACCGTGTAATTTTGAAGTGCTTATTTTCTGACAGTTTGCTTTTCTTCTTTCATCTTAGTTTTATTTGCTCATCAACAAACTTTCACGGCTACTTGGTTGTCAAAGTTAGGGCAAAGCCAGACTGATGGAAAAGATACTAGAATGACAAAAGTTTGCACCTTCTAAGAACCTATCAGTCCACTGGCTGACATTCTCAGTCTGTTTCGCTTAGACTGAGATAAGCGAAACCAGACTGTGTTCCAACTTTTACCGTTAACCACATGGCATGACATGTTTGTTGTTGTCTTTTCTATTTCTGGTTCTATTTCTGGTAACTTTGTGATTGCTTTTATATGAACTTATCTCAATGAGTGATTTATTTGATATTAGAAAATGTATTAATGAAAATCATGACTTCATGGAGGTTTCTGGGGATTATATCTTTGATGAATTCTCAGTGTTTCCACTCAAGGTCATTGTTTTATATCAGTGTTACAGTTGATTAAAGCTGTACATTACATGAAATTGTGGTCGTGTTGTGATTGACTTGATAAATTGTGTAGGATGAATATTGGGTGATTTATACATAGAATTTGTTTTTCCAACAGCACATATTGAGTGAGAATTAGTCCCATCAGAGCTACTGAGTCATATAACTCTTGCCATAAAAGCTTCACAATAGCTATGTTAAAGCTGCGTTAAAGCTATGTTTAACATAGACAAAAGCTACATTAAAGCTAGTGGTATTGGCACCTTCATAAAAGCTGCATTTTTTAAAACCAAAAGGTGCAGATTTCCTCTTTTTTTTGTGAAAGACGCAGCTTTTGCAAACCTTTTAAAGAAAAATGCACCTTACAATGCAGAAGCTTCGCAAAAGCTGCGTTTAAGCTCCGCAAAAGCTGCACTTTTTGGAAAGCTTCGCTATTTTTTTGCAAGGGAATATTATGAGTTAGGACCATGATGCAATGATGGGATTTCAAGATTTTAAAATATTTCCTTTAATATATGAATAATTATTTTTCAAGTAGTTACATACATTGGACTACAAGTTGTTGTGATAGGTTGCTATGTTGAGGGAGCCTCCATGGTCTCTGACTTGTACTCACTGGCCCATCACTGTTGTGAGCTTGAATCCCACTCATAACCAGACAAAGTTCACATGTGGGGAGGCTCTCCAGCTTGCTTAGGGAAAGTTGGTGGTTCTACTCCGCAGTTGACCCTACACCAAACTGTAGTAGACTGTAGAGTCCTACTTCGATGTTAAAGCAGAGAAGGCGCTAAATGACCATGACTGTTAAAACCCAGTTTGCTACATTGAACTAATTCAGATGCAATGCCAATTGTTTGGCTTTGAACAATTTCAGTAACCCCAAACAGAGTCAGATGAGAGATGTTAAATTTTAGACAATGGCAAGACGCAAAACAATTGCACGTCCTTTGTAATTTTTGTTAATTTTCAAAAATTTCCGAAACTGCTAAATGCATCTTTTAATACACATTACACTCAATTGGATTTCCAGAAATACATCAAGGAATGAAACAACAGCTTTTAAGGGTTTAAAAAAATTGAGACATAATGATACAAAATGTGACCAAAAATGAGCAGGATGAAAATTTCAAAGCTTCGAACCATAAATCTTACTTGGAATCCGAGAAAAAGAATTCTGCTTCATTACTACTGAGACAGGAAGATAGTGTATGGTTGATGGTCAGAATAAAAATGTACCATTTGAGACACAAATTATCACTTTAGACAAAAAGGAAGATCATCACCTCTAAATCTCGTTAGGGGGATCAGACAGACAAGCTATAGTTAAGACTCAATTAGGTTGAGTAAGACGATAATTTGATTATATAGTAAGAATTAATGGAAAAAATGGCGAGGGAATTATACGAATTGTCTTGCAGTCATGAATTGTTTACCTCTTGCAGTATACAATGCATTTCCACTGTCACTTATGAGAAATTCTTCATTTGTCTTCATAAAAATGAAGCAGCAGTTGCAGTTTGTTCCTGCTATTGTAGATATTTCTGGACATATTTCCTGGATGGCTTTAACAGAGCAGAACAGTGTCTGACCTTAGTTTTGTTTGGTCTCCATAACAAAAGTGTAAAATTGGTAGCTGCTATACCATGAAAAACATGGTTATCTGCACTTAAGAGGGGTGTCTTTGTCTGGTCAGTGTTTCTTGAGCCGTGGTCCAGTGGTTAGTGCACTGGACTTGTGGCCCAGAGGTCCGGGTTCTAATCCCGGTCGCGGCAGGTCATACACTTCTATGAAAATTTGACGATAGTGTCGATTTTCCTCCACATGTGGAGAAGTTGCCAGCTCCATGTAGAAGAGTAAGTTAGTACTGGTTATTATATGGTCCAGGAAAACTGGTTAGGTCGCAGTATATAACTGAAAAATTGTTGAAAAACGGCACTAAACCTCAGTGACAATAAGTAAAACATAAAAACAAACAAACAGTGCTGCTTGCTGTTGTGCTATCACACACTTAACTAGAGTATCATAATCATAAGAAAGCTGATTAATTTTGAAATCCGATTCAATGATCACATTGTCAAGACACCTCAATTTGAGAATGTTGAGCACTATATGTGTTGAGCACTATACGTTACATAATAATAATCATTAGATTATGGTCAGCTTATTTTGATTAGAATTTTCCTACTCTGCAGGTTAAAGATTGTTGTTCATCATCTGAAGTACTATCATGTGAAGTTCTTTTAAAAAATGTAATGAAACAATATGATGTTTCTAATAATTGTTACAAATTATAAAAATATAATTATATAAAAAGAGAAATACAAATATATAATTATATGCTCAAAGTTTGTTCAAGCTTTTGTTTTAAAAAAGTTCCATGAATAGTACTTTGCTGCACAATGGGTGATTTGATTTGCTTTTGCGCATGTTTCTGATTTTTTTGAAGGGGAATGGATTGTGTATGGGAATTATTATCGGCTGGTAATTATAGTCATGTGAGATAAGATCATGTCTAAAAGATGTCATGATTAGACAAGTCTATAGTTATCTGTACAGTTTATTATACATATTATCTCCTCCCACCTCTGCCAATGATAAAGTGGTACCCATCAAACTGTGTACAAGGGATTGGTACCAATCTGGTGTTATTTGGACAATGTTGGAATAGACAGACCATTTATAGACATTTTAACCAACATAGCTAAATATTGATCTTGCAGTTTTTCTGTGATATTAAGTACATGTATTACATTGGTGGCTGTTTTGGTTGCTAGTTAGGTGTTATGGTTTCTCTCTTTGTGCCTGTAAAACCTTTTGGACTGAGATCTGGTGTTTTACCAACTTTGCTGGGCTTTAATACATGGGCTGTTTGTTCCATTATACTGGAGTTTAACGTTGCACCAGCAACCTGGGTTGTTTAGCAACTTTCCTGTTTCAACTGTGGAAGAAGACCCTAGGCTTACTCTTGGGTAGAACCACCGGCCTTCTTAAGTTATCTGGACAGCTTCCTCACATACGAAAACTCACAGCAGAGAAGGGGGTAGTGATTATAATTAAATCCACTTGACCATGGAAGCCCCCTCCCCCCTGTTCTGTTACAATTATAGTGCCTGTTTGGAACCTGAAACATTATATAAAATACTGATTTCAAATGATATTTCTCTGGACAAACTTAAAGTTGTCTTTTAAGTATGGGCAAATTCTCTGATTCAGATGAAAATATATTTGTACATGTAAATGCATTTCAGGAGTGAACAAGTCTCCAGCATTTAGCATTACCATTAGTATAACCATTAACTTTACCATTAGTATTAACATTAGTATTACCATTAGCATTACCATTAACTTTACCATTAGCATTAACATTAGTATAACCATTAACTTTACCATTAGCATTAACATTAGTATTACCATTAGCATTACCGTTAGTATTACCATTAACATTACCATTAGTGTTAACATAAGTATTACCATTAGCATTACCATTAGTATTACCATTAACTTTACCATTAGTATTAACATTAGTATTACCATTAGCATTAGCACTACCATTAACATTATCATTAGCATTATCATTAGCATTAACATTAACATTATCATTAGCATTGCCATTACCATTAGCGTTTATCATGTTTCCTGCAAACATAATCTTAACAATGTATGGATGGTGATTTGTCTTAGATAATTTACATTACATTGAAGATGAAGTCTAAATGTTATCCTTAAATCCTTAAATTTTAATTTTTGTACAGATGTTAATGCTGTATTAGCCTATGCTCCTTATTGGACAATTGATATAACTTTAATCTAAAGGATTAACAAAACTGTATGTGGTATATGGGCTTACTGGTGAGGACTGTCTTCACATTATTAGTGGTATGTGTTTATTGAAATATGTTAAGCAGATTGTATTTAGAGATATATTTTTGAAAAATCTTTGAGTTTGTAGACTGCCTGAATTGATGTGAATGACTTGAATGTTTTCAGCAGTCAGTGAACCTTGTTTCCAGGTCTCCGACTTTGCTAAGACTTGTCTGCAGAAATAATTTCCTGTTAAAGCAAGCCTCAGGCTTAGTATTGGTGACTGCAGTTTTGTTTTAAGATATTCTGTGCTACAAATTTAAGATTATTTTTTTATGGTTTGTTGAATCATACATTATTAAAGACATTTTATATACATATTCTGATCAGCTAATTATGTCTGAAATAGACATAGTAGTAACCTTACCTTGTAACACTACATTCTATCATTCACAGTTTTATAACATATAAATGATGTGTCATGGTTTTATTGAACTCTATATGGAAGACTGGATTTTCCCCGAAAGTGCAACTTCTTGAAAAAAGTTTTTAGTGCTATATTTGATTTATGATCATATTATCAGTCGCTTTGTTTAGTTGATTGAATTGATGTGATTTTGGTGGTTGGAATTGAATTAAGACTAGTAAGAATTGAGAGTTTTGTGTCCAAAGTCTCAGATTATAGTATTGCCAACTGGGTCTCAAAATGGACCAATCAGTGGCTAAAGTTTTGAGTCTGATCTTCAAGCTTCTCTTAATAATCTGAGAACCAAAGATTGATCATTTATTCACACTATTGTTTTAGAAAAGTAGGTAGAGAAAACTCCACATGTATTGTGCTTCTATCTCTTATCTGCGAATTTGATCTTACAATCATTAATGTTGGTAACTCGGCATTTCCTGTGATTATTGTGTTGCTTAATCGCTATTAATTTCTTGTGCCTTATTTTGTTTTTTGCCATTTCACATTGAATTTTATGGGGCTTCAGTAATTTGTTGATTTCAATTGCTCAATCATTGAGGAATTGAAAAAACAATTTCTTGTTATCTTTTTACCTCATTTGCCTAATACTTCTCGGTACATTGGCTTTTTGCTTGTTGTTGGTAATCATAACTCCCTGTTTGATCGTTTTATAGTGAATTCTCATAGTGGCATTAATTGCAGCAAAACTAGTGTGTATATATTAGGTTTCCTGTTGTGAAGATCAAATAAACTAACTCCAATACCGCTGTAACTTGTGTAACATTTCTACTGCCTGTATCGCCTGATTTATTGCTTGCATGTTAATGTTTGTGAAATTTAAGCCATGAGCTTACAGCAGTTTTAATTCCCAAGGCTGTATTATAATTTCAGATTGGTTATAAAAGTGCAGAATTGCTTTTGTTTTGCCTTCCAGTCTCATCCCGAGGCATTTTAAGAGTCTAAGAATAGATGATACAAAACAATGTTTCTTATTTGTGATGGGTTTCATGTTGCTTATCAACAAGTGTTTGGTCATGTCCTATGATGTGTTGATGAAAATCACAGCTCGGTGCTCCAGGGTCACCTTGTTTCTCAGTAAATAACTTACAACTTTATCACTGCATGATCAGTATTTGCTATTGACCAAATTTCTGACTGTAGAAATAAACAAAGCTTTGTTGAGGGAAGGTAAATTATAGTTATGTGTTACTGTCAGTATGCAGAATATGTCCTTGTATGATCCTGCTCATGCAGGTGACAACTTCTCGATTTGAGGTGTGAATTAGAGATGGCAGGTTGTAAATTTGATTGTTTCCAGTCAAACAGTGTGAAATTGAGCTCTTCCGCAATCATGTGACTTTGAAATTAAAACTAACTTGACATTAGTCATGTCACTTAAATTTAAAACAAGCTTTTACTGGTCATGTGACTTCAAAATTTTAAGCAAACTTTTAACTGGTCATGTGGCTTTGAAATCTAGAAGAATTAAGTTTTTAATAAGTCATGTGACTTTGAAGTTTAAAACGAACTCTTAATTAGTCATGTGACTTTGAAATATAGAACAAGCTCTTAATTGGTCATGTGACTTTGAGTAATAAAACTAATCCTTCATTAGTGTGACATAGTGTGTCATTTAAAATTTTATTTTTTTTAATTCTGACATATTGGATTTTATACCAATTTGTTTAATTAGATATTATTTATGTCTTTGATTAGAAAATGAAATAAGAATATAATGACATTATATTGTATGGAGAATTAAAAATAGGATTCTCCCATTCAAAATAATTCTTATCAAGTGACTTAGATTTATTGCTAGTGAAATACGCATTTCCTCCTTTATAGAATTAAGTAACAAAGTTTCCAAATGTGGAAGGAAACTTAAAATAAAAAAAGATAACTTTGCCAAGGATTTGTCTGTTGAAATTTTATTATACACAATGTTGTTAGGCTGTTTGAAATTCACTTTAAGGTGAATTTCGGTGGGGCTACTGAAAGTTAATTAAAAGGGTTTTTTTACTGGGTAATAGTGTCGCACCAACAGCTAAGGTCAATTGGTGGCTTTTCCAGCTTTAACAGTGGAGGAATTTTAAGACTCCAGATGTACTCTTGGGTGGAACCACAGACCTTCCATAAGCAAGCTGTACAGCTTCCCCTTGCCAAAAGATAGCGAAGCTTTCCAGAAAGTGCAGCTTTTGCAAAGCTTCTGCATTATAAGGTGCGTTTTTCTTTAAAAGGTTGGCAAAAGCTGCGTCTTTAATAAAAAAGTGAAGGTTTGGCTTGAGGAATTCTGCACCTTTTGGTTTTAAAAAATGCAGCTTTAGCGAAGCTTTTTTGGCTAGGGTTCTCCCATGTGAAATTTTTTCTGAACGTTGCTTAGTTTCATTCTTTTGAAAATTTAAAGTGCCCAATGTGGTTAATTTTATTACAAAATGAAGGAAAAAGTATGTCTTAAATCTAGGGGAAATTTGGGTTGAATTTTGTCCCCCCAAAATTCTTGTTATGTTGACTTGTGTCTATCACTCATTCTCAAAATGAACGCCAGTTTGTATTGTAAAAAGTGGATTTTTTTATTTTTATCAAGATTCACACATGTCTTTATTTTTACATTGTTTCTATACAAAGTGTAAACATTCATGTACATAAACAATGTCACAAGAATGTCTCTTGCAAAAAAACATGAATTCTTTGACAAATGAACTACTAAAAACTTTGATGTACAGTTAGTCTGTGATACTTTATTATGACTACATTAGTATGATCTATATATAGCAACTTGAAACAATCACGCAAACTGATTAAGATTTACTGCAAACCACGTACAAAAGGATACACATTTAAATAAGGTATTTTGCTTGCGACAATGGACTTTAACTAGGGTCCTTATTGTGATTATTTTTCCAGGAATAAAATTCCTTTATTTTAACAAATATTATGTACTCTGTCTGGTTCAAAACTGTGTTTTTCGAAAATGTAAAATCTGACATTAATAAACCAGTGACAGTTGATTGGCTCTTATGTTTTGAGATTGAGTGCCATAATCAGTGATTATGGCCATAACTGCAGTTTGAATGTCTCTTAGATACTCAAGAAAAAATAAAATAATTATGCTGTGGTAATTATAGTTATTAGCATCAGGTTCACCGAGGTCTTACTGTATTAAAACTGTGTTAATCAAATTCGTGACAGATGCTTTTATCCTTATACTAGATAAAACATTCCATAATGTGCAAAGGGATTGTGCTTTCAGATACTGATTAACAAATAAATCTAATTTGAAATTCAATCTCAGATTCCTGGATTATTTTCACTTCCTTAGAGCTATGTACTAACAAATCACAAACAACTCCATTTATACGCTATGAGATGTCATTTGTTACAGCGATATGAAAAAATGTTGCCCATAAAGCCACTTAATTATGTTTTGCAAATGATGCTTTAGTTGAGACATTGTGACATTGGCTGACAGCGCTGTGTGTTCTTTCCTTAATTGCGGTCACTGGGTGTTGTAATTAATTCTGTGATAGCTCAAGATAAATATCCTACTGCTTGTCGCTGTCTTGCTGTAGATGGTTTTTCTGACAATATTGAATGGTTCAGTCAGCTCCGTAGATTGGCTCACTAAAGTTGCTTCAGTTTGTGTTTGGAAGTCAGTGGAGCAGGTTGCTATCAGCAGTCAAAGCATGTAAATGCTGGGTTGATGTAGATACAAATAATATTCCCAGAAACAATCACATACGAAAAATTCCACCAGCCTCAAAATCCCATCACCCAAGCCACTGAAACATACCAAAAGGGAGGGAAAAGATCCAATATTTTTTATTTCCAGAGAGGTAACTGGCTTTGGACAGTGCTTCAAAGCCGCAAGTGGTTTAAACTGGTTTAATGGGTTCAATCTTACACTCCTCCCCCATAGAGAAACAAAAGAAATAAAATTACCTTCATAAATAGAAGACAGTTAATACAATCAACAAAAAAATATGATAAGTTGGTAGCTCCAGTCCTCTTTAACTTAAATTTGAACCGGTTATGATGAAAGTTAAATTATGATAGTCATTTGATTGAGTATGTTTACTTGTTATGGATTTGGGCTTTTGGGTTACTTTAAACAATCATGACCTGCGTCTTTGTGAATCTTATTGTGGTTTTTGGAATAAATTTTTTGTTCTAAGTATTTTTGTCATTGGTTGGTCATGCAGGTTAGCCAATGTTTGCCTCGTTGGTCATTGTCTTTTGCATATTGTGTGCTTTGTATAAAAAAACTGTAAATGTTTGCTATTTCTCTGTTGGTGAACCGTTTTGTATTGTATAATTATGTAACATACTTACCAACCTTCCCACCAGTCTGGTTAGGAATGATGTATTTATTGTATGTTGTTATTTCTGGGAATATATCTTATCTTTCTATTCTCAATTGTTTAGTCAGATACTGTATATAACACAAATAAAGCATTGGCTGTCAATACTCTTTCCTTTTTTGTTACAATAAGTGATAAAGTTCGTACTATGATCTGTTACAAAGAACAGCGACAGCCAATCATCGCCGAAACGACCCATTTGCCTGCTGATACATATCATTATTGCATGACTTCAATCATTTTTTCCCTTATCTTGGTCATAAATCAAAGATAACATTTTATAACATTGGTATATTATTGCATTGAGTCAGGAATGCTGGTTTAGACTGTTGACAGGAGAAGCATTGAGTTACTATGTTTGTACAGTTATTGGTGGAGCCTTTTGTCTGCTTCAATTATCTGTTGGGTGAAAGCAATTTGAAAAAAGGGTTTTTATGACCTTGCTAATTTTGTTACAATTTTATGGTTCATAACAACCAGTTTTGAGACTTTCTGTTTGTGTCTGTGGAAATAGATACAGTTTTGCTATTAGGAAAATTGTTGAAAGGCTATATAGAACCTTATATATCCTATGCCGAAACTGATAATGTCATATATCTGGGTTTGCCGTCCATGAAATATTACTAATTGATGTATATACTTACAAATGTATTTGTCTGTTTACTACTATCTCAATTTTCTAAGTACCCTGAAGTTGAGATAAAATTTACATCTGGAGTGTTATAATTGTAAAAGCCAAACATAGTTTCAACAGGTTAGGGGTTGGAAGAGTTTGTTGAGCATGGAATCACTTTCTTGGCAAACAATGTGGTGCCACCTCACAAAAAATCATTATTTTTAATCTCGACTTTGAACAAACATTTTGAGTTATTTGAAGGAACACATGCACAGTTGAAAGTTGTTTGGATTGTGCCAGAATTTTTGTCTTGCTGGTCAAGTATGGACAGATTTTTATTGATTCTGTGGCTTGAGTTTTCCAGTTTCTAAATATTTTCGACTTTCTGATTATGCGTCTGTGTATCATCCTATCATTATCATTACTAACTTTCTCTCAGTCAGATATGGCTTGGTACTGATATGGTATGAGTATTTTGGTTCTTTTTTACATGACCTAATCTTAATTCACAGTGCTTACATGCACTTGCCGAACGACTTTACTTCATAGTGTGAAGACGCATGTGTTATTACATGTCGATTTGTTTTGTGAGTTTTTATTATTTATCACTGAGTCAGTATCTTTAGAGAGTTCCCACATTTACCTGTTGTGTGTTAAAAACTATTTAGAGGTTGACATACTTATAGGTAACTGTTATCAATTGTTAATTAGTGATTTTATTTGTGTATTTTCAGGAAAGCCATATCAAAGAATGCCTTGAATCACTCTACATATCTACATCCCCATTACGGGGAATCTCATGCAACTAGACGGCAGATATCATCATGTGTAGACTGGACGGTATGTAGCCACTGTCAGAATTATATAGAATTTATAAATTTCCTATCATGGAAATTGTCTCCATATGTGCAGTTCTGCACGAAATATGATGTTATTTATGTATATGGTTAAATGCAAGAGAAGCCTATTATCTTGATGGTAGTTTTGTCCAGAAAAGACCCATTTTATCGACATGTTAGCTAGAGAGTAAATTTTAAACTTAAAAATCCTTCCAGCCCTTGTTTGTAGATATCAAATGTTTTATCTTACTGTCAGATTTTTGGATCTAGTATTAGCTGCTATAAGTAACTGTCCCAAATACATGCACTTAGGATGGGTTTTAAGGCTAAAAATCTTACCAAAGACATGACTAAGGAACAGGCCTCAGGACGCCTTTTCTTCAACAAAACTTGGCTAATAGTGCTTTTAAAATCACTAATTAATTGCCACCATTTGTTTGTAAAGGCAAATATGTTTCTAGCAATTGTCTTTGTTTGCAAGCTATAAAAAGTTAATGCCTGGAATGTTTGTCATTGGCATAATTTTTATGCTAAAATTGATGCCTTAGTTTTGATACTATTTTAAAGTAACAGTTTCTTGCCAACATGTGACAGTTAAAGTCACATTAGATACTCATTAGTTAAGTAGGAAGACCTATGTTAATCTGACTTGATAATGTATAAAGTTTCTCCAAAACAGTTTTTCCTGTGCAGTAGGCCTGTCAATTTTTAAATTGATGTATTTATTATGCTTTGAAGCCCAAGAAACATTACTTTTTATGTTTGTCCTAAGCTCTGCATTGATATTCTGTTTGGATTGCATGAAAGAAGTACATTCAGTCAAGAATGTATATATATTATACTGGTGATATATTCAATTGTTGATGTTGATGTATTCAATTCTGAGTTTTGTTTTAGCATATATTGCCCTCAGGGACTGGTCATAAGTGGGTGACTTATGTTTTCTTGGAGACAATATGATGAATGTTTTGCTGTTAAGCTGAACATACTGTATATATTATCCATCACACGAAGTTTAACCACCTCTAATTACCCCACCAACATTTTCAAGAAGTATAGTGACTCATCCCATATATTTAATAGTCCTTCAAATTTCAAATAAAAAAATATTCAAACAGTACAAAAATTCGATAAAAGAAGTAAAAATAAACATTGAAACATTCTGGGTGAGTATTTGGGAATGTTTGCCATTTCTGTACAAGCTGTCAAGGTTACATTTCTAATCCATTGGCATATAATAGTGGGGTTATATCATTAAATCACGAAGTTATCTCATAAATCATAGTCATCTTGCATTAACACTGTCTTATTATTTGTTTTGTCCATTAAAGGATCTTTGTAGGTAGCCTTTGTTACATCAATGTGGTTATTTATGTGCCTCTATTTCTGCTTAAATTTCAACCTAATCCTGTTTAATTATTATATAATTATAATATATATTATATAAACCATAAAACCCTTGTAATCCTCATTTACAGTTAATGTTAAGACTTTGCTTCATTTTCACCTTAGGCCTTGTATTTTAAAAAGCCATTGTTCTATAATCATCAAACCTTATTTCAATGTTTATTGGTCTTAGCAAAAATAGATTGCTATGTGCTAGTTTGCTTGTTATGCTCATGAGTTATGGCTCTTTGAATTTCAAACATTTTACCAGAGTAAAAGTGCTTTCGGTCTGTTTAGTTTGAAAATAATATTCATCCTTCTTTGTTGCAGTGTTTGTTGGCTTTGCTAGGACACCTAGGCCAAGTTTATATATAATTTATTTATATATAAGTATATGGAAATGACACTGAACTATTACTGGACCTAAGGACTTACAAACTTATAGATATTACTGAGCTCAACAATATGTTTTTTGCCAGCATTAGTTTTTTGCTTCAATATTCACTGAAAATCTAAGGAATATTCCTGGCTTTTAATTTTACCAGACCTAACAAAAACTATTGCTGAAGGACACTGGCCAAACAGTCTTGTGTGGAATGTTAAATCATTGTAAAAGTATCGTTTTTGGACTTTTGGGACGAAATTTTTTGTGAATTTTTTTCTGTATTTGATGCTATTCCATTTACCACAAAAAACACTTCGCCTATTTTGTGACAGGCTCGTAATCTTTTGAATTATATTTCTGAGAATCTGTCCACGTTTTCTTGGAAGCAAAGAAGAAAATCAAACAAAAAACCTGCCTATTGCTCGTTCTATGGTTATCTTTGAATTTCCAGATTATTGCTTGGGATTTTTTGTTGCTCTCTACTTGCAAGCCTGAGAATACTGCATCCTGTTGTGTTTTGAAAGACACGCTTTTTCCTAGCGCAGAAAATAATTACTGCTGAAATTCATCGCGGGAACATGGAATACAATGCTGAAACGGAAATAATGGCGAACTAATTGAATTGAGCATTTAGTTGGGGCTTTTTTTGCATTACTATCATAATGTCTTTATGTAGGACAAGGCTTTAACTTGTTTTCACTTTAACTTTTTCTTCCTAAATTTTGAGGGGCGTCTGTGGTTGAATGGTTATGATCTCTGACTTGTAATTACTAGCCTCTCACTCCTGTGAATTCAAATCCCATACAAGACTAAATTTCACATCTGAGGGAGCCGTTTAGCTAACTTACAGAATGTCGATGATTCGACCTAAGCATGTGGTCTTCCTCCCATGTTAAAGTTGGAAAAGTCACCAAATGACCCTGGCTGTTGGTGCGACATTACACCACAGTGGTACTAAATTTTGAAGGAAGTAAAGTTGTTTTTTTTGGGGGGGTATTCATAAATTCAGTATAGGAATGTCAGGAGGTGGTTATACATTCGTATGAATTAAATATTTATTATTGTCTCTTTTAGCATTTCTTAAGCATATTATCTGACAGATAAGCATTCAACTTATCAGAATTTTCTGAATAATTGACAGATTTTGACAAACCATGTAGGAATTTAATTGAAAGTTATAATACATATAATAATATTATCTCTTTTCCTGCATATTACTATTCACCAAAAGCAGGTACATTATGCAATATCATTGTGCCTATAGCATGTACATGCAATTTTGTATGCAATGTTGCGGCTACTTTTCAATTCATAAAAAATTATTTCAAGGCATTTTTCTAGTACATGTATAAAATTATTTTTTTAGGCTTCCTGTCGAAATCTGTTTTTTCGTTTTAATTAACATTATTGAATTAAACATTAAATGAATGATGATTTCAACCCAGGTTTTCTGTTGTTACTAAAATCATTAATTTTTCAACAACTACTGAAACTAGATAATTGAATTATGTGGATGTAAAGATGGAGTAGCATCTGGAAGCTCATCCTCCAGTCTGAGCCAGTCAGTCTGTCTTCTCTGGTTTTGTTTACTACACATAAAGCATGAGGTAATGAAGGTTTACTGTGGAAAACTTCGTACACCAAACACAATTATACGTTCAGAAAATTTGTCAACCAATTGGCATGCCTCTAATTGTTAAAGAAGTAACATGCAGACCTGATGAATTACGCATGAATGAAAGACAATGATTTCTCGTCTCTTACAGGAGCATGCTGTCAACAGCGAACATATTTGGCTGGACACTAACGCCTCGGGAGATTTCTGTTATGCTATGGAACAAGACTGTATTGTATGTATATCAATAAAATGTTACTATAACCAATATTCACCAGACTAAAGAAATTGGGTTTTCCAAAATTACAAACTTGTGTTTTAATAATGGTATATTGGCATGCAATGTGGGACTCAAACAATACAAAGACACTGAACATACCATTGTCACGTTGAGACATCAGGTCATTGTTCTCTTGTTTTTCCTACCTTTGAAGGAACCATTAGTCAGATGTGAACTTAGAAGTTTGGATTATGATTCTATAATTCATATCCTGGTACTTGCATAACAATTTCCAATAATGATGATGATGATGATGATGATGATACCTTTGAATAACTTGAATGGAAATCCTGTAGTTTCATTTTTGCAACAGTGACATTTGAGAACTGCTCCATACTCAAATTTCAATTTCTTTTTTATTTCAGGTATTTTAGTTCACATATGTCACTTTGTTTTAATATTAATTCATATCAATTTTGCTGTCAGAATCATGTATGATTAACTCTCATTATTGTTAAATTGTAATTTACTTAGACACATTTTATCACAGAGTTAAAGTCAGAGTTTGGAGACTGATCTCAACTTTTGTTACTTCAACCCTTTGTTTCTAGTTTGCTAAAGTTTTCAAGCCAGTATGTCTATTTTGAAATCTTGGGGAGTGATAGTGGTTCACATTATGTTATGTTTCTTAGTGTGACACAAGTTCCTGATACCAGTGCCAGTTCCAAGGTCACCATTTAAATGCACAAAGGGCCATCGTTGTTCTGTTCTTTAGTTGGCCAATAGTCATGAATTTGACTGTATATGTTACACACATGTGACACAAGCTCTTTTTCACTACTACCAGCGCACTAAAGTCACAAAGTCACAATTAAAGTTATTCTACAGTGTTCAATGATTTATGGGGCGTGTTTGTATCAGTTCAGAAACATTTTTCTTCTTATATTCTTTAAGAGTACTGCCACATTCAATTACTGATTTTTTTCTGGGCTTGGCTTATGAAGTCATGTAAGGAAATATTTGAAAAAAGAAATGAAGGAGATTGTGCCTATACTTTAAGTATTTAAAGACATGTGACATTTTGATCTGAGCATTGTTTGGTCATTTTGAGGAGTGAAAACTACTGACTGAACCCCATGTCTTTTTAGGCATCTGAATGCTTATGTACTGTGTGTACAAAGATCAATATTTATGAACTACTGCACCTTGGTATGCCATCTAGGATAGAATATAGACGAGTCCTCACATTTTGACAGTACAGTGCAACCTCTCCAGAGCAGCCCTCTCTTGAGGGACAACCTCCCTTCAACAACAGCATGCTTATTCTCCACTGTACGACTTGACTATGTATTTAACCTCTCTAGAGCGGCAACCTCTCAACAACAACATGATTTTGCGTCTCCTAAAGGGTGTTGCTTTGGAGAGGTTGCACTGTAGTATAATTATTTAGCTTGTTTTTTTTTATTATTGAATATGAGTATGTTGCTCAAGGTCAACTTATCTTACAGATATGCTTATATTTATCCAGATAAACAGTCTATCAGCTGTTGGTGTTTATTATTTAATAGAAAGTAAAACAGGATAATCAAGAAATGCCACTTGAATATGATTTCCACCATACTCCACAGTGTGCATAAGCATAAAAACTATTGTAGCCCACGCCAACACACACAATACGCACAGCTGTACAAATACAGAAACTAGAAAAAACTTGAATCACATCAACCCTTTTTCCAATCCCATATATGCAGTTAAATTTCTGTTTTTGCCATCCTTCCTGAACTAGATGATAATAATTCTCTCTACATACAGAGCAACTTCTCATTTGCTTCTGTACCAAATATATGATGTTGTTCTAATAGTCCAAGCTTATCATCCTGCTATCCTAATAATTCAAGGTTAGGAAACGCAATATTTGGGCCATTACATAATGTCTGTTGTTTTGTTTCATTACAAGACAGTGAAAGTTCAACCATCCTGTGGCTAACAGATAAAAAATAAAATACACCCGTTTCCAGTACTCCTTTTGGTATACTTCATACTAATATCGGTTCTTTTATCTTTCAGAAAACAGGACCCAGAAAAAAATGTATAGCATGCAAGATTGTCTCCCATATAGGCTGTATACCTATTCTAGAAAGTGTAAGTAAGACAGTTTCCCAAATACCAGTAGGTTATATACCTGTTCTTTTTTTACTGGAGTTCAACATCACACCAACCAATAGCCAGGCTCATTCGGCAACTTTACCAGCTCTAATGGTGGTGGTGGTGGTGGTGGTGGTGGGAGACCCGAGGCTTACACCTGGATTGAACCACTGACCTTCCATAAGCTATATGGACATCTTCCTCACATGTAAACTTTGGTCTGGTGGGAATTGAGCTCATAGCAGTGAGGAGCCAGTGACTACAAGTTAGATACCATGACTACTTGACTACAGAAGCCACCCCATACTTATTCTAGATTTCTTTGTTTGTTCGTTTCACTGGTGTTTAACGCCGTTTTTCAACAATTTTTCAGTTATATACGGTGACCGGTTGACCTAACCAGTTTTCCTGGACTATATACCTACCAGTACTAACTTACCCTTCCACAAGGAGCCGGCAACTTCTCCACATGTGGAGGAAAATTGACATTTTTGTCAAATTTTCATGTAAGGGTATGACCTGCCACGGCCGGGATTCGAACCAGGTTCTCCCTGTTCCAAGTGCAGCGCACTAACCACTGGACCACGGCCGCAGCTACACTTATTCTAGAAATTGCAGGTAAGATTATATTCCCACATAAATTGTATATGTATTCTAGAAAGTATAAGTTTCCTCTGCGACCTGGTATCATTTTTCCTGTAGCTATAAGACGATGAACAAATTAGATAATGATATATTTGTGTTCGTGTTAATTCGATTAAGTTCTGGTGGACTGATTGCTTAGCAAGTGCATACAGCATGTACTCATATTAATCACTTTCAATGACTGGTTGCTGTTGGCATCTAAGATTATTTCTTGATTGAAATGATGTGGCTCAGTCTTGCTCACCGCTGAATTCAAACCAAGAGCCTTGTAATCCGAGGTATGATAGTTCATTGTAATTCCACTACGGCTTTATTTGAAAAAAACTTACATGTACATTGGTTTGCAGATGTTAAATTAGCTGAAATAGTCTTCTGTTGGCTGCACAAGTCACACTTATTTACCAATTGTCTTATTGATGCTCAGTTAACAGTCATGTTTTGTGACAATTAAATTTATTATTCTCCATGGAAACACTTGTTGATGACAGCACTACTTATGCTCAATATCGTCAGGTCAAAAGGTGCTTTGTTGAGAACCCTGAAGTTGGTCAAGTAGATTGTCATTTGTAAAATATGTCTATACTTTACCTATTGCTTCATAAGGTATATTTCAGTATTGAAACAAAATTATTTATGTATTTATCGTACCATAATTAAATTGTCCTTTCATACAAAGCAGACGGTTTTGTAATGAAATTAATATATATTTTACGCAAACTTAGAATTGGCTTGGAAATCCCTTAATCTTGTCAGTAAATGATATCTGTATAAGAAGTGAAGGTGTTTTGTTTGTGGTCTTGGTTAAATGCTAGACTTGATAATACACTACATATTCCGTGTTTGATCTGAAATAAAGCACACTTAATACCATTTTACGTCTAACATTCATGAATGTATAGACTCTATTATTGTCTTATAATCTTGGCTTGTCTGTGATTGCAATAAAACACAATGTTCTGACATTGAGAAGCAGACTTAGAGAGGTATAATGGTCCTTGAATAGTGCAAGATCTCTCAAGGTCATCCTGAGGTTTTAGGTTAAACACCACCATTGGTGAGATAATTATACTATTGTGTCATTATTTCTTACTTTGATTTTTGAGTTGATACCTTTCATACTTCCAAGGAATGATTCATCCTCAAACATTTTCAAACTTAAGGGTCAGTGCTGAAAAATAAGTTTGGATGGGTAACTGTAAACAAAACTTTTTTTCGCCGTATTATTTGTGACAAAATAATTATGCTTTACAATTGATGTAATGGTAAGATCACGTATTGATAGGAGCTCCTGAAGAGGTATTTAAGACTTTCACTCTTATTCTCTGCAGTAGTATTTTAATACTTGTGGATGCATTAATTTGGTAACCATGGTGATGTCTATCTTATTGTCTTGTAAATATTTAGTCTACTTTCAAGATCTGCTGACTGTTTAGCAAATCTTAATGAAGGAGTAATATGTTGCTCTAAGAGAGACCTTGATATTTTCAAAGTAATTTTAAAATGATTGTGTTCATGACATGTGATTGTTTCTTTGAATGAAATGTTTTTGTACCCATCATGTGTAATTGTCTGTTGTTGTTTTTCCAGAAAAACTTGAGATGCAAACCCACATTCCGAGAAGCTGGTGTGAGAAATTACAGAGAGGTATGCAAATATTTGATTGTAAATGTTAGCAGCATTTTCATTGGTTGTATGTAAGCGATTGGTGATGCATGATCCTATTAAAATCCATCTTGCATACATGTCTATGAAATTATGTAATAAACACCACAATTAGTTTAAAATCAACCATGTGCTGCAGTTGGTCCAATGAGATTCATTATTATTACGTACATGGAAATTTGTATGTTTTTAAGCTTGTTTATTGCATTTTGTTTTGCATAATTACATTTTGTTTCATTTTTGTTATATTTGTTGTTGAATTTGTCAAATTTGTTTAAATTTATTTCTCTCTTCTGTAAGAATTCAGATAAATTTGTTTAGATTCTCTTTATTTGTAGGTAAATGTTGCCATCCCTCTTCCAATCAGTTTTATGTTGTATGCTTATAATATTTCCTTTGCATGTTTAATTTTATATCTGACTAATCTTTTATGAATATCTGCTCCTGTGTGTAAGTATGTGCATGAATAAAAACGTATTTACATGAAAAGAGCCATAAACATATAGAATTTGATGAAATTGAAACCTTTGCTTTTAAAATGATCTAATTACATTTTTGATTAAATTGAAAATGCACAATTTTTTATGCATTCATATAATTTTTCCTCCTTATAATTTTAGCTTGCAAGCCGTGTATGTTGATTCTTATTTACATTACATGCAAATCCACGAATAACCCCCAATTGACCTCTCGCACTTCCATTGGAATTACAGTTTGCAAATCCTTCAAAAGACCCCTTACACATTTTCCCTCACCCCAAGTTATCATTTTAAAGTTCAGATCCAATCTGCATCTTTTCACATAGTCCTTAGTTGTATTTTATGTCCCTAAAATATCTGTCAAAATGCTGCGTACATTTTATTGTAAATACTTATTTTAGTTTATAAAACTTTTGGGCTTCATGTTTGAGATAAATATCAGTAACAGTAGAGTAATTAAAACATCACAGTTAGTAAAAAAATGTGTTTAAAACTCCTCAGTTGAAACATACCCATTACAAATTGTGCTAAATGTGTATTAAAATAACAAATAAAACAAAACTTTACTTGTCAGAATTCTTTCATTCTACAATTACCAGTATTAGAATTGTGAAACTTTCCTATTAAAACTGACTACTGACAACTAATTCTCATCAGAAACAGAAAATCATTATAAGGCTTAAAACAAGAAGTTACTGATTTCCACCAACCCTACCGACCCTACTTATGTCTGTCAACCCTTGACTCCTCTTTGTTTCGATCATTTTTTTCTTGCTAGTATTTTCTTATGAACCACGTCTTTGAACTAAAGAAATTATATTTGAAAAAAAAAAGTTTTGCTGGCCCACCGCCACTATATTTTTTGGGGGAATGTTCATCATGGAAATCTTTTTTTGGCTAATTAAGTTTTAATATCATAAAAGTCACTTTCACCAAGTATTGCAATGCATTTTCATTTTCTATAAATATTTCAATGTGATAGTAGAATTGTTTAAGTCTAGTTGTGCCAGCAAACCAAACCACCTTTAAAATCTTATTTTTCAATTATTCATAAAAGTCATGACAGAATTTATTACATTATCACATTTTATCCTGTAGGATATTATCGGATATTTTCTAGGGACATGTTAAACATACTTTATTTGGTCTATAATATACTCATTGTCTTACTTTATTCCGCTGACTTCAATCTGTAAATTGAATTTATGAAATGATTTAATTATCAATATCTTCAAAGTCTGTGCACAGTTTTCATGATCTTCAATGTTACATCTTGTAATTATTTGCTTGTATTGTTTACTAGGGCTGTGGGAGGCATTAGGGTCTAGAGGTAGAGTGTCTGACCTGTGAAGGTCCTGAGTTCGAATCCTGGCTTCGACGGTTTTTGTTCATGAACTTCTCATTTCCATTTTTAGGACACAGTACTGGTGTAGTGTCCAGGAAGCGGACTTGAGCATGATTAATATAAGCCAAATTGTTTATTTTGCAATAGAGCTAAGATAAATTAGTATTTTAACTAAACTTGTGCTCAATTAAACAAAAGATCTTTTGTCTTAGTTTTTGAAAATTGAGAAATTCTCATTTACTTGTCCCTATGGTAAAATGTCGTAAAATATCTGCCGAGATTCTCCTAATTCATGTCCTAGTTTAATATTACCTAATGCATTCCTGATTGTAAAGTTTGTTAATATCATTATTACTTCCTCAAAGTTTTCCTATTTTATATCCGTTGTATTCAAGAATTCTGTCCAAAAATCATAGGTTTTGTCACACTTTATTGCATTACGTCCCAATAACGTATGGACAAAATATTCCCTAAGAACAGTACAGCCATCCGTCTTCATGATGTATTCTTGCCTTACTTTTAAGTGCTTTCATAAAGGTTTTTCACAAAATAAAGTAGATTGTGTTTATTTATTGTTAATTCAAAGTACATCAGACAATTTGTAAGTGAAATATTAGTTCGTAGTCCAAACATTTTCTCTTATTCCATTAAAAACAGAAAGATTTAAAAGATTATATGTTTTCATAATATTGTTTCGAACTAATGATATCCCACTGTTATTTATATTTTAACAAAAATATTTAAACAATAAGTCCTATTTTTGAGACCATTCACCCTTAGCACAAGGTCACCAAACAGTACAAATTTGAAATAGGTACTGCTGCATTAGGCCTTGGGACCTCTGATTTGTAAAGTTGGACAATCACTTGTTCTCTGTAACCATTTAGCTGAAGACATTATGTTTAAAGCATTCTTGCGGAGAATTTGGTAGTTACCTGCAGACAATAAGCTAAAAAGCTGGTTAGCTAAACTGTCTGTTGGTATATGACAGAAGAACTGTTAAAAAACTTGAAAAAAGACTTATTTCTTAATCTGCTGAAAATTATATTTCTTCCAACATTATATCATTATAACCTTTGAATATGTTGTAGAAATAAATCAGAGAACTTACTTTGTTGTTAACTGTACATTGATGTTGTTGTAGTTGCTGCACAATATGCATGTCTTGTCCAGATGTTACTACAAGAATAAAAAAATATCTTTGTACGGTTATTTTCTATCAAGTGTCCCAGACAATATCTTGTTAGTTTTACAATTATATATAGTAACATTTACAGATAATAGTAATTCATTTTGAATGATGTATATATTTTTTAGCCCGTGACTATAATGACCGACGACTCTGACGTACACGGTGTAGAGGATGTAAGTGACTCTCTATAGAAATGTCTGTCAATTTTTCCTCTCACATTCTTGTCTACACTTTAACTACAACAATACTTACTGTTATATCAGTCAGATATTGGGTGGATATTTCTTGTTTTTCATGTGTGTTATTGCTAATTAATGACTCTGAACCAGTTTGATCTTAACACTTAGTGTGGCTGTTCACTTATTGTCCGCTGAAAATTTTCTTTCTCTCAGTAAAATTTAAGATTAAAGGTTAAGTCTCAGACTCTATAAGTATGTGTATTTCTTCGTTAGTATTGAAAGTAATGTTAAATTGTAAAATATCCATGACATCTTCTCCAATGTCCTCATTTTTATCCTAACCTTGCTTAAGGAAAATATAACACTTTTTCTTTTGATATTCTAGATAACCATATTTTCGAATAACTCCATCTAAAATGTTTAAAAAATTCTCTTATTTTTAGCACATTAATTACTGAAGTAGTTTTTGTATTACAATCAGTAGTAATATTACTATTTCCTTGTACAATTTAGACTCATCTTAGCATGATGATTCTACCATCTATTAGTATGTCCAAAGTTTACAATTTTTCCTGGACCTATCACCTAAGCTTTGTGATGATACAGTTTCGCTCATTTTTGTCTGTTGCTTAAACTCCTTATTGCTTAGTTTTCTAACAATACTTAAGCAGCTTATAGATTTTTTAATTACAATCTTTTATATATGAAAATAACATAACAGTTTGAATGGGGACTTACTGTCTATTAGATCCATAGTTGGCCTAGATTGGCCAATCAAAAGCCACATGACTGAATCCTTACCTGAGTGGGGGTCATTATAGGCTTAGATAGCTCTGTTATAAATTAAACAGTAGAAGTCATTCTAGGTTATTATACAAGTTGAACTGGTAAGCCGATAATGTGACAACACCATGGCTTGGCAGGACAAGCTTTCATTACAAATATTTAGTTCAAGAATATAAAAGAGTGTAAATTACAGCCTCGCTTCACTGGCTTTTACTGAAGAACATGGCTGATGTAGTGATCTGAGGCGTGCTGATATCTTGCACTGTTTTTGCTCCTTTGAGTGTGCGTGCTACTAATTTAAACAACTAACACCAGCTCTCTCTTGTACAGGTTCCAGTGAACTCTCGCACCTACTGGTGTTTGTTCTCATACAGAAACAAATTGTTTGAAGTGATAGTGACACATACTGAACATATTTTTTTATTTTAGTTGTTAAAATTGATTTGATATGTTGAGTAGGAAATAAACACAAAATTCCACCATGCCACTTCAAACCAACACATAGAGATACACTGTATGAAAGTCACAAAAATACATGTTGTAACCCGGCTTACATCAACTCTTCCCCAACCCAACACAACAACACAGTTCACATAGCAATTATTTGAGCCAATAGTCATACAGCAATTTACATTAAAAGCAGTATAACTTCTTAACGTACCCCTAAAAAACATAACATTATTGTACACATGAATGTCCTATCAAATTGTATTATCACTACAAAGCAATTAACTAACTACTCATAATGCTTTTCAGTTTTCAAATTTGTATAAATTTTTGTACTATCAAAATCCTATCCAAGAATGTGCCAGTATTTGGTTTCAGATAATAATTGGACTTGGCATTGTATTTGGGCAAAATGATGCAGCTCTTTAACAATTTATAGCTATTGAATATTCAATGGTTTAACAGACTGTAATATTGACCTAAGGATGTTTACGAACATGATTTGAAAGTCTATGATTCTTGAACAGTTTTTAGAAGTGAAAAAAAGGAGGTAAAAAAAAACTTTGTTATCTCGAAGAGCCATCATGACAGACAAAATGCATAATATAAACTGGGTGCTCGAAATAACTAGGTTTTTGTCTGTTGGTGGAAAAAAGGTGTATGTCTTCTGCATTAACTAGCATATTTACAGTAATTGCACAAAATGCTTACGTAGAATGTACACAATGGTTTCTGGGAGGAATATACATGTTTTTTGATTGATTAAATATATGTTGATTGTTTAAATATACATGTATTTGGTATTTCTGAACGTTTTAGGGTTCTAAATCATGCATTCAATATGTGGTAAAATGTCACAGTTACACGACGTGAAAGTTACTATATAATGGCTCATATACTTACATAACCGTGTTGTATATATATGTGTTTGTAGTAGTTTGTATACCCATCAGCCTGATTTGCTCAGTTGGTAGAGCAGCTGACTTGCAAGCAGAAGGTCGTGGGTTCGAGCACTGCATCGGGAACTTTATTTACTGCCTCCTATTACATTATATCGAAGAAAAAACAAACAGTATGAACACATTAATTACATTATTAAATGTCACCACAAACAACAATCATCTCAAAAATAGCTCAAACAAACATACAGGTTTAATTTACGGCTATTTCCTCCACTATCATGATGTCTATATTTCATTGTTATGTTTAGTCATGATATGTTCTTGACATGTTGTTCTTTTGTTATGTGACTTTAATGATGTATGGAAAACACAGCGGTGTAAACATCATTATTGGGTGCGAGCAGTTCACAACATGACACCTCAGTGATCAATGTAATCAACAGTAGAAATTAAATCATCAGCCATTGTTTGTTTTGTTTGTTTGCTTTCATGTGACTTATTGTCACTGGGGTTTAACGCTGTTTTTCAACAATTTTTCAGTTATATACGGGGACCGGTTCACCTAAACTGTTTTCCTGGACTGTATACTAGCCAGTGCTCCTGGACTGTATACTAACCAGCGCTAACTTACCCTTCCACAAGGAGCTGGCAACTTCCCACATATGGAGGAAGATCGACATTTTTGTCGAATTTTCATTGAAGGGCATGGCCTGCCACGACCAGGATTTGAACCCGGGTCTCCGGGTTACAAGTCCAGCGTACTAACCACTGGACCACGGCCACGGTCTCCATTTTTCGTTACAGAGATATTGAGAGAACATTGTTCATAATAAACTGTAAACAACTAAGGACAAAAATTGACAAAATTTTTAAGAACTCCTCAAGATAAGTCCAGTGCTCATGTTATCAATGTTTATAATAATGAAGTTTTACTTTATTAACATTTTTTTGTGAATAAACATATTCTTGATTTAATTATATTAACAGATTGGATTCTATAAATTGTGTTTATTTGAATTTCTTTGTGTGTAAATGTCTGACACTGTGCCACTAACAGTTGATTTGAGATTGCCTGTGTTTTTAATAACTCTTTGTATTTAATTAATTTGATAAAATTGAATTTACTACCATGAAATAAAATATTTTCTATTGAATTTACTGCATTTTTTATTGGTTTAGTGTTGATGTCTTTCCACAGATTTGTTTTCATTTGATGTTGGCAAATCCTTTCAATATGTAAAAGTTCACTGGCATTAAGACCATTTTATTGTAATAGGAGGCAGAAAATAAAGTTCCCGATGCGGGGCTCGAACCCGCGACCTGCTTGCAAGTCAATTGCTGTTTCAACTGAGCTAATCTGGCAGACGGTATACAAACTACTTTAAACACATATATACAACACTGATACATTCTTCCTTCCTTTAATTAATAAAGCGACAACCCAGCAAACCCAGCTTTTGCTTCACCCTAGCTCTAGGATTCCATGGCTAGCCACACACTCACGACACCAATGTAATAGGAGGCAGAAAATAAAGTTCCCAATGCGGGGATCGAACCTGCAACCTTCTGCTTGCAAGTCAGCTGCTCTACCAACTGAGCTAATCGGGCAGACGGGCATACAAACTACTATAAACACATATTATATATACAACACTGTTACATTATAAAATGCTATTTTTTTTAAACCTAAAGTATTGACATTATCATGGTACAACTGGGGTTTCATGCGCTCGTTATGAGCCTATGAGTTCATAACCTAACATAAAGAATTTTAATTGGTAAGGTGATGTTACAACCAAGATCACATGTCCTCCTCCTTTGGATTCCCTTCCCTGACTCCCTGAATTGTTGTATGCAGTAATACAGATTACTGGAAGTTAGCTGGTTACCCTGCTGTACTATTAAAGTCAGCTGATCATCTTGCTGGATAACTTTAGAACTGAGTCAATGTTGATGAACAATGTCAAGCTAAACATAGTCAAACACCGCCCCATGGTATGGTTGTTGATTGTGAATGGACACTGGATGCTGAGTATGGATTTTACCCCCATCCATTATTGTTTGGAGTTACCTCCCTTATGTTTTTTGTCTACCTTTTGTTCCGTAAAAGTTGCAGCAATAAACGTTAAAGCAATAACGTCATTTTCTCTTATACTGGTGCCGGGCTATTTATTATCCTTAACATGTTGTTCTTGCCTGATATGGTAAAGCTCATTTGGTAGATGGTAGGTCTGCTGACCTTGGATTTGTGAGTTTGAACCCTTGGTGTGGTGTAATTATAAAGACATTGCATCTTAAGTTATTTTTCTTTGTTCGCTGGTCTGAGTGATTCATCTGAAATATTGAGCAGTTATCTGCACAGAGCAAGAGCTTGTGCAGTGTCCAGGAAAACAGGTTTGCTTAGTCGCCTGCCTTTACATAGCTGAACTTCTGTTAGAAACAGTCTTGGAACTGGAAATAGTACCAAAAATACAAATGAAATGGTAAATAATGTTTCCCTTGAGTATGGCTTTTATCCCTTAATAATGTAAAAGAATAATTCTCGGATGATTCACAAATAAATGATGGCTTTGAATAAATAATGGAACTAAAAAGGCCTAGGTTTACAGACTGCATTTTATGACTTTTTCTGTGTTAACCTATCTTTGTCAGTAGGTCTCATGACACATTTTACTGGTTCACCTTATTCTGGTCTGTTATTACTAAAATACTAGAGATTAGGCCATCCTTAAAGACTTGTTGGTTTGAAGTAAAGCACGCAACCAATTAAAAAAATCTTTTAGCCATTTGACAAATAAAATTCAGTCGTTATTTCAGATTTCTTTTTCAGTAAAAGCATATGATGTTAACAAAAAAGTGCCTGTCTATCCATTGTTAAAAGCCAATATTTTTTAAAGATGGCCTCAGCATAATTTTTTATAGTGTTCATTTGAAGGAAATATAGGTCAGTATGAAACAAATGTTTCTGTCTGTGAGGTAAAATATCAACTTGTTATCCCTGGATACTTGTGAGTTTCTTTACAAATCCCATCTTCAAACTGTCACATGGCAGACTTAACAAATTTGTCATAGCTTAAGATTTGGTGTGTACAAAATGACACACATATGGTACAGAAATTACTTTTTGTACAATTGAGCCAATTTCCCACCAGAAAGTATCACAGACGAGTTTTTATGTTTATGATTGTTTTTGTGTATGAAAGTAGTATATAATTGTGGCCAAATATCGACATTGTCTGGATGGTTAATTGATGCATTTGTTCCGTACTTGTTGGTTTATTAATCTTTTTTTATGTGACATATTGTCACTGGGGTTTAACGCTGTTTTTCAACAATTTTTCAGTTATATACGGCGATCAGTTTTCCTAACCAGTTTTCCTGGACTGTATACTAACCAGTACTAACTTACCCTTCCACAAGGGGCCTTCAACTTCTCCACATATGGAGGAAAATCAAATTTTCATAGAAGGGTATGACCTGCCGCGACTGGGATTGGAACCCAGATCCCTGGGTTACAAGTTCAGTGCACTAACCACTGGACCATGGCCGCGGCTGGTTTATTAATTTACATCAGTGTGGTAGATGTTTGGAATGTTTTAACTATGTATAAACTTTGAGAATGTTCTGCCCTGACAGAACCTGACAGAAAATTGTATTGATATGGTTATATTATAGAAATATGTTTTATAATGAATATACACTTTATTAAACAAATGCTGATTTGATTATTAATACGTTATTTTCTCTGTACTTTAATGATGCACCAACGTCCATGGTCACATGGTGACTTTCCAGTTTTCACATTAGATTAAGATCACAGACAAATCCCTAGAACCAGCTATATCACATTTTCAAACTACTGTGAACTAAGTGCGTTGTTTATAGTGCAGTTTACACAAACTTGTTGATTTCATGTGCCATGTTACAATGACACCGAAATAGGTAATTGTTTGGTGGAAAAATGTATTATTTGACCAAGAAGTGTGAAATATAATGCATGGTATGATGAAGGGACTAGACAATAGTGTTTGAACTTACTGGAGTCAGACTACTTGGAACACAAAGAAAATGTGACAAGGACTTGTATTTAGTTTTAGTCAACTTGAGTGTTTGATGCTGGCAAAATCCAGTCAGTGAGGATCCTCTGTATTAGTTTTACAACTGTCACATATTTGTCTGATATTACAGTGCAACCTTTCCAGAGCGGCCCTCTCTTGAGCAACCACCTCCGTTCAACAACAGCATGATTTTTCCCCCCGTATGATTTAACTATTAATGAAACCTCTCAATAGCAACAACCTCTCAATAACAACAAAATTTTGTGTCGCCCAAGGGTGTTGCTTTGGAGAGGTTGCACTGTATATGTAACTTCTAATGGTGTATTTGTCTGATTTGTCTTCTTTTGTTTTGTTACATGATTATTTATGATGTTTTTTATTAAATTAAACAGGATCACTGTCTTGTGGGCCATGAAAATTTTTCAACTTTGGTTTGTTAATTAATCGCAGCTTTTTTGTTGTTAGGTCTTTCTTTGTTAGTTCTTTGTTAGTTCAGAAAATTTTTACCATTTGAATTACCTGTTGCACAATCTTTAACATATTTCTGTATTCTGTTTGTGCTCATTCAAGAAATTGTTCAGAAAAAATTTACTTGCACAGTCTGTATGAATTGTATCTGTTCTTCACAATGAAGAAAGAAGAGTAGCATGATGAAGGTAGAAAAATTGATCAGTCATAGAATTAATGAAGATGTATCCATACATGTTTCCCCAATTTCCTCACCAGGGAATACCATGATGTTATGGTGTTGTGTTGTAGCACTCTGTGTTAATCAAGACTAATATGGGTAAATGTGGACATTGTGCCGAGCAATTTTGTCTATAAATCTTAATGGTAATCATTGTTAGAAAAAGATCTTGTAAAGTGTAGTTCTAATTTGTATTTATTTCTGCTGGTTGAATTGCTTTCAGCGTCCTAAATTTCAACTGATTTCAGTTCCAATCAAGCATCAGTTCGTCTGCAAGAAAGACATTATATTCATGTCTGCAATGGCTGGTTTGTAAAATATGAGGATGTTTTGTTGTGGTATATAAGTCCATAAATAAATTATGTTCAAAGCTTTAGGTATTAGTTGTAGATGTCTGATAAGGCTTTCAAACCAATATTTTATTTGTCTCATAAATAATTTGGGCTGCATAAATATGTGATTTTTCAGTCTTCATGAATTTTTCTGTTTGATTTATTACTTCAGCCATTTATTATGTTTTTTTAATGTTCAACTTTGAAATTTGATTATATTTTTGACTTTGAACATTGTCAAGATTCTGTCAATGTGCTGATTATGATGTGATGCAGTTTTTTCCAGACAAATCATTGTGATTCATTCCTACAAACTAGTTTGTTTATGTCTACTTCAATATTCCATATTTTCCTTGGTACTTAAATTATATGCTTTTGCTGATAATGCAGCTAATAGTGAAATAAATTTTGTGTGACATTTTGACCTTGGTTCATTATCAGTGCTTGAAACAGTGTATTAGTAAGCAGACCAGAGACAGTGCTTTTACTTGACAAAAAAATCCTTAACTTTACACGATCTTGTTTTATTGTCATATTTGTTGCTCATTCACGTGATGAAACTATCGCTTGCAATGTGTGACAATACATCTTTAATGTATCTTGAAAGAATTCGAACACAATAACATAATACTAATGATTTATTGTTCAAGACAAGGTTAGATAAATGAGTTGTCTTTAGTGTTCTGTCTTTACCCAGCATTAAGATGGCTTTAATACCTTCATTAGATGTTCACTGATTGATTACGTTCAGTTCATAAAACTCGGTCCAAGAAATATATAAAGGTTCTGATTGCAGAAAAGATTAACGATTTCAATGCTATAACACCAGTAATTAAAGGTTTGTTCAAAACAATGCTATAAAACACAAAAGATGCTAATTTAGTTCATTAGTGCTGTACTTTTCATGTTTTGTTTTTGCCATTTTGTTACCTTTTTTGACATGAGACTACTGCTTAGTTATGCCTCAGTCGGAGTCGATGGGCAGTGAGTCGTTTCCCTGTATAATATAAAAGGATAGCAGTTCAAAAAAAAAAAATTGTCTAGTAGCCTAAAATTTAGAATTTCTCCATATTTGCCTGTTCTTTAAACCAATTTTTAAACAATTTCATATTTTGTAAGTCTGAATTCTTAACAAATGTTTTTTTTTTAACATAACACCATCAATCTCAGAGGTGTCTTTACTCATGGTTGTTGTCATTGTCTTGGATGAAAGTAGCATTTTTAGTGATGAAGTAGATTAGTTTTCATGGTTTATAAATCTGCACATGACCCCATATGTCTATGAGTCATCCTCCCTCTTCCACCTCTGGCACATCCCTGATTCTTCTCCCGTTTATACCCACGATTTTTCATTACATTCCTTTGCTTTCAGACTTTCAGATTTGATTATCACTTATTATTCCTTGGATAAGCTTGAAGCTTCAATGAATACTTTTTAGCAAAATCTATCCTAACTAAATTTTGAAAACCTGGTATTGTTTGAAATAGGTCAAAAGTCCCAATTTCATTTGTATACATTTCTATGTGTTTGTTTTTATGTGACTTATTGTCACTGGGGCTTAATGCCGTTTTTCAACAATTTTGTTATATATGGTGACTGGTTCACCTAAAAATGCAGTTTTCCTGGACTGTATACTAACCAGTACTACCTTACCCTTCCACAAGGAGCTGGCAACTTCTCCACATATGAAGGAAAATCGACATTTTTGTCAAATTTTCACAGAAGGGTATGACCTGCCAAGACCGGGATTTTAACTCGGATTTCTGGGTTTCAAGTCCAGCACACTAACCACTAGCCCACGGCTATGGCTACATTTCTATGTAAAACCAATCAGATCATTTAAAATGTTTCTTTAATGTTTGTTTCATGTTTAAATTCCTTTGATTTTACCTTATAGTCATTGATGCAACCAACCCTCCTTTCAGTCAAGTGTTTTATATTAAGATTATTAGATGTACGATTTTATTTGGTGTTATTATATGTTAAATGCCACTGGTTAATGATTACATACTCACCTAACAAGTGTCGAAAATAATTTATTAATTATGCCTATTTTGTTCTCTCTATAGCCTACTTTGTTCCCTGAATGATGTCGTAAACATTTCACTTGGCCAGTTTGACTTCCCTTAAGCATTTGTCCTCTCTCTGTGAATGAATTATTTACATTGAATTTTGTACCTGTCACTTTTGGTTTACAATATTCATGGGACACAGGAGATAAAAATATTGAGCAACATGTCATTAATAAACTACGGATGCTTCAAATTGTCTCCCTGAAAGTATTTCATTGGCAACTATTTTTTGTAATAATCATTGAAGTTTGAGCAACTTACAATGTCTTGGCTTGATTATATTACTCCATGGCATTTTGAACAAGGAAGTATTTTTATATTCATTATGTTGGTTTGTTCAAAGATTTTTGATGCCAGAATAGTGTTAAAGGAGCACATTAAATTTAAACCCATGAATTTCCCTGTTGTATTCTGGTTGTCACATGCTTAATGCTTAATTGCTCTCCTCTGACATTCAGCATTAGTATTTGTGTGTTTTGATTCCTTAAACTAAATTTTGTATTTTTCTCTGGTTGGCTGACTTCTGTCATTCTGTCTCCAAATGAATATCACTTTTATTTGGGGTATTAAATGATACTGAAAAATTGTAACTCACATAAAAAATGATATTCGTTCCCTTGAACATGATTTTTGCAAAATTGACTTATTCCCTTTTTTCATTTATTGTCTATGCAGATTTCTATGTTGGGTTTGGACACTTTGTTAATCAGTGCCATTGATAGGGGAAATCTTATTCAACAAGGATTAAAACAGTACAAGTTAATATATCATATTAATTCCATCAAACCCAAATAGGTACAAGCATCACTAATTTGGCCATCCTTTAAAGAATGTTGGTTTGTGGTTGCATGAAACACCTAGAAGGTAGTTATTTTGTTGACATGATTTGCTTTTTAAAGAAAAACAAAGAGCTGGAGTAAAAAACAAGGTTACACTTTTATCAAAATAGCCAAAAAAAAATAGGGGGGTTGTGGGATTTTCGGAAATACCAGTAACTGCAAACAAATAATTTCTAAGGATGGCCTTCCCTTGTCTTTTAACTCTGAATGGAAGTTAGTATTTAATGTCTTTTATTGTTTATATGTACTTGAAAGAGAATTTAGTGATTGCATGGTGATTTCCTAAGTCGTGATTTTCTCAAACATTTACTGGTCAATCACCCTACACTTTGTGGAACCTGTTACAGAATTTATATAACCAGATCACTGACTGATTTAAATTCCTGATGTCTAGCAATATCTGGATAGGAACATTTTATTACATTAAAATTCCTTTATGCAGGATTGTTCTGCATTGGAATGGTTTTAATTTCAAATACTTTGTGACAGGAAATTTAAATGTCAGTTGATATTTAACCTGCCTTTATTGTCATATACTATTGACATTTGCAAAAAATATTTGTTCAATAACATATGAAGTGAGAGATAAAGTGAAATGAGTCTGTGTGCTTATAATTGTAGCAGCATATAGACTGGTTTGTTTTCACCTCTCAGTAAAGTTTTTTTATTGTTCATTATTAAATTGTCACATTCCAAACTCTAATGTTAAATGAATTGATTGTAATTGTTATCTGTTCAACCTTCAGGAACCTTATGGAGACAGAAATCTGTGGTTGATCATTTTCATTTTTTTTTTTTTTGAAAATTGTGCTTAATGTAAACATTAAGGGTCGGTGTAGTATTGTATATTGAAAACCCATTTTTTGTCCACCAGCCACTTTATGACTTATCGTAAGGATTTTAGTGATGCAGAAAGTCCTATGTAACAAGGTTTACTGATGACAACATTGCTTTAGATAATTCACCCATAAAATGTCACTGAGAAATGATATATTGACATATACTGATGTCATCGTAGGCTGTATATTCAGGTAGATTTGTGTTAATCCATTTACTTGTGTCTAAATCCAGACTTTGACGTGAGAAGATTTTGCTTTTTTTCAGGCAATGATCTATACACAGAATTTATCTCTCACAAAATGAGACAAAATCTATGTACAATTTAGTATAACCTAGAAATTCAGACTCTGAAAGCCGTAATTCTCAGAAAACTGGACGTTTTGCCCAGTCCAGAGAGGGTCTGGTTTTCAGGGGTTGTACTGTATTCGTCTATGAAAAAAGTTATGTGTGTTATGACATTTATTCATTTATTTTCACTTCTTTTTTGTTTTCTTTTTTGTTCGTTTTTACTTCGATATATTTGTCCGGGTTTTCAACAAAACTTGTGACATCAAACTATTTTTGTTCAATAACTGAACTTCAGATTAAACTATTGCTGCCAAATTTGGTTCATGTATATAGAATATTGTTATGGTGACCTAGTTTGTGACGGTATTTTGGTGTTCTCGGGTCGAGGTCAGGATCACTTATACTTGTAGCAGGAAAATTGCTTTTGCTCAATAATTTGTTGAAAGCCTGGTTTGTAGGCATTTCGGTTTTTCTTGTGTATACCGGTAATGGTAATCTGGTGACACACTCTAACTCTCCAAGTACAAAATTATGTTTTGCTTTTCTATTAGTTGTTATAGCAAAGAGAGCATTTCTCTGAATTGTCATAGTATATTTTTTGTCCTCGGGACAAATTATATGTTAAACTGAAGATTGCTGGAATGACTAAACGATGTACAATTTGTGGGACAGTTTTCAATGACACATGCAAACTAAATTACACGGCTTACGTGAACCATTTTGATGATTTAAACATCTGCATCCAATTGTATAAACATTGGTTAACTTTAACCACTGGGTTAAATCAGAGTTTTGGTTAAAGTTTTGGTTAAATGTTCGGTTAGCTGTTGCAGAAAATTTTGTTAAAGTTTAACCAAATTTTGTTTTCGTTAAAGCTCAAGTAAATCTTACCCAAGTCTAAGATGCTGGTTCAATCTTAACGTAACCAGTACCAAAATGGCAGCCCTTTTTAAATGTTTCAATGATTTTTTAATGGTTAGTAAACCAAAATGGTTAAATTTAACCTTTGGTTAAATTAACCATTTGGATAAAGTTAACCAATGTTTATACAATTGGGCGCTGACCTGTTTTAAATATTTCTATTTCTGGAGCTGTATACACATGTATATATATCAGATTGCTTGAATTTATTTTTATTGATTTTCTCTCTATTCTCATGTCAGGTTACAAGTTTTGACTTTATTCTTTCACAACTGGCTTCATTGCACGGTTTTAGTTATGACATTTCATTTCTGTTTGATCAAAAATGAGATACCCAAAATGCATGACACTCATTTACTTTTTATTGTATGCCAATTTTTGAAATGTTTATATTAGTTTTTATGCATGGTGTAAAATGATAAATTTCATTGAATCTATATCTTCAAGTCTTGTTTTATGTTGCTTATTTCAGCAACAGATGATGCGACATCATTGGGTTCACAGAAGACGACAAGACGGAAAATGTAAACAATGTGGAAAGGTAGGTCAAGGTCAACAATATACAGACTAAAAAAAGTATTGCCCCAAATGTCTTGAATAATGAACATACCCAGAAGTGTGATTTCGTGAACATTTTCAGTATCACTTGCCCCACAGGACAAGAAAAGTGAATATGTTATAAGATTGGCTTGCAACGATAATGTCAAAATAATAAAAGTTTTATGATTCATGAAAAATGCATTTTATGTTGACATAAGAAATGTATAATGTCATTATTGTTGGTTTATCAAAAGGAAGCTTTTTGCCGAGCTTCTTGCCTGTCAAATAAAAAAGATAGACCCACTCAATGGCTGTTTTTGCGCATCATTCAATGAAGATTGATTGATATAAAAAATTTCGTTGGTGGTATTTTACTTGTGACATTTCATAATCATTTTGCAATAGGTCTGTGTATGTATAAAAATAATATACATATATGGACCTATTGTATAATGATTATAAAATATATATGTTAATCAATATGGGTTATTTATAAGCTCAAAACTTTGTTATTTATAGCCGTATTATCATTCATGAGTGCTTCTTGTGTTTCTTACCTACTTGCTGTAAATTATTCACTGTATTTACCGAAGCTTGTGTTTGATGTGTTGTGAATTATCAAGTGACATATTTTAATTTCCTTGCTTCATCATGACAAAGCTAGAAAGTGGTAGAAAAAAGTCAGTCTTTTTTTACTAACGTGCGTTTCTCTAGTCACTGCTGAACAAATCAGTAACTGGTTGTAATACTAAGAGTTATTGATATTATTCTCCAGAAAATGTAATTTTTAAACATTTTGTACCAAAAGTCAGTTTTCATTAAAATCTTTCATAAAATGGTAGTCAAATTATTCTTGTTTAAATTTTGTGTCAAGTTTTCTACTGGGTTATGAGGTACAGAACGGTGACATTAACTCATCAAAAAATTGTACAAAAAGTTTATAATAGTCCTCAAATCAGGCTTTTTAATATGAACAAACACAGAAACCTGACGTAGAATATGACAAATGAATTTTTCACCACTTGTGTTTATGAATAAGGGTTGTTACACAGTGTCCCATTGGTTAATTATTGTGTATTTATTCTTGAATTGACTTGGTGAACACAGTAAAAAATAAATTCATAGATAAAATAAGTCCAGTTTAGCGCTATGTACGTACCATAATATACCATCTCAACACGTCACCATTGTCTTAGATGCTTAGTTAGATATTGACACGTGAATCACATAAACTGTACATCCATATATGTTAATTCTGAATAACTGCTGGTTGCATGTTATTTGACTTTAATCAAACCATCAGTCTTGTATGATTATCTCATGATGTAGATTACATCAAAAACAATTAAGTTTGAAACATCAGGAAAAAGTTCAAAGCACACCATGCACTGTTAACAATTTATCATCTTCCTTTGACATTGGAATCATTAGCTAATTGATGTTTGTTGCACATGTCCCTGCGGTACAAAGATTACTTTTCCCAATTATTGTTCTTCTTCAATGTTCCCAAATGTTTTGTGTGAATCGATCTAATTATTGGTCAAAAAGAATGAATACGTAATTATCTTCTGTTTCAGTCTTTCCAACAAAGATTCACATTTCAAAGCAAGGTAAGTTTTTAATTAATTCTCTCCTATCCTCACACATTACACTAAGACACCTACCATCATCCAAACACATGGAAACAAAATGAAAATGATGAAGTTCTTTCTTGTAAAACATTTCACACATCATTCAGTTACTGACAACATCTTATTTTATAGTTCTGTCTACTTCTAAGGTGTATAAACACTTGTATGGAGTAACTTTTTAATACCAAACACCAATCAGACCAGTAGAAAGGTGTGGATTTTGGAAGTTTCGCAGTTTTTTTGAAAGTTTCCCTGTTTTTGGAAGTAAATTGAACAAGTAGAAATGCTTGTTTGTGTGATTTTTCTTCAAATGGACATCTGTTGCTTATACACTTCACCATTTGATGTTGCATATGAACATAAAACCAGCTCACAAATTATTTTAATCTTGTTCTCAACAGACTGTTCAATCCATCAACGTCCTATCGTAGTTTCATTCATTTTCAAAATGATAAGAAATTCATAAAATGCAATTTGGTGGTTAAATCATGTAACTCCAACTGTATCAAACTTCGAAATTATGTGTGTATGTATATTGTATGTATCATTGTAAATCTGAAACTTTTGAATGTAGAAATCATCGAATCCGATTGACTCACATTTACGTTCCATTTCTTGAGATGTTTGCTGATGCATTGCTGTGTCTGCCTTCTGGGGAGTAACTCCACAAAAATGGTAACCTTGATACGATGTTATCCTCATGGAAGGAATTTTTTTCTTTGCAGAATTGTCCACAATGTGTTCCATGCATCAATATATTTAAAAAAAATGTTTAAATAATTTGGATCATAGATCTGACTTTAAACTTGGTCATTACCCGTATATCAGAAACTGAAAATGGACCTATGTCAGACATTTAGACTTTTTTCCAATGTCTGGGGTTAAGCTTGTACATAATGTCAGACATCAATTATTTTGCGTTTTTCACTAAGGTGAGCAATTTCATGTCACTATTGGTTTTCTTATTTTGTCTTGCATTTGGTGAATTAAATATTGTTTTTATAAGAATTATATTTTCTAAGGTTGTAATCTAAATTACTTGATAATAATAATGCAATCAATTGCTGAAAATCAAATTTGTTTCCGATTATATCCAATAGACAGGTGCATTTCCTTATCCTGTCGGAAAAAAGTGATTAGTTGTGGGAAATTCAATTATTGCCTTGGTACCAAATCTGATTTTCTATAATCACAGTACTTTCAACAATTTCCAGTTCTTTGAAGGTAATTGTTGTCATTATGAATTTGTAGTAATTGATTCAAAGCTGCTCTGTATTCTTTACAAGCCCCTATGGTGTACTTTCTTTACAAGCCCCTATGGTGTACTTTCTCGATGGTGTTTCAAGATTATCATTCATTGAGTCTGTATGATGCTGCTTTTCATTTGTCTTGAAGATTCATATGCAGTGCTTATGTACATACTTTCATTTGTTTGTCTCATATTGTTAGCTTTAGGTGACATATATGTCTATCATATACATTAACATTCCTACCATGTTCTTCATGCATTGATATTGTCCTGGCATTCACTTGATTTCAGCAGGTAACATTAAAAAAAGTTAAAAGAATTTCAAACCAAGATCTTAATTCCAAACTTTAGAAACTTTATTTCTAGTGTGGACATCAATTTTGATATTGAAAATCTACTTTACATTCTCCCATTTTACAGAATAAGCTTTCTCCATTATTACTAATCTGCCCGCTTAATGGACGTGAAAAGTAAAACATGAAATTTTAAATCAAATTTGTTTTCATGTCGATGTCTGACATACAATCACATTACGTAATTTTCCGATGACAAATTCTACAAATATTTATTTAATCCTTATGTCTTTTCAAACACGATATATTTGATATAAATTTGATAGAGCATGCTGCAAATTCAATCTATTGGAAATATTTCTTGATTGCAAATGGCTGGTTGAAAATTGAGAAATATTGGACTGTCATTTATTTAGGTTATATTTGTATTAATGCCTCCATAGTGTACTAATCAGTAAACATTGTCAGAAGAGAACATTGAAAGATTTTAAGTGTGGGCTGTACCTAATGTTGCATTATGAACAATCCTCCCTGATTGAACTGATGAATAACAACTTGCCTCTTCTGTATAAAAACGAAACTCTCTGACTCACCTCCCATAAATGTTTCAATAAATTCTTCATATAATTTCCAATGCCTTCAAAATTTGTTCTGACAATTTCTGAACAGTGTGCTAAATTTGTTACACTCCATGTAAGCAATAAATCTATAAAGCGTATTGAATAATATATAAGAACGCTGTACAAAGACATTATGAGTCCGGCTCATTTGATTTAACTTATGTTTTATTTACTGTGTCTTTGGTTGCCACATTTTGATGATCGAATATTACTTTGGTGTGTTAAAGACCCAATTTTTTTGCTAATTCTGAAGACAGTACGTTCAGATACCTTGTAGAAGAATTTAATTTGTGAAAGAGAACTGTAGCATGTGTCACTCTATTACTATGGAGACTTTTAGCATAATCTTTTCTGATTTATACATTAGGTTCCACAAAATAACATCCCATTAGAAGTGTAAGGTCAAAGCTTGTTTTTTTTTACAAATATAGTGTTACGACTTTGCTGACTCTGCATTGGATGAATTTGAATGTGTTTCTTTAATGCAGCTACAGTTTTTCCTAATGCTTCTGAACTTTTATTTCATTACTATTTGATGATACATGTAAACTTCAGTTATAGTCTTTCCATTATCATTCTGAAGGTCGTGGTCCAGTGGTTAGTGTGCTGGACTTGTAAACCAGAGATCTGGGTCAAATCCTAGTTTCAGCAGGTCATACCCTTCCATATGTGGAGAAGTTGCCTGCTCCTTGTGGATGAGTAAAGTTAGTTCTGGTTAGTTTACAGTCCAGAAAAAATGGTTGGGTAAACCAGTCCCTGTATATAACTGAAAAATTGTTGAAAAAATGACATTCAACCCAGTGACATTAAGACAAAACAATCAAAGAAACCTCAGTGACTTTAAGCCACATAAAAACAAAACAAGCATTATCATTCTGAGAGACTGAAAGTGGATTCTTCGTGATGCAGCCATTTTTCATTTTTTTGTATTTGACCTCATTTTAGAGAAATAGAGATATTTGGTTAGATGATTTTTGAAGAATTGCATGTCAAAAAAGTTGTGATTCCTTCTCATTATACAAGCATACATTGGATTTCATTCCTAGAAATGAAATTAGATCTGAGCAGTTAGGGACACTAATAAAGTCATCAATGAAAAGAGGAAATAAGTTCTGCAGCTTTTTATTTACAATTTTTGTACTTTTTTATATTTCAGGAGATAATTGCCATCAGTTGTTCGTGGTGTAAGGCAGCTTATCACAATAAAATATCATGTTTTATGATGCAGCAAATTGAGGAACAGTGTCCAATGGGTGTACATGCTGGTATCATTGTACCACCATCTTGGATTATCAAACTGCCTAAAAAGGTACAAACAAAACCACCCTTAAAAAATTGTTGGTTTGCAGTTACGCTACTAACTCATTCAAAAATTCCCAGAATAAAAAATGTTAATGAATAAAAAAAGACAAAATTTCCTTTTTTTTATTTCAAATTTTCTTTTTCTGTGCAAACATAAAATGTTAGCGAAAAAAAAGATGCCTTATGACTCATTGTTAAAAGTTTGGTCGCATAGCCAACAATTTTATAAGGATGGCCCTATTCATAAATCTCTGCTTAACTTAATTGGAGAGTGTTAAGTGAATGGATATCAAGTTTGTTAGTTCAAACCTCGGATCCAGCTTATGTTTATTTTTTAACTGGGGGTTTAACTTCTCACCAACAGTCTGGGCCATTTGGCTACTTTACAGTTTTAATAGTGGAGATGGACCCCAGGTGTACTCGTGGGTAGAACCACCGACCCTCCATTAGCTGGCTGAACAGCTTCTTCTCGTGTGAAATTTGGTTCAGGGTGGGATTAAAACTCACATCAGTGAGGTGCTAGTGAATACTAGTCAGAGACTATAATCACTACGCAGAGATCCGTTTTGGTGATTCATGCAGAGAACTTTGGCATTTAATTGAAACATGATTGACCAAATTCAAGATTTTCCAAAAATTTTATGATGAGGCACCATTAGAAAGGCTGTTGTCTGATGGTTGAATAAAATGCTTTGCATGGAAGAATTCATCGTCAGTCCTAAGTTAAGCAATTGTTTGGAGGTAAACAGCCTGTTGTATGAATAACAAACAGAATTTAATGTCCCAAGCCAAAATAATCAGAATACTTCATATTTAAATAAACCACAAAGGCAATTGAATGATTTAATGCCTTTACATTCTCCTTAGTTTTACCATACATGTTTTATTCCTGAGTAAAATTGTTTTGGAAATTATGATGATAGCTGAAATAAGGAATGCTGTTTTGCAAATCTAAGAACAGGCCAGTGTAACTTTGTGATTCATTTCTAATTTCCTGATAATCACATTAATCTAAAACCTTTTTACACATCAATAAGCTGTTTTAAATAAGTTCTCAGTAGGTGACTGTAATTTCTCCTCACTATGGCTTCAGTGGGAAATAGGTCTGACCTTTAAAATTGCAATTATTTCTTGTCTTTATAGTTGACAATTAATTGATGTAACAATTATTTAGAGTGAATTGTGTCTGCTGAAAATGACAGATTTACGGAAGTTGTTTGACCCAGTTACTACAGTGTGTTGTTGAATACAAGAAGCTGTTAGAGAATTGTTTCTGACAGCTTATGTTCAGTGTGGGAAACCCACGTGACTTTTATTGACGAGCACCTGGCAAACATGCTATTTTTAGTAACAAAGCATGCTATTTTTAGTAACAGTTCGCTCGATTCTGGTAATTTTTTTGCTATTTACTCTCTTGATACTTTATCAATTTTCCCGAGAATAGGCGCATAAGCCCCCGCATTATCAAGCGTTTCCTTCGATGATATTGCTCAAATACAGGAACACAGCCGTTTTTGTGCAATTGGTACCAAGAGAATATCAACAGAGTAAATAGCAAAATACTTACCTGAATCGAGCGAATTGTTACTAAAAATAGCACATTTTTGCCAGGTGCTCATCAATATAAGTCATATGGGTTCCTCATACTGATGTTCTCACTGTTTTAATGGCCCAAGGTTATCAAAACTTGAGATTGGGCTCCATACTAAAATCTCATGATTTGTATTGAGGTCATATTCAATTTAATGTAGATAAGTTTGTTTCATAAATCTTACGATAAACTGTATGAGAATTGTTTTAAAAAAGAATGTTTTTCTTGTATATTAAAATTTCAAGTATAAATTAATTTCTCTTTAACAAATAAAAAGATCTTAGCTTTGAGGCTGACTTCTTAATTTTTATAATTTTTCAATTATTATTGACATATATATATATATATATATATTATAGTTATCATTTATGGTAATTATTAAATTTTAATGATTAATGTTTGTCATTCAAAGTCATAAACTGTTGACTCTAAACTATGTTTATCTATATTTCTTTTGTTTCATTCGTAACCAGGGATCGTTCAAATCATCTTTACGAAAGAAAAGTCGCAAATCTTCGGTGAAAAGAAAGAAAGGTGGAAGTAAAGACTCTGGCGAAGTTTATCGCCCGTTTATCATCAAACCCATTCCTTCTCCGTTGCTCAAACCTCTACTCGTGTTTATCAACCCTAAATCAGGGGGAAACCAGGGGGCTAAACTCCTGCACAAATTCTGTTGGTTGTTAAATCCTAGACAAGTCTTTGACTTGAATAATGGTGGACCTAAGTTGGGGTTTGTATTGAATTATCGATCTTCTATTTATAGTTATGTTGTGTAAGGAATGGCAGGCCTTTATCTTTTGTATGAGATACCTTAACATGTTGTTTTTTTGATATAAGAAAAATGATTTGTACTTCTGTGGTTCAGCTGTGACCATTACATTATTCGATGTTGTATAACACAAAAAAAAACATAGAAGATAAAGCCATAGATATTGTGTACTTTGAATTCTCATGAATCATTTTATATAACATAAAAAGTGTCTGATATTGGCATAAATCTCTGTTCTAGATTCTTTATTATTAAACTGGCTTATTTGTGGATCTATGTTGTACTTAGTACAGGTAATCAACACAAGGGTTATTGAACTGAAAGACTGTAGATGGTTTTTTTCCCCATTAAATCGGTTTCTGAAGAATTATATAAATATGCAGTATTTAAACCCTACAGTTCTTGTATTGTAATGTTTTTATTATGTCATCTGAAAATATTGTCTGACATCTGTTGAAACACTGTGTGGATGTCGAATATCTATTAAAACTGAAGCAATAGACTGTTTGTCTGGAAGTTGGTGTTTTCTAACACTTTGGCTAGATATTCGTTATAATATCTTTGTATTTAACATAACACCAACAGCCAGGGTCATTTGGCTAGTTTTCTAGCTGTAATAGTGAATGAAGACCCCTGGCATGCACTTTGGTAGAGCCATCAACTTTCTGTAGACATCTGGACAGCTTCCTTACATGCAGGGGTGTAGAAATGAGCTGGAAGCCGGAAAAATCACCAGGCTATTTAAGCATTGTCACCGGCTACTTTTTCTCCACAGGGCATGTTGCCCTATTACACCCTACTTGGGGGAACCCTCTGACCCAGCTTACAGGCTACATGAAAACATTTCTACAACCCTGCACATATGAAGTTTTTCTGGTGCTGGATGGGATTCAAACTCACAGCCAAACTTCACATGTGAGGTAGGTGTCCAGCTAGCTTATAGAAAGTTGGTGGTTCTATACAGATGTAAGCCTTGGGTCTCCATCCACCAATAGAGCCCGAAACTTACCAAATGACTGTGGTAGTTGGTGTGACATTAAAGTCCAGAGGAAAATAGTACAACTATTTTCTCTTCTATTTATAGGTTGGACCTCTATAAAAAAGTGCCTAATCTGCGAGTCCTTGTATGTGGTGGTGATGGTACTGCGGGCTGGATCCTCAGTGCTATTGATACGTTGAAACTAACCAGTCCACCACCTGTTGCTATATTACCACTTGGGACTGGAAATGACTTGGCTCGAACCCTTAATTGGGGTGGTGTAAGTTTTCAATAATCCATACATACAGTACAACCTCAGTATTAAAACAGACCTTCTTTGGAACCAAAATTAATTTTAGGTTGTTAAAAAGTTAATTTGAAGGGAAACATCTAAAATTGGTCCCCCCCCCCCAAAGTGGTTATCATGATGAGGTGGGCTTTATATTAAAGTGGTCGCTAAATGAGGTTTTACTGTATTTGTTTTTAATTACTTGATACAGCACAACCTGTCATTAAAGACCATGCTATTGAAGGCTATGTTAACACTTATTTGAAGTGGTCTTTAAATTCAGGGTTATAGAAACTGCTAATGTTTGAGTCTGGAATGAAAACATTCATCTTTACACAGCTGAATAGTCTGTATCAATTTGTCGTCTGATATTCTCTCTCAGAGGTTATAAAAACTTGAGGATCAGTCTACGATCTTGAATCTCATGTTTTATATTTTAACTGTTTCTTAATAAATTATGATAAAATGACGATGATATTAACCATACCTTATTGTGTCAACATAATTGACTTGAATTTGTTTTTTAACATTAAACAGTGATAGCATTTCAACCAAAACACTGTGAAAATGAAATTGAGATTTGAGCTTGGAGACTCTGTGACTGGTCACTGGAATGAAGAAATAATTTTTCTTGTGAAATGTATGCTTACCCCAAGTATTAAAAAAAAAATTTTTCTTGTGAAATGTATGCTTGCCCCAAGTATTAGACTTAACACCAGTATTAGGTTTTTAATGCGCAAATCTACATACTGGGTGTCATGATCCTTTTTACTGTGAAAAAATTAGAAAATTTTCAATGTTACAAATATCTTGTTCCTTATGAAGTGGATCAGCGGCTTTTCAAACTTTCTCAGATGTGTGACATCGTCATACAGACTCACAGAAATACCATAACTGTTGACTTTAAATCAAATCCTTCTTTGTAAATTGTAGTTTTTGGATGTTAATTATAAAACTTGAACAGTTGTGAAAGATTTTGTTTGTAAGCTCATTCACCCCCCCATACAATGAATCATCATAAAACCTTTTGCTAGGCATGTTTTGTTCAGATAGCTGAGCTTGCTGTCTCCCTGTGCCCTCCCCCCCACCCACTCCTTGGCAGCTAGTTTTTGTCATCAAATTCATACTGTTCATTTCATTTGATCATCAACTTATGCAACTTTTAATGATTGGTAGAATGGCTGATGATATTCCTTGAGAGATCAAGTTGTAATCTCGTTTGGCAGAGTATCTTAAAACAAAGATAAATTTGTTATCTAATACTTTAACTTGTCTTTGATTCACAGGAAGTATTGTCGCAATTGTATTTAAATTCATAAGGAAGACAATCTTGTTACGAGACAGTTTTCTATTAATCGTTGTAATAAAAAATTGTTTGACGTCAGAGATCTCAAAATTTAAAGATGTTTATGACTAGAAACGCCAGAGTATCTGGGCTGGAATTGTGACATTAAAGTTTTTTGTACTCATAATTTTGAGGTTTTACTATAATTAAATATCCAGTTTGAGGTAAAGCTTGTACATTTTTGTTTCCAGTAGTTTTACAAAATCATACCTGATTTTGTGAACTTTATTCATTATTTTCTGATGTATTTTAAATAAGACCATCTAACATATGGATTCTAGACTCATGGGTCCAAGATTATAAAACTGAAATCTCATATTTTGTCTTTTAATTCTTCTAAGTTAATTATGATAAAACGATGGTACGATACTCCATCAGTATAATAACCTGGATTTGTATTTAAATAGTGAACAGCTGTATCTTGTAATATGAAATACTTGTAAATAAAATTGGGATTTTAAATTGAGTCCATTCTCAAGTTTTATAATCTCGAGTCTTGGTCCAAAGTCAGAGAAATAAAATTATACTCTCTTTGATTCGGGTTTAAGCTGATGCCAAATTCCAGTGTGATAGAAACACCTCTTAATCAAGAATCCTCCATGTTGTGTTTAGATATAATATAGTAAATAACCAAAATGGAATAATCAAATGTTTGAAAAAATGTATTTGTGTAAATCAACTGTAAAAATCATGGTCTGGTTAGTCCAACAAAAAATAAACAAATTAGGTTATGAACTGAAAATAATGATATTTTTAAATACATTTATCCAAATTTGTTGATGGTTGTCAGTTGTGCAGTTTTCTCTGAAGTGTGAAAACAACTGATTTGCATGTGAAGACTTTTCGATGCATGACCTTTTGTTTGTTGATCTGAAGCAATGCTTTGTCTGAAGTCAGATTCAGTGTATAAATACATACATCAAAAAATATTTATTAACTGTCAACCATTTGCCTTATAAGCATATTTTGGACTTCCAAATTCAAAGCAAATGTACAAATCATCAATTTAATAAAGAAAATTGGGTCAATTATTCTGACACAGCAGAAAACATTGTGACAAAAGAAGCCAGTGCTTGGTATCAGTAATGGCTTCTTTTGTCACAATCTTTTCCACTCTGTCGGAGTAACTAACACAATTTTCTTACTTATTACAAGCGATGGCTTCGTTTGCCACAATGTTTTCAAAAGTTGTTGCTTCAGATGTGGGGAAAATGCAGTATTATGCGGCAAGGGGTTAAATTTTTGTGTCTTATTTATCATTTTGTTATAGGTATCTGAATTATACATAAGAAAATGAAAAAAAAATGTCTTTGGTTACATGGTTTAGTGGTTAATTTGTGAAAGAAAATTATCAAGAAAAGTAGCCTGAAGTGCGATGTTAGTTTTATGATTTCCCAAGTGTCTTACACGCAATTTATGCTGATTATTTTTACTTCCTTTTTACGTTTCTCTGGGGAGTTGGTATAATTATTTGTTGCTTGAATGTCAAAAGTATGACTTTATTAGTAACACACATTTCTTCATGACTCTTAACTGCCATTATTCATCTAATTTGTCCAATTTGCCATTTATAGATCTTACACTCCGTGAGGTAGAGTGCATGTATATTTGGCCCCTAAAGGTTAACAGGGTTGTCATGTTTCGAAAACGGGCTCTCCAGAGGATTATGCATAATGACTTATCAAAGGACTTAGTTACAAAAATACCAGTGGTATAATGATAACATAATGATACCTCATTAATTCACTGATAAGAGATAGAAAAATCAATGAATTAAGATCCTTATACTGTTTAATTAGGTTTTAATTAGGACAAAAAAATGAGTGTGTTCAGATTTGGATTAATTAACAATTTACTTGTACAAAGACTTAAAGGTCATATTTCCATATGTGTGAAGATGACTAGGTTTAAATAAATGCCACGGATGGAGACTTTGTATCTGAATATTTTTTTCATTTTATACCATGAGCGACACCGTAAGCATCCATTGTGTCCTATTGAATCCTATGATGGTAGTTTATTTTACAGTCAAACTTGAGTTTGAGTCTCCTGTGAATAACAGCAACCTGTAAATTATGGCTACCTTGTGAACAATGGTCATGTGTGAATAATTGCCACCTGTAAATTATGGCTACCCTGTGAACAATGATCATGTGGGAATAATTGCCATCTGTAAATTAAGGCTACCCTATGAACAATGATCAAGTGGGAATAATTGCCATCTGTAAATTATGGCTACCCTGTGAACAATGATCATGTGGGAATAATTGCCATCTGTAAATTATGGCTACCCTGTGAACAATGGTCATGTGTGAATAATTGCCACCAGTAAATTATGGCTACCTTGTGAACAATGGTCATGTGTGAATAATTGCCACCTGTAAATTATGGCTACCTTGTGAACAATGGTCATGTGTGAATAATTGCCACCTGTAAATTATGGCTACCTTGTGAACAATGGTCGTGTGTGAATAATTGCCACCTGTAAATTATGGCTACCCTGTGAACAATGGTCATGTGGGAATAATTGCCATCTGTAGATTATGGCTACCCTGTGAACAATGGTCAAGTGTGAATAATTGCCACCAGTAAATTATGGCTACCTTGTGAACAATGGTCATGTGTGAATAATTGCCACATGTAAATTATGGCTACCTTGTGAACAATGGTCATGTGTGAATAATTGCCACCTGTAAATTATGGCTACCTTGTGAACAATGGTCGTGTGTGAATAATTGCCACCTGTAAATTATGGCTACCTTGTGAACAATGGTCATGTGTGAATGACTGCCACCTGTAAATTATGGCTACCTTGTGAACAATGGTCATGTGTGAATAATTACCACCTGTAAATTATGGCTACCTTGTGAACAATGGTCATGTGTGAATAATTGCCATCTGTAAATTATGGCTACCTTGTGAACAATGGTCACATGTAAATACTGGCCATCTGGGAATTATGGCCATCTTGTGGACAATGGTCACCTGTGAATAACAGTCACCTGTGAATATTGTTCACCTGTGAATGACTGGCACCTGTAAAAAACAGCCACCTTGTGAATTTATCCACTTATACAATAAACAATGTACCTCAGAAAAATGGCCAACTAGTTTGTGGGAATGTTTCTTATCTCATTTTGATGACCATTATGGTAGGTTTGATTTATAACGTAGTGTATCAGTTACATGTCTTTGTGTTCCTTATCTGTCTGTTCTTTGTGGTATATTTTTGTTTATATTGAACTGTTTTGTGTCTGTCTGTATTTTGATTTAGGGATTTTGAATGAAATTTCTTTGTATAGTTGTAGACAATATCATGTTACATTAAATAGTTTGTCTTAAAGCAAAAAAACTGATTTCATTTTATGATAATTATTTTCATCCAGTTTGTTAAAATGTTATGAGAAAGGAGACATGTCTGATGTTGTGAGACTGTTACCATAATGAATTGATAAATTAGTACACGTGCACTGAAGTTTCTGTTGTTTTCTGTCTCTGTGACTTTAATGCGGAGGATGCATCTCCGTTGTGTTAATGTCTGCCAGCTTAGTTAGTTTTATGCTGTTTTTTTTTTTTTTTTACAATGTATGTCTGATATAAATCTCTAACTCTCTAGACCTAATGAAGTGTATCTAGGCATGAATTAAGCTGGGGCACCGGTCTCCTTTTCAAGAGGTCTTTGGCTCAAATTCTGTCTGCAAGAGATTTTACCTTGTTGTTAAAGCCGGAAAAAATACAGTTGTTTTTACATAAATACAGTTACCTGACAAACCTTATTTTTTGGACCGACTTAAAGTACAAATTAAGTATGAAAACATTTGGGGATGAATCATATCTAGTATTCTCAACAATTCTATGTTTGTATCAATGTAACACAAAACTCGATTGGCTAATGCTATCCTGATTGTCCAATGAGAACCCATTGTATGTAGCTTGCTTGGAATGTCAATATCACATGGCTTGCAGTGGAGTAGATTGTGCTTCATGAGTCTTCTTGTCTTCTCTATATTTTTTTTCAATCCTGCAAAATATTGTCTGTTTCTATTCCAGGGGTATACAGATGAACCTATAAGCAAGGTTTTATGCAATGTTGAAGATGGCCAAGTTGTACAGCTAGACAGGTGATTATTATTTGATTATAGATTTAGTAAAACCTTAATAATGAGGCCAACAAAAAATTGGTCATAATAATGAGGTGGTCTCATTATCAAGTTGAATTATAGGGGAGTTATTGGAAGCCAGTCCAAAAAAATAAGTGTTTTTTATGGTCGTAACATTTAGGTGGTGGCTATTTCAGGTTTTACTGTATATGTTATTGTCTGTGAAACCTGTTGAATGCAGTTACATGTATTATAACAGACATGTTCTTCTGAACAGACCCTGAATGGAAAGATTTCATGAATTAAATAAGTACTGATGAATCTTCCTTATATAAGACTGAACATCATATTTTATTTCCTAGTTACCGTCTACATTATATGGTGTGTGTCATCGTGGAACAAATTCTTCCTGTAGAATGGACAATTGTTTGGTGGGTTTTATTGCAAAAAATGATTGGAGATTGTCTCACTAACTCGTACATAGTATCGTTGACAGACAGGCTTTTACTGAATAATTTTCCATCATAAGACGGCTTTTACTGCTTTGGCAGCAATTAATCTTTGTGGGAAAAAACTCGACCAAACAGGAAAATAAAGATAAAGGGTTACTGTTTTCTTAGAAATGTGTCCTGATTACATGTCTATGTGTGTGTTGTATGATTAGACTGTGTGTGTATGCTATTGTGTCAGTACAGGAATGGTGTATCTGAAAAAAGCTGACATTTTGTTCAGTGCTATAATTATTTCATTTCCAGTTTCCCCTTTAATTCTTTACATTATAATGATGAAAATGATTTTATTTCAGTATTGAAAAAGCTATCTATGACTTATGAAATACGATGTCATGTGCCATGCTCATTAAAATGGGGGATGACTCAAAAAAGCGATTAGATATCCCTGATTTTCATTGTGGTCCCTGAAACTAATGGCATAAACGCTTGCATGGAACATGGGCTTACAGCATGTATCACACAAAAGATACAAGTATTGATTTTGACATTACAGTATTTAAATTGTGACTTTCATAAAAATTATGCGTAGCAATAAAATACATAAAATGAATATAATTATACATGTAATTTGATGTAAAAAAATCTGTTTGCATCAAAACCAAAACGGACACTGAATGATTTAAATTGCATGATTGTATAATTGATTTGAATTTTTACCAAACTAAATTCTGTTTACCAGGCCAGCATTGAAAAATAGTTGGGTTTGCAGTTACTTGACTGACTCATTAAAAAGTCTTCAGGTCAAACAATTCATTTTCTTTTATCAATCTAGAGTGTGGTATGTTTTATGTGTGATAACAATATTTATTTCTCCTCTAACAGTCATTACTTCCAGTAACAGTAGATTGAATAATGTTTCATATTATAAATTGACTCATCCTAATATGGTCAAAAGGATTTTTGTTATTTTTGATGTAAATCAAAGTAAATATTTCCTGAATATTATGATTGCTTTATGCTTATGAAGTGTGATATTCTAACTGTGTTATAGTTTATCTTGAAGCCAAACCAATCTTACAAAAAGTCATAGCTGACAAATATGGCTGTAATTTACGAAAAGAATATTTTAACTGGATATTGTGTTTCATGTACAGTGCAACCTCGCTAAACCGGACACTCGCTAAACTAGAATCCTCACTATACCGAACAATTTTCAAAGTCCCTCTAAACTGGAATCAGAATTTTTGTTCGGTCCGAACCCTGTCCGGTTTAGTGAGGTTCCACTGTATTTTATACAGTTAGACTTTGAGGATTATGTTTGTGGCACCACAGGACATGTTTTTATTGTCCTGTTTACTGATACCTAAGCTTGTCATGGTCTGAACATAATGTGTTCTTCAGAATGCTTATGTCTGTATTCTAACTTGGGTTCATATTTTATTTGTCAGGGCGGTGGAGACAATATCCATTTGTTACAAAGCAGTTTGATTATTTTTTAAATCATTGATTTTGTGGTTTTCATGGAGCCATTACTCTCTAGTCTTATAACCTTTGGTAAAATTTATAATATTTCAATCTCCTGTACTTATGTGTAACTTCACAATGCAGCGTTAATGTTTCTCTGTAAAATTGAAAATTATATCGTGTACTTAAAATTGTTGTTGCCTTTTGTAACTTTAGATCCCCTCTAGTGACAATTATGATGTATCAAAATGATCTCTATATTGCTTAAAAATTTAACAGCCGGGTAAAAATTGAACTTGCTAGAAGTGTTATATCCTTGCAATTAATCTTGTAGTACGACGTTCAATTTCGTAAACATGATATTAATTGCAAAACCAACCGTTTTTTTTAACAGTAATATGAGCAACTGTACAATTACTCGAAAATTCATCCATTCAAGTGTTGGATTCTGAACTTAAAATAAATAGGAACAATTGTTACTGACAATGTGAAATCCTTTAGGTTGAATTTCGTACAAGTTCATCATACTTTTAAGAAGTTAGTACCATACGAACATACCTTAAAACCATATGCACCACGTACCAGTATTTTGTGTAGGAAAATGCAAAGCTAAGATGATGTGATGTAATTTTATGGACAGTGTTTGTCTACAAGTTTCTGTTGATGACAAAATGTTACCATTGCAGTATATTTTTGTAATGTGTCAATACTGTTGGGCATATTTTGAAGGCAATTTTTGTTTTGGAAAAAAAATTCTTAAGACAGCTAAATGTAAAATTGTTGCTAAGTAGAAGGATTAATTATCCATACTTTTGCTACCATCAAGCAGGATTATGTGATAATGTAAAAAAGAAAACTTTGTACAATTTGGCCATATTTTAAAAGATGTCCGTTTGTGGTCATGGGACCCAAATTCATAACAGTAGGATTTGATTGTAGAATGAAAATAAAAAATTTGTCAAAATCACTAAAATATTTTTTTTATACGTCGTTGCGTAACTGCTAACCAACAATTTTAAGGATGACCTTGTTGTGTCATGTCCATTAAGGTGTTGATGCATCATGGACATTACAAGTTTGATAGTAAAAAGCTGGTTTTTTGTGAGATTAATTAATCAGGTAATTAATGGACGCAAATTCATTGGATGTTTACATGCATTAAGATTCTTAAATAGATATATTCCCTAAGTATAATCAGTTTGGAGTGGAGTACATGATGAAATATTATTTTGTAATACTGTTATCAATATTTAGAAAAAAAGTCATTCGTAGATGTATGCAACATGTAATAAAATTCCATGCTTCTAATGGGATGATCAAATTTATGTCATACGTTATAAAGCAAATGGTCACAACTACAGCTACATCATTCCCAGTACATTTAAATACTGATAAACACTGATCAATGATTGACACTGTCTTCACTTATCCGAAAAGAAATTTACTAGCCCTGTGCTAGATATTAATTAGAATATACTTGGCTTCATTTAAATGTTTTTTTATATATATTTAAGGTGGAACGTCACTTTGACCTCTAACAAAACGGCCGACCTTGAACCAGAGGATCAAGAAGTGAAGGACAAACTACCATTAGATGTCTTCAACAATTATTTTAGTTTAGGAGCTGATGCTCACGTGGCACTCGAGTTCCATGAATCACGAGGTTTGTTAATGTGTTCTTTATAATACAAAATATGGAGTAAAGATGTCTAGTCAATTGCAGTTCTGTTGTTGCTATAGTTAGTGTCAAACGGTGGTCATCGTGATGTTCTGTAAGGTTCTGTTTATGCTTTTCATCAATTTGTTCTGTGTCCTCAAGCTCTTTACAACCTGCTTTCTATATTGTCCACTACTACCGGGATACTGTTTGTAAATAGCTGTGTTCCAACTAATTTTTAAACCAATATTGTGGGCTATTAAAAATAAGCAATTTATCACTTGCCCGCATACAAACTTTTGAGAAAGGTCATTAATCTGAATATAAATTTTCTAGCCCCGGGGTTTGGGGTTGGTGGTTTAGTGCTAAGACCAAGCAGTTCAATTCAGTGCATCATGTCATAAGATGGACCTTTGTGTGTAAAAAAGATAAGAAGTCACAAAACATGGTGCTAGTATGACAATAATTGTGTTCTCTAAACTTGAGAAATTCTGATACTCTTTAGATGTTTTGTACCTCAACATTTTTTCAGGACATCGCTTAATCTAACATGACATATTATACAATTATCTCGTGGTTTATTGCTGTTTTAATTTTAGGATGTTCTGTGTTTCCAGTTAATTTGATGTTTTTAATTTCTCTTAACGTAATATGATTCTAATACCATTCCAGAAATTAACAAAAATTAGTTTTCGAGGGGATTTTTTTCTACTGAACTTCTATTAATTTATCAATAAATTATACTTCATTCTTCATTAGCATTTAATTTAAAGTTCATCTCATGCTTTGTTTTGCGTAATTGATCCATTTTGACTTTTAAAATGAATTCATGTTTAAAAAGCTCCTGCTAGAGTTTGATTGCATTATCATGATGAATAGAGGCCTGCTATTTCTGGACTCTAGTTTTTTCATTCTCATTTTTACATGAATATTTTACGCTCACTTTGCTGCTTAGTCATTGGTCAATTTTCAAACTGTACCTTAGGACCAACCAATAAGAACTTTCAATTTTGAGACTTTGTTCTGAGCTCAAATATATTGTCCAAGATGATGGAAATGAATGGTCCTGGGATAGAACACCCGATACCTTGCCTGAATTTTGTTGGTTTGAAACCCTGTCATTTGACCCAATTTTACAATCCTTGTTTTTTGAGTTTTACACCTGTTTTCAACAGTATTTCAGTTATATACAAGCTTGCAGATAATCTCACTAGACTTCATGATTCTGTACTAATACTAACCTTACTCTCCACAAGTAACCTCAAAATTCTCCTCATGTCTTAATAGGTGAAGGACAAATGGCTTTAGACATATGTATTCCATGGAATAGCCACAGAGAATGTGCACTATACCGAGGATTTGAACTCACAAACCTGTGGCTTATAGACCTAACACTACTGGTTGAGTCAAGTAGACAGGCCTAATTTTAGTAAACAAAGAAGCAGTTATTTTAAAGTTATCAATATAAGTTGTAAGAACTTGTTTCACAATTGATGTAAAAATAATGATTTTGTTTTACTTATGTTAGACCAAAAAATTCAAAGTGCAATATCTATTGAAAATTTTTGTGTTCATTCAAACATAAATTTCTTATTATTTATTTCAAATTGTACTACTATCCCTGAGATGTACTGAACATTTCCTTGCAGCAATTTCCCGTTATTAGTGCAGTCTCTATCATGGTTAAAAACTCAAGTATAAACATGATTTAGTGCTGGAAATGACAATATAAAACGGTAAAAACTGATGAAATATGCTCATACAGGAAATTTCTTCCTTGTCATTTACAAGTTTTCTTTCTTGACAAGAGACTGAAGTTGGTGCTTTAATTTTTTGTTCATTCCTATGTCATTGTATCAGGTGTTTACAATGCTATAACCACTCCTCGGTAATGAATGAATGTCTTTTCTCTGAAGGTTTCAAATTATCTTGAATTATTTATTACCGCAGATTCTTAGGTGAACCAACTGTGAATTAAGGCAGGAATTGTATTATCGGAAACTGTGGAGAACTTGTTCAGTTTCTCAATGTAATGAATATATATGTTACCTGATGAACATACTGTTGTTACTGGAGTTTCTTACCATAATTACACATCACAACGATTTGTGAATGATGAAATGTTCTTTCAAGCCTTTTAGTTTGAGGTCACTTGTTCTTCTTATTCTTCAGTTTGCTCTTGGGGACAATTTGACAGAGGGTATTACATTTAATGTGTCATTTGGGTATCACTGATAAATGGATAAACTTTTGAGACAAACTGTATTGTATTATAGCTGTACATATTTAAATTTATATAAAATAGCTTTGGTTACTGTGGTGTAGATATTTTTGTGTTAATATTATTATACAGTATACCAAGAGCTGGAATAGAGATGAGAAAAGGATTCATAAAAAAACACACACACACAAAAACCCCACCTTCCCCAATATACTACTTTCCCCAAAACCCACCAACCCAAAACGCAACCCCCATCCCCCACCCAATACATAGGAACTTACAAAAACTGGAGGACATTACACAGCCTACCAGAGGATACCACTTGGAACAGTGTGTAGCAAAGCTACAGGGGGTTGAAACAAGCCTTGTGGGTTCAATTTCCCCCAGGGGGAACCAAATAAACAAATGGCACTCTTATTTTATTCTAATAATATTTTTTCTCTATTTTTCAGAGGCCAATCCAGAGAAATTCAACAGTAGATTCCGAAATAAAATGTTTTATGCAGGGGTAAGTATTAGGGGTGTTACTGTATGTTTTAGTATTTATATGTGTGAACAACAAGCCAGGAAGGAAATGACTTACTCCAAAAAATTTAAGAAGTAAATTTATTTTCTTGAAATTCTTGCAAGCAAGAATCATGACCTCTTAATGTGCTAGAATGGGGGTTATTTTCAATTTTAGTAAAATGGACATTAAAACATGTTTTTGCTCTTTCAAAAATAGACAAATTTCTTCAAAATTGGCAGTATTCATGATTTTTCGTGCTTAATCATCATTACCTGTAAAGTTTCAATGAAGGGGTCAGAAACAAAGTGTGGTCTTCATCATAATATCCAACATCAAGAAAATCCTTTTTTGTATTGATATGTGTTACAGTAAAACCTTAATATTAAGACCCTTTTTGGTACAAATATTAAGGTGGTCTGTCTATTGAAATGGTCTCATTGTTAAGTTGAAAACATTGAAAACTGGTCCAAAATGAGTATTTGCTATGTTGAAATAATCTTAATACTGAGTGATTGCTAAACATGTATAAGGTCTTGCTGTATGAATTAGCTTTTGAGTAATATTTCCTGCACTTTTGTAGGCTGGTGGTCGAGATATGTTAAAGAGAAGTTGGAGAGGATTCTCAGAACAAATTCAACTTGTCGTAAGTCAGTTAATACCCTGAAATAATACCAAACACTGATGGTTAATGTTCTTTACATTCAGCCAGATTAGTGACACGTTTATATTACTTGGTATTTATTGAAACAGTATCACAAAGCAATTTGTTTAACTGGTTAATCGTATTGTGTAAGGTTTTAGTTCATCAATGGTGATGCCTGATACTCCATGTACGGTCCCATGATAATTTGACCAAGGATGTAACATCTAAGATCATTTCACCTCAAAACTCTAATAGTTCTTTGCTTGTTCATGATTTGGTTGGATTGACATCCCAGGAGAGCAGGAGGAGTTGATGGATTGCTCTGCTGGGTCCAAGGTTACAAAACTTGAGATCAGTCCCCATGTTCATATTTCATATTTTGTTTTGTTATAATGATTCCAAGTAAGTTTTAAGATTAAACAATATTGATGTTTAATCATACATGATTCTGTCCGCATAATTGACATGAATTTGTATGTAAACATTTAAGTGTTACCTTGTCACCTGAAATACTTTGAGAATAAAATTGACATTCTCAAATTTTATATCCTCGGGGCCTGTACATCTAGAATTAACATTAATGAAGCACTTGCATACAAAAACAGAATTCTGTAAGATACTTGATGAAATTGTTGTAATCTAAATTATATTTATCCCTTTACCTCATAATACCGCATTTCCCTGCATCTGAAGCAGATGACTTTTGAAAACATCGTGACAAAAAACATCATTGCTCACAACAAGCAATACCTTCTTTTGCCACTCTCTGTCAGAGAGAAATAATCCAATTTTCTTGAATAAATTGATGTTTTGTACATTTGCTTTGAATTTGAAAGAGTCCAAAATAGGCTGATGAGGCAAAGGGTTAAAAGCACATTCAGTAGCAGGCATATATTATAATGTAAAACAAAGCTTTTATGGGAGGTTTACTTTAAAATTACTGGATGCTTGGCACGACTGAATGTGTTGCAAGTTGCTCATTGAGGATAGCTTTATCTTCACTGAAAGGGGGCTCCAAGCATCTCAATAATGTTTGATGCATGAGTTTAAGGATGTAAAGCAAGTAAAGCTGACTCTTGTTACAATGAATAGTTCAGAACCTAAGAATACAGTTGGTCTTATTGAAACTTTGACTTAAACTTTTGGACGGTAGGCTTTAACTTTAGCACGTCAGAATACACAATCAAAACTTAGATCGATGTCTTCTAAACCCGACAAACAACATATGTTTACATAAGCAGAAAAATCAAGGCTTCAAATTTATTTCAACAAAACAAAGAATTTACCGCTAGCATGTTCGCCGTAACGAGAGTCATCTGTATGTGATCTTATTCTGGTATTAGATTCTGAATCTTGCAAACATTAATGAAGATTGAAGTTTCTGTTGAAACTGATGTCTCATCCTGGCTTTAGGTAAATTAAACTTCTGTTTTGTATGTTTTCAGTGTGATGGTGTAGATTTAACCCAGAAAATTGTTGATATGAAACTACATTCGTTATTATTTCTCAACATTCCAAGGTACTCAAATTATTTCCAACATTAAACAAATCACCTGCAGAATATGTAGGCTGAATATTTAGTGTTCTGTTGTCTGTGTTAGATGAGTTTTTGTTTAAATTTTACACTTTACGTGAGACTTTCACTTCGAGCTAGACATACATTTTGTCGGTAATCTTGTTGTGACAGCTGGTTTGTTTTCTCCAATATTTAAATCACATATTCTTATAAAATATTTATAGTTACCTTGTAGCTGAGAGTGTATTTACTTCAGCATTAATCAAGATTGTAATTATTTCTCTGACTGGGGTCTCTTATGTCGTCAGATGAGGCAGGATGTTAGCTTCTGTTAATGAAACAATTTGCACGTAAAAGTACTAACCTTTGGAGACTAGATTTCGTAATAATTTCTTTTCTGTTTTCCATGATCTTTATGGTTGATATGTGATTCATCTGTAAGTTTGCCTTCTACCTATAAGAAGATTACAGCATTACTTATGCGCCACTTGCCTCAATGTCTGTCCTTTTAATCACCGGCCATGGAATTACGGCTGCTCTTTGTCATTTTATCATTTCAAAAGATTTTTTAAATGTCATTTTTTATTTGTTATGCATAATGAGGCCACATTAAAGATACATTTTTTACCCTATTTATTGCAGATGAAATGATAATAATGACTATTACAGTCATTTAAGTTGTTCATGAAATTGACGATGTCATGCTTGTTTGAAAAGTGAACAGTTTTACTTAGTACTTTTGATTCCATTACCACCCTTACCAAAGCTATTTCTCTTTGTTGTCTGATGGAAAATCACATAGGATATGTGAACACTGTTATGTAAATGTTCGTTCCCTAGACTCAATGACATTGACTTGATAGCAGTTTGTTCCAATATCATTAATCAACCATCATCAATTATGTTATGTTGCTCTGAATTTATTGTCACAAACATTTCTATAGACAATATTAATCATTATTCCTAAAATAGCAATGTCTGAGATACACTATTATGTTTCTATTTCGGTAAGCCAGAACCTGAAAATTCTAATGTTATTTATTAAAAGATTGATTTGCTACTGTCAGTATGTCTGTTAATTGGCCTTTTTCTCTGTCCGTCCGTATGCGCATCTTTGTCTGTTAATGCATCACCCGTCTGTTTGTTGAGAGATTAGTCTGATGTCAAGAAGTGAAACTTATATCAACTAAACTTATACCAATGTAGTAAGATTAAGAACCATGTTAACACTGCCTGTTAATGCGTTATTGGACTGTTTGTATGAGATATGTTGATTAGGTCATGCGCTTGTTTGCCCACCAGGGATGTTAAATAAATCACATGTGGCATTTCCTTGAAAATATTGTTTTACCTCTTCTCCATCTGAAGACAATTTAGTATCAAAGTAATAATTAGAAAACCCACTGAATAAATGTTAATGCACTCAAAAGCCATATTTCTTCCCTTTGATGGCTTTTGTTCATTGGTTTGACTAATTTGTAATTATGCTAATTTTTTGTGATTATTAGAATTTATTTTCTTTTTTGATAGGTATGCAAGTGGTACAGTTCCTTGGGGTAATCCTAATGCTGCAGGATTTGAACCTCAAAAACATGATGATGGCTACCTAGAAGTTATTGGATTTACTTACTCTTCATTAGTAAGTTAAATATAGTCTTAAGTAGACCAATGACATACTCTTCATTAGTAAGTTAGACATAGTCTTAAGTAAACCAATGACATACTCTTCATTAGTAAGTTAGATATAGTCTATGTAAACCAAAGCATGAGACATCATCAAATTGTTATTTTATGCTTAAAAACCAAATGCTAAAGTTTTATTTGAAAGTAGTTCCAAGGCAGTGTTCAGTGATCTGAAATGCCAACAACTTGTGGTATAATAGCTTCAAGTATATCAAGTGAAACAAAGTAAAAATTGCTGAAAACTTATGCATTCAAAATGAGCTACTTGAATATTTGCATACAAGGTGTTGTTAACATAAAATTACCAAAACTTGGCTGATTATTATTCTGTAAAGTTCTTTTGTTAAGAATGCATCTTTCTGGTCCTTTATCATGTTTTTGGTAATCATATGCCTTTCATCATTTCAGGCGACTCTTCAAATTGGTGGTCATGGAGAGAGATTAGTTCAATGTCGAGAGGTAAAACTTACAACAACTAAGCCTATACCAATGCAGTTAGATGGAGAACCATGTCGACTTGCACCATCTGTGATATGTATCGGTCTCCGTAACCAAGTCAATATGATTATGAAACCAAAGAGACGTGGTTCTGTGCCAATCACGAATGAGTAAGTGTTGACTCTAATTTAAATCATTTATATCATTTTCACTCTCAACCAATTTCTGCCCTAGATATATATAGTTATTAGTTATTTATTCTAATACTCACTATAAACACTAGTTATAGTGAGTATTAGAATAAATAACTAATTAAATATATTAATAAGTTAGCCTGTATAGAGAGTACACAGTATGGCTTGAAAAGTGAGTCATTCTTATTAGAAATAAGTTTAGGAGATTGTTAACACAAAGTTGAGATCTGAGCAGGGAGATCTGTTTCAAGTTTTATAAACTTGGATCCTGCTAATTAGGTCATTAGACCACTAAGTTTCAGGCTGGTTTTCTCTATTTCAACATGAAAATAAAACCTTGTCATTAATAGCACCATATTTTTGTTCACTAAGGTGGTTTTAATTATGATTTTTTCCACACTAAATCTTTTAGGTCTGTAAACAAGAATTAAGTTATAATTCTCCTCTTTATACTTAATTACTTCTTGGGGGGGGCCTTCCTCCACTGTTGATTTTTTGTTTTTGTTTTATGTGACTTATTGTCACTGGGGTTTAGCGCCATTTTTCAACAAATTTTCAGTTATATATGGTGACCGGTTCACCTTACCAGTTTCCCTGGATTGTATACTAACCAGTACTAACTTACCCTTTCACAAGGAACTGGCAACTTCTCCACATGTAGAGGAAAAGCGACATGTTTGTCAAACTTTCATAGAAGGTTATGACCTGCCGCTACCGGGATTCGAACCTGGATCTCCGGGTTACAAGTCCAGCGCAATAACAACTGGACCACGGCCGTGGCATCCACTGTTGAAGCTAAAAAAGTTGCCAAATGGTGTGTGTTGGTGTGACGTTAAATCCCAGAGAAAAAAACAACAACCACTGCTTCATTGCTGTGTTGAATTTAGTTGTGGTAACAAATCCCGTGGAAATACACAACTTTTTGTTTTTGTCTACTTCATCATCATGTTAAATGTGACTCTTGTGGGATTACTGTGTCACACAAATCTCATGCTTTTATTCCTCTCAGAAGTTTAATGAAATTGTCCAACATTCAGGCAAATGTGATTTATCAAAAATTAAATATTTCACCTTGTTGATGTTTAGCTTTTATTACCTACTATGAGAGAATATTCTGTAGCCCTTAGACTCGATTGTCAAGCCTGAGTTTAGCCTGAGTTTAGGGGGCCAGAGTGAAAAAAGGTACCATACAGATAATGGTCATTTTTTTTCTCTGGACTCTGGGCGTAGTACTCAAACAAACTTGTTCATATGCTAATTGTGCATTAAAGTTGACTATTCAGCTGCCTTTGTTAACCTTTGTTCATCCTTGTCTCTACAGTGCTGAAGACCCTTCTTTAAAACAACAACAACAACTTCAATGATAAAAATGATGGTAATGATAAAATTTGCATATCTCCTTCATTGGCAACAGTTTTCTGCGTTTGTTTTTTATCAATATTTAATTATCACTACCTTGTACCCCATTCATGATTCTCATTGACAAATATAACTGTACTATTGAACGAAAGTGTTCCGTCCCTCAGGAATCTGATTTACTTAAGTGCTATCATTTTAAAATAATTGATGTTTTTGTCCTCTGTTTTAATATCCTGTAAAATAAATTTACCTCTGTGTTTATTTTTGCCTAGTTTTATGAAATGAAACCGACATAAAAAACATTTTAAAATCATAGAATAGAGATAATTCTCTCAGTTTTTACTTGACAATTGATTGCATTCTGGTTTGTTTCATTAGTGTTTATGTTCAGTTACAGCAATATTCTTTGTAATATTGTATTATGTTTTCTTCATAAATCTCCTTTATGTTAAATATTCTCCTCTGTGATTTTGTAATGGTCTGTCTGCGATGTAGTACACGATATTAACATTATGAAAAGTTGGAAGAATATTTTTTCACCGGGGTTTAATGTGGCACCAACACCTGGGTAGAACCACCAAGCTTTCATTTAAGCTGGCTGGACAGCTTCCTTGCGTATGAAAATTGCCTTGTCGTGGATGGGATTCAAACTTACAGTGGCGAGGGGCTATTGATTACTAGTCGGAAAAAATAACCACTCAACACAAATCTTGGTAGCCTTCATTGATTAAATTTCGCTGTTGCTTTTATCCAATGATGTTATTTAATTCAGTTTCATTTTTATGTGACTTATTGTCACTGGGGTTTAACGCCGTTTTTTAACAATTTTTCAGTTATATACGGCAACCGGTTCACCTAACCAGTTTTCTTGGACTGTATACTAACCAGTACTAACTTACTCTTCCACAAGGAGCGGGCAACTTCTCCACATATGGAGGAAAATGGGCATTCTTGTCAAATTTCCATGGAAGGGTATGACCTGCCGTGACCGGGATTTGAACTTGGATCTCTGGGTTACAAGTCCAGGGCACTAACCACTGGACCATGGCTGCGGCCCCTATTTAGTTCAGTACATGTAGTACAGAAAATGTCTGTGTGCTCAGTGATTTTGTATGACTCAGAAACACAACAATTCAACAAGTCTGTCCCTAGTGTTATCAGAGGACACTAATAGTTTGTGTCTAATGTTCCCAAATAAATTCCCTCTCTGAAGTTACAAACCAGCCCCCCCCCCCCTTTTGGGCAGAAATGAAAAATCTTCACTTATGGTAAATGTTTTAAGTCATCCAAAAACGATTGATTGAAAACTACTGTAAAATCTAATGTTCTAAAATGCATTGACAAGGAAGTATTTATTATTTTGGAACGAAACTAGAATAAAACTTCCCCATATTGCCGTAACATATCACAGTAAAAGTTACTTTGAGGAACATGAGATATAATGGTCCTCTTGATTGAATTGCCACCCCTAGAGAGATCTGTCTCTTGAATAACACTTTCCAATCACTTACAAGAAGTAATAGTTTTATTTTCTGGGTATTAGGGAAAATGATTTTATCAATGTCAAATGGCGCATTAGTCTTGCTGTGAATTTATGATAAGATTAAATCCTTCAAAGAAAATTTGTCATTTGATCTTCTATGGATACCACAGGGCCCAGACACATTTTCTGTATACTACATAGTATTCTATCAAAATTCATGAGTCTAGGTCCTGTGGTATTTTTGTTAAAGTTATGGACCCTAATGATGAATGTTGGGATTAGGGCAATATTTGTTACTCTTAATCTTAAAAACAGTGTACTTGATTATTTTAGTTTAGAAATTTTAGCTTTGTACCATTTACAGAGCCCTTCATGGTGATATATTCTATGTCAAATACTTTATATTTTCTGTCAATTCAGCATTTTTCTTTTAAGAATTCTTTATAATGAACTTATAATGAACTAGTCCCTACATGCATTTTGTGGTCTTGGCTCCATGACAACAATCACACATTTGGTGCCAACATGGCACTGGGAATGAACAGGTGTGTCATATCCAGCCTCAGTCCTGATTTTGCTTTTTTCAGTCCACCCTCGGTACCTGAGCGGCTTCGAATACAAGTAAGCCGCATTGCGATGCGAGATTATGAGCTATTGAATTACGACAAAGACCGACTGAGGGCAGCTTGTAAGTCATGTCTCTACCAAGTCTCCGCCCACTAGAGCACTCTGGGAAATGGGGGCATGCTACTATAACATTTAGTATTATAACTAACAGTACACGCTTTGTTAGCCTTGATTATATTCGGGTTGGAATGAATGTAACAATATATTCATATACCATGTATAAGTAATGTGTATTTATACCTAAAGTCACTATTCATTATTTCTGTGGTCAAGAACTACATTTGGCTCTGTCTTTTTTTGTCTCTACTCAAATTCTTACAGTAACCAAACTCAGAGTTAATTCTTGGACTAATTTAGAAAAACACTGAGTTACTGTTTATACTGATATCCTCATACAAATTCAACTGTATTGATACGTTCATTTCATAATATTCACATACCACTCATCACTAATGTATGTATAACAGGGCTTTTTTCATTCCTAAACATGATCAAAATTAAGCCATTTTTTTCATTTTGAAGTTTTTTTCTACTCTTTTCCATAAACCAGTTACAATTATCTTACTTAAAACAATTTTGAACACCATTGAAATTGAATAAGTCAATTCAGATAAAAATATTCAGTCATTCCTAATGAAAAAAGCCCTGTGGTTGTTGAATACAGCTTACGGATCATCTGGATGCTTGTTTCTTCATGAAGTGTTAGATTTCATGCTGATGCTGATTTTGCCTGCAAATTTACTTACCATACTTTTTCCAATTCTTTTCAATTTTTTTCACCAATAATTTCATATAAACTTCACTTTTAGGACTATGATTGTAATACTGAGTATGTCTCATCTTCACAATGAAGCTTTTTCATTGGTCAATTTTTGACAATGAACTCAAAAGCAACTGATAAGATTTAGAAAATAAAATACAGGGTTTTTTTTTACTTGTCTAAGCTCAGCTTGAAGTATATTTACCACTTTGTCAAGAAACAAGCTACTTTTTTATCAGTACCTTTAAAAAATTTACAATATTAACTTGGTAGAAATCTGTTATAGGGACTTGTTATTTTCACATTTTGGAAACTGAATATTATTGATTTAGATATGACAAACAAAGTATTTTTACTTTTTTTGGAAAAAAACTGTTTCTTTAATGTCTTTAAAGGTACTGAAAAATTACTTGCTATTTTAGATAACATTACAATGTTTGCTTTGAAAACATTTTTTAAGATTTGCACTTTGACCAATTTATTACCACAACACTTTCGGCACATATTCAGTCACATTTTTAAAACATCTCACAATTGTTTGCTTGTAAACAGCCTTTTTCGAACGAATTCTTTTGCATCACACCTTGCAAGTCAGTGTCATGAATTAAACAATCTAATTAAAATTATTTCACAACAAAACAAAATGGGAGTGAATGGAAGATTTGATTTAATTAGAAAGATTTATGAAATTAATGTATTTGAAAGTTCGATATCTTAGATTGGAACCATGGTTGGATAATGGCAAACATTTTGCCGCAGACAATTAACTGGTCAATTCTAGTGTAGCTTCAGTATGGTGATAAGGTAGCTTGTTAGCCAGATATGTTTTCATTGATATTTGGTTGTCAGAAATGGTGATGGGTAACATGACTATGATTTAGTTACGTGAAGATTTTGATGTAGAATAGTCATAACAATGATATATCTGAATAATCAAGAACACCAGGAACATTTACAAATTATCAACTTGATCCAGCATCTTGTATTTCTACTTTTTCTCTCAATGCCAGCATGTTATCAAAATTGCGCTTAACATATTATTAAAATATAACAAAATTTTCCTTTCTGTACTCTGAAATCTGTCCTCAATCATACTTACAATTTAATTTTAATCGTTCACTGTGTCAGTGTATTAAGTTCTATAGGATGAACACAAAAACCAGTAGATTTGTTGCTTTCATTTTGTATTCAATGATTTTTGTGGTAAAAACAAATTTTGATAACACTTAAGCATCTCGTTCATAGATTAATGTGTGGAGGGATTTTGTGTCTTTTGTGTAATTTAGAATATTATACACGTATATGTACATGATTAATGTTTCATAAAATAAGGTAAACAGTCTATTGACCCTTTGTGATAATGTCGGTTGTAGGAGTTCTTACTAATCAAGGGAAAATTTTCACTGTGACAATTCAGCCAAAGATACTAAAAGGAACTTAATGGTACCCTTTGTTGTTCATTTCATGTTTTGGAGACTCTGTTGCTTACAGAGGATCAACAAAGTATTGATTACAAACTTAAGTAATTGAACTGATAAAAGGTTGACCACCAACTTATATACCATTAAAACCTCCAATAGCAACCACCTCAATATTATGACCACCTTGTTATAATAACCACTCATTTTCAGACTGGTTTTCAATTACTTCCCAATAATTCAACTTGACTATGAGACCACTTCATTATTACAACCGATTTTTTTTAACCCAATGGTGGTCTCATTATCGAGGTTGTACTGTACAAACAAAAATTCTCCATTTCAAAATCAGTTCCAAATCATCATGGTAGGCAAGAGATAATTGTTTATTTTAATGTAGTGACTGTTTTGTGCCATGAGGTAAAATTACCTTCAGCTCAGCTCCTGGTTTTATCTCCCTGTAGAATATGGTTGCTGAGAAATTGGTGCTGAATCTGTCAGCTAAATGAAGATTCATTTCCATATATCAGACTTACGTTTATGTATTTACCTCCTCATAGCAAAATGAAGATTTGTTTGTTGCGGAATTATTGTAATAGTCATAGTGTAGTCAGATTGTCAAGACATTACTTGGTGCACATTTCTTCACGATAAATGTCCGTAAGGCTGCTATGAACATGTACAAGCTACATATATGTGTGTATGGAAGGATGCAGCTATAAAGACGGAGTTCCCGCTAAACAAAACCATTATGCCTGGCAAAAGAAAATTAAAATTTGTTTATTGCAAGTCTGTGTAAAACAAGGACAAACAATGAACATAGGAATTAGTAAAATAATACATAATAGTTATGATTATTTATGGTGCCATTCTGTAAGGTATAGTATTTATTTGCAAAGTTGTATGTATGAATTCTGTACTATTCTGTGATATTGTAAGGGCTGTGTTTAGAAACAGTGAAGTCTGTCAGTATTGATACAGTGGTATTATTTGTTCACAAAATGCACTATTTGTTTCAGCATTGGGTGATGGGTTTGTACTCTAAGAATCTTAGTTATGTAAACAATTCACAATGACAATGATGAGAAAGTCTTTTAAAGAAATGTTTAATGATAATGGTTATTTAATATCATATGTTAAAGTGTATGGCAATTTCTTACTACTTTCAATTTTTTATTATTTAAATGTTTTACTTTACCATTGACTTTCACCTAGCTACTTGTTTCTTTTTCAAATGTCATTTTTCAATTGTCTGATTTTACTATTTTGATAAAGTCTTTTAAATTCTTAAATTTCAAAATCTTAATTTTTTATGTAATATAAATTGCTGTTAATCCTCCAATTAATTGTATATTTTTATGCATCAACAGCTGTTCCTCTGGGTATTATTGTCGTAGAAAACAATTCAAACTTGGAAGAAGTTCGAACTCACATAAATCGACTTCAAGAGGTACATTTGTCATTATTCAATTATTCCCTATCAGTAACTTTAATTTCATCAATTTATTTGTAACACAGTTTAATATTTGCCTGAAGTTTAGCTTTTTAGATGAGTCATAAAATTGAAGCTTCTGATTGGTTGAATAAAAGGTCATTTTGAAATAAACCAATGACAATGCTGCTTTCATAGACTGGTCTTCAAGCTTAGATCCTGATCTGGTTTTATCATAATCTCTGGAATGGTTTGTGCAGTAGGCACACAGTGCTTTACATAAAAAGTCTTTAAATGCCTGAGACAAATATGTTATGTGTTTTCATTGGGTATCTGTGTTCTTCGGATATGTGTCACTTGTTTGTCTCAATGTTTTTGTTTGTTACCATAACAACCTGCTACATTACAGGATCAAGCTTCAACCTCACAGTTATCTGGATCATCTCTGCCTGGTCTCTCTACTTCATGGTGCTTCCTTGATTGTAAGTATATATAAACGTGATTCACATGTGATATATGTATTTTTATATTTAACACATGGTTCTCACATGAAATGTGTGTTTGTATGTATAACACATGGTTCACTCATGAGATATGTGTTTGTATGTATAACACATGGTTACAATGTTATGTTTTATGTATATATTTAACACATGGTTCATATGTGATATATGTGTTCAAATGTATAACACATGGTTCTCATATGATGTGTTTGTATATGTAACTTACAGTTCACATTATGACGTATGCGCATCTGACAAATGTTTGTGGAGCATGGATTAAAACTTCCTATTGAATATTAAGAACATTGCAGTGTCTGATAAAGACTGTATTTACTGTAATCTAGTACTGTACTAAGCATTCATTAACCAGTTTTGCCATTTGTAATCATATATACTTTAACATTGCACTTAGCTTTACTCCAGTTTTAACTTCTGTAAACTCAATCAATCCTACCCACCACATTTCTTGTGGAATATTAATTCTTGTTTTATGTACATTATGAATAAGACATGATGTCAGTCCATTACAGACACAAAAAATAATTTGGTCGTCAGACATATCATTTTCAAACCTTTTACTGGAAACCCATTGGAAGCATGTCAGACATATTTGGACATTTCTCAAAATCCATTATTGAAATTTTAATCTTCTTCAGATTCTGAAATTCCAACCTGATTGTCTCTGTATTTGTGTAACATTAACCTATGAGATATATAGACCAGTCTGTAAATTTATAATTCAAAACACTTAGGCATGTCTGCTCCTTTTTCATTTCCTTTGTGAAGAATAATGTCAGTTTGTTATAATATCCCGCCCCTAAAAAAATGAGGTCAGTAGGTCGGCAAAACTTTTTTTAATGTATTTTTCTATGTTCAGACATAAAGTCAATATAAAAATGAAAATATTGACAAAAAAATTGACTAGAAACAAAAAAATATCATGAATGGACTTTTGTTTTGCAGTTACTCTTCATACTGTTTTCTATTTAACATACAAAATTTAATTGCTTACTTTTTGTTTCCATAGCAACTACGGCTGAGAGGTTCTTCCGTATAGATCGTTCTCAGGAAAACTTACACTACATTACGGACATATCATCGGAGGACCTTTACATTCTTGACCCTGAGTTGACCTCTAAAGGCCACAACAACAACAACCTTGAGAGTCAAGTGGACAAGAATTCATCCATCATGAAAGAAAATAATTTCACGTCATCAAAAGAAAATGAATTAGTATTTACATTTTCTATGCCTGTCACCCCTCCAAAATCACCAAGGTATGAATTTGCTCTTTACCTATTTTATACTGCCATACTTGTCTGATATCCACCATTGGGTGAGCAAGATTGTGTGGCCATCCTTAAAAAAAAGTGTTGCTTTGCAATCACATGTCCTGTATTTATAATAGTGGGTAGATAATTGGTACGTAAGCATTTTATGCTAGTACTGAAAGTGAAAAAGTTGAAATAATGACTGAAAAGAATATTGTCAAAATTGCTGAAAAGTTTTTAGGGCCAGGGGATTTTTGAATGAGTTGTACACATAAATGCAAATCAACAATTTTTGTTATGGATGGCATGAGACAGGCTTTGTGAAGAGGTTAGACTATACTACAAATCTCTCGTATTAGAAATGAAACCAGTGCTATATAATGCTAGTTTGTGTCTCACAGGTTTGGCTTAAATAATTTAGGACTATTTAAGATTGCATAAAGCGATTGGTTTCTGGAGACAAAAACATCAGGCAGTGTTCTACGTAGATTTTATGAAGACAACCTTTGTTGTATACAGGTTATCTTTTAACTTTAATAATTTGGTTTGTTTCTCAAAAATTTCAAATGTGATATGGCAACTTTGCCATCGGTCAGTTTATCTTAACGTGTCCAGAAACATCCAATCGGCTGTTTGTGTTCTTAGTTTGTTCTCCATATCAATATCTACAGCCATGGAGCTTGGTGTTAATAGTGATAAATTTGTCAGACAGATATTTCGTTGTATACATATTTACTTGTCTAATTGTGGATGTAAAACATTTTGAATTTATACACTTTTCCAGACTCGGTCAACGGTAAGTAATCAATACATTAGGGGATGATACATCAGATATATTGGTTAGTTGCAACCATTATTAATCGTTGAATACTCTGCAGACATCCAGACAAGTGGAACACCCTGCAGACATGAGGACATCACTGCACTGAGCACTTTATAGAGCTAATATATTATCTGTCACATTGGGTTACTGGATTTTGTTTTTAGAAACATTTTAGCCACATTAATGATTGCACAATTGAGTCGTAAAGGGTTTGTCTCAAGTACTCCAGCCACTGTGACAGTCACCAAATCCTGACTTCTCTGAATTTTCCAATGTGACTCTATTTTCTGTTTGCAAATACGGTTGAGTATTTACGTAAGTTATGAATACAGGGCCATCCATAAAAAAATATTGGTTTGCAGTTACATGACCCAAGTTTTTAAGAGCATGTCAGTAGGTTGGCATTCTTTTATTTGTTAACATTATACGCTTGTACTGAAAATTTATTATAATTGATTTAGATTACTTAATATATAATGCTATTACATTGGTTGTCAGAACGTCTACTTTACATATAAAAAAAGAAAAGCATAAATATATAGCTTGCTGTTTCTTTTGATTGAAAACAAAGAGTAATCTGAGACATCTACAATATAATAGGATTGAAAAGTAAGACAAAAAAATACTTTTGAGACGTAATACAACTAAGGATGCAGACCTTTTACGGCTCATTTGTCTGTTTGTGGCTAAATTTTTGTAGTAATTGTTGTTGTCTTTGTTTTGGTCTGTTTTCTTTACTGTCTGAATTATATTTTTCAGTTTGAACGAAAGTCTTTATTTCAGCTGAAAAAAACATCTTTTCAGAGTTTTGTACTAATTTTTTCCTCTTATTCCAAGGAGTTCAACTTGACTACTTTTAATGACTTTGAATACCAAACTTAGTCTGTTCATAGAAATGATATATTTGGTGTATCGAGCCAAAAAAAAAGTGAAAGATGGATGAAAAAAATTTCTGCTTTCACAGCAATTCCTACCTATACAGATTCCTGAAGTTTGATACAAAAATTGGAATTGAATTGTTTAAATATTGAAATACTTTAAATGTATATACTGATTGCTTTGTTTAAATCTGCTTTATTTTCAATATATGCACCCAGTCGTGTGAGGATGCGCAATAGTTGGCTTACAATTAGGATTTACTGGCTAGACACCTAGGTGTTCACTTACCAACTTAGTGTACAAGTTAGTGAATCCCGCTAGATTTTAAGCACTCTGGCTATATGTGTTTGTCTTCAGTCAACATGTAGCTGGATTTATGTAACAGGATACCCCTGTTATACTGAAGTATATGAAAAAGTGATGTTAAAGGGGCCATATTTGTGGAACAACCCACCTTGTTGGGTCCATTTAGTGGAACATAAGTCAAAAGAAGACCAAAGAAAGCATTAGGGGTCAAAACATTGAATTAACACATGGGTCAAAGTTCAAAGTAACATGGGACACAGTAACTTAGAAAATAAGTACAGGTAGTATTCAAGGGAATATGAAATAAAAGCCATGGATATCAAACAGGGTAATATATAAGCCTTAAGTCGAAGTTTATCAGTCTGAGGCTAGTACAAGCTCGTACTTGTCATCCAGCTTCATTCTTGCCTCAAATCCATTTATACACTGAATGGACTTAAGTTGACCTTATTTCCTGAGCCCCGTACATGGATCAGATTTTCGCATATACCCTCTTTTCCACTTTCTTGAACAGATTTCTGTTTGAGATTTAAGATCATACTCAAGTTACATATCTTTGGGATCAAACTATACACAAATCTGTTGTTTTTTTTCATGCACACTGTACAATATTTTGTTTATAGATTTGAAGAAACCCTTAAAAGACCAGAAAGTACTGAAAACTTGTTATCTCCTCCGAATCAGCCTGGCTCAAATAACAGGTGCACTTTTTCTATTATTTTAATTGAATTGGTCGAGACTTTTATTTTTTGTTAAAAAGAAATTCCCTTCATTTTCAGCTTTTATAGATTGCTGGTGATTTATACTAGCTACAGTTGATTTTTTATATAGTTAAGCACACTTTGACCTGAATATTAGAAACAATGAATAGGGTTCATTTAAATACTGGATTGTTACTGTATATTTTAGTTGAGTACTTTTTTCTGTTAATGTTTGTTACAAAGTTTCCACTACGTTGAATATAACGACAGTAACTGTTATTAACAGTGTTACTGTTCAATAACTTATTGTATATTTTTCGGTGGGGGGGGGGGTATATAGTCATTTGAAATCACTACAATATTTTAACTCATTAAAGAAATCATTTTAAAGTATAATTGAAAACAATTTTTTTTTGTCCATACTTTACATTACATTATTTTTAGAAGTGATTTTTTGGCGTTTTTAAATTCTGTTTCATTTGTATTCTCTGCATTATGTCTGGGAAATAGATATTGCTTGATTTTTGCTTTTGAATAGATTTGAATGGAAATATAGGTTCATGAGAATGGCACTAAGATAGTTTGTTTACATGTTGCTTTTGTTTGTTTTAAAAAGCTATATAAGTTATGGGCATAATTTATATTGCAGATTCATGCACTTGGTGTAAATAGACCTATACATATTTTAGTACCTGTAACCTGCACGCTGGTTTTGGATATGAATGATTTTAGTTTCAGATTCTGTATGCTATTTCCATGGACTCTAGACTGTTCATTTCACAATAAAGTCCTTACTAACCTATAAACCTGGTACATGTGCACCGGATAGTGTGCAATTTCATGTTGAAAAAATATCCAATATAAGACTATTCTGATGTTAGCTTTAAAATTAATGTTGTAATTATAGTCTCAAATTTCTATGTACAATTTAGATTACTGGTACTTTTTCCTGAAACAAAACACTACTGGGAGTTTGATTTATATATATGATAAATATTGTCTACTGGTTTAGACTTTCAGTTCATGAGTACTTGCGTACTTGATTCTCTGAATTTAAAATGAAAGGCACTTACCAGACTTCTTTAATTGTATTGTATTTAATAGAAAACAGTCATGGTGCTTATATACGATCATGATTTCATGTATATTGGTTTATTCATGTTTCAGCTCAGAGCCAGGGTCACCAAATTCAGCGATCAGTACGCCAGCCAAACCATTCCACTTCACAGTAACTGGGGATAAACCTAAGCCCCTTTCATCCACAGATAAAAGTAGGTGGTTTCAAAATTATGGTGTATGTGTGATAATATAATCCTATGTCTGGTATTGTTTTATTTTTGTTTTCATGTGACATTGTCGCTGGGTTTTAACGCTGTTTTTCAAAAAAATTTCAGTTATATACTGTTACCGGTTCACTTAACCAGTTTTTCTGGACTGTATGATAACCAGTAATAACTTACCCTTCCATAAATAGCCAGCAACATGTGGATGAAAATTGACATTTTTGTCAAATTTTCATCGAAGCACATGACCTGCTGTGACTGAGATTTGAACCCGGACCCCTTTTACAAGTCCAGCGCACTAACCACTGGACCACAGTTGCGGCTGTGTCTGGTTTGGAAAATTGTTTTGTTATTTTAAAAACGTTCATCATTTTTATGATAACTAGTTTTAGTTAAATCTTCAAAGCCTTGGAATTCAAGTGACACGCTTAACTCTGTAAAATTTATCAGTTCACGGTGTTTCCTTTTATTGTCAAAACTTTTATTGTCTCAAAGTCAGAGTCATATAAATGTAATACTGTGTCATGTCACATGTATTGGGCATAGATTTAAAGCATACAGCACTGTTTCTGTTGCTGAAGTTGACATTGTATGAAAGAATTGACCAAAATAATTTTGGCACTTAATTTTTTTTTGGGGGGGGGGTGGGGGTAATATCACATCAGCAGCCAGGGTCATTTGGCAACTTTTCCTGCTTTAATAGTGATTTGCTTAAATCCTAATTCATTAGTTTTTGTATCTCAGAATTGACCAATGAAACTGTCAGCTTTGTCTATTGCTACAGGATTTCTTGTTGAAGAGATATAGTTTCTATGATTATTTTACAAGTATTTACAATAATGTTTCTATACAAGAGAAATGTTTAAGTGCATATTTTAATGTGAAAGTCATTTTTAAAATGATTATTTCATTGATGGGACTGTATACCATTATAATAAAAGTGTTAAAGATGAAAAAATGTATCCTAGTAATAATATATTCATAAGATGCTAATGTAATTTTTTTTATAGCTACATAATATTAATATGTATAAACAGTGTATTAATGTTATTCATTTATTTCAGTGATGATCGATGCTTCTAAACGTGGTGACCTGAGAAAACTGATGGATTTGCATGGAACTGGTGCTGATTTATTGTGTACGGACCAATACGGGATGACAGCTCTCCATCATGCTTCGAGATTTGGGCATAAAGAAATCGTGAAATATCTGATTAAGCATGGTAGGTTCTTCTAGTTCTGGCATCTCATTCTAAAAGATGAGCAGATTTTGTGAAATATCTTGATTAAACATGGCAGGTTCTTCCCCTAAGTTTCTGGTACCTCGTACTAAATAATGAGATGTAGACATGAGCATGAATAGATTGGTCTGATTCTTAAGTCGACTCTATTGTCAGATCTCATCCAACACTGTCTGTTGATCTATACTCTTGTATGTGATTTTGTTTGGTTAGATGCTCATGTTTTGTGGGATTTCTCAATTTCCAAATGTTCGAACGGTTGTCTCTATTTCTGAGAGGCTTAAATTGAAAATAGTGATTTCTACATGGATTATAGATAATTCAAATAAACTTGGGGACAAAAATTGCTTTTGTGATATGTTGGATGCTGTTTGTGACAATGTTATGTGCAGTTTTCTGATAATCTTCGTCTCATATTATAGTATATATGATTACAGCTCTATATTTGTATGGATTGTCTTTGAAAGCATGCATTAAGAGTCAATGAACTGCAAGGGAATATTTAAAACCAGTGTATTTTAGATATTAGATGAACAAAACACTTGTTTAATTCTCCAAAATAGATTACTAAAGAAAACATTTAATCTGTTCCGAATACTAGCCTTTTAATACCATTAATGCATGAAAGAATGTATGACATTATTAAACCAAATGTGGATATAATTGTATATGTACAAATATGTTAAATACTGACATTGAACTTTGCTTCCCTCAGTTAAGTTTGAGTTCCACTGGTTAGCTTAATTGGTTGAACATCAGATGGGGGTTGTCTCTGAGGTCAAGTGGTTATGGTCTCTAGCTAGTTATCACTAGACCCCAAACCTGCTGTGAGTTTGAGTTTGAATCCTCCACAAGGAGAATCAGCTTTAACAGTGGAGGAAAACTCTAGGCTTACGCCTGGGTGGAACCACTGACTTCCAAAAGCCAGCTGGACAGTATCCTCACGCGTGAAATTTTGACTTTGGTTGGTATATGAATTTACAGTGTTGAGGGGCTAGTGATTACTAGTCAGGGACCATAACTTGACCACAGAGGCCGGTACAGCGTGTCTAAGGATATACATCCTCCACTGTTGATTCAATTGTTTCATTTGTTGCGGTTGGCAGTTACTTGTTGAGGACAGGGTTGGTACTGGCACAGAATCCAGAACCACTGGTCTGATTATTTCCACACCCCATCCTCAGTGTATAATTGAAATTCTGTTGAAAACAGGCATAAAAAACAATTATTACTTTTTCCTTTTGGACAGCAAATCAATAAAGAGGTGTCTTCTTCATGCTGACATTCTTGTTATTGCTAATCTTACATAGATCTTTGCGAGTTTCTATGAAATTCCACATCATGACAGCAAAACAAAAATATTCATTCATCTTTTATCAATTGTCTGTAATATCTCAGCATGTTGCACCTGAGCTCAGTTAGACATAGAAATATATCAGTTAATTCATTATAAGTTTTCATTGAAAAAAAAAATTATGATTGTCTTAAATTTCGATTAATGAGATTTTTTTTTCACAACTTTTTGTATAGGATCCGGTTTCCATGGTGTGTTTTTTATGGTATCTTTATGGTTAAAATTTACAGGGATGAAAAGTTCAATACGTACAAATCTGTGCAATTATAATAAGAAACCTTGAATAAAATACCTGAGAGAAATGCATGATCTGATATGTGAGAATTTTACTGATATAAATAGGCTGTGTTATAGGATTGGCTGTATAAGATGGATGTCCATGTAACTCAGTGTAGTATTTAGATACCATTTTTTTTGTGAATGGCTATTTTCATGATTTGAATCCATGTATAAAATTTGCGATAAAATTTTCACAAATTTTCTGTATATTTTTTTGGTTATGTAAATATAGCAAAACTTAGATTCATATGTCTTCCCAGTTTCAATAAATTCACTTCCTCAGTTTTTGCCAGAGCCTTTGAATAAGTCATTGATATGTTTGCTATTTTTTGCGTCTGCTGTAAATGAAAGACATCTCTATCCTTTGAATGAAATCCATTCGTTTAAGCAGTCTTGTATCTTAAACAGAGTTTATGCACAATGCTGAACATTGTCATTGTCTGGTTTTACGCTGTGATGATTCATTGTTGCTAATGGGGCAATCATGGTTGAGTGAGTATGGTGCCTAATTAGTGATCACTAGTCCCTTACTGCTGTGCGTTCAAATCCCACCTGGTACAAAGAAAGATCACACGTGAGGAAGCTGTCGTGCTGGCTTAAAGGTCATTGGTTCTACCACCACTGTTAAAGCAGGATAAGTTACTGAATGACCCTGGCTGTTGGTTAGACATTAAACCCTAGTGAAAAAAAATGTGTAAAGTGTCCCTTTTCTTGCAAACAAAGCTCCATTTTACAGTAAGCTGGGAACTAATTGTCTTGGGAGATTGTTAGAGATTATAAGACATTTTTATTTTACTTTAAAAAGTGACTTTTTGCAAAGTTTCTTGTTTTTGACAAAAAAATAGTGAAATAAAATTTATTTAGATATGATAATTATATATTTATATGATGTTTCTTTCAGCTCCTCCTGTTATACTTGACATGGTTGATTATGAAAAGTAAGTACTATTATAGATTATTTTTTAAGTGTGCGCTGCTATATTTTCATAATGGACTCATCCACTTTTAGATTTGACCAGTTCATTACATTTAATGAGGTTGATCAGATGGCAAGTGTCTTCTGATGATGTCATTTTGTCAAAGAAGTAAGACAGAAAGTATTTATAAAAAAATTCTTTCAGTCAGATGTAAAACCTATTTGATAGTGCCTTAAAATACAACATGCGTTAATAATTTTCTACAGAAACCTTGTTTATGTTAGTGAGAATTCTGAAATGAAGCTTTACTATATTACTTCCTTGGTTTATGAAATATATCAACTTCTTGACAAAAAAAATGTGGCTAGACTTGATAAGTTTGTGCACGTATTGTCTCTTCATAAAGGTTCTAAATGTTCTGGTTCTTCATTGGTTAGATTTTCCATTTAGAGTGTGAAAGGTCGCTGGCTTTTACCCTAGTTTAGATGTACAGAAGTCATTAGAAATGAGACTCCTTAGCCTACTCTAGGCATTATTAGGGGAGTGCTTGGGGGATTGACACCATACAAGGTTGATGTTACATAGAATAGTGCTATCTATGCCACAGTAAGTGGAATGTTAGGTATTCAGTCTCAGGTTCAAACACTGGGTGTGGCAATGTTCCTTAGGACAAATTGGATGAAGACGTTGCTTTTAAAGTCGCTTGTCCTCCACCTGCGATCCCAGTGATTCATGTTGAGAAATTGGCCATTACTTGGGGAGTAAAAAGTAAGTACAAATACTGTATCTAGGAAAACTAGTTAGGTTAACTTCCCACCGTTATATTACTGAAGCACTGTTGAAAACTGGCATATACCTAGCATTCCAAGAAGAGAAAAGGAACTAACCACAAAATACTGGTAATTAGGTTTTGAACTAATCATCAGTACATACAGGGTTGTTTTACATGTAAGATTTTATATTTAAGGGGTCAAACAGCATTACACAAAGCTGCCTGGTACCAAAGACGAACAATTTGTTGTGTATTAGTTGAGGCAGGTGCTTGTTTAACAAGGAAGGATAACCAGGGAAACACTCCTAGAATGCAAGCTTTACGAGCAGACGACAGGGAGCTGGCAGCTTATTTAGAAAGTAAGATATACAGTGAAACTTCATTATCATGAGCATAGATATCACGAGGACCCGACATATCACGAGGTGTTTTTTTAGTCCCATCAGTATTTGTTCTTAGATGTATAAAACTCGCGTTCTTGTTTAGTATTTGTTCTTAGTTGTGTATAATTTTCAACCAACAAACAAATAACTTGTTATTATGAGCAATAAGTTTATCTCGAGCAGTTGGACTGTTCTGATGACTCCTCGAGATAGCGAGCTTTTACTGTATATATTTAACTAATTGGTAATGCTATTGTTTATTTGCCCTGGTCTGTAGCTGCAGAACAGTGAAATATACATCTAATGAACATTCTTGTGATCTTGTTTTTACACTGAATAAGAAGTTTGCAAATTGAATTTAAAAAAAAATGATGTAGCATTACATAATGTCTGCTGTCGTTACCATGGCATCATTTACATTTTTTATGATTGGATTTTATAAGAACATATTTTTTAATTTCTTGAATATGTTTTTCACTATTTAACTTTTTTTTATCAGAATCTGTTTTTCGTTATGAATTTTTTATTATGATGTAGAGTATCTTTTTTTATACAAATATTTTACATTTTTTCAGGGTATTTTTAGCATGTCAGGTATATTTCTATAAGTTTTGTGATAAAAAACTTGATTCAGACATGTAATACTAAAAATAATGAATATGGAAAGGCTACTGTCATATCTGCAAATGAGGTTAATATGATATCACCACACAGTTAATAAAATTTCTAACTTAATCAGCTATTAGTACAAAATGTATATCAAAACAGTATTTCTGTTAGAAAAATAATGCTATTTCATATTAAATTAAACATTACATGTATCAATCAAACAACATATCAATATTATTATATTATATATTTATATATATATTTACTGTATATAACTTAAAGCATTTAATTTTTATTTTAGCTCTTTTAGAGCATTCAATATTCAGAAATTATTATATGCTACAAAATCACTGAGTACCATGTGCAATGCTTATGAAAGAGCACAGTAATATACCAACCCTGATCCACTGTTCTCTTTTTGAGTGCTTTGTTAATAATGGTGCTTTTCTAATCTATGCCACCATACGAAATAGCTGAAATTTAAGTCTCACCCCTGTGTTCCCCTTACTGGGCAGAGTTACTGCCCCTTCTATGCTTAGTGCACAACCTGTATCAGTATTGCTGCTACCATGATCTAATGTGAAACAGTAATGAATATTAATGTTAGTAAAAATTTATATAAATAAACCGTAGTTTATAATTTAATATAAGCTATTCAGAGGTAACTAAATGAGGACTTACCCCACCAGTTTTAAACTTATTTTAGACAACCTTAGTATTAATTCATGTTGTGGGTGTCTCCAAAAATCCCTCTTATTTTGTCTTTGTTTGCTCCTGCCAAGAGCCTGTGTTTAATATTATCCATTTAAATCAAAGGGGGTGTAATCTATATACAGAATATTGTTAACATGTAGACAAATAATCTTGAGCTAGGCAAATTATCGTCTCTTGTTTGAAGTCTTTTACTGTCATGAAGTTTGTTGTAATTTGTGAAATCACTACTGCAGTTTTCATCTCTCAGAGGTATGATTGATCCCTAAACATTTTCGTACTTCAAACTTTGCTGATAGATACACTGGGGTTGGCGCCAAAGATAGGGTCAGCCAAGTGAACTATTTTTTGTTTTCCCTTTAATGGTATTTTGTACTGAGCTAATGATTCTATTATTTACAGGTCAGGAACATTTCCAAATGGTTGTGTCAGAGGACCAGGAGACAGCAGTATGAAAGGGGACGCCACTCTAAGTGTGTTTTCTTTGTCAGACTGGTCTGCCGAAAACCTCTCCACATTCTAATGCTATCAGATGGTGTACAGTAACCAGTCACAGAAACTGAATTGCATATTGTATTCTACTGGATGGAAGCAATGTACATGTGTATTACGATCTAGGATAAAGACACAGCTTAATATCTGGCAATTCTGGCAGTTAATTGGATGAAAATTTGATCTGAATGAGAGTCTCATCTGAAACAATGTCATTGTTCTATACTTTGCAAACAGTTATATTCTGATTATGGTAAAATAAAAAAATCAAGCTGGAATTAGAAGTATTCATATAGGAAAATATACTTTCGTTTTAATAGACCAAAAAGTTAAAAAAGGTATTGTTCACATTTGAAAATATAAGCTATCAGCAATCTTGAAGACTTCAGAAATTTTAGCTATTGAATTTGCTATTATCGTCATTTTTATGACAAATAAATCTTTACTGTTGTCATTGGTTTTCCTCTAGAAACCTTGATTATTGACCTGAGTGAAGTCTTTCCTTTTAATTGCAGTCAAAGTAGCATTATTAGTAATTATTACCTCTAAATAAAGACCATTTCTTTATAAAGACCACTTTCAAGTCTCCAGAAGACTGGTCTTTAAGGACAGATTTGACCTAAATATCAAGTAAAATCTTTTGAATTTTTTTTTTTCGATATAATTACCAAAGACACACTTCTAAGATCAAATGACGCCTGTATTAACCGTTTTCCTGTACCATACCAAAACAGACAAGGTGCCTCCATTGAACTGTGGCCTACCATTAAGCAAGCATTTTTCAATATTAATGAACCTCAAAATAAAGACCAACTGTTTATAAGAGCCATATTTCTTCTCTCTCCTGTTTATGGCCTTTGTTTACAAGTTTGACTGTGAATTACAAATACAGTGCAACCTCTCCAAAGTAACACCCTTTGGGAGATGCAAAATTATGCCGTTGTTGAGAGGTTGCTGCTCTAGAGAGGTTAAATAAGTAGTCAAAACGAACAGTGGTGTAAAAGCATGCTGTTGTTGAAGAGAGTTTGTTGCTCAAGAGAGGGCCGCTCTGGAGAGGTTGCACTGTACATATATCAGTATTCAGTGCTTTTAAAAATTCCTGTAGTGGATATATCTGACTGGATAACTGCATTGCCTTTATATTAATTAGTGATTTATTTGTTAATTGGAACTTTCGTATGAAGTATGGAAGATTTTGCCTTGCTGCAGTAGTATTTTTTCAGTACAACTATACCTGCGGGTCAGGTATATTACTCTCTTAAACAGTAATTATGTATGCTTGTGATGACAGATGTTGTTAGTGTAACAAGTCCTGTCAATTATGTAAACTGTAGACACTGGAAGTTATAATTCATGGGTGCCTTAGATGGAATGAGTTCTTTTACACTATGTGCTAAATAACTAATACTGGGAATGCTTGTGATGAATATTCTTGCTATAAACATGTACTATAGAGTAGAAAAAAACAAGAAATACTATTTTTCCAATGAAGAGGGGTCTGTTGGGATTTTAACCTTCTTTTAGGGGAGTTGCTTGTTTTAAAACTCAGTCTGTCCCACAATGCAAAATATTACTTTGGGACCATATGCATTTATATTTCATACAATTTACTACAAATAAATGCTTCTGTATTTTTTGTTAATTTAGTTAATCTGGTCTCAAATTTTAGTGATTTTCACAAGCAAACTAACATTAATGTGATATGTTTATTGTGATGACAGAATTAAGATATTTATGTATGCATTGTTTTCTTGAGAAAACATGAGATGTCATTGTTTTTTTATACTTAGAGAAAAGTATTAACGACACTGAAGGGGCAAGACTCATGTTTCCCTTCACTAATGACTCCAAACTGCCCAAACTGAATTTCATTTCTTAAAATGGTGCCCAGTGTTTATTTTTGGTTATTGTATGGAAATCCTTCATACACTCTTTTGATAAAAAAATTTATAATTTTATAAAAATAGGTTAAATTTAGCAAAAAAGTGGTTTATGCCTCTGTAATAATGGTTTCAGAGACAAATTACTTTTATAATTTTTAATGTGTATAAGCTTGTGTTTAGCTTTTAAAATTTCATCTTAACTGAAATAATTTAAGGATTTTTACACTCAGAGTAAACTGATAGAATGAATTCATGGAAGGATGTTTCAGTTATGCACACTGTGTTTGTTTTTATTATGAAAGGTGATAACTAAATCCTTGTGAATTCCATAAAGAGGCTTTATTCATCTTTGTTGCATTTGCATGTGGTGGGACCTCTGTAGTCAAGTGATTATGGTCTCTTGACTAGGTCACTAGCCCCTTATTGTTGTGAGTTAAATTCCCACCCAGAACAAAAATTCACATGTGGGGAAGCTATCCAGCTAGCTTACAAAAGGTCCGTGGTTCTACCCAGGGCTAAGCCTGGGTTATCCTCCACCATTAAAGCTGGAAGTCACTAAATGACCCGGACTGTTGATGTGACATTAAACCCCATTGAAATAAGAACTTTAAGTATGGGATTAGAACACTCAATTATCGATGGAACTCACTCAAAGATATCTTCACTAATAATTTCTTCTTTGAAATTTTAGTCATTTACTTCATGCTTCAAACTAAGGCGCTGTTTATCAACATTGTGAAGTACTAATACTTTTAGTCTGTTGTTTTTCTCCCATTGAAATGTTTTTTTTATTAAAATGAAGACTTTGGTTGTTATGTTGTTAAAGTGATTTAATCAAGGGTTTGAGTGATGTACTTGACTTACAGTACCAACTATACGTTACTAATGCAATCATGGATGGAAAAAGCCTCTTATATGAAAATAAGTGTATTTTGCTGTTATAGCATATTGTAAAAAACTATGTTGTTTTGTTAATGGACATGCAAGTAATCCCTTAAAAGGGAACATATTTTTTCGTAAACTATTTTTGTTGTTTCTGTTTATCATGATGCTTATTTACTCTGTGAAATATTTTATGTAGTAAAGTGTCTCATTGTAAGCATAACATCTTAAATTGACTTGACACATTAGCAAGCAGTGGAAGTTTCTACTGGAGTAAAAACAGTTCAAAATTTTTGTGTGTTACCACATTCGTGGCTAATGACTTATGATTGTTTGTGGTATTGGATATTTTGTTGTGTAAATGTTTATGATTTGATGTGACATGTATCATGTGGCATGCGCTATTGAGAAACTGCATTTTATACAAATTTGAGAACCTGTTTATTTGTGTGTTCTTTCATATAGCTGTTTATAACACCATTGACTTGTTTTCTTCTTATGTTTGCAACCATGACAACCATGACCAATTTGAATGTCATCGATTTCCATAAATTATGATATATTTTACATGTATAGGACCATTGTGATGTCATTTGTATCTGTTCATTTTCATAAACGTTCACAATTTCATGTTGAAAATTGCATTTTTGTTTTCATTTGAATTAAACATGTGTTTATAATACCATTGTATACCCATAATATTCCATGCAAATAGTATCACAATTGTTACTTTAATAAAAGGGGGCATTTTAGGGGCCGTTGACGATAAAGGATGTGGGGTAGTGAATGATTCATTTGCCATTATGTTTACCTTATTCATACATATCAATGATATCATGACTCGTCATCGAAACTATTTCCCAGGGAAATCTGCATACATTGATTTCCTTGTCATATTTTTTAAATTATTTTTTTGTATCAATTTGCATCTATTGTTTTTAACCACAACATTCCAACAAAAGCCCAACTGTTCATTCAATGTTGTTTTTATGCCCTGTTTTTCAATTAATTGCATTGTGTATTGCTTTTTGTCTAATTTTATTACTGTATTTGGCAGAATTAGTTGCCATGGAAGAATTTTGTAGCTTTGTGAAGTTTTTTTTATCAGCATTTTTGAAATGTAATGAAATGAAATGTTGTTTTATTCTCTCATTGTTCGACAATAATTGTTTCGTATTAATTTCTCTATGTACATGGTATTTGCACGAATCTACATTTGAGGTTAATAATACTCTAAATAAGGTCTACGTTCATTACTTTGTAATATAAAAGTAACCCTTGAGTATAGCCAGAATGAAAATAGTTGTGTTTCCAGTCACCTATCTGACCTTATTGTTTGGCACTAACAGCAAAATCCGGAGAACAAAAATATTTGGGTATGAATTGTAAGTCCAAAGCATGTTTTATGACCTACTTACTCTTTTTTTTAAGTCATGTAACATGAACATGACTTTTTTCCTTTGTCTAGCCTCATGTAATGACTTGACATTGAACTTTTCATTTTATTTGATGTGCATTTTCGTAGATGTTTCCAAATTTTCACGTCAGTCAATATTAAATCTAGATTCTGATTTGATAGTAAATAAGTATTTAAACATCAAATAATTACTAGAAATAATAACATCCGAATGTCTTCTCTGATATTTTGAAATAAATAAGACTGTGCCATACAAATGTAAGTTTAGAACCAGTCTAGTAAATGGAGCAGTAGCATTGGTCAATTCTTTAGCTGAAGTCAATATAAATCAATCAGAAGAGTCCTTTAAACTGGTTTCCTAATTCAAATTCTTAGCCTTAGATCTAAAACACTGTATAGTTTGTTGCTATGGTGATACATATAACCTGTTCTAAATACGCTCTATAATGCATGCGTTACTATAAACATTTTTATGCATAATGACTTTGTATTAAAATTTTGTTATCGTTTATACAACCTTATATATATGTATATCTTACACAAGGACTACCATGTCAAACACACATTTTAATCATTTTTGTATTTTCTTGCATTTTTTTCTCAATTCCTTTAATTAATATTAAGTCTGTTTGTTACTTAATGATATTTTTTCTCATATTTATTTATAAATATATCATTGAATACAAAAATAAATTTAAAACCTATTTTTGTGTATTTTCATTTTTTGTCAGTTTGGCTTACCCCTAGGTAGTACCACTGACCTTCTGTAAGCTAGCTGGACAGCTTCCTCACTTGTGAAATTTGGTCCCAGGCGGGATTCAAACTAACAGTGGTGAGGAGCGAGATAATACAAGTGAAAGATCATTAACGACTCAACCACAGAGGCCCATCACAACATTAATATGAATTCTGAACCTTTTGTCAAATTGAATTTTTGTAGGGTCTATTTACAAGTATATATATATATTTTTTTTTTTGTAATAGCCATACAATTAATCATGCTTAAAGATAAAGAAAAAGTTAAAATACAAAAATAAGACCAGTTTATTGGATGGTATATACATGATAACACAAGAAAGTGTCAACACTCTTGATGAAAATATGATTTTATGAATAAATAAAACCTTTTATTTCAAGTCTGATTTTACAAGTCCGTAGTACTTGTTTCATTTCTACTAAGAATAAACAAGAAGCCCATGATGGTCCTTAATGGGTCACCTGACTGTCCTTGATAAACAAAAGACTAAGGGCAGAACCAATTTTGACCACAGGAGCATAATTTGAACAATATTGCTAGAGGCACACTAGACAATGCTGAACACTAAATATCTAAACTCAAAGCCAAGAAAATTTTTAAACATGAGGCCATAACAAATCATGTCTATGTTTAGCGTAACATCAAGGTTCAAAAACCTATCTAGCTATCCAGAAAAAACAAACATTACTTCAGGAAAAAAAACACAAATTCCCTGCTTAATTGCCACAAAATATTAGCTTCTATCAAAAGTTCAAACAGTCACTCAGTGAGAACAAATATAATTCATTTCATAAATCAAAACAAAAGCATAATATTGATCGATTATGACGACTGGAAGGCGCATTGATACAAAACAAGTAATTCCAGCCAGTAATGGTTCAATAAAGGCATTTCAAAAGATCAAATACTCAATATTACAATATGTTTTTTACTTGACTCAAGTGATCAAAACCTTTCCGTCCGCAGACACTAAACATAGGAACGATTTGGTATGGCTCAAGTCTATGTGACCCCAGGGCACGTCGAATTTGTGCAATCTTAGTAAAGGACAATCCAAGAATAATTGCTGTGAAGTTTGATTAAAATTGGCCCCGTGGTTTCAGAGGAGGTTCATATAGAACAATTGTTGATGAAACAGGACACACAATGATGGATATTGATCACAATAGCTCACCATGATCATTTTATGCTCAGGTGAGATAAACTGTACACACAGAATCAGAGATTAAGTGTAAAGCTATCTCTCCACACACATAGCTATACCCATTCCACCTCCAATACAGAGAGCTGCCACACCTCTTTTTGCGCCTGTTCTTTCCATTGTATACAATAACGTGACAAGCACACGAGCTCCAGACGCACCAATGGGATGACCTAACGCTATGGCTCCACCATTTACATTTACCTGCAGGAGTATAGTGATATTATTTGGTAATAAAATCTTTTGTTTAAAAAAGTGTTGTCATGTTTACACATGTAAACAATGTCGTTTGGTTCGAGTCCATAAACTTGTGAAATTGAGTAACGATTGTAATATTCTAGATAATACACCTAATATTTTGACATCATCTGAAATAAGATGATTAACCCTTTGCTCCTCATAAGCATACTTTGGACTCATCCAAATTCAAAGCAAATACACAAAACATCAATTTATATAAGAAAATTGAGTCATTTCTCTCTGACAGAGTGGAAAGCATTGCTGCAAAAGACGGCATCCCTCATTACAAGCTATGTTTTTTTTTGCTTCAGACGCGGGGAAATGAGGTATTATGAGGCAAAGGGTTCAAATATCTTCCATGTTAATTCCATCAGTTTCAGACTTACAACACCTCCATACCAGTGTACTTCATGTACATAGAGTTGGTATTTATTTTTAAACAGTTATGACATAATATTGTCTTTAAGGACTTATGAGCTACCACATCTACGTTTGACAGCCATCATTCTCGTATTTAAACCTTACATTCATTGGCAACATTGATATATAAGGAAACAACTTTTAAACAGAATTGTTTTATTTATTCCATGTAGTGTAAATGTATGTAAAACTGGGTAAACATGACAGCCCTATTTGAAATATGGGATTATCACCCTGCTATCTAAGACAAACATTAATATCTTAAAAACTTAACCAACTGAACATTTATAAGCTTTCATTTCTTTCAAAGTTATTTTTACTTGGGACACTGACTGATTTTCTCTTAATTATTATTATAAAAGACTTGTTATCAACTTCTTAGTCAACTAACTTGCTTTTTATTTTCATGACCCAAAATTAATGTTGTGCAAAATAATATACTATCGAACATTATTTTCTTATGTAACAGTTCAACCAAGAAAATAACAAGAGAGTTACTGTAAGTGTTCCAGATTTTTCACTCAGTACCAAGATAAAACTTCTCACCTTGTTAATGTCAACACCAAGGTCCCTCACAACAGCTATAGATTGTGCAGCAAAAGCTTCATTTAATTCAAACACATCCACACAATCCAACGTCCAGTTAGCTTTCTCAATCTGAATTTTAAAATTTATTTCAACTCACATTAGGCTAGATAAAAATAGTGATGTTCATGGTTACTTGACCAAAAATATGGGAAGGTAGGTCAAAAACTTCTAATTATTTTCTTCACACTTTTTCTGAGAATAACAGGTACAAATAACCCCTAAATATTTGGATTTTGCTATCAGAAACTATATTTTATAAATAAGGGTAGATGGGTAACTGTAAACACATCTTTTTTCTGGCCTTAAAATATACCATTAACTCTCTCAATGACATGATTAAGAACCTGACAGTATTATGAAAATTGAGGGCTATATCAAATATCCGATACATCCTTAAAGAAATGCTGATAAATATTTTTGTATTTCCTTTTTTTTTAAAATAAATTGAAGGATTTTTAAAACAGGAATGTTGAGTCACAATTTATCATCCTTCAAAACAAGATTGGAAGGAATGAATGAAGAGAGGAGTGTTCGCTACAGCAAAGCACCAACTAAACCAACCAGTCAGAGTTTTGTCATGTAAAAATAATAAACAGCTCTTCATGACTCAATAGTGTTAAAAGAAAATTCTGAATTCCTTAGAGTCAGGTGATATTTTACAATATAAGAAATAAAGAGTTGTTAAAAAGTTTTGGATAGGTTTTGCATGAAATTAAATAAATTCCAAACAGAAAATACTGAACAAAATTAATCGTTACCGCTTTCCGAACAGCTGATATTGGCCCTGTACCCATCACAGCTGGATCAACCCCTGTCTGAGCCCAAGAAACAATGCGAGCTAAGGGAACCAGCCCTCGTTTATCAGCTTCATCTTTTGACATCAGTAAAACTGCAGCAGCCCCATCATTGATCCCTAAAATCATGAAGAAAACAATAAAATGGCATACTTACAATGGCTTGTAACGGAAATCTTAAAATAAAGTTTATTATAGGGTCTTTACTAGACATCAAAAGTTGAATGGCTCATGGCTGATAATAGTCAGTAGTGTGAACAAAATTTCCAACTAATTTTATGATAAATTTGAACCATTTGGTACAAATCTGAAAGAGTCAGAAGCTTTATTTTTCTAATTTTAAAGAGTCAAAATGCAGTGCACAATGTTTATGTCATTAGTTTTGGAGAATTGGGTCATACTTCAAGACCCTGTGGTGATTCTGCAGGAAAACAATTTTGGCAGAGGTGTTTTGTACAAAATTAGTGAAGATTAAATGGCAACATTTCAAATTAAATCATTGTGGAAAATGAAACCACTGCAGGTGTTCAATATATCCCATTAAGACAGTCAAATAAAAACCACAAATTTATCACTGGAGATTAACATCAAACCAACAGCCAGAGTCATTTGACGACTTTCCAGCTATTATAGGAGTAAGACCCTATGCTTGCACGACGGTAGAACCATCAATCTTCCATAAGCTAACTAGATAGCTTCCTCGCATAAGAAATTTGGTCCCAGACGGGATTCAAACTCACAGTGGTGAAGCGTCAGTGATAACAAGACGAAGACTGTAACCACTAGACCACAAAGGCCCTTACAAATTTATCAATTTATCTACAAAAATGGACAAAGTTTTAGTCCTAACTATAAATATTGCCATCAAGTGTTAATGAATTCAAAAGTATACACACCAGAAGCATTACCAGCAGTGACTGTACCAGTACCATCTGTTATAAATGCTGGCCTTAGTTTCTGTAAGCCTTCTATTGATGTATTACCCCGCGGAAACTCATCCTGTTTAACTTCATTCACACCTGCGATGGAAATTCTGGTATGTATTTTTAATGTAAATGGCAAGTAAAGAGACAAAAAGAATTATAAGGGAATATATTGAGTTGAAAAACCTGAGCTATATCTATGAAATGACACCAGGACACTTAAGAACTGGAAAAACACTGATGAATTATTCATACAAAAACTGACAAAACTCCTAATTTATGCTGAATATGGCCGTTGTTCATTATTTTGTTGTTTCTCAGACTCGCCAATCAATTTTTTGACAGCCCCCCCCCAAAAAAATTAGAACTGAAACTAATCTAAAGCATCTTTTTTGGACAATTAATTCATTAATAGTTGTGAACTTCAATTAACCTGAGTATTTTTATTAGTTTCTACCCAAAAACCTCAATTCATAGGTGAATCTTTTACTTAATTGTTTAGTAGTTAATTCCCTAATATACTGATTCTCACATGCAGTCATTTCATGGACACTGCCAAAATGGTGACTCTAACTAAAATCACATGCTTTGGTCCTTTTATTTTTTCCCTCCTCCTACTTTTTTTGTAACAAATTTTCGGAGAAGCAAAAAGTAAAAACAAAAACAGTGACACAATAGTAATTAGACAAATCTGTGTAAAATTAGCAAGGAATTTCAGAAAGAGTTACCAGCCCTTGACTTTATAGGCACTGTTACAATTTCCTTCACAAAATTTCCATTCTGCATTGCTTCAGCACATTTCTTTTGAGACAATAACGCAAATTGATCTTGCTCTTCACGACTTATATTCCACTGTTTAGCAACATTTTCAGCTGGAATAGTTTACAAAAACTTGAACATTAAAACATACTAGATCAAGAACATTTGTTCTGACATGTAACTCCATATTTCAAATATTCTAAACCTCAATATTAAGACCACCTAACTGTAATAACCTCTTATTTTCAGCCTAGTTTTCATTAATTCCTCGATATTTAATAAATAACTTGATAATGAGACCAACTTAATACCAAAACTGCACTTTTTGGAGTCCAAAAGGCGGACTTAATTTTGAAGTTTCCCTGTTCTGTCAAGAATTTTCATTGAGGTAAATTCAATACAGTAGATAGTGATATTGTCAGAGATCACAACAATTAAGATTCTATAAAACAAGAAAACTCCTGACACAAAAGTAGACAGTACCAATTAACAGTATCTATAATCACAATAGCATGCTATAAACTGATATTAAAACTTTTAGAACAGTAATATTATTACATCACTTCAACAGACACATTAACGAACGTCTAACACAAAATGCAATAATCTTTGTGAGATCTATTCACAATATTTTATGTACAGAAAATTAAGATAATCCAGATGGTGCACATTGGAATCCAGACAAAGACAAAATTTACCACTTCACAACCACAATTAATGTTTGTTTGTTTTTATGTGACTTATTGTGATCAGGGTTTAGAGCCATTTTTTAACAATTTTTCAGTTATATACGGCAACCGGTTAACCTAATCAGCTTTCCTGGACTGCATACTAACCAGTACTAACTTACCCTTCCACAAGGAGCCAGCAACTTCTCCACATGTGGAGGAAAATCAACATTTTTGTCATATTTTCATACAAGGGTATGACCTGCTGCGATCTGGATTCGAACCCGGATCTCCCGGTTACAAGTCCTGCGAACTAACCACTGGACCACGGCCGTGGCCAACCTCAAATTAAAAACAAAAGGGCCATGATGGCCCTGCATCGCTCACCAGAATAAATATTAATCAACTTGTTACTAAAAAGGTAATAAAGGTACACTTGGGGGCAAATAATGGGGAACAATAATAAACTCCATAAAGGACCATCAAAGGATACTACAAAAGAATATTCGTGATGACTGAAGGATGCCACGGACCAAATTAGGTGATGATCCAACCACTGGTTCATGAAAAGAAGTCATTTTAAGGTATTTCTATGTTTAGCTCTAGCCGCCCCTAATTGGGGGCAACCATTTTTTAATTTCAGCAAATCTTATGGAACACTATCTAAAGATGCTTAAAACCAAGTTTGGTAACAATCCATTAATTGAATCATGAAAAAAAGTAATTTTAAGGTTTTTCTATTTTTAGCTCTAGTGGCCCCTAAAAGGGGCCAATCAAAATTATTGGAGTAAACATGAGAGAGGACCATCTAAGGATGCTACAGACCAAGTTTGGTGATGATCTATCCATTGGTTCATGAGAAGAAAACGTTTAAAGGTATTTCTATTTTTAGCTCTAGTGGCCCCTTATAAGGGCCAACCTTTTTTTTTCGCAAAACTCATAGAACACTATCTAAAGATGCTAAAAACCAAGTTTGGTAATAATCCATCCATAGAAACATGAGAAAAAGTCATTTTAAGGTATTTCTATTTTTAGCTCTAGCGGCCCCTAAAAGGGACCGACCATATTTATTTGAGCAAAGTTGAGAAAGGACCATCTAAGGATGCTACAGACCAAGTTTGGTAATGATCCATCCATTGGTTCATGAGAAGAAAATGATTAAAGGTTTTTCTATTTTTAGCTCTAGTGACCCTTAAAAGGGGCCAACTCATAAAATATGAGCAAATTGCAATTAGAACGTCAAAAGGCTTCTGCACATCAAATTTGAAGTAAATCCAACTGGTAGTTTCTGAGGAGAAGACCATTGTTGACTCCAGACGACAGAGCATCCACCTACCCATCCTAACAGCTCACCCTGAACCTTCGGTTCTGGTGAGCTAATAAGCAGAGCTTAAAAGCCCTGAAAACAGTGTGACTAATAGATGAAAGCATCAGGTACCTCCAAAAAGATGAATGGTACACTTGGACAAGGCTGCCTTTAATCCCAGGGCCATAATTTGAACAATTTTGGTAGACGACTACAAGACAGTACATGTAATACATGTAATATTTAAGCTCTAGATCATGTGTGTGTGGTCTGGGCTGTCAAGATTTTTTAAGGCAATGATTATGAAACAATTTTTTGACCACACATCATATATGATACGCAACAGTAGACAATAGAACACAGCTCTCAGTGCTCAAATAAGCTAAAAATAACAGCAGAAATAAAATAATTTACCTGTTATACCCATATGATAATTGTTAAATACGTCAGTCAGACCATCAACAAGCATTGTATCAACAAATTCCATGTTTCCAAACTTCTTACCATTCCGTAAATGAGCACAATGTGTGGCCTAAAATTTGACACGATAAAAAGAAAATTTTCATGATAGGCCATACTTAAAAATTTATGGTTTGCCAGTATATGACTGGCTCACATAAAAACCTGAACTAAAAAAATTTTAGCATATTTTGCTATTTTTTTACCTTCATGTCAGCTTTTTGTATTCAGTAATGTTTTCATTTTTTGTTACAAAAAATGCCTACCTACCTATCCACTGTTAGAAGTTTGCGTCACATACAACCAACAAACATATTAACTACAAACAAACATTTTTTTAATGATCATAGCAAGTTTGATTCTGTAAATAAAACATACAAGTAGCATTCTCTGTTAAAAAAGAAATACTTCAGAATAAGCACTTCATACATACTGTACTCATGCTTTCTTGACCACCAGCAACAACTATTGAAGAATCACCAGCTTTGATCGCTTGGTATCCCATGGCGACGGCTCGAAGTCCTGAACCACAAAGCATATTGACTCCAACAGCAGGAACATCGTAAGGAATGCCAGCTTTAACACTGGCTTGACGAGCTGGATTTTGTCCCTGACCTAAAAAAACAAAGTCAAATAAAATGTTTCTTGATTTGATGATACAGTTGGATTGCACCCTATTGAAATGTAATCAGACGAAATGCTGGACTAACTCAAAATCAATATGAAGTCCAAATAAAATTTTCCTTTTAACTTAATGTTAATTACATGCGATCACATAAAATGCACTCATACAAAAATGCATTTGTTCCTATGAAATCAAAAATTGAATCCCAGGGTTTATAATTACATTCAACAAGATGAGTCGAAATCCTTTTTTTTAAGTTTTTCAAAAATTTTGATTGTGTGAGTTTGAATAGTCTTTTTTCCACCTGTCAATAGTAAACAATACAGCAGTTATAATTAATCAAATTGTAAAAATAGAACAGCGTTCAATGTGACAACTTAGTGTTAACAGTTTGATTTCAAGTCTATAATCATTTTAAGATTGAAGTCATGAAAAAGAAAGAATCCTACTATGATTGTAAATATCAAATCTTCATTGATGGGTCAACAAATTTTCTGCACTATTATCATAATTCATAACAAAGTATAATTTTTTATTAAAGAATATATATTGATACATAATTGCCATATTTGAACCAGGATTTTATACTGCATTTTTTCTGAGTAATCAAGCTGGGATGACAGATTGGACAGAAATAAAAATAGATTGAGATCTAAGCTGAAGTGATTATGTTTCAATTATAATATGTGTATAACATGATGAAATATACTCATCTGTATCAGTAAAACAAAGTGAAAATATGAACAAAATACAAACTGTTTATAAATAGTATCCATCACAGTGTATCACCCACAAAAACAGCAAATATCACCATGTGTCATTAGTACAGCAATATGTAGGGTTGAAAGAAGAAGCAATCACTTAAAAGATGCAATCAATCAATTTCATGGTATTTCAAGCAAAAAATCACAATTAAACTGTATTTGAACCTAACGTAAGAATTACACTCATAGTTGCGTATATATCTAATTTTGATATGTACATTTCCATTAAACGTGTATAGGCATCTTCCCCTCAGGAAAAATCCTTAAATTCATGCAGATTTCCACTAAAATTCAGTTTGCATCAAGTTTTTTCTTCCCATTGGCAAATATACTGTGTTATTCTTTCCCCAAATTTAAGATAGGCCCCTTCCCCTACCCATGAAAAAAGCCCTGAGCCTCTGTCTTCCCTAATAAGGAATCACATGTTTAACAGATTTTCAGATCAAGACAAACATTTTCACAAAGATTAATATGCTTGAAATCTTACGTTTTGTTTACCAGTCAAAAGTTTTAATAAAACATGTCAGATGCTGGAATAAAGAAACCATTTCCACAATCACATGTTAAGAAATGTTGACACCATCATCCTATTTATATGTAAATATATGTTTCCAATAGAAACATTGTGAATTGAAAGAGTTTTATCTCGACTGAAAGCTTATATATTGTATATCTAAGTACATGTCCAATATATATTTCGTATATACTTTGAACAACTCTCTGTTTGAGGTGACAGACATAAAAGGTCAACAAATTACAATTGATAATAATTTTACTATCATTTCTATTATTATCAATATATTTTAAAATACAGATGTGATAACTTCTGTATTGAAAAAAAAAATTCCAACAAATGTTCAATTTGTTGAAACATCAATTTCAGAACTTCCTTCTGGTCATCTACAAATCTGACAAGAAAAAAATCGCTTTATAAAAATGTAACTTAAACTTAATAGTACACCTTGCTAATGGTGCTTTAACAAAGATCTGTTTAAAAGACAAAATTAATTATCTCTCAAGCTTCTTAAAGGTTGTAATCAAGATTAATGCTATGTTTAATTGGTGTTATTTCTCAGATTTTTTTTACTCACCAGCAGTTAGAACTTGCCCCATAATAACTTCTGACACATTATTAGGATCAACTGTCACCCTCTCCAGCACTTCTTTAATGCACATTGCTCCAAGATTATCAGCTGGTAAACTTGACAGACATCCATTCAGGTTTCCTTGATAAAATGAATAAATTACTGAAGATGTCATAAACACATATGACACGAGTAGACTTAAAACGTTGAATTACAACACCAGACATTATTCAATCCGAAAATGTCATAGCCGGCGACTATACAACTTATTGAAAATTTCGGAGTAAATTTGGTAATTAAGGAATGACACAAACAAGTAATTAGAAACATGTATTACCAACAGGAGTCCTAACAGCCGAAACAATAACAATATCATTTGAAGACATTGTTTTACGAAACCTGGACCTAATTTTTCTGTAACTTTACAACCGGTGCCACAATAGAGCCAGGAACCAATCACTGGAAAGGGGGACCACTCGCTCTCGCTACCAACTTCCTTTTCCGTTTCCGTCAAAATGGTAAACTCATTGAATTATCAGTACAACACATAAATCTCCGTTCATCTCTTCTATGAGCTATAATCTGTTGTTCAATTTGCATTCAGCGTATATTTCTAACATGCTTCTAACTACTCTGCAGTATTTCTTTGCATTAATTTTTACCAAATATATTGAAAGTGACGTCGAAATTGATGAGTATGCTTATGAATCCATTTTATGTTTAAGGTGAACGTACCAAAGCAGAGAAAGACCTTTTGTAAGGCCAAGAACTGTAAGAGGCATACTTTGCACAAGGTTGTCCAATACAAAAAGGGACGAGATTCTATCTTCGCCCAAGGTAAGGGAACAAATGACAAGCTATGTTTGATGTGGTTTCGTAAGTTTTACATAGTTGTATTTTAACAATAAGTTACTCTGTTCATAGTTCTGCAGGCTTGTGAATGTAACTAGAGCTTTGGTGTTTGACCTACTGTGTTGTTATATATACTAGGACATTAATATTCTTTTAAACCTATGTTCAGAGATAAGTCTATACGGTCTCGATACCAGAATTTAATGTAAAGCAAGTTTGCAAAACTAACAGTTCACAAATATCTTCTTCAGAAGCTTATGTGATGTGTAATTCTTTTAAGATCTCATAAATGTTGTTTAAAAATTTACAAATATTGTATATCAGATCATGAAAACAGTATTTTGTTACAATCATTAAAATCATGTTTCACTATCCTGAAAATTGATAGCTATGGGCTACTTCTTGCAGGTAAGAGACGTTACGACAGAAAACAGAGTGGATATGGTGGTCAGACAAAACCTATTTTCCACAAGAAGGTAAATTTGATATCACTGATATTATACTTCACATACTGATGAAAAGTTGCATATCATATTGTCCGAGATGACATTTAATCTGTGTACTCACATCACTGAAAGTCTTTAGAAGGGTTGTATGAAGTACAACATACAGTACATGTTTCTTAAAATATGTTGTATGACAATATCTAATTTTCATTATTTATGCTGGCTGCAGCAGTGGTCCAGTGGTTAGTGTGCTGGACTTGTAACTCTTGAGATCCGGGTTCAAATCTGGGTTGTGGCAGGTCATACCCTTCTTTGAAAATTTGACAAATTTGTCTGATTTTCCTCCATATATGGAGAAGTTGCCGGCTCCCGGTGGAAGGGTAAGTTAGTACTGGTTAGTATGCATTCCAGGAAAACTGCTTATAGATAACTGAAAAATTGTTGAAAAATGGTGTTAAACCCAGTGATAATAAGTCACATACAAACAAACAAAAAAAAATCATCATTTTTGATTATGAATTTCAGGGCATTTTCGAATAAAGACCCCATTCCCAATCCAAAATGGCCTTATTTTTTCCTAATTACCAAAAGATATTCCCAAACAGTATTTACATTTCCCCAAATGCCTGGAAAAGGCCTTGAATTTATATTAGATTCAACTGTGAGGAATTTACTTTTTTCCAACATTTTAGTACATATGTCCTATATTCATTACTCTTTGTAAGTTTAAAAAGATGGTGTCATGCTATGAAAACTGTTTAGAATTTGCATGAGTTTGAAATGGTATAAAGGATATTTTTTCTGGCATTTACAGGTATTATATATTAACCTTCTTGTAAATGTACATGAATGAATTTTTCTAAAATACAGCAGGCAAGAGAATCGATTTTTTATGAATTTACTTTACTGGCAAATCTGAAGCTTACAGATGGTTGTAGATTCTACCATTGTGTTCTCCTTGGGTTTTCCTTCACCATTAAATTGAGAAGTCTTCAGGTGACCGTGACTGTTGTTGCAATGTTAAAAAGCTTGATCAGTTGAACATGAATACTGTTATGTTGAATTTATACAACTATTTTCTGTTGTTAAAATAGCTTGTATAAATACAGCTTATAACCATACAGTACTTTATTACTTCAGGCTAAGACAACAAAAAAGATTGTATTAAGAATGGAATGCACCGTATGTAAATACAGGAAACAGTTGTCTATTAAGAGATGCAAACATTTTGAACTTGGAGGTGACAAGAAGAGAAAGGTGGGTTTAATTTTTGTTCAGTCAATTTATTCTTGAAGTTTAACTACTTTTGTCACGATCTTGCAAGACACATGAATACAGTTGTTTCTGGTAACAAATTTGATTTGATCGTATCTTAAGTGTTTTTCTTAAGTACAATTAGTAGTTACAAGTTAAGTTTGATTTGTTAAGAATATCCAGGTAAATAACCATTTTGTGCTCGCCTTCTTACATAATGCTGAATAGATTTTGCCAAATTCATAATATTTCAAGGGATGGTGTGTAGAAACGTCTTGCTTTAAAAATCAATGAACGAAATTAAGATATTGTATAAACAACCTAGTTTTAACAGCTATTTGCATTATTAAGAGTTGTTTGAATAACTCAGTAAAACCTTGGCTAACAGTTCGAAACTTTATTGTGGTGATCGTTTCACTATTAGCTATGGTTGGATATGTATTATATATGCATATACTAACATTTTTCAAAGGTGATCTCTAAAAAGTTCTAAATATTTGTTATGGATGTAACAACATTACAAAGTCTGTATTGCTATATACGAGACCTTTATTGCAAAATATAGCAGTACATACAGTCAGAGAAGTCTCAGTAATCATTTATACTGTAATTATTGTATCATCTTGTATAAAGTTTTGTAATTAGATTATGAACTTCATCATTATTAAGAATTTATTCTTGTAATTTGGATGATTAGTAAAACACTTCCAGAAATTTAACATCTTATTCTTAATGCAAATTATTTTTTAATTATCAACTAATGTACCTGATGCCACATTTATTAATATTGAATCTGCAAAAATCGTCCTGTAATACAATATGCAATGCACATCATGTAATGTGCAAAATGTCTCCAAATCAATTATTAAGAGTTTTGTCTCTAGTTTAATGACAGGACTGTTTTCAACAATTCTTGTTAAACACTGTCGGAACTAATGTAATGAAATATTTTATTGTTTCATATACATTTTATTCATTGAGTTTTCTCCATTTGTTTTCAGGGTCAGATGATCCAGTTCTAGATGTGACGTTTTCTGTACAAAGTAAAAAAATAAATGAAAAAAATTCCAATTTGTTCTTGTGATTTGTGAGTTGTAATTACTAGGAGTGATGAAACCTGACTGCTCTGTCTGTATTGTGCAGGACAGCTGCTCCGGTGGTAATGAGTTCCTAGGTATTCAAGGTCACATGACAATGTGAAAATCATACTATCATTGATTGGTCAGATTTCCACCTTTAAATCTTTCTTCCGAATGAGCTGATCTGTTGCTTACAGAGAAATTTGTAATGCTTGTTTGAGAACAGAAGCTTGGATTAGATATTTATTCATATGATATATCAACAAAAATGTGGAGAATTTTAATACACAGACCAAACATGGTATGAATGGCATACTGATGAAGAGGGTAAAGATCTTCCACTGCTTACGGAGTAAAAACTGATCTGTTGAAATTAGGAACATGTACATACTGAAAAACATTAAAAGATTATCATAATTAAATAGTGTCCAGAAAATGTAAAAGCAATCGTTTACAAGAACTTTTTCATTGTGTTTAACACCGTTTTTCAACAATTTTTCAGTTGTATGCGGTGACTGGGTCACCTAACCAGTTTTCCTGGACTGTATTCTAACTTGCCCTTCCACAAGGTGCCGGCAACTTCTCCACGTATGGAGGAAAATAGACATTCTTTGTAAAATTTTCATAGAAGGGTATGACCTGCCACGACTGGAATTTGAACCCGTATCGCAGAGTTACAAGTCCAGCTCATGATTCACTGGACAGCAGCCCTTGCAAGTATTAAATAATGTCCATTACCTTAGTTACAGGTTCCAAAATGGTACAGATTTAAAGCATAACCTCTTGAAGTTGAAGACAATGAAAAAAAATCAGAACCTGTTTTGTCATGGTATAATTTTGTGTAGAAAGGTCGGCATTGAGCCATTTCGAAACACAGCCTTTATTATGAAATGAATCAAAATCTCATACAAACTACTAGGTTTGTAGCAAGGCAAACTAGGAAAAATTCGAATTCAGTCATTCTGTGGAAATGTACAACCTATTTTCAGTGGGCAGATGCTACAGAAAAAAAAAGATATTTAGAAAGATATGTTGATGGTTATAGTGCTTTTATATATTCTAATATACTCAAATATGGTGTATAGTTACAGCCACATATATCTCAATATTCATCCCAGTCCAAATCCAAAACCGACTACATTCAACTAACAAGCAACGTAAAATACGAGTACCTAGAACATACAAGGAAGAGACGTAACCCAAGAATGGCATCAGAACCAAATAAATGTCAATGAAAACAATGTTATTAGCAGAGGAGCATTTTAATTGTTTTCTTTAAAAGTCCACTCATTTAAGTCTGGCTACTAGTACCCAAGTTCTTTTTTATTCATATTAACTTGATAACGAAACCACCTCAATGGTTCCACCATGTTTCTATAGGGTCCCTTAGATTGTCTTATTGCCAAGGCCCTTTAGGGACTGATAAAACATTAAATACTGGTGATATTGCAACTTATGTCTGGTCCACTGCTAATAATTATATCCAATTTAATGATATTCGTGCGTATAAAAATAAAAAAGGCATACAAGTTTCATAAGAAAGGCGTATTTTATCTAATTAACAAAGCTGGTGTATTATGATTGTCAGGTAAATCCATCATACTAAAAGCGAGGCGAATAAAAAATGAGATAAAAAAGCAGTTAGTGGTATAAAAGAACGTCTATTCATTCATGGAAACTGTTTTATATCTTAATCGTTCAATAAATATCCCAGTAATTGGATGTTTCTTCTATTCTAAATAATAAATTTATTTTCACTTTAACAATAATGCTATCGATTTGTCTAGGAATTTACGGGTTTGTACTAGTAAACCAGACAGACTGTCTGAGTATATTCGTTATTATTGTCAGGTTAATAGAAGACTCGAATCATCTTCGAACTATTGTTCATACAAAATGTCGGTCAGGTTCAAAATATCTATTTTCATAATTCCATCAAATTCTTCATTTTAAGTAAGACTTAATGAATACCTTACTTTAAAAATAATTGTTTTTAAATCAAGTTTTGATCGAAAATGACAAGAACTACATTTTCGATCAACTTTTAGATTCCTCCATCTGTATAAAACAAGTAGACTGTAACATTAATGACTATTATAATTATCGTATGGGTAAAATTGAACAGCCGACCGTGTTTTACCGTAGTATAATATATGGGTAGATTTCCTGTTTGCTTATACATGTACTGGCGATGATGCTGATCGTATTTGAATTAGAAATGAAATATATGACACCTGCTATCAATGTACCTAAATTATTCAAGTTCTAGGTTTATTGACAATCCTTATGAACAAAAATCCACAGACCGTGACGCCGTTGTGTTACATCCCTGTAATCATGCCAGTTTTAGGCAACTCACTGAGTTCAATTGGAAGAGCGTAAAGTCTGCGGACATCTGGTTCATGACTTCAATTTAATATTTTATTAATATCATGTTGGCTTACCAGCCTTGTTGAAAGCTTTAAAGTAATTTCTGTAACAAAAGATTGAAAAAGTAACACCATTTTTTTTATCTCATAACTCATGTTTTAGTACGTCATACATGTACTCTAATGTCTGAGTTCTATTTTGATTTAAGTTTTGTTTTAAACTGGCATATTATGTTTCTTCTTTGCCAGTGTGGTTTTATCGAGATCTTAAATTACCCCGAAATGATTCATATTCTCAAAATTATCATCTGGCATGTTTAAATCAAGAGTTGTGTGTTTAAAAAACGGAATACATATATACGTTGTATTTATTTAAGGCACGGAACAAATTGCCGAAACCCGGAGACTCTTCAGAACTGTATAACTCTAAAATAGGTCGAATTTTGCATAAATAGGAATGGTTTCCCAGATGAATTACAAGAAGCACTTTTAACGCACATGAATACCATGGCAAAAAAAGTTCGGTAGCTTTTAAGTATTAAAGTTTTGGACTTGGCGGGCTGCACGAGAAAGACAAAATCGGTGTGTGGCTTCCGCTAGGAATCCTTTTGCATGGTGAACTTCTAACACTAGCGACGAATATGTATTAATTATTTCGAGAAAAGAAATGGGCTTATTTTATCAAATTTTTGTGCGTTTTTTCGGATTAATGAAGTGTCATTTTTAGGGGAAAGGGTCTTATTCTTCAACAAACACATAACAAATAATTGTGATGCGCATTATTGGTTTGATTCTATCGGGTTTACATCATTAACCGGCACTGATTCAGCTACAAACAGAGAACATCCCGTAAGCCACTGCTTATTTCCCGACATGAAGAAAAATCCGAGTTGAGGGCAAATAACTGAAGAAGTATTTTCTATTAAGAAGGGAGTTCACATTGTGAATGGCATAATTTTGTTACCGAGACGCCCACTTGTAAGTCTCTCAGATATCATTTAAAGAGAGGTTTTATGTCACTGGATGATCTTGTATTAAACACTCCATTTGTAATTGTGCAAAAGTGATAAACAAACATGAAACGAGTCGTCCGTACGGACTAAGTGGCGGATTTCTTGATATAGAAGAGCCAATTTTCTACAAGTGGTGTGCCGCGAGAGCCAAGTCGGTATAGCGTCGAGTGTAAGAAATATTAAAAACTACCATTTAAAATGAGTCCGGCGACGCTTTGTTTTCATTTTTATTGCATCCGTTACATAGGTTACAAAACATTGAGCCATCAGTGGGCTTTTTTCTTTTATTCAGAAATTGCCGAAACAAGTAATTCTGGACGCTATGAATGGAAACCAGGTCACAAATATTGTTTTGTATCTAGCCGTTTCTTGTTATGTTAATTCAATAGTACTAATGATTTGAAGATGTAATGCAGTTATTCGTTACATAATGTTTCGTATATTATGTGTTAACCATAGGGACATAAATATTACAATATGGACATAAAGCATGAGTTTACAGTTTTTGGTTTCTATCATTAATTATTGTTGCAAAAGGCAATACTAGTAATCATAATTCATTTTTAACCAGCCCATGAAAATGCAGAGCAAATATAACTAATAGTAAAAATAAATAGATGTGGATCAAACAAAATGATTCGACTTGTGTTTTCTGCGTCATGAAATATTGATTTAGACTTGGAATTACATTCGCGATTAAAGAAGTATTTTCCTCAAATCCAATAAAAGTCTTAGTTTTATGGATATTCATCCAGATAATTAAGTAAAGACAGAAAATGAACTGTTTTAAAAGTCACGTTTTCCTAGATGTTAAATAAAAGCATAGAAAGAAACAAATTGCAGAAAACATAAATTTCAGAGTTTCTCATTCTATTGCTGTATTCGACTTACCGCATTTAACATATTCATAGGACAGAAGTCCATGTGTTTAGAAAACTCGAAAGTTTAATCTACAATGGTTACTAATTCGGTTCAGAAGAGGGAATATCGTAGATCAGCGCGGATGACATTCGTCAAGTGGACTGTGTGCGGTATCGTCAAAATGAATCGAATTTTAGGCATCATTGCCTGAGCGTTTATTTGAATATATAATATCATATAAAAATGTAGATCTAGGATGTAGAATGTCAAATATTGTATAAAAATACTCTACATCTAAAAATGATTAACATGTGCGTCATAGTTTGGGAGTAATTTCTACAAAGCAGTACTTTTCACAAACAACTTATAAGGAACTCCTATATCTTCACGACCATTGTTATTGACACTCATTTTATCCAATGATACAGGAAATTTGTAATTCAATAAAGAAAAAAATCATTCCGACTCATTAGATGTTATGAAACCCGCGGCCGTGGTCCAATGGTTAGTGCGCTGGACTTGCAGCCTGGAGATCCGGGTTCGAATCCCGGTCGCGGCAGGTCATACCTTTCCATGGTCGCCGTATATAACTGAAAAATTGTTGAAAAACGGCGTTAAACCCCAATACAACCAACAAAAAGATGTTATGAATGTTTAGATTTCGTCCAAATATTCACACAATGTCTCTTCAATATATTGCGCCTCATTTATTTGATTATTGGTGGTAATAAGTATAGTAGTCTGTCATCAAGTGCATAGCCGGGCCTCAAATTTTAACTAACGTAAAGAAGGGAAATCATTACATCAGCTTTTTATTCTTATATTTTCCACTAACATGTTGGATTTTGTTTTGCAAAGATAGGGCGTTATTGTTTGCATTTTGAATCTAGCATTTTCATGTCATTTATATTTAACTCGCTTTAGTAACAAGTAAGTTAATATTTTTGTAACTTTGATTCAAGTGGTATTTTTTTTATAAATCCACGTGTACGAGCCTCAATATGTGTTATGATGAATTGAGTATCGTTCGATATTTTTGTCATGAATTTCACGAGAATTCCCTGGGTTTTGTAATTCTCGATATTGGGTGTGGCAATTTAACTCTATATAGGTTTGGTTTTGGGCAGTAAATTCGCGCACAGACATTATACGTTGGAAAGACAACACGTTGTTTTATGATATGTTAATTATTATTACAAAGAATTGAGGTAAGAATTTATTCATTTTTAGTATTTTTGTTGTGCACGTAATGTGATTTCTTTCTGATGCGTGTTTGGTAAATGTTTAGCTCATTTTATGAGTTCGTTCCACAACATTTTCCATACTAAAGAATCCAGCCTATAATGAGGGATTTACTTCCCTTGATTAACGAGAAGACGAATTAAAATAAGTTGTCTCCCTGTAGCTTGATTTTGGCCAGTTATTGCGCTTATAAGATTTTCATCCCAGCAGATCATCGATGTATGTTAGGTACTGATAGATTGACTAAGTTCGAATCGGCAACAATCGGAAGTGATCGACTGTTTTCCGAACTCTACCGATAGTTGAATAAAAATTTTATGACCCCAGGCTATTCTTTTCAGGGTAATAAATCACGATCAATTTATCCAGCTCTCGGATAAATGATACAGCGATACCTTAAACTGGCCAATTGTGTTTTATATCTAGAATCTGTCTATTGCTGAGGTGAAGGATTTTAAGGGTAAAAATATTTCCGAATGACTGCCTGTTATTGTCATTTTCTGTGTGTTCCTAAGTTTTCTGTTTAATATGTAATACCAATAGGTGGGGATTGACTACATACGTATATAATAGTCTCAGACCTGGGATAAATACGTAATGGTTTCAGATAATACAGTTATACAACCGTATAAAATTTATTATTTTATCTCTAAATGTTTTAGTAAATGCAACAATAAAATCATAAATTAATATAAATTAAAAATTAAATGCAATAAATTGGCAATCCATCATTTCATATATTTTGGATTCTTAAGACTTTATGGTCAGTTGAAATAATAGTCTAGAAATTACTAAAAAAGTCTCAAATGAGCATTATTTTAATGATATTTATCATATCATACTTGGAGTACATAATTATGCCCTGAGGTACCTCTTTTCCGTTCAGTGCCATATGACATGCTAAAATCATTCTCAAAAACCCTTATCCTGTCAAATATTACGCAACGTCCTGTCAGAAACTGTTAGGGATAGATTAATGTGATCATTAGGTCGCCAATGTCTATTTTATGACGCCTGATTTATTGGTGAAGAAACAGGCAATTATTGTGCTTCGAAAGTATAAACTTGTCTCGTGGATAGTTTTTAAAGACAAAAAGGACATTTTTTTCATACCTACTTATAATTTGAAATAATAACTGGGTTCAAAATGTAATTTTTGCATTATTAGTCTTTACACAAAGCATGGCTGAAAGATTATTAAAATTTATCAAATACCGCCTTTCCTTTAATGAAATATGCGACAGTGCTCACGCAGGTACATTTTTTTCATCATCAAAAGACAAGGGCAACATAATTATATCTATTGCAAATGATGTTTCTATTTAAGCACCTGTGATAATCGATACTTTCTAATTGTTCCCACCTGTCTGGAATTATCAAGATTCTAAAATTGTCGCGTTTTAAAGTATGTAATAATTTGTGACACCTATTTGATGACATTTATTTGTAAATGCCGAAGCCCATTCATCTTTAAGTGATTAGTGGGGAGCAACAAAAAACACAAACAAGTATTTATCGTTGGAACTTGATAAGGTTTTTACATAATTATTTTTTTTATTTCTGACATTTCATATGCTTAAACTATTGCAATGATACCGTACATGTACTTCAATACTGTAGTATGTAATGATTGCATGTGATTGAAGGCCAAAACAGTTTCACGTGCATTTTTTCTATCAAAAATGGAAGCAAGTTAAATTAGAAATATTCTCGTGTCTCAGCCATAACTGTATAATTTCTGCATGGATTTCGAAATAACATAACACAATTCTTCACCAACACAGGACGATGTGTTGAGTGCAAGACACAGACCCTAAGCTCCAGGTCAAGGTCGTATTCAAGGTTATTCATTATTATGTTTGGACTTTTCTTGTTTCATGTACTCGTCATGATTACAATCCATGTTCCCAGTACATGAATTTCCTCACAAACTTGTGACAGGAGGCGCCCAGGAAGAGAAATGAAAAAAAAACGACTTTTCCTCACATGTATAAGACATTTATTCAGAGACTTGTTGGTTTTTTATATAAATAAATTCATGTATGTAATGTAGTGTTAGACGTAAATCCGATTTTAATTAGTTTCGTACAGTTTTTTTTCTTTACTCGACTAGATTTACTCCATCTAGATTGTAAGGATTATACGACTTATTATGACCATGTTAACTTTTAATGAAGTTAAAAGGAGTGTTTTGGGAAATTTGATGTCCTAAGAAAGTTCGATGAACAGAATCGTTCATTTTCTTCACAATGCCACGAGGGACTGCTAGTCACGTGATTATGTTTTACAGATTATGGCTTGACGTATCTCGGACCAATACACATTCTCTTAGTACTATGTTCATGTTTTTGTTGTATTTGGATTTAATTAAAATAATCCAGATACCAGGTATTTTAATTAAATTGTAATAATCAAAAAAGGACATTACACAGTCTAAATTCAGTTCATTGCTTTCTTAGCTGATGCATAATCTAGAGGATATGAATTTTCATTTGATGACCGCTCTCCCCCTAAAAACGGCATTGTAACGGTCATCATGCAGGCGTATGGAAGAAATTGATCACTTGAATCTGCACGTTAGGGTAGTTCAAGTGAAAATGTTGCTGATCTTTTTTGAGAGTGAACGACCAAATTCTCTGCTAATATGATATTCCTTGATATAACTCTGTCTGAGATTTTCACTTCGGAAATTCTATATTAGACCTACCGTGTTTCAATAGTTTAAATCACACCACAGACTACCTAAGGACATCTTTTGCCTTACCTCCATGTTATGCTGTCTTTTATTCACTTAACGGGGCATCATTATATGTTTGCAGAGTCATTTAGAGTTCAAGATTACAGTCTTACTGCAGTCTGTATTGTCGACCTCCTGCAAGATAAATTTTCGCTACGTATCTTTTGCTTATATATTGATGACACAGTGACATTGCACCAAATGCGACAATTTTTTCACCAATTATTTAGTGAATAGATTCACTTACTTTGGCAAGCTCAATCGCAGTAGAGTTAAGCATTAAATTAATTGGTTAATTCAAAATTGTAATCTAATGGTTATTAACACTGTGTTAAAGAAATGTGTAAAACGAAGTTTGCGGTATTATAAAGCGAATAATCGTTTCATTAGGCAAGAAAACGGTCGTGTTTAGAGGTACTTGACCATTGACACACTAATTTGAGTAGGTCTGTCGAAAAACTTTTTTTTATCCTGAATTCTTTTTGTGAGAATACGAGGTACGGTTCATCCCCAAATATTTTCGTACTTTGGATTTTGCCGATACTTTAGGGTCGGCACAAGAAGATAGGGCCAGTCGGGAAACACGACTTTTTTTTTCTTGGCCTTACTAGATGTAATATGAAGTATAGCACCAGATAGTTACTTACTTTATCTATACACCCAGACCTCTGTCTAGATCGAAATTGCAAACGTTACTTGATAAATTGCTAATATGATCCACAACGAGGATTCCGCTGCCTTTTTAATGCCCCAGACAGTTGAAGTTCAGTTTTTTTAGTGTCTAAGGCGATAATAACATTATGTATGAGATATTAACCAAACTCGTTTGACTTGTCGTTTTACAAATCAAGTATGGTAGTGGTACACAAGTCCAGTTAGCTTACGGAAAGTCGATGGTACTACTCAGGTGTGTGTTTGAGGTTTTCCTTCACTGTTAAAGATGGAAAAATCGCTTAATGACACTGGTTGTTGATGCGGAGTTAACGCTACTTGGAGTTAAGACTAGATAAAAATGTTGATGTTTGAGGTTACTTGACCAAAATATAGGGTAGTCTGGTCTGAGAGGTATGATTCATCCCCAAATATTTTCTTATGTTTTACTTCGTTAAGATCTTGTTGTTAGAAACATTTGGATAAGCGCCAAAACAAGAGATCGGTCATGTAACCGTAAATACGACTATTTTTTCTGGCCTTATAAGAGAGTGTCCGTAATAATAACTTATTTGTGAGAATCAATGGATAGACTTTCAACTTCCTTATTTTGTAAATGTTTCAATTTGGATTTTGTGCGTACGGTGTATGAATCAAGTGAGCACGATAAGACTTAATCAGCTTTACGGAATCGCACGGGAGATAATTCATGTAACATAAATGTCTAAGAAAATACCACAATTATCTCCCTTAATAAAATGGAAAGGTTTCGAGAAGTCGCGATAGTCGAGGAATAACAATTTGTCTACAGGGAATGAAAATAGATATTATATTATTGTACAGAATGATTCCAATCAAATAAACTATATGAAATGTTCACTGAGAGTTAAGGATGTTAGCATTTAAAAAAAATCCTTTACAAATATGTTCTAATATGCCGCAGAGCCAAATTATTTAATAACACACTTTGTATTCTTCGCATAAATATGATTGAAACAGTGTAAGATTGTAAGGAAATATTTCCAATTCTACGCCTAAAGTTTCCAACAATATTCAATTTGCCTATAACCATAGGGACATGTTTTGTATGGCGTATATTTCTTTAATTTCTTTAAAATTCAATTAGATCGCCCGCGAAGAGATGTGACTGCTAAAATTCAATAATTTTAAGAAAAAATGTTGTTTTGTAATCATTGTCAAGAGCTGTACGTATGTTCGTTTGTTAACATCTCAGAATACGGGTCACAATCATCATGTGGCAGCTCCTAAGAGACTAGGAGTGCGTTATATACGGGCAATAATATTTATCTCATGTGATTTTATTGTTGCTTTCAAATATTTACCGCACTTTCCCTCTTATATTCCTGAATCAAGGGAAGAATGTTATCTTTTTTATCTTAAATTATTTACTGTGCGTGTATATGCGAGTATATTACAAAGACAATATAAGAAATGCTAGTATTGGATATGTTATAGAATTGCGACTTAGTTCTAGACTATGTAAACATGCAAGTCGTACCAAACCAGAATAATTTCGACAAATTAATGGTTATTATATGTCGTATAAATAATGAATCGTGAGGATTAAGAACCTCTTATACACGCTGTAGTTTGGAATGGTAGTGCGAAATACAATAGTGTTGAAAATTTCCATTTTGGTTGGTATCTGAGCAGCGATTCAATCATCTTGACTTTGTGTGAATACCTAATGCGCCCTATGAACTCCTAATGCAGCATTGTTTAACTAACCACACTGAAATGGTAAACCCCTTAGTGCTTCAACAGGGAACGCAATGGGAATTCCGTGGGTGTTGTTTTGAGAGTTTGGTTTCACATTCTTATCTGCTGCTAAGACGAATGAATTGAATTCATATTGTGTCGCGACGGATGAAATGAAATTGACATCACGTTCCGTTTTAATCAACACTAAATGGTTAGCGATCTGTCATTCCGAACGAATCGATATGCTGTCCGTAACGTATATATTTGTACCGTGTCATACGATAATCTACCGTATGCGCTGGCTGAACCAAACATAACAACAGAATTTCTTTATAATGGCGGAAGCAGGTAGAGGCGGATCAAACACTAAGCCTACCGGAAGAAGATTTCGCATGATGGAATATGTGGTTCCTATATGAAATATTGATAACGGTATTTACTTTGTTAATCATCTTCATCACTAGTGGGACATAAGGCGTAACCATCCATTCCGATCTTGTGTTATCCCTATCAGCTTTCTTTGGATCGGGTTGAAAGATGTTTGTTGTATTATCCATATTAGATTCCTCCATATCTTATTTCATATGTTCTTCTTATATGGTTCTTCTGAATTCTTCTTTATTCCTTCCTCGTCATGTATTTTCATTGGTGTCCAGTGTAATACTCTGCTGTGTTTTCTTTTTTTCTTTATTTGCACCATGTGACCAAGCCAGTAAGATCTCCTTTGTCTCATCTCTGATATCTTGTCACTTATTTTGTTTTTGTTCTTCGAAAAGATCTTTATTGCTGATGTTGTTGATCGGTAAATGAGCTTAGAATTTAATCCCAAAGGAGATTTCCGCAAATACTTTTAAAATCTAATGCCAACTCGTCTATAAAATTGGATTATGTACTGTTATGAGACCAACAAAAGTAATGGTCAGTTATGGGACGATTTTAAAAGCAAGGAGCCACCCTAATGATGATGTTATTGGTCTGTATACGCATTGTTAAAAGTATTTCAAGTCCCTGAGAAAACCTGCTATTATTATAAAGACAGTAATATGAAATAGGAGTTGTTTCAGACGATAGAATGATCGTTATTAACGTCTGAATGTTCTAGACACAACATAATGGCTCTCATGGAACCTGTTTGTGTATTGGCTATTTGCTAGAATAGGTTGTTTTCTTTAGCTGCCCATTCTAAACTTTAATTATAAAAAAATCAACAATATCTAAAAAAGGACGTCCAAGCTTCGGATGGTTCTTACATTGCATAATTCTGTAAACATTTAACCACTTTTCTGCTGTCAAAGTATTCCTGTCTATTCCTTTCTTGCTGTTAAATTGACTTTGTGTGTCACTTGTAAGTTGTAAGTTACAAGTGGATAGATTTATGCTTAGAAATGTTCATCCATTGAGAATGCTTCAGAAATGTGATTATGACGTTTTCATAGATTGTTCTCGTCTGACAGCTATTTGCTGTCGGCTTGAGCTTTACAAATTATCCGATAAATGCACGAATCAGTCGCCCCTGACTAAGTAGCATTGAGTAAGTTTGTCAATTCGTTATATGGATAAACTGTGCAAATGATTCAACTAATTAGCGAAGATAAATGTGTTATGTCATATGAATACAATTTTCCTTATTTGCATGATCTATCTGAAGTAAAAGATAACACAGGATACGATATAATCAAGCCAGTTTAGTGAGCTAAGTCGGAAAACCTCTGGACCCATAATCGAATAGGTTCGAAACGGAAGCCAGGCACACGCCTCTCCGTGACATTTTGTTATTTACAATGTGTATGTAAATTTCTTTAAATGTTATTCGTCTCAATCTGGTGAATCACACATCATGTAGGAAAATTGGTGGTAGCTGTAGGATAGGAGTGGAAAAGAGCACGACATGACATTTTATACAAAACCCATTAACTTCCTTAATAGAAAATATATTGGTTGTTTCCCTCAACTTTTTCGCTCGGGTTTAACGTCGCACCAACAGCCTAGGTCATTCGGCAACTTTACAGCCCTAACAGTGGAGGAAAGCGCCAGGCACGCACCTTGGTAGAACCACCGACATTTCACTTGTGAAATTTATCAAGCCTGGGGAGCTAGTGGTTACCAGTCAGAGACCTCAATCACACAACCACAGAGTCCCATGTTTCTTTCACTGCTCGGAGTTGAAGTGATTGTCGAAAATCTTATTCGATCCTGCTAGTAGCTTATATGACCCTGCACATCCTGTCACATGAATGTGTAATCTACTTTTCTGTTGGGTGATATGGCGACTTTCCCCAGCTTTTTCAGAACAGGAATACCCAGGTGTATACCTGAGCAGAACCACCTACCTTTCATAAGCTATAAGAACAGCTTTCTTTCATGTGATTTTGTCCGGTTTGGACAGCGGTGAGTAGCTAATGATAACTGTAGCTAGTAACACTTTAACCACTCGACCACGGAGACCTGTAATCAAAAGAATTTTAACGTGGTAAATGTAATGCTAGTTTCGCGCTTGTAAAGCACTGGTATAAGTAACTCATGTAATGTTTTAGTAATTTCATTCCTTTAAATGTCGATTATAATACACTTCATTGCTGTGCCAGTGTTAATGAAAACTTTGAACTGATGGTTCTTATTATTACTATATGAATTATTTGTACATGTATTCTGCTCTAGCATATGCGCACAGAGTATTTATCAATAGTTATTCCCTAAAAAGTCATGTGTGTCTAGTTAACTATTCATGATTTTAAACAAATGCTATTCTCTTTGGATTATTGTCTTGACAAGTGCTAGTATATGACTTAATAAAGACACTTAAACTAGACATAGGGATGTGTAGATAAGACTGATGAAACACCAAACCTTATAGATGGTCAGTCATTGGATTTTCTTATTGTTTGTGATAATCATCGTCAAAGTTATAAATATTTTAGTTCATTGTCCTTCCTTCGATTTATTTCCTCATTCTTCTTCGTCTTGAATTACCGCAATAATTGTATTGACCAGATTTGTAACAGTGATCTGTCTTCTTATACTCTTACCACAATATTATATCAAAAGATACGGGCGACAATTTTAAGGTAAACTTTCTGAAAACAACAAAAAATGAATTAATAATAGTTAAAACTTTTAATCTATTTGAAGTAATCCTGGATGCGCCAAACTAACATATTTAACACCATCGTTCCTTGAATTAATTAAATTTTAATGATTTACTGAACGTGGGAAGAGTTTTGACATTGTGCTTAAAATCAGACAAAACATAATGGCCCCGCGGGAGTCAAATCTTCATAAAACCAGAAATAAAAGCGCCCTCTTAACTGATGGTTCCACTAAAAAGCATTCTTTTTCAAGAAGAAAATTTATCTTAATATTCTAGACAAATGTCGAAATATCGCCGAGGAGTGATACTTTAATTGCAGTTTTATACACAAAGATCCCAACAGAACTGTTTCCTGTATTATGTATTAAAACAAATCCTCGGCTCTAAGATGAGAGCTTCCTCGTGATGAGGCTTTTCTGTTTGAAGTTTTTTTTCTAGAAGAAATTATTATCAATTTTGCTGGGTTTAGCCTTGCACCGACAACCAAGGTCATATGATGACTTTTCCCAGCTTTTTACGGCGGAAGAAGATCCACCTGGGTAAACTACCGACCATCCGTAAGCTATCTGGACAGTCCACTCGCTTTGTAATCTTTTCTCCCGCATGGAATGGGATTCGAACTCGCAGCGGTCAGGGGATAGTGATTACTAGTCCGTGACTTTAACCATATGAACACGGAGGCCACAAATGTTCCGCCTAACGTAATAATGAAATTGAAAGGTCATTTTTTGTAAATAGTTCTTTTTACCCATGCTCAGTTTACAAATTTATGTCAAATATATACATAATTTTGTGTAAAATTCATTGAGTTGATTAATTCAGGTCAAATTATTTATAACTAATGTCGAATAAATGCTCTAAAAAGGGGCTGAATTACAAGAGACCATTCGTTTTCATTTGTTTTATTTTATTTTACATGTATTTGTTTAGCATGATAACAACCAGTCTGTATCCTTTGATTCCGTTCTGGGAAACCAGTCTATCATACGCTACTCTTTCAGTTCAATAATAATCACAAATTCCTTGGAATCAGTTTTTATTTGCTTTCATCCACTGACAATCAATGAAGCTAAGAATTACGTAATCATTCCCATTAGAGTTTCAAATATTGACTCAAAATAGGACATTCTTTGTCAAACCGTCTGTTTTAAAAATGCATTCCCGGAAACGAATTCGGTTTGGCAACATTAAATTTTGTTATCTGACATTTGAGTGAATTAATTTTCCAAATTTGAAATCATAATTACTCCGCATGTATTAGATTTATGATATTTTAACTAGCAGGTTGCTCCAATGTTGGATGTATAACGTTGGTTATGCTTGAGAAATGTGTTTGCAATTTTGTGTGCAGAAAACTTTCCACTAATCAGACAAAACTGTAAGCTGGATCATTGTACGATGTAAAATTGTCAGTAATTCAACTGAAAATTGAGTGTTGAATTGTGAAGGCAGACATTCGCCAAGATTTCTGTGTTCTGTTTGTCAAGGAGGCAAATACTATTCAAAGTACGTTAAACGCAGATGATGCATTTTCTGAGCAGTTACTTGATAAAACCAAAACTGATGCTTGAAATATCGACAACAAAACCCGAGACAGCAGGGTATAAGTCGACACAGACGCCTTTGATGTATCGCTCTATGCATTATTGAAAAAAAAATTACCATTCTGTTAAACTGATTTCGACTATAAATGTTATTGGACTGTTTCAAGGCACACGGGTAGAACAATGATAACAATTATAAAGAATCACATTTCCACAAACGATTAAATTTTCACAGAGAATGTCAACTTTTCACAAAATACGACAGAGACGATTACACTGTAATATTATTGTTTCAAAAATTCTTGAGGGATCCTTAAAAATGTAGGTTTGTTGTTACGCGACCCAAACTTTCAACAGCGGGTTGATAGGTAGTCATTATGTTTACAATATACTCTTGTACTGAAAATAAAAAAAGTTTGAATAAATAACAAAACAAATAATGATCAAAAGAGCTAAAATTGTTTTGGGTCGGAGCATTTTGAATGATTCGGTCGCCTAATTGCAAAACAATAATTTGTTTAATGTTCCCTAGAATGGGTCATTTGATTATTAATGTTTTATTACCATTAAGTCATTTTTAAACATTCAAGGGCCATGACTCGTACATGCCTCGTATAACAAGAGTTGAGAATGAATACTGCAAAAATCCCTGTCTACTGCAGATGGGGGGGTGAAATATCGGCTAACTTTGTCAATTTTGTCAAATCATTTACCTATATTCTAGTGACTTGAGATAGGATTCTGCCTATGACCTATGTAGACAAGTTATATAAAATCTGCCGAAATTGTTCAAGTCATAAAACATACAATAATTTATGTCACCCCTTACTGTAAGCTGTGGGTGGTTATATTTAAACATTTCGAATGCAATTATGAAAAGGACATTCATTTATTGCGCAGGTTAGCAATTTAATATTATTCATGAGTAAACGTAGTACATTGGTAGCACGTTGAATATAAATATTTTCTGGTACACTTAAATGTATCATAAATGTATATATACGTTGCATCTAAATAGACAGCATATGAATTTTGTTCACAAAAGATGACATAGTATTTAATTACGTGACAACAAGTAGATATGTTATGTAGCATTCATGTTGGGCGTTGTTAATACACGTAGAAAGTCTTTTACGTCTACATTTAATGTTTGAACAAAAATTCATGTGACAACCCCTTATTTAAATGTCAACTAGGCTTAATACTTCTCCATGGTATACGAAACGTTTTCAAGGGAATTTGTTCTTCTGATTTATGACAATGACAGATGTATACGACATAAAAAAATCATGCAAATTCATAATGTTGCTTTATATACTGATGGAAAAAAGTTTAGCAAGTTCAGAAAGGATTGACTCCTGGGCAAAGAGTAGGTACGAAATCATACAACCAAATACATTTTCAGATATTTGATTCTTATCACCAATAATTCGCATCAATGTTTTTGAGGCGTTTGGTCTTAGTAAAAGTTTGCAGCCAAGACTGCCAGACGACGTCGCATGCTGCAAATCAGTTTTCTAATGACTTGCAATGGGATCCTGACCCATTCAGCTTGCAGGGCACATTCAAGATCACGGACGTTGTTGACGTCATGGCGCTCTCTCACCTGACGACCTAAGTGGTCCTATAAGTGCCCAACGGGAGAGACATCCTGCAGGCCACTGCAACACACTGACGTTATGGATGCGTAAAATGTTCTGGGTATGCCTCGCAGTGTGTGAACGGGCATTATCATGTTGGAAAATCCCAACGTAACGTTGTTTCAAATACGGTACAACAACAGGCTCGATGATTTCGTCACAGTACATTTGAGCAGTGAGGTTATCAGGCACTATAACGAGATCTGTCTTCCCATCATGATGTATGCCCGCCCAAACCATCACGCTACCACCCCCATAACGGTCACGTTCCACAACATTATCTTCGTCCAGCCTATCCTCAAGTCTCTTCCAAGTTCGAACCCTGCCAACAGCAAATGACTCGTCAAACCTAAATTCGTCCGAAAACAGAACGCCGCGCCATTGCCTGCGAGTCCAATCCTGATGAACCCTGGCCTATTGACGTCTTGTTTGACGGCGTCGCAACGTCAGCCTAATGCCAACGGCACGCTTTCAATCCAGCGGCCCGTAGCCTATTCCTAACCGTCCTGTCACAAACTCTTATGCCAGTAGCATTCCTCAGCAAACGACCTAACTTTCGACTAGAAAGAAATCTATTGCGTCGAGATGACGTCATGAGAAAACGGTCTTCCCGCGGCGTGGTTTTACGAGGTCTGTCTGATCTGGGTCGGGCTGCGACGTTCTCAGTTTGCTGAAATCTGTTCATCAGTCGACTTATTGTCGATTCGTGGCGATGGAAATGTCGAGCAACGTCTATATGCCGATATGCCAGCTGTAAACATACCGATGGCTCTCTCACGTTGCTCAAACGTCATTTCAGGCCGACGTCCCATCATTGATTTTCATAGATTATTTTCCAGTTTATGTGCTTAAAATAAGAAAGCTCTTGAACTGTGTACTTTGTGACCCGCGGAGGATCATCCGATTGCTGTGCACATACTGAACGTGATTTTCGTAAAAGTGACGTTTCACGATTACATAATGGTCTAGTGTACAAAAACAAGTGGAATCATTCTGTCAATGAATGAGCACAATTGTTCAATACGGAAACGTTTTTAGTGACATTGATTTATCGACCAAAACCAAAGGCGTAAAAAAACTTGCTAAACTTTTTTCTCTCAGTATAGTATGAGCTAAATTCTAAGGTTTGCTAAAACCAAAAATATACATATTTGATCGCAAAATGTTCTAAAGAATAACATTGATATCAGATCAGGTGAACTAATGGTGTTTTGATTTACAGGAAAATTCTTAAGCTGTTACACTGACCTAAATAATACACCATCTACTTCGTTGTGAAATACTAAAGGAACTAAATTCTAATTTCATTTTTCTTTCAAAAATTTGGTCAGCCGCAGCCGTGGTCCAGTGGTTAGTGCGCTGAACTTGGAACCGGGAGATCCTGGTTAGAATCCCGGCCGTGGCAGGTCATACCCTTCTATGAAAATTTGACAAACATGTCGATTTTCTTCCACATGTTGAGAAGTTGCTGGCTCCTTGTGGAAGGGTAAGTTAGTACTGGTTGGTATATAGTCCAGGAGAACTGTTTTGGTGAACTGGTCGCCGTATATAACTGAAAAATTGTTGGAAAACGGCGTTAAACCCTAGTGACAATATGTCACATAAATAACAAACAAAAAAACCATCAACAATTTAGAAACTCACTTATTTCTCCGTAATAATTTTGCTGAAATATTACAATCAAATAAATTTGTCTGTTTCTTATTCATGTGAGTGCATCCTTTTATCATAAAGGGTTTTAAGTCTACAATCTCTGTGTTTGTACTCAGCTACAGTTGTTCTTTTGTTCTTTGAACACAGTATTTCTGATGCCACTCGTCCTCTACCAGGAATCCGTGTAATCGGTGTAAAGACGTTTGTTGTTACTTGGGGATATTAGGGTCAGCGATGGCACATAGGAATAATGATTGGGTTAACAGCCCGCAAGTACATAACGGAAATATTGTAGAATTTAATAATTTTAATATGACACAGATCGCCAAAACATACAAACTTAAACTCAGTTACTGGTTTGTTAATAGTAGTTTATACGTTACAGTACGCGACATAAGCTTGCGGAGCTGGTTTTCCGTTTTTGCAAAATTCTATTACTTTACATAATTTTGTGCTTGTCCAAGACAATTAGTTCCAGACTTGGGACAAATGGGTTTTATGCACTTTCAGAAGATTTTGTCATAATGAAATTCTGATGTTTATACATCTTATGTACTTTTATCATATGATCGACATTAGAGTTTCTTTTTTGTACGAATTAGTTACATATCAGTGTAAAAAGTGATCTTATCTCGTTTCCGAAAAGAAAGTAAACTAGATTCACAGGAGTTTCCACACACAATCCATAACCTTTCTGCGTAAACGACATTGGAATAAATCATGATACGAACGACTACATAGACATTAGAATCTTGCAAGAAAACCACAAACCCCAATCCCCAAACAACACAGGCCGAAAGCAGTCCGCTTGACCATCACCAATAGCCACTGGACACATAAACAGAACACTAAACCCATCAATATACGAGTACATGGGGAACGCTATATTGTGAAATAAAACTACACAGAGATATCAAATGGTTTCAAGCAAGCCGAAGTTCACTCTTACCCCATCAAACATAGAACATAAACTGTTACGTCTATGATCAAGTTGTTCACTTCAGTTTCGTCGATGTAAATGGACTGATTATCGTATTATATGAATGTGTAAGTGACATGGGTCAAATTACGTTCGCAAGTTAATCATGTCCGCATTAATCCAATTAATGTACCTGTAACATGAGCAAATGTGTTTGATACGCTTGTCTTTAGTTATCATAAATTAATGATTCTCCGAGTATCGCTTACCAGCAATATAACATGGATGTCGCAAAACACACGCAGAAGGAATGAACAACTCAAATTCTTTTTATTCTACTGCATATGAACAATGTTTGCCGATATTTTATTCGACAGTGCTTCTCAATGTAGCGTGTCCTTAAAATATCAGTAATATCTTTAATTTATGGACCAATACGGAGAGAACGTTGTAAAAACTGAATGTGACTCAGGAGACAAATAATTCACGCACAGAAAAAGGCGGTTATGTGTACAGAACATCTTGTTGTATCAATGTTTTTACTTCCAATTATTTCTCCAGCTGACTGGTATTGCTCTTTCAAATGAAACATGTCTAATTATACTGACACAGAAACGCCAACTCATCGGTCAAACGTGCCATTAAAAATGGAGATTTTAAAACGTGTGCTTTTGCTGATAAGGTCGAACGTAGAAGTATCTCAGAGATTTCAGCAAGGGTCTTTCAGTTCGAAAATAAAACATTCATTGTAAAGAAAAAGTATTTCGAATACATTACATGAATTTGTTACACAATCTTATTAATGAGCTTTAAAGATTTTCTTCTTAAACCATTCTTAAAGGAGGTAAATACATAGGACAGTATTTATGTCTAGATGCTTTAGCATGTTAAGTAGACAAGCAACATCGTGAACTAAGATTTTAATTATCTATGTAGAATTTATATACAGCGTCGTTTGGAATGTACAGCAATGTGACATTTGGTCACCAATATTTACATGAATGCTAAATGACAAATACAGTTGTACGATCGAGTTTTTTTTGTTCCATGCGCAAAAAAATTAGCTTTTCTTATCCGTCTGCAGCTTATATTCTCCAAAGTTCGTTGATCTTAGATCTCTGTAGTTTTAATTAAACGATAAGATACACAATTGGTTTAGTTCGACATTATCTTCATTAGCTAATTATAGACATTGTAAATCGCTAGCCAATCACGTTGATTACTACATGTAGGGCTGGATATATAAGACTTGTAATGTTATAATTTTGGTCATTCATACGTAATATATTAATAAAGCGAGCTAATTAACTCTTAGAGTTTAAATTACAATGAGGACATTATCCAAGTTGCAGCTTTGCTCAGAATTAGATACTGTTTGGGTTGTCATTCAATTTAGTTGGTTGTACGCTTTCTAAATTGCAATGTATACTCAGATTGATTTTGCCATCCTAAGTATATACCCTTTGAAGCAGTTAATGTCTCGGGACTAACTAAGTTGCAGTGTATACTCAGAATTGTCAGTCTCGAGCATTAATGTGCATTTAATTGATACAGGCTGGGATTGCTAAACGTAACGCATAGTGCGAAGTAAATTAAATTAGTTGTCAAACTGTCATACTTGCAATCCTTATGGATTGATTTATTGCATTGTCCACCAATCATTTATAATCAGAACATGATATAGTGCTTTAGTGTTGTAAATATACTAATCATTTATTTCAATCAGGAGCAAGGAAGCTTGAGAAAAATTATATCATAGTTAAATTCCATCAGTTTTTCCATATCTTATAGAATTATCTTTTATTCAATACCTATTACATTTAAAGAAATCAGTTCGGACAAAAAAATACGTTACATACGCTTTAAACAGACTTTTGGTCATTGGTTCTACTAAAGTTAGGAATGTGTTATTCCAAACTAGGGCACCTCTGTTCTCCGGACATATTTCTACTTACTTTTTTCATATATACATTAAATTTAAGCAGTACTTGTTTTGATAAACGTCACCCCCTAACATCTGGTAATTCAAAATAACTCTTTACAACTCCCGACAGATATTTTTATTGTTTACAAACAAGAAAGCTCCAGATACAAGCCATCAATTTCGTAGATTAGTCTTTTTTATGTTTCGAGTTGAACTGAAAATTCCTACTGGATAAGCATATAACTCCAGCAATTATACATAGTTTATGTTCGCATGTTGTTAACATAGAAATAAAACACAGGTTTGAATGACGATGATAGGATGGGAGGATGTGGTAGACTTAGCAGAATTTATTGCATGTGGCATTTTTCCAACCATTTAATCGCGGATGCAATTTGCTTTAACACGTCTGATAAAAATTTTGTAAGGCAAATGGTACTGCAGTAAGTACAAAAGAATTGTTGTCAATGGCATATAACAAATCTTGTCAGTGGCATATAACAAATCTTATCAATGGCGTATAACAAATCTTGTCAATGGCATATAACAAATCTTGTCAATGGCATATAACAAATCTTGTCAGTGGCATATAACAAATCTTGTCAATGGCGTATAACAAATCTTGTCAATGGCATATAATAAAATGGACTTTCAGTAAGTGTGATTTTTTGACCGGATACATTATTCTTGCATGAAATATTTGTTTGTTTATTACAAACGAACGCAGTAAACAAGTACAATTTCAATACAAGCGAACGTCGATATAATCCAATTTTTTTATTTTATATTTGGGACAAATTAACACCGATTATTTAAGGAAGCATATAATTATGTTTTTACAAAGCATGTACAGTTACTTATGGTCGTCAAAATATCACTTGACAATGATCTTATTTTTCATTGAGGTTGTTAATTATAAATGTATCCGAAATATTCTAGTCTCATCCAATTGTTGACGTGCAAACTTATAACTTTAGTGATCGCAAGATAAAGATAACCGAATAATGCTATATATAGTCATCAAGAAAAGCAAGTATTAATAAAGAAGAACTCCAGAGAATGAACTCAGTCGGAATTTGTCGCTAGAAGCCACTTCTGAATCATTTATCTCATATGTTTCAACGAGTACAGCCTGTCCTTTCAATACATGCACGATAGCCGCGTTTCCTCCCATAGATTCTGAATGGTCTCTTTGTGCATTCGTGTGTGGATTAGCCACGGCATCCACTTCATTAACTCCATTGACAACTAAACGAACAAAAGTCAGTTTTCTGGTATCAAAATAGAAAGTGAATAGATAAGTTCCAGTTACAGGGGCTGTAAATGCTCCTGTGTATTCATTATACGCTTGTCCATCATTCAGAAGTACCTGGTTAAACTTTATTGCTTGTCCCGGAACCATGTGCGAGTTTGTGTTGGTTAGATACGCCGAGAAAGCTACTCCTCCAACAACCGCATCACGGCGTATTCTAGTTAGCTCTAGTGCATCTGATTCGGAATCCTCGGAATCGGTTTTTAATTGATGTAGAAGTGTGATTATCTCTTTGTTCTCTTTCTGTAATGCAACCACTTGATTTTCCAGTTTGTTTATCCTATTAGTTAGAATGCCGAATTTAGAATTTTCATCTTTAACATTGTTTTCCTTATTTGCATCATTAACATCTACAGCAACTGAAACTGCTATTCTGAAAGTAATAGCAATTATGAAGAGAAAACTGAAGAGTTGAACGTAATTTAAATCCATCATAATGTTGTAGTACGAATGTAGTAAATGATTTAATGAGGTCAGGTGTGTGTATAAAAGTTTGATTGATTAGATGTATAAGGCCCTGGAAGATAACATTCTCGTTAAATTTCTTTTTATTTGTCTCCACAATTTTTAGTAGTCTATGTCAAAAAACGTATGAATTATAATCTGAGGTGTTCTATCACGATTTGCAAAATGAAAGGAGTAAAATAACGTATATATAATATTATAGAAGTGAATTAATTACAAACACATCGAGTCCACAAACCAATGACATGCGACAGAGAGTTCAAGCGTATACTTGTTGATTATTAGGCACGTTAAAGCAATATAAACCAAGTTTAATAAACAATTTAAAAGTTAAAAACTCAATTTTATAAAATGTTTATATTTTACGACAAGAATAAGTACAGGAAAATGGTTAATGAATACGAAAGAGGAACGAATGAGTATTGTGTAAAAGGCAGTAAACAAACATCAATTGAATTGATTTGATCTACATTTATATCTACGTGAACACATGATGTACCAGTTTAATAACACATAATACTACATAATACTATAAGAACACCAAATATAACCACGAATATATGAGTAAACTCTGATAGGACTGTATCAGATCAGTATCAAATGAGAGATAAAGTTGTTTAGTGTTGAAATAAACGATGTCAAGTGGCATGATGTAACTAGGACTCTAATTTTCGATTTTTCATAATGATTATTTGAATGCTTGCAAATTACCTACACAATTGCATTTCACAGTGTATTAAATTTTAACTACTTTTTTGTATTGTTTTAAAAAAAGTATGTCTAGTATGTTTCACTCACGAAGAAATCAAAGGTTTGAGTTACGAACCAGCCGAAGTTTAGTTGAAATTCATTGTTTGAAGGATGTAATGTATAAAATGCGTGATTTTCGATTAAACCATGGTAAATAAATCTCGAATCGTAAACTCCAACTAAAAAATAAAATAGAAGAAGCCAATTTCAAATGCATATGATAGACAATTTCAGTAAGTTACCCTTTACCACGTTGTTCATTTGTTTGACTCTCTCTGTTCACTGACAAAAGTAGAATTGTGTGCTGTTACAAATGAATTTAATGAATAAACTGTATAGACGAATTCCTAATTTATTTACGGTAAAATTATTTCCTGCTTTCTTCATTCTGAATCTGATTTTTTATCACTCGGGTGAGCTGCTATATTACTATATGTGCATTGCTTTAAATAACACGCTGAAATACGAGGGCTAATATCTGGTAACTCGAAAAGTGTAATTATTATGTAAGTGAAATTATTATTACACAAACCAAGGCAAATACGATGTAGCTCAATTCTCATCAAGGCTTCTGTATATCTATATGCATGTTTTCTTCGTTATCTATTCAATGTTCGTTCAGTTTTTTCTGTATGTTAAGATCTAGTTAAAAAGTTGCATTGAGCATAACACTCATATTTGAATTAAAAGCCTGTATAAATAACTCATTTAAATCGTAGACTCGTGCTTTTTGTTTCAAGTTGAAATTAAATTTCTTAATAGACATTTATATTAGCAAATGTACACAGTTTCTGTTTGCATGGTGTTACCATGAAATAAATCGCAGATTGGAATGACGTTGATGAGTTTGAGGATGTGGTAGTCTGTGCAGAAATTATTGCATGTGGCATACGAGCCGCGGCTGTGGTCCAGTGGTTAGTGCGCTGGACTTGGAACCGGGAGATCCAGGTTTGAATCCCGGCCGCGGCAGGTCATACCCTTCTATGAAAATTTGACAAAAATGTCGATTTTCCTCCACGTGTGGAGAAGTTGCCGGATCCTTGTGGAAGGGTAAGTTAGTACTGGTTGGTATGTAGTCCAGGAAAACTGGTTAGGTAAACCGGTTGCCGTATATAACTGAAAAATTGTTGAAAAACGGCGTTAAACCCAGTGAAACAAACAAACAAGCATGTGGCATGTTCTGATAATTTGTTGTATCAGCTATTTAATTATTGAAGCCATTTATTGTAATATGTCTGAGAAATAGCTTGTTAGGCAAACAGTACTGCAGTAGGTATTTATAAAATGTTGATATAAATCTCGTCAAAGGCACAGAATAAAATATTGACTTTCAGTGATTTGTTGACCAGATATATTTTTCTGGCTTGAGTTATTTGTTTCCTTGTTTATAACAAACGTCACAAAGAAAACAAATATAAATTAAATACAAATGAACATTGTATTAACCTAGTTTTTTTTATTTTTATTCTGGACAAACTAACATCACTTAATTAAGAAAGTATACAATTATGTTTTTAAGAAGATTTTTTGTCAATAATAGTCGTCAAAATGCCAAATGACAGTGAACGTATTTTTCATTGAAGTTGTTAATTGTTACTTTTTCTGAATCCGATTTGCAAAGTCATAACTTTGTTGATCGCAAATTCAAAGCACCACAATAATTGTAAGTATATAAATACATTTTTATGTACATCAAAATTTCAAAGACATCTAATTCATGCAAGAAATGTTGGTAAATGAAGAAAGTACTAATAAAGAAGAACTCCAGAGAATGAACTCAGTCGGAATTTTTCGCTAGAAGCCACTTCTGAATCATTTGTCTCATATGTTTCAACGAGTACAGCCTGTCCTTTCAATACATGCACGATAGCCGCGTTTCCTCCCATAGACTGTGCCTGGCGGCCTTGTGCATTAGTGTGTGGATTAGCCACGGCGTCCACTTCATTAACTCCATTGACAACTAAACGAACATAAGTCAGTTTTCCGGTATCAAAATAGAAAGTGAATAGATAAGTTCCAGTTACAGGGGCTGTAAATGCTCCTGTGTATTCATTATACGCTTGTCCATCATTCAGAAGTACCTGATTAAACTTTATTGCTTGTCCCGGGGCCATATGCGAGCTTGTGTTATTTTGGTACACCGAGAAAGCTACTCCTCCAACAACAGCATCACGGCGTGTTCTAGTTAGTTGTCGTACGTCTGATTCGGAATCCTCGGAATCGGTTTTTAATTGATGTAGAAGTGCTATTATCTCTTTGTTCTCTTTCTGTAATGCAACCACTTGATTTTCCAGTTCGTTTATCCTATTTGTTAGAATGCCGAATTTAGAATTTTCATCTTTAACATTGTTTTCCTTATTTGCATCATCAACATCTAGAGCAACTGAAACTGCTATTCTGCAAGTAATAGCAATTATGAAGATAAAACTGAAGAGTTGAACGTATTTTAAAGCCATCATAATGTTGTAGTACGAATGTAGTGAATGATTTAATGAGGTCAGGCGTGTGTATAAAAGTTTAATTGATTAGATGTATAAGGCCCTGGAAGATCATGTTCCCGTTCAATTTCTTTTTATTTATCTTCACAATTTGTGTTAGTTTATGAATAAAAATCTGAACATTAACTATATATCGAATGTCTAACTTGTATCTAAATTCATTTTACTGAACGAAGCATTACGCAGTGTTTTATCATGATTAACAAAATCCAAGGAGTAAATTAACGTGTATGGACAAATTTGCATGCAAAACATTATTAAATATGTAATATAATACAAATAAATAAAGTCAACAAAATTATGACATGCGACCGACTGTTCAAGTGTGAACTTCTTGATTAGTAAGCACGTAAAATCAAAATAAACTACCTTTTAATAAACAATTTAGCTGCTATATTACAATTTGTGCATTTTTAAATAACAGGCTGTAATACGAGCGCCGACATCTGGTAACTCAAAAAAATAAGTGTTAATATTATTACCCAAGCCAGAGCAAATACCATGTAACTCAAATCTGATCAAGTTTTCTGTTTATTTATATGTGTTTTCTTTGTTATCTATTTAATATTCGTTCATTTTTTTCAATATGTTTAATGAAAAATTGTATTAAGCGTAACACTCACATTTGAATAAAAAACTGTAGATACAGCTCATTTATTTCGTAGACCGGTGCTTGTTATATTTCGAGTTGAAATGAAATATTTTAATGGATCGTTATATAAGCCAAATAAATATACAAGTTTATATTGGTGTGGTGTTACCATAGAAACAAAACACAGGTTGGAATGATGTTGGTCAGTTTGAGGATGTGGTAGTATGTAGAAATTATTGCATGTAGCATTTTCAGAGAGTCTGTTTTTATCAGCTATTTAATCATTGAAGCCATTTATTGCAACATGTCTAAGAGCAGTTTGTAAGGCAATTAGTACAGCAGTAAGCATTGAATTGTATTTTTATAAGAATTGTTGAATCGCTATATAAATCTTGTCGAGGGCACAAAATAAAATATGGATTTTCAGAGATTTGTTGACCAGATTTACTTTTCAGGCTTCAGTTATTTGTTGTTTACAACAAATATAAATTCAATACGAATGAACATTGTAATGACCCAATCTTTACTTTTTGTTGAAGACAAATTTTCATTATTAAATTAAGAAAGCATACGAATTATGTTTTACAAAGATTTTATTGTCAATTATGGTTGTCAAAATATCAAATGACAATGAACGTATTTTCATTGAAGTTGTTAATTGTTACATTTTTCAAAACAGACTTGCGAAGTTATGACTTTCTGCAATAATTGTAAGTGTATAAATACATTTACATGTACATCAAAATTTCTAAGACATCTGATATATGCTACAAATTTTCGTAAAAAAGACTCAGTCTGGTACTAATAAAGAAGAACTCCAGAGAATGAACACAATCTAAATGTGTCGCTAGAAGCCACTTCTGAGCTACTAATCTCGTATGTTTCAACGAGTACAGCTTGTCCTTTCAATACATGCACGATAACCGCGTTTCCTCCCATAGACTGTGACTGGCGGCTTTGTGCATTCGTATGTGGATTAGCCACGGCGTCCACTTCATTAACTCCATTGACAACTAAACGAACAAAAGTCAGTTTTCTGGTATCAAAATAGAAAGTGAATAGATAAGTTCCAGTTACAGGGGCTGTAAATGCTCCTGTGTATTCATTATATACTTGTCCATCATTCAGAAGTACCTGGTTAAACTTTATTGCTTGTCCCGGAACCATGTTGGAGTTTGTGTTGGTTAGGTACGCCGAGAAAGCTACTCCTCCAACAACAGCATCACGGCGTGTTCTAGTTAGCTCTAGTGCATCTGATTCGGAATCCTCGGAATTGGTTTTTAATTGATGTAGAAGTGTGATTATCTCTTTGTTCTCTTTCTGTAATGCAACCACTTGATTTTCCAGTTCGTTTATCCTATTAGTTAGAATGCCGAATTTAGAATTTTCATCTTTTAGATTGTTTTCTTTATTTGTATCATCAATGTCTACAGCGACCGAAACTACTATTCTGCAAGTAATAGCAATTATGAAGAGAAAACTGAAGAGTTTAATGTATTTTAAATCCATCTTAATGATGTAGTAAGAATGAAGTAAATGATTTAATGAGGTCAGGTGTTTGTATAAAAGTTTGATTGATTAGATGTATAAGGCCCTGGAAGAGAACATTCTCGTTCAAATATTTTATTCATCTTTGCATTTTTTGTTAGTTTTAGTACAAAATAAAACGTATCAATTAACGACTGAACTTTATTTATCATATATCTAAATTGTTTCTAAATTAATTTTACAGAAAATCGCTTGATGTAATGTTTTGCCTTGAGTCACTATATCTGAGGAGCAAACGTACGTAAACTAATGAACTTGCAACACAGTTTAAGTTACTTTATTTAATACAAATACACTGAGTCCACAAACCAATACCAAGCAACAGTCTTGGACTTCATGATTAAAATGAAGTAAAAGCATCATAAATTACTTCTAACAAACTTTTAAGAATATTGAATATTCTTGGTATAAAAATGCTCTTATTTACAACTAATCATATTACAGCAAACTAGTTAATGAAGACGAAGTAGAAACGATTTATGTGCATTTTATTAGAGACAGTAAACAAACATTAATTGACTTGGTTTGTTCTACTTTAACGTCTTTATAAGCACATGATATACTAGTTTAATATCAAATAATATCACAAGAACACCATCTATAATCTGTCAAGACTGTACGTTATCATAGATATATTAGTCGATACTGATAGGACTGTGTAAATACAAAAACAGGACAGTGTCCATTGACTGATAAAGCTATTAAGTGTTGAAATACACAATGATACTACATGGATATATCGATGACACGGGCTATTGAATAGCATTTCATAACTTGTCGAATTTTCCACGATGATTATTTGAGTGCTGATCAATTACTTACACAAATGCATTTCATTTCAAAGTTAATTTCGCTTATTGTAATATTTCACTCTAGAAGAAATAAAAGTTATATATAACGAAATGTGATAGCCAACAAGTGACCAGAATAATTAAAAACGCCTAAAATCCCGATACAAATACCTTAGATTAAACGAAATATTTCGAAATACGATCCCTTGTAATTTTGTACAGTAGTATGTTTTTTTTCGGGGGAGGGTGATTAACGTCGCACCAAAAGCCAGTGTCATAAGGAGATTTTTTCAAGTGTTTAAAGGTTGGTGAAGCAACCGGCCTTCCTCTCATGTGATTTTTACTTATTCCAAGACGAATCCGAATTAACAGGGATGAGGGGATAGTGATTAACAGCCGATAGCCCACGCAACTACGGAGCGCCCGGGCATTAATGATTATAGGACTACACAGGAACATTCTAGATTGGACCATTATCGTACATTGCAAAGAACACAGCACTACAGGAAATCATACAAGCTCTGGTACTGTGTCATATACCAACCACTTGATACGAATTCTAAACACAGAAAGAACGATCCAAAACCATTTACAGTTGTTCCGCATATCTATGTATCATAGTATTCTGATCTTAAACCGCCATTGATCGATTAACGAAAATATCCGAGCAATTCCAAACAGTTGACCAATTCGAAATCGCGTTGTTGTAATAACAAGTATTAGCATTTCCAAAAATGCTTGGAATCGCCGTTCAGCCAAGTATTAGAGCTAAGAATAGAATATTGAATACAGATTTCCTTGAGATTCCATTTCTTATTTAGAGTTTGCAACACATTCTATATTCACGACGATATTAAACTGGTTCCCGTTGACTCCGTTTGTAAAGAGACAACGTTCCTTTGGTACACTGCAACATGGAGCCAGTTAATGACGATAAACTGCCCCAATAGAGCATATGTAAAACATTACGATATTAAAATGCCCCAAAAGAGCATATGTAAAACACATAACTAAAATATCGAAGTATCGCATTCAGAGGAAACAAAGTATTCCATGATGAATTAAACTAGCGTTCATATCTAATGTTCATCAAATAAAATCCTCCTTTTGTAGAAATAGACTCGTTTCTGAACAATAAAAGCAAATGTTTTAAGTGAAATATTCGAAATATCGTTTACCCCGAAGGAGCCTACAAACTGGTTTAGTGCTTCATATATTAAAAAGGCATGTCAATTATACAAACAGATAACCCGACAAAAACATGGCGGATGATGTGTCCCGTAGGAGACCCTTTTGAGTATTTTTGTCCGCCATGTTTTGATCATTCTCCTTTCTGATTGGCTTAGAGCAGGCGGTGTAAGGGAAGAAATGGTCAATACTGGTTAATTGTATATGTCGCCGTCCGTTAACGGTGACAATAACGTCCGAAATAAAAACGTTTATATCGAATATGTTTGAGTCTAATGAATTTGATGGCAAGTAGGAGGTGGTGATGTATTTTTTCTTTTTATGAGATTTTTTCCAATCATAATACAATCATCCAGTGTGGAACGTAAGTATGGGTTGTTGAGATTAAATCTTTGTCTGTCATGAAATATGGAGTCAAATATGAGCATTTTTGTTCGATAATCATGAACGGATAGAGTTAGACCTCGTTCATGGTCTTATTTAATAAAGATAAGAAAGCGATTCCTAAAAAAACATACCAAAATTCCACCTTCTTCTAATTACAACCTTCTTCAAATCAACCCTACCCAAAGGACCATATTAAAAAAGGATTAAAAACACAGTTTCTTGGAAAGGTCTTTAGCAGAGCAGGGTTTTAAACAAGCGAGTCCATCATAATCGGGTTTTGCAAATGCCCGACATCCGTCTTCAAGAGTTGCGTGAAGGTTGTGCGCATATTACAGTAAGAGCGCTTGTATACCTTTCTGAATAACTGAATGATGTCACATTGTATTCTGGTGCTTTTAATATTTCTGATCGCATCTTTACTATCAGAGGACTGTTATTCATGCCTGTGGAAGAAACTGCAAAATTTAGAGGCAGTTTATCCTATTTCAAGAAGAAATGTAAACGGTTACAATTACGTTAAACTCACGATAAATTATTTTGTTACAAAACAACCCCTTCATGGATTGAGAACTGGCAAAACTTCATTTTTGTCTGGCAATGTAACCTCATTCTTGTCTAAAGCTATCAGGAATATTTGCACTAAAATAACCCTTATTTTGAAGTCTAAATGTTGAACGAAACAATAACACATTGCTTGCAGAATATTTACTGAATCAATATGTTTCTGTGTATAATGAGACATGAATCAACAATCTCTCAAAATGGAAGTTTTGGGATTGATGCCAATGCTCAAAGGCGGCCGAACTTAGATAAACGCAACAACAGAATTTTAGTTGATTTTTTGCGTTGCTTGAACTAAGCAATGTAAAGCCACGGTATGATTCTCAACTTCAATTTACAAAATAAATTTCCAATGGCAAACCCCATGCTAGAAATTTAAGAAGCTAGTAACTAATGAAAATAGTAAATAATTCCAGAAAGTTACATCCTTAAATCCAATTCAATGGAGTGAGGTGAACAATGTAATCTAACAAGAGATGCATGTATCATTCTAACCTAGTCGTAAGGCTCTTCTATTGAATCTTGCAGTTGGGTAATTATCGTACCATGTTGCTCAATTATTAGGCAATCTCAGCTCACTTATAAAAGTAGATTTGTATGCTGTTACAAATGATTTCAATGAATTAATTGTGTTGACGAAATATTAATTTATCTTCCGTATAATTGTTCCCTGATTTATTCATTTTGTATCTGAATTATTATCGCTTGGATGAGCTGTTTTATTAATATTTGTGTATTGCTTCAAATAACACGCTAATGTTTTGTATTTCAGAAAGCTCGTTTCTCAGTCTTAAACCTTGATTTTTATTTTTTTCAGTGATTAAGGATTATATTAAAATTCAGCTATCGCCGAAATGTTAGATAAACGCCGAAATTATCGGTTAAACACATATTATTTTACATTTCAAAGTGTTAGATTATTGGGCCCGTCCAGGGAAGTTCAATATCTAAGAATCGGTGAACCAAAAAGTTCATAATACGTCCCTGGGTCATCTTTTGATTGTTTGTTACTTTATGTAGATAAAATCACATAAGAATTATATATACTACTGTCGGATAAGCCTCATTTAGCAACTAAATATGACCAAACGCATTTATGCCAACGCTCATATGCACATGTTTATGAATGCTACAAACCAAGTTTATCCCTGAATAAAGGCCACCAGTGGATAAAGACCAATTTTCCATATTCTCCTTCCTTCGAATCTTTTAGCGTGTTTGACTGTGTATTAACGCATCTCACACGTTCATTTTATTCCGTTTTAGACTGTAATGATTGCTGTCTAACAAAACATGGCGACAGCTCCTGTCGTACAAACTGAATCCATACTCCTGAACCAAACTAAAAACCAATATTGAATTACGGTCTCTACGATGCAACGAGTCGTATATTTAATCTAGATTTAGGGGACCATTACAGAACAATAAAGACTTACAAACAATGTTTCCATTATCAGACAATTTATTGATGCAGGTTGATGCGCGTGTACGGTCTAACTGCTAGGGTTAATAAACTAGTTGACTTTTGTGATGATCATGGACCTAGCTTCGTTCGAATTACAATAAAACTTTGATGATTATCAAAATAACCTTAGGAACCCAAAACGGTCTTGATACTGAATTCCTATGTTAACAAGATTTTTTTGGTTGTCTTTTTTTCACCGGAGTTTAACGTCGCACTAACAGCCAGTGTCATTAGCGAATTTATCAGCTTTTACGGTTAGGGGAGATCTCAGGCATTCATCTTGATAAAATCATAGATCTTCTGTAAGTTAGCTGTACAACTTACTCATGTGAAATTTGTCTTGTTCCGAATGGGTTTCGGACTCACATCTTGATAGAATCATAGATCTTCTGTAAGTTAGCGGTACAACTTCCTCACATGTGAAATTTGTCTTGTTCCGAATGGGTTTCGGACTCACAGCTTGATTAAAATCATTGATCTTCTGTAAGCTAGCTGGACAACCTCCTCACGGGTGAAATATGTCTTGTTCCGGATGGGTTTCGGAATCACAGCAGTGAGCGGCTAGTGATAACTAGTTAGACTCCATTCTCGGAAAATGATATTTAAATCCATATTCATTCAATGTTATTATCTCAGCGAACTCAAATCACATCAGATGTGTTTTAAATCGCTCTTACTATGGGTCAAATTACAATTTATTCCCAGATCAATATTTTATGCTTGTCATTTTAATGTACATGTATTACAAAATTTGTAATAATCACGTGCGAATGATAATTAAAGCCACAGAACCATTCTATTCATTGCATTTAAAAGACTTTGATGTGATACATTAAGCAGTCTCAGAGACGCAATCATTTTTGTTCCTCAAATTCCAACCTACATTTTAAAGAAATACAAAAATTTACTGCGAAGAATTACGACTATCAGTTGAAGGCAGTACTCCTAAAAGAAGACACGCTATTTGAGATCGTAAATTCATCTTAATTTTTTAAATGAAATTTATTTTTGGCGTTTTGGGACTTAATGTAAAGACACACAGGAGAATAAACGGATGTGAAGCTGAGAGAATTACTGTATTGCTTATAATAATGTCTAAAAATAGTATTCGAGATTATTTGAAGATTTCGGTATGTGACAAAAATATCGCCATATCTACTGTCATATGTATCTTAAAATTCCGTTTCTTTTTCTTCGAAGACTGGTTGTTGCCCTTTTTTTGTCTTCGAAATAGAAGTTGTAATTGACAAAAATTACTTCTGCACAAAAATGCTGCTCGTTAGTAGGAACTTGAATATTCACTTCCTAACTTTGAGAAGATACTGCCGTCAATATCTGTTTCGACTTAGTTACGCAGCTTACGTTCGCGGATGCTGTCATTTTTCATTTTCCGTGTTTAAGTGCGTGGCAAAAACGCAATGAATGAACTCAATTCATTTATACAATAATCATTACAGACTTGAATAGACAAGGCTTTAAAATACAACATGTACTCAACCACTATGAAATAGTTGTCGATAAAATAGAAAGTAAAAAAAACCCCGTTAATTTGGAAGAATGTCACATACAAAAATTGACTTTCGAAGTCATCTCACAATTACGACAGTATATCATTTGTGCATCATCTGATCTTATATCCATCATGCGCTACATAAATAACCACTTGCATGTACGCTGCTTATCATTCCTTTTTAATGAATTGTCCGTCAATAATCACGTATATGCGGAGATATATAACGTAAGTATATCCCTAATTAGAGCAACAAGTAGAATTCTATGTATGTAATAAAGTGGTTATACCCATGTCACTCATTCAAGATAATGGCAGTTCCAGGAATATGCCAGTCAACCAGGTTAATAAGTAGGTTATGATTATGACAGTCAATCAGGTTAATAAGTAGGTTATGATTATGACAATCAGCCAGGTTAATAAGTAGGTTATGATTATGACAATCAGCCAGGTTAATAAGTAGGTAATGATTATGACAATCAGCCAGGTTAATAAGTAGGTAATGATTATGACAATCAGCCAGGTTAATAAGCAGGTTATGATTATGACAGTCAGCCAGGTTAATAAGCAGGTTATGATTATGACAGTCAGCCAGGTTAATAAGTAGGTTATGATTATGACGATCAGCCAGGTTAATAAGTAGGTTATGAGTATGACAGTCAGCCAGGTTAATAAGTAGGTTATGATTATGACAGTCAGCCAGGTTAATAAGTAGGTTATGATTATGACAGTCAGCCAGGTTAATAAGTAGGTTATGATTATGACAGTCGGCCAGGTTAATAAGTAGGTTATGATTATGACAGTCAGCCAGATTAATAAGTTGGTTATGATTATGACAGTCAGCCAGGTTAATAACGTAGTTATAATTACAGCACAAACATTGAAGTACAACAAACTTGCAGTGACTATACGATGTCTGCTAATGCAAAACACTGCATAGTTTGATAGTTCTAATTTTATCGTGAGCGAATCGTATATCTTTGGGAAAGTTTTCAAATAACTACAAAAATGCATTAGAATGGTATCTTATTTATGATCACAAACAGAACAAGTCTAATTACAATTCAATTATTCTACTGTCTACAAAGTAACTTAATAAATGAAATAGTCATTTCGTGTTCAAAGTCGAACTAAATGATATGTTACCTTGGTAACTACAGAAAATGATACAAATTCACTTTCGAAACACTTAATATATTGATTTAGTTCTTATATGACACTTTCGTTTTATTTCATTCAGACGAGAATATTTACATTTTACTTCATGATGTACACAGTGGCGTCATAAAATAGAAGCTTTATAGTAATTAAACATGCTCTCTTGACATTTCTTCCACGGGGCATGTGCTGTTAGTTACATCATCTTGAACAAACAAATTTGGAGAAGTATAATTACACATTAGCATGCAGATGATTAAAGTCTTTATATGACCATTAAACATGTTTTAAAGCACCGGAAGTAGGTTGAATGGTTCACCATTTCCGTATAAACTGGTCCCCGTTCCATGTTGCATCGCAGATAGAGTCAACGGGAACCAGTTTAGATTTTCGTTTATGTTTATAGTTAACACAGTAAAACCCCTTGAAACCGGACTACCTTGAAACCGGAATTCTCTGAAAATCGGATCATTTTTCAAGTTCCATTTTTTTTCTATGACCAAAAGTTCTCTGAAGAAAGAATTCTTAGAAAACCGCACTTTTGAATCAGTCCAGAAGGGGTCCGTTTTTCAGGGTATTGCTTTTCATTTTATGACAAGTCACAAAATAGCTACCATCTTACAGATATATAAGATTGTGCATTGAAAATAAATTGTTTAAAATTATAAAATCAATTCTAAGCATTATCGACAGCCAATCAAAGATGAATGCAAATTTCCCCAGTGCAGTGGTTTTAATTTGATATGCTGTTTCATTAATTAGCATAAGACAAGCGCCACTCGTCTGAGTTCTTGGGTTTTTTTTTGTTTGGGATTTAACGACGCACCAACAGCTAATGTCATTCAGCAACTTTTCCTGCTTTAACGGTGGAGGATGACCTCAGGCACACACTTGGGTAGAATCGCTAATCTTCCGTAAATAAGCTGGACGGCTTTCTCATATCTGAAATTTGGCCTCGAGCAGGAAATATCTGTTATGACCCAGAAAGGTGTTTGAAAAATGGAATTGTAAAGTATACATACACACATAAATACTTAAATACGAATGCAGTACGAGTGTACAGCACTAAACGTATACTTATACGTGATATTTGAAGAGTTGACAAAAAAAAAAAATAAATAAATAAAGATATCCTGCAATACACCAGATCATCAGTGAACTTTAAAGAAAATGTGTGTTGCGAGTCCATGTTTGGATTGATCTTTTGAAAAGCACATTAATACATTTGGACTCCACACCGAAACCATCTGTATACTGGCAGTGTAATTAGCATTTGTAGTCTAATATTACACGAAGTTTCGCTGTTAACGTGACAATTGATCCGTCTTTACTTACTGCTGGATTCAATTTCGGGCAGCAACAATTCCAGAGTAATGCTTCCAGTGTGAGTGAGAAGTATTGAACTGTTTTAAAACCGACACGTACTCGTTCGAATAATGTATGAGAAAATGTCTGAAGATAATAGTAATTTAATGGCACTTAAACAAAGACACACTAGACAAAATCAATACACTATTAATACCACTGTATACTTATACAATGCTCGTGTGCAGACATTTATCAAATTAATGTAAACTCATTCGTAGGTCAACACCTTATCTACAGCAATATGAGAAACGATTCTAGTATCAGTTGTCTTAAAACGTGCTTTCAATAAGTCTTGCACAATGGATTCACAATTCTGTCTGTACTTAACGTTGAGACAACACGTAGATATGGTAATAAAACTATATCACATAACGTGATTAAAGTCGCAGAATGGTGACAAGTAATGCCAGTAGGTTCACTAGCATAAAGATAAGAAAAGGATTCATAGACAGTAAAACACATACGAAGAATCTGCCTTCCACTAAACTTTACTCAGAAAGGCCTTAATTTCAACTTTTAAGTACATTTTGTACATGTAAACCCAATTTCATTTACAGTGCAACCTGTCCAGAGTGGCCCTCTCTTGAGCAACAATACCCCTTCAAAAGCAGCATTATTTTACGAATTTACGATTTAACTATTAATCTAACCTCTCTAGAGCATCAATCTCTCAACAACAGCATAATTTCCTTCTCTCAAAGCGTGTTGCTTTGGAGAGGTCGCACTGTGTTGCTTCATTCTGCTATATTCTTTATATTTCATCTAATCATATTATCAATGATTAAAGATATCAAACAAATTATTTTTGAGCCAATGTGGTTCTCTGCATTTACTCCCTGAAGCACTAATACTTAACTCAGTGTCGTGGGTAAAGCAATTATTTTCTAATCGCAATTAAGTATCAATATACAACAACGCAAGGACTAGGTATAAAGTCTGTTATTAGCCGCGATTTTAGTGTACAAAATAATGATTCTGTCGCGTATCCTTGGATGTTGTCCGTGTTTACTTTTCACAAATGTCTTGAACGACACATATCAATACATTAGCGTATGTATGATTTACGTAAAATTTCTTCGATTGTTTCAGTACGTATTGAAAGCAAAATGAGTAGGCGGAGATAACCAATGTTTGGTGCTAACTAACGACCTCGAGTGCTATTTTAGAGAATTTCAAGTTTTGGATAAGCCCATATGGGAGCGGCGAGGATTCACCATTTTTAACGATGTATTTTTTTTATTTTTTTTTTTTGTTCTTTTTAAACAATGAAAACATAAACATATCAATATAGTAGTAGGGTTGTGTGGGTGTGTGTGCGTGCGTGCGTGTCGATGTGGTAAATCATGTGGTGCGTGTTCCTACTAAACACTCAGTCACACACACGCTGACCATAGGTTATCACTGTGTACTGTATACTAAACTATCTATAATAAGTCCAAAAGATAATTTTGTTTTCGTTTCTCGGTCATTTGCTAAATGTTACAACTACAATATAAGGGGTGAATGCAAGAAGGGAGTATCTCTATTAAGACAGAGAAAGAGATAGGTACTGATCACTTAAGTTGTTATCCACTCGGGTACAAACTGGTCGAACTTCCAGCAAGATTCTTAAAAATATGAAAACAATTCCTGTCTGAAATTGATAAATTTCACGACTGCAACCTTTGGGAATAAGCGATTATACATTTAAACTCTCGCGTAATTTGCTGAGGGCTATATGTCCTTATTTTCCTAGAAAAATAGAGAATGACATCGTGAGCATGACTTATATTTCTCTTGGGATAAAATTACCAATAGTTTATTTGATAATATGAATGGGTTTTTTGCTTGAGAATAGCAGAAGAATTGGATAAATTTTGTACCCTATTTATACTGGCTTTCTTGATTGTTATTCGTTATTTGTTTTCATAATTCATGTATAAACGTAATGTTCAATGTTAATACTAAGGAACATTTATAGATACATGTATCTTCATTGGACATGATGGCAATATAGAATAAAAATATGTTACGTGAGCATTGAGTAAATGACAAGATTTTAGGCTGATGGTGCTTTTACAGTGACAGATGGTAGATGGGGCTGGAATTCTAAAATATACTTCGTTTGCCCTTTACCGATCGTAGATTTTAAGAGGGTCGGTCGGTCGGTCGGAAAAATATTTTATTCTATTCAGAGAATATTTCCCATATAACCTGTTGAACACCCGCGTTTGTCTTAAGCGTCGGAATGATCGCGATATTGTTTTAACCTAAAGTGAGATAAAGCACGGAAATATCGTATTTGCGAAAATATGAAAATAAAAAATATGTTTTAGATTTCGGCAATAATTCTTTTTCAGTCGGCGGTAAAGGGCAAACTAATTTAAATTTAATCTAAGCCTGTGTATAGGAAGAAAATATTGTACAGGGTATTCTCATTTCTCAAGCACTATATACCATATTGTACATCGCCTTAAGCCTTATATCAATAATAACCACAAATTGAATGATTTATTTTATCCAAACAACATTTAGATAACGTATATACACGTTAACCGCCTGTTCTTAACGTTTCTTTTTGTTTAGTGTCTATATAACAATGTTCAAAGTAACGAATGTTCGTTAGCAGACAAAGTCAATACCGGGTTATCGTAATAACTTTGGGACGCGTGTTACCTTGTGGAGATAAATTCACTTAAGAAACACTTATTCTGTTGGCTTAGGGCGCATCTCACACGTTTATGTTTTATTTCTCCTAGATGCCAATGTTTCTTATTTTAGCTGCTCTCTGAATATCACGGTATCCAATTATTAATGTACGTAATGCATGATTGTATTCCAAACCGAGAAACAGATATTGAATTACGGTTTCTACGCCGCAACATTGTGTATGTTTTATGCAGTTTTCAGTGACATTAAAGACAAACAAATTCTCACAAATGTTATTTCTGTTATCATGTCATGACATTGAAGTAATATATTCGTGTGTTTCATCATTTTATGGCCAATTTTCAAAGATATACATCTTACTTGACTAGTTGTTAATGACGGAGACATGCTTCGTTCGAAATTTACTTGAGATACAATCTAACCAAATTGGTCGTGGATAATTGTGAACATACACAATTGGTCAATGTGTATCTGATGTATGTAAAGATCTGTTTCAATAATTATGTTTCGATATATCAATTTGTACTACAGATATCATTATTAACATTATTAAACTCCATATTTAGATATAATGATTTCCCAAAGTGACTTAAATAAATCTTGTTAAGGAATATAATATGAAATAACTTTATTACACTAAGTAGCATTCATCTTAATGTTCATATTATGTAAGATTTGTTCGTTTTTGGTATTCTAAAAATATTTCTTCCCAATTGCATCGAACTCATAAATATATCTCTATTTAACTTACATAACATCAATTTATTTGGACTACATGTTTAATATTTGAATAAGTCCCTCATCGTTGTGAGTTCGAATACCACCCGTGACCAAATTTCACACGTGAGGAAGCTGTCCAGCTAACTTAAGGAAGGTCTGTGGTTTACCCAAGCGTAAACCTAAGGTCTTCCTCCACTGTGAAAGTCGCCAAATGACCCTAGCTGTTTGACCCTGGCTAATTAGTGTGTATGGTGGATTTTGTCGTTCGCGGCGTTGCCTAGAATAGTTTTTTCGCTTTCTGTCCTAACTGCACCCAGTTGTATAAACATTGGTTAAATTTGAGGTTAGCTTTGGATAAATTGATTGTATATCATTTTGGTTATTTTCTTGTTACGATACTTTCTTGTTCAATTTAGCCCAAGTGTCTGGTATTGGTAATGATGTCACCTGGATCCCCTATTTGTCTGTTTACTCCTCTGAATTGCCGAGGCCCACTAGGGTACTGTATAAAAAAGCATCCATTTTGTTTTTGGCTCACATTTGATTAACCTCTTAACCCGACTTCAAATTTAACCCAGCGATTAAATTTTACCAGTATTTATACAATAGAGAGCTGAAAGATAATTGTTATTTCATTTTTTCGCGAAATAGCCTTGTATGCCTCGATTAATGGTTTATCACTGAAGAATGTTACATGTGGATGTTCTTTAATAGTTGTTTCAAATGTCGTAGTTAGCATTATAACTGGTCTTTCAATGATTGCTGCAATATTGATGATCAAGTGATTAGGCTTCGCTAAGCATTTCTCTAGCTTCCGAAAGCCCAAGCAATCTTTTAAGGCGACATGACATCAGCAAATGTGAGGATTGCACGCTTGGGATTCTTGGAAACGTTTTACTGCTAAGTCCATAAATTGACGGTGTAAATTGGACTTGAAGTTAGCGGATCATGTTTGTACGTGGTTTTATGCATAATAAATAACTCGACAGATTTTTATGGGAGTGTATTGTTAAACCGTGGTATGTTGAGGGGGACATTTTTTGCAAGACACGTGGAACGATCTCATCCTTCGTCTGTGCGTGTATTTTATTGAAATAGAAATTATGTCAATCGTGTTATCGTATTTTATATTATGTAAAATGACTATGCCACTTAGTCGACGGTATCTGTATTTTAATCATCAAATTCAAAATGAAAGTCCATAAGTATTATACATAGTTAACGGATAAATGTCTACATGCTTTGGTTTTCTCGTCTGCATATAACAAGACCATTATTTTGGCGCAAACCTTTGCAAGTGAATTTATTTTGGCGTCATTTTCAGAAATTCTGCTCGCAATAGGTGATAAAACGTATTTGCGCGAGTACGTGAAGCGCCTTATAAACAGTCACTCAAAACAAATGACGCCGTTTGATATTGAAGAACAACGAACGATCATACAATTATATGTTTTATTGAATGAAGCACCATGTAAACTATTTAAGCGTAAAAATCTACAACTGGTACGTCTTTAGTAAATAGATCACTTGTGCATAAATCTCATTGAAAGTTTCGGATGGACAAGTATCCAAGAGGAGTGGCCATCCAGTGAAATTGAAGCATCGTCTGTGAATGAAATATTAAAGAAAGACCCGCGTGTAAGTGTGCGAGAGATCGAGGGACTGGGTACCAGTAGAGAGACCGTGTACAATATATTTACCAAACTATTTTGAATGAACGGCGTGGGTGAGGGATGGATTCCCATATATTGGGATATATTATAAGTAACAGAATCATAGCTTGACTTCAATTCAACGAAGAATATTAGGCTGTAGAAGATTCTATTACAGGGCAGTTATAATGCGTGGCCAAACGGTGAATTCATTTGACCCAGAAGCAGCCGCGGTCGTGGTCCAGTGGTTAGTGCGCTAGACTTGCAGCCCGGAGATCCGGGTTCGAATCCCGGTCACGGCAGGTCATGCCCTTCCATGAAAATTTGACAAACATGTCGATTTTCCTCCATATGTGGAGAAGTTGCCGGCTCCCTGTGGAAGGGTAAGTTAGTACTGGTTAGTATACAGTCCAGGAAAACTAGTTAGGTGAAACGGTCGCCGTATATAACTGAATAATTGTTGAAAAACGGCTTTAAACCCCAATACAACAAAAAAAACCCAGAAGCAAAACGAGATTCATCTGTGTGAAAAAGATGTCGACTAGAGTTATGTATATATTCTTCATTTACCGGGGGCTGCGTTTTATCACTCAATACTTGGAATTTAGGGGGAAGGTAGTATTTTGGGGTTGGTGGAATTTTTGTAGGTGCTTTTTTTCTAGAAATCATTTTATTCATGGAAATAATCTATAACTTAAATGCAAAAAAATAATTCCAATTAGTGATCTCTTCAAATTGTAGCTAATGCTTTGCAACTTTCACACACTGAATGCTGTGTTGCTAGTTGATACACTAAAACATCCTTCTTAATTAAATCAAAGGTTGTCTTTAACTTATTTTATTTTCTTGCTCGTGTACTTTTCTTATCCGTGCTTCAATCTAATTCATTCTATTGTCATTGAATGTAGTGAGACCAATCCGATGGTAATGAACAGATAGAAACATGCTTAAAAAGACATTATTTTCGTAAGGAGATGGTAGTTGAAAGGGTATGACGGTCGTCATGACGACTTAGGGATATTCAGACGTTCGTGTACACACGTATTAAAACATAAATACTAACTAAATTATTAACATTTTGCAAAATTCATTGAAATAAAGAAAGACAAGCTTAAAACAAACTTTCTGTAGCGATGTGTCTCAGGTCCATCTAGACACCAACTTTTTAAAGTATGCGCCGTGAAATGCATGGTGTATAAAGGCCTTCAAATCATCTGATTAAACTAGTTGGATCAAAAAGTTGGAATGCTTTCCCAATTGAAGTGTGTTTTTTTAATGAAAACCAGTTCGGACAATACTTAAAACATATTAGTTCTCAAAATTTCACAAGTGACAGAGCAAACTGCGTACAAAGTTTTAGACTGACTTTTAAAGGACCATATGAAGTGCAATCGAGTAAAATGCTATAATTTTTTTGTGCTATGTAAATGTACTTGTATCAACGCATAGGATGAAAATAAATATACAACCATTCAATGTGCTTTGTCCTTCAGCATTATTATCTAATTCTCTGAAAAGTTCATTAATTGTAGCTCGACAGTCTGCGTCAGGTAGTAATTTCACCACTTTAGTTTTACTTTTGGAAGAATTTTAAGTTGACTGATTGCTCTGGTCATCACCTATAATGGGTTTCCTGTCTGTCGTTAAACAGTGAATGCCACTTATATAAAAGAGAATGTGCAACTGTCGTCTTGTTGTAGCTCTCCCGATGAAGTCTACGCTAGCGTTTCCCGAAGATTAACACACAATTATATTTCAGCCGCACTATAGACGTCAAATTTGGCAAATGAATTATATAACTACAAATTGTTGATACCATCTGAACTACTTTTATATATATAGTGCCTAGTAAAATGAATATTGTCTGTTACATTATGTTTCTTCGCATTTTGAGAGAAATGAGTATTAAATAATTTTACATATAAATCGTTTTTTTTTCATTTTGGAGCTGTGCCCTTTGTACTTGTACGTTGCTATAGTTACCATAACAAATATAAAGCCGCAAGAAACTATATATTATAATTGTTTTGCTTTGAATGTAAAGTAGATAAAATGCTGATTGTGAAGTAGAGATGGATATTAATTTTTGAGGTTCAAGCGAAAATAATACAATGGCGGTTGTCAACCATGATTTTTGGGAAAAAAACTCAAAAGAGATCTTCCCATTTTGTCAAACAAACACATTTTAACTAGGAAACGATACTCAAGGATCATCAGTAAGCAATGTATGAAAAATATGACGAGATTTGAAGTTATTACCGTATAATGGAATCATCCGTATCTTTTGGTTGTAACATAAAATTGCCTTGAAATCAAGAAACCAACTACTTACTATACCATTTGAGATGAAACAATTATTGCCGAAGGATAGTCACTTTGTATAAACCTTGGGAGACACAATTTTGCAGTTCGCCTGTTATCATTTCAGGACAATTTAGGGTCTTTCAATGACAACAATATAATATGGACATGGTCCTGATTGTTAAATACCAAAAAACGTCTCACCTTCGGTAGAGGTTTAGAAGAAATATCTTTATCACAAAAGTGTCATATATTTGTCTTTGAGTTTTTAGATTCGGCCCGCGATCGGGTGGAGAAATGCAATAACTAACTCAGCATTTGTCTAATGGTTTGATCGGATAAATACGAATATTTATTCCAAACAAATCTGTCACGTGATTATTCTGAATGAACAGGTGCTAGGATGTCATCTCTATACCCTGGCAAAATGTTTGTTGTCAATGCAAAGCAAACATCCTTCACAAAATACGACCTGTCTTCTATCGCTCCAGCATTTTCTAAGCTATAAATTCTAGAAGCAGTTTCGGGAAATTTCGGGATTAAGAAGACATTGTGCGGTTGTACTTAACTTCACATAATGTCCTGTTTGCTATCAAGCTACTGGATGCTTATATTAAAATTGTTCTTATTTTGCTGCGGTTTATAAATAGCAAAACAGCATAAAATCACAGAATTTGTATCCGCCAGTTATCGTGTCTATGATTGTTGGAGGCTAATACTCATTCTGATCACAAACTATTATTGTTTACGCGACATAATAAATTCAATGTTCGAGCCTGCTATCACTTTAACTACTACTTAAACTTTATTCTAAACAATACAAAATTCGAACTTTTATTCACTTTCAAATCGACACTTGTACTATTTTATCAAATACATCAAATAAAGTCAAACCTGTGAACAAAGGCAACCCTTGGGAAAGACAAAATATTTTTTGTTCTAAACAATCAATGACGGCTTTTCACAGGATGACTTTTATTCACAGGGTGGTCTTTATTCGGAGGTAGTTGCAAGCACGGGTTAGACCGTACATGTTGGCAACATTCGGCACACCTGGGGCGAATCCAAACCTCCATCTAACCTCGGCAGTACGTAGCAATCGGAACACCTCGCTCATGTTCGTCACCTGCAAAAACACTCAAAGACCATTCGACTCTTAAATGCTGTGACATTAACAGCGCGTGATTCATCTTACATTCTTTGGTGTTAGACAATTTTTTCGAACACCGAGGAACACTCCGGATTTTTTTTCTAGGATGCGAAAATATGTATTGAACTTTAGAAATCATCTGTTTTATAGAGTTTGTAGGAAATGCATAATTTGATAATGAGACTAGTTTGTGAAATACTGCGTGTTTAAACGGTCCCATGTGTTGTAGATCACTTACAGGATGCTGAAGGCACTGAAGCTCCATAGAGTGTTGATGAAAAATCTCTTGTAAATGTAATGTATGTTTTCTGCTAGCTCGACGCTTTAGGGTGGAAACGATAGAAGTGTATCAAACTCTTTATTTATGTACAGTCAGCCTCATACTGAAATCTATTTAATAAACAACAAGCCAGATTTTTCGATGTCCGAAATCTTTAGCGAAACAGCATTTCAATCTAAGTCACATATTGTATCTAACAAAGGGATTATTATATGTATTTTACATGTATATAAAATGTTTTATTTTGGAACTGTATCTATTGCTAGCCTTGAAGGTTTTAGCATAAATTTCTGAATCCTTTCGGCTGTTTAATATCACAGTTTTGTAAATTCGCAGGCAGGCAGACAGGCATGAATATTTAAAAATGTTTATATACCGTATTCGTACAACATGAATAACTGCTTTAAATCAATTAATTAACGCTCATTTTGATACATTTGTCGATCAGGATAGTCATTAATATGATACAATTTGTTTTAATTGGTTGAAAATTGATTAATTCCCAGTGTACATTTGTTATGGGAGGTACCTTCACATACCTCATAACTGTGTAAATATGTATTTATAATCACATTATTTGGTATATAATTACACGTCCATTATTTACAGTATTTTTCTAGCATCATACATGAAATGACGCGTGCTGTATTCACAATGTTTTTAACATAAACACTTCAAAAAAACCCTTAATTACCACATTTAATAGCATAAACTACAGGAATATATATTTTTTCAAACGAGCAAATTATGGGGGAATTCATTTAACGAGGTAATGATACGGTTAGTTAGCAAACAGTCACGGCATGGTTACCTCCCTTGTATTGATGTTACCGCTGTGGATAATTGCATGTTGGTAATTATACGTTTTGGGTACCGTGGAATGAAAACATCTGTTTATTCATATCTTGATTACGTTTCCTGTTTCAATTGATTTCATTTCCTTTGTTAAAATTAATTGTTTCCACCTTATATTTGAAAAAGTCGAACAAATCGAACAAAGACTTCACAATAAGACTAGATCTATTTTTTGTACACGTTTTCAGTCGTGATTGTCCTTTGGAAACAGCAATCGGCCTCGGGTGCCAGTCGGTATGGCAAAATTTTTATCATCAAGTACCAATATCTGATTATTTGCTTCTAGAGCGCAGGGAAATAGTGCGATGCACCAGACAAATATGTCCGTCACAAGTCTGCAGTTTGGAATTGATACGTGTATCTGGAGTTTCACGCCGTTTTCGGTAGAACTTCATCTATATACAGTGATCTGTGCACTTATGACGTATTTTATATTCATTAAGTAATTTGAAAATTCACACAACACCGACTAAATCTAAAAAATTGAATTTGTATTTAGTAATTAGTAATTAGTAGTTTGTTTTAGTAATAAACGTTTCTTTGTATTACTAGCAAGACTACATGTAAGTTTTGTTAGAAATAAACATGGCCTTGGAATTCTAGTAAAAATCAAATACGAAAGATGGAATTTAACGTGCTTTCAATTCCCCTGGAAAAATACAGCCACGATCACTTGGTCACGTGATCTCGGACATTCTGAACAAGTCATCCCAATGGAAAACATTCGAAACACACGCCAGTTTTTGAGAATGTCATTCCACAACGCTTAAAACCCACTTAAAATATTTTAATTAGAACTTTTAATTGATTAAAAATCAATCTGGTCGCTATTAGGAACCATTTGTCATTTAATTTGTTCTATTTCATAGTCATATCAAGACATTTAATTTGTTCATCGGGAAAAATAAAAATAAATGAAATAGTTAACATGAAAGATAACATTTACATTAATTTAATCAATTTAGCAAATGCAGAAATTATGTAAATTTCGATAAAAAAATCAAGATTAAGTGTACTATCTAGAAATGGCGCAGCGCGCTACACGGTCTATGCGTGCCGGAAACAGCATAAAACGTTGTTGCTGAGTAACGGCTGCGTAAATTAGCCCCAACTCATGACAATGTGTCTGAATTAGACAGGCAGCTACAGCTCGTTTTCAGTAAAACTCAAGAATTGAAATTCTTAGATACCTAGTGTGTGATTTGGTTCGAAGAACGTAAGAAAACTATTGTATAGACTGATTCTCGTTTGGTTTCGATTATTTTGCCCACCATTTTACGATAAGAACGTCATATTTTGACGTAATGTGAATGAAAACGTTGAGAATCCAAATTACTTTGGGTTGAGAAGTAAAATAAGCCACTTTTATAAAGTTTGTTTGTCTGGTTAATTTTATGAAATCTTCAAGCTGTCAGTTAAGCAATGATGATGTACAAAGATCTATTGATATGTTTACAAAGCAATTCAAGAGTTAAGACTTCATTTTATGCTGTAGAGCATCTCAAGCAACACGGTTTAATCTGCTTTTTACGTTGTCGTGATAATATAAGATATATTTATAAACTAAAACGTTCTTTTTGGAATATGTAGATCCAGACATATACATATGTTTACTCTCTCGATTATGTCAACGCCATGTCGCCGCTAATCAAGAAATTAAAAAGTAAGATTTGCATGTTGAAGACGCATGTTTCTGTAAAATTTACTTTTGGTCATATGTTTGATAACTTGCCTGATTGGTAAACAAATTTCTGTGTTCATTTAGTCTAATTCATACGTATAGTGCAGAAAAAAACCCATAAAACGATGATAATAATAAACAACGATAGAATTAAAACAGAGCATGGCCATACTGATATCAGACTCGCATACAATTATAAGAGACGAATATAATAATTGATACATTCAATATACAACTATACATATTCATATACATATGTATATAATATGTATTCTATATTCATATCAGTGTGGTAAACGAAGCAGTCTCAGAATTTTCACAGTCTTATACTATAAACAACATGCTTATCTTTGTTTCGCGTCGGCAAATACTCTGATTAACAATAATGCACAGAACTATCACAGCGTAAATTTATTTACCCACCAGTGTCCCAGTAAATACACGAAATCTCGTCCTAATTTTGTTTTAAATGTACTAATTACGATATTTTGAATACAAACATTCAGGCGATTAGAGTAATTCCCAAACCATGAGTGATTTTGTCTCAGAAAGTCATTGTCGCGAAATCAAGCCAGTAATAAACATTTGTATATTGCAAAATTATACGAATTTTCCGAACAAATCTGAATAAAGCGATCATTAACGCAATGTAATCGTGGATTTTGAGTGGTTGGCCGTGTATATTTTATGAGGAATTATTGCATATTTTGAAACTTTTTTTTGGTTGCCGATAGGGCCGCGTTTTAAAGAGATTTCGAGCTGTGTATTGTTTGCAACTGTGCGCGTGTTCTCATTGATGAGCGGGTATATAACTAAAATATTGCGGCGATCGCGTAAAACTCACACATACAAACATTTCATTGCCAAACACGATTTGCTACCGGTTCAGAGTAAATATTATTAAACTGATAAATTATTTTCAACAAATACTAAACTATAAAAAATATTTCTCGTAGACATAGATCCAATATTTATGCGTCTCTACTTGAAAATAAAAATATCAGCCCGTGGTTTTCATCGAGGCAATTCTAAAAGAAGAGAAAGTAGAAACATTTGTTTCAATGAGGTTTAGGCTGTTTTCTGATACCTCCAGTCTGAACAATAGCAAATAGCCTGACATTTTTCAGTGTTAGTCATTCAGCGATACAATAATACATGCGCATAGCAGAAATATCTATCATACTCATTTAACTGACATCTTGAAAATGAGTGTTTGCTGATAAGTGAGTACTTCCACAAACATATAATTATGCGCTGGTAAAATCGCGATATCAAAATGTTGACGGGGAGTCTAGTCTCATTTATTGATTTCTCTCAGAAAAAGTGTTTTTTTATTTCGTTTATTCATTTTTGTGAGTGATTTTCAGTCGATTTAAATTTACCTTGTGTTGGTGTTTAGTAAATATTTATATTTTTAGAAGTTCCTACTTCTGAGTGGTAGTATTTTATACTAACCCTGCAATAAGTCAACTGAGTTCTTCTTAAAAAGCACGTAGATTTCTCATAAGTTATGATATGTACCGATAATTGAATTAGTATGATAATTATTTGCTGAGATGTCACCGAGAGTCTTCAGAAGTAATTACAAAGCCGCCCCATACCGATATTCATTCACAACAATTCAATTCACCATACCAGTAGACTACGTACTAACAAAATAATCGCTTTTCGGAAACTATTTGATCATATCCTTGCGCGGTGTAATTATGAAATCATTTGTATTAATGCTGTTACAAACAATGGACAAAATCATCACCAATTGGAGCGATACAACAACGTCCGATGAATGAATCTTAGATCGATTTATCGCTGGCGATGCCTCTCCTGCCCATTTGAATTGGCATCTCCTCCAACAGTGACAGAAAAACTATCTTACTATTAGACAGGCAAACTCTAACATGAGAAACCTTCCAATATGAATGACACGAGAGCTATGATTCCAGCGTTATAGGAATTGCTAAACAACAAACAACTTGTGCTTGTGTTCCATCGTGCTTCTGTGAAGTGTTCTTCAGTGGGATTTTACTTTTGGTGAAACCGTTTACCGAAAACCATTGGATTATTGAATGCATGTTATTTTCAATATCTAGTGAAAACTTTCATGTTATAAAGTATGTCGACGATGAGTGTTTTATCAAATTTCATATCTTAAAGATAGTTATTAGGTGAATTAAGTTGCTGAACAACTTTCGGATATATCCGAAATGTTTAGCGATTGAACGGCCGAACTAATTTATGGTAAATTCATTCTCTGTTCTTGGAATCATTACTGAAAATTGGAAGACAGCTGCTTGCATTTCTTGACAGAATAATACCAAAAAAAGTAATCAAGTTTAATAGTGAACTATGAATTATTTATGTAATTCGGATTATTGGACGTTTATTTTATTATTATTCAAAATGTGATTAAATGTTTTGCTGATTATTTCTTGTGTAATACATTGTATTCATAGTTGTATATGTGTGTTTGTTAAAACTAGAATATATCACGTACGATAAGTGAACTTGGATACCAAAAAGTGTTCATTAAAATACAAATTAAATATAATTAAATGTTAGTCAGTTCATGTTAAACTACGTCCTATCCGCTTATGTCCCGGTGTATTTCGCGCAACTTTCATACCCCATTGGATAATTTGGTGGCTGTGCCTAAGGCGATATTTGTTTTTAATGAATAAGCGGATTTTTAATTATAATATTGGAGAGTGTACTGGTACCCCTCTGTGACGACCGTTATTCATACGGCGCTTTCTAATAAAGAGTTCTGGAAATATCAATGTTTTGTTTAGCTTCTAACGATTTAATTATCTATCCAGTATACCAAATTATTCAATTTGTTACTTAATTATATGACTATTAATGAATTTTCTGAATAAAGTTTTGTGAAAAGCCTGTGTTGATGACGCATATGAATTGAGGATTACAGGACGGAAGTTTTGACTATTTTAGACATCGCTGTAAGACCAATCGGGAATTTATAACGTGTCATTCTAGTGGAATTCTAGTTTTTCTTCTGAATGAACCCGCGTTTTAGCATGCATTTCGCATGCTCTATGTGAGCTATGGAAAGTATAAATTGGAAGTCGCGGAAACGCCTGACATCCTATTATCTCATTACTTTGTTATTGGTTCAAATAACAAGTGGATTGGCTGCAAACCGGGAAATGTTGATAGGTAAGTAATTGCCTTTTTTACAAACGTTCATCCATGAATAACACGTAGTGTTACTCGCATTAGAACAATATGAACTTATGCTACGGCAACAAAAAGGAGAAAAACAGCAGTAACTGCGCATTCTAATCTAGAAAAAGTTTAAATATCGGCTGCTTTTCAGTAATGACGCTAATTATAAGAAGCGATTGTTGCAAAAAAAGAGTGACTGCTCGATATTCATAAAGCGAGTTTCTGCATATTCTTGGTCATAGGTTTGAAGTATCACACGATCGTAATTATAACCAACAAATACAACAATAACGCAGCATAGCAGTAATTACAAAATCAACTTCAAGCCTGCACAGTGTTTTTGTTTTTGCGAGCTGTATGCAAGGAAATTGCGAACAGGAACGATGAATATTGTATTTGTTTTGTTCAATAACAGATTCATATTATTGCTAAGACTTAATCATGCACCAAACACACGGATTTCCTTGCAAAAAATAGTTTTTAGCAAATACTGAATGTAATTTCCGTCTCAATCAAAATGTCTGCTCTCCGCCATTCAAGAATCAAATAGAATGACTTTAAAGAAACATAAAATATGATTATGTTGTCTGGTATCATACAAACATCTTTGCGTTTTGTTCTTTCTTTGGTACAATATAATTATACCATAGTAGAAATGATCCGATATATTGTTTGTGTGTCTGAATCATAGATAAAATTTTCTTATTTTGATCCACAGAATCTATTCAAACTTAATAAACTACTTTTATATCTTAGCGTTTATTTGTTTAACATTGTCTTTTGTTCATTTTTCCTAGATCTATTGAACTATTTACGTACAATTTTGGGACGAATGATCGTGGTTTATTGTGATAGGTGTCTGATATAAAAGCCATCCCGGTATAGGAATAAATAACAGTAATACGGACCATGTCTGATACGGAATTTGACAAGCTGATCGAATGATGGGATAATTCTGAACTATAGTCGTATGAACGTCTTTAGCAATCGTGGATCTCTCAACGTTTATCTATTAATATTCCGCGATTCAATATTTTGTACGTTTGTATGATTACTACAGTATCGAGACTTCCAAATCGTGTTATGTTTGCACATTTGTCATCACCGCAGACAAAACAAATAGTTCCGGCCTCAAAATGCATTACTGCGGGATCTGACCTACACGGTTATTGATAAGTATCCGATTGAAAATTGAATTTGAAAGATTCAGATTTTATACGTTGGAATAAAACTGGGGCATTATTTACCTCTTTGTATGGGCAATTTTTTTAGATGCCGTGCAAATATGAATAACGGATCTTAATGCATCTCTTTATGTAACCAGTTTCAAGAGGTTTTCATTTACAATGTACAAATTCTATACACATGTCGTGATGGTATAACTTTTCCAGCTAAAATCTTGGGAGTAGAGAAATGACGTTTGAGAAATTTCTCGAACAAAAATGAGTTTCGGCTGACTTCGTTTTGTATCAAGAACTGAACATACAATTGAAGAGGACATTTGCAATGAAGCTACGGGCCTGATGGCGAATTGTGTGATTTTTCGAACATATTTACGCGCAAAGAAAGCGTTTAATGTAATAGAATGCGAAGTTTTTGTCATTATTTATTTAACAGTGAAAACCTTACTCTGAAAAGTCACTTTACCACATTTATATGAATTTTATGTCCATGATGAAAGGTACGAGGGATTTGATGAGTCTTGAAGTTTGTTGTGAAGTTTCTGTAGGCGTAGCAACTTCCAACACTTAAATTCATTGAGGATTACATTAATGAATAAGCTACTCTGTAACTTGAATTCTTCCGCTAATTTACTTAAGTAGACTGTACTAGAAATAATTCCTGTGTAAATGTAATCTAATTACATCGTAGGAATAAGTTATCAGATGAAGACTTGCACCGTGTATCTAATGTTAAGACAACCGACCATAGTACGAATAGTGGGACCGCGACCGTGGTCCAGTGGTTAGTGCGCTGGGCTTGGGTTCAAGTCCCAGTCGCGCCAGGCTATACTCTTCCGTGAAAATTTGACAAAAATGTCGATTTTTTCCATATGTGGGAAGTTGCCGTCTCCTTGTAGAAGGGTTAGTACTGGTTAGTATACAGTCCAGGTGAACCGGTCGCCGTATATAACTGAAAAAATGTTGAACAAAAACGGCGTTAAAACCGGTGGGAAAAAATGAAATGGTAGATAGTTGTGTGTACGAACCGCGGGTTCATGAGTTCAAACCCTTGACTCGTGTCCTCAGTGACGATCTGGTAAAAACCAACGTGTTTGAAGCCATTCCTCCACCAAAGCTAATCATTCGAGTTGAGAGTTACTTATGGAGAACAAGGTTAGGACTCGTAAAAATCAAGGAAATGGTATTAGGTAAACGCCACGCGCGTGCATAATTGAAATACTGTTGAACACAAGTTTAGTTTTAACTTGTAATAATTACATGGCGGAAAAAAACAACAAATAGGTTAATGAATGAATGCCATCAAATTAACATAATGTCCTTGATTGCTTAATGCCTATTAAATGTTCGGTAGGATCAATTTAGATCTGGCTCAGCGACGAATTGGAGAAATCTTATTTTCTATCGCATTCTCAATTACTATGATTTTAGGCTCTTGAGCCTCGTGGATAAAGTTCATTTTGTGAGAAAATAACATCTTTAACAATCCTCTTGTTACTGATTGGGTAATAAAGTGGGCTTTCATTTGACATTTCGTTACATAAATAAATGTTTAACCAGCCAGCGGTCAGCATTATATTGGAGTTTCATCGAAACTGAGAACATGATGAAACATTTAGCAGATCTTTGTAAAAGTGTTTGATTAAGCAACTGACTCAAAGTCTCTTATAGTGACCGCTACGCAACACTTTCACAATACACTGAAGACATTCAAATCGTTTATCGGTAGTTATCAAGTCTAAAAGTATTGACAAAAAAGAAATTGTCACTCCCAGTTTTAGATAAATGAGGAACTTTGAGACTGAGAGATAGTCTATCCTAGACACATAGTCTGAATATACACCAAACTACCAAACTAGACTCGGTTTACAGGTCATGGCTAAATCACTTCGTAATATTTCGACACACGGTGTTTTATAATTCATATTAATTTCTATTAACAGGACGAGTCTCGGTTTACAGGTCATGGCTAAATCACTTCGTAATATTTCGACACACGGTGTTTTATAATTCATATTAATTTCTATTAACAGGACGAGTCTCGGTTTACAGGTCATGGCTAAATCACTTCGTAATATTTCGACACACGGTGTTTTATAATTCATATTAATTTCTATTAACAGGACGAGTCTAGGTTTACAGGTCATGGCTAAATCACTTCCTAATATTTCAACACACGGTGTTTTATAATTCATATTAATTTCTATTAACAAGACGAGTCTCGGTCTACAAGTCATGGCTAAATCACTTCGTAATACTTCGACACACGATGTTTTATAATTTCTATTAAACACAAGTGCATCATTGAGTACTCATAGTTTATCTACGTTATTTTTGATTTGATGCCTACTTCGAAGCCTACTTTTATCAGTTCCAAAACTTACTTCAGTTTATGATTACTTCGGCAAAATGTAAGAAAAACTACCGCTAAACTTCACTTAGCAACACCTTCAATCAATTCAAAGACCATATTATAGTCATTCTACATTTCAACTTGATTAACATGAAGCTATCTCGGGGGGAAACTGTCCAGCTAGTTTACGGAAGTTCGGTGGTCCAACCCTGGCGTACGCCTTGTGTCTTCCTCCACCGTTAAAGCAATGGACCCCTGCTGCTGATGCGGAGTAACCCCCACTCCCGCCCCATTGAAACCATCCTAATATTGCATTCGTAAAGTTTGGCACCAAAGGGGGTCTTGTTATCACTGTTTCATTGGTATCTACTAGGTTGGGATATTATTTACACAAGGTTATACATTGGTATACTTCGACAAATTTGGTCTGTTATTAACTTTGCATTATTTATAATCAAACCCTTAATTACTCTTGAGGTCTCCCAGACTAAATCTTATTCGTGTATAAGTTAATATCATCGATCGATTTGTTTACATACAACCGTCGGTAAGTTTGAACGTAATCTAATGGAGAATGTTGCAAATTGGAACATGAGATTGTTGATGGGAGATCAACCTCAAGTTTTAAAATCTCACACCTTGATATCGCAGTATAATTTCAAACAAATGACACAGCTAATCTACAGCTAATATCTATACAGTTTTATGTACTGTACTGTTTACTTGCACACCAGTCATCGAATAAAATTCGCTGTAAAACTTGATTCAATACTTTTGTTTGTAGAATTATGCGTATCAGAGCCCATTACAGACACTTTTCGTCTCATTTTCTACGACTAAAATTCGCGTAAATTTTGGAAGTAAGTTAGTAAATACGTAAGTCTTTCGTCCGTAAGTTAATTCAGATGATATAAGGAGAAACTGATGTACATTTGAGAAATATACACCGCAGAATGGTTCCTATCAACTTATTGTTGTAACTAGAATCTACAAAGAAAAAATGAATACCAGTCTGACTTTACACAAACACGAATAGAATTTAGGGTTTCATGCTGGTATGAGAACGATGAAAATACAGAGTTTTTTTTTTCATTTTGTATGAAAATTTGTAAAACTTTTTCAGGGAAAGTTATTTATTGATGATCGAATATGTTTGAGTAACTTAGAAAAGATTTCAATCGATTTTTGTGCAAAAGACGTAATAAAATGAATAAAACGCGTGTTTTATTAGAATTGAGTAAAAACCAGGATATATGTACATACTGGCCCAGGGTAAAAGATACCTAACATGTAAGGGGACGCTTACACTATTAAAACTATTGAACGCGTGAAACGCCCCGAGAAATAACGCGAGCGTTACGAATGTACCAAGTATTATATCGTTTCGTGTAGCAAAGGTTGTTTTTAAAATTAAGACCAATCCATTACTACGTGTAACGAGGTGTTATGTTTAAAATATCTTACCGGAATACCTCCACATTAGGTAACTGGTAGTGAAATATGTATTTCTGTATTTTTGTAACATGTTTTCTGTCAGGAATTGTTTTGTTGAACGCTGATATATTACACTGTACATTCTCAATGTCATGATGAATATCCAATACAACATCACCTGTTAACACGTGAGCTTTTAAATGCGAAAGTATTGTGTCTGTAATTTTTTAACATAATTGTTAGTCTAGGCATGCGAACTCTCGTGTGAGATGAGATGCACTGACATGCATTGTCACCAGTTGCGATTGGTAATCTCATAAATTAACACATACAAAAATATTTGCTTTCCAACATTCCGACATTTAGATCACAAGTACTTGTTATAACATGCATAAAGAAAGTTGCGTGTAATACATGTATGTATATGATTCATGGTTCCTAGGTAATAGTATCATTGCTTCGCGTGTGTGATTGATTAAATTTGACATAGTCTATTAAGAACTATTAGAAATATATATATTTATCTCATAATTGTTCCTTAATAATGATCATAGTAATTTTAATAATATAAATTCAAAAAAGAATAAAATAAAATAATAGTAAGAAAATTAGTAAGAAAATAATAAAAATAATAAGAAAAACTAATACATGTAATTAAAATACTAAAAATATTAGTAATAAATACTAAATAATAAATATTAAAAAATAGTTGTAGTAGTAACAGATAAATGATTTTGTGAACAGATGTCGAAAAAGCAGTGACATATCTTATTGACTTTTGTACTAATTCACCGACGAAATAATAAAAGTGCTTTCTTACTTGGTTGCCACAAATGTAATGTGACAATTAACAATTACAACAAAGCAATTAACGAACATTGGTGAAATCACGTCCAAACCGTAAATAATTGGTTATTTTAACAATATTTATATTTCCCCCGGTCGTAAATTACGAAAATCAAATAATTTGTAAAGTATCAACTGCGTTTGCAAGCTTGTCAAACGAATGTATACAAATATTGGATCTGTAATTGCATTGTGTCAAAATAGTTACAAGTTGCGTGCATGATAAAATTGTTGCTATAGATCTTTGTTTTTGTATGGCGGTACCAGCTCACCATTGTTGCGTCCTATCTGCGACAACCTAATTGGTTTTATATCCGATGAATGACGGCAATTATTTTATAAAATGTGAAGTCTCTATTGTGACTGTGTTCAATAATTTACAACCTGTACGCATAGAGTAACACCTAATGTACAACTTTGATATATTATTGATATGTAGGGTGTTGAGATCACATGGTAAATCATTCCAACAGAAGGGGGACTTGTTGCCTGGAGTGTCCGAGGTGTAAAACATGAAGAAACTATACTTCAATTTGACATTCCGACTCTTATCATTTAAATATAACTTTGTCGCAGCGCCACGTGTCAGAGTGTCTGCCGAGTGATCGATCCGAGACTTAGGATATCGTGGATACATTTATTTCGCGATTGTCTGACCTATATAGGTATAGATTAAAATGTATAAGTAGACTATACATGTGTATGACGGATGTAGTGTTTATTTCCTTCGATGTGTTGCTTTATGTAGATAATATTTGTTAATAGTATTGTCAGAATACGCCAGAACCACTCTTTGATCGATATATATTAAATTGTTATATATGTGCTGACTACTAACTATTATCCGGGCTGCTGAAATTATTCTTAAATTTAGCTTGTAGCTATGATACTAATTCAGCTCTATTCAAACCCATATAATCCTTCATAACTTGATTATGAATACCAATTAGTGAGATATAATTGATATGGTTTGACAATTTTTTAGACACTAATTAACAAATTCCTGTTCCACGTTTTAATTAATGGAAGCCAGCATCACATGAAAAACACATTTCTCGTTAATCATGAACTTTTGATTGTCCTGTTCCATTTTCCTTGAAAGAATCTCTCATCAATATTTAGCCCATTTTTTAATACTCGCAATTTTCATGTAGATCTACAAATAATTCATTTTCTATGGAATGATACTTCAGTACACTTCTTAACAACTTCGCCATCTCTAATTTTGATTACATAACGATAACAAGGTTCATATGAATGCATATTTCAAGCGTTGTAATCGTTCTTGCCATGACTCTAATTTCCAAAAGAGATAAAATTTGAAGCACATCATTTATCACTTAGCGATGATGTATTTTAAACTTTAGAAGAATACATGACGCCCAACCGAGATCATGCATCAAGTTCAGAAATAATTTTCTAGCTCTAAAATTATCATTATTTAATTGTTACGCATTTTTCCACTTCTTGTTGAATACCACGATGTAAGGATCCTTGAAAGATGTTGTAAATCAATTCTTAGTTAAAAAATAAATATATTCAAAGAATGTAAAGGTCACCTATATATTTGTTGAAATAGGAAATGCTTGCCTGATGCGTCAGTGGTGATGATGTTGTTTTTTTCAATACGTTGAGAAATAAGAGAATATAATCTAATATAGCCGTGTTATCACACATTTATACCAAATAAACACTGATTGATTTTGTTCCTATCCCAGAAAATAGTGTTAGTCTCACAGACTATCTTCTATATCACTCGATCTTCAAAATATTTGCCATAGTTACACCAATCAATCAACAGAATTATTATTTGCGAGTGACAAATTGTTCTTGAACGTAGGCATGGTTTAGTGTTTAATTTGAATGTAATATAACACTACGGCAATGCTTTTTATACCCGGAAGTGACTTGATTTATACCCGGAAGTGATGTCAATGTACCCAGATATGGCATTAGGTGTACAAATTTCGTACAAGTATATTTGCACAAGCCTAGTTATTTTTCAATTCACCGCTATTACTTAAAATTTTGCACTTGTACATTTAGTTTGTAATACGTGTGTATTTCATTTTGGAATCGTCTATGCACGTATACATGTATACTGTATAGTGCACTGTTTTTTTTATTACAATGTTTTACTTTGAATATCCATACATTATTAAAAATACATCAGTGTCTCACATGCAGAATCATACCAGTTTATATCGTCATATTTCCGCTGGGGTTACTTTTTACCAAGACATTTTTGTAATGAAGCGTAGGCGTCGAGGTAATCAAAATCATCCATGTCAGTGATTCTAGTACGTATACTGTATTTTAGCTCTCCTCAGTTGTAAAATGATTTTCGATATCCATTTCGCGAACCGCCTAGACAATCCAGAAATAGCATGAAGCCGTACGAACTCTCGTCTGGTTTAGGATCATATTCTGTTTGGTGATAACTTTACCTTTTGATTTATTTCTGATTTCTCAAAACTCCAGCTATAAAAAGTAAATGAATCTAAATATCTTCTATTTTATTCACCACGTTACAAGAATTTGTTATTTTGAAATTATTGCACGGAATCGTTTTATTTGATGATTAGCCATGTGTTATAATACCTCCGCAAACGAAGTTTTCGGCGGTTAACCCGAATCGCCTTGGCTGTTGGTTGGTCGGTCGGTCGCGCGGTCTGTCCCCATTTTGCGGGGGGTATTTAATCACAATTCAGTGATAGGTCTAGTTATGTCTCATGTTGGTTCTTGCTTCCAGTAAACACCGCATGCGATAAATGTGCAAACATTTACCGAACCTCAGTTTTGGAAAACAGAAGTGGCTCATATAACATGCATCATGTCTTTGTGCATGTTTCATGTCAATTACAATTTGATTGAAGAAACAACTTATGTTGGTATAGCAGCACTTGAAGTTGTTAATTACAATATGTACGTTTCATTTTCACACTCATAAATATTTTTTGTATATATAACTTGCAACATTCTTGGAAGCAACAAAAACAGACCACTTGTAACTCATTTGTGTTGCTAAATTCCACGAGGTAATTCAACCAATTAATTCCTAAGTAACTTTTAGGCTGTTATAAAGGAGTATATTATCTTTGAAGTATTTACCACACTCGTAAACAAAGCCTCTAACATGAGCGTCATCATCTCTCATGCTCATTAAAACCAAATAACATGAGCCGATAATGAGCGTAGTTTGGTTAAGTTTAAAGTCCAGTTCCGGAAGTTCATGTTCTGTAAAACAAAACTTTTACTATCTTAATGGTGAAGAAGCACCGATGTGAATGGATCAACGCCGACAGCAATAAGCATTATGTTTTTTGTGTAATATATAGCGACAATCTGGCATCACTTGAAATGTTTAACGTTTTGTTATAGTTGAATGCAATGCTCTTCTGCTTGATGCATTAGTATAAGTGTTTTCGTTGGGATTTCAGCCGAGTAATACTGGCGCTTTGGGTATTGACAAATATTTGTTTGAAATATCGAAATTCCAACATATTCTGAGCCATCAAAGTCTGTATTTAATCCTAATGAATGATATTTTATGTCTACAATACTTATTTATACATAGAGACGGAACTTTCGAATCCATCTTATGTAACCACTGTAAAGGATATAAATATTAACTTGCTAGTGCAATTTAACCAAGAATATACTTTATGAGTGAAGCACTATAAATAAGCAATTATAAATGTATTTTCGTGTCTTCGTTGCATGTTGTTTATCTTCTGGAAGTCTATAAATATTTAAGTATCGCGTTTTATGAAATAAATACACAGTGCTATATTTCTCCAGAGTTTGTGTATAATCGAAATCGTGTTACAAAATATTATTTTATGATTGCAAATATAAGCGAATGTAATGCAAGACCCGAAATTATTTTCCCGTCATGAACCTCAATAAAAAAGTATTACGCCGCTGATAACTTTCGTTACTCCAAAAAAGTGGTTCACGAACTTCAATTCTGTGGACATTTGGATATAATTGTAGTCTACAACATTCCTCTCCCTTCTCTTCGTCTTAGTTTGAAGTTCCCGTAATTTGTAAGAAAGTGTCTTTCTGTCTTTTATACAAATTGACCTTTAAATGCTTCCCCAATTGGCTTATTTAATGTAAAATGATTAGAGTAACAAATTTATTTTGAACAACCTTGTTTATCTGCATACGATTTTGTAGCTATAAAAACTTTAAAATTATGTTTCAAGAGAAACCGTTTAAGCAATTACATTTTGCCGGAATCGCATCTTGTTTCACGAGTTGCTGAATGTTTGAACTTCATGTTTATTGGATGTGCATTAATGAAAAGAAAATGGCACATAATTTGTTGAGAGAATTCCACGACAATCCTGTTGTCATGGTACAAGGTTTTGTATTTACGTTACCTTGTAATGTATATTCTTGTAGAAACACTGATTACCAGAATTCTTTGCACATCAGTTTAAGTACTTTGTGCTCCATGGAAACCAATATTTTGTTCCATTAAGGATAGTTTTGGTTGTTAAAGAGAAAATTATGCATTCTTCATTTTGTTCACGCTACCAAAGGAAGCCAAATACTTGTATATTATCACTTCATTCAGGAACCTTGTGACGTGACTCATACATATTCTGTGGTATATTATTTAAACTTAGTCGAATTTCTTAACGTCCTCTCCATAAAACTCGATTCTTTGAAGAACCGAAATAAGGGAATTAATTCTTATACTAAGATCTTTGTATTTTATATTCTACTACGTCATCACACCTGCGAAAAGGGGACACCTGCCTACAAAGGACACTGGCGTTTTCCACAGGATGTCCTTTATACACAAGTTTGACTGTATTTTACATTATTTACCATCGGTTTGCATTAAGAAGTCGAGTATTAAAAGTAAATGTTGGATTGACTAATAACCTGATAATCAACCAAGTGTGCTCAATTATGTTCTTCCAGTGCTCTAAAATGCAAGATGGACTTTTAGAAATTCGGCTCTGTGTTTGTGTGTTTGTTTTTATAACGTATCTCAAGTCATAGGATTAATAATGTCATGAACTGAAGTAACTTCAGCAGATAGGGCGTGTATGCCGTCTTTGTAACAACATACATATACATGAAAATTTTAATGATGAAACAGAACCGAAATAAAACGACGCTAGAATAGCTTATTAATGTATGGATTATGTAGGTAACGTATCATTCAATGCATACAATTGAACATACTGATAACGTTTACCTCGGAGTGAACCTATTACATGCAAACTTATCAGGTATAGTACCTGAAATTATACAGAACGCTGGTGATGCATCGCCTTCATCTGAAACACGCGCTTAAATCTTAAAAAGACTTGTAAGAATTGCTCTGTTCAAATTATTAAAAACTATGATCTATCTGCTGTATAATTACTTGACTGTTACGAAGATTGGCCATTAAACACCTACATAGAATGTAGATCTTAGAACAATATAAAAGATTTCATGAATCAGTTATTGTCGAACACGTCGTATCCAGAAATGTTTACAATATGTTGTTCTTGTATGTTGTGCTGAATTGATATACGAAGCAATAAATACTTACATTACAATAAGCAACAAATCGGTGGCAGCTGTGGACCAATGTTTTGTTTGAAAGTTTGATGAGAATTTTTATGCCTTTGTTAAGATTTTAAAAGTACCGTCTATCAACTATATTGCGAAGAGATGCAGAATTACTGATTTAAGCACGCATGAACACTTAGGGATTTTGCAAGTTGAAATAAATTTAATATCCGTAAGAATGGGCTCATTTTAGTTTATTAAGCTGGCGTCAAGAAGAATGTGGAAACAGTCTTATCGTGCAAAGTGCATCTACACGTGCCAATAGTAAAATACAAGAATAGTATAAGTATAGTATATATAAATACCATAGCATTATTATTGCCGGAGGGAAATACTTAGAAAATTGATGTAAAGCTACGGTTACCACAAGAAAAGTTGTCTTAAATTTTCTAAAAGGTAAGTGGCAGCTGGCCTGTTCTTCAGTGTTTGCTAGTTGCGGTACTTTCTAAAATTCAGTGTATAATAATTAGTGACGCGGATAAAAATGAATCAACTATTATTCTTGATAATACGAATTACATAAACTTACTTCTGAATTGCACTTAATTCTAACATTACCACTGTTACTAGGGTGTCCATTAGTGTGTAGCTGTAGCCATCTGTTGCTAAAAGTTGAATATGTTACCGGCATGTAAAATACCACGGATCGTCGGATCGACATGCGTAACTGGCATACTGGCATACCTGAAGGCATACGGGTGTTGAACTACAATGAACAAATGATTGAAAACACAGAAGTTCGTAAATCTGACAATGTTACAGTCAGACATAACAAGGTTAATGAATATCGGCTTTAGTTTCAAGCAGTCATTATTCGTGATTTACACCCTTGGAACTGATTTCACGGTATCTGTTGAACGCGCTTATTTCTAAGTGATTGGGTATTTCAGAACACGATTATTGACTTTGTGGGCTTTTGAAAGAATTCCATCCTTTTATCTTGATAACTAAGTTGATATACATTTTCTTTGCCATCTATACTTATAGTGTTTCTCGATTAGAAAAAAATGTGTATCTGTTGTATTGTGTGTGAAATGAGAAGGAGTGGGTTTGTACAATGCTTGCGGGCTTGTGTTTTTGCGTGGTTCCTTAGTTTATGTTGTTATTCTCGCACATATTTTGAGTTTCCGAGATGGTTTTATTTGTGGCAATGTAGTCTGATTGATAAGGTGAATAATTTGCAAATAGCGTTTCTTACAATCAGTTTTTACATTTTGTATTATTCTATTGAGAGAGATACTCCATTACTGTTAAGTAAACTATTGCCTTGTATAAACATTTAATAGTGAAATTGTTGGCCATGGTCCTCTATTATTGCGTTAGTTGTAACCATCTGATAAAAAAGAACACACATTGGCTAATTGCCAACACCAACTGTGTCAATGATTGCGAATACTTTACTGAAAACCCGTCATAACCAACAATAACAACTTTGATATTTACAAGAAGCACCATGACAACAGAGTGAGGTGCAATAATACACGAATAGTGTCATATCCCATTATTATGACATAATTAGTCTACTGGGAAAATATAACAATAATTTTGTAGATAAATAATAAAAGATGTATCGGGATAGTTTACCAAACCGGACTAAGCGGACATTTCGTTCAATCATACTGATCACAATGGGTCCGTTATAACACGTTCTAACATTCCGCTGACGAGCAACCATTTTACCCATCGCTTAAACCACAGACAAATATTATAAAATCAGAAAACCCCACTTGTATGTTCTTTTTTCACTGGATTTAGCACCGTTTTTCAACAATTTTTAGTTACGTACGGCGGCTGGTTCACCTAACCAGTTTTCCTTGACTGTATTCTAACCAGTACTAACTTACCCTTCCACAAGGAGCCGGCAACTTCTCCACATATGGAAAAAAATCGATATTTTTGTCAAATTTTAATAGAAGGGTATGATATGCCGCGACCAGGATTTGAACCCGGGTCGCTGGGTTACAAGTCCAGCGCAATAACAACTAGACCACGGTCGCGATCTTGTATGCTCTTACTTGGATTGGTCAGAAAAATATTACATCGCTATTTATCAGTTGACCGATTTTTTCACAAATACTTGACTTCAGTGGCAATGGATTCGCATGAAAAAAATCATTGCAATCGTAATAAATAACATAGCATAAAGAAAATAATATCAATATGATCTTATCTATTGTTTATTGAATTCCAGTCTTTAGTTCAAAATAATTACACATGTTTTTAGAAACATTCTTCTCCTTTAATTCAGCGTTTAAAGATACCCAATGATTTTATGATATGAAAACGGCTTGGAATATATACCAAACCCATCAAAATTAAGTCGCAAACTAATAAATAAAATTCGCTGCACTATAAATGATAATCTTCAGGAAACATTAAATTTAATTATTTTTAATACAAATGTGTTACTGGTTGAATTATTATGAATTTAGCTTGAATATCATTCAGATTGCTGCCTCCGGGAATAAAATGTTTTTGGTAGATGTGTACGCAACTATGTTAAATTTGTCTGATGAAAATAGCTAGCTAGATATTCAACATGGAAAAATGTTGCTTTGATAATCAATGTTGATATTGATAATGTAAATAAGTGCCTGTGTAGTGAGTGTGCTTTCTTGTAAGAGGATCATTCATAAAGTTTCCGGACTGGACCGATAACTTGGAAAATATAAAACATGTGTATGTACAATAGTTTGTTATATGGATATATTTTTATATATTTTAATAATATTTTGCAAATATACTCAAAACATATCGTTAGTCCGTTTTCCAAGTTGTTTTATTGTGTGCACAATTTTGAAAAAAGTTATGGCCCCAGTCTGGAAACTTTATGAATGGCCCTCGTAAAATTCATTGCGATAAATTCAAAACTCCCGAACACATAAATATTTCACTTGTCATATGTAGCACAAAAAAAGTTTATTAACTGTGGAATATTACAACATTTCTACACATATCATTTTCAATCATATTCATTTAAAGTGAACAAAAACACACTCGGTAATGTTTGATTCGTGTTGATGATAAGGCTGAACATTTTCTTTGAAACAAAACACATGTTTCGCTTGAGAAACATCCAATTATGAAATTTGATTATTAAACAATATTGCTGTTGAAATTATAGTCCATATTGTATTGCTGTTTTCTGTCGTGTCAATATAACATGATTGTTCCGCTCAATTAATGACACCCATGGTGCAGGCTATGAAATTCATTCATTCTTCATAACTTGGAAACAGCAACTTTCAGATGGAACATTTGGAACAACAATGAAAAGATGCTAATTGCTATTAATCGCAGAAAGATCGCAATAACAATTGTGGTTGATATACTTTTGTAATATCAGCCAAATTGTAAAATAGACACAACGTCTGCCAAATGACTCATACATTTTGAAGAATAATTGTTTGGTTGAGAGAATAAATGCCTTTTGTTTGAATTACATACGATGAACGCTTCTAACAATTAGTCTTTTACACTTCAACTCACTTTGTTATCTAATAACCATTTCGATCAGTTTATTGTTAGTTTATTATGCATTCAAAAGAAGATCAGAAACATATATTGACAAAATTGAGACATGATAAAAAATAGAACATTAATTATTCCTTAATATCATCAGATGGTGTTTAATGCGACAAAAATATGTATAAAATTATAATTGTGGATATAATTCGATTAGAAATTTAAATGCCATAAATAGAGTATGATAGGAAGGGAATTTGGTGACTCACACAAGAGATACACATCGGTAGAAAACATGAAGTATACAAAAAAAAGATGTACCCAGCAAAATGATTAGTGAAACAGAAGAATGATGTAAAACAGGAATTACAAGAAAATAAAATTATAAGCAGCTCAAATAAGCTCAAAAAATGTAACAGCTCAAATAAGTCCGTATAACAAATGGCGATCTATCAGCAGTCTGATCCAGTTCGTATTTCTTAGTGGTAGCATGACCTGAGGCTGTGCTTATTTATTTTCAGATACATAAGTGGTATTTACATATTAATTTATTACAATAAACTCGATATTGACGAATTACATTAAATTAACGAAACTGACGTACACTGGTGGGCACACGGAATCGACGGCGAAACGTAATTGATATTTTCGGAATATGTGATTGATAAATTGACAAATAGTAAATACAATTACGTGCGATAATAGAAATTCCGTCTGGCGGGTCAATGCATTATGTATGCAAATTCGCGCAAAATGTGTTTAAATATACGAATAAAAGCCGCGAAATTAATCAAGCAAAGAATTCTTTTGTTCACAAAAACATGATATTCGTATTCAACTATATCACATAACGCACGATCGTTAAAAGAAACGCAATGGGAGATTAACTCGTTATATTCCGAAACAACGCATTCATGCAAGTGTGTGTGGGGGGATGAAGCTTAAGCGATTGAATAATGGGCATAATAATAATATGAAATATCGAGTGCCTTTAATTAGATTGTACAATATTACAACACGCTTAATTATTAGCTGCACGTTGGGTGGTTCCAACACTTTTACGTTACGTAATTTGTGTTATGTAGAAAATGGAAAGAAATGTCTTTGATATACTTTAGAAGGACCTAGAAAATGGAAAGAAATGTCTTTGATATACTCTAGAAGGACCTAGAAATACGTACAAGCATCTGACACAAATTCTCCAGTTTTCTGACGATAATAAAACGTTACTGACTAGGAAATTTTGACAATAATTAAAGAGCGCGGATGTACCACGAAATGCAATTTTCATGCTGAGCCAGTTAAGTTTCACTACACATGTCTTAGATTAGAAGTTTATTGATGAAAAAGTGTTTCTTAGCTTGATATTATCTGGAATATGTGTTATAATGAGGATGAGTTATTAAAAAATGAATGCTTTTATGCTTACACCCACACTTTCAGTTTCTGTTCTTTAGTTTTTTTCCGGTCTTCTTCAGCAGCTATTTTACTTCAAGCCATGACCCGTGGTCCAGTGGTTAATGCGCTGGACTTGTAACCCGGCGGTCCTGGTTCAAATCCCGGTCGCGACAGGTCATACCCTTCATACCCTGAAAATTTGACAAAACTGCTGATTCTCCTCCATATATGAAGTTGCTGGCTCCTTGTGGAAAGGTAAGTTAGTACAGGGAAACTGGTGAAACGGTCGACGTATATAACTGAAAAAATGTTGAAAAGCGGCGTTAAACCCAGGGACAAAATTGTTTTACTCCAGCCAAAAATTCTGATTATTCTGCTCCATATTACTGCTGTAATCACTCGTGCTTAATTAAGGTATTTTTCGTCTATTATTACATTGATGATAATTACAATGATTACGCAGGTAAGCCTAATAATAAATACTGCGTTAAGGAGGATGTAACATTCAATTTATGTTAAATTTCGGTTGCTAGTTTCTTAACGCACTACATTACCACACTATTATTTTTAAGATAGTCAAAGGAGTGTTATTATGAGATTATAAGTTATCTATTTATATAAATAATACTGTATTTAGGTATGGCGTAATTAAATTAGGAAGAAAAATAACGAGATATCTAGACAATCAACGAAACTAAGACTTTCCATTAACAAACAACCCACCTTTGAATAGACACATGGCTGCGTATAATACATTTGTTGAACTATCTGCGCCCAATTGTATAAACATTGGTTAACTTTAATCAAATGGTTAATTTAACCCAAGGTTAAATTTAACCATTTTGGTTTACTAACCATTAAAATTATCATTTAAACATTTAAAAAGGGCTGCAATTTTGATACTGGTTACCGTTTATGTTAAGATTTAACAGTATCTTAGACTTGGGTTAGATTTATTTGAGTTTTAACAAAAACAAAATTTGGTTAAACTTAAACAAAATTTTCTACAACAGCTAACCGAGTTAAAGTTAACCAATGTTTATACAATAAGGTGCTGTTAACTATCTTTGTCCTACTTTTCATACACCATTATTATCGTACCCTTTGAGGGAATCATTGATTCTGCAACCCCTAATAGAACATTAACGCAATGACAGTTTTTAAAAATCTAGATTTTCTGAAACAGTTTGCTTCACATTTATCAAAATCTCCATCTCACTGGAAAACACAAAAATCAAATAAGTAAATTGTATTCGTGCCAAAACAACGATACTTTTATAATTAATATTCATTGTTCATTCGAACGCAACTAGCCACAAGCTAAGTCATTTTGTTTGTAAGAAAATTGCAACCATTATTCTGTCTTACCATACTTTTACACGCTTAATCTTTGGGTAAATACTAATACATTTATATTTGGAATGTAGACACGAAGGTATGACTATACGAATATACAAATCAATTCCTATGATTTCTAGTTTTATTATCCGACAAAGAGAAAAGCACCATCGTAGAACATATTGCAGTGACTGCATAAGTGTAGAAAAGATATCGTAAAATAGCAATAGCTTTGTCTTCGGGACCGTTTATATTAATTATATGACAGACAAGAACGGTTCACAAATGAGTGTAATTTGTTGGTTATCCCGCTTTTATATATTTTCAACCATAAAAAATGACTTAGTAATCTTCAAAGGTCGCGTAAGCGTAAAAAAGATGTTCCGCATGAAATCCAGATGCGCAAAACCTCTGGTATCCAAACATCTACTTTCTGTGCAATACAAGTCTGCTTCCTTCTTGTTATTGAGTGTTTAATTGCTGTTTGCTTGGAACTGCGAAATTTGAGACTAGCAAATACAACTTGAGAAATTACCTGTCAATCGTATTGGGAAATGTTGCAAAACGATACTCAAATATTTTGACGGCCATGAAGACCGAAAATTACACAAATTTCCCATGCAGATAGTTGAGGAACATGTAAGCTATGTTCCTTATCTTTCAAGTGTTACTTTGCAGTCCATTTTTAGACCACTTATGAAATACGAGACACATTGATAGGATATTATACCTGAAACTGAGTACTCCTGTATGAAAACACTGATGTAATATTAATAATACCACGAATGTAGGTGATATTTTGTTATTTTTTTCAAGGCTGCTACGAGGCGCGAAATCGCAAGAAACTGCTAAATTCTTGTACAACTTTTTTTTATCTGATATCACATTTTATAACATATAATGATTGTACTTTTCTGAATTCATAAAACCTTTATTCTGGATGATTATTGTCTTGACCTTGACATCTGTCCCAGACTTGGCCAGACAAATACACTATTAGATTAATCCGAACCTGTACAGTCTCCGCTATTTTCAGTAAATTTATCTGGGATATAAGTTACTTTAATTCATCGTTTTGACAGATACTAGACTATAATCATTTGCCCCGTATGTAGATTGTATTCAGACCGTGGTGAAGAAAGTTTCTTATAAGACGCATAATAGCCATTTTGTGTCTGGGCATCAAACACTTTGATACATTTGAGCAAATAAACCATATCGCCGCTTTATACTTCCCGAACATACCGTGTATTGTAAATTGCAAACTGAAAGCTGAAGTCATTAATACTTCCAGTAAAATAGAATGCTCAATACGATAATATCTGAAAACGAACGCTTCTTGGTTCTTGCAATCTTTATTGGGTGTTGGTGGGGTTATGATATACATACTGTAAACAAAATTGATCCATATTGCGGTTGCATTTGTTTATCATTAATATGTACAGTAATTACATTCCAAATAGAACGCTAGATCTGTCTCTATATCTCTGAGCTAGTAACAGGTTAATGGTCTGTGGTGAATATCCACATGTGTAGGGGAAAGCTATGATCATGCAGAAAACAATTACGCATTATTGAAAACAAGACTATCCAACTCATAAATACAATTATGTATATTGAATCACCCATTCTCTTCGAAGCGAGCCAAGACAACAACGCTTTAGTTAGAGAAAACGAAAAATGAATTATTTCAAAATGTCTTAGCGAAGTACGTTTCTTTTCGGCGCAATTATGTACGTTTGTGTGTTTAAGGGTAAACAAAAAATGATTCCATAGAAACCCGTCGTACAAAATGTTTATTTTCCAAGATAGCTTCCGAAATATTTACAATTTGCGTCAACCAGTTTTCGTTATTTTACTGGAAAGAAATTGTGCTGAGCAAGTCTTGTTTAGTGAATGCTGTCTTTTCCGAACTAATCATACCACGCTTTGACTTTATTGCGGTTTTAAACTAAACAATAAACATTGTATGATTGACATGTGGACCATAGCTTATAGTGTCTGTCTGAAGAACCAACGTAATGTCTGTATAACAGAAAGATAGATTGGCAATCAGTTTAACAGCTTTCAAACGCTCCGTCACCATCTGTTATAGACATGAAAGATCCAGAACTGGTCATCCTATTTGGATTTATTGTTACTTAGTCGTTATGTCAGACATTTGTCTGCGCGGACAATAAATTGAAATAAAAATAATTTGTGGAAAGTGATCAATTAACACTAAAATGATGATTAACCTCGTGCTGTCTACTATTAACAAAACAGCAAAACACGAAAAAGGTCCCATGGTTTATTTCACTAAAGTGACGTATCAGCGAAAATAGATCTGCAAATTTGTAAAAAAAACATGATTGCAGACTGTTCCGAACACTGCGAGATTATGTTTTGTTCCCCTTTTTGTATGTTAGAGGATGTGGGTCTTTTTGTATGTTGGTGAAGGTGGGATTTTTGTTATGTTTGAAGAGGGGAGGTTTAGTATGTAGGTGAGGTGGGAATTTCGTTATGTTTAGGGAGGGGAGGTTTAGTATGTAGGGGTAGGTCTTTTTGTATGTTAGGGGAGGTGGGTCTTTTTGTATGTTAGGGAAGGTGTGTCTTTTTGTATGTTAGGGGAGGTGTTTTAGTAAGTGATTTTTACTATAAATCATTTATTCTATACAAACACCATCAATATATTAAACATCACTATGGTATTTACTAACATTCAGATATTAAGCTACTTGGCATCGAGTATTCTGTGATTTGTAAACCGCATAAATCTTATTTCATGTTCGAACCTAAACTAATATCAGCTTGTACGAATAAAACCATTCCTTTTTGGAAATCTTCAACAGTGATCTACCACGTTTAATGTATTTTATTTCGCAATCCTTTTTGGCCAGTTGATTTTGAAAATCACAAGCTGTCCCCTTTTCTCTGGTTTCTTCCACCGCCTCGACCGTGGTCCAGTAGTTAGTGCGCTGGACTTGTAACCTGGCGATCCGGGTTCAAATCCCGGTCGCGGCAGGTCATACTTTCTATGAAAATTTGACAAAATGCCAATTTTCCTCTATGTGTGGAGAAGTTGCCGGCTCCTTATGGAAGAGTAAGTTAATACTTGTTAGTATACAGTTTAAGAAAACTGGTTAGGTGAACCGGTCGCCGTATATAACTGATAATTGTTTAAAAACGGCGTTAAACTGGTGACAATGCCATTGGTTTCTTCCATTTCTTGTACACGTGTAAACTGTGTCATTAAGCTTTGTATAAGGCCTGTTATTCACGTTTCTTTCTGTGATATACAACAACATATTTAAACGTCAGGATGCTAGTGCAACTGTGTACCTTGATAAGTACCATGATAAAATTTGTTGTGGCATGTTATTTGTTCTTGAATATTTATATATATGTTTCGGTGTTTTGAGAATAGACAACCATTAGGTAATTTCCAGGTTCAAGTGATATAATTTTCATGACATCAGCTATGTGTTCAAGCTTATAATTTTCCAATTACATCAAAGGATGTTTCCGTTGATTTAGCCTCGTTTTTATATGCTTCATGTTAGTAAGTCTGTTGTAGGTAGTCGTAATAAAATCAGTCATTGTCTGTACATCAGAATGTTGCATGTGGAAATGGCTCATACTGTTAAACAGTGTGTACACTCTGTGTCTCCAAGTGTCAAATAAATTGTATTTGAACTACCGAATCCATCACATAACATGACAGAATCAAGCAGTAAATGTCGCTGCCCGATTTGAAGCGCAGTTTGATTTTGATGCAAGTATCGCTTAAGCTGTGTACTTTAGCTGTTTATTGATGTTATATGCATGTTTTCCATTTCGGACATGTATAAAGTATATAACATTTACCTGCTTGTAGTCTCAGCGCATTTGCATCAACTTGCCGCGTTCGTTATTTTGTTGCAAGCTGCAATAATTGCCACATGGTTTAAGAGTGGTTGTGAGCGAAATGTTCACTGCAATAATAGTTGAGTATCAGCGAACGATCCAATATCCCGGTGATGCAATGGTTACTTTAGGTGTGCAATGGCTAGAGGGCATACTTTGGCCGCGCTTTATCGGCGCCGATGGTCGGTCCTACCTAGCCTAGCCGTTAGGCTAAGAATGGTTATTTTAATGTTATGTTATTACTGTGTCTAAGGCTAAGAAAATATGTCAAGTTTACAGTTACTTGACCAAAAATAGCGTATGTAGGTAGCAAAACTTTCCATTTCTCTTTTCTTTCAAACTGTACCTTGAGGTGTGGTTCGTCCCCAAATATTTTCGTGCTTTGAATTTTACTGTTAGGATCTATATGGTGATAGGGTCGGTCTGGTTACCATACACACAACTATTTGTTTGCCTTATATTATGTGCCTCATAGCAAGACAGAACAAAAATCTGAATTGCGCGCTCTCTGAAAACTGTAAACCTGTTGATCACTGTGTCGTAATCACGAGGTTCAACATCAGTTTTATCCTAGCCTAGTTCAATACGGATAAAACGAATTCACGAAAAGTGTCTGCGTGTTTAATAACATTGATTAGTGAAGTCGTTGAATTAAATTATTAAGAGATAGTGAACTCCTCTATTTGTTTTACAATTGTCTTGAACAATCTGCATCAGTAAATGAATTGGCAGATCTTCTAGAATCATAGCTACAATAACATGTACCGGTATATTAGTGCATGTTCGCTTTGTTGTATAATTGGATAGAAGCCGGAAACATGGCAGAAATATCTTGATTGCACGCTATATACATTGAATCAATGATATTCTGATTGAACATCGCTAGTTCATGTTCGCACACAAGAGTTTTACACGGCATCCTATATTTAAGATGTTAAGGTTTTATTTCCAAACAAGCCTAATGTGCTGCAGTTTTAGGTTTTGTCTCAATAGAATCATGCATTCCTTGTATTGTACCTAATAATTACGTAATCCGGTTGTATTTATTACAAGTGCCTAAAACCATGTCGCGCATTCCGGTTACTATTCATTGGAGGATATGTAATAATTTTGGTCTTAATTGAGCAGTATTGAAAGGCAACAAACAGTTCTTTCGTCAGTTTCACATAAACTGAACAATCTGCCTGTACACACACTAAATAACACTCCTAAAACTATTTACCATCAGCTGCAACTTTCACCAAACTGTCACGTAAAAGAGTTAGCAACCACTAAAGGCAAAAACAAAACAAACACACCTTACAGCACAAGCACCAACTTTACAATCATGATCACCCATAACAATGACTTACGACAAAAACATCCACCTTTAAAGTGTCTGAAAACTTCTCCCGTTTATCATCTGAAACTTCGCATCATGAGCGAAATATGTTAAATGAAAATACAGCCAACAACTTTGAAACATTTTCGGCAGCAAGACAATTTCTTTGATTTTTTTTGTTTTACAACTAATAATAATAATAGTCAATGCAAATTAGTTTTTAGTTAACCTTCCTATTTTATAGTTATTTATGAACAAGCTCCTATGTCGTGCCGGTCCCAATTTTTGAAAGTTCATTTTATGTTCCAGACAGATAACTCATTGTTATAAATGGCGTATTTTGTTAGAATGGCACAAACATATATAAATGAGCACGAACATAAGTGTAGGGAGCCCTGCAGCATACATTATGAATAATTTGGAGACAAAATTGCCAAAGCTATGACGTCAATTTATTTACTGATTTTTAATGTCGACATTTATAGTCTAGGGTCGGATGGTCGGATGTTTTGCCAAATATATACTCTGTTTGTTTCATCGGAACTCTCGTGTATAGCATTCGTTTACAATATAGAGTTCAGCTATTTTTTTCATTTAAAAAACACATGGTTGCCGTCGAAATCCAGTGAAACGCATTGCTAATAAGATATGTAAGTTATATAAACTTATATGCTTAGACTTTACTTTCGTGTTGTTGTGCATTGAATTGTACATATATCACAAATTTGGGTGCCTCCGTGGCCGAATGGAAATGGTCTCTGACTATTAATCACTAGCTCCTCACTGTTGTGGGTTCGAATCCCACCCGGGACCGAACAAATTTTACATGCGAAGAAGCTGTTCAGATGCCGTGAGGAAGATCGGTGGTTCTACCAAGGTGTACACCTGGGGTCTTCCCACGCCTGGCGTCTTCCTCTGCCGTTAAAACCAGAGAAAATCGCTGAATGATCCTGGTTGTCGGTGCGACGTTATACCCCTGACATACATATCACAAATATTCAGACCAATCTATTCCGACCACAATATGTTACAAAAACCAAATCTGACACAAAATAGCTGAATTCTAAAATACATTGAGGAATGATGTCACAGTTATGTTGCTTAGTGTTTTATTGTGTCACATGGATATGGCTTGGTTTCATAATGTGACGACTGTGTTTCTAAAAAATGTCTGATTGGAATCATCATCGTGTAACTGAAATAAAATCTAAGACAAACAGCGACACAAAACATTTAAATGAGACGACAGCTAGTCATGTAGAGACCCTGACTTCTAAAGACTTTTGAGAGAAAATTGAAATTCCTTTGCCTTCATATTTGATTGAGTACCAGTCTTGCTATTTTACTATATAAACGAAATAGTCCAACTCAATTTGCGCGTGTACGTTCGCTGAATTATATCATAGTATAAAAAACAAAGTTTAGTACAAAATATCGTTATATGAGAAGTTCATTTTAGAACATAATGTTTTTGTGTTTTGATGAAATATTTTACAAGGCTTCGATAGTGTTAGCACAAAGGTCATCCTGCTACTGATTCTGTTCTGATACAAGCTGTGGAAATCAATTCCGTATTTTTATAATTATACACCTTCAGTTTGACAAGCACTAAAACATAAAAACTTAGCTCAGCCGTGACACACGTAAAATGAATGAAAGTGCTTACTCAGAGATTTCTGTAACCGTGTAAAAATGATACATATCAAGGTCACTCAATTAGAAGCATACTCTTTGTTGAATACATAGGCGTATGCTAATTGAAGCGAATATAGCTCTCTTTCATGTTCTCTACGACGATTTTGTTGAAGGCATTGCGTCTAAGGCAATTCGTCCTCCATTGATGATTATTCATGAAGAGAAGTTGACAGTTGTCAACCGAAAACAAAGTTAGGATTGGTACAGACTCTAGAAAAACTAGTTTACTGGAATGTGTCATACTGCTGACAACAGGCTTAAAACCTGAATTTGTTTTCTAATGTAGGACGTAGTGATCGTTTTTAAGAGCATGGAATTTCTGGCAATTTAATTCAAATCACTGGTGCGCCACGGTTTTGTTGTGGTCATTACGGAAAGTTTAGAAGGGAATGTTATATAGTGTAGAAATATTAATACAGTATCGATGTAGTTGGTCGGATATAACGCTACGAAATAGATAAATGCTCTTTAATTCGATCATTTGATGTTTATATATTTTCCAATCAAATTAGGTTGTCTTAAGATAGCATGAATGGCGACAATTTATGACATGTAGCAAATCTCCATTTAAAAGAAAGAGACATTACCAGTGTTATAAATGAAAACTTCGTAAAGGTAACCAGATGTTGTTTGGTATTGGTTAATGTGCCATAGTGTATCTTTCCATCTTTTTATCATTGTCTGCAAAGCTCGCGATGCTTTTCCCAATTGATCTCTTGTATACAACCATTCTATCGGGTTTTACTGGATTAGTGCTTTGTAAATGAAACCTGCCCTTTGTTGTATATCACAGCTTGATCTCGGATCTACAGTTTTAATGCATTCCGTCTATTCACCGTCACGTCCATCATTAGGTATATTTGATAAGCTTACTTTCTTACATTTAATTTCCCGTAGTACCATTCCCAGACAGTTCAATGCCAGGGAACATCAAAATCTAATTGTATTTCTAACGAAGTTTGTAAAGTATTTGCCGCACATTAAAGCCCCCGGAGCACATATTTCATAACATCCATAGGGCACAGTGTCCATAATTATACATCACAAAGTGTACATTACATTTGATTTGTAAGGGGCATTAAGTTTGAGAAATGCAAGATAAATGTACAAGTTAGTGAGCACAAATATTTGTAGGCATTAACTAACGCCTTGATGTTTCAACATTTTCGATTTCAGATAATAAGGAGTACGTTCCCCAAGAAAATGCACAAGGGATTTGTTCTTCATTTGAAATTGAGAGAAATATTAAACTCGCTAGAATCCCTGGTCTAATAAACTACACAAGATTCAGTGAAAATGGAAAAGTTTTATACCATAAGATTGTTCTAATTAAAATATAGGTAGATCTAAATAATAACAATTTTGTCCTATAATTTGATTGTTCATATTTAATGACGAAAAATGAGAAAATTTAATTATTTGGTATTAATTAACTGTGTTGCAATTTTCTCTCGAACATTCATTACATTCAGAATGTGCTTTGGGGAATAATTTATTATTCTTTTTTTAAATAATTCAAATATATTTTAAAAATTTGTTATACTGAGGATTCTGGAAATTTGTACGTTTAACTGTCACATCAATTTGTTTTTTTTTATTAAAATCATTTTTATACAGTAAACATGCATTGGTTGCAAACAAACAACTTTGAAAAAAATGTGTAAAATCATTGTTATACAGTAAACATGCATTGGTTGCAAACACACAACTTTCAAAAAATTATGTAAAATCATTTTTATATAGTAAACATGCTTTAGTTGCAAACAAACAACTTTGAAAAAATTATGAAAAAACATTGTTATATAGTAAACATGTATTGGTTGCAAACAAACAACTTTCAAACAATTATGCTCTCTGTTTTGAACGACATTTTGCAAAGGAAACTGAAATACTGGTCCAATTTGTTCTGTCCTTATCTTAATTGTTTCTTATCAACTTATCTGCGAAACTTGGTTAATATTCTAATACTAGTAATGGTAAATGCTCGGATATTTTGGCCAAACATGTGGTATCTTTTCTACCAATCACCTAACAAGGCTGTTTGAACCAATTTATACGAATTATGTCATTGGCGTCGAAGGCAAACATATTAACACTATAAACGTAAGAACTTTATCTATGACTTTTATGAACATCGATTCGTGATTATATAGACACGTGATCTAGATTTAGGTCTAAAAATAGGTTTGTTTCCGGTTACCCGACCGACCCATCTTATACCTGCCGACTAAAAAGTTTTTACGCATCCAAATCTTAAGGTTATATTGTAATTTTCACAACAGTGTTGCCGATAGATGTAATAAAACGTAAAAGAAAAAAAAACTACCTACCGACCCATATTTTTTGGGCATGTAACCGGAAATAAACTTTTTTTGCGCTTAGGCTTTATCACAGTTTCTTTGTGTGTTTTATACCATATTTACATTGACACGTATCATTTCGTAAAATTACACAATTCTTGTTAGTAATGTTACGGGCTCTGTTATAAATCACTTTAAAACTTTCTCTTTGTATTCATCTTTAAAGTAAATTGCAGTATCAACTTCTTAACTTTTAGGCAATGTACGTTATCGGAAATTGAATTGTAAAAAACTTGTATTATTGGGCGTTTTACAGATGACATTTCAATAATAATCTCTAATTACAATAGAAACATTTTGCCCTGTTATCATTCTTTTGTATTTGTTACCTTTTCATCCATTCTAAGTATAAACAAGCACTAGATGGTGTTTTCTCTGAAGCAAAATAGTTTGTCTCAATGCACAAAAGTCGCTTTTACGAAGAAAGTTTAATTAAATTAATTCGAAACCAAGCCTGCTTCAATAAGTCTCAACTGGCTTTCATTAACGTTCATTCGAAAACAATTGAATTACCTTAAGTCTAATACGTCTTCAATTTGTCTTGATTATATGAAAAAAACATAACCCCGGGATTAAAGCTAGATGTTTCGATAAAAAAGTGGTGTTAAAGTCATTGTATTTTCTTCGACCTGATGTACGCTTGTTGTGTAACATGTCAAGTGACTCATGTTTTGCTCAGAGAGATAAAATGTTCTACGCGACTGTAATACGATGCCAAAATGGCGACCTTATCTGGTAATCTGAAAGATTTGTGACTATTGCTTTACATTTCTAAATTCCTTAAAAATGCTAACTGATTCAACTGTCATGTTTAATGGCGAAATAAATGTTATTTACTGCTGTTAACGCATAGTTGTGGAACCATCTTGTTTAAAACGACGATTATGTCGCATTAATCAGAATATTTGAACAAAATTCAAATTTTAGTGACATTTTAGCAATTGTTATAAAAAGTGAAATACAATGTTTTTGAAGCTCTATGTATAGTTGTTTTCATACCAGTTCATTTTTTATAAATAAACTGTATTAAGAGTACCGCAGCGATGTGATGTAACGAATGCAAAATGATATAATATTGTAATTGTGATTTAGTGAATGTACAAGTCTCAAAGAAGAAGGACAATTGATGATACACACAAATGTAACATATTTGACATCTTGTATCATTTTTAATCGTTATGTCCGAAATGAAACCAAAATAAATGCATTATTATCTTTGGAATATGTATAAACGACTCGCTTTACACGTCAATATCTTTCATAGACAGTAAACCTTTGATCATTTCCAATGATAAACAATTTGAGAATCGTAAATGGCTCCTATGTACAACGTTTCGTATATTTGTGTCGTTATTTTACAAGAGGATTCAATTTACCAGAATCCATTACAAAAACAATAGTTTATTACGTGACAGCCAGACTAATAACATATTTATTCAGATTATCAAATCGTTTATGGTTCGGCTATATAACGTTCAATTATGCCGTGTGTTATTGAACCCGCGTTTTAATCTCGCCACGTGTGCCCGCCAATTCCGGGTTTCTAATGGTATTAGATTCAGTGTGCCTGAATTTACAGAATTTCAAAGTATAAATGAGATACTACATCCACAATATTTACCGTACCACATGCCCATACAATCATAAATCAACAATCAAGGGAAACTTTAAGTATACTTCATTTTGCGTTTCCAGATGGAAAAAAAATGCTCGAACAAATGTTAGTTTTCACAACAAACAATACTATACAAAATGCAGAATGAGTTTTGAAATATAATATTTAACATATTTTTAATTACATAACTCTGTTTTCTGTTAACTGTTAAACTTTGTTATTGGCTTCAGCACTTTTATCAAAGTAATAAACTGGGACATCTGGCGAAATTTCATCCAGAATTTATGACAAATCTCAGTAAGAATAATTTCTAAACGTGATAAAACGCACATTATATCAAATATTATGTAGGAAAAAACTTATATCTTATGTACATTCGAACAATTAGATACCTATGCTTTATACCCGGCAAATATTATCTTACGAACATCATAAAATGATATTACTTAAAGCTCAATATGTATTTTATGTTTACATAAGCGTCCCACTTACTACTTCCATCATGAAAATGTAGACATGCTTAACGTGTTCTGTAAGCGGAAATGATTCCGTTGAAATGAGTTTTCTAGAAAATAGTTTGCCCTGCCAACATCAAATAGATTCCTTGTAATATATGTATATATCAATACTTTAATTTGAAACACAATATACGGTCTTTTTATGCAGTTTCAACTCACTCTCCAGAAATTACTTTTTGGACGTAAACCACTTGCGAGGGAGAGCGAGCAAGGAACAAACTTATCGTCTTCAGATGAAATATTTTCTGTCTAGCTTTTAAAATGATCATATGCGCCCTTTTTTGCCCCAATCCAAAGGACCTACGTGGGGTAGTTGAGTTTCGGTACATGAGCTTTATTTGATGGTGATATCACTCAGCTCAGGTTGGTTCTGTGCTACAAATTTAATTTTGTCAGATACAAATTGTATGTTTCTTATGACTAAGGATTCAATTGAACTTTGTCTTTTTACATTAGACCTATATCGGTATTCGACAACGTCCACTGAACGAAGCTTTATGTGTAGAGAAAAATACGTACGACCTGTTTGTTATGATAAAATTATGATGTTAAAACCTTTAAACAAAGCAATCGTTCGTCTTCGTTAGTTTGACAATTTCTTGTTCATTGAAATTTCATCGATTTTATCGTAATACACCAGAAAATGCCAAGTTCAATAAGCCAAAATACATCATCTCACTATACAAGACAAATCATACATTATTGTGGCAGTCATGTGTTATACAAACCATCCGCTGCACCAGTGTACTGTAAATCTGAAATTAATATATCCCCTAAGGGACATGAGGTAAGGAGAGTACCGTTAAATAAGATAGGGAGTGTATGTTTTCAGCAGGGTTCTTTATTACCGGCTTCTTCTTGCAGTACACGGCTCCTATACATTAACTGTGAAATATTATCAATTATGTATGCGGCAACAACAGCTTTCAGGACAAATTCAACATTACAATCTGCTAGGAGATTACTAAAGCGCCCACTTTAGTGCCGCTAATTTTCAACTCTTCTTACGGCTGTTACTTTTATTACAATGCAAATTGAACCTTCCGTATTACCTTAGGAGTATAATATTACTTGAGTATGTTTAAGTTTGTGGAGTAATCTAAACGTGCTTAGATAATGCCTTGTCTCAAACGTAAGAATGTTCGTGGACAAGTTCAATGTTAAGGATAATTGAAGATCGATTTAAAGCACTACTCGTACAGAAATGCTCTTCATATTATAATATTCTTCCAGGAACAACATCTGACAATTAAACAACAGTTCTCGAGGGTGACCGCCTGCAAGATATGCAAAAATCTTAATCGCGTTTAAAACAAGATTGCACGCAATTCCTTCCCTAAAGATTTCATTTGATTGTATTTAAGATAAAATGACTTTAGAATTGATTGAAGTATGTTAAGGTAATATGGAACAAATTGCAGATTCTTTTGTTTCCTAAAGTTTATTTTGATCTGTACATGCATGCCGTTTTATAAGGAATAAGTTAGTTTTGCAACCGTCGGAAATACGATGCTATCATTTTTAGGGTTTATCTTTCAAACAAACTGAATTGTTTGTCTGAGGAGACTCTTCGTTGTGAATGTAGCATTGCCTGTGACGCGAATGGCTACTTTATGTACCACTGAATTGTTTTATTAAAGTTTTAAAATGTTGAACTATTATAAAAAAACAATGATATGGAATTACCGTTAAAATAAAATGAATCTGATATCAAGGAGTTTCCATGCTACAAACACACAAATAAAAGCTGACCTTATATGTCTTAATCAATATCAAATCATGCGTTATACAGACAGCGCCCAAGGCATTGCCCAATTCTGTGAGTAATTCCATACAAAAACCGTATTATCAAGTTACAAGTAAAACTATTCCTGTGTTTTGGCTTAGGTTTTGCGGGCATATCAATATGTGACTGCTGTAAATGTCACCTACAATAATCCGGAATTTGTGGGAAACAAATACCCCGCTACATGAACACATGTTATTGACATCATCTGAAAATATACAGGGATACCATACTTTTTAATCTCCTTTCACCGTCCGTTTGTCAGTAGTAGAATTAAGGGGCTTAAAAGTATCAAGTTTGCGAAGCATTTACCCCGACGGAGGGGTGAATGATTTCACTCCCGTTGCAAAAAGTACATTAAAAAAGGCTCTACTGCCACTTTAGAAAGCAACTTCATCATGACAACAGCCGCGACCGTAGCCCAGTGGTTAGTGCGCTGGACATGTAACCTTATGATCCGGGTTCAAAACCCAGTGGGGGCAGGTCATACCCTTCTATGAAAATTTGACAATAATGTCAATTTTCCGAAACACCGAAATAATTGCGTTGACAAAATGTTTGGGACATTCGCTGTGAAAAAATAACTTGTCGGGTGGGAAAGATTTTCAGTCGAAAATATACAAATCCTTTGGATAAACATCCATCAAATTAAGTGGTCATACAATGCGCTTGTTTCTATACAAAGCAAACTATCTGTGGCTGATTTATACAAGCTAACTGATGAAACATTCGGTTTGAGAATGCTTACAAATGTGTCATTGCTATCCATTCAAGAAATAAGTTATAATGTAAATCAAACACAGCGCCATCACTTTTTATGATTAATATTTCTGGAAAATGCTCCGAAAGCTATCAGTGAATACATAGTTTACAATTATTGGGAAGTGTTGATATAGCTGTACAAGATGACACTTTGATGAAAAAAAAATGAGTGATATAATTTACTCACATGGTACTGACACTGTCAGCATTAAGTCTTAATAAAAATCTTACACATCGTATAAATAAAATTGTTAAATACGGACCACTAACCATCCACCATACAGTCATATCAAAACATACAAGCCGTACAAAGGAACTGGCCAGAGGGACAACAAGAACGCACCATCACAACCCTATTTTTGACTCTAATTTGTTACACGTAATCATGTTGCATTGAGATTATAAGTGTTTAAACTCTAACAAGCCCAACACAAAACGAATGGAATCAGTTTTAAAAATCCTTGAAATATTTATTTATCTTCAGTAGCGCCGATTTACTGTTCAGTTCGCGTGGGCGGATTTTATGCCCTTTGTAAACTTATACATCATTTAGTCACCGAGTTCGTATATTTGTCTAATACTGTTAAAGCCAGCCAGATTCTATTATGATGTACGCGTTCATTTTTCATATATCCATTCAATATAGGAGGCCACACTCCTCATAGATATGCCAGACTTTATATGAAAGAGATATAAATTATTTGGTGAAGGAGTGTCCTGATTTTATTCTAAAATTTTAGTAATGAAAAAGACGGACTCCATATCGAAGTGAATTACAATTTATTGTTGAAATATGTCACAGATTCGTTTTAAAATTTTCACGGAATGTACAATACGTCGAACTTGATTACATTCTCAGCGCTTGTAAAAGCGGCATTTGCATAAGAAAGAGTTAATATGTTTTTCATATTGTATGTTTATACCTATTATAATTTACTGCCATCATAAGGTGCATTTTATTCATTATAGTGTTACATCCATGGTTGGGAGAAATAAGGATAATGAAACAGCAAATATAAAATATCCGATCGTGAAGGTCAAGATTTTTTCTTTTCCGTGTGCTTGCAAATTTATGAGCAATTATAATATTTACGTTTCTATGGAGATAATTGCACTTGCATCATGGGATTGGTATAAATGCTGCAGACGACATATTGTCGAACATAAGCTGTATAAATCTGATAAAAGGATGTAGAATATAATCAAGGCAACACACAAAATAAATTGCCTCTGTCTGACATTTCCACAATATTATGCGTTCACAATCTTGAGGCAATTGTTAGCTGCAGCACGACGTCACCTGATAGGGCGATCTTAATATGACGTCCAGACGAAATATATGTTTGAATACGTGTTGATATTACTGTAAATTAAAAGCACCAGTGTGCGTACTCAGCGTACGCTATCAAAGTTACAATTCATATGTATTATCACCATAAAGTAGTGAACACGATATGTGTTTTTTTTCGTACACATTCAAACTTTACATTCTTAACAACAATAGTACCCCATAACTGATGATGCTTTTTTGATTGTCTAATAATAAGTCTTGTTAGCGGAAAGGAATTTAGACTCATACGAATAAGGATGTTTAAAATGTACGATTTTTCCTGAAAATGGGAGTAAAGAAATTACGCATACTACTCATAATAATCTTAATAAGAAGTCCTCCCAAGTCTGTTACATTACATTTCCTCCAATCATATTGATAGAGTTACACGAGACGTTTCTATAACATTTGCCAAGAAGAACTATCCGTATGAGCGAAATAGAATAATATGGCGAGATATGATATTTCACACTCTATCAGCACCACAAAGATACATTGTAATTCGTCTTTTACTGCAGTTTCCCTTGGTGCAGAGATATCTACAGAATTTACTTAATTTTAGGCATCTTATTAGTAACATTTTATTGTTTCTTCACCAAATTCAGCTGGGAATTCATATATGCTGATTATCCAACGTATAGACGAGTTTTATAAACAAGTAATCAATCTTTCATGTCATATTTAGAAGATGAGCGACATCGCTGAGTCAATAAGTTACCACACTAGGGACCAACGTTGTATTGTGTCTGTCACATAGGAGTTAGATTGGTTAGGCTCGTGCTTTGTCACAAATAAAGACGTCTCTTCGCCATCACTTTCAAAATAGACAATGGTTAATTGAATTACATCTCAACCGTTCAATAAAATTTATCATATCATTTTCATGACTGGCATTTTTTCACATCGGATGCCAAGTTTTTGTACAGGCATGTCACATCAAGTCCTAGACATTCTCTTAGATGACCTTTGATGACAAGAACGTATTTGTTTTGTCTGTCGACCGTAATCATAATGGTAACTTCAATACATCTGGGACTGTCGGGACACGATCAATAATGTGACAAATTAGCTTTCTATATGTGTGTTATGTAACCTTAGAAACATATTGCTTAGTCTGTGCCCAAGGTGACGAGGAGACATCACGTTGTAGGTAGCCGACAGACATGCGCTGTATCACATGTTTGCAATTAAGAGACAAATATTAATTACAAGAAAGTTAGGATAGATCGACTGGTTTCCATATATGGTACACATTCATTAATTAACATTTCGCGATGATCATTTATTTCTTGGAATGTTGCTTTAGGCCATCAAATCATTTAGAGTATCAACATTATTCATTAACGGACATATTTGCAGTTGAACAATCCTTTCCATTTATGAACTTCTTGAAATAGTGTACTTTCATAAAAAATTGCCAAAAGTCAAACTGTTCGTGCAGCTGAAGATATTATTTTTGACCATTTGACCAACTTATATGTGGGTGTATTGTTTCATTGGTGGACTAAATTTGCCACACGGAATTTCGTGATACCACTAACATTTAATAATACAATGCAGCATACATGCAATGCTATAAAACAGACGTGAGGTTTTGCGTAATAAATATGTCTATTAGATTGAAACAAAAAAGAAATGACAAAAGTCTGTTCCTGCATTTCTACACAAAAATGATCCTGCATTGCTACACACAATTATTGTAAATGGTTACGTCAATATCATGGACAATGTTGAGGTAAATGCAGACTTGTATCACAATATTGCGTCAAGATATGTTATCAGGATATCGGAATGTTGCTGGTCTATTGGGATATAGAGTGCAGCCAATATGCGTGGTTGTCCACCCAATTTATGTCACGCCAACTGAGCTAATTACAATGAAACTGTCATCAAAATATCAGAACTTCTTTTTGTCGACCCAGAGACGATGCTTAATGGGCACTGTAAAAATGATACGCGAATATACATATACTATGCATACAAGGTATATTCAAAGAACAACAAAGGAAATCTCAGAATCATATGACACATCTAAATATCAATACCTGGACCATGAACTCAAATAAATACCTTTCAATTTATACCAATGATTAATTTCGGTCAAATTACAAATACATAATTTTTGAAGGGAATGGATCACCTTTTGAAAATTACTTAATAGCTGAGCAGAAAGGACTTTCCCCATCGTTCATTTAGCTAGTCAGCTAGAAACCAAACGATCATATATATATATATATATATTCAAAAATTGTGTATTTGTAATTTGACCGAAATTAATCATGTATATATATATGCAGGCACAATCAAGACATCATGCGCAGATCTTTTGCCTTTTTTAATATGAATGAAAAATCGTGTTGAACGCGTTGTTGATATGTTCGTCTACAAAGAAAGGTCTAATTTACTGGTTGTGTCATTTATTTGGACACTAGATTTTACTTCATTTTGTTCGTTGTAAATAAAGTTCAACACAGTGTTAGTAGCTGATATCAAATACATCCAGTAAACCCCACTAACATGTTCACACAAAGACCTCCTTGCGAAACATGCATTTTAGTGAGACTTCAAATTTCTCAATTCGAAAGCAATAAAAGTGTCACTAAACAGGCATATGTCACAATTTATAGCTGGTGTTGGAGAGTGCAAATGCATTTTGCTATCATCAATATGAGCTCTTATACCATCAGTGGAGTTTTTATCGAAGCCGATAAAGTTAGTGACACAAGGTGCTTTGCAGGGAATGCAAATGGAAAGTGTGCGAGCGCAATAACATCGCTCTAAACTTCACTACATGTGTGAAAGATAGGTGGACATTGTTCGACAGGATTATCATTCATTGGCTGTTTCAACTACTTTTATACAAATTTAGAGTCAAGTTTTGTTACTTCCGTCATTCTGAGAACACACCCTTTCACTAGTCAATATTAAAATGGCAAAGGATGGTCAACCTGATGTTTGCATTAATAAAAATAAACCGCTAGGTTTTATTATTCATTTGACATTTTAGTTTGTATTTAATTTTTTATTATTAATGAACTTACCCCTTTCATTTTTAAACACTTTCAGATAAATTTTGGAAGAATAGATTACAAATACGATAGTCTTTCTTTCTTTGACTCCTCGCTTTCATGAGTTCAACATGAACATGAACATTGAGTATCAGTAACGGTGGTAGTTAAGCAGTATTTGTACATACGTATGATCTAACCCGATTTCTGTGACCTGTGTACGAAAATTAAATCAAGCATTCAATAAATAGTTGGACAATGATGCAGCTTTGTTGAAAATAGTTCCAAGGTGATATCCGTCGTGGTGATGGTGTTTTAACTTGCATTTTTTGTGTTCCCGAGTGAAACATGTTTGTTTTTATTTTTGGTCGGATGGTGCTGTAGGGAAGGTTGGAGATTTTGTAAGATGCTTTCTTCTACGAATTCTTTTTCATGTATATTGAATAACAGAAATGAAACTCAAAATTGATACGGGGCATGTTTGATGTTTTATCAATTTTGACGTATACAATGCATAAACCTTGTTAGTTCGCGGTCGATATTCCGATAAAATAAAGAGCACAAAGATAATCAACAAAAAATCAAAGTAATTGATGTGCAAACGCTTTCCAAACGTCCGATTGAACATTTGTTAATCATTAAATTATTCGTTTATTGTGCTGAGAAATCATTGTATAAAAGTTAATACGACCTTAAGTGCATATAACTATCATTTTTTGCATGTAGATAGGAAAAGGATCCCTGGGAAACACCACATACAAAACATCCCAACTCCTCCAAAATACTTCCTTCCCAAGATCCTGCGACCAGAAACACATCTAACACAAAGGGCCATACAAAAATGGAGGACAAAACACAGTCTTCCAAAGGGTGCCTCCTTGGAACGGTCTGTGGTACAGCTGCGGAGTAAATTAATATGTTGCAAGTACGGCGCCTCCCGGACGTAAATGTGGAGTAACTGCCTATAAGATAAAAGCGTTGGCTATGAAACGTTTGTGTTCATTATAACTGTACGCATCTTTCCGTACTAAATGAATCAGAATGTTTAAGATTATTGCATCGGGATAAACAATGTTGAAACAGTATTTATGTTATTATTTGGGTTCTAACTTTCAAGTAGTGGCTAAATGCAAAAAATCGATTTTAAGCCATTCAATAGCGTGCGCAATTTAACTCCGCGCTTGTCACTGGCGTTTCATTTGTACTGCGAACGTTAATTGCTCCTTTTGTTGTCAATAAATGTCATGACTATAAAAACAAGAGCACTAATTATCAGAACAGGATATTAGTTGCTTAAAATGCAGAATCCGGACCAGTATTTTGAAGTTGTGAAAAAGAAATTGCCTGCTATTTTTGATTCCTAATCCTATTTCACGCTTAAATTGAATTATTGTTTCCATTTCTGGATCTATGTATGAACATATTAGTGTTGTATGCGGTAGTGCTTGTGAGTGCGCAATTGTGTAAATACTGTCAATGATATTAATATTGAAGATCCAACTGTCCAAAGTAAGAATATTTATATTCGAACTAAGCGTAGAGAAGACTGTTATGTCACAAAAGACTGAAAATGTCTGTCTCTGCGAGATTATTCATTAACATTTATACAGTGCCGGTATTAGAGGAAACGTTTCGGGACAAAAAGTAAATTTTGACTTCTAAACTGCATAGTGACATGTTTTTGCTTTGATCCATCAGTTACAATACAACCATACGTGAATTATCGTCGTTCAGAAAATATCTAAACTTGTCTAAAACCATGTCTAAATCACTTCATTTAATGCACGTTTGATTGATTCCGATGTATAAAATTTAATAGACAGATATGTTTTCGTAGTTAATGTCAGGTTTATCTACGTATCTATCAAGTTGCTCTCAGGAATAATACAATGTTACAATCTCCATCTTTCCAAAATAATTGTTCGTAATCATAAGACACACTTTATGAACGGTTTGAATTCTCTGATCTGTATCTAAACAAAATATGACACATTTAAAAGGCACATTTCGTATTGAATATGAAATAGACATAAAATATTTGAATCGTTATAATTTTAGAAATATTTCCATGAGCATTTTCTTTACATTCAGACATATCGATGTATCATATCTTACAACAATACTTATGTTTACGGTTCAATATAAGAACATGTTTAAATCTCCATAATTGGTTATAATTACACAAATTTTGGAATGCTTGTTAAAGAAAAAAGAAGATATCTAGTATTACTTATAAAACACTTTGGTTAAATCACTGTTTTTGCTCTCAAATTGGAGTTTATTTTTTGAACCACCTAGATTTGCAGTGACTCTTCGGGCATGGCTTATTTCACCTCGTTGAATGATTCTAATAGTCAATACGCTGAATGCAAATTGTGATAATTATGTGCTAGCTTATTTCATCGTAATTATCTATCATAATATAATCTGTCAATACCGATGTTCTCTCAAGTAATTACAATATCATTTTAAACACTTGATACATCTGTTGTTGATATAGCTAGAGATTTTTGCCCAACGGTTAGCACGCACACACATATATACCAACCGTTTAAATTAAAATTAACACATTGTCAGTTCCAAAGTCAACAAGCTAGACCCTACTTTGAATGTTTTGTAGCATCATCCTAGCGTTCGGTAGATCATCCATCATAGTCTTGTATAACAAGAGTCACGCAATACAGAACAGGAATGGATTTTACCGAAATAAATGAAAAGTGGGATGCTTTTAACTTCGAGAAAATATTGGAGGTTTTGATTATATACCTCTTTACTGCTGGTGGAAAAAATGACATAAAGCCTAGAGAAAACGAATAAGATAACACAATATTCAACTATCACCCTGCTATTGTCTAGTAGAAAGCCATAAATTGAGTATTGCGACGCAAGTAGCCGAAATGTTATTGCAGCTAATGCTGCCACACAAATATTGATGTACTCATAAAAACACACCAATGTTGTAGCACTTCGATTCTGAACTTTGCTATCTTATTAATCAAATTGAATAGGAAGTGGTTACGCTTTATTTCTGCGTACATTAAATTTCCAAACCCATCAATTAACTCGTCTATGTTTTCATTATTCCTTGGTCTTATTTTTCGTATATATGGAGTATTATAACTTCTTGAGTCACCTAATTCAGTTCAGCGAAGTCCGTATCTTAGACTTAAAAAGCAATTTAATCATTAGCAGAATAGTCAATAAGTTTACAGGGTTATTACTTTTAAAAGGATTCTCTCATTGTTACGACTTCATTGAGAAGATTTACAGACGGCTGTGTATGATTTAATTGTAATGCTCTGTCATGTTGAAACTCTTGCAAGGAAATATACAAGACTTTAGAGTAATGTAGATCTCATGTCTCAGAGGGACCTAACAAGATGTTCGGTTGAACGCGATATGAGATGTGTTTATTGTATGTGTGTATCTGTTCTTTTGCCGTATTACTTGTAATCCGCGTTTCAATCGTCACGACATTCAGTTGCATTAACAAGTTCTACGAGGTTACCAACTGATGCAGCATTTGTCAGCAATTTTCATCGTCTTCTGTTTAAGTTTATGTATGGCGATGAGCCAATGCATTTGAACACAATTTAACCAGTCAATGTCTTACAGAAAAAGATGTGCCAGGACCTTGTCTAATCCGTGACTGTTGGATTAGCATTAATGTACATACCTATTGGGATAATCTAGAGGACGTAGATTTGCTTTGTAATGGTCGTGCACCTGTATTTTGCCATGCTTTATAAGCAAAACATATCAAATATTGCTTCAAGTTTCAAACGAGCATAATTTTACCACTAAATACAGGACCAACATTTTATCTTATGAGTTTCCAAGTGACGTGATTTCATTGATTTAGTATCGTTTAACGGAAATGCGCGCGCTGATCTATTGAACCCAAGCTTTCCTATAAACAGATGTGTGCATAATTGCTCTCCTGCACGCAGCATAAACATTTGATTCTGCATCTTTATTAGCAAGACAAACATCCACAGTAACTGTTACATTGCTTTTGACAACTGAAGTTTCAAAAACATTGTTGTTTTTTATTAATGCTTCTCTTCACGAGTGGCGAAATTGTCTTTGCCGGGGTCAATCTCTTGATTTTTTGATACCCGTTACATCGGCTCAGTACAGCGCAACCTCTCCAGAACGACCTTCTCTTGAGCAACAGCCTCCCTTCAACAACAGCTGGACTTTTCCCACTGTACGGTTATTTCGATAACTATTGTTTTAACCTCTCTGGAGCAACAACCTCTTAACAACAACATAATTTTGCCTCTCCCAAAGGGCGTTGCTTTGGAGAGGTTGCACTGTATTATCTAGGCCTACGATTTCTTATTCGCCTCATCATAAACATATTTTTTACACATTTTTCACATGTACTATCAGGGAGGCATTATTATATGTATTGAATTTCATGCGCAAATTATTTTGGAACAAGACGGTTTCATTGATGTATGTCCAAGATTATTAATGCGAGCTTCTAAACTTGGACAGCCTATTTCATGGCCTTAATGTTAACAGGAACCTAACGTATCTCGAATAACCATGTTATTCTATGTACTAAATGTAGTCAAAATATTGGTCAAATATATTCCGTCATTCAGTTTCCTAAAATATTTTTCACGTGAAAAGCATTTCCCAAATGATCTTTTTGCATTGGTAAATACATTTACGGTCCGTGATAATATAGTTTAACGTACATTAAACGATGACCTTGTCCATTCAAATGTTCTTCTTAACATAAATGATGTAGTAATGATCTAAATGATGTAGTTTTAAGCCTAAGACAAGTATGAACACGTGACCCTACTTAGAGCTTGTTTTTACTGTTAAAAGTGTTGATTCGATCGGATATTATTTTAAAAGCTATTAGAGTACAGTCATAAAATCTGCGTTAACAGTTTGAACACAGTTCTCAGACTCTCTTGTTTTCCTTCCGTATCGTGTAATGAAATTGAAACCGTTCAACTGTTATAGAGGATCTGTAGAAGTTTCATATTTGAATAAAAGGGAATCAACACATCTCAGACTCTCTTGTTTTCCTTCCGTATCGTGTAATGAAATTGAAACCGTTCAACTGTTATAGAGGATCTGTAGAAGTTTCATATTTGAATAAAAGGGAATCAACACATTCATCACTCTTTTTATGATTGAAAAAAAACATTTAACTATCATCATAGCCCGTGTGTATTGAACCATTTATTTTGTTGAAGCTCATCAAGAGTGGAAAGCTGAATTATATCATTTTTTTTCATTTAAGAGCAGGTACAGACAACGCGTCATTCAATTTACACTAACCAAATCATTGGAGTGGCGAATTAGTCAGAAGCAAATGAACATTGAAAAGCTTTAACCCAGGACTCCATTATCCGAAGTCAACCTCTTATATCAATGTTTGCAAACGCCAGTTAACAATTATGTAAGTACGTCAATTAAACCGCAATAAACATTAATTATAGATACCATCTGATCGATTAAAATCAAGTACCATTTGCATGGAGTCTTATTTACTTACTTGAATTTATATAAACTATTTTGTATAAACTGAGTTGTGGTTATAAAAACACTTAATCTACCCATTACTATGTAATTCCAATGGTCTTTGATGTCAGATATCTCGATAAATTGTTTCTTTACTAATCACTATCGGACGTTACTACAAGTATTACCTTGGAAATATGGTTATAAAGCTTGGTTATAGTTCAGTGAAGTTGAAACTGTGTCTATAACTATTAATTCGAGTATTTACATAATAATTTCATAGAAGCATTCCAGTTAACATATTCTAGTAGTAATGGTAATAATGCTAATAGTTATTTCTGTACTAAAGAACTGAGAGAAAGAGCTTTAATGTAAAAATATTGTAAGTAGCTTTCTTGTTAAGTAAGACATTAAGCTCATAATAAACATTTACATCCTTAAAAGAGATCAAATCCAGGGTATTACAATTAATTAAACCAATCAATCTATATTAGTTTGACATTAACATGTCTTAATTATAACTCAAACGACATCAAATTAATATTTTGATGAGATTTATAAAAAGAAAGAGAGCTCAAAGATGATAATATGGAGAGAGTACTCTTACGATAAAAGTTGTCTTACAAAAGCGTTCACTATGAAAGTTACTATAAACAGTAGTTTAAAGTTGGAACGCAGTTCGCAATTCGAATCGTGAACTGTGTTCCAGAACGCAGTTTGCGATTCGAATTGCGGACTTTAAACGGCGTTCAAACTTTATACAGCTACTATAAACTGCCAATGTAGAAAAAACACTCATCTACAGTGATGAAGTTCTAGTAAAATTAGATATTCAGTAAATTCTCAATCCATCCCTATGTCTCCCGTCTTCCTGTCTCTCCCTGTCTCTCTCTATATATACATACATATATATGTACATGAACATGGTACTGCCAATGTAGAAAAAAACACAATCATCTACAGTGGTGAAGTACTGGTAAAATTAGATATTAAGTAAATTCCCTCCATCCGTCCCTCTGTCTCTGTCTTCCTGTCTGTCTCTCTCTCTATATATACATACATATATATGTATATGAAATGATATTGTCTTCCTCTATAATTTTCGTCTCATTTTTAGGCTTACGTTGTATCTTAGACATAGTGATGGAGGTATTAGCTGTTATAAAATTCCACAGTTCCTTCCTTGATTATTTTGTTTTTGTCCTGTATTGATGAACTTATTTCATTAAAACCTTTATTATTTTTTGTAAACCAACTGAAAATTGTCTGCACGTTTGCGTTTGTGCCTTCTTCTGCCACCTGCAGTGTTCATGCTGTTTAATAGTTATTCATTCAGGATATGAAGCATTTCTTGGTTAATTAAAAAGTAATTACATGGATTGTGCGAAACTGCACTAGTTGGGTGCTTAAAAACGATGATTATTTAGATGTACGTATTTATATAATGCCCCGGGATATTACCTTCTTTATTTTGTTTTAAATGTCTTGTAGTCTGTACGTTGTGTGTGGTTGTTGGTGAAAGCCTTTGATTTGTGAACTATGCGTGTTTGTTTGTGTTTGTTGGAGCGGGCTTAAGACATGTTGACCAGATTATGTTTTGCATAGTTCTGTAAATCAGTGCAGCAGCTGGTTGCGTATTTATTATGCCGTGTGTATGTGTACCTATGGTAGAGCGATATTTTGTGCATGTTCCGTTTCTACGGAATCCGTTTAAGCCTTTTGTCAAAAAAATATGTATCTGTCGTGTATGATAAAGGTATGTTTATGTGTGGTGTATACATGTATCTAACAATTCGAGTAATGTTTAAATATGTTGTGCTCAATGAATACACATGGTCCAGTGGTTAGTGCGCTGGATTTGTAACCCGGATAGTCGGGTTCGAATCCCGGTCGCGGTAGGTCATACCCTCCTATGAAAATTTGACAAATAGTCGATTTTCCTCCATATGTGGAGAAGTTGCCGGCTCCTTGTGGAAGGGTAAGTTAGTACTGCTTAGTATACAGTCCAGGAAAACTGGTTAGATGAACCAGTCGTCGTATATAACTGAAAAATTGTTGAAAAACGGCGTTAACCCCGGTGACAATAAGCCACATAAAACAAAACAATGAATATACCAATGAAATGAAACGTCTTGGTCAGAGGGTGTTTCGTATAAGTTTTGTTGATATGCAGCCAACGTTGTTTTATGTGATATAACGTGACATTATTTATCTTATTCTTACATAATCCGATCTGAGTTTTAGGCAAACATCAAAGATTAACAAGATATCAAATCACAACTCAAGTTACAATGAAAACGACTGATTGTATTCGCTTATACCGCAGTGACATAATCAGTCCCATTTAATTCAACATAACATCTGCCTTTATGCACTAAGTAATGATTTGACCTTACAATGGACCCAACGAAGTATTGAACTCACACAATGAGTAACATGCTGCAATAATTGGTTATAGTAAAGCCTGTAATATATTCTGTGACTGAAATTGTGTCATACGAATACCAGATGGCCACCCCCAGGGACTGTGTGTACATACAATAGTGACAATGTCTATTAGTGAATGGTTCCATTAATCCGTCCAATATGAAAAAAACTTAACTAAAAGCGAGGCATTGCCTAGTATTTTAACTTCAGACCACGTGGCGGCCATGAATATTTGATATCAATGCATATACTGTATCACTCGTGTGCGGTGGTGCGTTAATTTGCTAGGTAAATATCAATTGCATAACAACATCATGCAGACATCTACCGGTGACCACAAGGTGGTTTTCGCTTACATGAAACAAACATGAAGATATTAAACTCATTGGTATTCAATTACGACTGACGTTTTTTGCATGCTATTACTATGTTTTTGGTGGAGTTTCGGTTGGTGGGTTTTGGGGGGAGGTAGTATTTTTGGGCAAGGTGGGATTCTTGAATGTGTTTTTTTCTGGAGATCATTTTCTTATCTATATGTAAAAACACGAATTCATTTCTTTTGCGTCATTTTTTGACTGACCGTGTTATAGAATAAAAATCATTATTGCTTACTTTTTGTCTGAAACCGTCTTTACAATCCTCTAATGAACAGTAGTAATACGAATAACCATTTGACTTTATATGTTCTTATGATGTTGCATAATAAGAAAGGCCTTTATATACTTTATATACTGAATACACGTATGTATATTATTCTCTCTAAAGCATGGATACTCTAGTCAAGAATTATACACAAATGATATACAGTCAAATCTGTGAACAAAGGAGATCCTTAGGAAAGACAAAACGTGGCCTTTATTGACAGATGGCCTTTATTCGGAGGTCAGTTTGGTCTAAATAATAAGAGACGGTTTTTCAAAGAATGGCCTTTTTTCACACAGGGGGGGGGTCTTTATTCGAGGGTGGCCGCCAACATAGGTTTGACTGTATCGGCCTTACTTTTGATTTGCTGTAACCTTTTGCAAAAACACAATTTGCCTGCAGAGTAAATCATTTGAATTGATTAAAATGTAAACGAAGTTGCATCCTAAAATTTAGCGGATCTGTTTGTTTTGTTATCTGCTATTCCATGTATAGAACATTTCTACTCTTGTCTTCTGGTGGTTTAAGCATGGCACCGTAAAATTTATGGATACGCAAATATTTTGATATATTGCACACAACAACGACGGAGAGCGGGAAAATGACTGTCAGGCATCGCGAACAATTCATGCCTCTAAATCTAGAATTATCTCACTGTTTGTAACATATTGTCTGAGTCACGTATAAAATGTTCGGTACTGTTAGTTTGTATCAGATGTAAGTCCATATACATGTTGTGATACGCGTTTCCAACGTGCATAAAGTTCATTACAAAAATAATACGCGATCGTTTCTAAATATCAACTCTACCACAATGATTTAATATCTTCAAGTTCGCCATCGATTAATGTAAGCATGTCAGTTCATCATAAGTTCATAATTTGACTTTATTGATATAACGATTACTTAAAAAATGTCATTAGTTATGTTTCTAATTGCTCTCAGCCTTGTGCATTGTTCTGTGTTATCAATGGTACCGAATGAGATTAACGTTACTCCACAATTCGCGTAAAATACGCATTTCGTAATTCGTATCTCCTCAATTGCGCTAACCAAGTCGGTTCATATATATTGTACAATATTATTCCAAATACATCGATGTGATTATATGGTTGCTTTATTATATACACACCTTTTCTTACACCATCATTATCAATAATTACGTTTACTCCCCCGCATAGTTAAATGTTCACAAGCTGAATAAGAGAAAAGTACTTTGCCCTCAGCGTTGTTTTCATTGATCTTCACATTCGTTTATTTAGCTGTAAGTGGTGCTAAACGTTGATGATTTTTGTTTATTGAGAGTCGGTTTGGAGACAGAGGTCCTCCGTAGAAACGAACAAAGAATTATTGGATGCCTCACGGTCCATTTATCATAATCATTGGAAACAAAGCAAAACAATTTTAAGAAGATAATGGATTGGAATGAATATGAACAAAAACTTATAGATCTATAATAACCCTGAAATTTATGAGCGTTTGGAACTCTGGGTTATTTTATTCAGACTAATCATTTTTCAGAAAAAATGTCTGGAATCTGATTACATGTTTTATTGACCAGTCTCTTGTCGCTAGTTGTCAGTTCAGTTTCATTACAGTCATATTGAGAGGCGTTACATGCACTATTATGACTAAAGAGCAACCTATCAATATTTATACTAATTATATTGTGTTCAGCACATGTATTAATGTAAGCTGAAGACATGGGCTCCGGATTGTTTGGTTATATTGAAAACACTACCATTAACTCTTTGCCTCATACGCATACTTCGGATCCTTCCAAATTCAAAGTTAATTTACAAAACATTATTCTATTTAAAAAATGGGATATTTCTCTCTGACAGAGTGAAAAGCATTGTGGCTAAAGAAGCCATTGCTCATTACAAGTAATGGCTCCTTTTGCCACAATGTTTTCAAAAGTCGTCTGCTTCAGATGCGGGGAAATGCGGTTTTACGAGGTAAAGGGTTTAGACCATTACAATATAAATTCCTCCTATTTACGGTCATCTGCCAAGAAATATTTGGACAGACCGCACAAAAACCCCACCTTTCGAAAATACTACCTCCCCTATAACCCACCAACCTATTTTTCTTTTTTGTAATGAAATTACCTGACAATTATGACTATTCCTCAGTCCTTGAGGAGGTCATAATACATAGGTCGTATGGTAATTCTATTTTAATATGAAAACTTCCGGATCCATAATGCAACATTGTAGAGGGGGAGACAGGAACACCTACTTGTATATACAAACGGGTCTGGAGAACAATACATTGTGTACAGTGTAAAATAAGTTTGAGAATATCCCATTTTTTTACAACTTACAGGCATACACGCCAATATTCCAACTCTAAGAAAAGTTTTTATATCATTTTATGGTACTAATACAAGAAAATCGTTTGCTTTTCTTTTTTTCGTCTTTACAATTCGAGTAATCTCATTAAATCATCTAAATGTAGTAGTTTTAGACGCACGAAATCTCCAGAATAAGCTTAACAGGGCTGTTCCGTGTAAATGGTTTGAAACAACAGTGTCTCTGCATTAAGAATATGCCATTATTTTGTTTTTAACTTAGCAAAGTGAATATAAATTGAACTACGATCTCTAACATTTAAATCCAAACATACGAACTTGCTGTAATCAATGGACACTCGACGAACATACTCAATCCATTCTTTTCATAGATATTTTCAACCGACACACACTATATTTGTTTAATCCAATATTGCATATCATGTTGTGACAAAACCAATACATATATTTTCTTGAAATTCTTTACTTCTAAAACACATCGTGACATTGATATATTGGTGTTTAGGAATAGTTTTAGAATAGCAAATAGTCAGTGTAATATGAGGTACAATTAATGCTTTTGCCAATATTTGCTGGCATCTCCACTTGGCATGTTTCTCTTTCAAAGCAACAAGAAACATATCACATGGCAGTTTCTTCTGTAAAAGACATGTCAATGCAAAAGAGCACATGTTTTAATCCAAAATACATATTTCGTTTAAGTTATGAGAAGCACTCATGTTCAAGTTAAAGACTTAAGTCGTCACTTGGATGTTCAACTACATCTCAAACCTGTATGAAGCTTTGTGAAACAATAAATGTACACTAATAAACATGCTCCACATTACACTTCGTTATTTAATCTAAATAAAACAAAATTTTAAATTCAATAATTCGACAAACAAATGTTTTTATCAAAGTTGTTGAAAAAAGATATAACACTTTCATAGATGTATGCTTTTCTATCAGATCGTCAGATATTTGAAAGGTTGTTTGTTTCTTTTTTAACCTTGACGCATCTCCAAATATTTGTTTCTTTGAAAATATCTATGACCTTGAAACAAAAGTGGTAGAGCAATGTTATAAAAGCACAGCAATTAGGAAGATCACAGACATCCAAACGGCTGAATCATATCGATAAACTATCAGTATCATGCAACGATGCTGATGATTGAGTCGTGCGGGATAAATCATATTTGGTTTTTATATCGAACCGAAAATCTAAGTCTGAAATTTTCCATGTTTCAGTTTATACATTATAAAAACAATTAATGCATATTTTATTAGACAATCTTTCATTAGAACAATTCTTGACATTGATTAGTTGTTTTATTACACATATGTTCCAATCATTCCAGAAGTGGGCTAAAACCTATTGTAGAATATTTAGAACATGGAGTACATATTATTAAATAATTGCCGAACCAGAAACGTGATAAATATACAATATTTTAAATTTTATCGTCAACAAAATAAAAACGAGAAATTGAAAGAAATATATTAAATTCAGTGATTTCCAATCGTAAATGCATGATGTGCAGTGTCTATAAGCGAAGAATTTTGTGGACTTAATTAAACGCAATCCACGAATAATGATTGAATGGTAACTTCTATCGTTCTTCATAACTCTTTAAAATCAACTCATTAAATATGCCAGATAATTTTGCGATGGTTTCATTAAACGTATAATAAAATGAAATAGTTTAATATCATCTAGTGTGAACTTTTGGATCGTCATAATCGATCTTAACCGAATATGACTGTTTGAATGAGAGAGAATTCAATAAGCTAGAATGTGAGTTTTAATAAAATCATAAAGAGCAAGACCTCAAAATCTTTTTAAAAATAGATGCCAAGATGCAATACCCGATAACAAAATTATAATACAGACGATTTCGAATATATCGTTGTGTTCTGTCAACAGGTATAACCATTTTTCAAAACACGCACAGTTGTGCGTTTAAAGCTTATACAAACTTCAAACTTCATCAGCTTAACTTTTTATCTTATGTCACGGCTTCTGCTATAAACCATACGGGACACAAATACACTGTCACACATTTTAATCGCGGCGGGTAACACTACCCTCAGACACTATAGGAACTGATAAGAATACTTCAATTAATATAAGATGGATTACATCAACTTCTAGCACAATGACAACCTGATTGAAAACTTCACTGAAAAACCTGAGCAGCGTGATAACGTTTTAAAAACACTCTGTAAACACGGTAATATTTCTCACCAAAGATCATGTCATTAATTCAGATGAACCCAAACATGTTGTGAAGGAGTGTTTTTTATCCATGATCTTGCTGTTGATAAATAGGAAAGTGTCGTTCCTAAGCCCTAATGAGTATTTTATAAGCTTTGCTATCCTAAGAAAAAACAATACAGAAGGTTTTCGGTAATTAATTTGTCTCAGGGTAATGGTTAACATAAAACCAACTTTTCACTCGTTGATGAACATGTTGATTGATAATGAAACAATAAGCTTACTTCATGTCTGGATTGTCTGGTAGCCACAAAACAAATTCCTGTCATAAAGTAAAGACAAAACACCAAATTATATGTTTTTGTTTGGAATAATGATGGAAATTCAGTCGCCTTGATTGGAACTGCTTAGTAATAGTGTACTTGTGCTCCACGAAGAAAAATATAAGAACAGGAAAGTCAGGAAAGATTCATCATTGCTAAAACGTGACAAAACAGAGCCTTACCGGCAAGACTGATCAATGACTGGTTGTCTGGAACGACTGTTACCTGTTGTGGTCACCATCATGATAAAAAACATTCATGGAAGTACTTCTTTGATCGTCGATATCATTCTATTGCTCTACCAACGATAAATAATTTTGTCTTTATGAACATAGATGCCGAAAATTTCATGTATGTCTGCTATGACCCTGGATCTAAAATATCACAGCCATCTTCGATAAACTTACAGAAAACATTTTTTATAACTTATTTTTATAACTTAAAAGTAAAGGAATAGGTTTACACTAGAGACTGAAGTATGCCGGAGATACACTAATTTCATAAATCCCCCTTGAACTGATGTCTGAACGTGTTTTTCCATCTTGTAAATATCTGACTCGCGGATACATATGAAATTCAATGGGAATAAAACATGTAGCAATTACAATAACTTAACTTTGGAATTGAACAAAACATGATGCATGAACTTAAATTCAACCATTTTTGCTTTTCTTGAAATCGATGCTTCTTGGTTTCAATAAGCATATTTTGCTCGCGCATGTAATTATATTGAACTATTTAAGAATATCACCCGGATTATGTTGCCTTAATATAGCATATACCTTTTTGTTGAATTGAAATGCCATTAAATGTGTTAAAAAGACAACACAATTAATCGAATGGTCAATTTTCTTGATCTTCTTAAAACTGATTGAAGACCTGGAAAGATGGAATAAATACTGCTAACGGTGGGAGCTGTTTGTATGTCTTATATATACAGGCGGGAGCTAGACAATCTGTTTAGCGAAAAAATATTCTATAAGTTTTGAATATAATTCAATATCATTCAATGTCATTATGAATCAGACAATCAAAATTGATAATAAAAATTAACACACCAAGTACTTCAATGTCTATCCTTTCCATGTAACATCAGAAGTAAGCAAAAAGGGAAATGATAATTAGAAAGGGAATATGTACAACGGAAGCAATAAGCATCACCATAGATACCTAATATTTAGAAATCCTGTTGGTACAATTATATCAAGTCTAAAGAACAAACTTGGTAGAAAAGTTATATGCGGAATTAAGACATGTTTTGTTAAATAATTAACTTGTTCTAGAACCAGTGCATAACTATTTCATTGTGCCACGTCGGTTCGGAAAGCTTCTTTCCAAGCCCAAGACATCTTACAGAATGGCAGACATAAAAACTGATAAAGCCAAATGCAATCACATAATATGAGCATTAGGATCAAATAATCTCTTACTTTAATCAGTGACAGGTGTGAATTCACAGAAATTAGAAGCAACTCCGTAAATTGTCTTTCACACTGTTTCCGTTTCTCTCAACTACATTACACGTCCACAGTGACAATATTTGCCCGCCTTGATTGTGTTAGAAGCCACTGCAATGACTTTGGTTGTATCAAATGATGCTAAAGGCAGACTGCTATTTTTTTTTAAAAAAAAACTTGCGCAATGATTGTATGACATTAGAGTAATCGAGAGTCATGCATGCAGCAGATGTGACGAGGAATCGTTAATCACACTTATAAAAAGACGATAAACATTGGATGGTCATAGGGCAATTTATTGACCCGTGTACGAATAATCAGGAATGGCGGTCTTTTTTACCTCAACATCTTTTTTGTTCGTTTCCGTGTGAGTTGGGCCCACGAAACTAGTTTAAACTCCCTGTAGCTTTGCTCTGCAGACCCTCCCAAAGGCAGTACCCTCCGAAAGACAGTATTTTGTTCTCTATTTCTATGGTTGTATGTGTTTGATGGGTATTTGTTCGAGGGATTTTGGGTACAGTAATATTGCTTTGTGTATGCGTTTTTATGAATCATTTCCTTATCTATATCTATAAGAAAATAACATGAAAGTGGTGTACTAAATCATTCACGATATGAAAGCTGTCGGAAGTTCTTAGACAAATTATTTCCGACTTTCCATGCGTCTCGAACATGGCAGCGTGATTTACCATTCATCCCAGCGACACTAAATTATACTACACAGTATGCAACAATTCAAAAAATGGAACCACGAATCTGATTGTTTGGAATGAAGGGATGAGAAATCTAAGTATTTTTATTCGAAGTATATAGTATGCCATGGCTCAAATTAAATGTCAATTACGAAATCAATATAGATTATGTTTTGGAAAGTTAGAGAATAATAGAAGATTTTGAGAATAACAAAAGTGCTTATTTGAGAACCCAACAGAAGAAGTTCAGGTTTAACTCATTAAGCTTGTCTGCGAGGTAAGATTTAATATCTTTTGTTACTTTATTTTATTGTGTACAATTATTTTCCTTCTGATGTAGTCCGATCAAGGTCAAAACAAAAACAAGAAGTACAACGCAGAGGATTATACGTTGTTTAAAACAAATGTATACACCTACATCTTGACATTCAATCCAATTAAGTTAATATGATTATAAGATATTAATTTTCAACAATCGCACTTGTAATTAAAACTTTCAGTACTGAATGCTTATTATAGGCATGTAGCGGAATTGTTTGATGATACGGTAATTGATATAAGACAAACGAATAACATGTGTGCTTGATGCTAATGGTACGGGGAAGAATCCTTAAAATGTTACGGTGAATTGCGAACTAAATATCAGGTGCAAATGTCTTCTAGTCAAACTTACGAAATCCTGGATTATAATTCTTGGTAGTGCTTTTAATTTATTTGCTTGCACATTTGGAATTTCGACGTATTCTAAAATGGTGCAAGTATTTTAATATCAATTTAACAGCAATCGGTTTGGCAATGTAAACCGCTTTAAAATTCAGACTTCAACAAATTTTCTCTCAAAAGTGCACATCAATCGCAGATTAAGATTTGCAGGATACGTTTGTACTGGTGGAATATTTTCGCTGCATCTAATTTGTTACATGATAGAGGTCAATTCAGTGCTAGAATGGTTCCAAGAACTCAAGCCCGTAAAAAACTACGAAAGTCATAAAAACGTGATTTTCGAAAATTAATGTTTGAAGCTAAATGCTAGTTTCAACAAATATTTCACTAAGGTGTTTTGACATAATTGCCATACAATTATTTGATGCATATGTAAATTTATTAACTTTTCATGCTTATATGTAAAATGTACATTCTGGAATATGATATAACGCATACTTATACGACAATTTTGGATGAATTAGATTTAACGTTAAGTGCACATAAAGCTCATTCTACAACCGAAGAATAACAGGTATCATTAAGAGATAGAGAACTAGTTCTTCTAAAAATAAATTCACCTATACATAAACACGGAAACTCTTATTTTGATGAATAAAAATAAGTGGAAAATAAAAAATGGGAAAATTGGTATAATGCATTCAAATAATGCGGACAAATCAGTCGATGGTCGATGAATAGTGAATTCTTCCCTGGAATAAATGGGTAAATTTGTGGACGTTTCGAATGAAAAGAATTACCTCACATTGAAATACATAGTTGCCCTTTATGTCCGATTGGTTTTTAAAATATTCATGAAAAAGAAATGTTGGTGCGGGTTTGTAGAATGATTTAATTTCAGGATTTGTCGGTTAAACTATCTAAATAAAAAATAAACCCGTATCTGAGGACTTATTTTCTTTTATTCATGGAATTTCACGGAACCTTTTTGCTTTACAATAATCATTTACATATTCGATTTAAACCATTCTTTAATTGATATGACGTTTTTGTACAAAAGCTGTACAAAACATGTTTTGTTGCTCAGTTGTATGTTGATTTACTTCTACCCCATATATATATATACAGTCAAACTGTGAACAAAGGCCACCATTGAGAATTACAGAATGTGACCTTTATTACGGTTCTCAAAGAATGGCATTTATTCACATGTTGGTCTTTATTCAGAGGCGGTCTAAAACACTAGTTTGACTGTATAAAGAGTTGATCATATTATGTTAATCAAAACTCTAGCCGTAGAATAGGCAACACTCATACTAAATATACTGGAATCCTTGTTACTGACAAGTATCTCTCGCTTAAACACATAGTAAGCTTTGCTGCATGAAGAAATCAGCGTCATCAATATGTTTAAAAGCCCGGCACGCACTAATTCTTTCGACCAAATAAAATCCAGATCATTGATGTATAAAACAAATAAAAGTTAACAGTCTACGATGAACTCGACAAAATTTATGAGACTCATGTAAATGTGAATGTCAATAAGATAATTATACATTAAATATTTGATCCCAATTGGTTTAATTCTCTAAAAGTATTTGCTGAGTGAAATGTCAACGAAACACTTTTTTAAATTTGAAACAAACACCTTTGATCTAAATTTAAATCTATTTATCTTTGAATCCACAGCATGCAACAATTTATATAATCGTGTTTACAAATCCTGTTGTAATCTTAAAATGTCAGAACTTTGTTTGCTCTATATAATGGTTCCGTCCTCCGGGATATAAATTAAGAATTTTTTGTGCTCCCATGAATATCAACAGCAGTTGTATCTAAAATGGCGTCATGCCGTGGTTATTACATTCCATGTCAGAAGTCAGAACGAATAATGTATTAAACGAAATTTTATCAACCTGAAAAGTGTTAAGGTACAGGTTTACTTCACTTTGATAACAAAGATAATTAATGACCTTTGTTGTGTGTTAAAATATTCTGTGCGAAACTTGCTCAATAAACAACGGCTTGATGATGATAAGCTTGTCTTGTAGTGAGGGCTATAAACAATTTGTAGGAACAATACTCTCTAATGGACACAAGATATTGATACAAACTGGGGAAAATATTTTGTATTATATTGATTAGTAAAGGATTCTCAGAAAATTACCCCCCCAGAAACAAACAAAAATACATATAAATAAATGATAGACAGATACATTTTATCGTTGCTTGCATCTATCAGATGATTTATATTTGACATAACGTTAAGGACTTGGTATCCTATCCGGTTTATATCAAATAAATTGTTTTATTCTTATGTTAATGGAATATGTATACAAACTCATGATAATGGATCATATCTAACTGGTTAAAAGACTGTTAAGCTACATTACGTACACTTTAGACACGTTAAAATAATTGCATGAATAAGGCCTTTTCCAAACTGGTTGCGTTATTTCTATGATTTAGTTAATCAAAGTATGATGATTGGACCACCATTTTAACCGGTTTAGATATACATTTGTGTCGCCGATCCTTACGCCCCTCAAACTCATGAATGAACATAGTTTAAAAACGGTGGATACATAAAATAAATCTGAATACCTCTTGTTGTCTACAACATTCTATCACAGACTAAAGATAATAAGATTTGAAAAGATACAGAGAACTTAAAACACTTTTCAGGATCACAGCTTGATCAATTTAATCACGTCTTATTCAGCTAAATTACTTAATGAAGCAAAGATGAGATACACGTGGTTCCTGGTAATTTGTGTCGAAACGCATTTAAGCTGAAACAATTGCAATGCCAATAAAATAGAATCAAAGCAATGTACACGATTCCAGATAATTTTGACAATGATGCAGAGATGGATGCAATTGCAATTTAATTAATTAGTTGGTTTTCGTGTGGTCCTTTGTGTTGCGTTTTGGGTTGGGGTATGGGGAAGGTCGGATCTTCTTTGTGGTCTTTACTTTCTGTTCATTCACACAGTTGTAAGTAAAATACTTGAATACCATTCATTCTAAATAATGGTTTGTTATATTGAGGAATTTAAGATTGTCACCAATGTTTCAAAAACAGTAATTTATCAGCCTGTGCATGCCACTAACTTGATTCAGGACGATATGACCTGTATCATATCATACCGATGTTTAGTGTCTAAGATGGAAATGAACCAGAATTCTGTGATGGTTAGTTTTGCAATAGTGACCATAATAAGAAAAATTGGCTGTAAGTTCATGTGCAACCCTCTCTTGTAATATTCGTCTCTAAATCAGAAAGTGGACGATCGATGGTAATATTATACGTCAAAGTGGTAAAATAACAAAAGAATGGGAGAAACTGTAACTGAATGAATTCTTAGAGATTAGGATAAATCCAATTAGTATGTTAGATTGATATAATAGTCCTGAATTTTGACGGATTTTCGTTTTAATTTGTATGAATATTGGCAGTAATACAACAAATAATGTTTGTTTAAACTTTTGTCCAATTTATGGTTTTGAGTTCAATATAATTAGTTAGCTTCCTCTCTAGTTAAACCTGACGTAATTAAAGTTTCAGGGAAAAGTTTGAATCGCTACACCCATGATTAGCTCATGTAATAAGGGGTTATTTCTGAGTTTAAAGAAATATTCAATATTATCAATGCTCCAGGGGACACTATCACCATAATTATTTTAAAATTAAAGCTACTTAATATTCAGTTTGAGAACGACTAACTTCAATTTGGATCAAATGCAATCAGTTAGGTCATTGTATGAAATGTTTGCAATGGTAGTTTAATTTAGTTTGTTAGACACATGTTATGCGTCTTTTATTGAGTAAACGTATTTTGATAAAACTTGAAGACTATTTAGGCTTTAGCTTACCAATTTCGGGCGTTTTCTTTTGGTAAATGATCGACAATCTAACGCAATGAACATCTCATATGGTAAGACAATATCGTACCGCTTATGATTTGAAATAAGAAATCTAGCGTTCAGTCAGAGAATATTTTGCCAGGTAATGTAATTTACTAGATGTTGTATTATTGTAATGCGGATGGTGATCTTCTACGAATTAGTTTATTACCACTCCGGCCTTTAATCCAGTTTGAGTGAATTCTTTGATATTGTTTGGATCAAACGCAATGGCGGTTAATGTTTGATTTAGTACCATTTGAGTTTAGCAAGGTGTATATTGACTGATAGGCAATAAACGAAACATCTATGCTAAAAGAACACATTGTTGGTAACATAAAGATAAGAATAACATGTTGAGAGGTTTGTGGCTTTTTTTATTATCGATCGCTTGCTCGGGGCATGTTGTAATTACGGTATTTCCCTAATCCTCACAAATAGTTTGCTAATAGTTTGTAGATCTCAATGTTTCTTTCACTGTCAAGAATCATTATGTTATATAGTCAAGTATTCGTTTGTTATTTATGTTCGTAGTAATGATCCTATGTCAGTATGATGTATTGCACGTTTGTTTCGAAATCTTTTCATTTAATGTAATTTATTTTACATTGATGTTAAGCTTGTTTTACTACCTATATTAATTATGCTTAATGACTCCGTTTTGGGCTACTTAGAGCACTAGTGATAAATGATGAATTGGTTTAAGAGTCTACTGATGATTGATGTCTTAATATTTTGTTACAATGACATAAATATAGTAAGTCGTAGATTATAAACTAAATTTTCGTCTGAGTTTAGCACAGATACGTTCTGCATTTCTATGATACAGTGCAGCATGAAAACAAAAACGAATCAAGAGTGATATATTGTATAAGAAAATACTTATAATAGCGCATTTATGCAAACGTTTGTACTAAAACATTTGTTAATGATATCATAATAGTTGAATCCGTTTGCATACCATGTTTTCCTTTGTTCATACCAATAAATGCACAACACATGTGTATTAGTTCTGGCTCGGGCTTGGATATGATAAATAACTAGAATACTCTTCATCTATTGTTACTACGTTATTTTGCCAGACCCTGTCAACAAGTAACTACTTTCTCGTAATAATGGAAATCGGGCCAGAATGGGTGGCAAATGCATTTACAAGTTCCCGGGTAACCGAACGAGGTAAACGAAATAGAAAATTTTCTTGTGAGAGAATGAGGAAAACCACGATGTTTGTTTCCTATTTTATCATCTTTTAAAGATAATTATAGTTATTTAGCTTCTGGACTACCTTATTTTACTCGGTTTAATGTCGTTTGAAAACCCATTAGACCAATGTTGTTTAAAATTGATAGAGACGTGTATTCTTATAGGATCCAGCTACGGTTGTTATTTTTCCGTTTCGTTCCAGAACGTAATTGCACTATTGAATGAAATCGTTATCTTCACATGGTACTTCACTGATACAAACAAACAAAAACGTAATAAAACATCCAATGGATGGAAGACATTAACGCTCACAATCATTGCCTGAATTATGCATGATAAACCTTAGTGTTGAATAAATAAATCAATAACAATATTATTTCACTCGCTACTAGATGCTACCAAATCGCACCCACAATCACAAACACAATCAGAAATAAGTACAGTAAAACAGGTGAAAACGAACTCCCTAAAAACTGAAATTCTCTCCTCGATCTTTCAAGTCCCATTTTTTTCTGTTCTTATAATCAAAAGTAATAGTTCTCTGAAAACCGGAATTTTTCAGAAAACCGGACTTTGGGATCAGTTCAGAAGGGGTCCGATTTCAGGGGTTATATCGTACACCAAGAAAGATGCGTTAGTATGACACACTGATTCTGAAAATCTTTATGTCTTTCTGGAACGAACACGCTGAATATAGTGCCAAAGTATTTCTAAAACCCAACAAAGAGTTTACAGAAATAAATCAACAATTGCATTAATTTGATCATGCAGCTATATGCTTACAATAGTACATATATATGATTTTGTTAGCACCCACATTGGCACTTCGCAGCTTCATTTTATGGAATTCCACGACTATAAGTTTATCATTGAAAGAACTGACACTGGTACATGAGGGCCTTGACTATGTTTTTTGATCACGCACAATTAATGAAATCCAAACAATTCACTATTCTCTTAAATTAATTGATATTAATTTGATAAATGTAAGTAATCAATTACATTTTGAATGTTTTGATAAATATTGTATGACTATCGGAATTCACTCACAAATAATTTGATAAATTAATCAAGATGCGTTCCTATGTTTAAAAATGTGAAGAATGTATAAAGTATTTGAAACTCATGATTTGTACTTGTACAAGAAATAGTAAGCTAAAATGTACTAAAATATTTCAAGTAGAAAGCAAGAATAATTATCTTATGTGTCACTCCATGCTTAAAATCTGACAACTGTTCATCATTTTCCTCAGCGATATGCAGAACATCAAGATTATCAGCGGTAGATTATTCTTTTAATATATCGTAAATCAGGTAACCCACGGAGTGATATCGCCGAAACTGGAAACCAGAGTTCGGTCTTGTTTGATCCTCCGCGGGTCACAAAGTACACAGTTCCGAGAGCTTTCTTATCGTAAGCACATAAACTGGAAAATAATCTTTGAAAATCAATAATGGGACGTCGGCCTGGAATGACGTTTTAGCAACATGAGAACGCCATCGGTATGCTTACCGCTGGCATGTCAGCAAGAGACGTTGCTCGACATTTCCATCGCCACAAATCGACAATGAGTCGACTGCTGAATAGATTGATTTCAGCAAACAGAACGTCGCAGACCGACCCAGATCAGGCAGACACAATAGAAAATGATAGCCTGTGTTACAATACAATACAATACAATACAATACAATACAATAAGTATCCGTAATGCTAATCATACAACTGAATCGTAGTGATAAACAGAAATAGCTTTACATAGCTATACATAAGCCAACGCCGGCTTTTCATAGTTGCAGACCAAGGTCAACAACAATGTAAAAATAAATTTGAATGAAATACAGTTCCATTTACTAACTATTCCTATAGCATTATAAATGCATTAGATTCCTCGTAATGCAACAACAACCTAGATACGCTAAGGAAAACCCTTAAACTGAGCGTAAACTCAACTCAAATAATATCCGACCCGCGTACGAAATATTTTGGACCGAACCCATAAGACTAGCTAAACATTTATGAAACCCTGCGTCAGAAAGAAATCATATTACAGAACAAAAGTACCAGAAATGAATAAATTCTTACCTCAGTTCTTTGAGCATAATAATGATTTCACATATCATAAAACAACGTGTTGTCTTTCCATCATATTACGTCTGTGTGCGAATTTACAACCCAAAACCAAACCTATATAGAACTAAATTGTCACACCCAATATCGAGAATTACAAAACCCAGGAAATTCTCGTGGAATTCATGACAAAAATATCGTACGATACTCAATTTATCTTAACACATACTGAGGCTCGTACACGTAGATTTATGAAAAATACCACGTGAATCAAGGTTACAAAAATATTAACTTACATGTTACTGAAGACAGTTAGATATAAATTATATGAAAATGCTAGATTCAAAATGCAAACAATAATGCCCTATCTTTGCGATCCAACAAGAATTTGCAATCGAAAATATAAGAATAAAAAGCTGATACAAAAATTTCCCTTCTTTACGTTGATTAAAATTTGAGGCCCGGCTATGCACTTTGTGACATCATGAAACATGCACGCCAGATAAACAACGATCAAAGTCAGTGACACGATCGAGAAATACTAAATGAAGTTACCAAAAAAATCCTGCAATAAACGGAATGCTCAGACTGGTAAAATTTTTTTCTCTTTATGAATCCTTTCTACAATTATGACCACCACCTGTTTGAAGGACAATGGCTCGTCTATTGAACATTATTGTGCTTACTCAAACTTAACAAACCATATTATTGTGTTTTTGAGATTATATAATTGTACGTATAATGTAAAAACATGTTGCATACGTTTTATATACGTATCAATAATCATTATAGTTATACATGTTCCTTGTATATCCCATTTTTGCACATGTTACCAGTGTGAATAATTTCGTGGTATAATGAAGTTTTCCGTCCTCTGTTTTTTTTTTATCTCGAAATATGTTAATGCCTTGATTTTTTATTACGCACCTTTATCTTTTTCAAACAAAAACTGTATAATATAAACTCTCCAAATCAAAAATAAGTGTATGACAAATATACTTTATACTATGTCCATCAATTGTCAGGGACTGAGAGATAATTACAAAAACGTGCAAGATTGAACAATACATTTCATTACAAAAAAAAACAATATTGTTTTCATTCAATAAACTCATTTCACACCTGCATTATCTTCCCTTATAAAGGCTGAGCTAGATGAATGGCTATTATTTAACTCATACGGTAACAACTTAAGCAAGGGATGTTCAATTTTCATTAGGAAAAACTTAATATGTGATATAATCAGCTTTACACAAGACATTAATGTGCGATTCCTCTTAATTAAAATAATTATTGAATCAAATCCCTACTGTCTAGTAAATTTATATGCAAATAATGACCACACAAATAAAAATGTATTTTTTACATCTCTATTGACAACCATCGAAAATGAATCACAAGACATGCTTATAGTGGGCGGCGATTTTAATGACCCTCTAGATGCTTACAAAAATAAGAAAAAACAAAACAATGCATTTAAAATATCTCTAACGTTAGTCACCCGGTATACTATAAATTAACATCTAGCTGTACTATACTTTGCATGTACATCAACAATGTTAATACTTTTAACATGAGTCATTAAACTCTTAAATGAAAGTCTGTGTTTTCCTTTCATTAATCCATCTAGTTTATGTATGTTAAGTTTATGTATGCAAATGCAATTTATTTTTGATTTGCAACTACAATGTTTTATACATGTGCTTTTGTAAGTCAAAATCATGTTCAAAGATTGCTATTAGCATTTCCAGATATTTGTTACATAGATTCTTATCTTGATATACTGACATCACATTTATTCATATTTTGTCTTATTGAAATGTTTTGCGTATTTACTTTATGGTTTATTTCTTGTTTACCAATGTACATAGTGTATGTCTGTGTTTCTTTGCATAAAGATTTCAATTAAAAAAACCGACACTAAACAAAAAAATTGAAATATACTCAGAAGTTATGATACTTAAAAAATTACATACTATTAGCAAGTACATTGTGTACGGCCACATCCATCACTTATTGCTCTTTTAATTGAATAATCATCTTCATTTGTCTGTATAGTTGTAATTATCTCTTATATGTTTCTTGTATTTGAATGTATTTGAGTTCGGCTCTTAATATGTTATGCTAATGCTGATGATGTAATTTAATACTTGAAATATTGTGTGTATTCATTAAAAAATAATAATAAAAAAACATTGAAAAACATCCAGCTCATTAACCATTGGACCACAGCTGCGGCCGGGTCTTGTTTGAAATATAGCAATAAAGTGAAAGCAGAAACTTTTTTTGTTTTCATGAAAATTCATTATAAAAAAGTACAACAGTTTGACTTAGCTTTGCTTTCGGTTCAAACCTACGTATTATTTTATTTCGAAGTTTTAGATTATACATTTTGGAATTAAATTATAGATGCAGGGGAAAAAACGTAGTTCTAATAACCTCAAACTATGCATTTGTCTGAGATGAGGTAGTTTGTTCGGCAAGAAAGAGAGCTATGTAAGCGTAATTATATAAATACTCGCGAGAAGAGTACATGCTTAGAGAAATAATGAATGTACTCTTTCCAAGAGATTTAGCACTTTACGAACTTTTTACTGTTTATTTATAAAGTCCATAGAGCAAATGAAATGCCTGTCTGCTATTATAATTATAATCATAAATACATAGAAACCAAGAATGATTTTCTGCAAAGCATACAAGCGCTACAAACCCTGTAATTAAGGGTGAAACTTTGCTCTTTGTGGAATTAATGAACGTGGAACCGAACAAACAACAGTTCAAGTGATCTTGAACTTCGTTTATCACATTATTTAACCATGGAAGTTGATATGCTAACTCTTCGTTGATTAAGAGAAACATTAATTAGCGCTTCTTAAAACTAGATTGCTTCAATAATGTGGCTTTATTGCGAGGAAACCTATGAAATATTATGCAATAACCGTTTACTTCACATACTTAGCTATGTAATGCTTTTATGTGTAATATATTAATAACTTGGCATGCTGGTAAGTTATATACATAATTATATATCCTTGATTACGTATAATACCTTTATAATGATTAATTGTATCGTTTAGGTATGCAATATCTTTAATTCAGATATTATCAATTCCAATCTAGTCTTTGAAATACATTGGCCTGAATATGTGGGTTTAATTATTTCCGTACTGTGTTGTTAGAATTCCTTGTACAACTTAAAGTACATTAACTTACATGTATTTTGTTATATGAAATAGAAATATGCAATTGTGCATTGGTAGGTAATGGAAATATTGTCCTGAACAATATCTCTACGCCAGGATAATTTTCCCGAAGAATTCGCATTTTCAAAATCATATTATTGAATTAATTCTGTTCTGACATAGCTTTAACATTTAAATCCACTTTTAGGTCAGCCAATATGAAATATGATAACTTGAGTCAAATTATTGATGTACAACTTGGATAGATTGTTTACAAGATCGTTCGGATTGCTTTCTGATGTCGTAGATAATTTAAATCTGAAAATAAATAACATTACCGAACGAAGGATTTCTGGGTTAGTCTTTACATAAAATTGTCCATGAAACTTCGAATACGGTATAACAACACCTAACAGACACTAAGAGCTGAATCAGTTATTTGAAAAGGAATATAAAGAACTACTTTTCTGATAAGTATTAATAAACTCCCATACGGCCCGAAAAACGTCTATATTGCTTTGTCTGCATTCAATGACAAATTTCATTTCTAGCTTTATCGAATACCAGGGGAAATAAAATTGTTAAAATAAGTAAAAAAGGTAAAGGAGTATATAATATAGTTCGCAGTTGATAAATTCATACATGCTCGATTTATACGAACGTTGGTCTAAACTTATTCAACGAAGCTTGGCCCTAAGCTGTGCATGCAGGATAATGAAGTTGACAGGAAAATAAATGAAATAAATGTACACAGAGATGACTTCCAAAACGTCCATCTTGTATTTTACTTCTGCGGAAGAAAATCATTAAACACATTTGGTGGATTACTAGATGGACTTTTTATATATTCAGTAGTATTTTTACTCTTACATAGAAGATATAGTTCAGAGAAGCCCACATAAAGCAAAGATGAACTGACTTTTTTCAAATATATTCAATAATTCAATGTAAACCAGTTTGCTATGTTTGGTTGCTTGGATACTCTCGTTTGAATGTCACAACCTAATGTATCGGAATTTGGATCACTTAATCATTGTATTATCTTACATATTTTACCAATACAATGTTTATATTGATTTGCACCAGACCCACTTTACCCAAACAATACTTGACGGTGATCTCTCCATTTAAACGTTGCAAATCAACCATCGATATATTAATGCTGTAAAATGTTTATCACCAAAACAACATAATTATATCGAAACATGAAATTTCCTGTACCCGTTTTCTATCATTGTAAAGCATATTCATTGACTTTTATTATCGTTATCTGCGTATATCTCACTGACTTTATTCTCATGTACATTTCAGGTCTCTAATCTTTTGTCTTACATTCCTCTCACGAGTCTTCAATCATCAGTTCATAACCTCTCGCACCATAACAGTGCTCTAGTGTACAATACACGGCTCTATGCCACAGATGCGGCCGACTCAAAGATAACGAATCATTATCGCACAGCATGTGTCATTTTTTCCCCCAAAAGGACTGCTCTTGGAAATTGTCTTCATGAAAGAGACATAGCCTAAACGCAAACAACATAAAGACACCAAAAAAGGAAAATGAAAATAAAAAAAACTGGTTGCATTGTAAACGCCATGTCAAAGGTCATATATTATGTTAAAATAAAAAAAATTCTCGCAAACGTTAAATGAACCATCTAGCAATCTGGCATAAACGGTCTCGTTATATCTGTTTCTTAAAATATTTTATATGCATTTGCATTAAAACTGTGGTTACGGCGCACATGTGTTTCCTAGATGATTGTACGATTTATTTCCACAGTAATCTGGACGATATCATAGCAAGTTTAATTATTTAAAAAAAAATAAAAATAACCCTTTGCTTCACCATACGAACGATTATCTTATGCCAATTCAATATCTATGCCCACTGCTGGTTCCCTGTCATACAAAGTAAAAGTTACGCAATTAATTTGAAAGTTATTTTTCCCTTTTTTGCATTGCACTAAAATATAAGTTTGTCATCAGATTCTAATCTGATTATGATAATCTGATGTCTGGATACTATAACTGTACTATAACTATAGATCAGTAACATTTGCAATCAATAAAGGACTATTTTTTACGTCGGAGGTAACTAATTAATCGTATATAATGATGTATTTTACTTCCAGCCTCCCATTCTTACATCGTAATGCACGCTATTATCTGACACAAACATCCTAAGACATTGTCAACTTATTCACAAACAATCACCAAAAAACACTTTCTGAGACAAACTGTGCCCACGTTCGCGGAGAAGATTACCGGTGTAATAGAAATATCACACGCCATCTTGTTGCGGGCACATGTGGTGTCTTGGTTAACTAATTTTCAATTAATGGCTTGTTGGAAACAACAACCTGCAGTCATGTGTCATAGTAGCGAGGTAAGTACAACAACATTAAAAAAAGAAATAAGAAAGGAAATTGTATCGGCTCTTAATTCTATAGGAATGGCGTTGTACAAATGGTAATTAAATAAACTGACGGTGTGAGGTAGAGCCCGTCCAACCTGTTTAGACCCTTGTAACTTTGCCGCAGGCCTTTCAAAGGCAGTATTCCTTAGTGAGATTATGTTTCGCCTCCCATTTTGGTACGTGTCTATGAGTTGAATGGTCTATAACTCGTAGTTGTTGTTTTGTACGTGTTATTTTTCTTCTAGAAATTCTTTTCTTGGATATGTTTACACCATTGTATTCGCGTGTTTTCCTTTCGGGTTTAACGCTGCACCAACAGCCTTCAAACGATGTATTAACCACCGACCTTCTTTAGGCCCTTTTGACAGCTTACTCACAAGTGATTTTATTCTGGTACCGGGACGATTCGAACTCGCAGCGGCGAGGGACTAGTGATTACTAGTTTCAACTCGACCACAAAGGCCCCTAATGCATTATTTCAATAGATGGAAAAACAGTTTAATCTGGTAACGTTGATTGACTACAAGGACTTTTTACGTGATTACCATGCATATTTTTAAACGCTTTAGAGAAGTATATTTAATTGTTTATAAAACGCACATGAAGTTAATGAATTGAATACATATATGATGATATTAACATTTATGAAGATCATTTTGCATCTGAGCGAGGACGGGTAGTTCAAATCAAGTATCATACAAGCTATGATGTGTTTAGATGATATACCAGGCCCGTTTGACGAACTTGATGTCAGAAACGTAATAAAATTTGGCAATATCACTTTCCTAATCGTGAATAGATGTGACAGACGCTGCCTCATTAAACGTTACACGAATACATTTTCCAGACTCGTACTATTACACTACCAACCATTCGCCAATCATTTCTCCAACGCTGTCACCTACTTGACCTCCGCTGTCACCTCCGTGGTCGAGATGTTATAGTGTCTGAGTTCCAACCCGCCCTTGTCGATTCACAAGGGGGGAAAGCTGACCGGCTACCTCAAGGTAGGTCGGTGGGTCTACCCAGGTTTATCCCTGAAATTGGAAAATTACAAAAGGATAGTTCTATATGTAATATTAAGCTGCTAATTCACTCATGATTAATAGTTATTTGGAAATTTCTATTGAGTTTTTTCTGGTGATGTGAGGTTGCTCTTTCATTTTCCCTTCCTGAAGAGAAGTGTATGCTTTTAAAGTTATACAAAAACGACCCTCATTTTTTACAAAACAGTAATTTGCTAGTATTTCATACCACTCTAGAACAATTCAGTAGTAAAAACTACAGTGTTAGAGTCTAGATTATGTATTAATGTCAAAATAATTTGTGAAAACACAGAGTATAATTTTCCTGAATCAGCCCTGGCAACAGTATTTGTATATTCATTGTTATTTCTGTCTTGCTTAATTACGAGTACAATACGTAAAACAGTGAATTTCCGAAAAGTTGATGACAGTAATATTTGGTAGGAGTAGTTTTGTTAACAAGACCAAAATAAAACAAACTGTGTATCATAATGTAGACGGTAAACTTTCTGCTACGGTGGTCACCAATGGTTATTGCAGTAGATACCCGGGAAAAGTTGACCTTTGCATAAAAGGATACACATTTTTTTCACTGGGGTTTAATGTCATGCCAACAACCGGGGTCATTTATGAACTTTTCCAACTTTAACGGAGGGGGAAGAGACCAGGACACCGGGTTAGAATCACCGACCTCCCGTAAGCTAGCTTGACAACGTCCAGAGTGGGATTCGAAGTCATGACGGTGAGGAGCTAGTGATTACGTTTTGGAAACCATAACCACTCAACCAAAGAGGTCCCGTTCATAAAATATCATAAATGTTTTTGTTTTCATTTTTGAAGTTAGTCTTGGCTGGTTGCCATTTGATAAATTCTGAAAGAACTTCAGCATTTACTTGCACATATTCTGTAAATTTAATTAGATGTTTTGCGAGTCCATTTCTCCTGTGAAATCATTGTTTGATACATAAGCAGTATATATGAATGTCAATAAACATAGACAGTTGAATGCTATGTTCATAAGCTGTTAAAATACCTCTAATGGTCTTCAAAGTCAGGTTCTTCAAAGTCGCTTACTTACGTTTTATTCCATTTAACGACACAGCGCAACCTCTCCAAACATCATTCTTTGGGATAAGCAAACGTATGGCGGTTGCTCCTGAGAGGCTAATTTAATAGTTACATAATGAAACAATGAAAATAAGACTATTATGTATTAAAATATAGGGGAACTAATTGAAACTGATTTTAAAGTAAGAGGTCGTTACAATGAGGTGGTATTAGTATTAACATGGTAGCTAAGTGATGTTTTACTGCATTTAATTTTAATATCTACTGGAAAAAAGATTTGATAATTTTACTAGATCTATATGTATTTATTCCACAATTTCAGACAAAAATCGGTTTGCGATAATGAACAGATGAAAGATATCGATCGTGCATTTCCGCAAAAAAAATACCAGACATGCACCAGAAATATTTACGAAATGAGCAAAACGTTATTATTATTCTTGTTTCAAAATTATTATGCGAATAACAGGAAAATAGTACAGTGATAAGTATTCCTCACATTCATGTATATAGAGTTCATATTTGTTTAATATTTCGTGCGCAGCGAGAGAAATGTAACAAGCGAAATCCACTGAAAATTTACGTATACGTCATTAAATTCAATTGATTTACAGAAACAAAGATTTACATCACGAAACAGTGGAAGCCGCTATGCTTCAAGAAATCAGTCCCCAGAGATTTTAATTTATTTAACGGAACTGTAAACAATTGACGGAAATATTAAATATTTTAAGTATATCATGAAAAGAATAACGTGAAAATTGTATTAACTGAAAATGCCTGCCTGGAAGATTTCCCATAGGCTTCGAAAGTCTGCAATAACTTTCATCGTAGTTATATTATAAGTTGACAATACGTAATCAAATGATTTAAATCATACTCACATGTTTAATTTACGGCTATTATATTTGGAAACACTCCCTTTCTTGTAGTGAAGGAAATTAAACAAATTGTACCAAACTGTTTTTAACCAAGCAAGGACTGTATTGCTCGTGGTCATTTATGGTGAATGTGTACACTTTAAACGATAAAAAATACTTATGCCAATGACTTTTCATTCTTTATTTCTTATCACTGTTTAGTCTTCTGAGTTTTAAGACTAAGGTCTACAAGCATTGGTCCATTTTATATCAAACATATTAATGGTAACATGAATATAATACAACTTTTCTAGATCGCATAACTATTCCGCAAAGAATTCGGTACAAAGTTATACAAGTTATACGAGTAGCTATTGAGCAGTGGATAAGATTGTTCGTTTGGACGAATGAACAACGTTGTCATATGTTGCTGTTCAAATGATATTTCAATAGTTGTAACTGACAAAATATGTGATATTGCCGCGCACGTTGTTTCTGTGTATTACAATAGCACAGGAGCATGCTCTAGTGATACAAAAGACTGATAATGTTTGTGTAAGCCATCTCGATTCCATTTGACCTTTGCGAGACAATACAAAACACTATATGGAACACAGATGTTTGCTCCAAATCGCATTTAAAATATATAACTTGTATTGTGAACTGTTTGATCATGGAGCTAGCCAGCAATATCAAATTTTCTCCATTAACATTCTGTTAATAAGCGTTTGCAAAAAAAGGTTAATGAACGGGAAAAGGGCGAATGAAGCCCTTTGATCAGCAGCATTAAACGAAACAGTCAGAAGAAATTTAGAAACAAACTTTCTCTGAATAACTTTGAATAAGTAATGTACCGAACAATCATCAATAAGCCCGTGGGCTGTTTATATTTTGTTTTCAAGTTATTGTTTGAAAGATAATTAAACAATTGAATATAGCCTGAAGAATCATTAAGAACATATGGTGGATTAAAATGTTTTAAACTTATTAGAAGCGTTGGGACAGTTATTTGTAGAGGGACGTTTATAGTAATCGATTTTTTTATTTTTAAGTTTCTCACACTGTGCAAATGATGGAAAAGATAAAACAACAACGTAGATTACCTGCTTCATTAATAATTCCAAGTCTTTCTGGTTGGGGGATTTGAGAAAAGATTGTATTTTGGAGAAGCCGGGATATTTTCTATGTGATTTAATATCTAAGAATACTCTTCATTCTGAGTTGCTTCCAATCAAGCTCTTCGCTAAATGCTTGTGAAACATATAACCCATTATATGAAAATTTCTGTACAAATCCATATTCTGTATATCGAGAATCGGTTTGGACCAATATATTCACTCATGATAGTAACACTATTACCTATAACGAGTCAAACAATTTGACAGGCGTATTTTTCATTCAGAAAATTCTATGAAATATCTGAAGTAATGTATATTCTCAATGGAATGAGATCAACAGAAATAAAACTATCCTGAACCGTAATTTGCGACCCAGAAACCTCCCATGGGAAGAATTAAAGCCATTTTCTGCGGATGATAAATGTGTTAAAGGTCATTCCAAACATCTTCCTTCAAAATTACTCACTTGAGTGTCATTTCAAACGCAATTAAATTTAAAATAACATTAAACAGAAGTTAATAATCGGCCGAAATACACCAGAAATCTAAAACGTGCTTATAACGGAGTCACTGGTACAAACGATTACGTTGTTAATGAGATGGAAGTCTGTTTTGATGACTTTTTGGACGTGCCTGACGGTAAATCAATTGCTTCAACTACCAATATATTGTCAAACTAATGTTGTGTTAAGTATGTCGTGTAGTATGGAAAATGCATTTGTTAAGAAACTCGTTTCTCATTGAATAATTGCTCAGAAAAAAAACTTAAAATATACGAAAAATAGGGAAAAATACCAAACACCATTTTTTCAAGTGTGCGAGATTGTTTCATCTGTTTCTCGCTGTTAAAGACAAGGTGTCGTAATTTGTCAGGCTTCGATGATTTTAGCCGTGTCTGTGCCAAATAAGTTTGGCTGGTTCGCCGGAAGGAACCATGCACATTCAAAGGTTAAGTTAAAAAGAAGATATTTAGACAGCACAGTTCCTATGCATTCCATTATGCGGCAAAGAAAAGGTAGAAAGCAACACTTTTTAATAGCACCACTTACTCGTTGCTTTGTTATAGTTTGAATATAATGATTTTTGCAGTATGAAATTCTTCTGTTAGAATACTGAAAAATAATGTGTTACCATCGTGGCTTTTGGCATACATTTGCTGTTAACTCTTTTTGTCTTTCGTTCCAACGAAAACCATCTCGTGTCGGGATATTTTCCATTATACTTGATATATATATGAAAATATCTAGACAGTATTTAGAATAAGATAATTAATGGTAAACTGTACAAAAAAAAAACTTACAAAATTGTCAAAAAACCTATGCTTGTTTTATTTACATTATGCGGACGTTTTACCAATTCACGTTGTGCTGTTGCAAGATGATGCAAAGACAAGAACATATATAAAACAGTAAAGACCAAACAATTAAACTTGAACAATGTTTCCAGTATAAATGTCTGGGTACAATGTCGTTCCCTGGTAATAACTCGTGTACTGCTGGATCATTTTTGTCCATAAAATGTCCGCGTCTCTCTTAAACCTTGCCGTTCATGACCATTTTCTGTCAAAATGATGTAAGAGAACAATATATCACCAAGAGGTAATAATGTCTGTAAGAATTCTTTGTTCAACTAATTTTATCTCACCAAAAGATCGACGATGTCTGAGCATTAGACAATATATTTATACCCAGTTATTGCAACAAATGGCTTACATAAACTTTTATTTTCGCATCAATTTATTGGCAAGGTTACCCAACGAATGATCAAATGCTTATACTTAACTATTATAAAAACCATCAGATTTCTACAGTAAAACAATCAAAAGTGAAAGCACTTCGGTATTGCTTCTTTTTAGTTTGAAACGCAAATAACAATCAATAGAAAAGTCCACTAATTTGTCATTGACGTTAAACATGATGAAGTAACTGCTCATAGATAGGAAATAAGATAATTTATCAACATCACAAGGCTCAGAGTCCTACATATAGAATCCTAGATAGTAGATAAAACTTGGATCCATGAAAATTCCCAAGTTGTTAAAATAAAAAAAAAATAGAAATCCACACCTGCTTATAACTAAGTCTTTTCAAACACAAAAGGTACTAAGTATAAGGCATTACTTATATCGTGTTTTAAATTCTCGTTTACAAAGGGGTGCCAATCAGTCACAGCAAGATAGGGTGACACATGAAAAAGTATCTTCTAATTTGTACGAAGGTGTTGCTTGCATTTTCAAAACCTGGGCGTGGTGGCCATTATTGAAAATTATGATTCGACCATAATGCAGTTTTCAATAAAGGGAAAACAACAATGCTTATAGCAAATTGTTCAATAATTGAGTGATTATCGCGCATTACCTTTCATCATAAAACGCATCTTTTGAATGCTTTTTGATTAACAGTAAAACAAATAAACCTAATAAAACATGTTCTACGCTGTGAACTGAGCGCCACAACCACAATGAAAAGAACATTGCAGAGAAGGCAACATCCACAAGATTGGACGGATTTCACCTTGTAAATCTTTGGAGTATGAGATATGATTAAAATTCGAGAAGATAATCACAATTAAATTGCATTAAAGAAATCACATGAGACATGAAGATTTCCAATCGATGTCTTTGTTGTATCTTTCTAATAATGTTGTATTTTTTTTGTTTTCTAGATTTTAAACATCGAAGTACTAGTAAATTATTTGTAAACTAAACAAAAAAACACTCATACAATGATTCAAAGACAAGAAGTTAAGAATTAAGTAACAGCAAATCCATTAGCCAAAAAAGAAGTTTGAAAATCTTTTCAATGCTTAATCACAAACACGATGGTGATGATTTATGCGAACACTCTTTCAACATTTTGGCAAATTGTTTTGGCATGTACAGAAAATGTTCACTCTCAAATCCTTTGAGCATGATATTCAAACCCGAATGTTATGGAATTATAAACATGAGTTTTTGCATGCGTCTGTTTAAAAGATTTGGTTCATTAAACATACACAAGCTACACAACTTTATGTCTTAAGTGCGGAACAAGGGTATCAGGAGCAAGTATTTTAGTAGCTTTTTGACAGTTCTGTGGCATTTGATTGGCATGGAGATCGTTTTCTGGCATTGCAATAAACACGATACTGGTTTAAGCATTATTTATCCCTGCAATTAGGTCCGTCTATCGTTGATGACCAAGAAAAAAAAGACTGATGATTGCTCTCATTAATACCCATTGATTAGTAATTAGCTAGTGCCAAACGCATCACTAACCAGACATGAAGAACCTAGTTATGATAAATGTCCAGTTCACGATTCCATAAATATTCACTTAATTGTTTTATATGAACTTCTAACTGGTGTAAGATTGGCATTTGAATGATAGCTGTGTTATTCTAGGGACAGGAATTGTCTCGTAAAGAAGGTCTGGATTTGTCTCTAATATCTGGATAACGAGTAACTAGGTGAACATGTGTCTTGAAGTTTCTGCTCGGTCGCCATACTTTCGGACAGGGTTCATTTCATGTTCAGAACCGTTATTATAATTATATATTATTGTTTCAATCCGAAGAAAACTTTTGAAGATTCTCAGTAAGATCAACCGATATTTAGTCAGAATTGAAATGACCTGATTAGTTAAAACATTTATGAATACGAATGTTGTAACACGGACAATTACGCTGCTGAGGGTTTGAGCAAATACAGCTGTTTATGAAGCATTAGTTTGTTAGATACTTCAGATAAAAATACGCGTATCTTAATTCATATATCTTAATGTAAATAAAAACATAAGGCCAAATGTATATTAAAGCATATTCCCGAACTCACATTAAAACATAATGACGCTTACCCATATATTTTATGTTGTATGTAACACTTTCCTTCGTGATAGCATTTTCAAATTCTTAATCATCATCAAAAAATCATTTTCAAGTCGGAATAAAAAAATGTTTGATTATCGGTAATGTCAGGTTGGAATTCGAATCCATGATTTAATTAAAACCCCCATTAATTTTTTGAAAGAAGTATCAACAATTTGGATGTGCTAAAATAAAGCGAGCTTAAGGCATTAACTACATCTGTTATGTCATTAATGAAAGTCTGGACTAAAAAGATAACAAAAAGACATAAAAAGAACCAAAAACCCAACCAAAACACTAGACCATACAAAAAGTGGGAGGCAAGATACAGTCTTCCTGAGGTCACCGCTTTTAAACGGTTTGTAGCAAAGCTACAAGTGGTTTAAACTAGTTTTGTGCGACAAACCTCAGATTTGTCCCTGGGGAAAGCAACAATACAAGATCGCATAAAACCAAGTACAAGTCCGTAAGATAAGCTTTTTAAAAACGCTGTCAATAACTTCAGGAAATATGCTTCAGTCATGGAACTAGCATACTGCTTGATGTATACTAGTAAAATACCAAGTGACAAAACCATATTAAATCATATGTTAATGAAATATTTTTATTGCTTGGTGGAATATGCATTCAATCTTGAAACAAGGTTGGCTTATATTACAACACAATTCTTCGAGTGCATTGGTAATTAAGTGGACTATTAACGGCTTTAAAAAGCAACACTTTTACGGGGAGAACTATGCTCAGAAACCGTGTTTTGTAATTTCCACAGGAAATACAAAATTAATGACTAATCGTGTACACAACAGTGTGGAATTCTGTTCTCAGATTTATGTTCATCATTACAAACAACAAGACTGGTAATAATTAGCATTGTCGCATTCAGAATACTTATTTCAGGAGGAACAGTTAAATGATGAACAAAAAAAACCAGCCTACAAGTGAATGTATTTGATTTGGCACATAAATACATATGATAATCATATCATTATCATCTCTGCGTTGTATCAACTACTCGCATCAAGGTAATCAATAATTGATACCAGGGTGGAATCATTAGAAACTGCTAATGAATCATTTATTACCCAAGCGGGTGAATGAGAATTGACGGTAAAGTTCTCCTATTCAAATACTTCATTGTTTGAGCTGTTTACAATTTCAGTTATCAGTGAATTAAGCTGTAAATGAACATATAATAAAACCTCCCTTATGGTCTACTTCCATAGGCAGACCGCTTCATTATAAAGACCACTCAACTTGGACCGGTTTGTTGTACTTTTTTCAATATTTGAACCCAATTAAGAAAATTTCGACACAATTAAAACACCTCGATATTAACACTACCTTTTCTTTAGTCCCGACATGGTCTACTCATCGATATTGCATTGTATAGTTATTCATATAAACATTGAAAATAAACATATAATTAAACATTATATTCCTACTATTTATTGGTAGGAAAATTGATATTCAATCATTTAAATGGCCACAATTAGTATGCGGGTCCGATATGTGTGGAAACAATTATGTATACACTATACATGACCTGGGCAAAACAAATTTGCGGACAACCCGACACCTGACAACGTGAAACTCCGACTTCATAGTCAAGTTGGTAAAACATCCCGTCATTATTGTCTTACCGGGTCTTTTTTTAGAGCGATCAACAGTTTCCTCCCATACCAATGTTCATTTTTTGTTATGAATACAAATGTCAAATTGACATTCCGGGACCCCATTACAAACTAACGTTTTCACGATTCCTTACAATCTTACAACATTGTTGTGTTTACAGGTGCAGAGAAACAAATTACAGATGTCATATTAAATTAAATGCTCATTTGTATTAGATAGGTAATACCCGGTAATAATTAGGTCGCTTAGTTAAAACGTATAATAATAAATAGGAATATTTCACGGAAATGTTTCTACTCATTATTTTCCAACATTAGTCGGCAAGTTGCATTAATTTTATATTTACGCAATTAATTTTTCCCCTAGAAAACTATTAAATGTTTGGATTGTAATAACAATACACGGTAGATAATTACTAGATGCCTTGGGAGATATTTGATCATCTCATTTTTGTCGTATTTTAATGATATGCAAGGAATACTTTGGCACAAAACTCTCATTATGAAGATCAGAATAACACTATAATACTTTCATTCCATTTGGTAAGCATTAAACTGCAGATCGTATATTTACACTGAACAACCCTTGCTTGCACATCTTTTATTAGTACCAGTTATTATAATTTAATTGCTCTGTTCTGGAGAAGATTGATAATCATTGTAACCGAGAATTGCAATAATTAATTTAGGACAATGACTTTCCTAAGGTTTATGAAAATCTCGGCCAACCAAAACACATCAAATTAATCATGGACACCACATTTTGTCGCAAAGGCGCAAGGTCTAAGCCCATCTTCTCATAATTTCAGTATCAACATGACTTAATAATTTAGATAACATTTTACGAATAACGAAAATTATTCCTTGTGGCTAGCTTTACTGCAATCCTATGTCACGGCGGTATCCTTCGGGAAACTTGTTTTGACCTGTACCTTTGTATGGTCTTATGAGTTGAGTAGGTTTTGTGTCAGGGTGTTTTGGTAAGGTAGTGTTTAGGGTAGGTGTGATTTTTTGTATGTGTTTTTTTTTCAAGGATTCATATTCTTATCCATATTCTTACATTTGATTCCGTTTTGTTAACATATTTACACTTTCATGGGTTCATCTAACATGTTTCGTCCCTTCCTTTTTAATTGGTACCCATTCTAGACAACGTTCCATTTTTGTTGTAGAATTTCCTCCATTATTCTACAATTCACTCTTAATAGCATTTTAAGCCGATCATTTGTTGAAAATCAACATTTAACAGCTGAACAAAGGTTTAATAGTTTTGTCTGTTTCGGAATGATTTAAACTAGCGCTCCGTTATAATAAAGTGTGATTTACACCGTTCTCTGTACATACACGTGTCATTAAGTATGTCTTTTCCAAATGAGATACTAGTCGTTTCCACTAAATTTATCTTGTCTCGTCGTGTTCCGGAGGCTTGTTGTTTTCATAAATTTTGAATACGATGGTACATTGTTTTTGTCCTACTATCTCAGTTATTCTTGAAGTTTCTGCATACGTCAGTTTGGATAACATATCCTTGATGTGTTTGTGGTGACATTTCTCATTTGCAGTCACGCATGAGCATCATGCGTTCTTTGTATTCAGGTGATAGTCAATTTTATATTTATGCGTGAATTCTCCGCGTTTTATGGTTAAAGTTAAGGAAACAGTCATTGGAATTGGATCAAATTTTTATACAGTTTTGAAGAGTTTTAAAAGTCTTGAGCTTATGTGTTTGCCATGTACATATTCCTATCATATTGATTTCGACCTGGAAATGTCAAACGTCTTTTAGAAATGACAGAGCATATTAAAGAAGAGATTTTCCGACTGTCAAGTACACAGCTATTCTAATAAGCATAATTATTATCCACGTGTATACTCCAGGGACCGTCGCAAAGCATTTCATGAAAAATTAGATGCGAAGATGACTTTCCAAAGTAAACGAATTACAATACATGTGAGACAACTCCCATTACGTAGGTGTTCTGCTCAATTGTCTACAAATCTACGGATGCACACTATAGTGGTTATGTAATTTGCCGACTTCGATTTCTATTTGTTTTACCAATTATTCTTACTATTCCATAGACGTCCAGTTCATTACATTTTTATCTTCCAGTCGGCAACATAGTAATTGTTTCTCCTGAGACTGTCGTCTACAGAAACATACTCGATAGAGAAGTTAAATATTTCCTATTTAGATAAGATACAAAAATCTACATATTTTTGATACGGACAAAATGCATTCAAAAACATTCAAGGTAAAATAAGTGAATGACCGAATTTGATATTTTCTTTCCGAATATGTCAAAGCAGTATCCAGACTATATCTTTTTAATTCTATGTGTATTTATTATTATCTCTTTTTGACGACTCCAAGGTCATATACATAATTTTTATGTGATAGTTTGTTTGATGTGGCTATGGGTGCTGCTTTATAGTAATGTAGCGTATTTAGTACCACTAATTACAAGGCGTTTGAATTGTTATTAATAGAGTATTGCAAAACACTATCTTCGTCGTCGTTACATTACATGCATTCGCCTTAGTATTGTATTTCAATGCTCCAACGAAACAATTTTAAATGCATCGTCCTGAACGTTAGCAAATCCTCCTGGACACCCCAGTGTGTAAAACCCAAAACTGCTGAACGCGAGGTTACATAATTAAGCACGGTGATGATTGTAAAGATTATGTGATAAATACTGTCTATCTACTACACAGTTCCATTTGTCAAGGAACTGTCAATTGGGTTAGACACACAATATTTTTTCGGCATTGGTATGAAGTGGTACATAACGCGGCTGCACTGGTATGGTCGGCCACCCTCCGTACTGATGATAAACGGTGTAAAAAAACGAACAAACAAGCAAATTTCAAATTATAAAACTTCAGTAAACTCAGGTCCATCGATAGCCGTTTTTAAGATAACATTACTAGTTGTATTCTCTTTATTTTAAGGTATATTTTATGGGTAGAAATAAAAGGCACGACTATCATGAGAACTGTGTTCCATTGGCTATAGAATAATGATGGAAAAATACAGACAAAAGCATATGAACACGCAAACATATTCGAATAATTATATTGTATCCATTCAATGGGCGTTATTACGCTACATAACTGTTACCATACATCGTTTATGTAGGTTGGCTTACAAAATACTTATAACATGTAGACCAGTATTAGACGGCAAATTTAGACGTTATATTGTTGCTAGACACTGTACAAGACGAAATGTACGCAAAGTCAAATAATGTGTCTCGAAGCTCCACATGGTTATATATTTTTAAACTTATCAAAACGAAACTTAGAGATGAACAAAGGATGGTTAATTGCATCAGGGACGTCTTTCAACTTAGGGATAGTTAAGAGCTATACGAGACATTGTGTGCAACCGTATAAAATGATCATAAATCAATGTAGACCTATTTTGTGTGAATGAAAAGGTACAAAGTATCTACCGAATGATTCCATAAGATAAATCGTCCCCAAAACATTGCAATAAATCCAGTACTTTTTCAAGCAGAAATTGATTAAGTGCTCTCGTGAGAAATCAAAAAATGGTTCTCCTCTGATTTGTGTTTCTCTTTGTTTCATACAAACTTAAGTTCCTAAACATTGACATACATTTTCTTGACGTTCTTTTCTTTAGTTAGATCCATTTTATGTTATCCCTTTTCAGCCAGTTTTGAATGTGAGTATAGACACTTATAACAGCACAATTTCCTCTTTTGTTACAATCACAGACTGTTTACAACCAACAGACCAGAGGTAGGGATACAATTATGATCGTCTTTTTTTGTTTTTAATACTTTTTTATATATTTTTATCTTGGGAGAAACTAGATCGCGTGCTATGTGTATAAAATATCATCTGAAGGAACTAAATTACTAATTCCATAGAGAAAAAATCGCTATTTTGAACAAACTGTTGTATGTAAATATATGTATATTTAAAACAATCATTTTTGAGGACACTGCCATAATAGTACATTGAAATATATTCTAAATAAGCATTAAGTACTTAACCGACCATGACGGTCAACATCTTCGATTCTACAATATTCCTCACATGCAAACTAATACGATTTCAAAAACGAATGAAGTCGAGGAGTTTATGGAGAGATGAGGTGAAATAAGGCGAAATGAGGCATAATATCGTCGCTCATTTTGGACAAACAGAACGTTCCATAGTCCTAACGGTGATTAATCATACCTTTACGTTCATTATTCTGGTGTGTCTACTGGAGACAGTATTTTCTGGAACAACATGGTATGTGATTAACACATGTGGAGTAAAAATTGAGAAAATACGGAACATGTTTTACAAGCATTTATGACTGGTATTCAATAATCAGCAGTTGTGCGTGTCATTATGACATGAGCTAATCATTGTTTAAGCATAAATTCACTTCTTCATTATAGCTTTTGCTGTATGAAATATTGAAATCAGACAAAAGAAATCCTCAGTTCATGATAACTGTACCTTGATGAACATTATATTAGAATGCAGGGATTATGGTTTACATTGAAATAATAATGTAAAATATCATATTTATTTTCAAATTCAGATGTTTGTTTATTAGTCTAACTTTGTTTAACAGACACATGTTGTTGTTTTTTTAGAAAAAGTAGTACTTCGGGTAAGGTGGTCATTTTTTCTAGCCATCCTTTTCTCATCAATATTTATGAATCAAACAGTGTTGTAATGAATGAAGTTTAGAGAATTTTGTTACTTATCCCGAATTCTGCCAATGCTATTTTCAGACTATTCTACCCTCCCTGTCTGTTTTGTTTAAGACAAACATCCGTAGAGGAAGATACTTCATCTTATCGTGTTCGCATAAAACCCACCACTTTTTGCCGTAATGGAAACCAGACCAGCAAGAAAAGTTAAACATGTTCAGTGTTCATACTCCCTTAACCTCGACAACATTATTCAGATCTCGTCGTTAGCGTGATTTGATTAAGAGCTGCCACAAAGCTTGTAGTTTGTTGTAAAAAGCTTAAATATCTACATCTACTATTCTACCAAACCAGACAAACTTGTCCCATGAGTCGTATACAGCCGACTGGAGGAAGATCGAGTCGTACCTATTAAGTCCATAAATTGATTTAATTCGTTTTGACAAATGGGAAGTACGCAGATTTCTGAAATAAAGGTGCAAGTACTATCACTTGGGTGCCAACAAATCGAATTATGGATCGTAAATTCTTATATTCATTCACTGTTAAATAAATCAGATATATGAATAGAGACAAATATATTCAACTTTTATGCACGATATATCATTTAAATATTAATATATGCGTTGTGTTTTGCAAGGACGTGGTCGGCACACCGACAGTTCACTAACTACACGTACGCGGGTGTAATATTGTATACAATTACGATGTTCAGTCACTTCGATCTGATTATAGACAAAAAGAGATAAGAACACACAAAAAATTACATCCTTGTTATTGCTGCAGAAAATGTATCTCCAGTTATGTTCCTGCTTCGCGAATTCTTTTCAGCACGAGGGACATTTCAAAGTAATCCGAAAACGCTCAGCATTGCTCGACATTTTGAGTAAATCGTATAAATCCATTAACGGAAATACAGAAGAAATGAAACGGCAAAAATGCTCGTGATGATGATGGATTATTTAAATGATGTGTAAAAAACTCAAAAATATCAACATAACGTAAAATTAATGACATGGTAAAGACCTTGTCAGATTTTCTGAGATATGTTTATTTCTGTCGCAAATGATGCCATTACAACTAGTTACTAATCAAAGATAAATACAATTTTTGAAATGTGTTGTTTCTACGTGAAGTATTGTTGCATTTGTAATTGAATTGGGGAACGGGTATCACAATCATTATGTTATTCGGGCGAACGGTTAAACATGTAGACGAACGCGACCAATGGGAGGAAAGTAATATGACCTCAAAGCACAACTGTACTTTATTTCGGAAGTTATTATAATGTATTTAAAGCAGTTAAAGCGTACATTTTACGCTTATATGGTTGCCGATGTTGACTGATAGTCATTAACTTGCCAGTATTTCAAATTCAAATTAGTCGGTCATCATTCTCAATGGTTCTCTTATCATTTCACCACCATTTTCTTCTGAAAGATAATTATGTAGAATATTTTTAGTCAGATCATTCCCGTTTTCATTGTTCCCCTTTCATGGCACGAAATGAGAGAAAGCAACGTTAACGCCCTCATTAATCATACAATTCAGTTTTGTAGCAATAATGCACTTGAGAAATAAGGGTTGCTCCATCGAAATGTTAACATTATTAAAGCCAGACATAATCTAGTCTTTGTTATTCCAGGCGGATTACGTTTGATGATGTATGGTATGCCTAAGGGTAATTGTTAGTTCAGTGGATAACCAAAGGTTGATGTTTGGTATACAGAGCAATATATGTCTCATTGTATTAAAATTTGATTTTCTTTATTTGATAAAATGAAAGTAAAAACAGATGTTTTTTTTTTGCAAATGCAACATAAAGAAACTTTCAACTTCCCGTACAGTCTACCATAGCATCAAACCCAGCTCAAGCCAATATACATATAACGACAGTAACTATATTTTACATAAAGCTTTAAAAACAACGTGCGAAGTATCAAGATAAACCGTTGACTTGTTTCAGGATTTAAAAAAATATGATATTAATCATGCTAATGCCTTTTTCGATGACACTTGTATCTAAAAATATTCTATTCATCTAGTATTCAATTATGTAAGTAATGCAGTAAACCCCTTGAAAACCGGACCATCTCAAGAACGGACCTGATTTTCTGAGAATTTCGATTTTCAGAGAACTATTGGTTATTGGAGAGAAGAAAATGGGACTTTAAATATCGTCTGATTTTCAGAGAATTCCGGTTTTCAGAGATTCTGGTGTTCAGGGGTTTTACTGTATATACATTATATAGACACCCATGTTTTTGGATACATTTTTGTACAGAAACAGACAAGCTACCATGAGTCTAGCTCTTACAATTGGTGGTATAAAATATTGTTGCATAGAAAATGTTAGAGTACCAGACAGAGTATAATGACATACAAAGCATCGTACTCCTTGACGTATGTTTTTTTCACAGTCTATGGAATTTCTATCCCTCCTCTTTTCGTTCGAATGGTTATACACATATGGATAAATCCATTATATATGGAATATTAGTCACATGTCCGATGCCAATGGCTGATAAATCATTGCAGGCTCACAAAATCTGGTCTACCAGTTTGTAACAGTCACATGTGACGACCATGTTTCTCAAATTTGACACAATGTTTTGTACAAATAGGGCCATGCAAATGTTCATGAATTGGGGACGTGTGCATTTCTCAAATGCATGTCACTACCACTGGTGTACTTAAAATTTAATCATAAAAGCTTCAATATACTCCCAAACTGAAAACGTTGCAAGCTGACATGCGGCAATTAAATATTCTATGCTAAAGTAATTCAAGCGATCGTGGTTTGTATTCTTGGCAATAAATAATATTCATTTTCATCAGGCAGTTTATGGAATATTCTCCCGATTAAAGTCGGGATATGGTATTTATTTGAAATCTGTTTGCATTATCTTTCACTCAGTCGTAAGTTTACCGAAAATTAATTATACCTTTATATGCTGTTTCTCCTGGGATTGGTGACAATTCCTAATGATTAATGGTAACTGTTTCAGATAAACTCCGCATTTTAGAAATTTTATCTACAATAACTGGTTTAACACTCTCCCGTAGGCGTTGTTTTCTATCACATAACTAGGATTAACTTATAAAAGACCCCCCATGATAGAATCCACATCATAAAGTGGAAATTAGAATCAGACAATATCATAAATGATCGATCAGTGTGCAAGATGCAATACGACGTTTATAATGGCGGTATCTGAATATCCCATTCGTCTGTAGATAAGACTGAGAAAAAAATGCTTTTTATTCCCGCAATAACAATGATTTAAGCAGAATGATTGTCAAAGCCCTTATTTTTGATAAAACATTATTGTTGTAATAAGAAAGATAACAAACCACCAAAGCAATATTCAAGAAGGAAACTATTGGCACAATTTAAAGTTCACAATGGTAATCGAAAAGTAATCAACAAAGAAACACCTCGTGTCGCAATACAAACACAAATCTAAATACGACAGGAGGTTACCCCAGACACGAAACGTACGCTATCTCCACCAACATCTGCTTCATTTGTAATTTACTGTTTTCAAATAAGACATCGAAAATGGCTTTACAATAATCAAGTCTAGTGAGAAGATGCATTTACATCACGGTTAAAATTCGCGTTTACGTTCAAGTTCTGAAAGGTGATTATTGACTTATGGGTTCCGACTCCAGTTCCAGTCAAGAACCAGCACTGGCGAAGATAAAGCACAAATATAAAAGTACTTTGCCTCGCAAGTCCCAATACATAAGAAGCAATTTTCATATAATAAATGACCATGTTGTTAGAGTGCTATTTTCTTGTCTGTATCAATACGTATAATTTAGGCATATATCCAACTGAAATCGGATTTTTTTACATAATGTATCCCCTTAAAGTTTGTCATTGGACACATCGTATCATTACACACAGCTATACGGCTTTAGCTTCACTATAAACTGAAGTCCTGAAGAAATATCATGCGCGAATTTCAATAAATATTCATTAAAATATCAAATGTGTTTGTTTCCCAATAAGACTTTTTGTGTTCGTGTAATCCAATCAGTTTTCACCGTAATAGTCGGTGTTGTTTTGTGATGCATTACATGACGATGATTGTTTACACTTTGGTTTGTACGTTCATTTTGTTCATCTAATGCGTAATTCAACCAACGGTAATTTTTAACATTTAATCATATTTCTGCAATTGCCACATTGTTCTGTAATTATTACGGCAATGATTTCCCCGATATTATCATCTTTTGGCGATACGCTGACCTTGTTTTTGTAACCGTGTGTGTTTGTAATTGTGTGTTTTACTTTATTCCCCAGTTTTACATTGGTAGGAGGCAATAACTTTCAGAGAATTTATAGTTCTAAATAAGCCTTGCTTACATACGTGGGCGACATTAATGGGATTTAAGCGAACTTTAGTTTCAGAAATAAAATGTTTTATAACCGTATTTAAATGTATATTTTTGTTCGTTTTTTTTTAGTTTATAAAATCTTGAGTAGGAAGGTGAGCATTGAGGAGCACTGGTAGATTTATCAAACTTTTATATTTGACTAATCGGTGATAAAAGTGATCCCGAATATTCTTTTTACGAAACGACTGTTCCGGGGTGGTACCCTGACTGTAACCAGTTTTTTAGTCCTCTATTTTTTTGCATGACCCAATGTTTTTGGTTGGGTTTTGGTTTGGGAGATTTAGGGGAGGTAGTTTTTGGCGTAAGGTGGGATGTTTTTATGTTTTTTTCTGGGTATCCATTTGTTACCTGTACATTGCACAAGGTTTTATTTGATATACACCATGTGTATAGTATCCCATTTTACGTCATATGTCCAATTTTCTGTTTGGGCGATGTTATTCTATAAACAATACGTTCCCTTTATTTGCTTCAAATTCAGAAACAAACAAGAAACACCGCGGATTGTCTGAATATGCCCGTGGGTCTGGTTACGTAGGTTGGAACAACATATTTGAAAACAGTCCATAATGACTGCAGGGAGAAAAACCACATGATTGTATGTTCCGTAGCTTTCTCAGGCAGTTTTATGTTGTAAATTACAATTTGACATATATTTTCATCACATAATCGTTTTCACTTGCGCTACATAATTTTCCACAAAGCATTTTAGGAACACAATATGCCAAAACTTCTTCCATTATTTTGTTGAATGTTATGTTATAGCCTAACATAAAAATATTGATATTCGGCTGTGAACTATCATTAGTAATACAGTTATGATAATTTATATTACGCTCATAAAACTTAAAAATCTAATATAAAACGTATGGGAAATGCATCATTATATTTCATTTAATTACAGTACAAATGATCTCAAATTGTCGTAAGATACCGTGTGAACAAGGAATGCATTTCTTTTTGTTAAGTTATTGTAAATACTCACTTCTAAACTCATTATAAATAGGGTAATACTACATATTTGCAATTGTCAATGACATCGCTTTCTGATATCATAATTATGCAATGAAAATGATAAAAGGTGTCATAGATTTTATTGAAACATTTGGTGGAAATGGCAAGTTGTAAAAATGTAAAAATTATCATAATAAGTGAGACCTGTTCATTATAATGTAGCCTGTACGAAATATCACGATTGATAAATAGAATATTGAGGAAGTAATTTCATTCCCTTGTTATCAGCAGACCTCCAATTATTGTAGAATTAATTACCAATCCTAAAGTCCAGTATTGGTTTGCCTTTCGTCTGATGTTGTATACATATGTACTGATATGTTTATACTGATTGCTTGGTAGACATATATATTGAATCCCAAGTAATAATGTTGGATTGATTTATGTTTCAGTACCAGGGTCTCTGCTTTCTTTAATTCTTCTTGATGTCAACACCATTGATAATGATTAAAGCATCAACAAGAATACAGTGTATGCTAAGAAAGCTCCATGGGACTCTTCGGCTTTCGATAGCCGAACCCTTGACAATAAAATCGTTCTCACACACCAAAGCTATTGAACAGGGACTTATAATCCACACCCACATTTAATACTCGACTTTAAGTATTAGAAAGTTGCATGCACGTCAGGGTGCTTTGTCCCCAAGAGAAAGATGTCTGTTAACTTCGATTATACTTTATGACTCATTTTTGTTCATTTAACATTCAGAATGACAGACTCAATTACAAAATGATGAATAATTTGTGGATTAAATTTAAACATGATTTTGTCATGGGCATGTTAAAGCTGGCTCATGACTTTATGTTGAAAAAAGCCCCATATTGATTCTTAACAAAAGGTAGTAATTTCACTCAATATAATCTCATCAGTCACAAATGATACTTTCAACAAAACGTTTTAAAAGCATTCCTGCACAATTTGTCGTGTGCTATGAATATTTCATAAGTTTGCAAAGTAGTATCCGAACAAATAACATGACAGTAAAACGTCTGACCAAAGTAATTTCACAAACTGCTTCAGATGGAATTGAATATTGCTTGAAACTCCAATATACTATACATAACTAAATAGATATATTTGTCACCGTCTTTCCTAGTCGGGTCTTAGACGTCCCCAAATACAGTGTTTCTACCAAATTGATTATTGATTATTTCCTTTCCTCGACATTTTGAAGGCCCAATAGACCGGCATAATAAAACTTAAGGTTTAATCTTATTATGATGTAACACTGTCTACTGATATTGAAATAGAATTTCTTATAAAATGTGTACAATAAATTCAATACTAAAATAACACCATGCTCTCAACTTATTTCAGAACAATATTTAGGTTTGCAGTATGATAAAACAGTAATTTGATCATCAGACTTGGATATATAATATTGTTTATATAAAAATAATCTTACCATAATCAAAATAAATGAAGAAACAAACTAAATATTTGAACTAGGAGGCTAATTTCAAGTTTTATAACATTGGACCCAGGGTAGTGTTTGAATTGGCAATTTTATGGGGAAGGTAGTACTTTGAGGAAGATGTTTTTTTCTAGGAAAACTTTTCTCACTCATATATATTGAGGGCGAAAGTAATTGTAATTGTTTATTCCGATAAAATTATGATTGTGTCAATTAATAGGAATGAATAATTGAAAAAGCAATTGTATAAAAACATTATTATGACCGCATTTTTAGGAGTATGGAATGTGACAGGCATTGTGTCAACTCTGAGAAACTTATTTCTTTATTTATTATTATTTCTTAGTATAATGCTATATTTATATTGCGTTCTATGGTTACATAATGTTTTTGTCAGCGCATCTGAAATTGCCGACAGTTTTAACTTAGCAAGACATGCGTCCACATTTTATTAATAATTTCTCGGTCGAACAAAGCCTACAATGCCTGAGAAACAAGTTTTGTAATAAATTTCAAGGGTATTGTTTAATCATGCGCTATGATAAAATATCTTTTTGCATGTTCAATTTAACTGAGTGCGTACCGTAGAAGCAGAACATTATCTCATATGTTAGCATCATTCGTAGAAAAACATTTTGAATGACGGCGGGGAAAAAGTATAACACTGGGTGCTTTCAACAATGACTCGCCCGGAATCCACATCTTACGTTGGCATTCCCTTTGTCCTGCATTTGATCCGAACCAAATTTTGTCTCCCAATTTGCAGACTTTTATTTACTGGATTACAGGGAGGCTCAAGATGAATACAAACACTTTTCATGTTTTGGGTGATGACTCGCGTCTCTGTGCTTAGTGAAAGACCCAATCACCTTTTGAAGTGACAATTCGTGGAAGTCCATTTTTAAAAAAATGCTGACTGACATGATCATTAAACAATATCAAATAAAATACCATCCACTAATAATATATATATGGGTATTAATGTCTATGTATCTATTTAGATACGAGAGCACGGGTGACTAAGCTAATTGTAAAATGACTAAGATAAACTATAGTGTATAACAATTGTGTTAATAACACTTTACTGAAATTAATCTTTAAATTGAGAATTTAATAAAGTGATTAGTTTTCTGATTATTAAAAACAAAACTCTCACTTTGAAATAAATACATCCAATTTCACATTTAATATTACTTATAACTTGATACACATAAGACTAATTTATTGCATGGAGTAAATTATTTAAATGAACAGATTACAACTTCTCAGGAGTTATAGTTTTATTCTGCGGGAAAAATAACGTTATCAACTTTTGCCATCAATCATCGTAGCACCAGAAGATTATAGAAATTACGTGTTCACAATTTGCCTTACAACGGATCTTAATTCATGAATATTTGTTATAGATTATTGGTTAAATGATTTTTTAAAAGACTTTCTAATCAGCTATATATGTGTGTGTGTCTCGGTAAGCTAGTCGGGCGTAGAGGGTAGGGGCTGCTAAAACACTAGCATAAAATGTTTGCCATTACAATTTGACTGAAAAGTATGTATCTATAATATAATATAATTATCTATCTCCATGTAACGCTCACGTGTACTTTGGTCTTCGATCTTAGGAAATAATGTTTTCCTTCATGAAATCGCGTACATTTTTTTTGTTGTGTGATTGTGGGCTTGATATGCTGCCTACTAAACTCTCAATACTGGAACATACTCGGCCATGTCTTGTCCTGGTAATCAAACGGGACTGTACGTAGCTGTTCTTCAATTTTACATTCACACGTCCGAAAATTATTTATTCCTGATTCGAAAATGTGCTTTATTGTTATTATACGATTCGCCTAGATATTTGTTCGGATAATTTCCTGATCAACTATATCATGTCAATTAAATAGCAATTCACCAAGGCATATATTTAACCGCAAATATATATTTTGTTTTGAATGTCATTATCCGGTTATACATCATTCATTGATACGTGCTCCGGTTCCATTGTTGACGTGATGGATGTAATGAAAATGCGTTCGTAAACGAAGTCACAGAAATTGGTAATCGGAAATCGTTCAACTAATTTGGGCTCATTATCTGTTATGTCATATACAAGTTACGGACGGCATGAAAGCAATATTTCAATTTAAAATAATTGATGTTCTCTACAGCCAACGAGAAAGATTGTCAATACAATGTTTTTCTTCCTAGTGACCCGTGTTATCTTTGAACAGCAAAATTTGTAACGCGAGTGGCGAACGAGAAACATTTGCAGTCACTGTCATAAGGTGTTAACGTATTATCTTGCATACGATAATTAAAAAGAAAGTCACCGAAATACTGAACTTTTTCAAGACGTTAACGGAACTAATAAATATGCAAAAACAGTTCAAGTAAATAGAATAATGCTAAATCAAGTTATATCAAACAAATGAGACAATTTGAATGTTGGATCCTTGAACGAAAAATGTGCGTTAAGGTGCGATTGTAGACCCGAAGTCTCCAGATACACTATAACAAGCTCGTACATCATTTGAATTAATCCATAAATAAGTTCAGCCAAATACTTTGTCCTGCATTCTTTGTCCTTTCTCGCGGTGGCTTGATAAATCAGATAACCAACGAACTCCTTCATACATTATTGATCAAAGCTTAGAAAGAGATGGAGCCTTTAAGAGTACATATTTCTCAACAGTAACCAAATACTCGAAATCAATAGGTGCTGTATTTTCGGAGTGCCCTCCCATTTATGCTTTATTAGTTATCCTAAATATTTACATTCAATTTACGAGGCATTTATCAAAACTTAATAAATGTTTACTAAAATAGTCTCCAACTATTACGGATAGAAGAGAAATTGATCTCAATGATTGTGATTGAATTACATCTACTGTGACATAGTTCTATATACTGTTATTAAAGAAACATCTATTTTCTTGCTTATTGAATGTTCTGTTCCATTTTAGCTTGATTTACCGAGTAACAAAATCTAAGCATTCAAGCGAGTTCTGAGAAATGGTTCAATTATCTAGCGGTATTGTACATAAAATGAAGTTGATTACATTGGTTGGAAATAATGGACTAAAGAAAAAAGATCATGACATTTACTTCCCTGAAACACCCTCATTCTACCAAGAAAAAGGGACGTCACTCACGACGAATTTCTAAAATGTATGTTCACAATTTTAGGTTTGATCTGCATGTAATAATATACAATGTAGACGATAAATTAAATGGAAGACACTTTCGGTAAATTTTACCTTTTTTATTTTCCATTCATTTATTTTTGTGTATGTATTAATATGTATTTATGTTCCGTTTCCTTGGTTTCATTTAACTACACCTACTGTTCCTATGAGAATTTATGGTATTTTACTCAATTCTTGCAGATATAATGTGACCTTCTATTGCCTATAATTGTTTTTACCTGGACGAGTAATATTCAACAATTCAGAACAAAATACAGAAATAAGCATAGAGGAAGGACTACATTCTAAAGCAGGGGCTATCTCAAAGATATTTTTTCGCGAAATAAAAAGGGAAAAGCTGCCTACTATTGAATACTCTGTAGGATTCTGAGCGTTACGAAGATTTGATGATTCAAATTGTGACACATTTGTCATAATATTGTTTCGTCCATAATGGTATTTCGCGGAAACAACGGATTATTATTGGTAACAAATATTGCGTGACAAATAGAAACGTCGGATAAGAGATGTTTATTGTCGGTCACAATTTTAGTGTCGTAGGAATATGTCTTTCAGCTGTGTCAATATCCAGAATTCATGTTTTATAAGCTGGCAAAACCTATCAAATTTAGCTAACACAATAGCTTTGTTGTATACATTTGTGCCTGTAAAACAATGGCCAACTGACACGAATTGTCTGCGATGGTGTAAAATAAGGAGTATATACAAATTTCATGCAACTGATTAGGTACGGCTTGTCAGAGAGCCACTGCGGAGCGAACAGCTCGACGCACAATGTACATTGGTGGTACGTCGCCGGGAAACCACTTGCCTTAGGAAGAATATATCCCTTATACAAAGAGTATACATATTGGTATCTATAATTAATGGCTAGAATGTAAATGTATTGAATTCATTCAATTTGGAGAAAATTCAAATGAAACTTATGATTAAAAACAAACATGTTACTTCTTTATGCCTAATTTGTAAAAATATCAATCACTCTTTATTGTACCATGTCAGCCAAAATAACTGACTCCATGTTCCAACAATTGGTTGCGGAAATGCCGTATTTGTTTATCAAGTATTCTGTCCCAATCAAAAATATTATGTACTCCATTGATACCTTACTAGGCAGTGTGTGGTTTATTCTTTTCTTAAATATAAATGAATGATTGTACTCTGTATAAGGTTGCATGTTTACTAATATGATTACAATTTCCCATCGAATGATAATCAAGATTATAACCACCCAGGGAAAAGTCCTAAGAAATTAATTGTTTCACGAAATTTTAACAATAATACATTTATTGGAATGATATGTACATTTTTGTAAACGAATGAATCGTTTTGCCATTTGAAATGAACATAGTTTTATTACATTATAACCACTAATTTAAGCTTATTCGGAAGTATATCTTAGAATTGAATTTACAGAAATGATATAGCCACATACTGTTGACTTTATCGTGTAGGTTTAATTAGTTATACTTCTTGTATTGCATTAATGTTGGAATTACATATTTAGATTGCAGTTATTCGCTCGGAAATCTAAATTTTTCTAGGCACTTACCGAGAAATGTAGAAGAAAAGAAATTAATGATGCACGATGTAAGAGTTTTTCCAACAGTAAATGCATTTTAGAGCTTATGTTTAAATTTGATTTCTTATCCTACGAGAACGTAATGTTATTAGCGTTAGTTATTGCTTTTCAAGACTCGAGCGGAATCCTAATTTAACAAACCCGGTCAATGTGTTTATACGTATCTACTTCTATCTGTCGACTTGACATTATTATAAAATAGAGATTTGATGGAATTAGGCTCCATATTTTTTTTTATTTCAATTGAAAACTACTTCGCTCTCATAGTAATTTTCATTAAGTGAAATCAAAGTGCACAAAATAAAATGATATATTTTTTTACAAGAACACTTATGTGCGTCTTCAGATATTAAGAAATATCTATTATGATCACACGGGAGAAGTACTGTTATACTTTATTTATTAAATATCCACAAACGTTAACATAAAATATATAAAATACCCTCCAAAGATAACTTTTCTAAATTTTTATTTCTAAGACTTTCTGATACAAATCTAGATTAAAGTCCCCTTAAAGAAGAATCAAAAATGTAAAACATATATTATTCCGCAAGCTCCAAAATGTTTCGTACAAAAGTCAGTACAATTATTCAGTTAACAATGTAAATTTAACTACAAGCCCCTGTAAGACCCTCAGGGATTTTGCCAACCCTTAAAATCAGCGGGAGCGCAAATCATCTTCTTAGATACTTTTATATCATGTTGATTTTCTTCTCCAGAGTCCGCCAAGATCATAATCCTTATTGGCATCTCTGTAATACATACTATCTTACATGCATGCATACACATGCGTAATAAGTCCGCCGCTATTTTCCGTCCTTTACTAATACTCCCTTTTTCCCGGAAACTAGTTTCTTTAGTGATGATGTTTTAGCCAAGACCGTGTCTGTAATTGATTTGCGTCTAACTTAACTCAGTGAAAAATACGATAAGACATTAGCGTAATGTCACTCAATCCTTTCGTACATAAATACGCGAATATTCTATTAGCAACCACGAGGGAACGTGTTTCTCATTTGTATGTATCCATGCAAATAAACTATTTCATTTCATTTAGGTCAAGACTAGCATGCATTGTCTCAGTTCGTATGTGAACAGCGTAACAACATAGAATTGACGTTGAATTAAACACGCAAGAATAGTCGGTCGATAGTCAGTCAAAAGCAAGAATATTATTTGGAAATAAATTAAGTTTACATTTCCAAATCCATAAGCCTTCTACGAGATTTGAAACGTAGGTTATTTGGAGTACCTCGGACTTGTTGATGTCGGGAGCTTTTGTGCCACTTCATGTCAGCATATTTTAATTATTTACGTTTGTATCCAGGATCTATAGCGATTAACTCATAATTATACAAAATTACAGATATGTTCTTCAAACCATACATGGCAGGAGACTGATAAACATAATTACGTAGAGTACAATACATAACACTTTACACAAAGATGGTGATGTAGACAAGCTTACATGGTACTTGGACAAAACAACACATACCTACTGACAAAAACAGACATTGTAATTGTTAGTTAACATGGTAAGAAAACATACCTAGCGCCATACCACTGAAAATACTGTGAAATCTTACCTCATAAGTAAGACTAGATTATTTAGCAAATACATAGCAAGCGGGTCTCGGCAAAATGTACCAATATGGTAAAATGGCTGATGATCTAATACATTCAAGTCGCATTTCGGTCTATTCCATTAAAGATTTGTCAAATTAATTATTTCCCTAGGGTCATTTTTCACACACTAAGTCCCTTTTATGAAACAAATTGCCAAAATATGTATAGCTGGAAGGATTACATTTTATAGCTAAATTACAACCACAATTCCAAGAAATATATTGGTGTAAAAATTTGCTTTCTTGTACAAATTGAGCAAAATGGATACAAATTGTTTAACAACATTAGCTCGTTATGCATATTCGTTCACATAAATAGACTTTCAGAGTACCATACGAATATCGTAAATTTGCAAGACACCACTAATAAATGGAATTTTATACCAGCGAGAGTGTACTTTTCTCTGTAAAGCAAGAACTGTAGTTTCCGACCCATTAATCATTTAAATAAGAATATAAAACGTAACACGCGACACACCAACATTCGTTAAAATGATACATGAAGTATCAGCTTCCTAGCCTGCGTCCGTCATATTTGCCGTAGATGTAAGACTAGATGGCCCGTTTCGCGTTAATATGCCTGGGTTTGTCTCATTATATTTGCGTCAAACCACAGCCTTCAAGAAGATAGAGTTTACATGTACAATTGAATGATAGCTTGAATATAGCATAAATATAGATAAGAAACGTTTCTTAGAAAACAACACATACAAAACACCCCGTATTCCCCAAAATACTTCCTGCCCTCAAATCCCCTGACTAGATATTCACCCATCACAAAGGACTATACTTATATAGGGGGGGGGTGACAAAACACACAGTCCCAATAACAAACCGATGAATTAAATGGACCCTCTTTATTAATAAATTAGTTCGCTTCTTATTCTATGATCATGTATTGTCACTATTCTGTGGAAGAATTGTATTTTAAATAAATGGTTGGATGAAATACACATCTTAAAAAAAATAAGGCATCCTAATTCCCAACTCTACCCATTAAATTCAAATAGGCAAATACAGATATAATTGTAGAAGGGATGATTATGTTGCCAAATTGAGCCTGGAAGGCAAATTCGTAATGATTTTCTTCAAATTAAATATAATATTTTCTATCTAGCTTTGGTACATGTTGATGTAATTAACACAACGCTGACGGATATAAATATTTTTCTAGGGTTCATAGAATTATAGAAGAGATATTAATGAGTGTATGCCAATTTCATTCACAGGGCTATAAATCTTTTGTTGTAGATCGGAATCTATAATACTCCGATAGTTGAGCAGTTGTAATGCTAGTGCTTCATTTCTGTTCGTGTGTACAAATTATTTGAACAGCACTGTGCATATTTACGATCAACACGTCCGTACTTTATATTCCCACGGAGTAAAATAAAAGATTTTCTTCTTTTTCAAAGTGCAATCTCACCATTTTATGTTTTATTTTTTATTGGTACCTTACAGACATACGAAAATGAAGACATTCTTGACCACACTTTACTTCACGACTCTATTAGAAATACAGAACATTGTCAAACAGAAATGTTTTGTAGCTATATGCTCTATCTGAATAGATTTGGTTAATATTTGTGAGATCAGAAACTATTCGGACACCTAAGAAAACTTTATATTTCAATTCCTCAGCACCTGCGGATAAAGTTATTCCTCTTAATTGAATACAGCTACTAGTTGTTAAGTTACCAACATTAATAACCGCTTGTTATCTGAACACTAACCTACTGTTAAATCAATGTCTTTGTTTTTTTATGTATTTGTTTGTTTCCCCAGGGCTAATTGCAAAGTTGAGCCCGCAATTTTTTTAACATCCCCGTGGCTTAGCTACAAATCGTTCCAAGGCAGTACGCTCCGGAAGACTGTGATATGACCTCATTTTCGTATGTTATTATGAGTTGGGTAGGTTTTAGGGAAGGTGGTGTTTTTTGGGGACAGCGGAATGTTTGAATGCGTTTCTTTTCTATACTGAAGGATATTTTCTTTTGAAACTCCCAACTGACCCAACCGTATGATTTTAAAGATGTTGGTGTATCAACATCTATATGATCTGTGTTTTCCTATTGTAATCTATTTATACACTATGTTGGCTACAATAATCAACAGATGAAGCTAAGAAGCTTAGGTCTTAAGACGAGTATTTCCATCATAAACAGATACCATGTACAGACAAACCATAATAGCATTGAAATACATCGACCAATATATTCAAGAAGACATTCACTTATTGGTAAATCCTAAGGGGGCAATTTTCTGTAAGAAGAAAAAAATATGTATGTACGAGTATGCTATGGTCCAATCCTGTAACTAAAATGTTATGATAATTCACGATTCTCATCAGTATCTGTATCTTAGGAGAACATTACAGTATACAGTGCAACATCTCCAAAGCAACACCCTTTGGGAGTCACAAAATTATGACGTTGTTGAGAGGTTGTCGCTCTAGAGAGGTAAAATAAATAGTTATATCGTACAGCGGGGAAAAAGCATGCTGTTGTTGAAGGGAGGTTGTCGCTCAAGAGAGGGCCGCTCTGGAGAGGTTGCACTGTACTTAGCTAGCGTTGACCTCTTCACGGTAAAGGTTTTAAGGTGGAACCCTCCGGGAGACTGTATTTTGTCCTCCATTTTACGTATGTCCCCGTGGGTCTCGGGGAAGCAGTATATTTGGAAAGATGTGATTTTGGTAGTTTTTTGTCTATGAATCATTTTTAATTGCACCCATGTATTATTATTTCTGCCACACTTTCCGAGATTGGGGATGGTCATTGTGTAGCCATAATGGCCGACATAAAACCCACATGATGAATCTGTATATGTAATAAATGTCATAAATCATCAAAATTGAATAATCGTCCTAAATTATCTTAAGGTTACACAGCGCCCATTACAATCACGAAACAACATGGCATCGACAGAGATAGACAGTATCAGGAAAATTAGCGCCGTATAATGATCGTTTCTCCGCCTACTTTTGACGGATCAATGCTAACAAGAGTGTTTCTTATATTTACGCTTGTCGGTAGCATTTATTGTCATTAATGGTCCGTAATAGGCTTTCCGATGTAGCACGAAATGTGGCCATCTTCAATCACAGGGCGTCTGATAAATATTGAATAATGGCAGTTTGTATCCATCTCATTGTCTTGCGCTTGTCTTATCCGGCTATCACAGAGTATTTAAAGCCTTACTAATGTAAAGCTGGGAATTAAATGTACTTTCAGTAATTAAGTTACGCTCAGACCCAAGAAATGATTACGCAATGTCACTATTCTCCTTCTTAAAAGATAAATGTCGCTATAAATACTGTGAAATCATTTTACAGTTCCTGACTACCTTGCAAAAGTAGTTATTTCACCGTACATCATAAAAAGTTTCTCCGATTTACTTGGCGATGATGGTGTATAGAAATTAGACCTTCAAAGTTTCAACTGAACATCTACGAAACCATTTTGGTAAATCGTGCATATTCCATTGACTCTTCGAGAGAATTGTTACACATACATTGAAACCATTACACGCATTTATTGTCGTTGAAACACAATATCCTTTCCGAGTAATAGACAATATCAGTATCTCCTATTGTAAATCACGCGGGGCTCTTCCCTCATTTGTATGCAACAGAGCATCTTAAATATTTCATTCCAATTTAGTCAAGACGGAAAATATGACAAATGACTATTTGCGATCGTTCCACTGTCATGTCACGGGACATTTAGCTGAAACGTAGGCGGCAAAAAGCTACAATAAAACGTGTGCAAAAAAGCAAAACTGATTTGAAGACGTGAATATGTCAGTTGGTATTTTGAAGAAATGAAAAAAAGGCAAGGAGAACTTACACATCATTTCAAGTTTCTCTAATGGAAAAAATATGCGGATAGCTTCGGTATGAAATTGCCAGTATCATGCGATGAAAATTATGCTGGAAATTAATGAAATATTACCCACTTTGCAAAGGATAACTTTTGCTTGTGGCCATCTTAAACTACTGCAAGAGGACACACACATGGGATGTAGCATGTAAACTCTGCTAATAAGATAGAGTAACATTTTGTAATATTGTGATATATAAAATGCAAACAGAGTATTTTGTTACAAGACATGATGAATGTTACATGAACAGATACAACGTATATCGCGAGCATGTTCCGATAAGGAAATGGCAACGATTGTACATGGCAGGACGTCAACATTGTATGGACATCTTTCTGGCAATAATAACATGTCCCAAATTGTGTCTTTACAGACGCGTCGGATATTGCCTTTAGAATAATAATACTACGTAGTCGTTTATAAAGTCTGTAATAAACATACCAATAATGTTAGGACAATTTTAGTCTTCATGATTCAGATTTATAAGGAAGAATAATGGAGTCATTTGTTGGTACGAATGAAGTATCGTCTAGCTGGTTTTGCGTTGTTGTATCAGCGCCACGGAACAAGTGCCTCCGTAAATTATCAAACCAAAGACAGACAGTCGACAAAAAAATATACATTTGATACAAAAGTAATAACACTTAAATGGAACCGCGTGTCGTGTTTGCATATTTTACCAAATTATGTTGTAATTATGCCATTCGATCGGCATAATGGACACGAAATTAGCGCAAAACAACATAAAAAATGCAGACCCAGTTCCAATTGCTGGAAATATATTTCCAATAATACTAATGTCATTACAATTAAGAATTAAAAAAGAAGTACGAACAACTCATGGGCTTCCGTCGTCGAGTAGTTATGGTCTCTGACTCAATGTCCCTCGTTGAGTTCGAATCCCACCCCGGACCATCATTGCGTGGAAACTGTCCAGCTGGTTTACGCAAGGTCGGTGGTTCTTTTCAGGTTCACGTCTAAGGGCTTTCACTGTTAAAGCTGGATAAATCGTTAAATGATCATGGCTTTTGGTGTGACGCTAAGCCCAAGACATGTAAAACAATCAACATAATTATATTCAATATTTATCAACGTGCGCATGGTGTGATAATAATTTAAACAAAACGTAAATGATGAATCCAAGTAAGGATACATAACTCGATTTACAAAATCTGTGTACAGAATTAATCTGGCAAGCAAACAACAAACTTTCTCTCATAAATTTTAATTTTCAGTTTATGTTTGTTTTCGACAGAACATTATTTTCCATGTAGACTTTTGATAATTACCGCCGTAACGATTGTGAAATATCTGCTCCAAGATTTCGGGATCAGTGATATTTGTGATCCGATGTTCAATAATCCAACGTGACAAGAAATGGTCTATCACATGGAAAGCATACGGTATATTGAAGGGTAAAGGCCGCCTGTTAATAAGGGTCACATTTTGTTTCTTTCCAAGGATGACCTTTGTTCACAGATTTGACTGTGTGTCCAAATACTTGATCAACATACGTATTTTTTTTTTCAATTGCAACATCCTCAGTTCTTCGATTCAATTCTTTGTTTGTTACGTTAATCGTATTGCGTGATTCCAAAACATGTTTTAAGGATTCTTTTGTTGGCGTTATTTGACAGGGTTAGCCTAATGTCATGCGAAATCTCTATAAAATGGTAATTCAATATTATTTGTAATAAACTCGCAGTATCACTAGATACATTCAGACGTTTTCATACACGTACGAAAATTGGAATATAAACTACTGAGAAGAAACTCCTATGGTAGAGCTTATGCAAATCTGGAGACATTTTTGTTTTGTGGCCTTAAAAGTGATTTGGGTTAATGTTGAAATACTGGATGACAGTGCAAACATATCATCACGATCATGGTGATGAAATTATAACATGAATGACTGAATTATGTTGTTGTTGTTTTTAAAAATGCGACCATGTTATTAGTTTCAATAGTACTATATGCTCATATTATGAAGTAAGATATGACACGAATGACCATTATTTGAACAGTTATAATTACAATTCATATAAAGGTCCGGATCATCATTATGAAGATAGATAAGACATGAAGTATTATTATACATGTGTGTATACGTGCGGTATTGTTTGTATTACTAACAAGTTCTACAAAATTCATTCCCATAAGTATACAAGATAATGAATTATCATATAAAAACGTACATTTTATTCGTTGATTCACTGTTTATATGTATACTAGTATCTAAACTATTCAGACAGAGATAAGAAAACTATTGTATAATACAGTAATAATTTCTTATAAAATTGTTTTCTACAATTTTTGTTTGATTCTCCTATTGATTTCGTATAGTTACCTCACATGGTTCTCAAGGGATAAATATCGGTAAATATTTTCAGAAAACTCATTGATATGATGCACACTGATATGATGATATTATAAAACACATGCATCTATTGAACCATTGTATCGATGTGTATTTCTTTAATAAAGAAACTGTTTCATTGCTTACACGTGCAGTCTGAAAAACCCTGTCTGTCCCGCAATTATTTAATCGTATATCTATCGTTGTTTTATCATTTTTTGAGTTGCAAGATATCAATTTTTGTGGATATAAATGATTTAATGCAATTCAAAAAATGCCTGAAACGTAAATGGATGTTACAGAGACTAAAACAGACGATAGACTGTACATACAGCTATAACAACTCAATGATTTGTGCCATGGTCTGAAACAAGGACAAAGTTGATGCTATATGTTAGTCTTACTCACCTATGTTTATTGTGTTGATATATCTTTAATTTTTATTTATTTTATTTTATTTATTTTATTTATTAACTTTCATCTTTTTAATGCGCATCAAATTACTAAAGCTGTAAAACAACATTAAACAAAAAACCATTTGTTTGAGCTTTTAAAGTCTTGAGTTTTAATAATTGAATACACAGCCTTATATGAATGAATAAAATAAATCATTGTTCCTCACGCATTCTCAAAATTATTCATTTCACGCCGTATATATTTCTGACGTCTTTTCATAATGTGCATTAAAGCATGAAATAAGATATTTGAAGCTTGATCGCTGTATTACAAAATCCCATCTGTAGACGGTGTGCACGCAATTGTCGCTAATGCACCCTTTCTATCCAGGGAATATAAGATAAAATCAAATATGAAAATTGAAGTTAATTATAAAAACAATAGTCGTACGCTATAGCTCCGTGTTGAAGTATTATCATTGATGTTTGGGTTATGTGGTATGAGGTATGATTAAACTGTAGGATCTTCTATTAAGGGAATCCTTGTTGTATTAATGAGACCAAAACGAGATTAATTTTATTCTAATTTTGTTCGAACAGATAGCTTGTGATGGCAATCCGCTTTCATCGTTAATTATCTATCTATTTCTATATATATCTCTCTATATATATATCAATAAGTGACTTCGAGACCCTTATACTTTGTCTTTCTTCTTCAACATGCCATATTGTTGTAACATCAGGCAAGCACTGTATATGGACATTAGCTAAAACATATTCTATGTCTATCTTGTCTGTTATTGTATTTTGGTCTGAAATATTTATATCTCTTCGTTAATGGACCAATGAAAAAATCTCTACCGCATTTATAGAGAGTGTCAGAAAACGTAGAGACATCAGGTTTGTACAGAGAGACACGATGGAATAAATACGTACATCGACATTTTGTATATGCTTTGTCAGGATATTTTGCGACGATGCAATATGTCATGAATAATTTATTCCTGCACAATAGGCATCAATAAGACGACATAAATAAAGGTCATAAAGTTTCAACGACTGGTTAAAAAGGGCTTTACTTATTAGGTTTGTCTGACAGACATTTTTGTAGATGAAGCAGATTACTAAATACTGTGCTGTCTGGAGGAGCATATTCAAACACGAAAATCCTAACGAAGCTCTAATATAATTTCTTAATATGAGGCAGTAGTTTAGCAAAATATCCCACAAGGACGCCAAACAGCATTAGAACAATGGTACTTCAAAGAGTATTAAATTTGTTCACAGTTGAATAAGACTTTGTCCATTTATGGCCTATTTGTCATCAAAGAAGTTCAAGAAAGTAGTTTAGATTCTTGAGGACCTGCTACAGCGCAACCTCCCCAAAGCAACACCCTTTGGGGGCGCTAAATTATGTTGTTGTTGAGAGGCTGCCACTCTAGAGAGGTTAAATAGATAGTCAAAAAAAAGCATGCTGTTGTTGAAGGGAGGTTGTCCCTCAAGAGAGGGCCGCTCTGGAGAGGTTGCACTGTACTCTAAGTCTGCATGATTTTATGTCGCGCAGTTTAGCTGATGTAAACCCAGTTTACCGTCATATATACTTCAATCATATTTAATTCTTATTTATTTGTCTACGTTATCCAACACTTCTAACCAGACTATATCATTAAAGTGCATATTTGAATTGCGAGAGTGTGTGTTTAATGATTTAAATTTATTACACTCAGTAGGGATTGTGTCGCAGACATTTCTTATGGGAATTGTAAAGTTAATTCTCATTTCTAACGATATTTCAGTTCATGAAGGAAATATTTCTTTTTTTTCTAAACCTCCATATTGAAAAGATACGAGCTTGTGTAAAGAAAGATAGTTTAGAATAATGCGTATAAAATTAATACACCGGCGTCTATTCAATGATTAAAACGTGTTTAAATATGAAATACATCAAAATATCGAGGGCTAACAGCGGAAGGAGGACAACTGCTTCTTATATGCTCTGTAGCTTTTTTTAAATTCCATCCGTTGTTATGAGGACTTATTAAAAATAACATTGTTATTAGTTAAATGTAATCTTTTTCTGGAGAAACGCATCAAACTATTTTCAATCCATGGTCTTAATACATCAATTAAAAAATATCGATATTTTCTTTAACAGTAAAACCTCAGTCAGACCGTCCAAGACGGTACACACTCGAAGACTGTTTTATCCTTCATTTCTTGCACGGTCATGTGTGTGCATTGGATTTTGGGGATGGGGTAGTTTTTTTTGGGGGGGGGGGATGGAGGGGGGATGTTTTTTGTAGGAATCCTTTTCTTATCTACATTTAGAGACACTTTTAATATGAAGACAACCTCATCTTAATTCATCTATTTTGAGTTTCTGTATTTCTTCTATACTTCATTACATTAATACGACCGTTTCAATATTAAGACGGTTCCACAACGGTGGTCTTAATGTCGAAGTTGACTGTAGTTGAAGAAATTCTTTATATCAATGTGGTTCAATTATATATATTCCATGAATTTTGTATTAGCTGTTAACAACACAGTTCTAGACGTTGGTTATCTAGTATCCTGGTGTTCAGTTCACTTGGGGAAAGCCTTCGAGGTTTTTTTGGTAAACTTACGGACATTTCATTGATTGAAAATCTGATTTAAACGTCTGTACAATAAGCAAATTGTTTATTATACATTCTAATCATAAGTTTATTCACCGAAGTGTCACTTTTGGAGGCGAAGAAACAGCGACAATAACACTTCAAAAGTTCAATTTGCCGAGAGCTTTCATTATATTCCATTAATCGCAGTAAAACCGAGATTATAATCGATGATTTATTTATTTATATTACAGGTGGCTTATTTGGAGATGACGAATCTGAAAACGTGGTGAATGCGTTTAAATATGCTGTATATAAAGTCAGTCACCAGAGAGGTCTTCTACGCAATGTTAAACTTAACTTTGACATACAAAGACTACCAGTACATAACAGATTCGATGCATCAAGGAAAGGTATTTCTCATTCTTGTCTTATTATATGGATACGCCAATTGCGTGTCATATTGTATGTGAACACATGTGTACATATTATGTAACATATTAAATGATGTCATGTGATAAATTCGGACAAAAGTGTAAAAGAAATCAAAATAAGGGCAATAATATTGATAACTGTATGTGAAAAAATGTTATATATACACGTATATATTATGAATCGATCAATTATTCATGTATATATGTATACATCCTATTTCTATCATCGCCGAACGATGTCAATAAATGCTCTATTTAATGAGATTGTCTTGTGACAGAAAATTCTGTTGGTCCGTTATTTAGTGCAAACTCAGTGGACTTGTTCAAGATGGAAATCTGGAGTGTTTCCTTATTTGCGCTATTTCTTGTAGCAATATATCTTTCGAACCATGATTGCAGAATCGAAAGTAATCTATAACGTTATTGGCACAAATGACAACTTGCCATAATAAAATAGGGGAACTGACTGTTACAAATCTCTGATCAATAAGAAATATCGCCAATTATGGATAGCAGTTTTTATACTGAAACGGTATTTAAGGATACCAGAACACCAACCAAAGACCATAAATTATCTCTTTTGTTGGCTATACAGTAGTGTGTTTTTGTCTGATAATTATTGTACGAAGTTAATTCCCCGTCACTCAGAAGACACATGCCGGCTTTTTTTGCACGGACGTGGGCAGTCACTAGAAGGAAGAGAATTGATAAAATATGCTCCTATATATAAAGTACACCATACACGTACATCTAAGTTTGATCAACAATGAAAAATATTGAGCAAGTGTTATAGTCATCCTACGTGTTGTGTTAAATTTTAACATTTTTTGTTAGTAAACAACGAGTTTTAGTTCATAGAATTAATAAGGATATGTTTTTTTTCTAAATGGGTAATTAAATAGTTCATTAATAATTCATTAACTGTGTTTAATATTTTTCGCCTTATAAATGATATCTAAATATGATAGACGTTTTGTTGAATAAACGATTCGATACTATGATCGTAAACTTTTGTTTTATGTTTTTCTTACAAATACTGTCCCGGATTGTTTTTGTGTACAATAATATACATATTATTACAAAACAATAATTTGTTAAGTAGAGTTGATGGGTGAATTCGCTTAAGGAGCATTTATCCAGATTGTGATAACGTTTTCTCCATATTATTTTATAATGGTGAATCAATTATTCTATTTTTTTATGTATAATAAACGCAATATGAACTCTTCTTATTATGATAGTCGAGATATCAATTAGTTTCAAAAGTAGAAAATCGAATTGAATTTTAAGTTCTTCTTAACCATCAGCCATTTGATTGTATTTTATATCAGGAAACAATTCAAAGTATGATATTAGATAAAAATTACGTTCGTTTCATCTGAAGCACATACTGATTGATCGAAATACAGTCAAACCTGAATTTGCAGCCACCTCCGAATAAAGGTTGCCCTGTGAATAAAGGCCTTCTTTCAAAAAACCGTCACTGATTATTTAGAATAAATTGGCCTCCGAGTAAAGACCAACTGTCAATAAAGGCCACATTTTGTCTCTCCCAAGGATGGGCTTTGTTCACAGGAGTGATTGTACTTTTTCTTATGCGGTAATCGTTTGTTACAAATTCTTTTCAGAGAGTTCTTTTCTTTTCTTTATTCAGTCTGTGATCAATTATCACATCACACAATATGTACATTTGGACCATTAAACCATGATGCTGCTGCGTTTACCGGATCAGCGTGTGCCAGTCTTCATATACCACATATCGAGACACGTGTCGATGCTAGCGCCATTCCTACTTCACCATTCACAATAAACCTACATCCAGATTCAGAACTGCTTACTCGAGCTGTTCTCGACGTCATTAAACGTTTCGGCTGGTCCGAAATGCTCATCATTTACAGCGATCATATTGGTAAGAAATAATTCATCCTCATTCTTAGTACAGCAATCCTCGATATTGAAACAACTTTGAGGACCAAAATCGGTCTAAATTTTATAGATAGTCCCGTCATATACATGTACATTGTAAATATAATGGGGAAATGGGTCCTATAATTATCAATCGTGGTTTTAATGTTAAAGGGCTTGCTCAATAAGGATTTATTGTATTTCATACAAATATGCTTTGTTTAATTTTGTTGAGCTTATTCTATCTTTCTTGAAATTAATGTTGACCGAAGTTGTTCGAGCTAGATAAAGTTGGAATTTAATTCGGTGTGATATTTACGTTAACTGAATGCGTAATGTTAACTTTATCTTTACTGCGTAAAACAATGTAGCAATAAAAGACAAAAATACGTTCCTTCAAATTTGGTTTGATGTTTAAGTTAACTGAATGCGAAATGTTAATTTTATCTATACTGCGCAGAAAAAGGTAGCATTAAAAGACGAAAATACGTTCTTTCAAATTCCACTTGATCGTCTAGAAAATCTCCAATTCAAAAATAAAATTTAATTTTAGCATCTAAAAGTGGAGATCAGTGTATGCGTAATAAATGCATTAGAAAACATTACCACTCCTGTTCAAGTTCCTTTGATCAGTATCTACTTCAAAACCTCCTCAATAAATACAAAACTTAAATCATGTGTTTACAGTTAACGGTATTCGCAATCCGTCAAACTTACATTCCAATAATAACTATTGCTTACAACCTGGACGCTCAAGCCTTCCTGATATCCACTGAGTCTCAGTAATCTTTATTCAATGGCAATAAAATACCAGATTTTTTGTTGCTGAGCTTCATAACACTATTGGGCTTCGTGATCAAACAAGATCACGCCACTTCAACAGACAAATTTCCTTTTACAAATTGATTCCAACCCTTTGTACCTACAGGTCTAGCTGAAAATAATTCAGCACATGCAATATCTGTACAATCCGATGGTTATGTCCACGAAATGGCCTCACAACTGCTTTAATATATGTGTCTAGATTTCGATAGAGCATTATTTTGAGTGATGGGATCAGGGTTTTGTTTTGTCCGCTTATTCCGATGTTATACTTACTTTAGTATTACAAATGTCATCTGTTTTTAGATGAGACAGTTTTGTCATGTTTGTTTACTGTCAGAGTGGAAATTCTTTGTCCTTGAAAATCATGCAAGACAAAAACAAATATGTGCAAGAATTCTATACCAGGATAAATGTTTCCATGTTTTTTTGTGTGTGTTGTTATCATCATTATGGGCTGTATCTGTTAGACCCAGATAGAATGTCGGGTCTCTGGTACCCAGTCTATTAAGCTTTTAGCTATGGACCGCTCCTCGGCAGCGTAAAGGACTGTACAATTTCTGTTGTTTTTTTTTCATGTCTAACTTGTTTCACAAGAAATTAGTTTCAGAGGTACGGGTTAATCTATATTGATATCATTAACTCTAGTGATTCGCTCATAAATACTTAGTAACATTGATTTCAACCAATTAGTAAAGGCGACATAATATTTTGCCTTTTATTAGGAAGAATGTAATTATTTCAACATTTATTTTGTATTCCTTTTCAGGTTTATTAAAAGTCCAATCACTTATCAGAGCGACCAACGAAACAGCTGATATGTCGGTTATAGTACGCCAGGCGGATTTGTTAAACATGCGAGGTGTATTGAAAGAAGCGAAACGTAAACATTGGAGACATATCATTGCTGAGCTAAATATAACAGAAACAGCCGTTTTTCTGAAAATGGTAATAGTTTCGCTTAAAATTGCATTCAATATTAAGTTATATTTTTGACTGTTAGAATATACATACACTTTATTTGAATATCAGCCAATCGTAAAGTTGCAACCTTCTTCAGACATGCGAGGGTATGTTGTCATTTTATGATGAAAGGTCTTTTTACATACCGTCAGCCTTTCTTTGTGTTTATCTAATCTACTATAGTGCACTTTTCTAATTTAACATGAGTGATGTATCTGTTAAAGATGCAAAACATTTCAATTTTCAATGTCTCGTCATGATCCAAATCAATCCTAAAACGAAGTGTATTTCGCATAATGACATCCACTTTGCATGGCTAAAATGAAATTTCAAACCGATAGTAGCTTACAGATTCATATCCTAATAGCACGTATCTCTTTGATGAAAAGTCGAAATTCGCGAATCAAGAGAAACAGATTATGTCACATGCTTTGTTCTTCTTATTTTATCAACCTAAAAACACCCAAAAGTTTAATATCATTTTCACAACAATTTGTGCATTTTGGGTAACTCAGTATTTCTTGAATTCATTAGTAAATCCGCAACAGGTTGGTAAATAAAAGAAAATTTAATTCATACTTAATGCGATATTTTTTTAATTCAATTGGATGTGATACATTGAGATGGTAATTATAATGAAACAATAAATCGTATGCTTGACATCTCATTAGATTAAGGGGGAGTGTTCTGAAATAAACTTTATCTGATGCGATATATTCTGCATTGATTTTTTTATCATTGTGATTTTAAAGGTGGCTGAGGTATACTTGAGATTTGAGTTCTAAATATTTTGATTTTTAACTATATCTGTTATAATATAAACCTTTACGTGTAATTATCTATAATAGCACATTGCACTTTTTAGAAGTTTGATTGCTGTGTTGCACAGGGTGTGAAATTAATCAATGTGTCAGCAAACCGATATAATCGTTATGGCTAATTGCATTTTCCAATTGAATCTTGCGAGTTAAAACTTGCTTCTGCACAAAGAGTGATTGTCTGTGCACTGGTTTGATCATTGGTGATTCCGATACCACTAAGTTCATTGCCAGTCACTTTTGATATAATTTAAGCCACATCCTTGCACTTTTTAATGTCATAATGATTATACGGCACTGTGTGCACATGCATTGTATTATCTTATAAGCTATAGGTTAACTTATGTACCAGCTGACTGTAATAAATCGATATACGAGTATTATTATGTCTTTAGAAAGGCTACCTTTACGTTCCGGGATGAAGTAGTCTGGTTAAATCGCTTCACGTCTCCTTATTATATCCGGACAAAATTTGAACAATACGCTTAGCTGATGAATTATAAAGATGTAATAATGATTACCTGGACTTCTATTAAATTAGTCTAATCAATTCAATACTACAGCACTACAACACTCATTCAATATCCCCTAGTCATGTCTAAATATAGATGTCAGTTAAATAGGTAATGACAAAACATTCAACAAAAGTTGCACCATCTTTTTAACCCTCTCTCGCCGAAAGTATGGGGGGTGGTAATGGTATCCGTTCGTCCATCCGTCAGTGCAGAATGTTTGTCCGGAACATAACTCCGAAACATTTAAGATATTTATTCTAACCTTCAAATTAAGTTAGAAGGCAATGAGGTGAAGTGGAGAGTTTGAGACCCATAACCCTACCTAATCATTTTTTGAATTATCAATTTTGTCCGGACCATTACTGAAAAAAAACGAAATATTTATTTGAAACTTGTAAAAGTTAGAGGACTAATAGTAGTGTAGAAATGAAGATCTCATGATTCATAACTCACACTATTTTGAGTTATTGTCCTTTACTATGATAAATTTTGTCCGTAGCATAACTCAGAAACATGTAAGGTATTTATGTGAAACTTAAATAACAATAAGTTGAAGGACAGGTCATAGAAATAATAAGTTTACCTTGTCTATTTTCTGAGTTATTGCCCTTTGTTTTATTTCGGTAATAAATTTTGTGTGTTGCAAAACTCCAAAGCCTTTAAAGATATTAATATGAAACTTAAATGAAGTTAGAGGACAATGAATAGAAGTGCAGCGAACAGGATTCATAATTTAATCATATTTATGATTTGAGTTATTGGCCTTTGTTTAATTTCTATGATTGATCATGTCCGGACCATATCTTAAAACCCATGCAAAAATATTTGAAATTTGTAACAAAATTAGAAGGCAATGTGTAGAAGTGAGTGGCAGTAATCATAACTCTTGACCTTTATTCAGTTTTAAAGGCAACTTGTCTGTAGAACATTATTCTTCTAAACTTGGAGGAATTCTCTTTTTAAACAGACTTCGGGGGGGATTGGCCATATCAGTATGACCGAAGGTTGTTTTTATTAAGTGTCTCATTTGCTTAGTACAGCTATTAAGTGATTTGTAGATGTAAGGTTCTAAAGACATTCTAAAATGCTCTCTGTCGAAAAAACAAACTTTCATCAAAATCACGTAACGACGAACATACTTATAATGACATATTGACTTTTATACCTCATAACTCACATTTCATACTTCTTACTTTTAAAAATTCAAGTTATGCATACACCTATATATCTTACTTAAGTCAACAATTGCTGCGAAAGTAGATGAAGAGACGAAAACACTGTGAATGTTACATCATGGTTGCATCTTCCAGAAAAAAAACAAAGTATTAGACACGCTGTACATACACGACAATTACCACATTCATCACCAGTACTGTATATTTCACCATCAATCACTGAAACCTGTGAAACTCAACTTATTCAAACGTTTGCTTTTTATCATTTTCTTTGCAATTAAGTAGCAGTTGCTGGGTAATACATGTTTTAAGTCGAAAGACACTGTCTGAGAAATTGGAAAATGAGTTGCATAAAGTTTGACCGCAGTTCGTAGTTCGCGATTCGAATTGCGAACTTCGGTCCAGAATGTAGTTCGCAGTTCGCAATTTGAATACTGAAAATTGCGAATTGTGTTCCAGAACGCAGTTCGTGATTCGAATTACGAACTGCGGTCCAGAACGCAGTTCGCAATTCGAATAGCGAACTGCGAACTGCGGTCCAACTTTATGCGACTTGGAAAATGGTAGAATTTTGATCTAAGACTAAGCGCATATTGGTAACTGTGCCAAGTTTCCTTTTGGTTTGACCAACATTGTCGGGTTGAACTGATCAAATCAGTGTGTAGTCAAAGAATCGCTTAAAGTTAGACAAAACTGTTACTAAGTATAAAAAAGTTCTTTCCAAGTACTGAGTATTTTCGCCACGGATAACATGAAAACATAATCCCAATAGAATTAATGTTTCACGCTCACAGATCATGTATGAAGTGAGAAAAGTGAAACTTAAGGATACAAAAAAATGAAAGAAATTTTAATGCATTAAGTTTTATGAATCTTGGACTATTTTTGTCTGAAACAAAGTTCTTTAATGCACTCACGTAGTCTTTCTTAGGTTGTTTTTGACTTCTATTCTTCAATCAAATGTAGTTTAGACTTTTGGACATATTTCTGTATTTAGTTGTTATTTGTTGCTAGATTCTATTTATCAACGTTTAATGGGTACAAAAAGCATTCATTTCACAAAAGTACCTTAAAGAAACACTTGTAATAAGGTTTTACAGAATTTCTACCATCGTCTGTTTTGTCGTGCATCAAAGAATTGGTTGCATAATGGAAAGAAAACGGGGTGGGTTTTCATTTACATGCTGCCTCGTGTCACACGTCTGCTGTGTTAAATTAACCAAATTCTGAATATAAAATTTGATTTGAATCATTGGATAGTCTGTTATTAAAGGGATTGACTTAATGGATGTCATATCTTATTTGGTGATATGTCTGGTATATGATTTAAATTCTTTTCTTCTTCTCTTTAAGAGTATAATAAAACCTATTTAATAGTATTAGCCTACGAATGTGAATCACTAATTTCCTTAGTCGGAAGAATAAATGGCATTGGTCCAAGGTTTTAAAAAACTGATATCAGTAACTGAGCTCAAATTCCATACTTTGTTTTTAAATGTTTCTAAGTGTTAATAATGACTAAATGATGATATTAATCATAAGTATGTTATTCTGTTAGCATTATTGGCCTGAACATGTGAACATTAATAGATAGATTTTCTTAGCAAATAAGACATGTCCAACAATTTACATATTACAAAGAAAACATAATTCAATTAACATTTCAAGTTATATGGCTATATCAAATACATTTCTTTACTAATACATGTGTAATTTTATCATCATTAAACAAGATATTAAATATATTTTCAACTAAAACATTTTGACCATGAAATTGTGATTTGAGCTTGGATACTGTTCTCTAGTTTTATATTCTTGGAAATTTCGTGTACATCATTTCTGAAGTGTTCTGGAATGCTTTATCTGTGTTATACGTATTTTTGTTCTGTGTTTCAGGCTTTACAAGAAGGAATGATTGATTCCTATCACCATATTATCATCAATAACATGGTAAGTCTTATATACAAAATTAGGAAGGTGTCATTTTAACGGTACACCGATGTTTTGCAATACGAGAGAATAAATATGGTATCGTGGTACGATTATCGCCGGACTGGGCTTCAAGGCTATGTCAGCCTAACACTTCAATGAGCATACTGATACGTAATGCGTAATTGTTGGTGCAATTGTATCAGAACTAAGAGTTTAGTCATCCGGATTGCTTGTTCAACTTGCAATTCATGATAGTATGTATATCATACAAACATGTACAATCATTTTAAAAATGATACAGCCATCACAGCATGAGCGTATTATAAGATTTGTCCAGCAGTATGTAATGTAATAAGGACGTCATAGTATTGTAACATTCCTTTTACTAATACAACAACAACAATTTTATAAGATAAACGCTTTGTCTATGCCTGTGTCCGTGGGTACAAGTTTGTGGTTGTGTTAAAAAAGCGAATGCTGACCTTGAAAACTTTGAATTTTGTAGTCATAAATTTGCCCCAGATAGAACATTTTATCTAAACTATTAAAGATTGGAAAATGTATCTTTATTCGGGAGTTCTGTGCTAAAAACGTGTGCTGATAATGTTTGTTTTTATCTTTTCTACATCCTTTGGTTTAATCTTGCGTGTTGTTTCAGATGTTATTTCATTTACAGGATGTTGAATTGTTAGACCTAGAAGACTACAGACATAATTTCGTCAATTTGACTGGCTTTAGACTTGTCAATATGAACGATGAGTTTACAAGACAGACGATATATGACATGGACCTTTATAATGAAAATACCCAGCTCAAGATATTAAACGGGTCTTCGTTACCGGTGAGTTTTCTTCGTAATAAGGAAATGTCATAATTATTGAGTGTTACATCATGCTGATTTGTCGTTTAATGCAATATAGGCTTAAATAATTAATGTTGAATCTTTCTGCATCATGTTATCCCTTAGTTATGTAAGGAAGCATTAAAATTATACTGTGTCACTGCAACAAAGCCTTCCAAATCTCTATATCGTGAACTGTTAAAAACTTTCTAAGATTATTTTTGACAAGTTTTTAACGGATTTCTGATTTTATCAGTAAATCCAAAATTTGTCATATCCCATGTGAAGTTTATTTTTTCATTATTTAAATTCACTGTCTGAAGTAGTCTCGAATTGTTTTAGCTGAAGATTTTCAAATTTAGTTTAAACATAAATAACTGTGATTTGCAATACTGATATCATTCACACTAAGCAGCAGACGAAAAGTGTCTATATAGTCTTTAGACAAAATCAATAGATCGTATACATTGAGCTTATATATACAACTCTAATATTTGTTTTATTTTCCTAGTAGAATAGGGTAACACGACGTACATAAATGTACACTCTAAACAACCTCCCGTATAAATGTAAGAAGTGAAAAGTCAATCTCAAGACTGATCTGAACTTTGAATGTTTTTTTTCTACAAAATTTCAATACAATTTGCATTTAAATGGAATTCTGCGTTGAACGTATTTCCACATACATGGTATTCCGCTGTTGGTGGCGCCCATGTAAATATTTATGACTTATTGCATGGTTGCTTGTGATTTCATTTGAGGAGCAGCGTGATACATCCTCCACGCAGCATTCGGTGGTGAAAAGAGGTTGCATAGTTTAGATTTTATAAGGTGTGATATCGGGGTGAATATCACACAGAAAATAATTGTTATTTCGATTATAAATCACGTATGAAATAAAAAATTGTTCACTCTGTCACATTTTACAAGCATGTATTTCAACCATTGGATTTAATGTAGGAATATATATATTCTTTTACTGCAGTCGTTGTTGTAGATAAAGTGATGTCTTAATTCCTAATTAATGGTTCTAGTGTAACAACTGTATAACCTATGTAGTTATTACTGCAATACCTAACGTGCTTCCAGTTTTCAGTGGGCTGAACTCTTACGATTCTGACTTCTTGATAAAAACACGCATATGTCAAAAGAACAAATGTTGTCAGTTATGTATAATGTCATGACATTTCGTTAGTTCTCTAATGTAACGCCTGTTTTTTTTTATTCAAGCTAGCTCGAATTTCTTTTGCGTTCCCCCTTGTGTTATTGGTTGTCTCTTTTGAAAGGTTGTTTCGATATTACCCCAAGATCTATGTTAAATTCAAGCAATTTTAGTTTAAGCATTTAGTTTTTATGTATGTAGCTTTGAATTAGTTTTGTAATTACAGTGCATCTTTTACAGTACTAATGAAATATACCAGTGTTGCTTACTACTCCAAAACAAATTTTAGATACTAGATACGCACGTTTCTTATATCTCTATTGTTTTTAATTTCACGCCTGATTTTATCTCTGAAGCGATAAGTTAGATTTGAAATGAAATCTCCCTTCTGTGATGTTCATGGTGACTGTTAACGGCAGCTGTTTTTTTTTTACAAATATTTGTCAATGTACCGATTACAATTTGGATACAAGTCTGAACAACAAAGTTATTCCCAAAGTATTTCAATGCATTGAAATGCATCTCGCCATATTATTGACATTCGACAACAAATAATATGATGTTTCCTTTGGGCAAAATTTGATAAATTATTTACAAAACAAAAGCGACGGTCGATCGTTAATCACTAATTGGCCAAACGCATTGCCAATATACGACTTTGTAAAGCGTCTTACAAAGGCTTACAAATATTTTTGGGACACCCCTTTGGAAACTAGTTTTTGGCATTCACCTTCGCCAGTACGGTTTATATCAAATAAGGTAAATGAACAGCCATTAATACTTCTGTGTGTTAGAAATTTAGAATATTTATATTAGACTGCTTTTCGTGTTGCTCCAGAATGAGGCCGAACAAAAGATACGCTGTTTTTGCAAAGTGACATCATTTTCATGGTATATGCGAAAAAATAAATAGTGTGCTGTTTATTCCAGTTCCAATGTGCTCTTATTTTTGATGCTGTGTATCTACTCGCGAATGCGCTGGTGGAACTTGAAAGGGGAATGTCAATACAGTCCCCAAACACAACATGCGATGAAATAAATCCCTGGGTCGAGGGTAGACATCTGTACCAATTTCTAAACGCTGTAAGTACAATAAAACACCTATCACGACCTCTTTATTATCAATACCGTCTTATAACATTTTTTTCGGGTATTTTCTTTACATATCAATTTTGATAATGCTACCACATAAATATTAAGACAGATTTGCTTCTTCCTAGTATGAAATTTGAAAATTTACTGTATAGTTCATAATCATCCTAGCTGTAAAAACGATTAAATTTCTAAATAATGCAGTTTCATAATTACTGAGTAAATTCATTCCAGGAAATTTAATCCGTTGGAACCGTGTCAGCGGAAAAACGTTACATATCTTAAATACAAAATGTGTAGGTTACCATAAGCACCATTTTGCAATTAAACCTCATTCCATAGTTGATTTTAAATACAATCGTAAAATCATGTCATATTTAAGTATTGCTGAGCACTAAAAGCCGATTGCCATTGAAATACCATTGGGCCCAAACTCAACTTCAAAAAATCACCTTGGAAATCAATGGATGTCGGCAATATTCGCGAATTCATGTCCCCAGTCCACGAATTCTCCTCATTGCAACGTGTTAAGAAATCAATTACCGCTAGGTTCAATGTCATGTCAACTCCTGTTTCTAAGACAACGCGTAAAGAAGAAGAATTTTAATGAATTGAAAGCTTGTAGGCATAAGGAAATAACACATGACCGTATACTGCAATAACATCAATGCTGTATACTACTCGACATTTACTAAGGATCACTTTGAATGAACGTTTCGATGAACAGCCGTTATCAGTCTTGATTTTGCGCGGGAAACGGTACACTTACGAGAAATAATAATACTAGTAAATGAATACGTTATGTCGGATGCTAGTTCACTTTTATCAAGATTTACTGACATTTTAACCTGTACAAAATAACCATAAGGTAATTATCGATCAAGACTACGTCACGCCCGGACATCGAAGAAAACAAAGAATGTTTCAGAGTGAACTTCTGTGAAATTGACGTTCGCGGATGGTTATTTAAGGATGTAAAATCGGCGGCTTCAAATTCCAAGTAAACTATTATGCACCCGTCTGGTGTCGAAAGGCCCAATCAAGACAAAAAACAGCTCAAGGACAGTTCAAATTTTAGCAAAGTGTGTGGGGGGGCACACAGTGATAAGCTAGGAAACTAACTACATTTGGTTTTAAAAACCATAAACAGTGTTAAGAGTACGCAAATTCGTTGTATTAACATATGTGTGATATATATTTTGCAGGTTCAGGTATCTGGCTTAACGGGACCAATCCGTCTAAATGACGGACGTAGACTCAATTTTAAACTGGACATCATGGAACTAGGGGAGGAAGGATTACAAAGGGTATGTAAAGAGGGAGCGGTTCAAAATTCGCAATTACCTCTGAACAAGAATACCTGCATAAATTATTTTGTTGTGGGTGTTAAATACATGTAATTAAATTCTAACCAATGCACTTAGTTGTGAATATAGTTATGTATATTTTGCGATGACATTTCATTGAAATATATCGTAATCATGTGTTGTAATCCATGTATTATAAACATCCACATATTGCTAGTATGTGTTATGACTAATGAATATTTTCAGACTGGAACATGGTCCCCTAGTTACGGTGCAAATATTACAATGAAACGATTCATAACACCAGGTGTGTTTGGGAACAAAACATTGATTGTATCGACGTTACTGGTAAGAAATATTTCATCAAATATTCTTAGACCGATTGAAATTGCAGACAATTGTTGTTTAGGTGCTAAACAGTTTGGGATGAAATTGTACTGATTCAAGTTTGACAACTGAAACAACACAAGTAGTTGTAAATATTTACGAAATTTGCAAGCTAAGTTTTTACAAGAGTTGTTTATGACACTTTGGACGTAGTGCGACATGACTCAAACGAAAACGGTCAAATTTGCTGATGTAAAACAGTTCTAAGCCGTTGTTTACACAGCGCTTAAAATATGCATTAAAATAAAACATTTGAATTATCATGACGTGATCGTAACAATCCTGCTTTATTCAGATGTATTTACTGTCTAAATAAAATATTAAAAGCCGTAAAAGCGACAAGTAACACAATAGATAAAGAGAAAGTTAATTGTATGGTTAAATGTTATTAAGTTTCTTTCCGTAAAATTGTAAACATCAGAGCACGTAATCAAGTAACTCTTACATATTTGTAACCCGACTTTAATAGCGGTCCAATTAATGATGTGGAAAGTTTGTTCTGACTGAAGCACATTCCGATTCCAATATTTGAAACTGTATAAAATATATGACTTTCTATTGACTTTGGTATAAGTTTCTGTCCAATTATTGTAATGTGTACAATTACTTGATATGAATTTAATTTATATTCATTATGCAGGAACCACCATACGCCATTCTGAGAAAAGAAGCATCCAAAGGGAAGACATTAAAAGGGAATGATCGTTACGAAGGATTTTGTATTGATATTTTGACTGAAATCGCCAATATTGTTGGTTTTGAATTCACCATAGTACCTGTTCCAGATGGGAGGTATGGCGTAAGAAATAAGAACGGAGAGTGGGACGGCATTGTTAGACAGCTAATAGACAGAGTAAGGACTTCTAACTTGTTTGAGCATTTAGTTGGTTTTATCTTCATTGTCTGGGTCTATTTCGTAATTGTTACCTCGTCGTTCAGACGATGTATAATTACGAGTCTAGCTCTGTAACTATCAGCACCCCATTTTAAAGAGCTGTATTCCCCAGACGACAAACGCTCTCAACGTTGTTACGTGAATATCATACTACTTGTCTATCAATTTATATTACAATTAGTTGTCTATTTTAAGTACTTACCGCCTGGTCTGACAACATGGCTAGCTTCCAGAATAGTTTTATCAGTATTTATACTGTCATGAAGGCTGAAACATAGCGAACATTATCTAAATGTTATTTAGCTATCTGTTTTTTGCTGGCGTTATATAATGACTAATACAATTAAAATGCTTGATGTTACAATATTTCACATGCAGTTACTATGTCATCATCGGCACTATAGATACTGGTGTCCATACGCTTAGCTCAACTGGTCAAGCGTTTGGTCTACTGGCCCTTGATTCGCGAGTTTGAAACTTGTGCACGGCCATATAATCATTGTGACATTTTGTTGAAAATATTGCCACTAAATGCATTCGTCCTCCATTCTTGACCATTCCTGTAGAGAAGCTGGCAGTAACCTGTGAACATCTTAGTACTGGTTCAGAATCTAGGAATACTGTTTAGATTGAGTAATCCGCTGTTATATACTAAATTATTTGAAATACTTTTGAAAATATCGTAAATCCTGAAGTTTAGTTCATTTATACAAGAATTATATTTGTCATTTCAAAGCATACACCGCAATGCTAATCCTACTCCAAAACTCACAGCTTAAATTTGAATAATAGATTTAGCAAACCCTGAATCTAACAGCATGCGATCATTTATCCTTGATAATGATGCACCTAATAAATTGTCTTACAACTCTTTTCTGCATGATAAAAAATCAAATGATACTTGAAACGATGCAGAGGCATAATTAGAAGAAGTCGTTATTGGGGAAATAACAAAAATATGACAATAAATCAGGAGAATTGTAGTAATTTCTTCTCATAATTTGGTAAAATCTAGATACATCTTGCGCGGCAAACATTCAATATTGCTTGTTAGGCTGATTAAATAAGCAGCAAAAATTACATCAGCAGTGAGAACTGTTTATCAGGCTTTGTGACATTTACTGATACGTTCAGACCGTTTAAATTCATAATAACGTATTCTATCACAGATTGTCATTGTAATTCCCATAAATGAAATAGTTATCAACGACAAATGATTTATTTTCTTTGAAATACATCATCAGTTATCTATTAGGCTTGATAAATACGGAGTATTCAACGACAAATACTCAGATGGTGCATAATCTTACCATCAAAATGGCTAAATACGGAGTATTCAACAACAACAAATTCTAAGAAGGTGCTAATCTAAACCCTTAAAATAATGTTATTTCCTATGACGGCAGTTGATAACCTACGTGAAATCAGACTCCTCAATCATGGGGAATGGCTCTGAATCTGTGTCGTTTTCCATCTATGCAGTATGGACGTAGGAAATAATATTGTTATGTTTCTCTGGAATATCTCTGTAACAGACAATAGTGGTTTTGATAAGAACTACAATGACTTAACAAGTCCCACTAGTTTAGTACACTCTCTCAGTAGCGTCCCTGTGGGAAATTGCACTTTGCAGTGATATCTCATTATATTGAACACAACTGACAACCGTCAGACATACTCTACTCTTTTATTTCGTGACCAAAGTTTCTCATTTATCCCACGTGATAGTGGATGTTGTTAACTCTTGCCATAAGTCGATATTTTCTCCACATAGATTTTGGTTATGCAGATTATTTAATTATTTTAATCGCTCTAGAACATAAGAAGTAGATATCGCGGAACATATCTATGTAATACAATTGTTTTGAATCGATCTTTGAGATTGTCTCAAAAGCAATTTTGATAAATATATATGTAGCAATCTTGTTCGAGACTTGGTCCTCAGTTTTATACACGGATTTAATTCATGTCGTTTCATTCAGTTATTAAATGTATGCATTTTACAATGATTATACGGTAACATGAAATATTTAATTTCTTTCAGAAAGCTGACCTAGCAGTTGCTGCATTGACGATTAGTTATGAACGGGAGCAATTTGTTGATTTTACGAAACCATTCCTAAATTTAGGCATCAGTATACTTTTCAAGATGCCGACACCAGAAAAACCTGGACTTTTTTCATTCATGAATCCATTAGCCATAGAAATATGGATATACATAGTGGCTGCATATTTTGTTGTTAGCATAACTATTTTCATTCTCGCACGGTTTAGTCCGTACGAGTGGTATAACCCTCATCCATGCAATCCAGAAACAGACACTGTGGAAAATACGTTCACATTATCCAATAGTTTCTGGTTTTGTGTTGGGACATTAATGCAACAGGGTTCGGACATTAACCCTAGAGCAGTGTCAACCAGAATTGTTGGGAGCACATGGTGGTTGTTCACACTTATTATCATATCATCATACACGGCAAATCTTGCTGCTTTTCTCACTGTAGAGAGGATGGTTTCTCCAATTGAAAGCGCAGAAGACCTGGCTAAACAAACTGATATATCATATGGAACATTAGCTGGTGGATCTACGATGTCTTTCTTTCGGGTAAGCATTCTAACCAAACTTCCTACAGATGTCGGAGTTCTTGAGTTATAGAGATATCAAATTATGGTGTTGAGAAGGCCTCATCTTTAGTCTTAATTATCCTGCCAATGTTTTACTACCAAGACCAGAGTTATTTATTAAAGCGAATATAAACTCAATTACAACAAATGTCAGATGACTTACATTGACCATATTTATTACAATATTCCAAGAGTTACCAGCTCTCTGATGTTACAATATCGATGTTTTTTCACGTTTCCATCTATCCATTATACTCCATCAAAAAACGCCATGTAATACAGTCAGCATATGTAGATACGTAAATAATCAAAAGAGACAAACCCAAGACACGACACGCACAAAAGCCTTCTCTGACAGCTCGATGGCTAGAAATATAAGAGTGAATACCCTTAAGATCATAAAAGTAAGTCTATGTATTAGTGTTTAAACCGGTATACATCACTTCATACCCAATGTTCTAGTTATACGGAATTAAGTCCAATCTTTTGCGGTTTTTGGCATATAGTAAGATATTAAAGCAATATATTTACTGTATCGTGAAATTACTTCAGGACCCATCATTTGTACGGTCGCAGCTATGCATCTGCCACTTTTATATGGGGATTTGTACCAATCTTTGAAAGATAATCGAATTATACTTGCATGAAATATTAACCATCCAAATCTGAATTGAGTTTAGTAGTTGACGTTCTCTTAAATTATCAAAACATACATTGTATAGCACCAAAATAGACATACATACGGGAAACAAACGTGGTCGAAATCACCAGTGTATAATAAATGCCAGTCATAGATTGGAATAAGTAAGGAAAACGTAACTACGAACAATAGAACTCTAATCTTACTACAACGAGTGTAACAATTATTTAAATCACAAAGCTATCAACACATTGTTTACAAAGCAAATTAACGAGCAAACTAATGACATAGTCTACAGACACAGTGACTTTAAAGTGTGTTTAGGTAGTTGTAACTCTTGAAGACATGTTCAAGTATATGATATGAAGCAAATACTTTTTTTAATTGAAGTCATTAAAAGATCTCTGGGTGACTGTGTTTATCCTCCATTTAAAATGCATGGTCTTATTTGTTGGATAGGTTTGGGAATTCGGGGAAGGTAGTATTAAGGGAAAGATGGAACGTTTTGTAGGTGTTTCTTTCCTGGAATTCTTTTCCCTATCTATACAAATATGTAATGAATTCTGAACACCGTAGACATCGTTATCTTTATGAAACTGCGTTGTTGTGTGTTAAATTAGATTTGTCTACTTTACTCATTGCGTATTCACAAGATATGGCTAATTCGATGTATGGACTTTTATATTTGTTGTATATCATTCCATTCAATCCTTTCTTAATTCAAATAGTCCTATCTATTTATCCGCACATACTGATTGCTAAACCAGTAAGAAATATTAAGTATAACTCAGAGAGGATTCATTGGGAATATCACACACATGATTCTTTTTAATGAATTGTAATTATTCTTGAAAATTGTAAGTGTTGCAAGTTTGCGATCACTTATATCATATTTTTGACACTGAATGGATGTATTATCTTAATACATAGGATTCCAGTATTGAGACATATCAGAGAATGTGGAACTTTATGGAGAGCAAGGACGATCCAAGTCCGTTTGCTAAAACAGCCGAAGAAGGCATAAAGCGGGTGCAAGCCGGGGGTTATGCTTATCTGATGGAATCTACTTCCATAGAATACATTACACAAAGGAGCTGTGACCTTATGCAAGTTGGTGGCTTACTTGATTCCAAAGGCTATGGAATTGCCACACCAATGGGTAAGGTTAATTGTAGATACATGTTTTTTTCGATTGTTTTTTATAACATTTTTGAAATTTGAAATATTGTCTGGCTCTTCATTGCCTGCAGAGTTTGAAAAAAAATGAACATGAAGAATATAATTTGCACAATATGCGCTGATTTTTTGCTACATACAAAATGACTGCGGGTACTGAAATTAAGTTAGACACCGTTCTGCTTGTCTTGTTTTTCCAATTTACAACATAAGAACTTTATAACCATCCGTGTGTTGATCTAGGTATTCAAGTGACTTGGTATTTAAACTATATTCTTTATACAGTAATGCATTAATTACACAAAATCAATGCGTTTCCATGTTTTGCTGCGGTATGAATATTTCATGTAATGATACATTGACAGATAAAATGAATATTTAAATGTCTTCCCAATTCGTTTTATTTCATTTCTGCTTTTAGTGTCATGTCTCTTTCATATTTATTTGTCTTTCACATTCTGGATGTAATATTTTAGATTAGCGTCGATTGCCGGAGACACTTTAATTACGCATAATTACTACACTTAACTGAGTCGGTTTCACCTGGGGACTCCTTGTTGGATTAACTTTCTAATCAATATTAGGTGATGGAAATGTCATGCTCTCTGTAGCTACAATAGAATATGAGATTGTTTCTGACGCATTTGCTGCATCCATTGGAAGCTTATATAGTAAATGTTCTTTGTGTCGTTGATCATTTGTCAAAACACGAATGTACACGTAGTTTGTAGAAGTGAACAGTGAAAGTACAAAAACCAATAAGTCCGTATTCACCAAAAAAAAAAAAAAATGCATCCCGTACAAAACCATGAAATTTGACAATCCACTTAGCCAATTATATATCAAAAGCATTTATAAATGAAGAATTAGAAACACTTATTAAAAACCTAAATATAGGGGTGCTAGTACATAAATGGTCATTTTTAATTAACATATGTCTTGCAGTAATTAATCGACACATGGTATTCTCTTGACCCATTATAATGGCATAAAATCATAAAACATGCACTTTCATGGTTTCCTTCTGTCGTAGATTCTCCGCTAAAGGATAAACTTTCCATGGCTATTTTAAATCTTCAAGAAGACGGGAAAATTCAGATGTTGTATAATAAATGGTGGAAGAGCTCAGGACAGTGTAATAGTGACGAAAAGAAAGACTCGAAAGCCAATGCATTAGGCGTACAAAACGTTGGAGGAATATTCGTATTTCTGATAGGAGGCTTATCTGTGGCAGTAATTGTAGCATTTATAGAATTCGTGTGGAATTCAAAAACAAACGCAAATGAAGATAAGGTAAGCAATGTACGTGCTGAACAATATCAACAATGAAAATGTTTCTCATTCATTTCATGGCGTTTGTATTAGTGCCGCCGTGTTGCTGTAGTGGTTATTTTGTTTATGTTCGTTAAAATTCATATTCGTTTCTGGAAGCATGTGATATAAAGATTGTTCAAAATTCCTAGTCTTAACAAAAAAGTTATAGACAAACTTGTATAGCTGTAATATGTACTTACAGATAACCTTTTATCAATGTTGCCATCAATATGCATCGTATCGCTAATATACGATATCAATATCAATCTTTAATGGTATTTTGTGCATTTTTTTGGTGGTTTGTTGCGATAGCGCAATTCAAAAAAGATGTTTTGTTTTGTAATATTGTGAGGCGCTGTTGCCGTAAGTGATATTAGCTCGATTCTCACTTGGTGTCCGAATATTTAACAACCAAACATAAAATAACACCGAGGTGAATGTACAGGCAAACCTGTGAACAAAGGCCACCCTTGGGAAAGAGAAAATGAGGCCTTTATTGACAGTTGCCAGGTGGCCTTTATTCGGACGTTCTAAATAACCATTGACGGATTTTCAGAGAATGACATTCAATCGCAGAGTGGCTGCAAACACAGTTTTGACAGTAGGCTTGTATTTCATATATCTAAGTATTGCTCGATAGTTATTTGTTGAAGTCATATCCAAGATGTCGTCGACATTGTCATGTATTATATGCGGATTGTTTTGTAATGTTAGTGTAATTGGTGTATTTGTCATAATGAGGCGGTATGCTAATGTATATACCAGAATTATTGGGAATGTCCAAGTTATTGCATCGCGTGATTTCTGAGAAATCACTGTCTAATCATTCGATTTATTGGAGACAAAAATTTCTAATTATTATGCGATAATAATCTATATTTGATACTCACTTGATACATAGATAAAATACTATTTGAATTACCGAAATATTTGGAATTTGTACTGCTTCCTTATACATGTATTTCTAAACAAATGCCTGAACAATCTTTGTACAAAGTGTTGAGATAAAAATTGGCCAAGCACCTATGTTTCTTAAGATGTTAAATTGGGATGTTCCATTATTTTTCTATTAATTCTCTGTTTTTTTATTGAACATTTCTTAAAAAAGTTATTTTCTCTTACTTTCTTTTGCATTTAATCATGAATTGTTCTTCACATAGATAGGTTTGATCACTAACTCTGAACTAATGCTAATTTATGGTAACATTTACTACATAAAAGTTAATCTTATTTTGTGAGTATAGGATTTATTTACGTTGTGACGTCACTGCCTTAAGAGGCGGAAATTGAGGTGTCAATTCTACGTAACTGAATAACTCTTCATTTTTTCAGCAGTCACTGTGCTCGGAAATGGCAGAGGAGTTACGATTCGCTGTGCGTTGTCATGGTAGCTCTAAAAAACAGAAAAAGACTAAAAAAGTGTGCCTAAATTGCAAATCGACAATACATACTCCAGACTGTCCATTAAAAGTGATAAGGAGTGAATCTGTGAATGGTGTTGTACATATGAAGGACAAAAGGCATTCGCCACGGGACCTTCGACATACGGGTGATTTTGAATTGGACTATTTACACGATAATAAATGTGATTTTGGCGCAGGTGGCTATTTACATGTTGAGTATAGTGATACTGATAGCTGAATGTGATAGTCTATGTTTGTGTGTTTATTTATAAATGATAATATTAGAACTTTTTATTTCCATGCTGTTGACCAGATTTTACATAGTACAAACTGCATTTCAACATCATTTTTGGTTTGCATTCGTACTTTATATTGATGTATTGTCGTATTTTAAATTTTCATTATATTTTTAACATGCTACACGATCATTGGTCGTTTGAATTGTTTACGAGTACAAAATGAAGGTAACCGAGTGACGCAAATTCGTGTAATTCAACTAAGCATCGTTTCGGACTTCTGTCTTTACAATTGCTTTTAGCTTTGGTACGTCAGATAACAAAGGCCATTTATAAATGCTTTTTGGATAAGTTAACACATTTATTCCAATAGTTTGGTCATGTTATACAAATAATAAGATTCAATAATGTGCAAGATTTCTTTCTGGTTGATATGTTTAGGAACAAGATCCATTATAAGCATAAACATTAAAAATTATTGTCCAATGCCACATTTGAAATAACATTTAATGCAAAAAGCATATTTTAGTATTAATACATATGCCCAAAAATGTATTTCATAAAACAATTGCAATCTCATATGAGCTTCGAAACATTTTTATTTTCGGAGAATGTAAATAAAAATGTTAAATTGAGTAATAATATTGAGTGTTGAATATGATTCTTATGTTATTACAATGTTACAAATGATTCTTATTGTTCTACGTATATTAAAAATGTGGCTTAACATGGAATTGACAATTTTTTATTCCACTGATGTAAAAATAAGCTATAAGTGTCATTTTATTCACTATCTCTAAAAATACACATCGAATTATTTGTACAGTGATTTATTTAATCATTGTTGTTATCGTCGTTTCTATGGCAATAATGATTTCATGGTATGTATCACACTACAGGACCTGAATGTTGTTTAGGCTAGAAGAATAATCGTATTTACGCTTACATGACCAAATATGTAGGTCAAGAACTTTCTTTTCTATTTTTTCCAAAACATACCATTCGTATATTGTAGATACGATTCGTCCCCAAATATTTTCGCACCTCGGATTTTGATGTTAGAAACTCTAAGGACGGCGCCAAAAATAGGATCGGCTGGGTTACCTACCGTAAACACGAGTATTTTTTTTCTGGTCTTTTTCGTTTATGCTGGAAACATTCTTATTTTAATTAAAAAATATTTAATAATCACATTTGATGCTCTATCGCTAACGGTGATTGTAACTGATGTCTATTTAAAACTTTCACTAACTTTTTATCACATCTCTAACGTGCCAACTTCATTTGTTGTAAATAATGTTACAAGGTTTTACCAAAGACATGAAGTCTACTTTGTTCAGCACTTTAAATAACTTTCATCCTAAATAGCAAACACTACTTGACACAGTTTGTATTAATACGGAGTTTTTGTTACCGACTCTTATGATAACAGAAGAATTGGAAGATAATTTAAGAGGTAAATGCTCTTAAATGTCATTGCTGAACTGTTGTTATTTTCGTCAATAATTTTTTCAATAAGTTTCATTGATGGAGTAACATGTAGCTTATATTTGAAAATAACTACATGTTTAATCTAAGGCCACACATATTGCCATATTTACGGTTATCTGACAGAAAAACGATTTATGTAGGTCGCAAAACTGATTTTTTTTCTGATTTTTAAACATGCATTGCGTACTATAGAAGTACGATTCGTGCCCAGATATGTTCGTTCTTTGTTCGATGTTCCTGTCACAAAAAGGTTCGGTCAGGTAACCGTAAACATTTTTCCTGGCCTAATTACTTGTTACTAAGATGTTTATTCATGATATGTGTATTAAATTGTTGCGTGAGTTGGTTTGTTTTGTAATGATCTATTTGTTTGTCATGCCCCATTTATTTCATTCTGAAGCATTGAACTGTATTAGTATGTCATTTTAGTGAATTGATTTTATTTCTATTCTAATACATATTACCAGTACATTTTATGCCTAGTGAAAGTCTCCGATAAGTTAGGTCGCTTGTGAGATGTATGGTGGCGAATTACTTTTTTGCAGGCTTAATAAATTAATGGAGAAAATGTATAGCGGCGAATTACTTTTTTGCAGGCTTAATAAATTAATGGAGAAAATGCATTTTATGAATTGATATTTATCTTACGAATTATCTAAGATGACTAACTCTAGATAATGTTCTTGATTGTCGAGCTTAAGTTATCTCCCTTTATTGTCATAAAGAACGATCAGAGGTTTGCTTAAACTATTTGCTAATGTTAAGGACTTAGTAATAAGTGCACAACATAAATATTAAGGATTTTTTTGTATGTGCAAATGTTCTGTTTTTGTATGTACTGAAAACTAGATAAAAAAACATTTTAGATGGTACATTTTACGGCTATTTAAAAATCATGTTTAAGTTTCGTTTTGTTTTTTTTTTTTGGGGGGGGGTAATTTAAAGTATTGTATGCATTTTGTCAACATACGTGTACATGATATTTTATTCATTTTATTGAACCAACAGCCAGGATGATTTGGCGATTTATTTTCAGCTTTTATGGTGGAGGAAGATCCAGTGCATACAGCTGGGTAAAACGTTCCGTAAGTTAGCTGGACAGATTCCATACGTGTGAAATTTAGTACCATGTTGGACTCGAACTTACAAGGGCTTAATAATGAGGGGCTAGTGATTACTAGTCAGACACTATAACCACTCGACCACAGAGGCCCCTTTGTACAAGATTAAATGTTGAATGTTACCATAGTATGTTGTATGTACATATTTCCATTTTTTTTTCATGTGTTGTAGTTACATATTTGTACTTTCTAATTAATTGTAATTATTTATTTGATAGGCTTATTAACATGTTGACTCTAAAGCTGAGTTTTATGTTCTGAAATGTTGTTAATTAGCATCCGAAATTACTTCATCATTCGCATTTAAACCTTCCATCAAAATCGATTTATGTAATTTTACAAAAAAAAATGAAATCTTATTGAAGGTTTTTAAGTTTTTATGATTAACATTTATGCTAATCAAATCTCGAAGTATGATGAAGGAATTAAATTCATGGTGTTTTTTTTATCGTTTTGATCCAATAATTAGTAATAGGCGCATTTACGCTTTTTTTCTGTTTACCAGATAAAGAAAAGAATATTTCCATGCAATGAACTCGGCATATTGTTCGTTACAATGTCTTCATGAAATACGTAATACATGTTTGTTATTAAGTTCATTTAGTTGTTGTACTTAAAGTAATTTAATAAGAAATATTCCATATTTTATCAAGTTGTTGTAATTGTTTTTAACTTATTGATTTTTTTAAAAAGTTGTTCATCAGTATTATTTATTTTGTTTTTCTCATTATATGTATACTATTATTATTCATTGTAATGTAATTCTGAAGATAGCATTGTCATTAATATTTTATCTCACAAACTGTTGATACATTTGTCAATTTTTAATATAATGATAATTAAAAGTACATAAAAATCTTCAAAAGAGTTTCCTTGTAAATACAGAACTTTTGGGGATCCGGACATTGTCTACATACTTATATTTCACTTTATTCATGGCAATGAAATCAAGAAGGGCGTGTTCGGGGAGAATGAAGATAGATATTTATTTCAAACATAAGGCATAAAGCCTACCAGTTTACATGTCAGTGATATACAAATACAATACCATACAACACATCACATATAAATTATGATTTTACAAAACAAAACAAATTTATAAGTTTTCCAGATGAGTAATAATGGTAATGAATACGTGCACTTCATTGTATCCGAATTTCAGTCTATCCGAGTTCACCTCATCCATGTTTTACTGAACGTAAATTACACAAATAGCGACAACTACTTAGCATGCATAGCTATAAAAATCACATGTATGTATATCTATTACAGTAAGACGGACATTTTTTAATGTTTTCGTATTAGCTAATCATTCGAACATAATTTTGGTTATGTATGTTATTCAAAATGGGTAACAAAGAAAGTATTCATCACACATGAATTAGAATTAAATATGGATGTAGCATCTTCTATCAATTAGTCTTTGTTTTAAACGTTTCTGTGGATAAACTGAAGTCAACTTGTGTACAAAACAAACGAAAAATAAACAGTAGGCAATCGAACACGTACTACATATACAGCCTGGATATATTGACCTCTAGAAAGAAGTCCGGCTGTTGTGTACTTTATCTGACTGATAATTCTTAACATCCTCGCAAATCCATATGAGTTATGTGTTTTGTTGCTAAAAATGTTGATATACGAGGATGTCATTAAACACATGACAGTATGTTTTTAAACTAATACACAATTCCCTCCACGTGCCTTTCTAACGAGATGTTATTTGCACGACGAGTTGTTTTTACAAAAAGTATTGCTCACAATGTGTGGTTATTACGACAAGTGATCAATGTCAAATAGCAAAACTGATGCTTGATCGTTCCTTTTCATAATGGGTAAACATTGATTGTTCTTAGTCTATCATACATTGTTAATACGTGTATATCAGTAACATAGTTTTCAGTTTGTATTCCATATACCTTTATCATATCGTTTTTTTGTCAGAATAATTCTTGTTTGATATAGAAGATCTTCTGATTGTATGTGAAAGTCGTTGAAATTCTTACGGTTAGTTGAAGAATGTTTTTAACCTACTTTTATACCGAGCACTCGAACGAAAAATTACCCCAGTACTGGTGTCCCATTTTTGGTGCGCATTTCCTTCGCAAAATAAATATAATGTACCTCTTGGGTCTTCTTGCGTTATTTACATCCATACTCCAGTGTTCCTCAATTAGATCTAACAAGACCATAAACCAGTCACGTGACAGAAAACAAACAAGATCAATTCTAAACCACGCCAAAACTACTTACAAGTTGATTAGTGTTGCATTGCGATACAGCTGAATTATATAATTATCTGTTATTAAAACAGAAGTGTTCTAAGAGCTTATCTCTTAAAGTTAAAATTAGTTTACAATGTCACAGTTATTGACCATAAGTTGATATCAGTTCTGAAATGGTCAAAGATAAAAGGCCAGTCGACATTTGCACGTAATTGTATTTAAACATAAGTCTAGATTTCAAATAGTCTTCAAAAGAATGTTCTTTTTGATATTTGGATTTATTTTTGTGTCTGCAAAAGCGCAAACCAATTTGTTACATAATGGAGATTTCGAGTCTACGAACTATCATGGTAATTGGTACGGTATTTCGTGTAATCTAGCTTCAAGCAACGATGCGTTTCATGGGCAACATAGTGTGCATGTTTCCAACAGGTAACTGTTATTACCTTTTACATTCATGTAACTGTATTAAGCAAGACAAAAGCACCAAAGGGGCTTTTGAGGACATCCCTGAATGCGTTCTATTTTTTGAGCGGTTTTGATTTATACAGGGCTGCCAACAGAGAAAATGAAAAAAGAGGAAAATTTGCCGAGGGTCAAGGGGGCCGCAAAGGTGATATGATTTGAAATGTATCCGCCAAAGCTTTGCCTATTTTTCTCGCATAAAATTTTCTGATTATGCCTGTCACACACTGATTTTTTTTTCAAATAAACATTAATTGGACACATGTATTTTCCTCAGACAACAAAACTGGCAAGGTGCCGGACAGAATGTGAATGTACAAGGCAACAATATATACAAAGCGTCAGGTTATGTGAAACTTTGGAACACCCATGACAAAGGCCCATATCAAAGTGTGGATTTCATGTTGGCTTGTAAAAATGGAAACGGTAAAAAAGGACAAATCGTTTTACTAGCTCTTATATTCCATCAATTGTTTGTTTATAAATGCCTTTGTGGACTGAAAAAAAGACAGGACCACGTAATGTGAAAGCAACATTATTTTCTGTATTTAACACATTGACAAGTACGCATTCTGGAATCGGATTATTACATTTTGAGTTTTGTGACCATTTTCATTGACGAAATCGTGGTTGGTCTCCCGCTGAAACGGTATGACCTCAAATTGCCCATCTTGTATATTTTGCATAAAACTAAACTATGGTAGTATCTAATATCCAGTGTTATAATTTTGTGCATTATTCTTTATACAGCAATTTGTATATTCGGTATATGATTGGAAATCTTGTGGTAAGCCTTGTAATGTTATGGTGATTCATTCATTAACCTTTTTTTCGCTTTGGTTATCTTGATTTGTTACATACTTACATAAGTAACGGTAGCCGCGGCCGTGGTCCAGTGGTTAGTGCGCTGGACTTGCAGCCCGAAGATCCGGGTTCGAATCCCGGTCGTGGAAGGTCATACCCTCCCATGAAAATTTGACAAAAATGTCAATTTTCCTCCGTATGTGGGGAAGTTGCCTGCTCCTTGTAGAAGGGTAAGTTAGTGCTGGTTGGTATACAGTCCAGGAAAACTGGTTAGGTGAACCGGTCGCCGTATATAACTGAAAAATTGTTGAAAAACGGCGTTAAACCCCAATACAACCAATACAACATTAGTAACGGTCTCCAAGGAACAATGACACCATTACTTTATTTTCTTCTTTTAATACACTCTGGGGGAGGCATCATTCACACCCAGTTACAAATGAATGTATGTATAGAAGGACGAACGAACATAGAATAACTTTGATGCCAATTGCATTATTTTTTTAGTTTCTAGTATGTGATTTTTGTAAAAATCATGAACAAATGAAATATTGTTAGCTAACATATTTTACGACAAAACGTTGATTTGAAAGGTAAGGACGTATACACCAAGTTTGGTACAACAACACGAGTCCAGCCCGGACAATGGTATGAGATTGGAGGGGCATTGAAGACCGTCTCAGGTAAATGTGATACACGTACAGTAAAAACTCACTTGACGACCACTTCAGTGTTAAGGCCACCACGTTATAACGTCCACAGTTTCGGCCCGTTTTGTTTCCATATTTATTTCGTGCTAAATTGTAATTAATTTGTTACTTGAATCATCACCTATATAAATATACAGTGAATTTACCCATACATTATTCTACGATAAACTCGAACTACTGTTCCATTTTACCAATCCGATAGTAACCTAGCAACTAATGTGCTTAGTGACGTCACGGGCGGCTTGTTTTCACAGAGTCGTAATCTCTAAAACAGTCATAAATAGTGGTTTCGTTGCTTTTGAATAAAAATGAATAAATATAATGATTTTTGTGTGTTGTAATCGAAATATTGTATGTGTTTCGATTTTTTATCAGTTGATGAAACATATGCACTATATAAAATATAAGACTTTTATTCAACACAAGCATTTATATTTTTTTTTCAACTTGGCGTCGCGATCGCATTTCAGTGAACAGGAGATATTAGTTTTGGCACAGCGGTAATATTTGTTTTGACTTGCTTGTAGCGTCGGTAATCGTTTGTTTCTCACGTTTGTGTAACATTTTCAGGGAGTCATAGCTGTCATATCTATATCCAGACTTCTGCTCCGACAGATTACCTTTTAGATTCTGTAACTCTGGTGCACATACCACGTGACAATAACTGGAAAACTCACGCCAATCAGAGAATCGATGCCAGAAGAAAAGCGGATATAACAATAAGGTACAGTGCGTATTGTTGTGATTGTAAGGCATGCATTGGTTACATGAGAGGTATTATTAAGTTAAGATGTTCATTTGATAGTTCACATAGAGGTTCACACATATGCAAGACAAAGGTAAAATTGTGGCGAAGTTTTGTATCCATATTATATTATTTCCAACAGGTTTGTTGACATAAATAATCGTATGAAAAATCATATCTTTTTGGTTGAATAAAGAGGAGTATTGTCAGGACAGATGCAAATAATCAAGTTTTCTAAGTAATTGAGCTAGTGATATTCTAAAAATCACTAGTCATTAATTATCAAATTAATGTCAGTGATAGTGACATGCGCAGTCGAGTCGATCAGTGCCCCCATATCATATTTTGGTTGTTCGGCATAATCAGCAAAAAAAAAGCTAGCACCTTTTTTCAGTTTTCCTTTTTAGATACTCATACGATAACCATTTTATTTCATTTTCACTATTCACCACAGTCTTGCTGGTTCTGGTATAGGGTCAAGCTCTGTTGATATTGAAGTAAGTACGACAGCTCATAAAACGCTACACATTTCACTGTTTCTTTGAATGGAACGAACCTCTTAACAGCTTTAATATTATCTTAAACGGTCTTCCATTTCATTTACTTTATATTGTTGATCGAATAAGGTAATAAAAACACTAAGAAATTTACCAAGCCAATATCTACATGAAATAATTCTACTGGAAAGGTAAAAAGGTTTAAAATAATGATATACTTAAATATTCGTTTCAGCTTCAACAAAACAAAATGGAATTCGCATTTGGATCTGAGGTTGTAGCCCGGAAAATAGTTAACAACGCATACAAGGCTTATCAGAATGTGTATTACAAGAACTTCGAGTGGGGCGTGTTGGAAAATGCACTTAAATGGAGTTCCATGGAACATACTCAGGTACGAGCGATATTAATTTCATCTACATTTTTCAGAATCATTTGTGTTGGTACATTAGTACGCTAGTACAATAAAATCATTTCAAAAAGCATGAAAACAACGTGTTGCTTGTCCTAAAGGTTGCTCGTCATATCCTCCTATACAAACACAGTTCATGTACAAGTTTTCATTGATAAAATTTGAATATTTCCTATTAAACTTCATCTTATTTCAATTGACCTTATTCCTTTTCCTTTAAATTCAGTTTGCTTAAGAGTCAACAACTTATGCACACATTGTGACATTTTTTTTCAGTACGCAATTGATAATAACACGCCCTTAACGGCGATGAATTCAATGATATCTCACGGGTAAGTAAAGCATAAATTGGTCATATATAGTACCACTTCGTAATCACGGGCATCGAAAATACGAGAATCCTGTTTATCCCCAGAAGTTAATCAAGTTCCGGCATATATTTGTTCTAAGATAAATATTGCAAACTCGAGCACAAATACAGTTTCAATTTACCATTTCATAATATGTACATTCATTATGTTCATCTGTGGTTTGGCTTACATTGGAATTCAACATCGCACCAACAGCCAAGATCATTTAGCGAGTTTTCAGCTTTTAAAGCGGAGGAAAACCCCAGGCGTACACTTGGATAGAATCATTGTCCTTCCGTAGGGTAACTGGACAGCTTCCTTACATGTGAAGTTTGGTACCGGGTGTTTGGCTTAAACAATACCCACGGTTATCTACCAGTACCAATATATTCCCTTGTGCATTCAATAAGGGAGGTAATTATTTTTCCATCGATGATAAACCTTAATTTTGAGTATTCTCTCCATTTACGTCTGAAAGAGATATGCCACGCTTGGGTCTCTTTCCGGCGAGGTCATGATCAAAAATATTCTGAAACACCGAATTGCTTTCAAAGAGGTTTTTTATATCAGAATCAAGACATGTTTACTCATACAATAAATGCAATGATTGAACACTAAAACATGACGCAGCACCAACTGGTGGTAATTTTCAATGATGAAGTTTCTAAAGCTAATGTTCGGCGAAATACTGTTTATTGATACTTGGCTCTTTACGTTTTGTTTTATTAATGTCAATGGTTTTGATACATTTATCTATGAATATTTTTCTCTTTAGAATCAAAATGAGATGTCATTGTACTTTTTGGGATGACGAGAAGTACCAACAGCAATGGTTGAAAAATAAGCAAGGGGATGCCATGGTAACGGAAATCAACAGACGAATACAGGATGTTGTTGGAAAAACACAGGGAAAGTGAGTCCTAATTAATGTTGTGAATTGTGAATCTATTACTTTTATGTATAGTTATATCTTATCAATCATAGTTCAGATTTAAGTATACGCCCAACAAAAGTGTGTGATAAGATATAAGGACAATGTTTATGTGTGAATTTTATCATGCATTGCAACTGGCACTCGTCAGTACAGAACGATTATTACAAATGTACTTTATCTTATTTTTATATTAATTTTGCGCCATATTTCATATTTTTTGCGTACATAAATTGCATAATTATACAAATATACAAATGATTGGTTTTCCTTGTTAACATTTCAAACTTTGATTTAACACACATATCTATACTTCAGTTTCTTTGAATATTGCATAACTATAATGCAGTGTAAAAAACTTCGCTAGTTTTATTTCGGATAGCAGTAGCATGTAATGCTTCTCGACAATTTGGCTAAGATCTATATGTATATATATATATATATATATATATATAGTATCTGTTTTTATCAGCTTAATACCTGATACGTCCTCTATTCGGAAACTTCCATATTAAACTGAATTTTGGACATAGGTGATATGTCAAGTGCTCGCTCCGCTCTCCCGGCGGGTTGACCCAGTATTGCAGTACTTTCGGGTAGGCACACTTCCCTTCGGGGAATAAAATCAATAGAAATGTGAAACAGCCCTAAAAATGTGCTAGCATTAATGTGTCTCTATCGCTCCAATGTGTGGTGATATTGAAATCATCTGAGGCTCTTATTACATAACAGTGTTACAAAATAGTAGACAAAAATACAAATTGAATGTAATCATTCGAAATACCAAATCAACACAAAAGGACACAGTGAAGAACTTGATGATAATTACTTCGGCCTGCAGCATTAAACCATGTTTGGTGTGTACGTGCAATTTATCATGGAAATACGTATGATGCATATTAAACCACTCAGCAGTTAATGCCTTGCACCCTACATATATTTTCTCCTAAGATCCGTTTGTAGAGGTATTGCTTATGTACGTAACCTTTACCTCGGACAATGATCAGTGCCTTTCTGTTTAGTGTTGTATTCTTCTGATAGCTGTGTATTTTTAATACCAGTTTTTGAGTTATTTGTTTCAATGATGGTTACTTTTACCGCGATCACCTTACATTATCCAGATAAGCTTATTTTTACTACATCTTTCGTTTTATAGACGACTTATACATGTAACGTAAAACTTTCAAATTAATTGATAAGTTCAGACAAAAAAGCATTCAGGCAGTTTTCATAGAACAGACGTGTACAAATTATTATATACATGTATATCAGTACATACGTTCCGTTTTAAAACGCCAGTGTAGCTACTTTATAAATTAATATTTTGTGATCTTTTCTAGTAAAATTCCAATCAGTTTAATGTTTTGCGTTCACACGAGGTCGGTCTGAACAAATTTGATGCGTTACCACTCTATTACGTATGTACTTTCAGTTGCTTAATTTTTTTAGTGAACTCAAAAACCTTTTCATATAGTTACTTTGGTCACTATATACACTAGTCTGATATCACCGCACGATTCCCATTATAAGCCAGAAAGCATTAAACGCAATGCTAATATCACACTAAAAATGGAAATACCAAAATGGTTCGGCGAACGCTAAAAGCTGGCTAAATGAATTAGTATTGTTCTCTGTTTCTTCAGGTGTGAACAGTGGGATGTCAACAATGAAATATTCCACTGGGATTTTTTTGAACGTCATACCGATAACCCAGACATTACCATGGATATGTTTAGAAAAGTGCATGCACGGGACAATCACCCATTGCTGTTTCTCAACGACTTTAATGTGATTTCTGGTGCTGACAGCGCTGTGGTATGTTTAGTCGACTGAATTTCGTTCAAATAATAGATTGGTCAAATAATACGGTCTAACGAGTCAAGTGAAAATAACTTTAAATTGTGGGTCGTTTCTTTAGAATACACATAATGTGGTAATAACTTTACGATGGTTTCCCTGTCCGTAATTTGCAAAAGTACATGATAAATCCAAACAGATAAAAAATGTTTTTTGGTTTTCTTTATCCCGGTTTAAATAGAATTAAATCTATATACGAGTGCCAGCAAATTTGTTATTCCAATCTGTTTTCCTTGGTTCTGTACATGTACAGTTCGCTAATCTTCACCGATAACACGTGCCGCGCTCGCGGTTCGGGAGACCAAACTCTTCACCTACTGAGCTAAGCGGCTAAGCGGAAGGACCGATAAATAAATGGGAAGGTGAGCTGTTACAGAAATTTGGTAAACTATCAAGTTTAATCAAGCCAGATCTTACTCTGCAGGAGATGAAGGATACTGCAATGAAATATAAGAAATCTGGTGTACCAATCGGTGGTCTAGGAGTGCAGGGACATCTTCATATGTTTGATGTAGAATTGATAAAGGTAATAAAATCCACTTACTCTTTTCATGAGCTTGTAATACATGCTAGTTATAGAAGCATTAACATTAGAATTTCCTTTCATTTCTTTGTTTAAATTAATGCAGTTGTACTTGTAAATTTGGTGGAAACATTCAATGAACTGTATCATACATTAAAATACATGCATATGTATACAGTAAAACCCCTGAAAACCCTTTCTGAAATTGGGTCAGAAGTCCGCTTTTGATTGTCTGACAGAAAAAATGGGACTTGAAAAATAGTCCGATTTTCAGAGAATTCCAGTATTCAGAGAATCCAGTTTACATAGGTTACACTGTATTACATTTGTGTTATCATTATTTATTTGACGTATACCTTTTTATATTTGTATATTTGCTTTTATCATTTATATACATATACAACGAATGCATATCTGTCATTAAAGGCACGTCTAGACATTCTAGCTGAAGCAGGACTTCCTATAATGATTACAGGTATGTCATATGTAGCAGAAACTTTTGAGAAAACATTGTTGTAATTTGATAGACTTAGCACAGACGGTAAATATAATGAACACGCATGACGCGGTATATTCGCCTGTATAATTACATATATTTTATAGTGAATATTTTGCTAAACTACATTGCACCAAACTAGCACAGAATGATGGATATTTGATATGAAGACAGAGTACGCAAAAATATAAAACAGATGTACTTCACGGGCACTCAATGGTTACTTGTATTGAGAAGTATATAATTTTAAATTCCACGGCGCCAAACTGACAATGAAATCATGCTCAGAGCTGTCCAAATGCATTGCAAACTATTTTTTACGGGTCAAGGTAGTAACCATCTTATTAGGGTCTTCACTTTGTTTAGATATTCCTGTATTCATTCGTTTCATGTCCAAAGAATTCGCAGTCAATGAGCGAGATGAAAACAAGAAAGCTAGTTATCTTGTGGATATTTTGACAATGTTATTCAGTCATCCATCAGTGAAGGGTGTGGTATTTTGGGGCTTTTGGGATCAAGCGATCTGGGAACATGACGCACCTCTGTATACAGGATCAAATGTAACAGTAAGGAATGTTTATAGTTATGGACTTATCACAGCAGTCATGCGCTTAATTGATACGTGAATTCTCGTCACTACGGTTTTAATTTTATATTCATTGTTCAGGATTTATCTAGGTATAACTAGTTTGGATTCGACGTTTCCTGGGAGTGTCATATACTTTCTACCGGCAATTTATGTTTTGTTTAAACATATATTGCATACACAACTAATAATTTGCAGACTTGTCCTACTCAGTTGTCATTTCATAGTCGTGCATGATAATAAACTATTCTTTCCTCAAAATATCCACACTATACATTTCTGTTCAATACTTTACAGCCGAACGCAGCGGGACGTGCATATGAGAATCTATTTCACAACACATGGAGAACCCACGTAACACATACAATATCCGGCCATCAACATTACAGCGTGAGAGGGTTCAAGGGGGAATACACACTAAAAGTTAAACATAATGGACAGTTACTGAAGACGGAGACTTTTACCCTCTCGGACAGCAACCAAAATATACAAATACATTTGAATGGGAACCATGGTACACGAAGTCTTTTCGTTATTTCAAGACCTTGAATTAATTTTAGATGATACATAAAATAATATTTCTAAACTTGATCAGCTCTGTAAAACATTCGTAACAGATCACATTTGTGTCAGGTGTTTCAAATGTAATCACATACATAGTGGAAAATCAAGCACATATATAACATATTTTGAGACAAATGTGATCTATGCTGACTTTTGATTTTACTGGTTGCTAATGTAATCACAAAATACCGTCGGTTACGAATGTGGTCCTACACAGCTCTGAATTTGTCTCGAATGATTCAGTACATTATTTAAGTGATACGAATGGTCACACAGAAATTCAGTAATTCGTGAGAAATAGTCCATGATATAGTAATTTTAGTTTTAGGTGATATTAATGAAATGTATACCTTGCAAAACGAAAAACTGCCAGTCAAATAAAGGATTCTACAAAATTTAGGCCTGTGCTATACTTTTCCCAAAAACCTTGGATTATAGATTTTTGATCCTGTAATAACTTTGTGTATTCAATTTGGTTACCATTTATTACAAAACAAGTTCTTTCACAAGACATAAACCCGAAATGATACCATTCGATAATTATATCAGTCTGTATATACTTGAACAGGGTAAGTCTTGGTAGTAAAAGATGTTAGTCAAACAAAAATGGAGGACTTAATTGTCACGACTTTGGTCATGTAAAAGAGGCAGTAGAAGATTTTGGTTGGTTGGTTGTATTGGGGTTTAACGCCGTTTTTCAACAATTTTTTCAGTTATGTACGGCGACCGGTTCACCTAACCAGTTTTCCTGGACTGTATACTTACAAGTACTAACTTACCCTTCCACAAGGAGCGGACAACTTCTCCACATATGGAGGAAAATCGACATTTTGTAAACTTTTCATGGAAGGGTATGACCTGCCACGACCGGGATTCGAACCCGGATCTCCGGGCTGCAAGTCCAGCGCACTAACCACTGGACCACGGCCGCGGCTGGCAGCAGAAGACAAGAGTTGTTTCCATGTCTATGTACTGCTATCTTATCCATCCCACGTTTGGAGTCTTTTTGTTGAATTGCGCGAGTACTATTCACAATATAATCATGTACATGTTTGTTATATTATAGGTGGTGTTCCTGACGTTTCGCACGTGATTGTTGGGTAGATACATCTTTAGTTTGATGATGCTGTAGATATTATTTTAAATAATACGGTAAACTGCAAACTTCTGGAAGCGTGTTCTAACACTGAAAATAAAATTCACGAAAACAAATTCTCAAGTGTTATTTTACTGGTAAGTTCTGCTACAAAAACATTTAAATCAGTCTTTACTGTACCCTAATTTTATTTGGATTTTTGCATTTCTTTTTCACGTTTCAGCAATTTCAAAACTCTTTTCCATTTGCGTATGAATGTCTGGGTTCTCTGTATATTATTTTCTTATTCATTATTATACTTTTTTTGATGACCATATCTTTGTCGACTCTAATTTCAATCTTTGTTCCACTCTATGGATCTACAGAGGCATATATTGTAACTTGTAGTTGGCCGAGTGATTAGCCAAGTCCGCTCTATGCATGAAACATTCATGTCCGTTTTAAAACTGCAGTGTAAGTGTTGATTGTAGTTTTACTCGCAATGCACACTTTAATATTATTTGAAAATTTAAAAGCATTCTAAATTTTAAAAATTGATTTTATTTACAATCTTCTTAAAGAAGTATGCTATTACAGGAAGGGTATTCATACTTTGAAATATTTAACCCTGTCAAAGTATACAAAGTCGTGATGCTTGATAAGAATTTATCAACACCGAGCAATGTTTTGGCAATGGACGTTTATTCGATAATATGTCAATGTCATATATTTACAATGATTAGAAATATGTTATGTATACAATGGCATATTTTCTAAACAAATGCTGAAACAATTTAAAAAAACAACATATAATCACATAAAACACATCATACTTTCAATCACTCTGATCAAGTACGTCTTCTTTAAACATTAACGTAAATATTTTATCACCATTGATATATTTACAAGGGAGGATGTATGTCTTTTTGAATTAGGCATTAAAACCTTTGTCAGAAGTTTTTGATAAACGCTGATAGACAAAAAATACACGTAATAAATACCTTGAAGAAATGTATAAAATGAAGCTTGGGAGGAGTTCGCAGACATCACATTCAGCACTTTCTTAAATTACTATCCATACGCACGACACAAGTGGGAAAACAAATGGCTTAAGACCCAATTATGAGACATGATACATTCCAATTATCCTTCCCCGACATGAATATCACTAACTATCTCTAAACAAAAGCTTTCCTGAGACAAAATGTTTTAAAAAGCAAGTATACAAAAATTATGGTCAACATTTTGGATATCTGAACAAATTGGTGATAGGAGTAAAAACAATATGTTTTTTGTTATCAGGGTATACAAAATACTTTTCTAATTGGTCCATTCATCTTTGTTCGAGTGTATTATAATAATAACCTGTGTAACAATTGTTAGAATTTTAACTATATGTGTTTGTATTGAAGTCCATTGTAATATTTTAGGAACTGGCCTGGACATTCAATATCTTGTGGCATACGCATATAGCGCATAAAACATAGCTAGCCAATTAGAAAAGTATTTCTACACGGTCTTAGTAAGAATACTAGGAAAATAACTAAGAATGCCATGAACAGTGTCAAAACCTGGGAGGCTGTAGGTTGTGGAAAATGTGTTTCGATATCCATAAAAAATGAACATCTACATAAGGTTAATGTATTGAAAATATTTTGATTATTGTTTAGCTAGAGAATTGGCTGGGTAAAATAATTAATTATCAATCAAACTCGTTTTGCACAAATCATTCAATGAGAAGGTGCAGCGGAAGAAAATCGTTGAATTAAAAGCATTTGGTTCAACTGGTGTACTGTTAACAAGTGAAATATCAGACAGACATAAGAATAAAATATCATTTTATATAAACGCCAACACAAAACATAAACATTAACCTTCACAAAGAATTGACATTTCATATTCCAAAGAATGTTCACTCATAAACACATGTTTCATGGTCATGTTTCAATCGTAACAAAACACATTTTTACTTAATACATTGTTTCAAGTATGTCACAACATCAAAAAATATAAAAACAAATCATATTTATAAATTTATATACATACAATCTACATGTACATATATACAGAATTTAAGAGAGACTATTACAAAAAATAAAATGTTAATGGTTCAAGGGGTTAAATTGCATATACAGATATATTGATAACTCCGGTAAAATACCTTCCAGTGCACACATACACCACTTTTCAGACAATGGGTACCGTGTCTGTGTCATTAATGTGCTCTAATTATCGCACAATACAGACAGAAAGGGACTTCAGATCAGTTCAGATCATGTTTTTTTTGTCAAGGGATTAGTTAAGTTATGATTTATTGTACTTCAGCTGCATGTACTAAATATTTAACCACAAAAGCATTATATAATTTTCCCCCACATAATCTAATCTTATTAATGTTTCAATTTAATCGCTAGGTATATTTCTTGCACTTTCAAATTATTTTAGGACATATTTCGAAGGCACTGGTGATTAGGCGAATGTAATAACTTCTTTTTGTTGCTGAAAAACGCATTAGCATATATAGGGGGTTAGTAACCAAACAGAACGAAATTGGTTGGGGGTAGCCAAGTCAGGACTTGATACTTTAAACTTCTATTTAATTTAGATTCAATCAGTAACGGACTATACTGATTGAAGTAATTGCAGTTTTCAAATTATCACACCCATACACAAGAACCACAATCAGGTACACTTTTCTTTGTTATCTTATAAGTTTGATATGACATGTATATAAATACAACAAGTTAGTGGGAGCATTATCAGATTAATGTCATTACAAACAAAACAATTCAATACACAATCTAGAAGAATTTTAAAAATGATGACATTGGATGAATAAAGTTGATTTACATCGGCGGACTGAATAATTATGACATTGATAACACCAGAATCCGAACCCTTAATTAAACTCAAGGTCGCCTGCTACCTTCCCTGACTAACACGTGCTCCGCTTGACAAAATATTTAAAACCAACACACGTGAGCAGCAGCAAAATAACATTTTTAACAATAGGCCTAAAGATAATGCGTAATAACGTCTGGAAACGTGGCGCATTTCTGTGTAAGATCATGATAAATTTGATGAAGATAATGGATTATTATCAATCACCTCAGCATCGAAATCGAAATGCAAGGCATGCGTTGTGTTTAGTATGCATGTCACTTGTGTCACCTGTCTAACCATCACTGCTATGAAGTGTGTCCACAAGTAGATGTGAATAAGAATGTATGTACATTGATACAAATAATATGTATAATATGGCATTAAGATTTTGCTTGAGCATTAAAACGTCTTGCAGTGTTTGTTCTGCACACAACATTTCCAGTTTAGTGAATTTTCCACCAATGGATAAACATTCATGCCCTTTCGCATGTACGGTTACACACACACGTATATATGTATATCCGAATACAAACATAATTAATAAAAACGTGGAAATTAACACTCAATCATGCATATACTTCCTTCTGATTCCTATTCGGCATTGGAATCATTGGAGTAAATTGAATACCATTGTCAACAATCTCTTTACTTGCTACACGGCGTGTGGCTTTATCAGAACTGCCGAAACATTTCACAGCAAAACGGAGTTCTTCTGATATTTCCGAACAAAATGATTGCTGAATAACGAAAAAAAAGAGATAAAGATCATTGATATATTAAATAAGAAACATGCATATAATATGTAACTACAGAAGATATGTAACATATGTAACATGCAACTTACTACAAATATGAAGACTAAACATGTCAGTCTTAAATTTAAGTGGTCGCTAAATGGGGTTTTACTGCAGGGGTACTGAGATGAGGGAATGAACTTCGGGAGTGTGTTGAAACAGTGGCACTACTCCATTACGTTATTGATGTATTAAGATCGACCTGTGGCCAAGAGACAATTGGCGTAACATCTATCACATATTCATTGGCTTGTACCACCAAGTGATTTATATGGATCTACAATACAAACATGTTAATGTTGCTTTCCTTACATAGGTATTGCTAGCGAATATAAGTTACAGTTGAATAAACACTGATAAAGTTAAAACATTCACAAATCAAAACATTGATATGAATATATATTGACTTACTTTATCTATTTTAGCATTTTTGCGTGCTTTCCACATAAACTCTGCGCAAGCGATAAATAAACCTGCGCCCAATCCACCAACGAGCACAACAAACACACCACCCACGTGTTTAACACCAAGAGCACTGGCGTCTTTCTTTTTCGGAAGATCACATTTTCCACTACTTTTTTCTTTCCACCATTTATTATACAGTTTTTGAATTTGCTGATTTTCTTGGAAAAATATAATCTCTCGAGAAATTAAATCCGTCCATGGTGAATCTATAATTGAACAAATATTTCACTCAGTATTGATTTATAACAGACGTCAAAAAGTATGTAATTTATATTCTAAGCAGTCGTATGCTTCCTAATAAATAAGCCTGATACATTTTTTTTACCAAGACTGATAACTACAGAAAGTATCCATTAGTCACGAAATAAAAAGTTTCATTTATATCCACAATTATCATTATTTCGTCATTGCAACATTTCTTCACAAGACATTACGAAGTCATGAATATATTAAACGTCAATAAAAAAAGAGGACCACGATTGCCGTGCAACCAATTTCATTTTAGCAAATCTGATAGAACACTATCTAAGGATGCTTAAACCCAAGTTTGGTGGTAATCCATCCATAGAATCATGAGAAAAGTCATTTTAAGGTATTATCATTTTTAAATATTCTATTTTTAGTTCTAGAAACTCCTAAAAGTGGCTGACCAAATTTATTGGAGCAAGCTTGAGAGAGAGGACCGTCTAAGGATGCTACAAACCAAGTTTAGCGATGATCTATCCATTGGTTCATAAGAAGAAGATTATTAAAGCTATTTCTATTTTAGCTCTAGCGGCCCCTAAAAGGGACCAACAATTTCTATTTGAGCAAATCTGTTAAAAGTCTATCTAAGAATGCTACAGACCGAGTTTGGTGATGATCCATCCATTGGTTCATGAGAAGAACGTTTTTCTATTTTTAGCTCTAGTGACCCCTAAAGGGGGCCAACTGATATAATATGATCAAATCACATTTAAAACGTCAAAAGGCTTCTACACAGCAAATTTGAAGTAAATCCGACAGCTAGTTTCTGAGGAGAAGACCATTGTTGGCGCCTGACAACGGACGACGGAGCTTCCACCTATCCATCTTAACAACTCAGCCTGAACCTTCGGTCCTGGTGAGCTAAAACACGAAGGTTGAAACATCTCTCTTCCTGATGAATTCATTTAAGGGTTAGAATAATCGGGTGAGAGGTTGATTTACTGAACTAGAGATTGACCCGAGGTCTGAGTTGGGTAACTCTTCACTGTTTTAAATGGGCGGTTGAGCAGTTTGTGTTAACGTGTTGTACCTGTTCATCGAATGTTAAAATGTTCTTTTGCAGTTCACTTAATAGCAGTTATAAATTATATAGGAGTATGAAGGTTGCGGTAATTACTACGGGCTACCAAGGGAATGTTTTCATTCAAATAAATATTAAAGAACAACTAGAGAACTGCTGGTTAGTGTGAATGTTGAACGCTTTTAGGACCGTCTTAGCGCATAGTGACACTAATTAATAATGGATTTAATTAAATCAGTAAATCAAAATTGAAACGATTTGAAACATTGTAGTCTAACATACCTTTAGGAAATGCTATACCATATCCCTTTGAATCTAACAGTCCTCCAACTTGTGTTAAATCACAATTACGCTGTATCTGATAGTCTAATGTTGTGGATTCACCAATATAAGCAAATTCACTGTTAGCAACCCTAGCGTAACCAACTTCATTAGTAGGTACGAACGCTGTTTCTTTATTTTGCTGCATGTATGCCCACATTCTCTTGTAGGTCCCTACGTCTGATTTCTTAAACGAAAGGTAATGACATAGTTGATTATATATGTATATATATATTAATAATGTAGCATATAAAAACAGGCAAGTGTGGAATGAAAAAACATTGTTAAATTTCCGAGTAATTAGAATTGCATGTTCGATAAGCAAAATTAAAATCATTCATAAGTCCAGAAGTTCCACCTCTATGTACGTTAACATGAGACATATTTACATTGAACTAGACGTATGCTATTGAATAACACAATGAAACATCATTTATCAAGGATATTAAACAAGGTATGCGCTATTGAATGGCACAATGAAACATCATTCATAAAGGACATTAAACTAGGTATGCGTTATTGAATGACACAATGAAACATCATTTGTCAAGGACATTAAACTAGGTATGCGTTATTGAATGGCACAATGAAACATCATTTATCAAGGACATTTAGCAGTATTAACATTTAAAACATGTAGTTTCATCAAGCAGCTGGTAGTTACCTTAAAGAAGGACAAAGTTGAACCTTTATTTCTTAAACCATATTTGACAGTATTTTGGTTGGCAAGTTCTTCCACGTTTTCGAAAGTTGATTCGTAGTGTTCAACTGTTAACGCTGCGGCAAGGTTTGCAGTGTATGTAGATACCATTATCAGTGTGAATATGTACCAGGCGCTTGCTAAAATTCGTCCTGAAGCGGACACTGGTGCCAGATCACTTCCTGATGTGTCACGTGATTTAGGGTAATTATTTTTTATTTACATGTTGTTATGTATATATATAAATGATTATTGTTATCTTGTGTTAATAACGTATGTGTCTCTACGTTTTTTTTCTAAAATTCTAAAGTCAGTGTTTAAACGTGTTTAAATTTGTGTTAATGAAAAGCTTATTAAAGATATTTTATAACATTTTGTGTTAATGTTAATACGTTTGTCGGCGTGAAACACCATAATTTATCAAATGCTTGTTTACGTTGTTGTAGTTGTGAGTACGATTAAGAATTACTTTGGGATATACTCCTAATTAATGTTTAAAACAAATATGAAAGCATTTATATGATACATGTGTTGTATCAGCATTAATCATAAGTCAATCACATTAGTGCCAAGTCAAACCAACCAATATGTTTTGAATAAACTCATTTGATTACACATGCCGATATGCGTAATACAAGTGGATTGAACGTCAATAGATTCTTAAACTTTTTGTCAGAAGTTTCTCTATAGAAAATGTTTATAATTGCTCATACATGTACATTTGTAAATCATTTTAAATCCCAATAGTTTAGTTACTTTTTACATACATTTTGTAATAATAATTAATTCAATTGTGGTTCTACTCTTGTATTAATTCAAACACATAATTTCGAAATATTTACAAACTTTCGTAGACTGGTGGGCGATTTATCGAATACAACATTTAAAAAAAGTTGTTTGTCGTTATATTCATGCAAGCATACCTCGAAAAACGCGCTAGTGGATCCTCCTTCACGCGTACCATACTTGATAGTAGTCTGTGCCGCTAGATCTTCCACAGTGTCTATGGGTGAAACCATTCTTTCAACAGTTAAGAAAGCTGCCAGATTAGCAGTATAAGAAGATATGATGATTAAAGTAAAAAACCACCATATACAGGCCACAATCCTGGTAGAAATCGCTCTTGGGGCAATCTCACAACCTATTGTTTAGGGTTAGTAAAAAGCAAAAACACATTATTTATAATTGATTAAAATCGCATATTAAAAACATGTTAATGTTAGACACACCTTCTGAAGAGAAAGCAGTTTCTGAACTGACGCATTTGTAACCCATTCACAATATACAATGCAATCCGTGATAATGGACCGTACCTTTAGTTCACTGAGTATATGATAAAATTAAAAATGCAACAGGGAGAACGGTCACTATAAACAAACAAAAAATAACCGTCACGTATCTTTTCTGATGATTAAATTACGGAAATGGTCACCAGATGACACCGTATTTCATTCTGTCATAAAAAGACAATGTTTGCACCATGTACAAGTTCATAATCGTTCCAAAACTAGGAAATGAGATTAAAATTAACATTAAAATTGGATTACATTAGCACACCACAAATATACGAAGTGTTAATGTAAGTAAACAAAGTAGCATCTAATCTATGCGATAAAATTTCATTATGATACAATAAGATAGCAATTATACCAATACAGATATTTTCCTATAGAAATATCTTTTCATTTCACATGCACTAACGTATATTTTTGTTGGAATGTAATCTGTTTAATAAATCTTAGATAGACAGTATTTCAATAACTGTGGTTAAGTTATCTTTGTCAGGCTCATTTTTAGTGGTATTTACTAAAATGGCACTTTCGTGGGGACGTAAAATTCGTGGATTTGGATTTTTAAAAAAAATGTATTTGCTTTATCGTGGCTGTAATTTTGTTCATTAAAACAAACGCGATGATGAAATACCGGTAATGTCAAATTTGATTCGTGCAGACTTAAATTCGTGGACAAACCGACCCACGTATTCCACGAATTAAAATCCCAATGAACAGTTGTGAAATCCAAGTATATACAGAATTTAATGGAATTAACAAGAGCCCCTGTAATACATTCCAGAACATTGTCCCCTAACATTTTAATAAGCATCTGACAACTTTCCTTAGCTGGAGAATAAATATGTTATAGTTACTGATTGAGTCAAAAATCTTTTCTGATACAGAAGAAACTAATACCAAGATTCTATTAAATATCATAGCCATTTTTATGTGCATATGTTCAACCATTATTTTTATCACTGGGGTTTAACGTCGCATCAACAGCCATGTTCATTTGGTGACTTTCCAGCTTTAACAGTGGAGAAAGACCACAGGTATACACCCGGGTAAAACGATCGACCGTCCGTAAGCAAGCTGGACAGCTTCCTCACATATGATTTATGATGAGCCGGGTGGTATTCGAAATCAAAGCAACGAGGGTTGGTGGTAACTAGTCCGAAACCATAACCACTAACCACAGAGGCCCCAGTTTAACAACTAAAACACAATTAAATCATTTGCTTTATTACACATACCTTGTTGCATAAGAGATCCAATAGTAAACCAGAGACTGTTTAGAATTGTGAACTGATTTTCCACTAAATCTGAATCTTCGTTACATGGATGTGGATTTGTCCATTCGTAAGGACTAAACCTGAAGTAAAAAAAAGTCTTAGAGACAAATTCATCATATATATGACGCATTAAACACGTACAATGACGACAGCCAACAGAGATAGACAATGCACGACGTCCTTTAGAATTTCTTACATTCAGTTATTACCGGTACCCATCTTTTGTATATGTTTGTATGTTTGGATAGTTGTTTTTTGGCATTGGAAAAGTAGGGTTTAGGAAAACGTGTGACTTTTAAGTGTGTTTTTCCCTAGAAGTCCATTTTTTACCTATATTTCATGAATCCACCCAAAGAATTAGTAGTCTTTAAGATATGATTGGTAATAATCAACCTACACGTAATAATCACCATTTTCCATTCTTATTTCTTATTCCTTTAAGCGTGAGCCTTCTTCTTCGTATAACATTGACATACAAATGAATATTGACGAGAAAGAATTGTAAATTCTAATTCACTAACAGCGTCCATTGATCTAAGACTTATCTTATTACTTGTGTCTTTAAATTGGCGATACGAGTACAAAAACTCTCAAGGGTAAATGATTGTTTGTACATGAATATACATTTACTACAAATTCCATTATATTTCAAGCCAGATGAGCTACAAAAGAATCTGTATTTGTAAAACGTCAAACACTCCTTTCAGATGATGATAAATTCTATTATCAAGCTGACCCGAGAGATCCCAAATCAATGTGATATAAACAGTGTCTAACAGTGATCCAGACAGAATGTCGAAAAACTCATACAAGCATTTACAGAGTTCATTAGGTTATTCTTCAATATAATTATGAGGATCATTATCATATCTGCCAAAATGTAAACATAACAAGAAAAAGACTCAAAGACAAAACAACAAAAGGTCAACTCAGTAACCCTTCCTCTGTAGCTTTGCGATAAACAGATCTAAGGCGGAACCTTCCGAGAGACTGTGTCCTCTATATTTTGTATGTCCCTATATTTTCATGGGGTGGGGTTTGTATAAGAGTTTTTATAAGAATCGCTTTCGTATCTAAATAAACGGAGAATTTACAGAAAAACACTTTACCATAACGGAAAATTCGTGTTAACCGACTACGCCATGACGAGAGTCGACTGTACATATGTTTTATACAATGCCAAAACACAATTTTCGAAACAATTCTAAAACCAGTTTTTGTCACTTTAAAGAAATAAACTGAAAATAATCATACAACGATTTAGACTTTAACATGTAAGCAATGTCACAATCAACCATACAATGACATCACATTAAAATTGATCCTTAATTGTCTCAGAACCCAGCAGCGATTTTAGTATCAGTATACACGTAAGGTACGTGTTATGTGACATTGTCACTGGGTTTAACGCTGTTTTTCAACATTTTTCAGTAATATACAGCGGACGGTTCACCTAACCAGTTTTCCTGGACTGAATACTAACCAGTACTAACTTACCATTCCACAAGGAGCCGGCAACTTCTCCAGATAAGGAGGAAAATCGGAACACAGTCGCGGCCTCGTAAGGTACGAACATCAAATACGTAAAAGAAATGGTACATACCTTGCTATTACAAATAACATGAAGCTAACACAAAGATATGCTGCCAACATATAAATCCAGACATTAATGGACAGGGGATCCAGGAATGAGAACAGCTCCGGGGGTGCTGGTCTCGGCTTCTTGTAAAGAATAGTAATACCGAGGTTCAAGAACGGTTTAGTAAAATCTACGACCTTCTCTCTTTCATATGTAATAGTCATCCCTGCTGCGGCCATATGTGCTCTCTGGAATTAAATTAAAGAATACTTAAAGGACTGAGACTTGTCATGAAAGGAAATCATCGCACTAACATATATACTGGCCGTCATAAGAAAGTAACCATCCTAAAAAATCTTCTAGTTTGGCCTAATATACTGACCTTGAAATTTTAATGGTACACATCAATTTTATGGTAAATAATGGATAACAATGTGATTACACATAATGGTAGTAATAGTTTGTCGGCTTACTAGTTCGAGCTATTTCCAGATTTAAATTCATTTCGATTACTCGCGCTTTGTCTATTTTATACTAACACCACTTACAGGTTACTTTCTTATGACGTTCAGTATATATCCTCATAGATTAAAATCGTTTGATCAGTTCACATGCACTGTCTGAGTGTATCAGAGAGAGAGAGAGAGAGAGAGAGAGAGATCATCTAAACATAATACGTACGATCTACGAGATATCATTACAGCACCCAGAATAATTCAATAATTCCATACCTGAAGACTAACTTGGTTTTTTACAAGTGTGTCTCATGAGAATAAAAAAATGAACGAAATCGGTCCCCAGGAAGTCTACTAAGGGTTATTTTTAATTCTGTCAGGATATGTCAGAATTAAATAACCCTAATTAGACTTCTAAATGCATTTTCCTGACATATCAAATTGATAAATTATAGATATCAAATCGTGTACTTATAATTCTAAAATCACATCAAAATATTATCACTATACCTTCGTTGTATCTCGTAGCATCAATTCTCCAACCATACCGTCCCAGGTTCCATCATCATTCTCATTTCCATAATTTCCGTCAGGAACCTCATATATGCTATAATTAAAGTGGAGCTTGCTTTTAATTAAGTCTAACAGATCGACAATAAATCCCTCGTGCAGTGGTTCACCTGGTTTATGATTAGCTTTTAGTGATACATACGGCTTATCCTGAAATAAAAGTATTCTTTGAATTAGAAAAAAAACAGAAACCGATATAGAACAACAACAGAAAATAAGGAATTGCGACGTCAAACGGTACAAAACTTTTATCCCTGGTGTTTGACGTCGCACCAACAGCTTGTCTAGTTTTAACACCATGGGAAGATCTTGAGCGTACACACGAAGCAGAAACATCGGCCTTCTGTGAGCTAGCTGGATAGCTACCTCACATGCAAAATTTGTCCAATCCTGGGTGGTATTCGAACTCACAAAGGAGCTATTAATTACTAGTCAGAGACCCCTGAACATCAATATTCTCACTAATAAAGACTGTTTCCATTCCATACAAATTATACAATTATTATTGCAAGGTTATTTACTCAAAACACATGCTTATAAAAATACTATTAACCTTCACAACGATGTGATAATTTCATAAGCTGGATTATCACGTTTGTTAGATAACTATTCGCATCTTATTTCCCTACAAGTCACTACTAATATCTATTACAAAGGAACTAGTAAATGCACAAACGCCGTTTGTTACTGTATGAAAAACACGGCAAGTTATCAAGAACAGTCACTCAGTTTGAATATCTAGTGGAGTGAGGCACAAATTACGAGCCTTTAAACAAAATTGTTATATTATTTCGTTGCCTCAGCTCAATGACAGAGAGAGTTTATGATATGATTATAATACATTTCTCATAGGAATCTTTGACAAATAAAACGCAGAACGTATTCAACACCCTTTTATCATTTTTTTTTGGTTGAAGTCGAATTTTGTTGGAACATTGATTAAGATCTTCGAGGTTAAAGTTTATTTTGTTATTTATTTTAAAATTGCTCTTAACATTTTTCTTCAAGTCAAAGAACTGTGATAGGTGCAGCATAATGTAAACACACCAACATAATGGAAGCGTTATTTTACATGCCCCATTTAAATGGAGTTGAATATTTTGAGAGATAAATATTTTAGTAATGTTTGAAATAAGCAAATAACTATCGACCGGGTTATATATCACTGTAATGTTGAGTACTTACATATACTGTTGTTACTCGTAATGTCATGTTACTTAATTTGTCCATATTTTCTTTCCTTTTCTCGGTGTATGTTGTAGTTATACCAATACCAGAAGAGGGGTCCCAACTGCCAACCTACATATAAATCATATTATATAATAAATACATATTATACATATATTATCTGATTGTCATTTCCCATTTCGTAACAGAAGTATTTCACAGACATTGAGGTATAGTAATACAGGAATCGCCAATCTAAGTTAAGTGTCAGGTAACTTATCAAATAAAATGACAAGTACAAAATGGAAGAGAGAAAATTCAATTATTAAGTTTTATCCGGGAGGTGGCACACAAAAATCCCAACATGGACTTTGTCGATTAACTGCGCTCACAATCAGAATAATTATTGACCTGAGGAATAACTTCAAGCCAATGTCCTAATAGTAAAACATCCTGCAGACAGTCGGTGAATAGATCCAATATCAATAGCATTGTTTTTATCTCAAATCATTTTAAATAAAAATCTACTTCTTTGTCAACACAGAGAAAAAAACAATTGCAGAAATGTAATCTTAAGATCCTGCAAATAGTCAGAGACTCTCTCGAGGAACGTGTTAGAGAGTCTAATGAACATTATAATCCAATAGCTGGGTGGCAATCAAACAAATACAATTTGTATGTATTAACATTAAGATTACGACACAGTTGGTGTACAATATTTCACGCAAATAAAATAACCGTGTGAGATTGCGATAGTAGAATTAGTCTCAGAATATTAAACAGGACCAAAATACATTAAGCAAAACACCACAAAATAATTGCGAGCAAAGGAATTGCTCCGCACGAACTGCAATTACTATACGCTTCGAATAATTAATAGAAAACAAGGCATTACTTAATTTTAAGGAAATATTTGCGTTGTTTAATTACGTTAACATGATTACATTATTTTTTTGTCAAGAATGTAGTTTCGCGCCATATCCCCTTGTTTCGTTAAGTCTATTACGTTTCTAAAAATGGAAACACACTCAGATTTAAATGTGAACGATTCTACTACATTTGATTAATTTCTGAAATATCTAAGATCTGCTTATAGGTATAGAGCGCGGAAAGGAATTTCTGGAAGTTATGCACTATAAGAAACAATCTTTTTCTTACGCCCGATGAAATATAACAGATTAGAAGCAAGACACAAATGAAAACAAATAATGAATGGAATGAATGGAATTTGGTACCAATAACTTCAACGTGACGTACAGATAACAATCAACGTCCAGTCACAATACACAACGTTTCAGAAATTTGACTCATTATTTGTTTAATAGATTATCGGTCACACTCGGATTTCGCTAATTCGAGAATAAGTTAACAAATGAAGAAGGCATATGGCGGCAGATTGCGAGTTAAAGGACTCAGTAATATAAATACTATACATCGAATTTGATGGTTGGAATCAGAAGACATACCTTACGCAGACCAGTCTGTGAAAGTTCAACGACGTCGAGTTTGAACACAGTCCTTCTCCCATTTTCAACTCTAATTTTACCCGATAATCCTACCATTTCCATCTGAAACGAGGGATGAACATTAAAATACATGTTTGAACTTCAGCGTGATCGTGCATTCTAGTTTGAAATGTCGAATTCCAGTCAGAGTTAACTGGTTGTATACCAAATCTGAAGTAACTACACAACGGAAAATTCACACAAGACTTGGTGTTCCAAAATGAGATGTAATACTTACTCCGGTTGTACGTAATAAGCCGACATTAGAACTACTCTTTTAAACAGAGATGCAGTCTCTCTCCTGATACAAAGCACACAAAACATACAATAGAGGATAATTCAGTAGAAAAAACTTTAGACAAAATCCAAGAGACGCTGTTTAACGACTTAGTTGTTTAAGTGGGTGACAGTTCCATACGCCGCATCGTGAATGTAAGGCATATACGTATATCAAACTGCTGATGTTAAATGAAGGTACGGAATCTGCCGAGGTGTACCGAATGATATACAGATATGTATACCGTAAAAACCGCTGACTTTTGAAAAAGATCAAATGATGTTTTTATAACGCTGGACTGGAGCTTGAGGCTGGTGTAATTTGTATAGACACCAGTTTTAATTTTCTTCCTTCAGCCACTGGCGCATCAGCCGCAACATTTTAATTGTGAAAAAGGTTGTAAAGGTGCACAAAAAGACATTACCGATTTCATATAGTTCAGTAAACTATTTCCATATTGCCATGTCTGCTTCTTGTTACATGATAAGGGGACGGTTTCGAACCTCTGGGCATCAGTTAATGAAGACAATGCTTTAGCAAATAGATTTACAGCGTCATACATCAAAGCAACCTCCGTCTGTAAAAAGATCGCACAAGTTTAATAACAGTTTTGGAAAGCCACTGGATAGGTTCACTTACTTAAGAAAGATATGGGTTTTCTCATACGTAGGTACTAATAACACTCAATTTGGTTTTCAAATAAATGTCATATTTCTGTTCAACACTAAAAATGTAATTAGACTTGTATGTAAGATACATTGATGCTCATTTTACATATAATTGTACAGCTCAATTTATAATATAAGTCAACATATGGAGAAATGTACACGTAGTAAATTCACATTTTTGATTAAATACGTAGCGATTTAAATAAATTAAGATAGCATAATGAATGCCGACCAAGAGCTTTAGATGTATATACATAAATTGATAGTTTATACAAAAAAAATTGTCATACGTTTTGCAGAAGTCATCTTAACATCACGACAACGAGTAAATATGAAAAAAAAGATTTCGGTTCAAATAAAGCAGTAGGTTTAGACAATGACCAAAACAGGGAAATACCTGTAGATGAGCATTTCCCTGAAGTGGAGTTGGGCTCCCGCTACTCTCAAGCAGTTTAAATTCTTCAACTGCGTCAATAACTTTAGAACTATTAGGATCGATTAGACGCATTGCTGTAATATTCGCACCACTGTACTTATAATCTTCCAAGTTCACTAAATCAAGATCCTGAAATACAAATAGCAATAATAGATTCATCACGATGCTCAGTGTTTACATTCAGAAATGAAGTAATCAAATCCACTAGATGAAATATAAAACAGCGCCGACTTACTTCAAATCATCTTCAAAGACAACGCAATATATTTCTCTAGAGACAATTTGTGCGAAACATGTTTACATAAGTAAATGAAGTTATGAAATCATTTACAAGAAATAACATAATTTGCATACAGATTTCGTGATGTCATGGTTGTTTTCATCTATATATTGATTGCACTGTCAGAATTACTTCATAGTCGATATGCTTTTGGGAGGGTAGTAAGAAAATATTATGCTGAGAAAGAACATTATTTGAGCAACATTATGATGTTATTAATGTCCTTATCATACAATTGACAAGTACTGCACAGGACATCCCGCAAAAGACAAACAAAACATGTTTTATTAATAATTTCAAAGAAATAATTATTCCCAGTAGATTTGACAGCGAAGGAGGTCCATTAAATTAAATAATGAATTTGGAAGGCAAATATTACGACACAGTTGGGAATGAACACTGCAGAATTTAAATATAATTGTTATCGCAATGAAACATACCAGGGTTGTAAAATGGAAATGGTACAATTCCGACAACATGTTCACTTTTAAAGCCTGAAAATACATAAAAAATATGAAAGCAAAGCATTTACAGTTCCAGTAATGTTTGGACAGTCTACTATCAGAAACAAAAAACTCTAGATTTACTTTTCGAAATGAAACAGGAAAAAGACGATTGTATAAGCAATCCGATTATTTAAATTGACGAGCACGTAATACGTTCGCTCTGTCAAATTTCACTCTGTATCAATTGCATAGCATTCGTGCAATTCACCACTTGTACGGCTTTGGCGCCCTTTTGGAAGTCATTTAGACTCGTTTGATAACATGCAACAGCATTGATTGGCAAAAAATGGTTATTATCATGACATTGCAGAGAATATCAAGATTTTTGTAATTTGTTCAAGACAAGTTTTTGTAACACATTTTCAATTAAAGAATGATTATTTACAAATTTATTGGTCCACGGACAGAAATGTGTCCGGGAATGAGTCAGCGAGAACGTTTGCGCGTGTCTGTTCAAGTATTTTCTTTCTTCGTAAGAATACTTTGAGCTGTTATCTACATTCTTACAATAAATTGAGAATTCCGTATATTATGACACATTGGGACCACGAGTATAGCTTGTATATACAATCTGACAGACATTTGTTATGATCAAGTGTTATCAGTCATCAACTGTATAATTTGGTCTTTGTCATTTCTCTATGTCAGAATGACAGACCAATAAATTCACCAGAAATATCATGATAAATTTACCGTTGTTATGCAGATAAAACAAGTCATTGATCTAACATAGAACCTCAGTGATTTCCACGAAGAATGGATTCGCATTGAAGAAAGTAATTGTATTAACTGCACGAGATAAAGCAATTGATGTGGACAATAAAAATGTTTTTCGTGAAAGGATTTGATAAATAAATGACCGAAGATTTTACATACATAAATCAGAAAGCAAAATATCGATACAATTTCAATAAGAGATTCTGAGTTAAGGGTATATATACTTGAATATAATACACTGATTGAATACAGAATTTACATTTAATTCAGAAATACTTCAAAAGGTGTATGCATCTATTGCTCGCAAAGTGATTGGTTCAAAAATTTAAAATGTATAATGGAAAATATGAACAATTTGATGCAAAATGCAAAGCAGGAAAATTGATTATACAGACTGTATAAGTGATACACTGAATAAACATATTGGACCTTACCTCATGCAACAATGGCTGGACCTTCTTGACTTCACAGTCAACAACAATATGGTACTCGTTTTTCAGTTTCATATCTTTAAACATTGTGATATGACTAGTTTGATATGGATCGAGTTTCCTTACTGTTATTTTATGATCAACAGCTTTCGTTGCTTTAAGCACTTCCTGAAGTCGTAGCAGGCCTGAAATTATCAAGTACTTTATAAGTCAATATTCAAACACATTAATATATGACCTACACAACACTATTGTAGTCTTACAACATAAGCAATAGCCTTTTTTTAGTTGAGCAACATATGGGGTGTTAAACGACTACCTATAAATTATATAATGAACATCAGACTTTAGTTTGCCCAAAGAGGTATACCACACGAACACTTGAAGTGGAAATTACTGTACATTGATGCATAATATTGATAATTCAGGGGTGCCAACAAAACAAGTACCAAATACGGTTTATAAGAATACTCATGAGAATATTTTGTCTCCTCGAAGAATACAACATAAAATAGCTTGAACGACGCGTGTAGAATATTGTCGGTGTGTGGGATATCTGTAATTAAGCGAATTTACTTCTCAATTCACTAGTGGCAAAGACGGATATAGAATCTTGACATACTAATAGGATGTTTCCCGATCTGAGGGAATGAAATTCGACACTACACAAGACAGTTATATGGTAGCTACTAGACTTTTACACGATCGCTTTCCGTTCCATAACATATTTACATCATGGACTGTCTGGTAAAGTCTGTCAAGTGAATTAAAAAGTCATATCTACGGTTATTGATGCGTTCAAGAAGATTCTTCAGGATGGAGATGAAACAGAAAAAGTTCATTGGATGGACATACGATAACGTTCAAATGAATACTACGTGTGACTTGTAGGCATACGCAAAGAATTGACAAAAGCAACGACATACTATATACTAAAACTGTTAATGGACTGCATTTGCGTACATATGCGTTGATACAAACGTGGTATAAACGTGTATTTTACAATTGCAAATATTGAAAATAAAAAAAATCCTAACAATTTTCAAACTCGTGTGGTAAACTGTTTGAAGTACATTACGTTTTCTGTGTGATTTGTTTGTTTTTATGTGACTTATTGTCACTGGGTTTTAATGCTTTTTTAACAATTTTTCAGTTTCATGTATGTACGGCAACCTGCTCTCCAAACCAGCTTTCCTGGACTGTATACTAACCAGTACTAACTACTCTTCCACAAGGAGCCGGCAACTTCTCCACATATGGAGAAAAGTAAACATTTTTGTCAAATTTTCATAGAAAGGTATGACCTGCCGCGACCGGGATTCGAACCCGGATCTCCGGGTTACAAGTCCAGCGCAGTAAACTACTGGACCACGGCCGCGGCCTCCTTTTTCTTAGTGAACTAGACACGATAACACAATGTACGTTTTTTTTACTCGATTCAACATATATTCACTGTGACAAGAAGAGCCCACTCGTCATCATAAACAAGACAATAAAGATATTGAATATTTGGTTATAAAAATTGTGCAATGAAAATCACCTAGACACATAAACTATATTTAGAAGTTTGTCATTTCCCAAGCTAGACACTTTAATCACGTTTCCAACTTACTAATATAATTAAACAATAAACTTGATAAATTTTTTGGTGATTGCTACCGAATCATTGGAACTGACAAAAAGACTGAGCCAATTAAGAGGAAGAGAAAATCCACATGATGTCTCCAGCCTTCATGCAATCTTAAAATGACTGCCAAATAACAAAACCGCGAAACTAATTAAACAGTTCATGATTTAAATATTGCTTTGACGTTCCCATCACATACTGAGGAATGATATTTGAGTTTTAGATGTTATAAAACTTCGTAATGAAAATACTTTAATATGCTATTCAGATATTCCTTTGCCATTATTACATCAAATTGATTAGGCAAAAATAAAGCAACAATTTTAAAACGTCACGCGCCAACTTCATTTTTTCCAGATAACTCGGACTTTGTGTAAGATAGAGACAGATTGACAATTGATATCCAAAGTACCCAATTGTCAAATGTCCGATAACAAAATAGAGAGTAATTAGCTGTCAAACCTTCAATATCTCCGACAAGCCGATAGGAAAAACGTAAATTACGATATGAATTACCGTCATCATCTTCGTATATGATCGTAAACTGTTTCCATCCCCAATGATTTATTATATCAGCGTATGATCGACTGAGGAGGTTGTGTTCCGGGTACACATTTATGGAGAAATAATCTGGTGAGTCTCTGGCGTCCCACTGTGCATTGAGGTGTGGTACTTCAAATGAGTTACAAATAGACTGCACGTGAGCTCGTGGAATTTTAGTAATTGGACCAAACACTGCAGCAATACCCTCCTCCGCCCTCATCTGTCTACACACTGAAAATAGAGATTTTAGAGTTAGTGTCATTCATGGAGACAATTACAAATTGCTACAACTAGATAGTTATTCACACGTTCAACATATAACAATAATATTATATGAAATTATAAAATGTACAGCGAACAAAAAGTGATTATTGATATGAACATTAGCTGTACATGATTACTAATAAAAAACACACATCCACAATAGGCCTCGGTGTCTAAGCATGTGTGGTCCATCTGAAAAATCAATTAAAGACTTATTTCGTGACCTTCTAAATGACAGTTAGTGCGAAAAACCTTTCTGGATGATCATGTTCAGTTAATTGTAAGGACCCTCACAACCGTAACTTCGTACTTAAATGATCGATGATCTATGCACAATTGATACATATATCCTAGCAAAAATAAAATACCCATTACACAAGAGCGTGGTTGCTTCTTAATTGCAGATCAAGATCTCTTGACTTATTTCAAAACTGAAATCTTCTAACGTGGTAACTTGGAAGTGTAAAACGTGTATGTGTGAATACATATAAAGAGACACTTAGTGAAACAATATAATTCACTAAAGGTAATAATGTTCCTGCCTGGTGAGTACATCCATCAAGTACTTGACCAATCGTTTTAATTGGAAAGATCAATATCGTTAAACGTTTTTATTCAAATCAACGAAGTCGTCTTGAATAGCATTTGTTTTATCTAGTTGTAAATCATTCAATGACGAAGGATAGAAATGACCAGAGATGTAGTTAAAACGGCTAAGAGTAAACCTCCTACTCTAGAAATTTACACAATCGCCAAAGGAGCTATTTACACTTACAAGAATCTCCATATCGATTGCATTGTTATCCTGAAGAGTGTAAACAGTCCAAGAAGATTTGTTAATGTGTATGCTAAGATAGCATCGGAGGACATTTATCATTCATTGCAAAGACAAAATGACGAACAATTACAATCAGAAAGCCCGCATGAATACAGATAACTGATGTATAGAAATATATCATGGATATCTACCTAAATGATATGGTCTAGATGGAAGGTCATGAATGTTTTTGTATGCCAACATCGATGAAGAGTGTTTGTATTGCTTTTTCTTCTCCAGCCTATTGACAAATCACTATTTATCACTCGTGGTAATTTGATGAACCTTACTTGAATTATATAAGTCATAAAGTATGTATTTCAGTACTTGCTAGCTAGGATTAATGGGACAAAATACCAATTTTACAGACATACGCGTCTGTAACTTGTTTAGAAGGAAACACAAATTAGCGATAATTCCCCTGTCTGTTTTATCTGTAACATCAGTGTTAAAAGTAATTTTAAAGGCAATGAAGGAGAACATTACATTTCAGTATAATCAAGCAATATTGAAACATGTGCGTGAATGTTTGAGATACGGTATTGTAAAACTATATTATGCGTCCATAAATGCGATAACAGCGACAAAATCTGTTTTAGACCCATGGCTTGTTATATCATGTGTCTTTGATGTACCAATATATTGCGCTAGTAGTTGATAAAATGTCACACTTTTATAAAACAGAATTCGTCAAAACAGAACTGTATAAATAATATAATATACATAAAAACATTGGAAATGTTCCATGTAATATTGGCTCAGCCCTTGAACAATACGTACATGTGTTATGTAACAACTAGTACATTAGTACATGGAAATCCCGTACATACCGACTTCTAGCAAACACATAACTTATACTTGTTATATTCCGTTTCTTCTTCGACCTATGAGCAAAGACCTTTAAGCATATTGACGTTTACTCTTATTATCTCTACATTGATAATAGCTATACCATGCTTATGATCTTCTGCGGGAAAACAATTAATCAAATAATTACAGTTAACAGAATCAATTATTGAAAAAAACAAAACGCATTAAAAGCAACCACTTCGTTATTTCCTTTCATCTTCGCCTCATTCGTAGAATGGTTTACAAGGTCATTTCTGAGAATTGTGATTTATTGCATCAACAGACAGCAAAGCATAAAACGCGGTAGTTATGGTCATAACGCATGTGCAAACAAGCATGTTTGAGTTTTAGAGATATTCATATAAAGAAATGCAACTCATTACGTCATCATTTTTTTACAACAATTTTACGTGAGTACATGATATTATTATGTTATACGTGTATATAAACTACTCATCATCATAATAAAATGCAATCAATAAATAATAAAATGTGGTACAATCAATCATACATAATTATATAATATATATCCTGAACGAGAAAAAAGAAGAAAAAGTCACACTTGAAAGACCATGTGAAATATCGAATCTGTAAGAACTTTTAGTATTTTATTAATTTTTTATGCTAGATTTTTTGCCGATTATTTGTATGAGATTAAGACTCCCTGCTGGATTGCTATAAATATTACTTTTTATCCTTTGGATATTTCATAGGGGTGGGGAAACATCTTGTTTATCCCTTTCGCTGCCAGGGATTTAATTGCATGGATTACACGCATTTGCCAGGGATTTTCCTGGAGGATTGCAGGGGTTGGTTGGAGGCGGTGGTGCCATGCGGGGTTTCCCCGGGGTATATCCATCCTGTAGGCAAAATGCTGAAACTGGGGCAGACAATTACACTCGTCCTTATGGCGGCGAAAGGGTTAAATTGGACCAAAACGATACTTAATTCCATGTTACTTTTGTATCAGATACAAGACAACATAAAAATTTTCATTTAACCGAAAATAAAAACAACTATCCATGAGTTATATGTTAAATATAGAAATTCTAAGCTTGGTTGTGAATTATTTGGCTGTTGTAATATTGCAGTCGTCACTTAGTGAATTTTTTCTGTATCTAGACAACGACACGACTCGCCATGAACACTGATTCACTCATTGGCCTGTACTTGGCGAACTGCAGAAGAGGAAACAAATAGACAACAGAAGGGAAATAATTACTTTACGATTAAAACAAAGAAAACAATAACTCAAAGTTAGATCAATCCAATTAACTAAGAAAAGGTGTAACGTCAATCAAACCCTTTATAATCCTTTTAATAATATTATTTCAGATGACTGCTGTTTTCTGGAATGACATTGTAAGCCATGTCAGCTGTTTTACCAGATACAACATATGCCGCTTATCAAACGGTAAAATCTATATAGCAACTGAAACCTGTCAACCCGCCAAAACTATAATAATTCAGCATTATTCTTCAATATCACAGCATTTTTGTTCCGTGCAATAAATCGTACACAACACAAGCCAATGTTTATAGCAGATTATGACATTGGCTCTGGCATGTTTGCACTGGGGAAATGTTCTACATATTAATTAATATACATTTATTTCTAAAGGGAAATAATTGGACAGAGTTAAGTCTAGAGGGAAATAGAGAAAACTGAAGCAACAATACATATTTTTAAAAGGGTTTCCAATAGCATGATGACGAGAAATAACAAAGCTACGAAAGAAATAAATTCCCTAAGCATATACCTAGAGACTCAATAGAACAATTAAAGGTGGTTAGTCATTGATAATACATTACATTGTATAATATGAATGTGTTCGTTAATCTTGGCGTTGAATAGTGCATAATATTATCTCAAAGCGTGCTTACTGTAATTGAGCTTATATATTTTAATAAGAAAATTTGTTTGCCCTAAAGAAGAATGAATTCATTACAGCAAAATAGCATTTTAATATTGTGATTCTAATTCAATTACCACACAAATGCGTATACTTACCATTCACGGCGATATGGTGCCTTTATCTAGTTAACACTTTTTTCTAGATTCACACAACTGTGCATGAAAATGTGCGATGTATACATAATGTGTGCCTATGAAACACACACACCAAATATATAATATATTGTACATAATTATTTTATATAAAGTTAATCAAAGAAAATATTAGGTGCAGGTTGCTAAACAGTGTTCGAGAAAAGTGGTGTGAAGAAGAGTGTTTAGTTTGGTTATATTTTCACTCGTATTCGGTGATCGGTATACCTTTCTTCTGTGCCTTTAAACTATACAAATCTGGGGCTCCACCCTCGTTATTCTCGTTTTCTGCAATCCAATAAACGTATATAGGGTCATATACTCTCTGTACATTCTTTCATAGTGTATATTTTCAAAATGATTCGTGACTGTCAAACAAGCAATATATGGTGTACACAATATCTATAAAACAAGGACTCTAAGCCCGTATCCTTGATTTTTATATTCAAATTTAGATGAACGATCAAATGTCAAATCAAGACCTGACCAATGGTGCGATCTTTGTATTGGCCGTAAAATAGTAACTTTCAAAGCATATACTAGAATGCAGAACTGATGACTCATTGGTATAAATATCAACATTTGAAACATCGACAACAACAAAATATTGCAGTGTATTGCATTCTATATACTCACTGTTACTATTTCTCGGACATAGCAGCATAAAGTCCCAGTAATTGAAATATGGGACTCTCATATTTAAAATCAGTATGAACATACAGAGCATGGTAAACTAATTGGACCCAGCCAGAATTTAACTGGACACTGTCCCGCGTAGTCCAAGTTTTTCCACAGCCCTGAATGCGAATAATCACGAATTAAAACAGGTCAGTCAAGATAACATCAAATGTGATTAATTTGCTCTGTAAGATAGTTTAAAAAGTACGCTGATGAACATAAGAGGACAGCTCGTCCGAATTTAGAATTAATTCATCCAAAAAATAGATACATGTAGTTGAAGCAGAAAGACATGATAATTTGTGCGGTTCTCTGTGGTGTGTTAATAGTTTATATCTTATGTACTACAACTAGAAGTTTTACTCATTTGTTGTTAACCACTTGCAATAAAATAATGCGTAACTATGTGAAGACTATAGCACTATCTTGAGCTCAGATGACACACGTTCATAACCGCAACTAAACACGCATTTTCCATCCTTTATGATTCTACGACATTTGGCTGTTGGACAATAAAATGATCAATGGCGTTTCGTTGACAATCTCAGCGTCTTTGTTTATATTCTAAGTCATAATATTGTATGATTAGTCGAACTTCAAGAGATGCTTGCGTGGTAGTTTTTGTGCATCAATTACGACATAAGGAAAAGTAATTAACACCAGGCGGAAAATGAATATAACAACAACAAGATGCTTGCAAACAACTTAACAATGATATTTGTTCTAAGTGAAACACCCATCGCAACAGAAATTCAAGAAAATGTGCAATACCATTTTAGAAACTAGTGGAAAAGAAATTCACTTTTGCTTCAATCAGAGATAAGCCAAACCAGGTCATAGGCTCTATTTCATTCAACTAATGTGTAATTAAGCATCTGTAAGAACAATACATAAGTTGACAAAGCCGGCATTGATACAACACAGTTGATTCATCCTAATGAACAATATAGTCAAACATTTGTACACCTCCAGCTAGCAACCGTAATTATTTTAGACCATTTGAAAAGCAATAACTGTGGCTAATGAAAATCAAAACGCTTATAAAAATACACAAAACAAAGGGTATTTTCAAGATAAAATGTATTCCTTCTAAAATCTATTATCATCTTAGCACTTCCTACAATTTACCACAATTGTTGCTATCAAAATCTGATTCTCACACGTTGTTCTCAGTCCATTTCAATTTCAACACACAGCTTGATATTATCATGGCACTGCAGATTGAAAATTCATATCTACGTCAAAACTGTCCGTACGCATTCATACCTTGTAACCAGACACAGTTAGAAAAATATTAACTGGTGAGACGGGTCGATCGAAAATTTCCAGCGCTAACAATTCTTAACTCAACTAAAGCGAAAGGTGAACATAGATACATTTTCTGACTCTAAATTCATTACAGAAAAATGGTGTCTATAATTTCCATTACGACTTAAGCCAAGTTTCATAAAGGTTCAGAAAACCACCAAGTACAGAAATCACTACAAACGAGTCAAGTTTCGGTAATCACTATATATTGTATAGTCGTTGAATTATATAGCATCACAATGAATCGCACAATGACTGGAAGAAGCAGGTGCTTGTGATCGCAATAATTAGTACAATATTACTGAAATATATAACACTACAATAACTCGCAGTGATTTTGGAAATCTGAAAGTTTTTCGAGAAGTAATATTGTGTTCGCAGAAGGAAATTTATGAAAGTTATCATTATATTTTAAAATATATGTTTCTCGACAATGAAGGCACTTTTAAAATTATCATAAAGAATGCATTTCTAGTCCAGTTAGATGTCATTTAATGGGATGTTTCAATAATCATTTTCAGGAATTCAACGGAGAATGACATTCTAGTGAAGTAGAATAGAGTCATCTTCCAATATGAAACAATCTTATAAATGAAGTCACGTATGGTATATGATAAGAGATAAAAAGTAGACACCGGATTCCAGACGAGGGTCACATGAAATGGGTTACAACTATCTTTATATTCTAGAAGTACCACTGCCATAAACCTCCAATCATGGTTCTCATACAATCAGCAACATACGTGGATAACAAGTGATGCAGAATGTCGAGAATACATTATTCCCGTCATAGAAAACACAGTAAGTCATTTAAATTATCAGAATCATTTGTACATCACCTTTTTTCAGTACAGTTGAAGGAACTATTACAAGTACATAATTATCATGTATGAACGTGCATCTTTGCAAGAAGCTGACTTCGTATGTTCTCGTGTGTAGTAGTGTTTAGTTTTGTGGACATGAAGTTAGTGCAGTAATTGTTGTAGGTGGAATTCGTTTCATGAATCCGTTTTTACTTCCTGTCCAATAAGATGAGAGTCAGTCAGCTTTTAATAAACAATAAATGCTACAGTTTCCAGTCTTGCAACACTATTCTATAACAAAACATATGGACAAAAGGTCTATGAAGAAGCTGTATGTTGTGTGTATAAACAAGACCTAATTTCTATCTTTTTTATAAGAGCTACATGAGTACAGCGTGCCAGGAAAACCTTAAGATTCTCCATCAAATATTCCGTACATGTAGCTACGCACTACAGCAAATATAGACCCGAAGATTGAGCTATTAGCGGACGGAGAATATCGTCTGAGAGTCCAAGTGTTAACCATCTTTAGATACATATAAGAATAAAAGAATAATGTAAACTCAGAGATGGTCTCGAATATCATTATTTCGCTTTTTTGTGATTCGTGACATATCACTCAAGTGTATGTTATACACATTCAGTACTCTTTTATCGTTAATCTCGGACACAGAGTAAGGATATTCTTTGTACAGACTGATTGAGTGAAATATAATAACGAAGTGATATGAGAATATCAGTTAATCTGATGTAAATGTTTTCTACTGTTTTGTCGGTATCACGTCTCGCAAAATAATTTACAAAGAGCGTATGAAAGGTTTGTTAAGTGTAGATTCGTGTATTGGGAGAGTGGTCAGTAGCCATTCAGACAACATGAGGGTCCAGAACGGGGCTCTGGTAGGGAATCCTGCATTTGAAAAGTAATACACTCACATGCTACCTCTTATTCAATTTTTATCGGCTACGCGCTCGTGCACTTGAATATGGAATCGGAAATATATTTTACATGAGTGTATTGGTTAAATACTGCTGACAGTGACAGAGGACGGAGCGAAATTCACTAAAATACACCCAAATGTAACGTCATAAGATTTCTACAGAATATTAATTGACAATGATGTAAATTCACTTGTTTCCCAAGTTAAAAATATTTGTCGTTCGTTTGTCTAATTATCTCACGTAAAACTGACATTGAAAAAAAAATCGTACGAAAAGAAATACGAAGAAAAATGTACACATTCACCCTACCGATGTCCCCCACTTCTGTATATGAACTTCTATGAATTGGGAGGGTCATGGGTTAGTGCATTTTGGGGACGGTTGTATTTTGGTGAAAGTATGTAATATATATATGCAATATATATGAACATGATATTAGTACAATAGTGGAGTAACAGATATCAAATATTGAAGCAATAACTGCCAAATATTCGATGTCTTAGTATCGTGGGGATTCGTCAGTACAAACATCATAAAATCTAAGCTTTATTAACCCTCAGGAATATATCCCTAGTATACATATAATTAACGCGTTGTACAGGTAAATATAGGTACTAACACTTCGTCATAACTCCGTGAAACGTACGCTAGAACTGTATTTCGTTTAAGTTGATGTGCCAACTCCATTTGTTCATAACTACCAATTACTGTATCTTGTAAGTCGTGGAAATTAGCACCGAAGAGCTGCAGTCAGATGGAAATCAGATTTTCTTATGTTAAATGCTGGACCAAATTATGTCTTCAGCCAGGTTATCAAAATTGAAGAAATGTCAGGAGACGTTCGCGTGACAAACGGACAGGAAGTCTATATCTATTACGAACTGTATTACCGTATTCTATTATCCCGGCTATTAGCTTTTTGGTATCATATTCCACAATCCATCTTACTATGTAAAACAATTCATATTCTCTAGTTGTTTGTTTGTAACCCATCTTCGATTTTCCTTTGGTTCTTTACATTATATTCTTAAGATATTTTGAGATGTTTTGACGTCGATCGATGCTAGACGAATTATGAATATTATATTTATGTATAAGCAGTTTCAACGATCAAGATATTTATTCCACTTAATACTAATTACTTACTCGCGTTCTTGGGTCGCTATACAGACAAGTTACTGATTTCTTGGAAAATGATACCAAAAATATTAACATTCGGATCTACAGAAATCAATTAAGATTGGAAAACTAGTAATTCTGGCGCTTAGGTAAATACAGTATAGGATGTTTCTGTAAAATAATTCATCAATACTAAGACATTAACATCAACAACTACCAAGAATTACTTTTGACAACAAAAATCGCTTGCGTTCCTGGAGTTGATCTTTTACTTTGAGGTAATAATAACATTATGAAAATCTTTAATCTGAAGATACAAAAATACAAAACAAATGTCGTACATCCATTATGCGTAATTAGTGATTTAAGTTACAACAGTTTGCAGGACAGTCTAAAGGAGGAAGACAACAGTGACTTATTTCATTTCCTCCCTGACACAATAATTCCAAACCTATAATCAAGTTTGTATCCCAAAATAAACCCCTTGGTACTTCTGTCTCCTTCGCAGACTTCCTTCACACCTAATTGATGTCTCTTGAAAAGATTGCAACAGGCTTATCGAATCAGGTATCATTTCAGAAATACCCCAGAAGTCAATAGTTGGTAGTTTGTAGACTGTCTGAAGGAAAATTTGATTGTAATGCGGTTATCGAAACGAAAGAGCAGTTGATTCAAAAGATAATATATATATACATACACATATCAACAATTTATCACAATTTATCCATGAAATATTGAGGAATCTTGGAATAACATCAGACATACCGCTTAATACAGTTTCGTAGATCACAACTGTATCATCACCCACGTTTCCACGATCCGTATTCCTTATGAAGAATTATCATTAATTTTAACAAAAAGGGTACAATTTCCTATCTTTTTCATTTTAATAAAACATTTCATCGTGCTTTGGGATTCAAAATTAATTATAGAAATTTGTCTTTTTTTATTCAAGAAGATTGTATCTATGGCACGGCTAGTTTTCTCATAGAAATGACTAAATCAGGAGTGCGTGTTATTACTTCAGTCAAGGCAGTCCGTCAAAACAACATTATGATATACGCATATGGTTCATAGTCCGCACGCAATTCAGATAATTATCTTACGCATGTATTGATTGCGTCATGATTGAAAGCTTGAAATACGCATGTTTTATCACGAATTTCATTTGAATAATCTTCCTTTTATAACTATTCAATAGTATTAATATACAGTGTAATATGCAGTCATAAAATACGAGGTATATCTTGTTTCTAACATGGCCAGTTAAAAATTCCTCAGTACGTTTTTAACGAAGGCGGTGCCTAAACATATCCTTATTCACATTTTAGCATTGCGACAAATGTCCTTGAATCGTGTAGCGACAAAACGTGCGGGATTTGCATACTCCATAGATACGAAACCTGTTAATCATTTTGAATAGCATGCACCGCATTTGAATCCCGGAAGATTTCAATATTTTTTTCACTATCGTTATCAATTTCTTCGTAAATGCGCGTATTTCAATTACTTGATCTTCTTGTTTCAGAAGTAATTAAACGTCAGTCATGTTCCTTTCAGTAATTTGTAAGGCGACGGAATAAAACAAAGAAACAGTGGCGTTGTAATTACATATAGATTAGTTTTAACAAATGATTTTTTCAGATGAAACTTTCGCAGTATCGTGTTGTACAACAGGGTGTAACAGGAATTATTAAAACCCATCAGTTCATTTCTTTATTTTCCATAGTAAGAATTCTCAACAAAAACAGCAGAAGCATGTTTTCCAAAGTTGGAAAGTAAAAAACTAGCAAAAATCAAACAACAATACATGCACGAATCTTTCATCGGGTAATGAAGATGAATTACCCAACATAACAGGTACTCCAAGTTTTATAGATACAAAAAAAACAGCAACACAACATTACAAACAGCGGAAACACATGCTGCATTCTCTACCAAGAATTTAATTTTCCGACGAAGGCTAGCGTGACATTGATGTTTTATGGGTGCATATCCTATGCACAAACATATTGCTACAGTTGTTGGTATTAATGAATATTAATATAATAAGACAAGATACTAAACATGCCTGACAAGACGCCATAACAAATAATTAACATCATGCAAATAATGCCACAAACATATAAAAGTTTGAAGATATTTCAGAGAATGCCAAAGATATTTTGAAATAAAATACGCTGATAAGGCAACAAAACATATCGCGTTTGCAGTCACTCCATCGATACAATCTTTGGCGCCGACAAAATCCTGCGTACGAAAATATTTGGGGACAAATCGTACATCCAAAAAAACGGAAGAAAACTAAGAAATAAAAGTTTTGCATTGTCTTATTCATTTTTTTGGTTAGGCAACCGTAAATATGACTATTTTCAAGCCTAATGATTAAGTAATATATGAGATAAAATAGCAATGTACTATTTATCACCATTGCATAAAAAAGCTATCACCGAATGAATAAGAATTAACAAAAAAGAGATAAAGACTTTAAAGATATGTAAAAACAAAACAATTTATTGCTATCCCCATGCAATTAATGTACGATTTTTGTAACGAAAATTGAAATTTGTGGCAACTTATTTATACTTATATATATTTGTTTTCATATCTCCATGATATTTATATGGATATAGATATTACGATCGACGTACATATAATTGGCTTAAATTGGCTTATATTGAACGCTTAACACCTAAACATCTCTAGAAGAATTCACAAGAAACATTATGACAGAACACAGAAATACACGAACAGAAGCGATGGCTTTCTACGGACATATATACCTAGGGGTATATTCTATACTTTCACATACAAGCATTAGATGTCAAGGGCCAACTTGTAACGAGCATAGGTAATCAAGATAAATGACTTTGTACAATAGCTTCAAGAGGAACCGCGCATCAATTGATTAACGTACAAAAATACGTGCCGATTGTTTTAGCAAAAATGCAAATCGATGGAAAAGAGTGAAACGTAAGATTTTACAGTTTTTGACTTTACAACACCTTACAAAACGGCTAAATAATTTTAAAATCTGACCATCGTCATGAAGTACTACAGTCAAACCTCTCTAATCCGAACCTTTCCAATCCAGAATCCTCTCTAAGCCGAATACGTCAGCTGGTCCCGATTTTTTTATTATGTACTTAAGGCTAAATGACTTTTGGAATCCGAAACCTTTGTATTCTGAGAACCTCTCTAATCCGAATATTTTTGTCTGTCCGAGCAAGTTCGGATTAGAAACGTTCTACCGTATTACAAAAAATCGACCGCCGGGATATAATTAAAATACAACTGAAAACGGACATTAAACAAGAAAACAAATATTTGTGAAATTCAGTAGAAAATATTTTAGGACATTTCGCCATTGCGTAAAATAAAGAAAATAACCTGAAACTCATAGAATGAATAGTTATATGGTTTAGTTGATTAAGTCACCACAAAAAATAGATTTTGTTAAATTCGTATGTGTTCAACATTATACATTATTGCTAAAGAAAGAATAAATCTAACATATTTTGATTGTGATAAAACATGCACGTAATTCTAATCAATCACATATTGAACCATTTGAAGAAATCATGAGCACACCAACATGGCAATACGCATGCGCAATGCATAATTGTAATTGTAATTGAGGGTTTCCAAAATGTTCGCAACAAAATCATGACTATTACAATATTACCTTCTTTGTTAGCATCAAAGCTGTCATGTGCTAGCGTTTCTTCCACATGGTAAAGGATCATACGACTTGAGCCGACCACGTGGTGTAAGTTCATTTTCTCGATCGCAGTCTTGAAGGCAAGTTCCTGGGCAACATTTTCTTTCTCAAACAAACCAGCTGTAATATAAACAGATATCTTACATAAAAATGTAAACAGGATATTGAGTATGTCAAAAAACACAGAATAAACAAATCGTAATCTGGTTGTGTTGGTCGAAGAGAATCATTTGACAGGATTCTTTTATGTAGGACATATTTTGGCAAATATTACATTACGGTTTATGATGCGCCCAAATTAGAACCCAGGGTACCACATGATTGAAGTCATATGGTTGCTAGACGCCTATTGCGTTCTGAATGCAATTATGTTAGTTTCCTCATTGTCAGACATTACATGTTGAATACTTAACCTACTTCATATTGTGCACAATGGACTTCCTATTTTTGTTTGCACCTTTTGTACGATAGATAGTATTAATTAATGTGGACACAGTCTTATGATTGCTACAATTTTTGTACCTCCGTTCACAACTTCTCACAATGAAAAGTACACGCTTACTGTTCAAAGGCGACCCTGAAGATTATTGTTTGGGATTTACTTTAAAGGAATAAATGGAACACATGACCTTTTAGCACTTGATTGTAGCTAATGTGTCTCATTCGTACACACCTACAACATTACATGTGCGCATGATAAGCACTACACTTGTTTCAGATGGCACCATATCTGATCGTCGTCCTTCAATAAGCTGAATTCATGCCAAAACAAAGTTATAAAAATACCACAAAAGGAAGGTCATCCCACTATTCATTTCTTGATATTATATAATAAGCAAGATATTACGATTGTTTACATCAAAACAACATCTATATACACAGTAAATCTATTGAATAAGTTCACACGATATACACACACAATTTTGACAAGCAGAACTCTGTTCAAAACAAACGTACTTGGCATAACTTCAAATATCAGATAAAATTTCATACAACATCGAATGATCCTGGCTTTGACATTTTAGAGATTCATAAGCAGTGTATCAAAAAATCGCTACCATACCCTCAAGCGTAAACAGTTGCACAATAAATCAATTTTATTTCAGAAACATTCCTCGTGGTGTACTTTAGACTGTGCTAGAAGCAATTAAACACTAACAAGTAAATTTAAAGCATTCACAAAATATATTATTAGCGACATATGTATGAATCGGCAAAATATAAGTTCGTGTCGCCTGGGAGATTCTACGAAATGAACATGAGAAACTTCGATACGAACATACACAATGGGACCAAACAGCGTACGGTTTTATCATAAAGCTGGCAATGATTCAATGGTATTGCTTTAACAAATACAAATGCATTGACAGACAGTGTTTTTGCCATATCGCAACAAATAATCATTAAGATTGAGTCACCACAAAGCATCGGTCATTGTTATTTTTCTCATCCATAACAGTCTAAATATTCCCGCACTTATTCTTTCCTGCGTATATCTCCATGTCAATTAGCATTGAATTTTGACATACGAGGGTCCAAGTCAGTAAGAGAAGATTGTTGAGTGTAACAAACTGGCAAATAGAGTATATCAGAACGTACATTTCAATGCATTATTTGTCTTATGGGAGCCGTTTCGTCGCTGAGCATGTCACGCTGTGAAATTTAGAAAACAAATTTATACTCATTATTTTGTTTTAAAAACATCTTCTATATGGCAGAGGTCAAAGAGCCTCAAACATCGGATTGGCGTTAAGTTATTTATTCATAGTTTTAAATGCACCGCTAATTCAGCTGCCGACAAATCATGAAGGAATCGTGCATTTTGTTAATACTTTGTATGCGGTAATTATATAATCTTCAAGTATTTATCACTCTATTATGTGTAAAGTACAATAAAAATAACGTCATAAAATAGTCGATCAATATTGCAACAAGAACACAGGAATCTATTTCTAATACGGTGATTAGAAAATCCCACAAGATTCAGAAGTATTACAATGAAGATCGTTTTTCCAAACCTGTACTGTTTGGCTTCTCTTAGAAGTACAAGCCGATTGTACGAATTAGCATGGAATCTTTTTTTTTTGATCTCGCTTTATTTAGATTCGTTTAGATTTGTTTCATCTCGCATTTCGAAATGACTTAAAACACCAATAATTAATTAGAAAAAAAGTGCCTTGTGAATATGTAACGATCTTTTTTAACTTTCATGCGTTGCTTAAATACTTTACATTGCATTATATCTCCGACAAAAAGCTTGATTAATTCCGATACACCAATTCCACCGAATTAGACCGATTAATTACCCCCCAAAAATCATAAATTGGTAATTAATAGTGTATAATTACATAATGATGGTGTACGCTATATCCGCAAAATGCTGTAATTTATGACAAGGCACGTGGAGATAATCTTCAACGTGTACTTTACTTCAAAAACTCATTAAAATCTAATTAACCTGCTGGTTAAAGCTTCGCTTAAACGATAGTTAATAGACTTTGAATTGTTCTAACGCTCCGTCATGTAAATATATCACTACTTCGTTAGCCTACTTCATAGAAGACAATGTTTAGTGACTAAGCTTTCAATGTAGCATAATGAATACCCTAGTTTTTTAAACATATGTATTAACCTAGCTAAAAAGGCTAATGCAGAATAATCTCTTATACTAGACTAAAAGAATGAATGAATTTATATGAACTATAAACACATAATGATCATCTCAATTCATTATATCTAATCATGCGTATATATAGTTCAATATAAAGAACGAAATAAACTCTCTCTGTTATAAATACATAGATTTAGGCCACATTGAAAATAATGAACTGCCGATGATTGATAGTGTTAGTGATTGATCAAATGCGTGTTTAGTTGACTATATTGGTCAGTGGACATTAGAAGAAACGCAAGCAATCGTGATACCACAGTTACGATGAATTAAACGCCCTGTGATGCCATATCCAACAAAGTCGACCTTTATGCGTACACTACCAAGGTCACAACGTCACAACCCCAGCAAAACAACTCGAAACATAGGCCAAATAACAAAAAAAACATAGCCAATAAAAACAACATGGCATTTCCGATGATATCGCCATAGAACGATATGCAATTGTGTTTTTTTTCTGACTTTATAAAAATATATTCATACGTCGCATATCACCCGACTATTTACAAATTTGACCTTCAACAGTCCACAAGGATGTGAGGCTTGACTACCAGACCTGTAGTCGGACGTAAAGGCGAACCGAAAGAGAAATAGATAAACAATCACGAGACACAATAGTAATTCATTTTCGCAACTTTGACCAATTCATTATTTACAAATGTTCAATGAAACATTCTTTGTAAACCAAATGTTTAAATATCACATTTACGTTCAGCTTGTTATACAGTTGTCGCATGTGTTACAATTGTCTTATAAAAACCAGATCTGTCGCCAGATTAAAAGACATTTTAAGACACACATTCCTTATTTCTCCAACTTTAACTTTCTCCTAAAGCTTTCATCTGAATCTGAAAACATAATTAAGTTGGACTGGATGTCATAGTAACGTCTTACAGATAATGTAAAAGAGGGGGAATTTATTGTAACCACCTGGTATTTAAGAAATACAGACATTTTCTTCGCACCCACATACCTGACAATCAAAAGTCTGTTATATGTTCATATGTAAAGTACGAATTACGTAAGCCGACATTCCTACAATTCAAGAAGTCATAAGCATACATCATATTTACAAAACTCTGCATTAGTATAAATGTGTCTACAATGTATGTACATGAATATTGCACAATAGAAAGATTCCACATAGAAAGCAATTTTTCTTACAGCACAAAGACATATATTACATAGTCATACAAAGACAAGCTACACACCGTTCGTGCTAAAAGACGTAATAATATTATACTTTTCGATTAAATGTTGGAAACTAATAATGATACATTTGTAATACGTTAAAGAATAATATTCGGTTTACGTATGTTCTAAATTGTAGCGGTAATATCTTGGAAGATGAGTGATTACATTTGTTTTTCTATAATTTAAGATACTGTTTCGAAGTCCATAAACATGCCTGCGAGAAAATTTATCCAGAGACACAATTACACCGATGATTAATATCACTCGCATAAATTTAGATCAAAACAAGCCAAACTACATATCTAAGCACTACATTAGACGCTGTTACGTAAATTATAGACATCTGACTCGGGCGCTTAATTTGTTTTAGAAATGGTAATATTATATTTTGGCCCGCGATTAAAGCTTTAATAAGGGACATTTACAGCCACGTAAAGAATAATATTCGGTTTACGTATGTTCTAAATTGTAGCGGTAATATCTTGGAAGATGAGTGATTACATTTGTTTTTCTATAATTTAAGATACTGTTTCGAAGTCCATAAACATGCCTGCGAGAAAATTTATCCAGAGACACAATTACACCGATGATTAATATCATTAGCATAAATTTAGATCAAAACGCCAAACTACATATCTAAGCACTACATTAGACGCTGTTACGTAAATTATAGACATCTGACTCGGGCGCTTAATTTGTTTTAAAATGGTAATACGATTTTGGCCCGCGAAGCTTTACGCAAAGGGACCATTTACAGCGACGTAACAACGGTCTGTCGCCTCTATATTTTCTTCAGGTGCTTAAATCCGCTGATTTAATAGTTCTTGCGTCTGGTGAAGGAAGAAAAACACAGACAATTGCTTTACAAAAAAAGTCGACTGTAATCCTCATTGTAAATATAAAGCACATTATGACGCACATCAGCATAGAATAAAGATGTTAAATGTGTTTTCATACACCTTCCGGGACGTCTGTTTTCTATACTAACATTCCCAGCTGTGATATCATGAAAATATTCCACAGTCAGCTGTAAGATTCGTATTATAAATTGTAAATCAAACCAGTAAAACATAAATTTATGAAGAATGATAAATATTTACACTGCATAGAGTAGCAAAACCATTTAGTTTTTGTGTAGTCTTGATTTATTGTTTGATGCAGTCTGTGATCATTTTAGTTTTCTGAGTAATGCCTTTCCTCTCACTTCGCGTGCTTTTCTTGGAAAGGGATGGACGATATGAAATACTGACTAAACCTCACATACAAACACACAGTCGGATCAATCAAATGCATGATGGCCATTAAGTTGAGAACATAGTTGAATGGTTTAATTTGATTCTTTTGAAAGTGTGGGGGTCTGTGATGTGAGTTGATTGTAAAAATGATGAACATGTTAACAAACGAGTTGCTCTGCCAATACAAACTTCTGTCAAACAATCAAAACTTGAATACAAAAGCAGATCGCATCATTTCTACGAGTAAAATGTCACGGGAGGATCAGCACAACAAATTCTAGCTTCAGTCTTTGCTCGCAGAGTTTTAATCTTAATAATGAAAGAAAATAATTGCGACAATTTGTTTGCAGAGTTTATTTGTTTAATGAAAGGCAAAACTTTTACCACAAAAGGATTACGACGTAGTTTAGAAATGAAATCAAATTATCGGTATGCCATCTCCATATTGTGGCAATGAATCGGACTGGAAGATGTAAAACGGTTTGAATTACGAGAAATGCCCTCCCATCAATATCACTCTAGCATGATGCGCGCATGCAAATGTTGATATTTTGATGTAGGAATTTAACGAACATGGTTGTAACATGTTGAAAAAATGGCTATTGTCAGCTTTAAATTAATTTCCGATTCAAAGGTTAGTTAAATGGGTCGTTTCCATTTCAAGAACGCATGTGATGCCTCATTACATTGAATTTGCCATGACATTTTTGTTTCAGAATAGCATTAAAAATTAAAATGGGCCTAAGCATTTATGATAACTATGCATAGAACTATCGATACAGCAGTCTCATAGTACTGCACTACGTGTAAAAACATTTCGAAGGTGGTCAAATAATAATATGGGACAAAAGTTATGCAGTTATGCAAACCTTGCAGGCTGGAATGTTATGGAAGTAACTCTGTATGTCACGTGTTCACATACTGTAAATGTTTAATGCTATAACAGTTGCGTGATACAATGTTCCATTCATTCTGTCTAGATGTGGAATCCCGTTTGTCACGAGATGTGACCGTAATTTTACACCGTACATAGAGTGTTCTTATTCTAAGAAAAGATCACTTATAATGAAGAAGCCCTGTGTTTATAAATTGATCTTGACAATTTATTTACGCTTCTGTTGTTATTATGAACACGTAAAATTCTAATCACAAATTTAAGGAGGATTGCATTTATACAACTAGTCGTTATTCAGAATTAGCGTGAGTACATTAGTTTTGGAATTGAATCGGATCAATCGAATATTAGGTCTCCGTGAGTGAAAGATGGGTAAACTCGAAACAATACAATTACCAGCAACACAATAAAACCAGTCCAGTCCGGACATGCGAATAAACGGAAATTCCGGCACATGCCGGAAAAAATTCACCCATAACCGCCGCCATACGCCGAAACTCTCAGACGTAGGTGAGTGAATTCTAATAGCAAGGTACTTACAAGACTGCTTCAGGAAAATATCTTGAGACTACTATAACCAATCAGTAAAAATATCTATAATACAATATTTTAAACAAAACTCTTAAGAATCGATATTTAGTTCCAAGTAGAGTTTTTCTGATCATTGAAATATTGTTTCTGCAAGCATTTAACAATTAATTCATATTCAAAAACAACTTAAAGCCGTCAAACAAACAGTGATATCACGGACATAACAATTAAAATTACACAGCAACTCCCGTAAGTGTTAATCCTTGTGATAATTTACGCTGAGTGGAAGTTTATTACGTAGTAATTAACATTACATTTCTCAGTGCAGAACAATTAACACTATTATGATTGTGTGAGTAATAAAGTCCAATTCTAATAAACCCAATTTTCCATTTCCATTGTTATTATAGATAACTGAAGTGGCTTCGTTAACCCTTTGCCACATTTCCCCGTATCTAGCAGATGATTTGTGAAAACATGGTGGCAAAAGAAGCCATCGCTTGTAATGAACAATGGCTTCTTTTGCCACAATGTTTTCCGCTCTGTCAGAGAATAATTACCCAATTTTCTTAAATAAAATGATGTTTGTGTATTTGTTTTGAATATAGAAGAGTCCAAAATATGTTTTTTGAGGCCAAGGGTTAAGGAATATGTAAACTGGATGTTGATTACAGAGAAAAAAAAACAAGAGAAATGAACAGGAAGACAAAGTTAAGACTACTACGACGTTCGTTCCTCAAATCCCAAAGGCGTAAAAAACAACACCAACAATCACGCTAACTGATAACATCAGATAAAACTGATACTATCTAAACACCATCATAAATATGTGACTACGTTCGCTTATCTACCGTGATACCACGCCAGGAATTGTATAAATTCAACATCATGTAACACTGACAAGGCATGCATTAAATCTTGGCAAAGAATATGATCACTGACAGTCGTCGCTGGAGGGTTAACAAATGATTCTGATATATCCAAGTAGCTTACTACAACAATAGAACCTGATGATAAAATGTTTGGTCATAAAATGAGTAGATGAGATGTTTTACAATGAACAAATACCCAATTAAACGGTTTATTACAATGGCCTGAAACAACAGATGATATATTGCAAAACAAATTGTGGTTGTGTCATACATACGTCTTTCTTATTGCATACAATTAACAAACATAAACAAAATGATATACAGAATAATTGTATAAAAACACCGTATTTAAAACTCAACCACCATGGACAAAAATAAATGTTTCCCAAACAATGTTTGTTCTAAGTAGGCATGTAATTACATAAAAAAACTTCGCGCGTACAAACTTCTTCAACCGTGTGTCTAAATTGAAAGTGAGCAGAACATATGTTTCAATAAACATGTCGAAAGCTGGATAGTTTCATTTTGATTAACATGCTTCTACATCATTATTCATTTCGCTTATATTACTTTAATTTTTTGGTTATTGTCTATTCAATGAATATGACATATAGCTCAATAGCTTAACAAGTCATTTAGAAAAGTAATTGGTAAAAAACCCTTTGTCTTGAGTATCCTTGTCTTGGAAGAAGCAAAAAAATTTGTATTTTTTATAACAATACTTCAGTCAAAGGTATATAACGCTCTGTACACGCAGCAAGAATCATGGATCATCTAAACGTACACCAAGGGAATCATTGAATACGCATAAATTTACCAGTTTACTGGGAGTGAATTCAAACGTTTGAATCTGTGACCCGAGAAAACATAAAAAAATCATCGAGTACTCGTAAATTTACCAGTTTACTGGGAGTAAATTCGAATGTTTGTCCGAGAAAATAGAACCAAAATAAGATATAAATCAATATTTAAGAATGAAAATAAACTTATACAATTGTATGTTAATTCTTAGTAAGTTTACATAAATTTGCAAAACCTTGTGAGTCTATCAATCAATGCAATGCTATTCAAGAGGACCATATGTTTATATAGCTATACCGCTACCTACACCCAACATTTATGTCGATTCTCCATCTATCAACATGTCAAGAAATTCATATTCCTGATGTAAAGGTATTTCTTAGTTTTCACCTTTGCTTACTAATGTATTTTTTACGCTTTATTTTACATTATTGTCTGTCATGAAACAAATACTATACAAATGGAATCAATGGTATGATGTGTTACGGTCAATGACCTACTCACTAATAGCTTTATCGGGAGCAAAAAATGTGCTCTGATTTCGTCCCACAGCTTTTCGAGAATAAGATATTATTCACAGCCGCACCTCATGCTAATGGAGCACCCAGTTGAAATATTGAAGCACTGGTGCAGATTATTCTGAAAGCAACACGTGCACTTGTTTCAGCAGTCAAAGCAGACGACTTCATAGCACGTGCGAAGCTGTTGCAAACAATACGCTTAACGTGATTGACAATTTCTCTCCACTGTAGAAGATTCGCGAAAAGATATGTCAACTAATTTCTGTCGAAGCTACATACATTTGAATTCCTAAATGATTAGTTCACTGACGCGATGAAATGTTAAAATATTTGTTAAAATATCGTCTTGTTGTTAACGCGGTGCATGCTGGAAACATATCATAAAAGATGGTGAAAAAAACAATTTGTAAAAGTAACTTAATTCGCCTACGTTGATTCCTTAGAACGTGTTGTAATGGCGCGACATTCAATAAATTAAATGTGATGGTAACAGCAATATAATTTCTTTAAATTAATCAAACTTAATAAACACACGTAAAAGCTTTATTCGCACAAATAGTAGTTGATTGCCAACGATGGAATAATCATTACGAATTGTAACAATCAAGCATTTGATTCCCATCTGAACAAACCTCACAATGAAGAATGGTAGCCTATAGGGATTTTTCAGTAATATTGTTATGAAAAACTAAGATTGTCATTTTAATTGGAATGAATTTCCCCAAAGAATATTAATGTCTGGGACGTAATATTTAACAGAAAACTTTAGGGTGTTCCAATTGGAATACTGATGAAATGAAATTCTGCATCTAATGAAATTGTGAGATCTCCACGACAACTAGTATGTAAGCTTAATAAAGTGGTGAATTCTAACAAAAGCCCAGTACAATACCAGGAAATTAAGGAAGATACACCACGTACAATATAAAAGTAATTAATTTCAATAGAACGCAAAATGAGCAATTTGTTTAAATTTGAACTGTATATTTTTGTTTCTAAAACTGGATTATAATTATCTCTGCTTTAATACACACACGACAAAATGTCTAAACCAATATTACGTAAGTAAGGTAAATTCATTTTAATTCAAAACTAAAACTGAATAACAATACACTTCTGCAGCACTTCCAAAACAAACTTTATCTCCAGAACATCTGCATGAAGCAGATTAATGTCTACAATGGGTATTTAAGAGGCTTTAAGAACCATTTTCTCACGATGTAAAGCAAATGAATCAGTTTGGACAGTTTGTATTGGAATGGTAAGTATCAACTACTTGACAGTTAAAATGTTTTATCTGGAAACAAATGGATAATCCAGATTATCGTAAAAAAGTTCCGAGCATATGTTGGATCATATCACTACGCAAAACCAATCAATTATATATTCGCGTGAAAACCCCATTAAACTAAGCATAACCCACGCATCAAAATATCGAGAATTGACTTTAAATGCCATGGAGACAACGGAAATATTTCATACAAACAATACTCATAGTAACAGTAGATATACAACGCACAAAAAAAAACATTATAATTGCCATAGTATCGAGTGTTAATGCAATTCAATGGTTAGAATTCAAATGCAGCCACCTGGTTGATCGATCAGCAGTCATTTTAGCACTATAAAATAACTTATTTAGAGATTATATAACAGTGGCGTCCAAGATATAACGTAAATTCACTTGATATGCTATTCTAATGGTATTATTATCGAATTCCTGGCGGAAGATATATATCTCGTCAAGCTGACGTATCTGGAAATGGGAAATCCCCTCGAAACGGAAACGTGCAAGAGATTCACAAAAGCTGACATGATTTCGTATCTGACACGTTACTAGAAATCAGGTTTAAATATGGGCTTTAATCAACTCTTATCTCATCTGACGCCTACTGAGCATGATATGCGCATGATATGTGCAAGTTCGTGCTATTATATCATGAATTTATTTCTGTGGCTTCACATCCGGGCTTTTGCTTCTATTTCTATAATATTTTCCATGCTATCAAGGACATCTTTCATCTTATTGTTCCGTTCTCGGTGTCAGATGAACGATAACTTTGTAATACACAAAACTATGAAATCAGAGATGAAAATAGACACTAAAATAGAACAGGATAGTAGGGTTTGGTTAATGAAAACCAAGAATAGTTTTAGTATATTTCAAACACTAAGCGAAAACGAACATGCGCGTTTTTTTACCTATACGTAACATCAATACATACAGGAACTGGATACATACACGCAACACTCTCTTTGTTTATAGGTCTATAATGTATTATTTTTGTACCAACGTCTAATTACATTTTGTCACATGATCCTATTTGCAAATTGTATATTGACTAACGATATTTTTGTGTACCAGATCAATACAGTTATTTTCTGTTCTAATATAGGTACAAACAAGTAAAACGAAAAAAAGATCATGTCGCAAAAATGGACGTACAGTGCAACCTCTCCAAAGGGGCACTCTCTTTGAGCAACAATCTCCCTTCAACAACCGCATGTTTTTTCCGACTGTACGTTTTAACTATTAATCTAACCTCTCTAGAGCAACAAGCTCTCAACAACAACAACAACACCATAATCTTGATTCTCCCACACGGTTTTGCTTTGGAGAGGTTGCACAAGCTAATTGGCAAAGAAAAAAAACGATCCTAAGCAAGACTATTTACCACGGTAATTTTATGGACGTTTTTAAGTGTTATGAAGAATTTAGTATGAATATTTGTCGCCTCTGCACTGCATGATAGTTCAAGAAGAACATTTAGTGATGTCTAGCCATTTTATATTTAGTGGTGTATAGCCTAATATATGCTAATATAACGGACAGAAACGTTGCAAATAACATTATTAAATGGCGTTATAAGAATTCAAATTTGTTTGTTTAGTACTTCGTTCACGTAAGTAGAAACCCATGGATAACAGATTTAATTTATGTGCAAATAATATCAGTGAACGATGAACGCATTAAATGAAAAAAAAACAATTAAGACTAAACCGACTTAAATGTTAATTCATCACTACCAATTTCAGTTAAGTCACGTTATTAGATAGAGCTTCACGTAAAAGTTTGATTCCTTAGGGACTAGATTTAACGAATATCCATTTAGTAAAATTGCAACATGAACATAAACCAATACATTCTCAAATAATTACCCGAGTGAGAACAATAATAAGTTTTAAAAGCCTCTTTGATTAATTGAAGTAATCGAAAGGTATACTCAGAAAATCGTTGCATCGTCAGCAAAAGTTAAACTATGCATTAACCATCAATCAATCATTAATATTTTATGGTAAATTTATTGCCAGTTCGTTTGAGCATTATTTCTTTCGGAAATTAACATATTACATTTTGTAGGTTCCAGTAAGTAACAGGAATATCGAAAAATAAGATACATTTTAAAAACATTAGGTTTTGAGTGAGGACTGTTGAAGTTACACCCAAAAAATTCATTTCAAAAGCAATTGATAATCAAACCCGATCGATAAAAATCTGACGCAAATTTATCGTAAACCAACTTTCTAGAACATTGAAGGAACGGAAGTTTATGTGTGAATTTTACAGAATCAACCCTCCTCTGATATGGCTGTGCATTTTTGGAAAAGCTTTTTTGTGAAATTGCAATGAATGACTTTGACATTGACAAAACATAGGGATTGAACTCACTTTGTGATTCATCTTCAGCAGCAAAGTGTAATAATTAATGCGGGTAATTCAAACAATGCCACTGCTTTCGTCTACAAACTAAACGGTTTTCATTGTCAATTAGAGTTTATAGACAGAAGATGAAGTAGAATGGTTTAAGTTTCAATTGATTGGAACCCAGGGACACGAAGGTGCTGAACGTTATTAAGCGGAACCAGCAAATCCCCAGATTGCACGGTTAAGCGTTACTTTAATCAAACGTGTAGTTACGTAACCCGCGGACCCAGACGATACAGAAGAAATTCTTTATTCGGAATTCTCACTAAACATCGTAGAATATTTATTATCCAAGCGGGCTTGAAATTCTACCTAAAGACAAAGAGAGATTCGAAATCTTCACGGCAGACTGACTAGTGATGCGAGTAAAAGCACATCTTCCAAACATAATTTTAATCGTCTCTCCGTAATGAAGTTCATATCCTCACGACAAAGGAGAAAAAATTACATGAACATACCATTCCGAAAAGATGATAATGTTGAACATTTTCCGTATCACAAAACCTTTTATCAGTACATTCAACGTCTGCGATGTCTGCATAATTAAAATATCATTATTGAACACGTTTTGATATTTACCAATTGAAATTTATTACAGGAATTCGCAAATTAATCAAGAAACTTATTTTCCTGGCCATAAATAACACCGATATGCACCCGAAGCGAGCACTTTAATTCATCTGCAGTTTTCAAAATTTATAAATGCCAACAAAAACGAAATTTGGTAAATCGTTGTGCTTTGAAATGATTTTCAATAATTTCCGGAATTCAGCGGTGATTTCTAATATATGTATAGAAATTCATAATGATATATCGGTGATGATATTGTGTGCCTTTGAATCAACTATTTTTTTATTATACAGACCACATTTTGTACTGCAATACAGACAATAACTGGTTCATTCACGCACAATTTATCGAATAAATACGAGGTAATCCATGAAACTATTGATATATATAAACAGGAGCTTCAATAGATTAACCATGCTGTCTCAATAAATGAATTCATAATTATGACCAGATGTCATTTATGTGTATACCAAAGACAATGCATGATGATCGGTGATTTAGTTCATCTATTGTTTGTGTTTATCAGGTTTCCCGCAACAGTTGTTCCAAACCAAACAATCAAACCAAACTACGTTAATTGTTGTGAGCTTAATAAAAGGCTTTTGATTTTTTCAATGTTAAAAGCCGTAGTGTACACAACAAAAGACGTGGGCTGACCACAACTCTGTGTGTAACAAATAAACATCTGTAACACTCTTTGAGTACAAAATCCATTGAAGCGATGGTTGCAACACTCTGCTCTGTTTGGCAACATTTTTTTAGTTTCTGACTTGTTGAAGCTTCAAATAAGTTTTTATAAGGATGCTTCTACAAATAAACATTACGGAATAACACATGATCATATACGAAGACATTGATTGGCTGAAAATGTTAGCAAATGATCTATACAATCTAACTTGCCAAAAGATACAACCTTATCAAAAATAAGAGAAAAAAGTAATGCTCCAAAACAGTTACCCCAGTTTGTCTCTTGGTCGTGACCGTGGTCCAGTGGTTAGAGCGCTGGACTTGTCACCCGGAGGTCCGGGTTCAAATAAGTCACATAAAAACAAAACCCAGTTTTTCTCATTGAAAATCGGGATCTAGTTGCAGATTTGATGATATACATGTAGACATTTCTACCGCATTAGTCAGCGTGGTGAGGTACATTATATACTATTGTAAATAATGAGATAAAATCCTTGAGAGGAGCGGTCGTATAAATCACCACACTGCTACTCAAGCAGGTTCTAACAATCATGGCGGCTTATAAATTACCATTATGTTTCATTCTATTCATTATGCACTTTACCTCTACATTATTTACGAATCGTTGAAATGAGAATCAACCATTTAAATTCAACTGAGAGAGTAATTCGTACGCTCGATGTTGTTGTAAATTCCAGTATTGAGAAATTAAATCTGTCTTGCATATCATCGTGATTAGATAATAAATGTTTACATCTACAACATTTTAAATGATTGGTTACCGTAAGTTAGGCAATATATGCAGCATATCGACAGTAGCTTTTAGTGAAATGTAATATTTTTGCGTGTTTTAAGTTTGTAAGTTGAATGAAAACATTTATATCTAAAATCATTTTATGTCTTAGATATTAAGAATATTACTTTAAAATTATAATCAGTATTCCATACATGACACTTTCACCAGACTAAATTAATGGACCAGTCAATACACAAAATTGTAGTATCTCATTTTCGGTAGCGATTAGTAGCTGTGTGTTAATTCTAGCATTGCAGTATAATAAAGTCTGTTACATTATAACAAGTTCTTTGACTAGTGATCACAAGCCCCTCTCACCACTCTAAGTCCGAATCCCATCCAAGACCAGATAAATTTCACATGTGAGGAAGCGATCCAGCTGGCTCAAGGAAAGTCGGTGGTTCTATCCAGCGAAAAAATACGCAAGAATGACCGCCATGCGTATAATTAAAACTACACGTTATATTGTGGGAATAAAACCGTCTTGGGAACTCAAAAAATCTTTCTGCATGCATTAAAACCAACAACAACAACAAAAAAAACAATGAAATGAAGAAATTTATTTTAATGACTGAATTAATACACCTTTCATTATGATATCATATTATTATTTATATATTACATTACCCTAGGCATAAATAAAAAATTTAACCATAACATTTACACATAAATATATTACACATGATTATGAAAGTACATAAATGAAATATCTAAAATCTAAACTCAGAGCTCTGAGAAGCAATAAATTCCATCTGTTAAGACATTAATAATATTTACGGTCAGATAAATGATAGCACTATTAAAAGACGAAATGGTTTGCATATTCTACATAGTTTCATTGCATATTCATTATTATGCTCTGTGGAGGAGGTAGACTGGTGCATATATTTGTAGGATTATGCCAAATAACAACGATTTGAGAAGAACCAGTCAGTTGGTGCACATTAGGCCACTTATAAAAAAATGTTGGTTTCGCGGTTATGCGACCCAATATTTAAACTGTCAGTGGGAAGGTCTGCAGTTTTGTTAATATGATATGCTGGTAGCGAAAATAAAAGGCTTGAATAAAGAACGAAAATAATTGTCAAAATCGCAAAAAATATTTTTGTGATGGGGAATTTTTTATTTAGTTGATTGCGTAATTGCAAACCACTTTTCTAAGAGCAGCCTGAAAACGCAATTTAATGACGAAGGTGGACATTAAAGCGCAATAACAATGCGCTGTTACAGGTACGTGAGCAACTGACGTATAAGTTCAGATCGCATATAAGATGAACCGTAAATGTTACTAGATAGGCATCTTAATGCATAAGTTTGAACAGTTCTATGCTATTAATTCTGCTTGTCTCCTGATGTGGTTGATAGAACAGACACATCCGTCACTGTCACATAATTACATCAGGATATAAATTCCTAAAGTAGAGACACTGGTGCATTATGTATTCGTATTGGTATTCTAGACACACCAATCTATGTATTAGACGTAGCAACAGTCGGAATTGACTACAGGGATAGTGTTACAAATTGCCTAGAAGTGTTTCTCTCGAGATTGACTTTATTCAGTGTTGATTTTCACTAGTTTTTCACTATTTTTCACTAATTTTTCACTAGGACAAAGCGTCGCAACAAAAATCTGGGTCTTTGGGGATTATTTTAACGATGGAGGAAGACCCCCCATGTGTACGCCTGGGTTGAACCACCGACCTCCTGTAGGCTGGCAAGATATCCTCCTCGTATTACCATCAACAGACAAGGAAGAAAGTAAAAAACATAAAAGCGCGCGTTTTGAAGCAAACGCCAAACCTTCTTTTCGAGAAAGATCGTATGTATTCCTAACACCAGTACATTTCACACATTAAGTGCATTAACAGCATACAGATGAACATAAGTTCAATGTTTATTTAAAAAAATAACAAGTCCCAATTCTTTTATTTAGAACCAATTTGTAGAAAAAAAGTGACGCCAAATAATTAAGTATATTGTATAGATACATCATGTTGATGGTCAATGGCCAAGATAAACAAACTCTGTAATACATAATACGCTAACCATACGGAATAGTGCCTGCATGGTGGACAAGGAGGGCAGCTCACGTTTTCATGAGATGTAAAACACTTCACTCCGAGACATTAAATCGTAGTTCATTTCGAGACAATAATCTTTGATCAATAAATAGAGAAAGCTATAACGTTTAGGAATTATTTGCACAAGTTTACAACCATCATAGTTAAATCAGAATCACGTACATCACCAAGCGTGTTAAGTTGTTCAAACATTCTGTGAATTAGTCTTTTATTGCCTAGCAACGACGTTCACATATACCGCATAACTCAGTGTTCTTCGCTTTAACATCAATACATACGGAAAGTGTTTGACTTAAACAGACACTGAAAGAAAATCTTTTTTTTCATTTTGTCGTCACCAATAATTCAATCTATAGGGGAAATTGCTGTATTAAATTTTATCAATTTCTTCGATGTTTTTTAATGAAAGGAGCTGAGTGTCTCGGATGTTTTGAGCTCGAGTTAACAATTCGTATGCTCGTCTGATTTTTGTAATAAGAACAATCTAGACTTGATTGGAAGACAAAACAACCTGAACAAAATCTGATTTCTTCTTTGTCCTCATATTTTTAATAATTCGAAGTCAAATATTGCAAAGTGTCAGAGGCTGTCTCGTGTATTTGTAGTCAATTAAAACAAGACAAAAACTCAGTTATCACATTTTCTGATAAATCTGGACGACTTCTTTACGATAACGTTACCCTGGATTAGGAACCATTCAGGTTCAATCCGATAAGTTCCTTTACATGAAGTCTAATCTCATTAACATTGACACCCTGGTCTGTATTGTGCTTTTCAGCTAAATTGCCAAACAATGAACTGATTTTTTATTAAAATATACAAACGCGTAAAACGGAGGAGACTATGAAATCAACTACATTTTAAATATGAAAACAACAAGCATGTTATAGTGCTTTGAAAATTTACGGCAGAACCCAGGGGAAAACTAGAAACGTTTTCTAAAAGCAGACACTAATTATTTTGTCTCTGTAATTTAGCTTCCATTGATTGTGAGTTGATCAAATTATTGACCTTACATGTCAAATATAATTTCCATTTAGCATGTTCCATCTTGTGGCCCAGGGGTTTTAAATATATGGATGAGCATTTTGGATGTCAGTTTGGTGTAAGACATATTCCACCTGCAGCAGAGCAAACACGCTGTTCTTGGAGTCCGCTCACGTTTTTGTAATATTCTGACTGTTAATTAATGCGTTTATTACTTTTCGTCTCACAAGTTTACAAATATTTTGGAAGCGAAAAAAGAAGAAAGAGGAACGCTTCTGTCACGAAATTCGAAAGGTTATCACTGTTTTCAAGAAAAGAGTAAAACATAGTGCATCTTTTCTACTTAAAGGCGAAAGAGCTTTCACAAAACAGGATACACCAAAACATAACTTCAAACTCTTAGACTCTCAGATTGTGAAATAAACGCCTAAATTAAATGAAGATGAACCTCAAGGATAATACTTGCTCATAATATAATTATTCTTTCTCACTCATAGAAAAACGCCAATCTTTCACATTATTGCGCCGGCGGAAACACCCCCTTAACAGTGTTAATGATTCTGTTTATGTTAAAAGTAGAATCTAACTTCTGTTGCTTAATGTAATTGGTTAAATATAGATTCGATCTTAATTCAGTTACATGAACAAAACGCATTGCTTGATTATGTTGTTTCCGTTGACAATAATTTATTGTGACAAGATAACCCCGTAAAATTGTCTGCAGAAATTCTCTGCCAATTCACGTTAACAGCGGTGATTTAGAACTACGAATTAATCAATAAATCAAATTAGTCCATCCCTATAAATTAATCGATTACTTTGTAATATTCCTTCTAATATGCGTACAATGCAAAGGTCTTAATAGTTCAAATAGATCTTGTGTGGGGCATTCGGCTGTTTTAGCAGTATTTCCCTTATAATATGCTAGTACCAACCTTGTTCTCTGTAAGTAACCGCCAACTTTTTCGCATCAAAAAACTTAAATCAGCAGCGGAGGACGATTGGCCTGAGACAAAACGTCACCAACCAAGTCGTCACAGAGAGCATGTGCCGTGACCAGGGTACAAACTCACCAACCCAGGGCCAGTAGACCTAAATCTTTCCCTAATCAGGTAAGCGGACTAGTCTGTTCAGCTAGAGACAGAAGCGCTATGAATGAAAAAGCAAAAGATTGAGTTACAAAGGTAAAAACATAGTCATTTCTGGACGAACCACTGTATCACCATATATGATGTTGAAAATAACAATTTACATCAAACACTAACTTATGATCAGGCGTTTGTTACAATAGAACTGTTTTGTATATACAATATACATATATAATATAATACAGTCTTTCTGGACGATATTCCTGAATGAGAGGAACGTGGCTCTTGTACTGTAACTATTAATTCCCTAACAAATTCATTTCCTAATTTGCCGTAAGAAATAATTTGATATTACACATTTATGTGGTTTTGCTAAATACATTCGTGCTTTTTCAAACGAAAAAATGAAGACCATCAAAAGATATTCTTGTTTGTTGATAAATTTAAATAGCCGGAACATAAACGAATGTCAAAAAAAATAAATTTAATTGGAAATCAGTGGGTTTAAGAGGAAGGACAATTTGACAAGTACGGATTAATGCAATTTGTTGCCTAGCAATAGACGTCCGTCCAGCGACAAATACAAGATTTACGTGGCTATTTCTGTTTATTTAAGAGCTTCTAAAGACTTCGTACACCAGGCGTTGCATCTACGATGATATAAACTGATTATGTACATGTTTCATTTTTTTCTAAAATGTTAGTTAATACGGCACGCTATAGCCAGATATGATCTAACACCCTACATTTTCACCTGAGAAAATCAGACAGAATTCCATCTATGTTTTGAATAACTTGTAAAAATATTTACATAAGATTAAGCCGGAAGATACGAACAGATTGCTGAATCGTAATAACAAGAAGAGAATCTCGCGTAATCTTATTTAATATCAAGTGATTCGACTTCCGATTCAAACGAGGTAGGCAGAGATGTAATGACACGGCGAACTCTTTTTTTCTTCACGTTTATCCATCAAGGAATCCAGTTCAAAATGATAAATAGAATCAGATAAAACTATTTCGCAACACGAAGCTGTAGCAGCATTTATGAATATGTTCAACATAGAATAAAATGTTCATACGTCATATCCGATCATCTCCGAGCCGAGAGGTGTATTACTATTTTTGTATTAAGCGCGAAACTTCCTGACATCTAAAAGTATTTAGTCCTATTTTAAAAACTAGAAAATAGAGACAATTATAAAGAGTATTTAAATAAATCTTTATGGTCAGGAATCGTAAAAATAAGCATATAGGCATATTCAGTGTACTCAGTTACCAAAGTTGTTTTGCTTTTCGTTTGGGGTTTGACGTCGCACCAACAGTTACGGCTATGTGGTGACAGGGGTACACTTGAGTAGATACATCAACCTTTCGTAAGCTAGCTGGACAGCTTCCTCACATGTCAAAATGTCTGGTCCCAGGTTGGATTCGAGCTCACTGCGCTGGGGTCAGTGATTACTAACAATATACACTCATCCACGGAAGCCAGATGGTATTTTGCATTCTTTGACCAATGTCAACGGTTGGCAATAAAAAAACGTCACGGAATCGTGGCATCTTCTGTTGAATTGTAATACAAAAATTACCGGAAGTCCCGGATTTCTAGGTACGATTTTGCGCCTTAGTTGGACATTACAGCCTAAAGTTGACCGGAAAATAACAACTTTATACTCATCACATTACATCTGTTTTATTACTGAAAATTATCAATCTTGATAAACAGAATAATACCAATACGTGATTGATACACAATTATCTCCAAGCTTATCCCGATTATTCAACATTTTCAAATAAATCAAAGCACCCATAATGTGGTTAATACTCGTGTTGCAATATTTATGACTATGCACTAATCCCTATGTGATTTTACACTGTTAGAGAAATTAATTACAAATTAAATTAAAATCTAGCAACCAATAACCAGCCTGTTTAATGATGAGCCAAGAGTATAAACCCTGAAAACCACTTTGGGGGATAATCGGCTTCACTTCTACACTGCTATCTAACAAACAGCCACAAGCCGCATAATTAATTTATTTACCATAGCTTGTTTTTATTTTCTCATTTTCTGCGAATACTATTCAGTGAAATTGACTTAATATAGTTTTTCCTGCTAAAGTCCTAAAATATGTTGTCTGATGTTTAACGAACTGTTAGAAAACATGTCATAGTCTTGTCCTGTATTTAAGAAGTCGAGAAAAAATACTATTACACTGTCAAGGAGAAAGCAATCAAATGAAAGTATAACGAAAAATAGTGGGGTTCGCCATGCTGTCACTATGGGCATTATATTACTCCGTTAATTGTAAAATGATATTAAGAACCTATGGTCAACAGAAGCTCGCCAATCATCATACTGTACTATTCAAGTGAAGATTTATGATAATATGTGGAAGATCAGATGTTACCAAGGGCGAGTTTCTCAGCACAATGACATTTCTCACAATGAACTAATTCATTTACCGGAGACTAAAAGTGTCTGATAACAATAAGATACAGTTTCCCTAATATATTTTTAATTACAGTCAGTATTTGCTAGCTTTTTTCAGCATAGTTTCATGGATGAACCATTTCAAAATATGAGAACATTTTTGCATTAAGCTAATAAACACAATACTGTTTTATTGGCTAAAACTTATAACGTTAAGCATGTTACTTAGTTAGGCAATTCTATATACCACGATGAAGGAAATTCTACGACGCCGCATTTAGATCATAGACGTAATTCCTTCTTAACTTTATTTAAAAATCTCAAAAAGGTGCAATGTTAATTTAATTTAAATGTAGAAATGCCCAGGAATCAATTAAACACTTCAATAATTTTATTTCTAACCACTTACAGGAAAGACCATACAGTGAGTACTAAGTTTGGTCTCAAATTGGGTAAAAAGTCGTACATCACGCGCATCAGAGTACTAGTACATCATAAAATTAAGCATAAAGATGTTTCCAAACCGATTGTAGAGAAGCTATTCTATTTCACATCAACACCACGGGGCTTATTTTACATTGTAACACAGAAAGGTGAGAAAGCGAGGTGTTTTAAAACTAATATTGTTCTAAAATAAAACCGTGTGGTACTTTTTAAAGTTTAAAGTATTTAACTTGAACAATTATTGCATCCAACAACGACAGATGAAAATAAATAACCTGAGGTACATGCACTGATAGACAGACTCATTACGTGAAATGAGAAAATTTTAATATTGTCAAAACTTGGTTTAAGTCGTGCATGCCTTTAGGACTTGATATAGGCCCTTTTAAAATACATTGCAACTTCTCCAAAGCAACACCCTTTGGGAGAAGCAAAATTGTGTCGTTGTTGAGAGGTTGTTGCTCTAGAGAGGTTAAATTAACAGTTGAGAAAAAAACATGCTGTTGATGAAGGGAGGTTGTTGCTCAAGAGAGGGCGGTTCTATAGAGGTTGCGCTATATCATTTTTAAACTCCGGTGCAATGAATTTCATAAACGTGTGTCATTCATTTTTCATAAATAGTTCAATAAAATTAACGTTGATGGTTCAACGCACGACTTGATACAGCATTTATTGGTGTAATTAAAATTATTGCATTGCATGAACAGTATCTAAATTTTATACTCCCCGCATTGAACGTGTTTAATTTCGATTCAGAGGAAACATGACGAATCTCTTTAATTTTCTTTTATTTTACTTTTATGAGGCTATAAATCCATTGCGTGATGTTTTCATTAAACACAATACAATTGCAACGGAAGGCACAACTTTTATTCAAATTTTGTTTCAAAACCATTACAGACATTGATGCAACGACTGTCCCTTAAAGTGTCAAAGATAGATTAAATTGTCAAGGATACCAGATGTTTTCCAAGACTCTTAAAAGATCATTGGCGTGTGTTAATGGAGGTCTGAGGTTAATGAAAAATAATGGAAATTGTATCTAAATGTATTCTTGTATGCCAATATATCGCTGTCAGTATCAGCGCTTGTAACTGTATGAACTGAACCATCTTGGCGAATGGTAGATATACAGAATGACTCGAGTCACGCCAGCAAGAAGCTACAAAAATAATGGATTGTTGTGTTTTTTTTTCATTATATTTGACACACGATGTTTTGGTAATGCTTTACGGGACAGAACATATTGACTACGCCAGAATATTTTTCTACCTAAATACCAATAGATAAATGTTTCGAGAAATATTCTCATTCAAGAGCACAGTTGTATTTCTAATTGTCTCATGAAGAACCGTTTATCTCTGAACGTGATACCCTTGGAAACATGCAAGGTGTGTGTTGGTTTATATATGCAGGAGTAAAATCAGTTGGTGTATTGGATATCTGGTATCCAGGAGTTCAAAATACGAATTGATACTTTTGTACAATCGTACCCGTAAAAGCACATCCCCGGAAGTGTGCCAAAACTACGTACATATTTATCTGAATGTTTAAGCACAAATCTGTTCAAAGTTTCTGTTTTTCTGTGCCTACAATTTACATGGCAGTCATTCTCTTAAAGATTTTACACACATGGCGACAAGAAACGTAAAGTTCCCTTACATCAGTGTAACAAAGAAACAGCATAATACTGCCAGGTGATATAAAGAATCATTCTTTAATTAATATCATTTGTCAAGAATAAAAATAGGAGCAAACATGATGTGAAGTACTCTTAAGTATTACTGCTATTCCTCACAACGGTAATTGAATCTTTTGCATTTATCCCTAAATTACATCAATTTAAAACTTAACTAGGTAAAAGATCCCAGGTCATTTCTGAAAATATATCATATCAAAGAGTTATTAACAAAACCCGTGGGAAGCACTGAAACGCTTTTACATATACCTAATTATTTTCTCAGTAAAATTGAAAAACACGATAAAAACATATGAGAAATTTGCCTACTTGTCCTTCAACATTTTATCACACATTTTATCAAAATACTTAATTAGAACAAGCTAAAGTATACAAAATACGGCAATTAGATTGCTAGAACCAATGATGTATATGAAATTTTGCTAAGAACATGCGGTGGGCGATAGTTAGTTTTGGAACAATTAAGGGCATATACAGTGGGTGGTACTTTAATACAAAACGGTAAATGCGATATTTGAAAGAGGTAGGCGATAAATTATGACAACAACCTTTATGACACAATTAGGGTAGATATATAATATGAACAAAACATTACATAAGATGAGAGTAGTTTTATACACAATCATTTGTGTGGATTACAAATAATTCTAGAATGTGAAAAGTAGAACGTCAAAACTATTTTATTGAATTCCACGTAGAATCGCATGTTGATACTAAAGATACCAAATGGAAATCCTGATAGATAATGGGACTATCAACATTCACGCTTCTTTCGATCAAAGAGTAATAAAAATATCATTTCACAAAAACAGATATAGTACGGTTCTCATTAGGATTTGGCAAGTAGTAGTCCAGCAACTCTGCGACAGTTTGTAATGCAATCTACGTGCAACACGCCAAAGGGTACTTAATAGTCAGCAAGATGTATTTTATACCAGTTTGTTTTCTTTGAAGATGATTCGACTTTGTTCGTAATTCAGTCCTTCGCACTCGGTAAATCGGGTTTGCACCCGAAAAATTACCATACTACGCTGTAATGGATGACTTCGAGCACCGAAAAATATGCTCGGTGCCACATGTCTTAATAATGGAAAAATATCCCGTTTCTTGTAAACACATTCCTGTCGTATTATTTGCAGATGATGGTATTAATCAAATTCATCATTAATGCATCTTAATATTTTATCAATGTCTCTACTTAATTGCAAAAGCAATCAAACATAATGACTTTTTTAGTCTGTGATTTAATTTATCAGCGAATTTTCATTTCATAATAACATGAATGTTCCATGGTAAATGATGACACTTGTATTTGTAATTATTGCCACAGATAAAACTATTCAATCTGACGACAATCGTGTAATCAGAACGCCTTTATTTCAGGCGTGTTTACAAAACCTCCATTTATCTGTAAAAAGCATCACCATCCATTTTGGATAATGGACCAGACAATTTGTTTCATATTGTGCCGCACGTTACTTCACGGGATTATATAAAGACGAATTATTGGGCAATCCATAAAAAATAAATCATTAAGTATAATACTTGGTAAATGTTGCGGTTTATTGTGATATCATACGGATTTTTTGGTGATAAGCGCTATATCAGAAATGTTGACGTTTTTACTATCGGTATAATTAATTTTGCTTGATGTGTATCAATATAAAAACGTGGGCACGACAACATACATATGATTATCAATGCCGACAAATTACAAATGAATTCTCGTCTTCTTGTTTTTGCAGTTCGAGATTTTCCATCTGAGGAGGAACGTGATATTCATAAACAGTGTTTTAAGGCGTTGAGTGGTGATGGTATCTGATTCTGATGCGCGCTACATGACCATTGGTTGTCGATGCGCCATATAACACCACTAAATAAATAAATAAAGGTATCTGACTAGCAATCGTTAACTCCTCATCGCTGTGAGTTTGAATCCCACGCGAGACAAAAATGCGAGGAAGCTATCTGACTAGCTAGCGGAAGGGTTATACCCAAGTGTACACTTGTTGACTTCCACTTCTGAAAAAGCAGGAAGAGTCGCCAAAAATACACTGGTTGTTGGTGCGACGTTAAATCTTGTGAAATCATGTTTTATTGCTTTACGTAATCTCCAAAACACGAATGACGACCATGTACCAAAACAGCTTACAATGTGATCGAAGCTGTTAGGGAAAGCGCCTTTAACTCTTCAGTACCAAGTTAATTAATTAATCAATTATTAGGTTATCATTCAAACGCAAATCATATAAAAATCTGGATTATAGAATGTTAAGGCTAAATACTCATAAATTCAAAAGAATGGACTCTACTTAATTGCAAAAGCAATCAAACATAATGACTTTTGTAGTCTGTTATTTAATTTATCAGCGAATTTTAATTAATCAATTATTAGGTTATCATTCAAACACAAATCATATAAAAATCTGGATTATAGAATGTTAAGGCTAAATACTCATAAATTCAAAAGAATGAACTTGAAGTATGAGAATGGGTCCGTCAAGCCAATTCAAACCCGCTGTAGGTTTTGCTACAATGACTCAGATGAAACAACCTATATTCTCTTTAATCTACACAAAAAGAAAGGGACATCAGAGTAAACAGCAGTTGCATTAATTAGTTTTGTTTTATCAATCAAACTACTGAACAATCTTCATTATGTTGCAAAATTCAGAGTGAAGATAAAAGATCATCCGTCAAGCGATGTGATTCATTTGAATGTTTTAAAAGAGAAGTAAAAGATCTTCTTAAAAAGTGAAACATTTTGCCAAGCATCTTTCAAATCAAGTTTACAGGTAATCTTGCTAAGGATTTTCATATTGTAGATAGTGAAGTATGGAGAAATCTTAATTAACTGCATTTAATGTAGTTTTCGTTAATTCAATAACCAAGGAAACACGCGCGCACGTGCGGTGATTGAGAAAGATATAAACCAGACTGTGTAAACCAATCCGATTACTAATGAGCAATTCGATGTAAATAACTAAAACATAGCCAGCTATAAAAATGAAACCGGATAAACGTAAAGTTATCATGAGATACAATGCGTTCATAAATAATTATACCCAGAATAAAGATAAAACAATTCCACGGTCAGTATTTCACATTAATGTCAATATCTCAGAAAATATTAGATTGATCGTAAATAAAAACGAGCTTTTATTTTGATACCTAAAAAACAGACACTTGGCCAAATGCCCTAATCGTGGAGGAAGACATTCTGAATTAATTCAATTTGTCGGGAAAAATGTTCAATCTTTAAAAAAAACTCTAGGAACAAGTTCTACGACGATGGTACATTATAATCATCTAAGCCATCCATTACACGTCTCCTCCCACTAAGTATGAAGTCTACGTCATTGATTTGTGATGAAAATAGCAGCTTTCTTGTTATGCGTATAAGTACGATAATGTATATTATTTTTTGTGTGCATTTTCCAACCTCTGTTACAATCCCGAATATATTGTTACAGTCATACTCTACAGCCACTTCATTCTGGGTCAGAATTTATTATAACATGGTATAAAAGTTATACGTTTCAAATATATCGGCATAGCATTCATACGAAGCAATAATTAACATTAAATGTCTGCAGATAAAAGCGTAGTCTACCCTAAGGCGCGATTGGTAATTGATTAAGACATTCGTTTTTATTACGTGAAGTTTTTTTTTTGTGCATCAATAATATTTATAGGGCGTTCTATATTCTATTTTATGACATGTTCAAAGTGTTCCAGTACTTTCCTGAAGTGATGAAGAATTATTATAGTCTATACGCATCACAACTTTATTCATGAACATGTAATGTTTTGTCGCGAGAAAACGTTGTTCGTAAATTTATTACTGAATAGCAGTTTTGTGACAAAGTACGTCTGACGGTGTTTGTCCTAAAACCATATTTAGCAGCTTTGAAAAGTATTAGGAATAAATGCGAGAGATAGTAGAAAAGCGACACGTTATGTAACGTCAGTCTTAGGTGACAAAAACGATGGGTAGTAAGTAATGCGATACGTTATGGTTACGTTAATGTTTGGTGACAAAAAGCGGAGTGTGGTAAAAGAGCATCACGTTTTGGTTCGTTAGTGTTTAGCGACGAAAGTAAATGAGATTAAAGCGATATTTGGCAGCGAAGAATCTGAAGCAGGGGGGCTACGTCAATGGACAAATCGTCTCTCATCCATGAAGTGTCCTTTGTTCGCAAACGGCCCATATTGTGTTTTTACTCTAAGATACAAAATATTCATTACATTTGTTTTAGTATATAAAATATGGCAGGTTTTATCTAAGGCACGTCTCCATATGTTCAACATTAGATAAACACACGCATGTAGGCAGAAATATCTTTGTTAACACCTGGTACATCATATCAATAAATTATCGTATTCATGTCATTATTACAAACAATGCATAACATGCATTTGTTGATGGATGGAATGCATGTTTCCGAACAAGACGCATACTTCACAGATGTTAAAAAAATCTTCAACTAAGGCTCTGTTCCTTTCTCATCAATTTACATTAATGTAAATATTAATATTCTGTCTTAAGAAAAAAACTAAATTATCAAGCATTAATTTTCCATTACACGATGCTCCACAATGATTAATAACCATAATCAGCAAACGGGAACAATAACGAAATACACAAGCATTTGCTCATTATAATCTGTTCAGTCGAAGTCTTTTTTAACAGCAGTACAGAACGGAACGGAACGGAAAGGAACGGAAAGGAACGGAACGGAACGGAACAGAACGGAATAGACCGGAACAGAACGGTTCGAAACAGAACAGAAGTTTATGATAGCGTATACATAAGACAAAGCCATAATAAAGAATAAATTTGAACAAAGTTATCTTATAAAATACATCATTCTAAAGAAGTATATGACATCACATGAATTCAAATTCATGTTGCTAATGAGAATGAGTTTATTTCTCATGATAAATATCAGACAATGTGAAATACAACCAGAACTTTACGTGAAAGTCCATAATGGACATTAGAAATATTCTTGTGTAAAAATGTATAAATTAATATGAATTAGATTTGATAGTTAAGCATAGGGGTACAAACACTAAATGCCTTTTATAACAAAGGGCTGAATTAAACAGAATTTCTTTATTATTTAATCTTAGTAATTTTAGTACATGCCCCTATTGAAATAGAAAGAAGGTGCGGAAACGGCCGAAATGTTCCGACATCATTCGGCACATCTCGACTGACTACGTCTAATAATTAGATAGAGGTACGGAAACGGCCGAAATGTTTCGCACCATTCGGCATATCTCGACTGACTCCGTCTAATAAATAGATGGAGGAGCGGAATCGGCCGAGATGTCCCGACTGAAGCTAAATCAAACATTTTTAATGTTAGCAAACTGACGCTAATTAATCAGTCGAAATGAGATCATCGCTTCAATCGAATAGCAAATTATTCTCGTCGTATCTCAGTCTTAACGGAAGTTATATTTTTGATAAGCTGAACAATGATAACTTCCCAAATAAAACAAGAATAACTACAAGAAAAACAATCTAGCAATTTTTTTCAGCCGTATGTTAGTCTAGTTCGCGTATTTCATCCTTGTTCAGTGATATCCTTATTTGTTTTATAGCATTAGCATCTGGAAAAAATGACTATGTTCGCCTCAATTACTTCTGACCATGCTAAATGACAGTCCTCCGCCGTTTCGTGGTCAAGATAATTGCAAAATCTCTAAGACGTTTGTTAAGTGTTTCCGCATACCACATATAAGCATTAATTAAATCTGCGAGACAATCGTGTAAGACTGTAAAGATCTCCTATTTTGACCAGATTGCTTTAAATCGATCCCATATAACAAGACATTGCCACGATTTGTGGCCAGACGCCGTTGTTAGATCTGATCTTGTGTGATTTTCTGCTACAATGGTGACTTTAATGGATAAATAGCATTAAGGCAGATTTTTATTTACCGCACGTTCAATTACGCGGTTTCAGGAAGTTAATCGCAAAACTTTTGCCCAAGAAACAATATAGTGAGCATTCCGTAATTCAGTATCCGCTATTCTTTACTAGCGTCGGAAAAATAGATAAATGAAAGCCTATATGTTTTGTATACATGGAATGTTTAAGTACATAACAATCCAGTAAAACCTCTGAAAACCGGACCCCTGAAAACCGGAATTCTCTAAAAATCGGATGATTTTTCAAGTCCCATTTTTCTCTCCTCTATAAGTAAAAGCTCTCCGAAAACCGGAATTCTCAGAAAAACGAACTTTTTGCCAAGACCGGAAGGGGTTCCATTTTCAGGGGTTTAACTCTATGTATGCCTTCAACATCTTTAATGTTTATAAGTCGACTACAGTTCATTTGTAGACATAGATTTGCAAGTGTTAACTTGTTCATGCTGATATGGAGGGGCACGTGCTGTAATTCAAATAATAAGGATAAAAACAATGAGTTGAAACAAATGTGTGTCAATATATCATACAAGGTCGATATAATCGTACTTCATTCCTAAGACAAAACAAATTCACGAAAACACTGACGTAAAGTACTTTTTTCTTCTTCTTCTCGGAAGCGGATCCATCGTCCTCCATTCAAGTGTTTATATACACAATTTTATATCTATATAAGTTGTAATTTGTCTAAGTCAGAAAAAATGCAATGCCGAAATAATTCACCAGTAAAATATCGTTCATTTCAGGAAAACAGATGCGTGTAAGTATTTATGTGCGGTTTTGAATTAAAACTCGTAGGTCTGGATTTTATCAACTATTTTTTCTCCTTCAAGAAAATGAAATCGTGAGAAATATTCACCCACTCATTATCAACCTGCTTGGAAATGTGTTAGTTTTTACACGTTAGGATACACGTTAGAAAGATAATTGATTAACGCAAAATTTTACAGCATTCGGATTTGCCAATTTTCGGACGAGTTTTGAATCGATTATATGAAACTCATCAAACAAAAAGTTTTTTCTTTCAAACAGGTGAACGTTGCCTTTCAATACAGACAAATTCTCATGAATGTTAACCAAGCTATAAACGGCACTGGACTCAAATAAGACCCTATGGAATGTGTATAAATGTTCAGCTCCAATTTGTACATCTTGTAAAATTATCTAATCGCTTTAATCACATATTTCATTTTAAAGTCCTTACGTCAATGTTAGATTAATGAAATTTGTTGAACACCAGAACAAATTATTTATGAGTTTCCAATAAGGTTCAATTTACAATTTAGCAACAACTCTTTTTATATGATTACACTTCATTCTATCATGTCCAAATATTATTGAATTCAAGAAACCAAGCACTGATACCTTAATTATTCATTTATGCCTTTAAGCCCAAGTCCTATCTTCCAGTAATCTAAACATTCTGTATCCTAGTCTCTTGGTATCTGTTATAACTTCTCCGAAAGGCGAACATTAAAATCAATTAAACATTAATTGGTTTATTATACCACACGCGATGTGCGGCATCAGTCAAAAGAGTTGTTAAGACGTCACACGGTAACGCTAAAGTACCAATAGCAAAACTGTGAGATGACCACCCGAATTTCTGATATACTCAAAATGTAAACAGTCTCCAAATAGAAGCGTAAAAGATTTAGAACATATTCCCCTGATTTTTCAAAATAATTCATCACAGCAACTTTCTCATTATTTAGAATACATGTAATAGCATCCAATTTATTAAAATCTTTGTACAATATAATCTCTTTGCTGGAACATAAGATTTATACCATTTACAAGGCAGGGTTTATAAATATAGATAAGAAAACGATTCCTTGAAAAACACATACAAAATATCCCAGGTCCCTGAAGACTTCTCCAAAAACCACCAACCCAACGCAGTACTAACTTACCCTTCCACAAGGAGCCGACCACTTCTCCATATGTATTGTTTCAATTTCAGCCAAAACATGCACAAATTTTGCCAAAGTATGCAGAGTTTGTAGTATTTTGTGTCAAAACGTTCTACATGAGAAAACGAACGCTTTATTGAGTACCGGAAGTCATACATCCTGTATATCGCGACGCCCGTGTCATTTATGAGGTGCAACAATTAATTTTCTACATAAAACATCCGAAGTAACAGAGAGGAGACTGTTGAGATTTTAATGTAATTTACTAACACTATTATTCTTTCCAGGATAAAACTTGCCAAAATGTATTAAATTCAACGTGGCGTAAATATACAGCGTCTTTTCTGCTGCAAATAACGACTTTAATGTGTCTATTCAGAAATTTGACAAAGAATGTAGATTGCGGCATTCAGTACATAACGTTGATTGTGTGGAAGCCCAGAGTGTCCCAAACCAGTTACATAAATCACTAGAGTCCCATTTTATAAATTTGATTGAACTTATGATTTTTTGGGGAAGGAGGGTTTCACGACATAATGATTAATACAATTATTTTGGTCTAGGTTGGAACGAGATCATCTCGTGAGATCACGTTATTAATGTAGGTTTCATCAACTTTTACGGTAATAATTCTTGAACAGTGGTCACATCCAAAGAATGATTTTTTTACCACAAACCTTTGACCTAGCAGTTATAAATACCGTATATTCTCTAATAACCGTCACAGGGGTGTTACATTTACGTGCGTTTTAAACTTATAGATATACAGATATTTGACTAATATACTTGAAGGATTATTCGAAGGCAATTATCAGTCAACATTTTTCATTTTCACGGAAAACAATGGGCATATTTAGAGGTAATACTTCTATCAGAGAATATTCGGTAAATGAGAATATATTCTTTTTAGTATGCCCGCGCAGTACCGTTAACAACCAAAAAACGCTCAATTATCCCGAGATGACTTGAATTCGCATTAAATGGATAGTAAGAAAGAATTGCTATGCCATCTGGGTCTAATTTACGTTTTCCACAGCAAAATCAGGTCTAGAAAAAAAACAGAAATAACGAAACCAGCGTACATTTACGAGTCTTTGGTTGAATCGCTGTCTCATTTTCTCGACGCCTAAAAGTGGTTTGCATTGACCCATTCTCATTATTCAAAAGTGATTTATGACAGCAATACAGAAAGCCAGTCCTTAACATAGCGGTATGACATGGCGAGGCCAGCGTTCTAAGATTACACCTTTGCTGTGTCCGTCATTATTCACTGGAAGCTTATCTCGTCTGCGCAGCCAATTATGCACAAATTGGTCGTAGCTGCGTTTTTAGCCAGTCGGGACAAGAACTAATGGTGATTTACTCATGAATATTGATTGGAATATAAAAAGGCACAAGAATGCATAATCATTTAAATCATCTGGAAATGAGATCGTCGTTTTGGAGATTCACAAACAGTACAATTTACACAGTAAGCTACCGGATAAAACTATCATTCACAGGATTAATCGGAGAATACTAGTATTTCCCTTGAAATATTAGTTGCAATTATGCATACTGCCGTTATGAAATACACCTATACGCTGGAAAAAATAACTATAATTACAAAAGTTATTTCTATAACACCACGTGGCCATATCGCCTTTGATGTCTGGCTTACAATTATTTGATATGTTCAAGGCAGGCTGCGAACGTATTTAGTTAAGACACTCATGATAGATACGCAGAAAAATAGACTATGATTTTATTTCAAATATAGTTAGCACCGGTTGGCTTATTTAAATAATCATGATTATTTGATAAGATTTTATACTAACTGTTTAGGAATTAAATTTCTCATTAAACATGCCAGCAGCCAACATAAAAGAAATTACACGCCAGTGGGCCGGCTATATGCTTGTAGAACTGCCATTTAGGTCATAAACCCGGAGTTTTGGAACAACTGTTCGCAATGAAGCATGGTAAACAAAATAATGCTGGGTGATTTTACGTCTGAGAGAGAAAGGCTAGAATGTATTCAGATCATTTCAACACTTCCAATGACATTAATGCAGAAATATTTACCAGCGTAGTGGATAGATAAGTCAAAATATGCACCGAAGGGTAAATGATTTGGGTGTAATTAGACTAAATAAGAAATAGGCTTATCAGTCAGAACGGGTTCATCGATGATATAAATACATGCACGCAAAAATGTGGTTTTATTATCATAGACTTGCAAACTTTCGCTCCACAATAATATTTCTTAGCGACTTATTTGTAATTTTGTGTAGGAACAACTCCCCAATACGTATGTACTGATACATTTATGTCCACATTGCAGAAATGTATGCTAATAATTATATCTTAAAAGTATATCGCACTGACATAATTAATTAGGTTATTAATACAATTTGCACTGAAAAATTCTTCAATCGCACAATAGATTCATAGAAGTGTGTAGAATTTATCTCAAAAACAATTTTCTAACAAGACGTTTTATCATTTCTAAAAATTTAGCAGATAAAGGATTGCCATTTAAAACAGAAAGCTTTTGTCTTATCAAGAGATCTTCAAATATCTTCGTGAGATAATTTCACATACTTTGTCCGACCAGATATTATCATGAGATTTTAAGTGCAAACCTCTCGCATTTGATTACTGGAAAGTGACATTCGTTTTCCATTTTAAGGAGATTACAAAGATCGCAACACACGCTTGACTTTTCTTGAGATATTTCGAGGATAAAATAATAAGATTTGATAAAGTTTTGTCATTTGATCTAAGAAATATCGGACATCATTGAAGTTAATTGAATATCAATGTTCTATTCAGTTCAGTCAATATTTTTGGCACAAACATCGCAAGTCTATTTTTAGAGCCAGAACACGATTTGTATCTTTCTTATACTTGCATGAATAATTGCATTATGTACAATGAATGCATAATCACAGAATCGTATGACGCATTAACTGCCTAGGCCGTGATTAAAATATAGTTTACTTTTTGTCTACCGGCCAAATCATACACGATCTGCTTGAGTAAAATCACAATGCAAGAAAACTGAAGTGACACTCTTTATTTTTCGTCTATCATTTAATGATCGATAGCCTTTCTGGTGAATTATTCCTAAAATATTTTTTTTAAATATACCTTTTCATATATATATAAAATTGATATCACGCTATCGCCTTGCATACAATAACAAAATGTTCATACAAACGAATGTCTGGGAGACAGCGCACAATCGCAATTTGTGTGGCCTTAAGAGGCATACTTGCACACTCAATTACTATACACAACATCAGACAAAATACCCCTGGTTCTGATACAAAATCTATATTCACTGATCCTTCATATCTAGTCATGATTTGTTTTGGAATATGTTCAAAATAAAAGAAACTTCTTATTTGAATTCTCTGTAAATTTACATTACAATGCATTAGGTAAATAGATGTAACAAATTAACAGATTAAATGCACATTGGACTGTGCATGAAAGAGTTAGGCCACCGGCCAACGACTCTTCTCGGGGCTTTAAGAAATAGCTGTGATGGATAAGAGAAACGGCTAAATATGTATAAATGTTACACACTTATTTACTCGGACATGAAAAACTGTACGAAATCACATTTACAGGATGGCTAGCCATTAAATCTAATGCATTCAATGAAGAATGTAACAGAAGTGCACTGTCGACCAGACAATTATAATAACATTACGTAAATATAGTTAACTTAGTGGTAAAATTGGAGGTATCGCGAGTTGACGATTATTAAGCAGGAATACTACAAATCCAATCACATACAAATGTATTTTTTTTGACAATTGAACATATTTACACAGTTCTGGTTTTTGAACGTAAAATACAAAACAGCTCAACAATATTGTGATATGGGGTCAATTGAAAGGACAATATATTGTGCGGATAATCCTGTAAACATGAACGATGTCAATACAAATTACCCTCAATCTATTTGCCATTACTTCTCGTTCGACAAGAGCTTTGATAAGTACGTAAATAAATGTTAAGATGCCGCTGGATATAACAGGTTATAAAACAGATAAAAGTTAACCATGATATATAAAGATGACACATAGTCTCTCAGACTATATAATTTATCTTATTTATGGGAGTAGATGAAGATGACGGGGGAGAATTGGGACATAGATGTAACTTGTACGAGTGTAAAACACAGGCGATGAACGATGTGAAACGGTAATTATATTACATGATATTCTTAAGTATTAACTTAACTAGACACCCTAGTCACTGACAAAATATCAAAACGACAGTAAGAACAGCTTTCTCGATTTCAAAACAAAAGACCCTCATAGGAAACAAAGACAAGAATATAATACCCCTGGTATATATTTAGTAAGAATAGGTCATGCCCAACCTTTATTATACTAACAAACCAAGGAAACACCACACGAAAGGCTTGTCATCAAACCGATAAGTTTGCATGTAATTATACGCATTCGTTTTTCTGTACAATGGTCGCCGGTGGATAAATACATCGAGACTTGTTGATTGTTTCGGATATGATACAACAACTAATTGGTTGTTCGTATACAATCCTAGAATACCCGAAGTCACTTGATCGGTCATTGTACAATGTATTTCTGCGGAGTAGTTATACATGCATGCTAATTGAACGGTTTGTTCTATATTCTGTAAACAGTAATTAAACCAATACATACCCACTCGGAAGTTACTATCCGCAGACGACACGTGTAATTGTAATCCTAAGGATATCATTAAAATCAAGACGGACATCATAATTCCTGTTACGTTAAAAGTTATCTCCAATTTTTGTAGAATAGCTAACAATCACAGAACACACATATACACATACACACAAAGGAATACACAGCTTCTTAGCTCCAAGCTGATAAGCCAATCTGTATATCTCTGTGTAGAGATAATTTTGTTGTTCACCAGGCACGTGGTTTTCCGAGCAGGAACGTTTAAAGTACATACATACGCACGTAAACAATCGTTTATGCCATTATCTGAAAGAGAATACAAATTGTAAAAGTATTCATACAAAGATGTAATAACGGTCCAGTTTATAGTATATTTATGTCTATCAAATCTTACAGCATGCTTGTAGACCCTGTCTAAAAGAATATCACTTTTTATTAGTATTCCTTTACATGTTGAAACTTATTCAAACCGCATCGTTATAAATCGTAAAACACACGTAGGGGTCCAAATCATATTTTTATACATCTTTAACCTACTTCCTTCAAAGGCAGTTCGTATTCTGTTTAATGGTGATTATTACAGCGAGTTATTAATCTTCAATTCGCTTTGAAAAGCTTTCAGGCGTTGTTCAGGTAAAAATGCTCAAGTAAAAAGCCTACTAAATAAAAAAGCCGGAGAACATATACAACAGTACAATACGTGGAATCTCTGTTGTCAAACAGAATATAAGTTTCTTTCATCTACAGCTTAAAAACAATACAGACAAAAAAGTAGAACAAAAACTTACCTCATTCTGATAATGTAAACATATCAAATATGCTTGTATTCTGATCCGGTGTCTACGGGCAAAATCCTTAAGATTATTTGCGAATGAATCCCTAATCTGTGTTATCGTCTACGAGCATGAATTTTATATTGTAAGCGAACGAAGTTATTTCACGATGAATCCACATCAATAACAATTTTCTTTCAACTACCTTATCATTATATATAATTCTCCCAAGAATATTTCCTCACAAAATTGTTTTAACACAACACATTAAATAAACAACAGTAAATATTTTCAAAACCAACGCATACGAAATAGTTAAACCATTCACAAGCAATGCATTGTCTTTTGGAATGTAATAAACAGGTCCTAAGAAATTCAATCTTTTAATCCCATTCCGAATATCGATACAAGAATAAATTTAGCCATATCTTTCACAATGAATTCGTCATAAATTAATGCTCATGTATTGAAATGAGAAACTCTTATACCGCTTAATGTCTTTGTTTATAATACAGAAGTTATAGACACTCGGAGAACTAAAGCGTTTGAACAACGGATTATGTCTGATTTCCCAATATTTCTATACTGCAAGCTATACATAAATCGCTCGCCGTACGAATGGATTAGTTTTGATATTTTTTTACAATAATCCCCAGCTCCAAGCCCAATATAGCAAACACATAATCGTATATCCGAAATGTAGATTCACGTCCGATCAATTGATAAGTTAGTTATGTAATGACAAGACATATAATCTTCCTATTCAGTAATGCTTCTTCCTATTGTTTCTCTTAAGAAATCACAGAATGACGTCTCCTCTGTGTTGAATGTTGTTTTGTAATCGAGCCAAAAGTCGACGATGATATTTATTTATATGTAAGTAAAATTGTACACCGGATCCAAGTCGTTCGGATACTGTCTTTTATCATCGTTACGCCGTAACTGTTCTGATTTCCTCGCACATATTTCTGAAGTAGAAAGCGAAGAAGGAATAAATTAGAAACACGTGCGCGTTACTTTGTGCCGTGTAATTAGTCGTTTACACGTGTTTATTAAGTAATCATGACATACTCGTACATTACATAAAACTCCACTTCACTAAACGCTTGAACGGCGCCTGGTAATAATACAGCCAAAACCCATAAGGTATAATATAATTTACTGGAAAATCCATGAATGTTAATAAGCATTTATGTATTTACAGATATTACAAGGGTTTTGAACTGAGGGTGTCATAAATTAGCGTATTTTATTTACTTTCCTTCGGGAGTTGTGATCTTCATGCAGTATTTAACTGCACAAAACACTGTCTTTTTTAAATGCATCAATATCAATGAATACACAAGTAATATGTATTATGTACTATCCTTCACATACTTGAATTCAATCAGAAAAAAATAAAATTTCACAAATCATCAATTTTAATAACTCGGTTCAATCCGTAAATATATGAAATCCGCTATCTAATTACTGAGAGTAGAATTGAATATATTGTTGTAAGTATTGACAAGATTGCTGAAATCTTCATTTCTGATTACACATAATTATACGGACAAATCAAATAAATGTAGATTAATTCAAGTTATTCAGCCATAGAGTACAGAAGAAATATGCTTAATTGAAGGAATTTAAGAAACAAATTGAAATCACGTGACTTAATCGAACTAGATCGTAAGACAGGAAATGTTTCTTCAGTTGTAATTTGCTTCAATAAAATTATGTTGTTGTATTAATAGTTTATAGTTTCGATAATGTTGTAAGAAAAACGGACCAGACGGAGCCGGTCCGGACCAATTATAAAGATACTTCAGCTTATAAAAGTTATCAAGCGTTAGAACACTATGAATACCACAGAAATGACAAATAGCCATGAAATCGATAAAACTATCGTGCAGAAAAATTAACACAACTTTATAATGAATGTATCCTGTTCCACAATTAATTATCACTTACGTTGTCAAAACAACTACACTCACCGCACTCTTGGTTGAACACACGTGTGGTATTTCGCACCTTATCGCAAACATATTTAATGCAAATGAATGTAATGATAACAAACACAATACTGGATTAACACTAAGGTATTTAAGCTGGCTGGATTTACGTACAAATGTTTTCGGGCACTTTAAAGGCATTTCATGATAGAAATTGTAATAAAAATGAGACATAAAAACGACAAGACCTATACGCATAGGTTTTATTTGATGGATGCCTCGCTTTATTACATTTTATTCACAGACGGTCACACTTTAATGATAGATATTCAGGTTGTAAACAGAAGCCGACGATATTCCTACGTGAATCACTTTTGTCTGACATACGAATAGTTTAAAGGTCTATAATTTCATTTCATTCAGTGAAATATGTCTGTACTTACATTGAATGAAGATCGCGTACGTGCGCTTGCCGCCATATTTAACCGATTTCAATAACCCTGTAGGCGTTAACAACCAGATTCTGCCACGTTGGATGTAATTAATTTCTTAACAATGCATATTTGGTGTAAGGATTAGATATATTTCGCATGTTACATTCTCAGCAAGTGTTTGCCTATTGAACATCGGCTTCAAATTCTCGGAGCCTTTGTCTCTCTGAAAATCTACAGTTCGAGTGGAGTTTATCAGTAGGTGGCTCCAAATTCGGATGGACACCCAGTGCTAAATGTTATTAAGAACGTTACGTAATCAGAGATCTTAGAGATATCCAGTCTATATTTGTTCTGCGGAAAATGGCCCGCTGTGCCGGAAGTGGTCCAAAACCATTCTGGCGTCGGGTTCGGGTTTATGTATTATTATTTATTTACAAATACGATATGATATAAAAGATTCTGTAGGCATGTTTTCTTTACCATTTTCAAACCTTAACATACCGCAACGTTTTTATATTCATCATTGCATATCAAGTAAATAAATAAATAATTATTGTGAATTTATTTAGCTACAATGTATACATGTGTAACAGAAATATACTGGTATGTTGCCATTCATGTTATAAATAACTAAACTAAGGAAATATACACAATATCTTTTCAGAATTGTTTTTTTCTTATAACAATTTACAAGACTGTTTTTATCGACTATACCGGTCGGGCTACACATTTTTATCTATTTCACGACATTCTTTTTGACGTGATGACACAAACCGGAACAAATTTAACTGCAATGATTTGTTATTATATTTATAATAGAAATAAAGAATCATAGAACTAGACCCACGTTCCTGACCGGGGCGTTTGCTTACACTGTCCGCATTAACTGTTGGTCCGGATTTTAATGATTTTGCCAAAGAACTGGTGGTAGATACAACACTAGCGGGGAAATGTTAGCACGGTAAAGCATCGATTTTAAGACTAGTTTTGGAACCATTTGAAAAACAAAACAACACTAAAATAATATTGTTTCGGCCTTAAAAGGGCTTTCACTCAACGAGGATATAATTGGATTCACTAATCCGTTACAAATCCATTCATCCGAAACACGTGGCTATGTATTTAAAGTGATATCACCCTAATGACATGTGTCACTGTTGTAAAGTATTTACCATTAACTTAATCTCATTATTAAAATTATACCGACATGCCAGTACTGCTTGTCAACGATTAGTGCATGTCTTTCAATGAAACACACACAATAACTTATGCTTATCTCAACATTATATTAGATAAATAAAACCTGGATTCTTTATATTATTGTCACATGTCTATAATACAAGGATTTTTTAATACATTTATCATCAAATGCGATACAGCTGATTCAGCGAATCTCTATGTCACTTTTTTGAAAATTGAAAAAGGCGTATAAGTCTAGGAATCTATTTTGTATTTATTGTAAACAATAATTTGGTTAGTTTAACTCTGCGCGTCCGCATTTCGATTTTTCGAGGTATGTATTCATAGTGCATAGTTTTTGTACGTATTTTAGATTTTCTGTCTGTATAACATTCCGGTTCGGATGAAAATGCGTATCTATCTTAAATATGATCTGTCTCAGACAAACATTATCTAGATCTATAATTTCGTATTACGTGCAAGTACAAGTATTTACAATAAATATTTTATGTCGCGTCGCATTTGAACGCGGTGATCGCAATCAGGCGTCAAACGGTGAACGTTATGTCGGAAATGTCTCTTATAGGGTTAACGCGAGTGCTAACAGTGGATGTACATGATGCACGATATTCACGCGTATGAACAAAGGGTACTAAATAAAGAGATAAAAATATGGTCGTAATGTACAATTGACCAATACTCAGAGGTTTACTTTTTCAGTGGGGTTCTACGTCGTACAAGTTTAACAGCCAAGGTCATTTGACGACTTTCCAAGTTTAACAGTGGAGACTTACACCTAGGTAGAATCACTGACCTTCCGTAAGCTAGCAGGACAACTTTCTCACAAATTTGGTCCTGGGTGGGATTCGAACTCACAGCAATGAAAGGCTAGTGATTACAACTCAGAGACCATAACCGATCGACCTCGGAGGCTGAGGTTTATTTGGTCAATCATGTAAGTAACTGTGATATAGAGAGGGCATTGTTCATTAATCACCTGGGACACAGACTTATATGTGCTGTTAAACGGCACTAAGCGACCTCTAGATAAAAATGCCACTTCATCATAACGACCACTTATTTCCGCGATGGATTTCAATATTTCCCTCTGTTCATAAACTGGGTAATGAGGCCATCCCGATATTAGATTATAAAAATATACGACTGGTCTTAATATCGTGTTTTTTCTGATATGGTCTCGAGCTGTCATACTTAAAAAAGGTTTTGATACTTACTATGTTATATCCCACTTCCGCTCATTCACTTATATATTTTAGATTTATGCTTGTTACATAAGGATTTATGCTTGTTACATGTCCAATAAAAGATTGCTGATTTCATGCACAGATTTTTCTTTCTCTCAATGTTTGAGCATACTTAAACAAAAATACTTTTATCGCTGAAGTGCAATCCCAGGTTTTGTAACTTCAGATCTTGAAGAGCTCGCGCGTAGGAGACTACATGAATTACCTCCCTTTAAATCAGAGAAAAAACGGACATCGAATTTATTTCTGATACTAGACAACTGATTGTTGACTTCGTTTTGAAAGAATGTATTGAGTGGAATGGAGGTTAAAAATCTTTAAAATTGGTTGAAAATTAGGAACGTCTTTAGCATTTGAATAATATTAGTAGGCTATAATTTTATTTACAACTTGAATTGTGACTTCTTATTCATAAAATAATGCTTCAATATCATCAACGCAACCTAAAAAAACATGACGCAATATTTAGCTCATTGAATTTATTATATGGACAAAAATAATGTTTCAGAGATTTCAAATCTAATATACCATCTCAGAATAAGAACAAATCCCGCAGACGTTATTGTTGTAAATAAATAAATTCATAATGTTATCAGTCCAACTTTCCTAAACTGAAATGGATGAGAAACATGGATTATCCCTAAATGAGCTTGGGCAGAGGTGGGTGGGGTAATTAATTCCGATTCTGAGAATTGCTGAACAGATGACATTGTATTAGTGTCTTAGATTTATAGCCTACCGATAAAAAAATAACGCATTGTTATGTAAGTTCATATAAAAACAAATTCCTTTTCTTCTTAAATGTTATTCCTGATTTTCACTCATTTCGGAAACGCTCTGTCGCGTGTGATTTCAGTGGGTGTCACGCGCACTGGAATAATTACATTCGAAAACTATAATTTCAAATTAGTGGCAAACCGGATACGTCAAACAAAAGCTTGATAATGATCTAATTTAAAATACTTTATAGAAAAGTCACGCAAAGTAATATCTTGCGTCTCAATAAGCGCACCAGGAAGCAATAGTTCGGATGTAATTAAGCTACATTATTGTATCAGGCTGATTTATGGCCTATGTTGACAATATAATATCTACCTTATTGATTCTGTAGACAAGGCATGTAGGGGAACCTTTTTGAATTCATACAATTTCACGTGACAAGCAGATAGTAATGTATTGTTTTGTATTGAATCAGGCGGATTCTAGGAAAATGCTCTAAATTGCTTTCCTTGCAAGATACATTCGGTTTAACGATGTATTAATTGTTGTGACGATTCAAATAATTATAAAAACAATACTGAAAATGTACTGCAATGAACATTCGATAAATAATTTACTTTGCATATAAGCTATTAATTGTTCTTTTTCTCTCAGTTTTAACGTCGCACCATCTGGCAGGACCATTTGACGACTTTTCCAGCTTTAACGGCAGAGGAAGACCCAAGGCGTGCACCTGGGTATAACCACCGACTTTCTGTACGCTGGTTCCGGGTCCCGGGTGGGATTCGAACTCACAGCAGTGAGAGGCTGGACTAGTCAGAGTCCATAACCAATCGGCCGCTGAGTCCCCTGAACGATTAAGACATTAAACGTACGTAATGTACTAACGATTATGTACAAAATGCATCATTGAATATAGATTACAGATTTGAAAATATCCAATTTAACATACAAAACGTTTTTCTGGGAACTTCTTTGACTCTTAAAATGGCATTTTGACCCTTGAGAATTTGTACCAAAGGATCTAATTTACTACTACGTTAATGGGTCACTTACAAACTTACTCTTCAAATTATTCTTAGCCATGGGTCATTTTTTACCCCCAACGTTTGAATTCAACCGAGTAGCATGTGCCTTCATGGCGACTGATATAGTTTTGGGGACAAATATTAAACTATATGACTATACTGTATGGCATTCAAAGTTTACAAACCTGGTTTACTAAACATCTTAGTGCGGTTATCTAGTGAACCAATCAATATGTCATACAGACATTTGGAATGTAAAATCTAATATGCCGGCACTGAATCACTACCAATATTGGAAGATTACACAAATATTGCTTAATTAGTTTGTCAATTGAGGTGTATGTACCGTACGCCATTAACTTAGACGGCCTAAAATGATGGAGCAAATAAAATGTTTATAAAATATTGGGTCTGTTTTCAATTAAATCACGTATGATTTCAATTAATTCAGTCACAGTTTATCGTTGGTTAATAATTAGAAATGTCCGTGTTTTGAAGATAACGTGCAGATGGCGAGACTTTGCTTATATAGGATTACGGTTCACACTTCAGCGGTTATCTTTCGCGCCTTAGGTGTCAAACACAATGGGCGTATTCGATTAAAACATTCCTTTTAGCGCATTTAGACTCCGCCCACCAAGTTAGAGCGCGTCGCTTTGAACCTAGTCAAACAAATCCATGTACATGTGTATATATAAATTGTGAAATCATTATACACTATAAAATTGCATTTGTAAATTATTGGTTGTATAATTATTATTTATTTAATTGCCTTGATTATTGTTATCTATAATTTATAAGTTGTATATATATATATATATTTACAACTTGTAAATTATAGATAACAATAAACACGTATGTGTTTTTAACTGACCTATTACCTGAATACGTTTGTTTTTGTATTTCATCTAAATGAGATGATGTTTACTTCCTAATACTACATATAGGCATCAAAAGTTAATTGAGGTTATGCTCATTTTTTATTAACACATATATTATTTAATTAATCGATAATCGGCCGTTTCGAACGATTAATCGGTGGTTTTGGTAAATCGTAGGCATCTGTAGTAAAATGAAGTCAAACGGATGTACATGTTTGTAATACAGTATCAATACCCAGAATTCATAAAATGAGACAAAATACAATTATCCACCATCATCGGAATACAGTACACTATACTACTCCAAAAAAAATATTGCTAAACATGACTCCAAAAAGCTGAATCGCTTTGTATCTTCTTTATGATTTATAAAGCCTATCTGTTGATTTTTATCCCTACACAATTATCGTTAAAGTAATAAATATGATAATAATATAACACAACAGATACATCACATCGCACCGAATACACAATCGTGGCTATTCCCTACTTTTCCTTACATATTAGTTGACCAGAGTTATACAGCGAGAAATGAGCACCAATCCCTGGAGAAATATTTGTAATCAAACTGCCCGAAGCAAGCATTACCTAGATCTAATGGGTTTGTGTGTGGCGTAAACACCATCATACATCGACCCAAATCCCCAAATCTACGTTTGTACTCAAGTACAAGTCAGTTATTATCCGAAATATGAGTTACATATTTTTTTAGCAAAAAGTATCAAATTTCATCGACAAATGTATTCGCTTATATTTGAATCACACCCGACTTCAGACATAATACTTTAATAAGTTGACAGTACAAACTCTGCAGCAAAAACACATTGATTGATACTTTGATTTACATACAATATACATCCGTCGTGGGTCTGTTATAAATAATCAGTGTCTTCAATGGAAAAAGAACACTTCAAATCTTTGTCTGGAAAATACCTCAGCTTTGCATCCACACCACAACAGAGTATTCGATATTTGTATTTAAACAAGCACACCTTCAGAAAATGGCTCAGTTCATTGGATAATTGAAAATAACACCAAAGAGTAAAGATCAACCACTGAAAGGACTTAGTTAGAAAGTGACCCTTACAGAGCAAAAAGAGCAAAATGTCAGCTTCTCGCTAGACAATTATTGCACACTAGACTGAGAAATTCAGCATTCAACCAGTCAGTACCCGGGAAGATTAGACCGAGCGTCACTACTCACCATAATTCTTATACTCGTACATGTATTTCCATCGACTTAATTTTTCACCTATTATTTTATTTCGAGTCGATTTCATATCAATCATACGATATTTAATCCGTTTATTGGCTAATGGTTGCTATTTACAAGAACAAGAACAAGAACAAGAACAACAACAACAACAACAACAACAATAAGAATCGAAGTGATCAAATAAAGTATCACGTGATCAAGATATGGATGGTCAGCAGGTTTTCTTTTATCACGCTCGTTGTTGCACATTATCTTTTGGATTTCTTTGGCGAAAATTTTACAGTCATGAAGTACGATGCTGTCACGGTATTAATTCGTATGTATCTAAACATATTTCATTGCACATTGTTACATAGAGTACATTTCATGCTCATCAAAAAGTGGAATCATACGAACGAACAAACGCAAGGCTTTGAACCCAGTATTAGTGCAATAGTACTCTTTCATGTGAACAATATCTTGTTATATTCCATTAAACAACATTAATTTCGTTCATACTTTAGTACTTACAATAAGTTCAGACTGGAAACCCTTTTACGAATGTGATAAATTAAGTGAACGCAGACACAGACATTTTAACAATTAATCTATATTGTAAAACAAGCGCGATGGTGACAAGGTGTCTCATTCTATATCGTAATCTGACATCACAGTCTCCATGATAACGTAGTATGTAAAACCAAACCATTTGCGGCTCAACAAGGATCGTAAAATCAATTTAACTAAATTGAAAGATAGGATGAAGCAAAGACAATGGTACAGGAATTATTCTAGCTTTCTAAAATATCAAAATCCGATACTTAAAACATAGTCACGATTTCATCAGGGAACTGAAGTAGTACTTCTTAGATTCTGTTTAGATTCACTTTCTCACAGACACTTTCGGACTACTAGAGCATGCATTATCTAGAATGCTTTGGGAATCTCAGCACACTAAACAGTCGAGAATCAAATTATTAAAACCTCTAAGCATGTATTTCAACTAGACAATGCTAGTACTACATCTTACCTTTGAAATAGAATAAAAAAGGCTGCGAGGCACTCTACATCACCAAAGCGCTAAGACATTTGAAGAATTTAACAATTAAAATAAACATTGTTTTAGCAAAAAGTAATGGGCAAAAAGTTAAGCTAGGTATTCGGGACATATTTTGCTTCGATTCAACTGCAATATAAAATTAGATATCCATGATCAATGCGCTTCATGTGATTTTCTGTGAAAACGCTTCAAACAAAACGGAGAATATAATTATACATATAAACCTTTATTTAAAACGGAATGAACACTGCCATAAATAAAATGCAGAGCACACCGTATTACGATTACATAGAAGAGGGGGTTAACTGATGCAAATTGTTTGTGATGAATTTCATTAAAGTCTTGAGTATGTCCGATAATGAAGAGAACGGAATGATCAAGATTTTAACAATGTTCTCTGAGAGACAATATTCATTTAGTAAGATTGAATAAGACGGGAATGAAATCCGACTGATTTAAAGAGATTTGAAGAAGTTCAATTGCCTTCTTCATCCATGCATAATTTTGAGTTAAATTCATATTCAAAGCAAAGTTTAAAAAAGAATTATGCATTTAACATCCAATCAAATTCATTGATTCATGTATGGTTGTTGTCAAATCAATCAAGTCACATATAGAAGAATACTTGACATCGTTATTTAGTTATCTGGAAATTGAATATCACCCGATAGGAAGTTTGCTGTACGACAAGGGAACCAGGCAGTAAAGATTTACTCAGACGTGTCTGTGAGACCGGAATGAACATTATGGATACATACGATTTACAGATAATAATAATAAACAGATTTGGGAGTACCTTTGGTTTGTATATGCGTGGAGTAGTTGCCTGGTAGCTTTTCTACTGGCCGTTCCAAGGTGGTACCCTCTTGGAGACTTTATTTTGTTTATGTTTGTATGTTTTATGTGACAGATTGTCACCGGGGTTTAAAGCCGTTATTTTGCACTTCATCTTATGTATATACCATATATTCCCTAATAAACGTCACCGGGCCGTTACATTTTTGAAAGAGGGGGCGTTTAATTGAGAACAAAAAAAATAAAATTTGAAACAAGTTGCCAAATATGTATTAATAAATTTAAACCACCGACTAACCTTTGAAAATTGTCCAAACTTGAGATTCTTTAAGCTTTTTTACGTAACAATTACACTCTTTACACTGGTCTTATAAGTGGGGTATATACGGCAATGACTGCCAACTCTCATCTCTTTGAAGTCGCCGCTACGACCTATGTTGAATCGACGTCACATCTAGCGGCTCAAATCCTTTGATGTCGGTAGAGATCTGTCGAGTGTACTGGATTTAAAATGTGTTTGTGTCATTCCTTGGATTTGAACAGTTTTTTTCTTCTAATTTCTATTGTTCATCTCGGATTAAAATAGCCTGTCATGGTAAGTCACTTTTGTTTCCTCTTGTCCAAAAAGGGGAGGGGGCGTTTATTAGGGGAGGGGCATTTATAAGGGAAATATACGGTATATATACTTTAAAGTTCAGAATCTGGGCTTTGCACAGATTATGATCTTTTCCCCATTCCTTCATTATTTTGTATTATCAATTTCAAAAAATCACAAATCAAGCTCTATTCAGCGAAAAATCACATCGTTTAAAACATGGATTACACCAACAACTCGGCTTCATCAATTAAACACTCGCAAAATTAAGGTGAAGAAATTTTTAAACTGAAGTGTTATCCAAGTATTGTATAATTATATTCAAATAATTTTCTATATTTCCATACAATAATAGCTCATGATGAGTCATCCAATATCCAATGTCTTGTACTTTTGTTAAGCAATAGTATACAATGTTTCTTTGTTTGTTTCAGCTATGTAAAAACTGACCTCTTAAGATCCTTACGATCGTAATAAATAAGCCAGGAAGATTTACCATATTTAACACAACAACTCCTCATTAAACAGGTTTTCCGAATGAAAATTTAGGTATTAGAATGCCACATGTAGGGGGGCGGGGCGGGCGGACAGGCGGCGGGTGTCAACAATTGGTTTCCGCTCGATAACTTTTGTTTTAGTTGACAGATTCTCACCAAATTTGGTGCTTCAAGGTCAAAGTCACTGTTACACAAAAGTTTAATTTTTACACATGTAATATTCTGTGCGCAACTTCTCCTACATTTCTCAAGGCATTGCAACGAAACTTTCACAGAAGTATTGTCAGGGTTTTGTGATTTGATTATTTTTGGCGGATTTATGGCCCTTTTATCTTACAGTTTATTTTGCACATATGTAATTTTATGGAGAAATACTCATCTGTGTGCAACTCCTCCTTTATGTCTCAAGGGATTTCAATCAAACTTTCATAGAACTATTGTCATCAAGTGACCCAGTGCGTTTTGTTGGGGCTTCGTGATTTTGGCAGAATTATGGCCCTTCGTTTATTTTGCCTGTATGAGCTGTTAAAATCAAACTTGCCATGACATAGGCAAAATGATCCCACCCTATGATAAGGCAGGAATGGGGTAAACATCTGGAGAAAGAAAACCTGGTTTTGTGATAGTTCTCGTCATTTTTGTTTTTATATTGCATTGTAAGGTTATCAAGATAACTGACATTGTCTTTTAATAATAATCACCACATGCTGAAACAGTATCACAATCATTTCGTTGGTGTACCAAATTATTACTATACCCAATTTTATAGTGGTTTTACATGTATGATCTTTAATGTCCGCGTTACAAATATGACAACGTTTCTCTGAATCGCCTTCGCTATCTAAAGAAATCATGTCGACGTGTGAGGTCAAAACAAAAATATGCTGTTCAGTATCCGAAGTACAGGTCTAGAAGGATGTTTCTACAATGGCATTTCAAAATTTTAAATGCAACAGTTGGTATTATCATTCACCCTGTTGTACACTTAAATAGATTGTAGTTCGTTTCTAAGCGTTATTCATTTCAATTAAAGTTTCAATAAACGTATGCATATTTCTAATTATCCATCATTACATTCTCCGACGTACTTCATACTTGAGAGATAAAAAAAAAACAAAAAATAAAGGAAAAGAAATACCACTACATTACGTTGTAGAACACCGCTCTACTTTTTGAAATTGAAATTTATGCAAATGTTGAAAACACCAAACTGCACAAAATGTAGATAGTCACTTCTTTATAGAATCCAAATTGAAATAATTTAGTTAAATATATTAGACTGCACAATATTGCATAAAGTACAACACTAAATGCAGCAGAAAACGCCTGGTTTAACATACATTGCAGATAAATGGAGAAAAATGTGAATGCAGATATATGTATAAACTCCTGTAGTGTAGAAATCGTATTCTTATTTTGTTTAAATACTATTTTGAGTAGGATAAATCATATTTACGCCAAGGAAGTCAATTGAAGAGTGTTGTTCTAAATACGACGCCTCATGGTCCTTTTCTTCCATTGTATTTACATGTAATCACTAACAAACGATATAATAGAAAGATTCCCTACTATGTCAATCATCTATAAACATCGTCCATAGTATCTGACATTTTCTTGTTAATCTAATATATCCCCACACTTTTAAATGGCCATGTCATAAGAACGGACGCCCGTTATATGAAGCGACGAGTCTGATCACCAAATACCATATTTTACTATTCTGTCAAGATTAACTCAGTTATTACGGTCTCTGTATAACAACAAACACGACATTAATTCAATTCTGAACAGCATAATTTGGACACAAGACAAACTAATGCTATCGTGTTGCAACTTTTTGTACGGTTAGAACATTTAAACAAAATTAATGATGTTCACTAACGACTGTACGAAGATAAACTGTCTGAGTAAGATATTGAACATTGCTCTAAGAGAACTTATTGAACATTGCTCTAAGAGAACTTACCAACTAATAGAAATTGTCACAACATCACTAGTATATAATTATAAAAAAGTACCAATATACATCACAAAAAATATCTATATAAAAGGAGAAGTTTTATCTGGGTCCAACAACATACATGTTTAATGCCATTTTATTTTTATTACTTATACATTTAAGTGTTTCAGAAATCACAAAAATACATTGTTTCAGTTTTCATAAATAACTCCTTGCAAAAACAAAAATGAGTTTTCGGCCTTTTATATATTATATATTATAATAATAATATAATATACCGAAGAACAGCTAACCTTTTCAGTGTCACACGATTATCTTCCAGTATTAGCGGGTAACTACCAAATTATCGACGTGAATACGCGGTACCCCAGGGGAGGTTAATTTATATCCCTCATTTTGAACGTTTCCATGTTTGGGTATGGGGTTTGGTGGGCTAGTGTATTTTTTGTGTGTATTTTGTTCTTGAAATCCTTTTCTTACATTTATTATGTCCAAGGACGTGGATAAGTATGATTCAGTCTGCAAGCTCAATCCACTCTGTTAGGAACATTGCACACAGCTTTAAAAAAAATAAACAAAAATAGTAAGAGATATGTGTTACATCGTAAATTGCATGGATTCCTACGAATGTAATTAAAATAATTTCTTAATTAGAAAGACGTTTGTGTAGAGATTATTCCCATATCCAATAATTGTAAATGAATTCAAGTAATAGCAGTGATAAATAACAAGAAATAAAACACAACTCATTAAATATTCATTAATTGCTTTAATGATGAATTACACAGATATAAACTGAAACGTTACTAAAATTGTTAAGCAGGAAAATAGCGAAGAAACAGAAAATTGTCTTGAAGAATATTCGCAACTTAGTGGTATAGAACCAATCATTTTGCTCTTAATGTGTGCTAATGACATAAAAGACATTCATTTTATAAATAACAACTCACCGCAATGTTCCGTCAATTATGTTAGTAAACTTATATTCCAACATCAATGTTTTTATTGAAAACACAGATTACCCCTAAGATTATATTTGACTTGACATATGCAACATATATATTGTACTTATACTGTAACATTCTCTGAGAATATGACACTCATTGGAAGTAATTTTCTCGAGCGTTGACACATAAATCCATACCATAGAAAGGCGCCAATTGCATTCCTTGATTTACTTACAATATGCATCTCTCATAAGTCTGATAAAACATGATCAATGTCTCTAAAGGAAGAAGACGGATTCCATAGTCTGGATAAGAGTCGCACAAAGACATCCGAAGTGTATATTAATAGCATGTACCATTTTGACATAGTTGTAGGAAAGGAAGATGTAGATTTTTTTTCCGAAGATCAAATATCTTACAAATAAAGTTCTAGAGCAATGGGCAAACAAACTCATTAATAACGCAAAAAGATGCTAAATCCTAAATCCTATACGATAATTATTAAAAGTTACCAAAGGGATATGTCAAAGGGACAGACCAATCAGTTTGCTGTTATTATGACCACTGCTGGATGCGTGCGAATGATTTATTCTCCTTCTCTGTATGATAAGGTTACGGAGAATAAATCATGATATACCCTGCGATGTTTAATGATTGAATTTGACAACGGAAATAGAATATCTGACTAGGTTATATAATTGAATACGCTTTGGACAGTAGGTACCAAATCGCTGAATAATTGAATGTTGGCATGCATCAATCCTGTATAGCGTGTCTCGATCCTAAGCTCGGTCCAGGTTGTTATATATTTTAGAACATCTGTAGGGGTGCCTAGTCTACTTCTCGAAATATTCGCTGCGTAAAAGCCATTTGCTTTCCACCTCTGATTCACACAACTTATTAGGCATTAGGGATTGACTTTAAGAATGATAACACAACATGTGATGCAGTAGGCATTAACGTTCAGAATGAAAATTCAACATATGAGGCAGTAGAAAACTGAAAAAAACGTATGACAAACGGTATTAAATGCATCTCATACAACCGATACTAATGAACATTTTCGCACCATATCGCACACGTTAACTGGTCAACGCTGGAAACACGTTAGTATGCACACAAATACACTGCGTACATTATACTCAAATACATGCAAATATATCTACATACAATAGTGGAAAGTATTTGCAGAAGACTTAAACCTGCCAAACATTTTTGTTCCATTTTAAAGTGGGATTACTTCCTGATAGCCGAGTAAACGAATACAAAAACTATATACACAGTTTGTATTTGAGAAAAACATAAAACGAAAGCGTAACTAATACAAATATGTTCCTACATCACAATTCTCATAAGACAATAATATATGAAATATCATGTTTTGTTTTAATGAGTTTTAAAATTGTTGGACAAAATTAAAAAATTAATTAATGAGCAGAAACTGACATGAGCTATAACATCCATCATATTTATAATACAATAATATATATAATAATTATGATATACCTGGACCTGGAGTCATGAATTGTACGGGCAACATTTTCACTGAGTTTAGTTGAAGCAATACGTACGAACACTAAGGAATTAAGGGAATAATTTCACAAATAATCAAGAATTAGATTATTTGGATATGGAAACAAGCCATGCGCCGCAGTTATGTCCTACATTTACTTAAGTGCCTTTCAGATTATTCTGATTGCATAATTTCTTTAGAATAAGCTTTAAGTATCTTGAATGTTGTTCTACATAAATAAGTTTACGTCGCATCTGTCTATAGTAATCTATGCAAAGCATTGTAATATTACACAATTAATTTTATTGACATTACGAAGCGCGACAGAGACATTGTGCCTGATAAAACTGAGGTGTAGCATTGCATATGCCAAAACAGCTACAGGATATGATACAAATTCATTTGCTTTAATGCGTTTTATGATTCCAAATCTAAAATGAAATCGTATTATTCACTTATCCTGATTGAAAGTAAATGACATGAATGTATAAGTACCGGAGGTGACATTTGAGTTGCGATTTTCCGAAACTTAATATCAAACACTTCAAACATAGTCACGAATTCAATAGCAAACGAAACAAAATGGAGTTGTACTTAAATTACGAAGCTGACAGCAAGTGAATGATTGCTTGTAATCCGATAGAAAATGTTTATGTCCAGGAATATGCACTGTAACCAACACAAAACACGACTGACCTTGGAAACAAAATAGCAAAATGTAAATGACAGTGCAACATCTCCAGACCGGCCCTCTTGAGCAGCAACCTCCCATCACCAACAGCATTATTTTTCCCATTTCCCCTCTGTACTATTTAACCATTAATTTAATTAACCTCTCTAGAGCAACAACTTCCCAGCGACAAAATAATTTTGCTTCTCCCAAAGGGTGTTGCTTCGGAGAGGACTTCGACCGATTGAATCAGAAAACCAGAGTGAGCACAGGCTAACAATTTACGACCAAGCATTAAATCAACAGCGCTGTATATAGATCGAAGCATCTTCGAGGCAAAATGAACATTTTTTTTTGTACAGAATATTCTTTTCTTTCAACAGTATTCAGGGAAAACATCGGCGGGCAGTTAAACCTAATCTGCTTTCCTGGATTCTGTAAAAGTTCTAACCTTATTTTCTGTAAATAACTATCAACGTATAAATAATTAGAGGAGGCTGATAAATTGTCGCGGACTGAGTAATTTCGACCGAATTGTCATTGAGAACACGTGCTGAACCCAGAGTTCGAACTCACGAACCAAAGACTTAACGCTCAACATATTCAGCTGAGCAGGCTGGCTATTCTCTCTCGATCTCCCGATTGCAATTTTGCTCTACATGCAAATGGATATATTGAGAGATTAAGAGCGTGGTTATGAATATGTATGAGAAATAATTACCATTAATAGAACAACACCACGGAATGTTCACTGTGTTTACGACTATCAATTGTTTGTGTTTGATCTTAATTCTATTTAATGGCTTTACTAATTTCTGTGATGAAGATAAATGTTCAATCAAACTTTAAATGACGTACTTAGAGAAATACTATGCCATTAATAAGATTAAATAAAACAAAAATACAGAACATTTACATGAAATATCTCTGAAGATGTAAATGGCGATTTGTTCAAGGGCAAACTTTAGAAGGATCATTTAAGTTCATATTGGACACGACGTTTCACGAATTTTTTAGATCAATGCCATTTAAAAATATTTCTATTGACTAAGACAAGTAATACCGTTTTAAGTGAATACCATTATAACATGTTTTAGTATTAGTAATAATAATAGTTCATCTGTTGCCACTGTTTTGCGAGTGTTAAAGTTGAAGCTGACGATGTTTGTACAGTCTATTCATCCCTAGCGATATTCAGTGCTTCTGAAGGCTTTCTGGTATCTTTGTACGGCTAAATTCGGTATTTATTCTATATCCCTTCAATGACAGTAGACAGGTATATTATGTTATTCAGCATGAAGCAAGGACGCCCTTCTAAGCTCATGATATTTTTCTTCTACGTGGTTTATGTCAGGAAGTCAGAGGGGCATTAACCGTATTAATGCTGACTGCAGCTAAATTGTTACTTTTGACTTGTGCCACACGCTGTTTCCTCCATATGACCGATGCAAACCATAACACCAAATGTCAAAACCGATTAGAGTTCCTAACGTTAGCTGAAGCAAAAACATAGGCTAAACGTTGCATATGTCGGTATGGCTAATGTTGAAACTGACATAGAAGAATATTATGTTACCTGCCATTACTTCTGTAAACGAACCAATTGTTAACAAACCAGTTTATGGACAAAATACATACATATGCTATTGAGCAATCAACATATACAGCGTAAATAATCACGTAAATACATCATAACAACATGTAAAAATCACGAAGACAGAGAATTGAACCCGATCATGAACACGCCTGAATATTACATATGTTTTATTCGCCAGTCCAATTCGTAAATTGTCTCGCGACCATGGCAAAATGCCCCACCTACCTAAACAACAATGTTTATCATTTGGTTGATTACAGATATTAAATACCTCAAATTCGTTGTCTTTTCATACCATATATTCCTTTACCATTCAGAGAAATCTTCATTCACAATATCTGTATTTGTTAAGTCAACATTTGTTATAACAATTCGAACAACAGTGAAGCCGTGTCTGATGTTTCAAATCAATACGCTGGAATCTGCACGGCGCCTCACATTTGGCGTGTTACCATGTCATTGTGAGAGATATTAAGAACTTCTTACCATCTTGTGACATCTTTAATTTACAGTTTATTCGATAGAGTGACTACATTGTAAAGAAGCTTACGAGATATATACAGGAGAATTGCAATTATAAAAATATTGATGTTCAATATACTAGTATATTATCACATATTTCTACATACTCACTTCACCGATCTGTATGTGCTCGTAGATTTTTTAAGTGTCTAGACAAGTGGCATAAAAGTACAATGGATCTTCTTGATAATTTCTTCAACGAATTTAAAAAGTCTGCATTGATTGTCTCCAAATGGGATTAGATTTTCCGGCAACTGATGTAAAGTGATTTTGCATAAACCATTACATCAATGATTTGAGATAAGTACAATACGTGACTGAAAATAAAGGTACTTGGTGATTTGACATATTGGACAAAAATGCCTGATCAAAATTTAAGCTGAACGAAATATTCTTTAAAATGGCAGACATATTGTAGTCGAAATAAATTTTGAATTTTTAAAACCTCAACAAGGTAAACTTTGGATTGATAAAACTATAGTAATAGATTTCTTTAAAGCGGACATTTTTTGGCATCCAAAACAGCAAAGTGCTCAATGGTCGGGTCTTAAAGTAGTGTTAATGTCAGTTACAAATCTTCTAGCTTCAACAAGCATAACATTAATTGTTACTGTAGCTAAATATGCGTATAAAATATGAAATCGGTTTACGTTATACTATAGAGCAGTTTTATTAATAGTGTATACCACATTCCTGGACTTACATATACACATTGTGAACTTACGGAATGCTAGCAATTTCAATCGGAACAAAGGTGGTTAGTACAAAAAATATTCTCTGAACTGTTTGAGGTAAGTTAAAGATTCATTGCATAGTTTATGAATTACAATACAAACATTTTTACGTGAAATTCTAGCTGGATATTGGTTAATTAGTACTGATAAATTTCATAGGTAACTTGCATTGCAACAACGTTATTCACCAAAATATAAGAGTTAGAATAGGAAACAGAAATAGACTCGTATACGGTGCGTTTGTACAACAACACTTACAATTAAATTCGTGTATTGATATACAGAGTTGTTAAGATCACAGAAATAGAATGTTTCCAATTTGTGTTCTTAATTTAATCAATTCAACAACATATACATTGTATAATAATGTCCATGACGTACAGTCGTCATTTGATGCGAATAAAAGTCTGCTCTTCAGGTAATAATTTGTGCTACGGCGTCAGGTCTGTCAAACGCATTACAATCGGTGCTCGCAAACGAACTTGACATTGATTGCTGTGTCAGCAATATAATTTAAGTACTAAACTCGATAACGTTTTCTTCCTGCAGTTTAAAGGTAAATCAATTTCCACGGAGATATGATGCTTACAGACCCGCGCAAGGAAAAGACATAAAGCTACATAACATCCACGATAAAGCTCAAAGACGCATGAGTTTATGATCGGTGTGTATATCTGTTGATTTGCTGCAGACCGTTCTAAGGCGATACATCTCAGCGGGTTTGCGCTTTGTCTCGCATTTGTTTATTTTATTGTTTCTGTGCATTTGATTGGCTTTGTGTAGGTAGGTTTCAGGTAGGTGGAATTCGGATAGATGGGTTTTGGGTTGGTGGTTTTGAATTTGGTGTTATTTTGGGGCAGGTGTGATTGTTTATGGAAATCAATTTTATCTATGTTCAAAAGATTATTGCCAAGAATTCTAGTGTATACAACAGAATCCAATAATAATATTCACGCATATAATCGTAGTAAAGAAATGACATACATACATGTAATGATTTCGATTTAGTGTCTTGAGTATATATCTCCTCATTCAGTCGATCTTGAAATGCAACGGATGAATGTTTGAGTCTTGATTTATGAGTTTGAATATCTTTTTATTTTTTAAAACCAGTCAATTTACACATGTTTTACATTCCATAATGTATGTCCTATCAGTGGTGAAAACTATACATGATACATCGACAAGTGCAGACAACCTTAAGATTTACAGTCAGAAAACTTTCAAAACGAACTTGAACATTCGACTAATAATTGTATATAATTACTTCATCCCGAAATATCTAGCGAACATAATGCTCTGAAAGAAATGATTTATTGCAAAATAACACCTTGTTGGTAATACAATATATACCACATGGGTGTTCAAGACGTAATATTGGATATTCACGAAGATTATCAAATTACTAAATGAGTACACATACAGTGTGGCAAAGATGAAGAAGGTCATAAATGAAAGCAGTTGTACGATTACATTCCATTGCGGGAAGACATATTGTAAACATAGTTATTGTCATTTTTTCTGTAATCATGCAAAGAACGCACTGTGTGTTAAACTTATGGGAAACATTGTGAACACAAAATCATTACACTTTACGTTTAACTTGGTTATATTAACGCAAGAACAACCTAGGCTTTATAGTAGCCACGTGTTTGACAAAGCTTTCTCCGTTTTTTTCGATTGTAACTGTTTGGTGTCTTAAAATCTTTGGCAGAAAAATCTAAGAATAATCTAGTGTTTCATTTCCCACCTTTTTCACACTTTACTTCACAGTGACTGCGTGTTATTATCAATGGAACAAGAAAGGCAAACATGCATAAAATCTGATTTTCCGTTATGTCCGTCAGAACACATCGAAACATGCTTCAATTATGTGGGCGAGTTGTATGTCAATATAATCACCAAAATGATACATCATCGCGAAACCCAAGACCGCCATTGATTGAGTTTAAATGAAGCAATCGAGAGGGGAATGTTCCTTAATGATACATAAAATCCACTTCGTGTTTCAAGACCTAACGATACATGAGGAGAAAGTAACATGTGAAACATGAAAATTGCCATGCAATTATTTACGCATACACTAACATTTGATAATATTTATTCTATGAAACGTTGGTATAACATTTTCATCAATATCTTCGTATATGCAAGAATTATTAGTAATGGTATCATCATTGTATTCGAGAAAGTATTGAACCCCTAATCAGAGTGCATTGACGCAGACATATTGTACATAATATTGATATTACAAAACAATTATTTGACAGTAAACTGAACAAACATCCGAGGCATGTAAATAATAAGCAATCAGAGACAAACATTGGTGAAAGTCAACTGAAAACTGGATTCCCCAGAAACCCCATTTACAATATAATCGACAGTCCTAAGCACACTACATGACCGACCGACAAGTAAACTCGAACCATTGATGAAACAAGGCTTGTTTAAACTGATACAACAGATAGAATATTCGAGAAAGTAATTTACGGTCGACGTGTAATAAGTGGTTGGAAAAATAGCAATTTTAGATGTACCCCCTCTTTGTTGGGTACCTCTCCGTGGTGAGGGGGAATAACACGCAACCCTCAGACAGGTATACTTTTGTGCCTGTGCGATGGGTACATGGCTAAAACCAAACCTGCCTGTTTGCCGTGGGCAGCGGCCCGTATACTGGAAAAGAGGAATCCTGGTAGTTGAGCAGGACACAGGGATCTCCATTCCCTCCAACACACTGCTTTGGCCTCTGCTTCATGGTAGACGGGTGGCCAGGTGGACTCGGCCAGGTCAATCGGCAAGTCATGCCTTGCCATTGGATAGACAGTACAAATTAGTTTAAAGCGTCTTACCATATGTACATAATTGCGATGGGTCGATTTCTCTGTTACCTCCCTCTACCTCACTCTCCCTATTCTGTCATCATCTTCCTCTATCAATCCTTCTCTAACTCTGACCTGTTATCTCGTCTCTTTACTTACCCTCTTCTCATATTGGCCCATTTTTAGATATCTTATAATCTATATCTCACATTTTTAACATATCTATCCAAGAAGGCGTTGGCCCATGGGCTAATCGTCTGGAATCATTCTTGATTTAATCATACTGATTTTGTACGAGTATATCCTTCAAGTAACCTCGTGGCTTGATGACTGGATATCCGTCCCCTTTAAGCTTCCCCGTGTTGGAGTCCGTGGTGGCTGAGGAACTTTGTGGATGAATCAAAACTTCTCAAATATGGATACCTCAAACCTAAACTCGAATGACCCTAAGAAACGTAAACTGACCCCTGCTTCCACAAACGACAATGCAAGTGCCACATTCCCGTGTTTCCTCGTCATCGAGTCACTTGACGAGGGCACAAAAATGTCAGATCTGAGCCCTTTTGTGATCGAAAAAACAAATCAATGGCCTTATCGGATCCGCCAAGTCGGTAAAAAAAACTCCGTAGCGGATGTTTGCTTGTGGAGGTTGCGAGACCAACGCAAGTGGACGTCCTACAGAACATCAATTCTTTCTTCCAAATTCCTGTGAAATGTACAAGACACTAAACTCATGTAAGGGTGCGACGACCTCGGGCCCAGTACTGGGTCCGACGAGGTCGCCCGGGAGCTGAAAACACAGGGTGTGCGCACTATACAGCGCATATATTCAAGAAGACAAGGCAAACAAGTACCCACAAACACTTTCAATGCAACTTTCAACTCACCGACTCTACCAAGTTCGCTTAGGATTGGGTACACTTCCTCCAAAGTGGAAGTGTACGTGCCCAATCCTCTGCAATGTTATAAGTGTTTCCGATTCGGTCACCACGAAACAAATTGTCAAAGGGCCAGCATCTGCCGCAGGTGCGGTGTTGGTCATGATGATCTTGATAAGTGTACTGGTTCCATTTCGTGTGCAAACTGTGGGGGTGAGCATTACGCCACCTCCCGGTCTTGTATGAAGCGGAAACTTGAAAAAAAGATTCTATCCATTAAATTTAGAACGAACATCTCATTTCAGGAGGCACGAAAACAAGTCGAAAGTACGCTGCGTTTTCAAACACCTAAAGCTCGATCTTACGCCGACATCTCTGCTAAACGTACACAAACAGTTGATGTCGGTACACAGTGTAATATTTGCACCTGTGCAACCACCGCACAACCCATTCAAACAAAAGAAAAGGCTGACCAACAGAGTCAAACTTCCCCTTCAGTGACACAATTAAATTGCAACAGTACCAATCAAAAGGCTTCGCCTAAGAAAACCAAAAGCAACGTTGACAAGGTTGTTTCCACTGAGAAGATTTTTAAACAATACGAGGGCATCGGGAGGATCAACAATTGTTGTTCCAAACTGTGTTCCTCAGCGTCAAATTAAATTAAACACCCACCTACAGGCTGTTGCAGTCGAGGTCCCTTTACATAAACCCGGTGCGGTGCGGTGTTTTCGCTTTATCTTCCTCCAAACTCAACTGTAAGTACTAATTAGTTGGAAAATTTAATTCAACAACTCCCACAACCCTTCCTTTTGTTGGGCGATTTTAACGCACATAATCAATTGTGGAGAAGCAACTCTATAAACGCTAAAGGTCAAGTTATCGAAAAGATAATTGACAATTTACAATTAAGTTTATTTAATGATAAATCCCCTACCTATTTACATCCAGGTTCCGGTACGTTTACCTGCATAGACCTGTCTTTATCCCACCCTTCTATATTCTTGGATTTTGCTTGGTCAGTTCTAGACGAGCAATTTGGTAGTGATCACTATCCATTACTATTATCATCTAATAACGCAGTTCCAGATGAACCTCGCACTTACTTTAAATTTGAAAAAGTCGACTGGGAAAAATTTAAAACGCTATGCTCAAAAGATCTTACACTAAATAACTTTGACAATGTACATGATCAAACGGATCGTTTCACTTCGATATTAAATAAAATTGCTTGCGATAGCATCCCAAAATCTAAGAAAAGTTCTGTGAACAAAATAAAAAAGCCATGGTTTGACGATGAATGTGAGGGAGCCATTCGGAAACGGAAGGCATCACTCCTGAAATTCAAATGCTGTCCTACAACTGATAACCTCGAAAAATACAGAATAATCAGAGCAAAGGCTCGACGAACAATTCGTGAATCAAAACGTAAATATTGGCGGTCATATATTTCGAAAATTAATTCACATACAACAATTCACAGAGTATGGGACGAGGTCCGAAAAAATAGAGGTAAACACAGAAACAACCTATTGTACAGTTAAAACGCCGTGACGGCTCTGACGCTAAACCGCCAATGGACATAGCTAATACATTAGCTGAAACATTTGCCCACAACTCTTCGTCAGAACATTATTCAGCAGAATTCAATTCATTCAAATCTAAAGCTGAAAAGGAAAACATTAATTTTAAATCTAATAATGACGAAGATTACAACGTATTGGGTTGAATTAATGGACTCTGTTGATAAAGCTAAAGACTCTGGACCTGATGGAATTCATTACCAACTTCTGAAGCATTTACCGCATGTTTCACTTGATCTTTTATTGAACATTTTCAATGATATCTGGGTAACAGGTGATGTGCCGTCTTGTTGGAAGGAGGCACTCGTTATACCTATCCCTAAACCTTGGAAAGATCATAATGACCCTACTAATTACCGTCCTATTTCTCTAACTAGTTGTATTTGCAAAACTTTCGAGCGAATGATCAACACTCGTTTTGTTTAGTACTTGGAATCTAAAGGAGTAATAACTAATTTTCAATCAGGTTTCCGTAAACAGCACTATTGATCATCTTGTCCGACTTGAATATTTCATTAGAGAAGCTTTCATTAATAAACAGCATTTAGTATCAATTTTCTTTGACCTTGAAAAGGCTTATGATACGACGTAAGTATGGCATCCTCAAAGATCTTAAGGATGCTGGTTTAAATGGGAGACTACCCTTGTTTGTGTCAAATTTTCTATCAAACCGTAATTTCCGTGTTCAGGTTGGTTCCTCTTTATCAGAGAACCACCAAGATGAACAGGGAGTTCCACAGGGCAGCATCCTTTCAGTTACTGTTTTGTCTTAAAATTAATAATATAACCAAAGGTCTCAACCCCAGAGTTGATTGTTCATTATACGTCGACGATATTTTGATATGTTACCGTTCGAAAAGCATGTGTACCATTGAACGCCAACTACAACAGAACTTTGATAAGATCCAAAAATGGGCCTCAGAAAACGGTTTTAAATTTTCAAAATCTAAAACGCAATGCGTACACTTTTGTCGTCTGCGAAAGGCACACAACGATCCAGAACTATACATAGCCAGCTCGAAAATCCCTGTTGTACCTGAAGTAAAATTTCTTGGTGTCATTTTTGATAAAAAAATTGTCTTTCATACCCCATATTAAATACCTAAAACAAAAATGTCTTAAAGCTCTATATCTACTGAAAGTCCTTTCTAATACTGAGTTGGGGTCAGATACCTCAACGTTACTACAACTGTACAGAAGCCTTATCCGTTCCAAATTAAACTACGGATCAATTGTTTACGGCTCTGCCCGCAAGTCATACTTAAAGATGCTTGACACTATACACCACAAAGGCTTGCGTTTGGCTCTTGGTGCTTTCCGCACATCACCAATAGAAAGTTTATATACGGAGGCCGGTGAACCGCCACTAAATCTACGTCGAAAGAAGCTATCGCTTCAGTATGCAAAGACTATTTCATCTAACGACAAAAACCCTACCAGAGACGTTATATTCAACCCTAATAGCAAAGAGCAATTTCAAAACAAAGAAAAAGAAATAAAACCAATTGGTTTACGATTGAAAGACGACTTAGAAGCTCTCAAACTTGACCCACATAGCGTTGCACAAACCTTACACAAAATATAGCTCCATGTCCAGAGGTAAATACTGATCTATCCAAAGAAAAAAAATCTCCTGACTCATCTGGATTATATAAAGACAAATTTTCCAAAATTATAGAAACACATCATGATTTTATCCATATCTATACTGACGGCTCAAAAAACGGCAACTAGGTTGGTTGTGCTGCCTTCGCACACAACTTTATTTCCCGGATGGGCCTCCCAGAGAAGGCATCAATTTTTACAGCAGAAACAAAAGCCATCGACTTGGCATTATCATACATTTCTCAACACAGTGCAGACAAAGTTCTAATTTTTTTTAGATTCTCTTTCTGTTCTACAAGCAATTAAAAATCGCAAAACCAATAGTGTCTTGATTCAACATTTACTCATTCGCTGCATGATATTTTACAATCAAATTGTGTAAAATTTTGCAGGATACCTAGCCACATAGGTATTCGAGGAAATGAAACAGTTGATACTTTGGCAAAAGAAGCTCTTAATATTAAACCAGTTGCAATCACATTACCCAACAACGACTCTCAGCCATCTATTAATTTACTTATCAAATCCAAATGGCAATCTCAATGGGATGAAAACACAAATAGCAAACTCCATGCCATCCTTTCTCATGTCCAATTATCAAGATCTTTCCCTCTTTCAACTCGCCGCGACCAAGTCGTTATTACAAAGTGCCGTATCGGACACACTCGAATTACACATTCATACATATTTAACTGAGAAGATCAACCATTTTGCATATCATGCAACGAAGCTTTCACTGTAAAACATTTTCTTATAGACTGCCACGAATATACCCAAACCTGGAACCAGTATTTCAATGCAAGCTCACTCAAAGACCTATTCACAAACCTGTACTGTAAAATATAATTAACATAATTAATTAATTAATTAGTTAATTAATTAACAAATTCTGCTGTAGGTGTGATATAGTCTAGTTAGTGTTAAAAGCACCGTAAAACACCAATCAATCAATCAATCAATTTTAGATGTAAATATTGAATAATATGCAATTATTTTATTTAGACAAATTAGATCCATGTTTGCAAAATAGAATAGGGAAGTGTAATTAAAAAAGATCCTCTGTTTTGAGAGAAATAAGTACATCAATATGTGTTCAACAAATCAAATATTTTGTATGTACAACACATTTAGAGAACTTACTAATCAAAGATGTTTTGTGTCAAAATATGTTATATGGCGCTTAAGGAGGATATATCTGAAAAGAAACCCACGTACTAGTTATTCCTTACCGTAAAATCTGTGAAGTTTAATATTATAGAAACACAGGATAATCATTTTCAACAATACTTGCAAACAGATCTAGTTACCAAAAAGGCAATTAACGAAATTTTACATTCACTCGTCAAACGTTGTGTCAGTTGCCGAAGAAATATTCCATAACTTCTGGTTGTTCATTGAATGTAGGTAGTAAACTCTAAATGGAGTCTTAATATTCGTACTCCACTGGCGTCATTTTGCTTAATCTCACTTGTAGTATGATCGGTAACTTGTACACCAACACTCAGTTGAATACATATTAACATGTCGCGATAGACGTGTATGTAGTGGAGCATTTGCACCTTTGTAGAGGATTATTATGACGCGATGATGTGGCATCATTAATCGCCAATTAAACTGGGGGTGAACATAATCGAAATAACGATAAATACAATATCAAATTCATCATAACCATTTATATATAACTACAATAAAATATTATCACTGGTTGATAAATATTTACCCCATCCTGACAAACGCCCATGTCATTTCTCTCAACAAATACAATAACTTACTCCAACGCAATTAAATCTTGTAAAATAATACGATACGCGTTTCGTAAATTATGGTCATGTATGAATCATTGTGTATATTAAAATTACTCAAATTTAAACTACATTAGGATGATCCAGGCGTTGACTTTTGAGTGACCTTTGTACCATATTTTTATCGTCGATTGTGCGGTCTGTTATGCGTACTTATGTGTTTTGTCTTGTTTGTTTCCCCGAAGGTAAGATTCAGCCCTTCAAACTTGTACAGACATCTTTTAGTTTGATAAGGCGGAACCCCTCGGGGTGATTCTGTTATGTCCCATTTTGGAATGTTCCTATGTGTTGGATGGCGTCGAGTTGGTAGGTTTTAGGGTAAGTATTATTTCCTCATCTGTATTCATTGATTTTAAGACGTAAATGATGAACTATAGTTAATAAATCACTTCGCACTGTGTGTATTACCGTGCTGGGAATGATTTACTTCATGTTTTCCCAGATGTCTGATGAAATCAATATGTATTTCGATTGATGCATGCTAATACATAAAGCCTCATAATTATTCACTATCCAAATACATTCACCGAATTGGAAAACTCCATAATGGACAGCTTATACACAATAATATACCACGATCAGGGTTCTGAAATCTTTCGTATATATGGGTGTATCTTAGTTAGTCTTTTTGTCATGATATTATTTGGTTGAATGTAGATCTACACGTCAGTGCTCGTTATTTCTGTAATTTAAACTATCAATGTAGAGGCGAACAGAATTTGGTAAAGCTTTCATGCATTGGTGACCGATTAAAGACACATATGAGCATAAAATATCGCACGCACGCACGCACGCATCTCTGAAATGAAATGTACGATATGCGTAAGCAAGAGCCTCCCGAATTGATATATCTTGCTATACAGAAAATATTGCCAAATATGAAGGCCTGAATATGTATGCAATCTCAATATAAAATGACAAACAATTGATCCACGATATTCTAGATCTAAACATTCTGAACGAAAGTCCATTAAATGATGAACCAGTTGAATTATTTGGTTTATAACATGAACGTATTCCTTCTTTGTCCGATAAAACATAAATGATATTCTAGAAGATTAATTGGCAAAGCCAAGTAAATATCTTACACATAGACATTCTGATTCTATATTGATATCAAAACTGGTCGTTTGACAAATTCATAAATCAACTTACAATAATGAAAGTTGGGTAAGCAATAGACCATCTTAATATTCTTTTACTGACCACAACCACACCAGTGAGCGTCATGAAAATTCTAAGTAACTTCTTGATAGACGTGAATTTTCGTAAGGTAACCTTTGTATGATTACCCTCATTTAGGAGCTTTCCAAACGATTTGCATCATGAATTTATTTTGTATCCAAAATATCATCACTGTAAGTAACGAGAAACTATTTGACGTGGAGTATCGGCATGCTCTGACAATCAACATAAATAAGCCGTAGAGACTAGGCATAATATTTCGCAATACGCAAATATCGGCGCACTCTAAATTATAATGATCAAGTTGCTAGGATAAATTTGATATTTGCTCCATATTTACAATATTGACACTTTGCAAAGTTCAAATGGGAAAAAACATAGATGACAAAACTTTAAAACGATACAGAAACTAGCGTGTATCATACTACAAAAACACGCCTACATTAACTACTCGAGTAATTATAATCCATAATAGTTAATTAGAAAACATGCTAAGGAGGCAGAACACGTCCTACAATACAGTCTAATACTCGTAGATTCAGAATCAAACGTCGCCATACAAGTAACAAAAATGTTCGTACATGCACGAATGGTTTTTTGAAGTTTTGGGTTTTATGCCTGTTTTCAAAGCATTTCAGTTGTATACCGGCGGGTACAAAATCTAACCAGTTTTATTGGATTTTGTATCAGTAATTTCCATGTTCTCCGTGAGTAATTGTCAACTTCTCACCATTAATGATCAGCGGGCGAGGAGGAATAACCTTAAACGCCATGTCTTCAACAAAATCGTCAAAGAGTATGTGCGCCCCGAGTTCCCGCTCTAGTAATGGAGCTAGGCGGCAAAGTTGTAAACTACTATGGCGGCGATTGAATTTTGCAATAAAGTTTCACCCAAATGGATACTTCATAACGCGACAACATATATTTATGGATATCTTACGCTATATGACGAAGAGCAAATGTACTCAACATACTAAGACACAAACCTGATAACATACGCTTGTAAGTACTGTAATGTTTGTATAATTGTATTTACGACTACAACTGCTATCGCGATGGAGCAATGTAATTACACAGAAAACATGCACTACAAGACTGCAAAGCAATGACGAATATTGTGATGATCTAAGCTATACTTTTTGTATTCAGTCTTAATTACCCGTTTTTAAGTTGAAAATGGAATCTAAATTGAATTGTCTAGGATATTACTGACACTGTAAAAAGAAAATAATAAATAAATAAAAAAATGTTGTCTGAAATGTGAGAAATGATGTGCTTTGTCGTCTTAAACAACTGACTGCATAAGTGATGGAAAAAACTTGAGCCATCGACGTGTTCAGTCAGACAAATGGTCTAGAGGGAATGTCGTATGATAAGAGAGGTACAAAAAACCAAGTTAATTCAATTTTACTGAAACAATAGGCATTAAATGTATTGCATTAAATAACGGAACTAATTTAACAAATTCAATGATAAATCCGAGCATGTATGGCCTTGAATATTGATATGAAAAACTGTTCTAACTTTTATCTACTCTTACTGTTGGATTCCCACTCATATGATTTTGAAACCCAAAGCTAAATATACACCTGATAAGCAGCCCGTTGAACGTTGATTCTCCACTAAATGTAAAAAAATATAATATTGATGAAGTGAAAAATGAACTTTAAGAATGCTTTCTAGTTCAATTAATGTATATCATTGTACAAATTATCTTATTGTTTTTCATGATCTGTGAAATGGCCAGTACTGATCATGAAAGCAAATCACAATGAATCCCGTTTCTTTTGCTTAAAACAGACTCGTTACTAAATTTTTAGTTATGGTAAATAATATGTTTGAAGACAGGAACGTATCTTAGGTTATAAAAGCAATTGGTAATTGCTTTCTGCATATTTAACTGTGAAAATAATGTAAACCTAGACGGAAGATACATTTTGTCAAATTAATACCTTATGGTTTCATGAGTGCACCAAATATTGTTTTTCAGAAAACGTCTACCCTTGACCAATTCTCTTTTCGTTCTTTTATTATACATAGAAATAAAACAGCATTGCGCAAAAATGACAGCATTGTTCCTCAAGCGTAATTGGTTGAAATCTTTTAAAATCGTTTTATTCATCCGTAAAAGAAACGTTAACCACATACAATAGAATCTGATGTGTTGCTTATTATGTCACAATTTATACGTCTAATTAACTGCGAACCTTTATAATCAAATATGAAACTCGAGGTTTGGGCAGTCAATGCATATTAAGTAAATAAATCATTTTTTTTTATTCAATTTCTTTTTTTAATCAAATTAATGTGAAATACATTATCACCGCGTAAGCAGTCTTGAAAGATGGCGCTTTTCTAATCGCCATTTTCACTAAAGTGAAATATTTGTCCCAAATTGTTTCATGTTTGACAAAAAATGAAGTATTGTGTATCATGAAATTAATAGTTTTGTTGGACAGGTACATACCCAGGCCACATTGTTTTGAAGAGGTGTTCCTGTACTAACGGTCTTAAGTAAAATATCACCTGTTATATAACACCATGTACATGCAGATAGGTCACAAAATACAATCTATATATTATAAATTTCTATGATTTTCAGCAGCTACAATCAAAAGGATATATCTTACGAAAACAAATTTTGCAAAGAAATTATTTACCAAATTTTAATAAGTCAAAACATGATTTTGTTACGGACACTAAATAGTTGCTTTTATAAGGTCTACATACAAAAATGTCAATAATTTTAAATTTATAATAGTTAATGTTCATTTCAATCATTTATATTCACATACTAAAATGCATCATGTGTATGGTAGATAACAAATAACCCCTTTTTAAAAGTACTATTCAACTATTGAAAGGTTTGTTTCATACGCACACTATAAGGTATTATTCCTTCCATACTATTTATACTCCTGCAAACGACGTTTTCAGGGATGTATTGGAAACACATTGGTTGTTGGTTGGTCGGTTGGTTGGTTGATTGGTCGGTTGGTCGGCCGGTAGGTCAGTCAGTCGGTCATTCGGGCACTGGGTCGGTCGGTTGGTTGGTCGCGTGTTCTGTCCCAAATGAAATGGCATGGGGTGAATATTTCTCTAACCTTTTTTGTGCGAACTTTTTAAAGTTTGTTATATACATTGTGGTTGGATAGATTTTCATGGCATGATTATTCATGCCAAAGGTCACATATATTGTAGAATTATGTCCCCTTGAAAGTTGGTCGGTCGCAAATACTGTCCCAAAATTGCGGAGAATATTTCTCTTACATTTTTTGTGAATACTTTTTCAATTTTTTGTATAGATTATGGCTGGATAGATGATTTGTATGGAATTATTATGTATGCCAAATGTCAAATGTAAAATTATGTTCCATTGAAAGTTGGTTGGTCCCTTAGTCTGTCCCCAAATGGTATAGAATCTTGCGGTGAATATTTCTCATACAATTTTTGTGGGAACTTTTTCAAGATTTTTATATGATGTGCACAACATCTTGCTAAAGTTGCAATACATTGCAGAATTATGTCTGTTTGACCTTAGTTATTACATTGTAAAGAATAGCATTTGAATTGATATGAGAGCTTGTGTCATGTTTATTTATGTCCCTGCAAATGAATAGTAATTATGTATTGACATATTATGGAATTGAATAAACTGTAATTGTAGTTTCTTTCAGAATTGTTCAAAGAAGTATTTTTTATAATTACTGAAAGAAAAAACTTAATTAATTGTTTTGTATACTCTGTTTAATTTGTCTTGTCTAGTACACAATATGCAATAAAAATGTATGTACCATTCCCTTAATATGCCATTGCACATTTATTCTATTCAATTATTTGCATGTCCTGTAGAAATACTCTCTTGCACTCTGTCCACTAAATTGCATTATTCTACTCGGACGGGGGTATTTAATCACATTTCAGTGATAGGTCTAGTTGTTGCTAAAATTAATCTTAATATTAACATATTAAACATAAATAAAACCCTGTAGTGTCCGCAACACAAAAAAAACCCAGAAATTTGTGTAAATCATTTGCTTGTTCTAAGAAAAGTCACATATGTTTTATTTTCTTTACACACTCTCGAGCAATCCTTCTCCTGTTGGATTATATATTTATAAAAATTGTTAGAATATAATAAGTTATTTTTTGAAGAATATTTAAAATGTCCTTACCAGAACCTAGGAAAAGTTCACTAATTTCATTGTTATGTCATTCTGGTCAGAATACTATGATATTTCTTTAATATATTTTCATGACTCTAATCAAAACAAAGATATAAAGGCAAAAAAGCATAAAAAATCTTGATGAATATAAATATTAGAGGCCTATATTTGTGTTGCTGACACTACCCCGTTGCGTACAAAGTTTTCACAAATTGTAATAAAACTAATAGACACATGAATGAAGCACTTCATATGGAAATATGTGCCAAAGGCATTTTATATAGTAATAAAATTGGCTCTGTATCTCTTGCTTTGTGGAGTGAGAGAGACTATGCTGCGAACGCAGCAAAATATTACCCTTTTTAGTGACCCGAATGACACAATGATACAAATTTCCAATTAAGTGCAGTTCAATGATTGCCTTTTTTGTTTCAACAGCAAATATATCTGCAACATAAGCTGTTGATCATGATTATTTTTAGTACTGCAAGTATTTTTAAATGTTGTTAAACATAAATTGGCAGAATTTGGAAAAATCTATATCAAGTCAGTACCTTTAGTTAAACCCATACCATTTTTTGTAAAAATATATACAACAGAAATGAAGTTCCTTTAAAATTACATAGGTATATGAAGTGATATGTCCAAGCAAAGTACTCTATTTTGTTGTTCAAAATTAGTGATTTTTAAATGAAACAACATAACACTGAAAAAGCACCATTTTTGACATGTCATTCAGTTATTACTTAAAAATAAGTGTATATATGCATGTTATATATCGTTTCCAAGCTAAAGCAACAACCTGCATGGACAAAAATCACTGCTTTTCTTTAAATTGACCATACCAAACCTCTATAGGACTGTATAGCAGGTACATTTTTAAGGGGACAAATATGGTGAAAATGGCGAATATTTGACGAAACTGTCACCAAACCAACACGAATTTATTGGAAAATTTTGGTAGCGTATCAGTTCGTCACGTATCTGTTAAAAACTTTAGGGAAGCACAATTTCCATTAATGTTGTCATATTTTTGAAAAGCAAACTTAATATAAGAATATATGATGTTAGTGTCACCTGCTAGTGCCAGTCAGCGATATTCATTAAGGAATGATGGACACTTATCTGTTCAAATTTGTCATATTATATTAACAATTTCTTCATCAACAAATGGTCAACCAAATGATACAATATATTAATCAGTGTTTTAATTACACAATTGTATAACTTAATGTAGTGTAAGTGCCTACAAACGTAAAGAAAGGCTAAATAAATACATTTTAAGTTACTAATAATAATTAAATACTATACTGACATACCATGCGACAAAAAATCGATCTGAATATGCAAAATAGTGTTTTATCACGATAAAAACTGCACCCCTATATCGACTCCACTTTATCAGCGGGAACGATCTGGGAGGCGGCGCTGTAAGGGACTCCTTAAGGGCAAATTTGTATCAATATATATTTAATTTGGTATCGCTTCCTTTATATTGACATTAGTATTTTAAAATTAGACAGATTATCAATTCCATGTGGATTAAAATGGGAAATAAGAAAAATAAGGCTAAGCAAGGTGTAAGTGTGTTCTCAAAAAGTGAAAAAAATATAGTTTGAAATCTCTTTCTCTCGGAAGTTGGTATGCGAATGCTGAAGATACCGAACTGCATATATATGTATATCCAGTAAAAACCTGACCATAGTGACGTGACATGTTGTGAAAATGGAGACTTTATGGCGGAAAATTACGTAATAAATATATAACTGAAACAATCATTAGATGTGCAAGAAACGTGTGAATTCATTAACGCCTTGGTTTTTGGGCTACTAGCATCTAATGTACTTTTAATATAAAATATATGATGAAATAACTGATCCGGAACAGTGATCTTATTGAAGTGTAATATCGATAACATACTCTAACGCCTTGCTAATTATGCTATCAATATGGGCCAATTTAGACCTTTATACGTCGCATCACATATTCCTATATGATTTGGCGGGAGATATAATAAACATCAATATGGTATGCAGTACTATCTTAGTGACTATTATATAAAACGTTAACCGACTATAGCACACATGTCTGCTTGATTGTGTTATGTGCCATGATAATAAAAGTCCAAAATATTGTCTCGCCAAAAATGCTTTGAAGTAAATAAGGACTCTACATTGTAAAGTACCTGAGTGAATTTATTACCACTATATAAATTGGCATAATTTGGTTTCATTTGGAAATAACTAATTAAAACAATGGACCAAATAAATCACTGTAAATGTTGATTTTCAATTAAGTATAAATAAAGAATATAAAAAACCCGTTTGGTCAACTTTGTTGAACGTGCTACATATTATTAGCAGTTTCATTGTAATTATATATGATATTTTACTAATTAATTCTTCGTCAATATTTTGTGAGAAAGAATATCTATTGTCATCACAACTGAACAGACAAAACACATCAGACCACACAAAAACATTGGCATCATATCTGAAATATACAAGAAGTCAGTTTTTGTACGTATATTTGAAAACGACACTTCCCAAACGATAAAAAACGATTTGTCAAAGATCGTTACCCCGTTAATGTTATGACGTACCATTTACACAAGTTCAATCAAATTTATATAAACCAGAGCCAGTTAGGTTTCAAATACAATTAAACACGAGTTATAAAACTACAGTACATTTAAATTGTATGTAAATTAATACAGGAAGACTGAGTCAACGAAATTTTGTTTTGATATTTCATCGATGTAATCAATAAAATAAAGTTATTTCAACGTGAACTTTTATTAAGCAACTGTACATTTTGGTTAAATACTGAAAGCTATCAAACAAACAATAAGATGAAAAACAGTGACGTCTTATGGACATCGGACGTGCACGTTTTCGAGAATCTTATTTTATTCTGTTGTATATCCAATATATTAGTATGTTTTTAAATCATTATATTAACAGACATAAAACATAAACAATTTTCTACGAATCAATCATATCTGAAGTTCTTATTTTTACACTAAATGCATGACTTCCTTTCATTTAACTTATATAGCGCTTTCCACAGCAATCTTTAACTGGATTTCCCTATCAGCCATTTCCCCCGATGAGGGCCTCTCTGTTGACGTGAAATCTGATGTACTGTGAATTGCATCGGTACGATATGGTACTATTTTTGACAAATAATTCGTAATGAAACTCTTTAGAGTCATTAAAAAATGGGGGAGGGGGGGTTCACGAAATGATCCGTTAACGATGAACGAATTTGATTGGTTATCAAATTTTAATAGGCTGTATTAATTTATGGAATAATTGTTGATTACACGAGGTGATAATGATCTGACACTTTTATTGTTAATTTCTCGCTTAGAAAAAAACGCAATGGGTGCTATTTTTAACAAAGATTGTCGCCTTATTTGAAGATAGATTTCAAAGCGGGTTTCGGTATTTTGTAGCGGAAATGCTCATCTAGGGAACTGTACCTCAGAATTTTGATATTTATTTTTGTTGTTTTATCTATGACGTATTACGTAATAGTCACCAGGGTTCAGATTACGGAATTTCTTTAAAGTCAAAAGTCTATTGAACGGAGGACGTTATCAAAAATCTGAGACACGTTTCCCTGCATGATACCATGATTGTTATTTCAAGACTAATTGTTGTAATATATCCTTATATACAGAATAGTGATCGTTGTTCAAAAATATGAAAATTACGTGCGATATCGGTTTATAGAAGACCGACCAAGTACAATATTTGTTTCAAATCACTTGGAATAGACTCTGTATAGTGGGTTTATTAATGTTTATTAATGTATACAATTATAGTTGACTTTTTAATGCTATAAATTAGTGAAACTTGATATCACCAAATAGCCACTAACGCTACATTAAGGTAAATATTATTCCTCTTACCACTCAGATAAAGACTTACTCTAAACGACCATGCATGAGTTAAATCTGCTTCATAATAAGGTGTGTTTAGTAACGTATCTGTTCGTTATTTTGGAGACTTAATAAAAACATGCATATATTTTTTCAAGTCACTCTTCCTCAATAAAATCCGCCTATTCATATTGCCACATCAACTGAGACGAGTGTCAAAGAAAAATGATTTTGTATCATCAAGTTTTGCGGGAAACAGTCTTCACCGATTGCCCAGAAAGCAACTGAGTTTCTGACATGGCAAAATCGGTGATTTCATACACTTTTATGATGCAATTATCACAGATATGACTATGCATAGTCGTGTAGAGTACGTTTTTACATGATGGTAACATGTTTGATGTATCGTACATATTTTGTAACAACTGAGGTAGCAAATACTTAATGGACACATGATTTTCGCTATTTTGCACATCTAGTGGAGAATCAATGTAAAATTTCGTCTCATACTTGTTTATGAGTTTTCCTAATCTGATCCCTCGTTTTTCATCATTTTAGATAATTCTATTTAATAGTGCAAAGATTCTTGGTGCGACTTTAAAATCAGCAAAAAAGTCCTAAGGATAACAATAACACAGACTGTACATTTATTTGTATTTCATGTATTTAATCCTAGCCCATCAGTTCTGACAAGGCAACCTAAAGCATTGATATGGGTACTTTAATATACTGGCATTAAAACAATTAAATTTAAAACCAATCGACAACAAAATAGAAATAACACGAATGAGGATTAAAGAAATGATAAAGCATTACCGACAGCATGAAAATTGAAATTGCGCAGAAAACAACGAAAGTGTTTGTTTTCTAATGTTACCAAATAGCTTTGTGTTATGTTTCGTCCATTTGTTTCATTTGAAACGTCACTGGAGTTTCAGCAGCTATTTGATATTTCTAACAAATGAAGAGACATTTAATTGATTCCATTCGAACTCGTAATTTACTTGTAACAAGGTACACTTAAGGGAAATACGTAACACATTGAAATTTGGAACGAGAGAAATGAAGCCGTCGTATATGCGGACAATTTAAGTGCAAGCAGTAACTTGATGTAAATATGGGGACATCTTAGGAATTTAAAACAACCTTCTTAAAATGGTAGCTTGTTCTTCTTTGGTCGAAATTGATCTTTAATCCGTGAAGAAGTATTTGAACACTATATAACCCAACAATATCTAGTTTTTAGGGTAACATTTAAATGGTAGTTATGATTACATGCTCAAACGTATTACGTTCCGTATTTCATCATAGTTTCATTTAAGTCACTCATGCCTATCGTCCAATGAGACTTGTACGTAATCAAATGTCCAAACATCAATATCTAATATGATATTTTCTCATATGTAAACAACTGATTTATTTTTTATACGGTGACATAACAATCAGCTATCAGATAGATATTACGCGTTTTTCATACAATAGTCAAGTTCAGAGAATTGAATATACTGTCTGACATCTGCAAAATATTCCAATTCCTTCCACGTTATTCCAGTATTACTTTACCAATGTAAGTGTTGTTTATATATTGGTATAAAATATTGATCTGAGGTAAACAACAAGTCAAATTCTTGGATAAAGATTAAATTCCTGATGGACAAACATTGGACTGCGTTATTCTGTTCACAGTATCTTACATAACTGCATAATATACTGTACAAACATCATCTTGAAATATCGACAAAATGTACAAAATGTCAGTTTTCCATAATTCAAATATTTCTGTCTTATTGGCAGTTCCTAATACGATTTCCGACAAGAGAGTATTAGCTTTGCCATACTGTAATTTAAGTATGCAATTACGTTTTAATCAAACATTTTGATTCCATTCATAATGTAAATTAGCTATTCCTAAAGATATTTATTATGTCATGTATATTATTTAGCCTTCCGTTTCTAGGAGTTTCAAAATATTTAAAGATAAAGTCATTTACGTATTTACTGTTAGTTATATTACTGTTCATACTACAGTGCCACTTTAACTTCAAAAGGTGTTACATAAAACGCAAAACCACAAGCATGTCATAACTTCATAGAGTCATCAGTACCCACGTGTTCAAAGTGAATAAACTTGTTTGGTGAAGGTGGGTTTGCCCTTGTTTGTAGTTATATGTCTTTTTTTATAACTTTGTTTCGTTTTCGTTGTTAAGTATGTGACTGTCAAAGAAAGCCATGATGGTTTGTTTATTCAAGACTATCGTAATCTAAGTGGAATGTCTCCTTTTTGAGAGTGTGGTTTATCTTGAGACTCTTTACTTTCTGTTTTATGATAATATGAAACATACACTTGATTTTATTTTATGAATTCCTAAATGACTTTTATTCAAATTTTGCAATGCAGTTTGGGATATAGACACGAATGCCATGCCACAATCAATACATCAACGGAAATACTGATGTTTAGTAGCTAATAAATACCCAGCTTACTTAAATTCTCAAAACGCGTCACGAAATATGGTTTTGTGATAAGTAAGATTGACGTGTAAACGATAAACAATCATAATTGATTTCCAAACGTAGGAAGTCATTGAAATGACTATCCGCATCATGGTAAAAACAGAAATGAGAATGTGCAATATAAATGAAATAAAATATGCTGGCTGGAAAAAAACAAGCCCAATAATGCGACAGAAAATGGCATATTTCATAATCACCATCATCTTGTTAGCTTTATGGGAACACTACAAGTTTATTGTGATTTATTCTAACACAATCTTCAATATTGCATCAACAAATGCATTATTCTACGATAAAACATGATTCTTTTACCAACATATGTATTTTACAACATGTGCAAACAACTACGTACAACTGGTTACCTATTTATTATTATTCGTAGACCGTGTCAGTATTTAACAAATTCACACATGTCTGTGACATTTTAACTAACAATGATAAATCATGTGACAAACGTTCTGTTTATTAAAACGTAACATTTAGTATTCGCAGTGGGAGATCATAATTTGTACAGAATTAGTCATGAAAATAAAGTTCTAATTCATAGTTGGCTGTTATGTAATGCAATATTGACTGCAACTTCTTAATACAAATTTTCTTTCTTGGAAATTCACTGGTGGCGCACCACCTTAGGATAAGAATTCTTTGGTGCACATGTGACAGACTCGCGTCCAGCGACAAATACATGGTTTACAATACAGAAAGACTACAATTGCAGAAAGACTAAAAGCGCGCCAAACACGTGGACCGTTGAACAATTTATGGTTTGTCGCCATTTTCACCCGTTTACATTATCTACGGTTACACATTCAGTCATGTGCATGTAATTACTATATTTGTCCTCAGAGTGTTTCACTTTTGACAAAATATGAAGTATTGTGTAACATGAAATTAACAGTTTTGATGGACCCGTACATACCCAGGCCACATTGTTCTGAATGGGTTTCCTGTACTGGTGGTCTTAAGTGATATATCACCTGTTATAATTATAACACTCTGTACATCCGTTGCGGACACCACAAGTAATAAATGTAATATGCAGATAGGTCACAAAACATAATCTATATATAATAAATTTCTATGATTTTGAGCAACTACAACCAAAAGGATTGATTTATCACAAAAAGTGCAAAGGAATAACTAACCAAGTTTTAAAAAAAATGTACACAAATATTGTCATCATCCTTATATAGTTTTTACAGCTTTACACCCGGGCCTGAATAGAAGGGTATCCAATTATATCAAACTGTAAGGACCGTAGGTGAAAGTAAAAATACTTAATGACGCCTGCTAAAATACTTTTAGTGGCAAATTGTTTTGCTTTACAACGTATGATTTCGTTGGGTACACTACATAGTTGCTCTTATAAGGTCTACATGCAAAAATGTCAATAATTTTAAATTTGTAATAGTTAATGTTTATTTGATCGGTTGGTTGGTCGCGTGGTCTGTCCCCAAATGAAATAGGAGCATGGGGTGAGTATTTCTCTTACATTTTTTTGTGAAATTTTCATGTTTTTATAAACATTGTGGTTGGATATATTTTTATGGCATGATTATTCCTTAAAAGGTCACATATGTTGCAGAATTATGCCCCCTTGAAAGTTGGTCGGTCGCACAGACGGTCCCCAAACTGTGGAGAATATTTCTCTTACATTTTTTGTGAGAACTTGTTCAAATTTTTATATACATTATGGCTGGATAGACGATTTGTATTATTATGCATGCCAAATATCATATGTAAGATTATGTCTCATTGAAAGTTGTTGGACCCTTGTTCTGTCCCCAAATGGTATAGAAGCTTGTGGTGAATATTTCTCTTACAATTTTTGTGGGAACTTATTTAGTTTTTTTATTTCCTTCATTTTGTAGTGGAAAACTTTCTCCAATTTTTGATATGTATTACATTTGCATGGATGATGTGCACAATGTATTGATAATGTTGAAGTTGCCATGCCTTGTAGAATTATGTTCCCTTTATGTCAGTCGTCATTTATTTTGCCAGAAAAGAGGAACATTTGAATTTAGTTTGAGGGATTTTTTTCAAATTTTTAGAATGCATTGCAGTTGATTAGAAGATGTGCACAATATATTATTCTTGCTAAAGTTGCAATACATTGCAGAATTATGTCTGTGTGACCTGAGTTAATTATTGCATTGTAAAGAATAGCATTTGAATTGATATGAGAGTTTGTGTCATGATTTTTATGTCCCTGAAAATGAATAGTAATTATGTATTGGCATATTATTAAATTGAATAAACTGAAATTGTAGTTTCTTTCAGAATTGTTCAAAGAAGTAAATCTTTTGTTTTACTGAAAGAAAAACACTTAAGCAATCGTTTTGTATATATATGCTTAATTTGTCTTAACTAGTACACACTATGCAATAATAATGTATGTGCCATTCCCGTAATATGCCATTTACACATTTACTCAAGTCAACTATTTGCATGCCCTGTAGAAATGCTCTCTTGCACTTTGTCCATTGAATTACATTATTTTATTTGGAGGTGAGGGGTATTTAATCACAATTCAGTGATAGGTGATAGCTATTGCTAAAATTAAACTTAATATTAACACATTAAACATAAATAAAACCCTGTTGTGTTCGCAACCGCCCAAAAAAAGAAACAAATTTGTATTAATCATTTGTTTGTTCTAAGAAAAGTCGCATATGTTTTGTTTTCTTTACACATTCTTGAGCAATCCTTCTCCTTTTGAATCATATATGTATAAAAATTGTTAGAATATTTCAAATGTCCTAACTAGATCATGGGAAAAGTACACTAATTTCATTGTTATCGCATTCTGGTCAGAAAACAAATTATACTATGGTATTTCTTTAATATATTTTCATGACTCTAATCAAAACAAAGATACTAAGACAAAAAGCATAAAAAATCTTGACGAATCTACAAATTAGAGGCCTATTTAATATTTGTGTTGCGGAAACTACACCGTTCACAAGTTGTGATAAAACTAATAGACAAATGAATGAAGCACTTCATAAGTGGAAAGAAGTGCCAAAGACATTTTATATAGCGATAAAATTGGCTCTGTATCTCATGCTTTGTGGAGTGTGAGAGTCTCTGTTGCGGACACTACAAAATATGCCCTTTTTAGTGACCCGAAATGACACGTTAATACATATTTCCAATGAAGTGCAGTTCAATGTATGACTTTTTTTATGTTTCAACAGCAAATAAATCTGCAACATAAGCTGTTGATCATGATTATTTTTAAATGCTGTTAAACATCAGTTGGCAGAATTTGGCAAAATCTACAACAAGTCAGTACCTTTAGTTAAACTCATACCATTTTTTTTTGTTTTTTTTTTGTCGAAAATTGATGAAATAAAACATATATACAACTAGGATGAATTGTCTTTATAATTGCATTGATAAATGGAGTGAAATGACCAAGCAAATTATTCTAACTGGTTGTTCAAAATCAGTATTTTTTAAATGAAACAACATAACACTGAAAAAAGCACCATTTTTGACACTTCATTCAGATATTACTTAAAAATAAGTGTATATAGGCATGTTTGTATCATTTTCAAGCTAAAACAAAAGCCTGCATGAACAAAAATCACTGCTTTCCTTTAAATTGACCATACCAAACCTCTACTGGACGGAATAAAATGGGCATTGTTTGAGGGGGACAAATATAGTTAAAATGGCGTCACAATTACCACACATGCGTGACAGCTCTTTCTAAGTGCTTGTATCAATGACGTTATAGGTGCACAACGAACTAAAGTCCGAGTCTTTGCTTTTGCCTCACAATTGCCCCCAATTCTAATCAATCTGTTCATATCATATCATTATTTCTACTCGTACATATATTTCTGTGCTCGTGTGTCACAATATAAAATGTAACTTTTGGCGGATTTTCCAGTTTATTTCAGTGTTTTACCGGAGAACAGTTAACCACTTTCTTGGATTATGTATAAGAGCTTAGTATGTTCCCACAAGTAATACATATAAATGATCAACGGCAAACAGAATGACTCTAGATATGATGTTTTGAACCTGATCGTCAGAGAGAGTCGAAGATTATAACACACAACTCTAAGGTCTGAAGAAGTTATGTTCAACCAACAGAGCCAGGGAGGCGGGCTGTTACATCAAACCAGAACAAAAGGTATTTCATTAAGCTTACATCATCATTTTGGACATTTACAAATGACCACTTCAAAAAGAATATGATTGCAAAGATGCTTATGATTGAACCAGTTACGTTATTAGAGAATGCTGAATTTCTTCCTGGTGTGTCTCATAAGCATAAATGATGTTACAGAATTGGCGAAGCCAAGTAAATGTACAAAACCAATATTCTGATTCTATATTGCTATCAAAACTGGTCATTTGACAGTGTCATAAATCAAAGGATTATCAAGATAGTTAGTTTTGGAATAGGGAAAATCCATACAGAATATTCACCATCACTAAAGGAAGAGGTGCCACAATGATACTTTGTGAGACCTCAGGGAGAATTGTGAATGGTCAGCTCTCGAGGCAAACTTTCTTTGGTTAGCCATAAGAAATAAAGTGACCATATTAACTATGCTATTAAACTCGATAAATCCACAGTAAGTTACATACAATGTTATATTTGTAAGAAGTTTAATGTTGTGTAACCAGCGAGTAATGCCACGTGGATATATCAAATGAAATGGACAAAATTGTATCAAAAAACTTTCCTATTGTGTTTAAGGTTGTTGATGTTTCCATTAAAACAAGATTACCTCATGTAGATATTGACGTATATAAACTTAAAATGTCTGGGAAATACGGGGGATGAGGCAAAACAGTTACATTTTCTTTCTTCAAAAAAAAGCGCCGTAACTATCGCGGTGGTATGATCGGGGCATCGTCATGTAGAAGACGGATATGTTTAAAACCAGTGGCAGGGCGTCGTTTCTTATAATACTTTTTCAGTTTCGTCAGTACTACGTCTTTGTAGTACTTTCCGGTGATGCTTTTGCCCTTTTTACAGGCACTTTTATTGCGACTCCTACACCAGTGAAGAAAATTGCGTACAAAACCTTTTTTACACTCAAAGACCGTTTGGCAATTATTGGGCGTTTGCTGTGTTTAGTGGCCCAGATCTTATTGCTAACTTTTCTAACGGGCTCAAAATAATGGACCCAAGTTTCATCACCTGTTTCGACATTGGCAAACTGCTTTTTGTCATATTTTGGAAACATTTGAAGCGACTTTTTTGCCGCTTCAACCCGTTTCCTCTTTTGCTTATCAGTCAACAAATGCGGCACCCATCTAGCAGAAATCTTTCTGACTTTCAAACGCTTCTTCAAAATAAAGTGAACCGCTGATAGTGAACCTGCCTACCTTTCGTGCAATATAACGAACTGTAAATCTGGCATCTCCTTCCATGATTTCATTTATTTTGGAAACAATTTCTTTACGAGATGCAGATTTTGACCAACCTGATTTCGGTGCATTTTTATGGACTCTACACCTGACTCAAACTTCTTTTTCCACCGCCTAACTGTGTCATAAGACACACAAGAAGGTCCATAAGTAGTAGGAATTTCAGTCATCAGCTGCTTCCAAGAACAACCAAGTTTTGAGCGACCTTTGATGTAAATCCGTATTTCATCTTTCTCGTCTACGCTTCTACCAACCATTTCAACTACAGGGGCCAATGACTGAGTGTATTCAAATGGCAAATTGTATGTCTTACACTTAGTCTTACATGCACATTTATACACCGTTATGTAGATATTGAATATCCGTATACAGGTATGTATTGGTTTTTATCGCGCCTGACGTGGATGTCGAGATAGAGGACAATAAGCAATTCATTTCGAAAATCCCTCGTATATATCTTCACATAATATAAATTGGTCATCAAACCAAAATACATGATATACTTAGTTGCCCAATCAGACATTCTAAGCACACCTGATACATCATGATGATATATTTGGCATCGTGCCAGCAACACAAACGATATTGCATAATAATATAACCAATACAATTATCATGATTTATATATTTCTCTTACTCAAATACTTCCATTTCCCCCGAGGGTACCACGTATCTATTTTTTTTCATACACGAAACAATTAAGTTCATCCTCATTCGTTTGTTTATGAACGATTCATATTCATTTGCGACGTCAATCCATAAATGTAAACTCATATAGAATGTCAAATGTGACTATTTACTTATTTTTCTTAAGATCTTATAAACACATCGTAATGTAAGAAACTCCAGAGAACATAAAACGTCAGTTATATCAAGTAATTACGAAAATTCTATCCCATAAATTAATAAAGTCAAACTCGTCACTGAGAGCGATGACTAGATGTTGTAATTTAGCAAGAACTAAAAACTTTGATCATTTTGCGTTTGTCGAACACCATCGGATTTGAAGCGGCAAGTAATTTCAATTCTGGCGGAGAGCAAGTTTGTAAAATTGAAAACACAAAACCAGACATTTGTTTGTGTTGCACGCATTACTTAAACTAATTGTAATGTTGAAATAACGAAAATTTTGATAGCTACACCCATTGGTGAGATTCTTGTGTGTAGTTGAACACAATATCAAATTGCTCGCATCATAACCATTTATCTTGTAAAACACTGATTTATTTTGAGAAAGACCCCAGACGTACACCTAGGTAGAACCGCCAATATTGTGTACACTATAAGCCAGTTGGACAGCTTCCTCACATGTGACTTTTCTCTAGTTTAGGATGGTATAGCTCAGAGCAGTGAGGGGCTAGTGATTACTAGTTAGAGACCATAACCCGATGGTATAAAGAAATCTAATTTCCAACACATTTCAGTTCAGTTCAATCGGTCTGTTAAATCATCAGTAACTGATGCAGCCAACAGCGTACATGCATAAACAAGACTAGTAATTATGATCCATAAAAGTTATAAAAAATATTGAAGAGGCGGAACACGTCCTCGGAAATGTCAGAGAGATTCCTATTATCGTAAATCAGGAATTATACATTGCACAAAACGCACAAAAGGTCCTTAAATACTTTGAGTTGTGTAAATAACATATAAAACACTTTCATGTACATGTATTATAAAATCAGGGGAGCCTATAAACATTTTCACTAAAGAAGGTGTGTAATTTTACTTCATTAAGAATAGCATACACCGTCCGATAAAAATTATTACAAAGAAAATGAGAAAATGCACACCGCAGCCAATTAGGGCACAATTTAAATAAAGAGCAATAACAATAACACACTGCACTATTGCACACTATTGTTTAAACGGTTAATATAGTTTTACACAAATGAGCACAATCGGTGTTACACATGATTAAGCAGTACAATATAATTATGTAACAATCTTGTCAACACGAGTGTCCCTTATCCTAATTACCAGTATATGTCACTATGTTTCTAGATACTGCCCCATGTAAGACTGCGCATGGATGGTATTTTAAAACAGGCTAAAAATTGTCAGATAAAATAGCTTAAGGGAAGAATGTGTGGTAAATATGGAGAATTAGAAGATTCTATTTCGAATTAATTTCAATGAACTAAAACGGTAGTCATTAATTATTTTGCGATGAATAACTAACCTGATTTTATGGTGATAATGAAAATCCATGAATTTCGCAGCATTGATAAAAGGAATTCTAAAATTTGAATTCCTCACATTAGTAGTGCCATATAATTCACTTTGAATTAGTGCACCAACCATATATTAAATGTATCTTTTATAAATTATTATTCTCAGTCCGAGTCGGAGAACAGCCACTCTCCTCATTTAGTTATCAAACATATATTTAAAAAAGTATGTATATCTCACACCTTATGTTCAAAGAATTCTTAGACCAGAAATTAAGTTGTACATGCAAGTGTAGCTTCTCAGCAGACCGTTCCAGGTCGATACCCATCGGGGAGGTTGTACATTGTCCCCCATTTTCGTATGTGTAGGGCGGGTTTTGAATTGATGGGTTTCGGGGAATGTAAATTTTATGGGAAAGTATTTTTGTATGTGTTTTTAGAAATCCTTTTGAAGTATTAGACGCTCCTGTTTTTGTCATATTGAGAGATTTATGGAATGTTACTTAATAACTCAAATAGTTTTTATCCGTTATATAATGAACACAAGCAAAAACATGAAAATACGGGCAATTCAGTTATTCAAATCGTCTTACATTAAATTTGTTTATGACTGCCACTTATGCAATAATTCACTGATATTTGTATTTTTAGCGCAAGCTACAAAACTTAAATATCACAAAAGCAGCTGGTGATTTCTCATTTAATAATAGACTATGACTGACAGCGTTTCTATGTCAATCAAATGAAAAAAATCAGGTTAAGTTTTTTAATTTAACCAAACAGTTCGATGTGATTTTTCGATCCTTTTTTCATTGTAAAACATTCGCAAGTGTCAATTATTTATCGTTTTAAGCAAGTCACAGTCATTATTGGATTCGAGTTCATAATAAACACATATCAAGAAACACTTTTGGCAAAATATAGAAGCCTCGAAATTTAATAACGGAACAACTGGAAGGGTGGTAAACAATTTCATACCGTAGTTTGAATGAGACATTTTTATTCGTACATCCAGTTTGCAATAGAAAACCAATATCGGAAATATTTTGTATGTTTTTTTTGTTGTATTGGGATTCCTCGTCAATCTGTCTGGTGGTGCATTTTATAAACAATCAATATCATGTAACTAAAGATAGTACTAACGCATATATTACAAACGTGCTCAAGCAGATTGTATTCCACTCACTTCACTTATCTTTGTTGTTCAAATGATTCTTTCATTCCTCCCTTGAGACGTGAACACAATCGTACGTCTCTAAAATATACCCTACCTCACACTCCAGAAATATTTTCCCATATATATGAACAACTAATTTATTTATTCTGCATATACAATGTCAATGGTTATGTGTAGAATTAACCTACAGGTTCTGATGAACAAATATCATATGGTTATCTTACGTAAACATCTGATTTATTTTTTTAAACATTGGCATTACAATTAGCTATCAGATTGATGTTACGTGTTTTTTGTATCATATTAAAGTTCAGAGAACTGATTGTACTGTCTGAAATCTGTGAAGTACATGTATACGAATTCTGTTCCTCGTGATTCGTATATTACTAACCAATATAAGTGTTGTTTATTGATATAAAATGTTTATCTGGGTAAAGGACAATACGAATTCTAGGATTAACATGAAGCTTCTAAAAGACGAACGTTGAATTATGTTCTGTTCTCAGTATCGTACATAGCTGTATAATATACTGAACAAACATCATCTTGAAATATCGACAAAATGTACAAATGTCAGTTTTCCTTAATTCTAATGATTCAACGTATTTCAATTTTCTGGCATGATTTCCGACATGAGAATAATTAGCAATGCCGTGATGTAATCTAAATATGCAAGTATCTTTTATCAAGCATTTTCAGTCTATTCTTAATGTAAATGAGCCATTCCTTACGATACTGATTTTATCAGCTGAGTTATTTATGAGACTTCCTTATCTACGATTTTCAAAATATTCAAAGAGTAAAGATGTAATACACTAAATTAAATTATTTGTGATAGACGCAACATGCTGATTGATGGCCTATTATTTTGTTCAATTTAAGACACAAGAGGAAGTGAATATTGTGTGTGTTTATATCGTTACTTTTAGAGTATTAGATCCAACTATCACCGGATTCACAAACCCTACAGAACCCAGAGAGTGAAAAAGAATTAAAACTCCAGACAAATATTGAAACCTTTCTTATCATTTCCCCCGTTCACAGTAAGGGTAATGCCAAATTTTAAAGTAAACTCGTGACGATTTGCCATAACTCTGATGTTGATGATTCATGGAAGAATGCGGTTCTCGTCCTTATAGTAAGCCAAATAGATTCAAGTCCAAGGTCCTGTGCTTCATCAACGGAGGTTTTGTGAAGAACACCGGTTTGTGGATCAAAATATTTGCATCAGTTACAATACATGTATGCTATACCAGTTTTATGCAAAAAGGTGTATAATATGTAAAACTAAAAGAAGAGATAGAATTTCCATTTAATCTCACATGCAACTACAACTGGATTCTGTTCATCGAAGTCTACAGCCAAGTTAATAAGAATGCCTATATTATACAGTCCTGTAGAAGTTTGGTTTTGGTATGGTCAATTTGAAGGAAAACAGTGTAGTTTGTTCATGCAGGGTGTCGCTTTAGTAATAACTGAATGAAGTGCCGAAAATGGTGCTTTTTTCAGAGTTATGCTATTTCATTTAAAAATCACTGATTTTGAACAACCAAATAGAATACTTTGCTTGGATATTTCACTTCATATGCTTATGTAATTATACAGACAATTCATTTTAGTTGTATATATATATTATTTCATCAATTTTCGACAAAAAGTAAATAAATAATATGGGTTTAACTAAAGGTAGTGACTTGTTATAGATTTTGCCAAATTCTGCCAATCGATGTTTGACAGCATTTACAAATACTTGCAGTACTGAAAATAATCATGATCTCAACAGCTTATTTTGCAGATTTATTTACTTTTGAAACAAAAAAGTCATACATTACAACTGAACTTCATTGAACATTTGTATTATTGCGTCATTTCGGGTCACCAAAAAGGGTCATATTTTGTAGTGTCCGCGACTCTCTCACGCCACCAAATATGAGATACAGAGCCAATTTTATTGCCATATAAAATGCCTTTGACACATGTTTCCACATCTGAAGTGCTTCATTCATATGTCTATTAGTTTTTTTTCACAATTTGTGAAAAACTTTGTCCGCAACAGAGCAGTGTCCGCAGCACAAATATAAAATATGCCTCTAATTTTTAGATTCATCAAGATTGTTTATGTTTTTTTTTCTTAATATCTTTGTATCGATTAGAGTAATGAAAATATACTAAAGAAATACCAAAGTATAATTATTTTTTCTGCACAGAATGACATAAAAATGAAATTGGTGTACTTTTCCAATGATCTGGTAAGAAATATTTGAAATATTCTAACAATTTTGATAAATATATAATTCAAAGTAGAAGGATGTGTAAAGAAAAAAACGTATGTGACTTGTCTTAGAACAAACAAATAATTAACACATATTTGTTTCTGATTTTTGTATTGCGGACACTGTTTATTGTGTTAATACTAAGTTTAATTTCAGCATAACTAGACCTATCAATGAATTGTGATTAAATGATTACCCCCTCCCCCCCGAAAAATGCAATTAGTGAACAAGAGAACATTTCTACAGAGCATGCAAATAGTTGACTAGAATAATTGTGTAATGGCACATTAATGGAATGGTACATACATTTTTATTGCATATTGTGTACTAGTTAAGACAAATTAAACAGAGTATACGAAACAATTGCTTAAGTTTTTTCTTTCGGTAATTCAAAAAATTTACTTCATTGAACCATTCGGAAAGAAACTACAATTACAATGTATACAATTCCATAACATGCCAATGCATAATTACTATTCATTTGCAGGGACATAAATAAAGATGACACAAGCTCTCATATCAATCCAAATGCTATTCTTTGCAATGCAATAAATAACTAAGGTCACAGAGACATAATTCTGCAATGTATCACAACTTATGCAAGAATAATATGTTGTGCACATCTTCTATTCAACTACAATACATACGAGAAATTTGAAAAGAATCCCTCAAAAATAAATTCAAATGTTCCTCTTTTCTGATGCTATAAATGACTGACATGAAGGGAACATATCTGCAAAGTATGCCAACTTCAATATTATCAATACATTGTGCACATCTTCCATGCACACATAATAAATTTAAATAAAACTTGGGAAAACATTTCTTCTAAAAATGGAGATAAAAAATTTGAAAAAGTTCCCACAAAAAATGTAAGAGAAATATTCACCACAAGCTTCTACACCATTTGGGAACACACCATTGGACCAACCAACAAGGGGTCATAATTTTACATTTGACATTTGGCATACATATTAATGCCATTCAAATCTTCTATCCAGCCATAATGTATATATATATATTTTTTTTCTCAAAAATTCTCGCAAAAAAGTAAGAGAACTATTCTCCAAAATTTGGGGACAATCTGTGTGACCGACCAACTTTCACTGGGACATTAATCTACCTATGCGACCTTTGGCATGAATAATCATACCATGCAAATTTATCCAACCACAATGTACACAAAAAATTGAAAAAGTTTGCGCAAAAAAGGTAACAGAAATATTCACCCCATGCTCCTATTTCATTTGGGGACAGACCACGCAACCAACCATCCGACCGACCCACTGACTGAATGACTGAACCACCGACCAACCGACTGACCAACCAACCAACCAACCAACCAACCAACCAACCAACAACCAACCAACCAACCAACAACCAACCAACCAACCAACCGACCAACCATTTCCAATACATTCCTGAAAACTTTGTTTACGGGGGTATAAATAGTTTAGGTGGAGAAATACCTTACAGTATGCATATAAAACAAACCTTTCAAGGGTTGACTACTTACAAAAAGAGTTATTTGTTATCTACCATACACATGATACATCGTAGTAAGTGGATATAAATGGTTGAAATGATCATTAACTATTACAAATTTAAAATTATTTTTGTATGTAGACCTTATAATAGCAACTATATAGTGTCCGCAACACAATAATGCATTGTTAAGGAAAGCAATTTAGCTCTAAATGTCTTTAAGCACGCGTCATATAGTCTTTTCACTTCCATCGAAAGTCCTTACAGTTCGATATAATTGGATACCTTTCTACTCAGTCCCAGGTGTAAGCTGTAAAAGCTATGTAAAGATGATGACAATATTTTTGTTCATTTTTGAAGTTTTGACTCAATAAAACCATGTTAAAACTTGGTACCTGTCCAACAAAACTGTTAATTTCATGGTACACACTAATTCATTTTTTGTCAAAAAAAACCACTTTGGCGATAAATATAGTGAAAATGTCGTTTTCAATTGTGGTGTACAAATACATACAGTATACTATACAATGCTAATTACCCACTGTCAAAATATGTTCATCATAATACCAAAACCATTAAATATATCAAATATAGGATAAACAAACCGTCACATTTCACTGGTTTGATGATTTCTGTTTCATTTTAGTATTACATTAAGCATATAGACCAGAAAAGGATTCCTATAAGAAAATAGAGACACTAAGACATCGTACCTTCCCCTAAAATACGCAGTTCTATAACGTGTATGATATATACTTCAGCGTTTAGAATAAACATAATCATAAAAACATATAACAGCGACAATTATAGGAAAGCATCTGACAGCATATAATCTGACGACTTTTCTTTCTAGTTTTAGCCATATTGAATGGTGTTCTGTATATATATATGTGGGGGTTTACGTCGCACCAACTTATCCAGCTGTAACAGTGGATGAAAACCCCCGGGCGTACACTTGGGCAGAACCATAGACCTCCTGTAAGCTAGTTAGAACACTTAATCACATGTGAAATTTGTCAGGTCTCAGATGGATTCGAACCCACTGCGGTGAGGAGCATGTGATTACTAGTTATATACCATAGCCACGCCACTATGTTATATGGTGTAGGAGAGTAGGTGTGTCGAATGATTGTTATATAGAACGATGCGGGTGAATGATAGCTATGTTCAAAATAAAAGCTGACAAAAGTCTCAATAATTTTTATGTCTAATTGAGAAAACCCAGCCGAATATGAAAGCCCGAAAGTGTACTTTATCCTGGTATGAAATTGTAAATAATATATCCCATGTTATTCCAGAGCTATTTTCTAAACAATATATACGCAAAAATACATACATTTTTTCTGTTGAATTATTAGATGTACAAACAATATGCTTTCCTTATTTGTCTGATACAACATGAATAATATTTCGGAAATGTAATTGGCGATGCAAAGTAAATGTCTAACGCAGATATTCTGATTTTATATTGATATCAAAACTGTTTTTTTTTTTTTTGCTAAGTCGTAAATAAAATTATAATCAAGATAGATAGTTTAGCAATACAACAACTCCATACACAATATTGACCCTCTACCAGAGCTTTGGGTGCCACTAGAATGCTTGGTAAGCTCTAGTCTCAAGAAATGTCTGGGAAAATTTGTTAATGGTCAGCTCTCGGGACATAAACTTTGTTAGTTTACCCATAGGGAAGTAAGTTATCATATTATTATGTCTTCTTTGGTACTAAAATGATAAACTTAAGCTCTCCTCCGATGATTTGAATCCAGAATATTTTGAATCGTAAGTAACAAGAGAAAAAACATAACTATCTCGCAGTTCTGATAAAACAATGGAAATTTAACTTTTAGTGTTTATAGAGTTATGAATTCGAAGAAAAGTTGGTTAACAAGCACAGCAATTTGACATATTTGCTGAACCAAATATGTAGTTAAATTATCAAAATAAACTCCTTTCATGCTAAATTTAGGTAAATGTTGATTAAAGCGAATATGATGTCTGGGAAACAAAACACGAATGATTTAGTTCTACATTTTTAGGATTTGGCGTGTGCATTTGGGTAATGCAGATTCATACTGGAATGAAACGAAAATTAAAAATCAACTTTGACATTTTAAAATGTAATCAAATATAAATTACGCGTTTGATTAATATATAATTATGTCACTGAAATACCAAATCATCGATTCATTAGAAAAATTAACAGTTCAAATACAAGCATTTCATGTCTTCATATACGGTGGAGAAATACCAAGTTACGTGTCAACCTGGTAAACACATCTGTACATAATTACGTGGTACCGTGCTTCCGAGTAATGGAATTTAAAACGCATTGTGCAACAAACTGTCAACACTACTGAGAAATGATATTTTAAAAGGATTATTTATCGTCTGAAATGTGAGAAATTATGTACATTGTTGTCTCAAATAATACAGTTGAAAATGATGCTTAAAAATGTAGCCTTAGACGTTACAGGTCCAGTCAGTGAAAAGGTCATGTGAAGAAACGGAGGGAATGCAATATAATAACAGCAATATTACTTGAGATAAAATTCACTAAATTGGAACTATAAACTAGTTGAATTACTTTTTAAACTTTTATTTATTTGCAGAATCTTAAGAAAGGACCATCTAAGGATGCTACAGACCAAGTTTGGTGATGATCTATCCATTGGTTCATGAGAAGAAGACGTTCAAAGGTATTTCTATTTTAGCTCTAGCGGCCCCTAATAGGGGCCAACCATTTTTATTTGAACAAATCCGATAAAGTCCTTATAAGGATACTTCTGACCATGTTTGGTGATGATCCATCCATCGGTTCATGAGGAGAAGATGATTAAAGTTTTTTTTCCTATTTTTAGCTCTAGTGACCCCTAAAAGGGACCAACTGGTATAATATGAGGAAATTGCAGTTAGAACGTCATAAGGCTCCTGCACAGCATATTTGAAAATTTGAAGTGAATCCGACTGGTAGTTTTTGAGGAGAAGACCATTGTTGACGCCAGACAACGGACGACCGACGCCAGTGCATCCACCTACCCATCGTAATAACTCACCCGCAAGTTCCGGTTCTGGTGAGCTAAAAACGCACAAACAAAACACTTCCCCATTATGTTATCTCCCTCCAATGCCCCAACCAAACACATATGACCATACAATATAAATGGGGTACAAAACGCAGTCTTCCAATGAGTACTGCCTCGGAAGCTACGGGAAGTAAGACAAATATTATAGGCCCAACCTCACACTTACTTGATGAGAAACAAAACAATGAGGAATTACTGAACTTCTGGGCGGATTAAACAGGGCTTCATGTCGGAGTTAACATCGGAAAAACATATAAAGCAATCTAACATATACAAAAATATACCAGCATACCTCTTACTAGAATATATTTTTAAATACTTTATCTTATCAAACATCACGCACATCAGCAGCACATTATGTAAACAATCAATACCATGTGTCTGAGTACGCTGCTCACATATTTTACAACCATGCCTAAACTGATTATGTTTTCTCTTTTATTATATTTGACTTAATAATGTCGCTAACATAACTCTAAACTTTCGTCCCGTAAGACGTACTAGTGTATAATGAATTATCCAAGAAACAATTTCTTGTATGATTTTTTTTCCTTTCATACATAACCAATGAATTTACTATTCTACACCGATGTAACAATGAGTCATAGAATATACTCGATATACAAAGTACAATATCATACGTTTGAATAAAGTTCGCGGATTTGAAAGAGGTATCAGAATGGAATCAAGTATCAAGTGATGCCATCATTGCGGCACACCGCCATTTGAGTTGTGAATCAATATAAATGGCCATGCTGAGTGAACATTACTAGTAGTGAATCAATCTAGAATTAACAAGAGAAGTTTGATACAAAGTATATGGATATTAAATATTGTTATCAATTTCAGGGCATCTTATATAACTGCAAGCTTTTTTAAAAAAAATCACTTCTTGAAATACGTGTTAACAAACAGAACAAAATGTCAGTTTTATTATTCAAGCGTTCAATCGTATTAGCATTTCATAAATGATTTCCGACAAGAGAATATTAGCAACGTCATGATGTAATCTAACTAAGAAATTCCTTTTAACTAGCATTTTCAGTCTATTCATTAAGTTCGTTAGCTATTCCTTTTAAGATACTGTTTATATCGGCGGTGGTTTTACTTCCGAATTTACCTATATGATTTTCTTTAGCCTTGCTGAACACTGTCTTAAAGGTGGTGGCTCTCAGAAAGAAGCCACCGGCTCCTTGTAGAAGGGTTTGTTGGTACTGGTTAGAATGCAGCCCTGGAAAACAAACTTGGTGGAAAACGGCGCTAAACCCAGTGAAAAAAATCCATCAGATAGACTGCTTTGTCCTCCATTTACGGAACACTTAATAAGAATCACTTAATATCTGACTTTATTTGTCCATATAGTAGTATTTCCTGTATATCTAATCATGGCGTCACAAATAACTAATTCTAAAACTTCCTCTTCATTTGTATACTGCGTTATTCAGATATCTATTTTTGTAGGAATCCTTTTCATATCTACATTATATTATCTCTTATTATAAAAATAATCAATGAAAGTGTAGATATTTAGTTCAATAAACTACAGTAAAATCTGTCAACAAAGGCCACATTTAAGAAAAACAAAATGTGGCCTTTGTTGACAGATGGTCAATATTCGGGGTCAGTTTGTTCTAAATAATCAGTGACGCTTTTCAACGAATTGCCCTTATCCACATGGTGTTCTTTATTCAGAGGTGGCCGCAAACACAGGTTTGGCTGTATATTAGTTATTTGATAGACCTTACAGGTTAGTCGGTTTCCTATTGTCATAACGGACTAAGTAGGATATCAGATGAAGGGGTAATTTTGTACGAACAATTGACAATGACTGTGAAACAAATACCTTTTTGATAAGCATGCATACCAGATTGTCCCTTCAAAACTCAATCAAATAATTATCGTATTGCAAACCCTTAACAAATATAATCTTAATTGCGCGATTCACTATATTGTAAATGTTGACGTTAATGTTTTTTCCTTGGAGATTGATAAGAAATGATACTTTTGATTTCTCCAATGTATAATGCGTGTTAGAAATTTCATAATTCGAAGAATAATAATTGAATAACGAAGATGGCTGCCATTAATAGCCTCTCACTCATTTCGGGAGTATTCATACAACATCATTCCACGCCAACATTTGTATTAGGTCAATTTGATAACAAGAGGGCCACTATGGCCCTGCATCGCTCATCAGAATAAATGTTAATTAACTTTTTACTAAAAAGGTAATAAAGGTACACTTGTGGGCAAATAATGGTGAAAAATAATAAACTCGATAAAGGACCATCAAATGATACTACAAAGGAATATTCGTGATAACTGAAAGATGCCACGGACCAAATTTGGTAATGATCCAACCACTGGTTCATCCATAGAACCATGAAAAAATGTCATTTTAAGGTATTTCTATTTTTAGCTCTAGCGGCCCCTAATAGGGGCCAACCATTTTTATTTGAGCAAATCTGATAAAAGTCTATCTAATTATGCTACAGACCAAGTTTGGTGATGATCCGTCCATTGGTTCATGAGAAGATGATAAAAGGTTTTTCTATTTTTAGCTCTAGTGACCCCTAAAAGGGGCCAATTAGTATAATATGAGAAAATTGCAGTTAGAACGTCAAAAGGCTTCATGAAATTTGAAGTAAGTTCGACTGGTAGTTTCTGAGGAGAAGACCATTGTTGACGCCAGACGACGGTCGCAGGAGTATCCACCTACCCATCCTAATAGCTCACCCCGAACCATCGGTTCTGGTGAGCTAAAACTGAAGCAAACATGTAATAATGTAATTAAAGATATACTTTTAAAAGCCTTAAAACTGTACAAATAGACTATGGTAAACACAATGTAAGCGGATAATAGTCATTTTATGATAATTTGTGAAAAAAAATGACCTTTTAAACGTCACATACCTATTGGCAACGGTCATTCGAAATTTTCAACGGAGAGCAAACATAGCCATATTTATAATATTTCCCTATTAACAGGCTCGTCTACAATCCGTCATCAGTTTAATAACCCACGTGAAATGATAAACAAGAGGCTGGAGAAGAATTGATATTTTTTTAATGTCTAGCGTGGATATGTTTTGCAATGTGATTCTCGACATTATCCTTAGCCAAATAATGACAAATCGGGATGATTGTTTCCAGATATTAATTATTGTACAAAAGTTCCATGCATATCTGATAAATCATTTCGTGCGTGTAATTACATTAATTAAATAAATTTCCGATGACACCTACGCAGGTAAGCTAGAACTTTCTACACAATACATAAATAAGGCAAACAGCAAGGAGGAAAGGAAATCGCATAGAAAAATGGAAAATGTCAGACAATCAGCTATATAAGGAAGAAAACGAAGCGTGCCGAACTTAATGTATACAGACTTATCATTGGTAATATCTACATATTGCAAATTTAAGTCAATTATATATTTCTGCATCGCGTGCAGATATATACATCAATACACTGATCTTGTATTACTTTCATCAGCATCTATCAAAAGTCAATTATCCGCGGATGATTTTCCTAGTGCCGAATAACATGAAGTAATTTGTTATTGTCCTTGAATTAAACTCATTTACGTGGAATTTGAGGATTGTCTGATCGTAATACTAGATACTTAAATAAGCAAGTTGTTCAATAATTAAAATCTAGCGACTTAATTAAGCAAGATGTGTTATTACTGACTTGAAGCAATGCCTGTACAATACTAGCATAACTCAGTGGGTAAGTCCAATAAGGCAATTAATTGAAAGCGGTTTCAAAGTTGATGTAATATTTATAACTTATGTAATTAAACAAGGAATTCAGTAAGGCAGTGGAAAAGGAAATATTAAATCAAAGTATAATACTTGTAACCCTACATGATCTACGTCTAAATATAGTCCAATATTTGTGTTAGATGAAAAAACTACATGTACTGCAGCAACACAAGAAACAGAAAGCGTAACTTATGCACAAGAAATAATGAAAAATCAAACCATGTCATATATTTTCAGCTCAATGGTAATATTATCAGTAGTTAAGTAAAAATACAACCTATATGTGACACAATGAATTAGATTGAAGACATTAATTGATTGTTTGTCTCATTGAAAGTGCCAGGCATATATATATGTTCTCTTTTGAGGCTGACCGACCATTCTGAGATAAAACAAGACATTAGGGTACGAGCACGTTTAATTTTAACATATCATATAGAACTACATACGGACCGCTTGAATGTCAGTTTTAAATTGAAATACGTTTACTTGCTTTGCACCATACAGAAGTGTTGTACATTAAGGAGACAATCAATAAAAGTTCTAATATCAACAAACATAGGTCAGTGATAATATTTTTATCCTTGCTCAGGGGTCGCTTGTATTAAGTCGAGACGTATATATATGTGTAAATAACTAAATATATCTATCAAGGTCAAATGAGGATATAACAAAATCAGACTACACGCGAAAAATTCTCAAACAGGTAAATAATCCTGATTCAGGATGTTAGATTTTGATATTTAGACATTTTTGGTAATACAATCAGTACTCTGCTCACACTTGCGCGCAGAACAATAAAAAAGGGCGTGTATTTTCATTTTGGGGATACGAAAGAGGCGTGCTCGCCGCCCTAGTCATGTCGACTCTAGTCAACTCCATTCGAATCTGTCAGATTCAGTTAACTACATATTTTGCTGGAATTAATTTTTGATTGATAATCTTACTTGGACTTACGATCGGTGATAGATTAGTTTCGTTTAATTCAAATTTACGGTTAATATTTTATTTTATTTGGAAACCTTGTTTGAACTTGCAATCAAACAACAGTGATATCAACATGTGGAGTTGTTTTGTATTCGCACATACGACGATTCCGTTCCCCACGAACTCCGAGCGTGTTTAGCCAGTACATAAACCACATACAGACAGCCTTTGGACAATAATATATACATACCTACCATCGGTAAAAAAGCCAACACGTACAACTGGGGGGAAACCGAAGCGCTTACATACATGCCGTAAGATGCTCATATGAAATGTACAGGACTGGAGAATGTCGGAATGAGAATTATTTGGACACATGATCATCTTGGATATCTTCATTATATGTATATATGTCTACATTGGGATATTTTAAAATGCACGAACATATGTATACGAGGGTTGTTCGATAGGTAATTCGTATTGTACGACATTTCAAAAGCATTCGACTCAAATAGTAAAATGAACATTTCATCCCTTCAAAGTATTCTCCGCGGTTTGAAATATATAATTTCAATCTCTGAATCCATCTCTGAAATGCGTCACGGTACGCTGACGACGTATACATCTGAGACACTGACTGATGGGTCAATGACCTGTCAAGACTTGTATCGATGACCAGATAAGAACATTTTAAGTTTTGCAAAAAGAAAATAAATCGCATTAGGATAGATCTGAAGAGTATGGTGGATGTGGCCAGACGGTAACCTCATCCGATTTCAAACATTGCTTTACAAGCTCAGATGTATGTGATGGAGCATTATCATGTAGTAGACGATCATACCTAAATCCCGACACAGGGCATCTGTTTCTGGCAATAGTTCTTGAGCTTTTTGAGTTTAACATATCTGTAATACCGACCTGTAACACTTTTGCTCTTCGGCACCGGAATTTGTACAGCTATACCATCACAAGAGAAGAATGTGCAATAAAGGACTATCTTTGTGCTCATGGTCCTTTTGGCAACTACAGGCCTTCTACCCTGTTTGGTGAGCAATATTTTTTTCCAATTTTTCTTACTGGTTCAAAAAAATGAACCCATGTTTCGCCACCATTAACAATGTTTGCAAATTTCTTTGATTGAAGTTTGTTTGGAAGCATCTTTGAGCAATTGCTTAACGGTTTGTACTCGTATCCTTTTTTGGTCATTTGTCAATATATGGGGTATCAATCTGGCTGAAATATTCCGTACTTGCAATATACGCTTCAAAATGAAATGAACCCGCGATAGCAATGTGCCAACAGCTTTAGCAATATCACGAATCGTGTACCTGGCATCATTTTCAATAATTGCCCTGTTTTGGAGACATTTGTCTTACCTGTTACAGTCACAAGTCGGCCAGATTTTGCTGCGTCTTCGACGGACTCTGTGTCGGTAAGAAATTTCTTTCTCCACCTACGGACTGTCTCATAAGCTACCTTATCACACCCATAAACTTCTCCCAATTCTGTAAACATCTGCTTTACAGAACGACCGAGTTTCTTTTATATTCTCAACCCGTTTCCCAACCATTTTTACATCAGTGGTCAACGACTGGCTCTATTGCAATGACTGTAAGTTTAAAACTGCGAAGAGCTGAAGGCTCGAGATTTCACCATTGGAAAGGTATTGGATAGAGCTATTCAGGTGTATCAAAATCCATAAAATCGTGCAAAAGCGTTATTGCACTGTGATACAATACACATAACATATCGAACAACCCTCGTATATTGTTTCGTTTCGATTGGGAAATATTAGGAAATTGGTTTCATTAACACTGAATTATGAAGGGCGAAAATGGAAGCCACATGCATCATACCGGAATAGAATACGATTCTAACACAATCTTAAGCATCATGTTGAAGAGCAACTGTAATAATGAGGACAGATTAAAACTTCCTCGCCCACTAATGACAATGCCCTAAATATCGTGCACTTAAAGAGTTGAATGTATATCGTTAAACGATAGAGAAATAACCAAAACAAGAAGCATTAATGCAAAACGTGCAAACTCTGCGAAAATCATTCGTGGCAATATTTCTGTGTTATATGTATAGTCTATGAATACACCACTCAATTCAGTCTACTCTTGGCGATATTCTGGTGCCTTTCCCTTAACTTAGCATCGTTACATGCTATTAAACTGCAGTATCCCATCAGGTCCTATGAATATTGCATATACAATGAGCTTTAGATTTATTTCAGGCCTCAAAGATATTCTCATTGAACACTGTCTGCTATGTGTATTTATTAATGATGTGTCACAATCAGCTTTTTGTTAGTGATTTGTTGACCATCTTGTAAGCGACCAGACAGTATTACTTGGCCATCTTTCAGTATACCCATGACCTTTCCCTATAAATTCGAATAATTATCGGCTAAATATAGACAGACAAAAAACAACGTCGTTTTGCCAAAGACGAGCAAAACCAAATTTCCGAACAATTTGCAAAAATTGTTCAATTCTTTGCCAACAGAATACATATTCGACAATTACATCGTTGTACTTTCAAAACACGTGTTTGGAACAATGATTGGCCTTACCGAAAGTTTCCTTGATTTAATTGAATGTGTTTAGTTGACTTGAAAACCAACAAATATGGAATGAAAGTGGTGAAAATCGGTTTCACAAAATTCCCATTGCACTTACTAACATTTATTTGAGTTCGAAAAAACAGCAGAGTTTTGATGGTGGAATATGTCAAAGGACTACTCAACTAAAACAATATAATGGCTTATCTGCCAACGTATTTGGAATTGTCTTCCCTAGCGTGTAACATAAACAACTTTGTTTCTAACTACAATAAGGTGCAAACTGAAAATGGTTCACAGCCAGTGGTAAAGCATATATTAGTATTGATCACACAATGCATGCATAATGCAGGCGTGCAAGTTTTGCCTAAGCCTGCCTACAATCCAGATCTATTTGACCTTCGGATTTACAAATGCACCAGACAACGCTTTTGCCATTATCTAGTTGTGAACCTTTTGGATTTCAGCACATTTCTAGAACTGATGTATGAAATGCACTATTATATGCATTCCATATATGTTATTTCTAAGGTAGCATCACTCTTTGAAGATATTATCTCTGAAATACTTGTCATATATAAACTCTTATATGATATTTATTTATTTCCATCGAAATGCCATGTTAACAATTTAATGTGGACAAACTTATTTTGTTACAATTTCAAATAGATATTTCAAATTGAATAGAAGACGTAGCAGAGACATACACTTGATGAAAATAATTCAATGATTATAATTTATGGTGTTGTATGGTATTATTAAAGATAAATTAATTCTCTAATAATATCATCAAAAGACCGAAAATAGTTCCTGAAATCAAATAATGCTACATATAAAGGAAACATATTATCAAACGGAATATTTGTAAGATACAGAATAATTTCGATAAATCGACGTCTTACCCCCTGAATAATTTTAGCATTTATCTATTACAATACAAACATACCGAGCGTGCTCACACATATTTATGATCCAGAACGCACTAGTAAAGAGTAATTTAAAAAAAAATATCATAATCGGGTTTAAAATGAAATAAAATGGAACACATCACGTGCTACAATTCGTTCTTTATTAGTTGAACCTAATCGGAATGAGAAATACATCACGAACAATTATATAGAGCACCATAACAACACGGAACAAAAACTATCTTACAGATAAGAGACGACCCAGATTGATGGAACACAACACCAAACCAAGAATGCAATGACGAATATTCAGTAGACAATATAATCAATGAGAAAAATCTTGATGAACACCGCAATGGTGGACAGATTATGACATCATGAAGTTTTATTTATGAAAAGTTCTACTACATATGCAACAACGACTCTTTCTTGTATCATTACTTCACGTGCAGGTCGATACATCAAAATATCGATCGACATAAAATATAAACACTTTTCAGCAATATGTTCAAAAACACGCAAACCAAGGTTTGTGCCCAACCATTACATAAATTAAACTAATATGTCAAAAAGTTCTATATCACTACTACAAATAAAAGATTCTAGAATAGAAACACATGCCGAAAAAACATTAAAATACTACCTTCTACAAAACCCATCAATCCAAACCTACATAAAATGGAGGACAAATACAGTGTCCCGGAGACACTGACTTGGAACGTTCTGCAGCACAGTCACAAGGGGTTCATACTAGTTTTGTGGCCCTCAACGTTACACTTACCGCCAGGAAAACAAAATACATAAATAAACAATAGACAGAAACAAACATAAAAGAAAGTACTATCAATGGCAAGCAAATTACGAGTTAATTTTTCTCGAACTCCCAAACATACAACGAACCAACGAAACTAAACGAAGCAAGGTCATTATATTTCATAGTAAAAGTTAAATAATATCTATATTGGAAAGTAAAATCATTCTAAATTTGATGGCGTATACCAATGCTGGACCGCTTAACTTAGTCGGAACAAATGAGAGAACCAGGATAATCACAACCAAAGGAAACACAATCATACGGGGTTTATGAAGAAATGACCATAAACTCTTATATGTCTTTGGCCTCAAAGAAATATTTATTTCGACGAATACATCACCGCATTCCTTATACAGATTCTGACGTGAATAAGGACTGGTTGCTTCTTCAGATTCATCTAATTTTTTGCAAATTGAGAATATATGCGTCTACCAGTTAGAAAATAGGGTTAGAAATGGATTTACACCGATAACAGAACTGATCGAGGAAAAAGGTTTAATTTTCACTCTAAAGGAGTTGTGGAATAACGCGGGATGGGCGTCCACGCTGACACTTGATAACAAATGTCTGTCTGCTGACAAATTTGGCAGGCAACCTTGGAAGTCATGTATTTGTTCAATTTGTCTGTCGTCATTTGCAGTTGTAGCAGCCAGCTAGTGTGAAAAAAATTGAATCCCGCAACTTGTTCCGTGTTTTTAACTTCCCAGACTCGAGCAACATTGACACCATTAATTTCCTTTTTCATAATTATTTGTTATCGAGGCACATGTTTTGTCTTTATTTTGGACGTTCGTTCACGCAATATGCCTCCATTAATACCTTTTTCCTTAATACCGTTTTCCTCTCTGCCTAACAATTTCTCTGTGATCTGCGCCTTTTAACTTTCCCTTAGCTAGTATTTACGTGTGTGATTTCTGTGATGTTTTGTACTATTGCATGTGTACCATGTTTGTTCAGTAATACTTTCTAGTGGCTTCCGTGGTTATGGTGTATGACTAGTAATTACTAGTCTCTCACCGCTGTGAGTTCGAATCCAATCTAGAACGAAAGTTCATAAGAAAGGAAGCTGTTCAGCTACATTACGGAATGTCGGTGGTTCTAACCAGGCGTACACTTGGGATCATCCTCCACCGTTTACACTGGAAAAGACACTGGCTGTTAATACGACGTAAAACCCAAACGAAGAATTAGAAGTTGGATGTGAATTATACTACACAGCAATCAAAATAGATTTGTCATTGTAATTCACAGGTTTCAATTTTTATTCAAGAATCGAATTATCACTTGCATAAAACAACACTTGTGTTTGTTGAAAAAACAGAATGAAGTAGTGACCACGTCATATCAGTGACGGGCGATTAATTAGAATGGTTTGTAATTTATTGAATGCATTTCAACATTTCATGTAACACTAATTCATGGTCTACGTTTACCGCTCTCATCTCATTTCAATAAATCTAATTTCAGACGCATAAAATATGGCAATGGAGTGGAAACTCTTAATATGAATTATGTGGGGATTTAAGTTCGTTTTAATTGCTTTCTAAAGAAAAAAAATCACAAATATTTGATATTTTGCATCACAAACCCTAGATATATGTATGAATATGTAAAAGTCATGTAATAGAATACATATATTAAATTTACAATATTATTATTTTCCTAATTGTGAAGATATTGTGCGATCACGCAATATGCAAACATTTTTTTATCAAATATTGTTAGCGTGGTACTTATTCTCAACAACTGTGTGTTTTTGTTAACATAAATTCTGTAGCATTAGATTTCCGTGCCAATGGCAAGACCATGGATATGGGACATTAATTTTGAACTTGCATGTGTGTTCTGTAGATGAACATTGTGCGTAATGTCATGAAAGTAACAAAACGAACTATCAAAAGCGAAATAGTCGATTTATACCATGTAATGCGAGTTTATCGCATTTAATTTTTAGTATATAAAGTGAAGATTATCATCCGCGGGATCTAAACGCATTACAATTATACTCGGCTTGCATTGGAACTGACATAAGTGGAGGAGTCAATGTCTTGTGTTGCATTATTTTACACGCGTAAGTGAACATTCAATGTAAAGTTCATATGAGTGCCACCTCTTTTGACTTTATCTTGAGACCCGTTATGGTTAATGAAATGAATTGAACATTGTCATTGAATGCTAATACTTCCATTCATCAAAAGTCCGAACCCGCGACCATGGTCCAGTTGTTAGTGCGCTGGACTGGTAACCCGGCCATCCAGGTTACAATTCCGGTCGCTGCAGGTCATTCACTTCTATGAAAATTTGACAAGTCGATTGTCGATATGTGTCGAAGTTGCTGGCTCCTTTTAGAATGAATGGTAAGTTAGTACTGGTTAGTATACAGTCCAGGAAAGCTGGTTAGGTGAACCTTCCGCCGTACATAACTGATTTCTTTTGAAAAACGGCGTTAAACCCAGTGACAATAAATGACATAAAACAAGCAAACAAAGGCCTAATAGACTATTTGTTTGCCTCTTGTGTTATGCAAGTGTATAAGATTGATGCTTTGTTCTGTTTTGCAAAGTTATAAGCTTGTCGAGGAGTTTTGTTCTTACACGGATCAACGAGTCATTCCGTCTGTGTTGTTTTTTTTTAACCCCGAGTCATCTCCTGATCTAAAATTTGGTTTATAACGATTTGTTGTCAATTATTTCCATAACTTCAGAGATAAAAGGATTTCCAGGTGAAACATGCGTTTCGAATTTGCCTGTTAATTGCTATTTTTGTTTGTTTAAAACGTTTGATCTAATAACGTTTACAATGTGCCCTTTTAAAAACATCTGTTTGAAATTCATAATTATAAATCAAAAGAACGTATCATTCTACTATAAACAGAGATCAGACAAATGATTGCAATGTGCTTCATAGTCGTCAAACACGAACACTATTTTCAGAAGCTTGCTGCTCTCTCGGGACATACTTGCATCACGACAAAATCAACTTTACAAATTGGGATACGTGAAGCAAACGTACAGTGCATTATTGGTATTGAATGGTGATACTTAAATAACAGCTACTACTAGAATTAAATTTGATTGTCATTGCGAAAATACAATTACTTGGGATCATATATTCATTTCTGTTAGTTTCTATTGGCATTAAATGTCGCTGTATACTTTGACACATGGTTTGGAAGAGAACGTGAAAACGGATTCCTTGAAAACAACACGTGCGAACTTCATTTTTCCACACACATTACCACAGCAATGACCAAAACAATGCAACTCAGTTTAACAAACAGACAGAAACATATGTAAAAAAGAGAACTCTGGAAGCTAACTACCAAAACATAGACCCAACAACAAAGGGCTCACACAGACAAATAGCAGCACTTATAAATCATGACATCACAAAAATACCTATATGAATTATGTTCAATATAAGAAGACAATAGTAAATGTTCTAAGACGCCCATCTAAGACCTTTACCCATATTAAACTATTTATATTATTGTATTACCCAATATAACTTTGAAAAACAGTCGAGTTTACGATTACCCGACTACATGTATATCTTTTTGGCGGCGACCCTTAAGTTTCTAACAACAAATCCAAAGCACGAAGCTATTTTTGGTTGAATTGAACCTCCAATGTACGATAGGAGTTTCAGAAATATAATTAGAAAGGAAAGATTTCGCGTACTAGCTACCTTCCCTAGATTTTGTCAAGAAACCGTAAACATTTATTTTTCAAGCCTTATACTTAGTCCAAGGTTATAAAAATAAGAACAGTCTTCAAGCTCAAATCTCATTTCATTCCCGACCTATATAAAACAAACACATATGTTTTCAATATGTGTAAGAAAATAACTCAATTGACTTTAATTGACTTGAACAATAATATAATAAAATATCGATCTCGAGTTGTTTAACCTGGTATAGGTTCTTTTACCGTGCATTTGAGTTTCGTGCAAGTTATTCAACCAGACTGAATCATTCTACAGTAAATCTATGTAACAAATTAACAATTTGATTCCTGCATCATACAATAAACGAGAAACTCCTTGTCAATTATCATGTGATTAATGAATCTCATAATTTAGCTTTATAGTCCGAGAACAACATTACCAGTGAGTCATGATAAATTATAAAGTAAACCTAGACAGCCATTATAGTCTATTCCTGTCCAGCTGTCATATTACATACAGGTCATTAAAACCAATCATGGTTACCTCATATTGTAGGTTTCACGTCCAGGTCTGCATTGACAATTACGATGACAATATGGTATATAGAGGTAGAGAAGGTTAAGTTCGATTTAGCCATTACATATTACTAACAAACATTTCAAATCGTTTTGTACGTTAATATAATGACAAATCTAATCATAGACTATAGTTCTATGACTTTTGTTTCATATATCCTGTGTACATTATTTAAAATTTAACCCGACGTCAAAATTAAAAGTGTGTTTTAAATACAAACGTCATTTTCACTTTATTTGTCCCCCTAAAAAATTGCCCATGTTATACAGTCCTGTAGAAGTTTGGTATGGTCAATTTAAAGGAAAACAGTGATTTTTTGTTCATGCAGGATGTTGCTTTAGCTTGAAAACGATACATAACATGCCTATATACACAGGTGCCAAAAATGATGCATTTTTCAGAGTTATGTGGTTTCATTTAAAAATCACTAATTTTGAACAACCAAATAGAATACGTTACTTGGACATTTCACTTCATATACATACCTATGTTATTATAAAGACAATTCATTTTAGTTGTATACATATTTATTTCATCAATTTTTGACAAAAAAGAAACAAATGGTAAGGGCTTAACTAAAGGTACTGACTTGTTGCAGATTACAAATTCTGCCAATTTATGTTTAACAGCATTTAAAAATACGTACAATACTGAAAATAATCCTGATCAACAGCTTACGTCGCAGATTTATTTGCTGTTGATACAAACAAAAGTCATACATCGAACTGCACTTCATTCGAAATGTGTATTATTGTGTAATGTTGGGTCACTGAAAAGGGTCATATGAAAAGGGTCCACAATACAGACTCTCTCACTCCACAAAGTATGAGATACAGAGCCAATTTTATTGCTATATAAAATGCATTTGGCACATGTTTCATTGCTTCAGTGCTTCATTCATTTGTTTATTAGTTTTATCACAATTTGTGAAAACCTTTGTCCGCAATGGTGTACTGTCCGCAACACAAATATAACATAGGTCTCTAATTTTCAGATTCAAGATTTTTTTCCTTTTTTGCCTTAATATCTTTGTTTTGTTTAGAATCATGATAATATATTAAAGGAATACCATTGCATAATTTGTTTTTCTGACCAGAATGACTTGACAATGAAATTAGTGAATTTTTTCCATTATCTAGTGAGGACATTTGAAATGTTCTGACAACTTTAATAAATATACAATTCAAAAGGAGACGGATTGCTCAAGAACGTGCAAAAAAACACATATGTGACTTTTCTTAGAACCAAAGAATGATTAACTGACACTACAGGGTTTTATGTATGTTTAATATGTTAATATTAAGTTTCATTTTAGCAATAACTAATACCTATCACTGAATTGTGATCAAATACCCCCACTAAATAAAATGATGCAATTTAGTGGACAACGTCCAAGAGAGCATTTCTACAGGGCATGCAAATAGTTGACTGGAATAAATGTGTAATGACGTATTTTGAGAATGGTATTCACATTTTTATTGCATATTGTGTACTAGTTATGACAATCCCCTTGGGGAGAGGTACCCAACAAAGAGGGGGGTCTTACACATGATGCATTATAGTATGTGAATATAAATGATTGAAATAAACATTAACTAGTACAAATTTAAAATTATTGACATTTTTGTATGTAGATCCTTATAAGAGCAATAATGTAGTGCCCGCAACAAAATCATGCGTTGTAAAGGAAAACAATTTGCCACTAAATGTCTTTAAGCAGGCGTCATATAATCTTTGTACTTTCACCTACAGTCCTTACAGTTTGATATAATTGGATACCTTTCTATTCAGACCCAGATGTAAAGCTGTGAAAGCTATGATGACATTATTTTTGTACATTTTTGAAAAAGTTTTGACTCGTTAAAATTTTGTTAATAATTGCTTTGCAAAAAATTTGTGATAAATTGGTTGTAGTTGCTCAAAATCATACAAATTTATAATATATAGATTATGTTTTGTGACCTATCTGCATATAACAAATGTTACTTGTAGTGTCCGCAACGTTTTGTTCGCTAGTGTATTCAAATGTAGAATTCTTAATAAGGTAAGCTTAAGTACAATGTGTCAGACTCACATGGAATCACATTACACCACTTTATTGTCCAATTGGTAAAATATACGAGTTTTGTATCAAATGTGTCAATAAACAACTACAAATGGAACATAAATCAGTAGAATGAGATTAGAATCTATTCATTTGCTACAATAAAGTACAATAAATGTAAGAATGATTTAAAAGACTGTAAAAATAGATTTCCTGAGGATGTTACATGTAATGAATTCGATGTATCTAAGAGTCATGTTTGGTGAGGTTGTGGATGTGATGTTTGGCATAGAAAGCTGGGTGTATAGCACCTGGCAATTCTGAGAAGTCTTCTTTTGTTTCCTTTTAAAATCTTATTTAAACTGAGCTGGTAGTTTGAGAAGCTCATTCATGATTACATAGATCAAGGATTAGCTAGTCTGGGTTATTTTAGGGAGGGTGGGAATATTTCTATGAAGTTGTTTCTGGGAATTCTTTTCTGGGGAATAATATTCGAAAATTCTTTTTTGTTTTAATATTAATAAAAGTCTTCACGAGGTAGTTAGTGATGTTCAGCATGTTTTCCATCTAATACTCAGATTGAACTATAGGCTGGAAATAAGATAAAATTTATTATAAATAACACCACTATAAAGTGTAAACACGATTTTATCGGAAAATCTGTAACACCCATACACATGCTGAAATCGGTTCATTCTTTTCTGCATTCGGCTATAGTGGTGATTATGATAATGTAACTACTTGTAAATTAAAGAGAACATATGGTCATTTTGTGACAACTAGGCGACTCAATCACAGACACCTGCGAATGCTTGTGAGTTCATAAAATCCAGCAATGCCTCTGTACAAATTGTATTTCAACAAAGTCACGAACAAGATACGCGGGCATGCATTAAATCAGATTAACAGGATATCAATCACTTTACATCGTATTAAACCACATATTGGTGAAGTAGACGAGATTGATGTCTAATTCCGACAAAATAAAACAAGAGCCAAAAGGAATAAAAATTAGGAAAGAGAAATTGGATTTTATTTAAGTAACAAAAAACTCTCCGGTGAAAGAAACTGCAATGGAGGTAGCGTGCATTGTGTTCGTGTTTCCTGAACAAAGACAGTTTGATAGGGGCAATATCTCTAACGTATAGGACAATTACACATTGCACAAATCAATGTGCACCGGAGTACAACAAGGTAAACGCTTTATAAGCAAACAATGAGCCAATTTTCATGTAGATTAAGACTCACTGTCTGCAACTAACAATGTAAGGTTCATTCATGATGTATTTTTGTGCATTCATTTGGTACAACTTATGTTAAAAAGTAACTGGGTGAATTTACATAAACAATGAACAGACAAATCGAACTGCACGCTAGTCATTGACTCCATAATTTTGCCAAAATCGGGTTTTCACTCCATGCTACACGCACAAAACAATTAATGCTAATGTTTGATTAATACGGGTTAAATTGATTATAATGGAGATTTCAAAAAAATGACATTGCGTCCTTGTTTAATGACTCTTTTCGAGTTAAAGTCAATAAGTTGAATATCTAATTCAACATTTTGGTACAAACATTATTAAACATTAAACATTATTAAACATTATTCCAAAATAATAGTAAATTCAACGACATCAGCATGTTACTGAATTCATTTAAAGTGCGCGTGTGGAATTCAAATAATACATTTGAAACTGGTATATTTTGAACATTTGAAGCTGTCTTTTAATTGGAGTTTAGACAAGGTCATTTGACAAATTTTCCAGGTTTAGCGGTGAAGGAAGACCCGAGGGGTACACCTGGCTAGAACCACTGACATTCCGTATGCTAGCTGGAGAGCGTTCTTGTGTGTGAAATTTGTCTGATCCTGGGTACACTCGAACTCACAGCGGTGAGGGTTAGTGATTACTTGTCAGAAATCATAACTACTCGTCCAAAGAGGCCATCTGATTCATTTTGAACTCCTATTTGTTATTGATATATCTTGAACTACTGATATTTATATAAAGCTTAATGCTGGTATAATATCATATACAAATATCAGATGAAATATTCTAAAGGTATATAAAACAACATATTTATAAACATTTTGGTGGTATGTGTTATTCAATGTTTATGAAAGCATCATTACTCTATGAAATATTTAGTTTGAATTGTAACATGTATTACTTACTTTATACAGAATCTGTCAATGAATGTTCCACGCACGCTGAAACACATTCACAGTCGACTTTCTTTATTGGCTCAACTGAAAACAGAGACAAAACACAAAATTGAACGAATTCAGTTTAATCAGAATGTGCATACAAGAGCAGTCTACTTGGTAAGTACCTTTGGAATGGCACATTAATCCAACCGTTGGTATAAAAGAATGGTGCAAGAATATGTTGAAGAAAATGGTTCTCCTTGACAATGTGCAAAACAAGCCTTACACAGTTATTTGTATCGAGTTCCACTTAATGCCGGTATGGTCTCTTGCCGGCAGATCCTCGTGAATTGGTTACAACTGGTTGGGAAGCGTAAGATAATCTGAGCAGAAGCGTAGATATGGAATAATTTCTTTAGAAGATGCCCGGCAAATGTGCAATGCAAACAAATGTCGATATAGCGCGTACATAGTATATCTTTCATTGTTTATATTAAATCTATAATGGTTCACATGATACGTGCATGTTGAGTATTCTGCGTTGAAAGTTCAATGTCCTTTGTGTCTTTTATCCGTTGCTTTTCCAGTGATCCACTTCTATATATTTTCCCTAATCCGTTCTTTTACGATTTCCTCTATATTCAACAATTATGCGATCACATTAGCACAAGTCACATTAAACTGTAATTAATTTACAACATACACATTTATACTCATATTGACCTGATACATAATTAATCCGAATGTATATATCGTATCATTTAATTATTTCTTCAAAAGTGTGTAAGACCAATATTATCAAATTAAATAATATTTTGAACAATTATGTTTTACATATAGCTTCTTATTCTTCCATTTTTTGAATGTCCGAATTGATTGATGCAACAACTACTTTGACCAGAACCCGCTGACAAAATCCACATATGTGGTCAATCTCTGTTCTAAAGCCTGTCACACAACTGCCTATACTTGCTGCAAAAATATTGTCACATCATCCCCGCACCAAAATTAAAATTGATAGAGTATGTGACCAGAAAATTTGGCCCAGATACGAGTTTACCAGGAAAAGACGTCTTGACCAAAAATGAGTACGAGTAGATAAATACGAGTTTAATAGTATACAAACTGACTGAAGTACTAGCTGACTAGATACTGCCTCGAAGTCGCAGTCGATAAAGCATCTTAATTAATTACATAATAATGTCAATGTTCGGGTATATAGATAAGAAAATGATTCCTATGAAAAAAAAACAAAAACAAATCACCTCTTCCTAAATACTACCTTCCAGAACCCAAAACCAAAATGGAGGACAAAACACAGTCAGATTGTTATTTGACAATTTACAATTCAGAGTAATTTGGTCAACCTTGCTGTTCTTTTTTAATTTAGCGAGAGAACTTATCAATAGATATATTGTGCAAATGCACATATAACTATTTGCACTATACATTCACCATTCAGATGACATACAGGAAGAAACAAGGATTGGTCGACCATACGTTTTGAGAAATTGTCAAGACGTGAGAACATATAATGCCTTATTCTCGTTTTACGTTTCTAGTACTGGTAGAGTATTATTATATTATTCTCATAACATAACTGAATGGTTAATTATTTGAACTGTCCTAAATCGGTAATCGTAAAGTGTGTTAAATGTATATTATTTGTTCGTGGCCAATAACAGTATTAAAAAACATTATGAGGCTTTCGTGAGATAATTAAGACGCAAAAAAGTTTCTTATTCTCATTTTTATACAAACAGAGATATTCACTTTTATATCTATGAGTTCCGATTTAGCGATCATGCTTAGTTCGTAATTACTTCGTAATGCAATGTGACCTACATTCAACTAAGAAATTATGTCACTATTAAGATGTATGTAAAAATGGGTGCGCATATCCTCGTAACGAACTCATTCAAATGATTCATATGTGCATTTGCTGAAGCAAGTTATATGTTACGTTGTAGACCAATTAACCCCATTAGCGTATTTTTAACCAGGGAATAAAAATCCTATTTTAAAGTGAACATAATTCCATACAGTATGAATGGAAGACATTGATGAAATATCTGATTAATGAATGGAACTGAAGTGTACAATACAAATTATTTTATTTGTTCGTGGTTAATAACACTGCTGGAAATACAACGTTTAGTAAGATAATTAACAGGCATAAGTTTTGCATTTCATCGGCAGGGAATTTCGTTTCTTTATTTATAAGTTTCGATTCCACCTACCTACCAATTAATTTTGTTATTACGTCGAAATAATACGTGGCTTACTTTCAACGATGAACTATTTAAATGTAATGGAGCACAATTCATTGTAAAGAATTCATTCATCTCCCAAACAAGCACGAAGCAATGAATATTGTAATACAGTTTGTGTTCAGCATATCAATTGTATAATTCGCCAACACTCGGTTCATATGCGATAATTATTGAAATAATTACTGAATAACTTCGTTGCCTATCTTTTAAGGCTCTGTAAACCATTGTCAGAATTTGAATAAAAGATTGACCAACAATCAGACTTCTGGAATCATGGATTTAAATTCTATTTAGTCGTTTTAAAGTGGAGAGTCGGTCATGTTCAACCAATATAATTCTACCTAACACGCTCATTACGGTATATTGTATTTTTGCATAGTTATCTAATATACATGAATTTGTATGAATATTTTTTGTTTTGTATAATAGATTGTCTGTTTGTCAATCGTAGATAAAGTTCTTACTTATGCTAGCCTTTTCAGTGATAATTGTCCGTAACTAGTCATTACTAGTAAAAACGTTAAAGCAACGTTAATACCATCTCTCCAAACACTAAACAAATACATAGAAATCATCTCTTTGTGCAGCATGTTTGGTATGTAATGTTCTTGCTCATTGTGATATGATGAGACATTCATTAACTACGTAATATTTAAAACTTGTAGCATGCAAGAAAGTAATAGGCACAAGTTTTAAAGCAGTCGAGGTGTTCGTGCGTGCGAACATATCATATTAGAAATATCAATACTGAATATGATTGAAATATTTGTTTATACACAAGAGGTGTGTGGATATTGAAATTCTCGATAAATGCGTTCTATTTGAGTTCTAGAATCCCAGAGGACCTTGTAGCATCAATATATTCCGTATTTCAATTGAAGTGTTCAATGAATATACTGATTTTAGTAAGCTTTTCAATTAAAATAAAAGATATGTATTAGGAAACAATCGTTGGAATAGTCGTCTAGCATTCAATGTTGGGTCCACAATATTTATTTGCAATCCCCTTTGCCAAAGACCGTTCCAAAGAGGTACAACTCTGGGAGGCTGTGTTGTGTCCTTTGTATCCTCTGGTTTGTTTTACATTTTCTATGTGGTAGGAAGTGTTTAGGGGAAAGTGTAATTTTTGTATACATTTCTTTTCTAGGAATACTTTCCTTCTCAATATCCAACTCTCAGATTTTTGTATTCTATGACTAAAACCTCATGAACAGCAATTGCTGAGAAATTATCTAAACAGTTAATATAGTTGTTTAGTTTTTCCGGATTAATTCACCGTGATGAACAACGAGTCAGCAAGATGTTTAAGGTGATAGAGACATCCACTTTGAACAACTATAAATTATTCCATATTTTGTTTGCGATCTAGTGTTTTCTGGGCTCTGTCGTGATTATATTGTTGTTTTTCTTATACGCGCAAAAAAGAGACATAAACGTTTCATTTTAAACGTTTTTGGAAATGTTTTAACGAGGATGTTCATAATTCTGGAATGGTGCTTGAAAACAACAACGGACTAGTAAAGGAGCTGTGCAGAGCAGAACAGAGCAGTGCCGAGCCCAGCCCAGCCAAACAACCAAATTGAAAGAACATAAAAAACATAGTAAGTTATCATTCATAACCAGAACCTAGCGACGTTTAAACTCACAATTCACAATGGTAGCCGAGCAAGACATGATTTGAATATAAACTTACAGGAACAGTAATTACAGGAGACTATACACGATATTTGTAACATCATGTATGCCCATACAAGATTATATTTGCATTACTGGATAAGAAAACTACATAAAGTATTACATCCCTAATGCAGTATTTTCTGACGAATCTACTAGATGCTGCACAAAAATATTTATGTGATAAAAATAGTGCTGCCCTATAAATTGTTTGTATAAATTGTTGATTCTGTGATAGTTACCCTAGATGCTTCAGTTTATTTTATGAAACATTTTCATTTTTTGTATGAGTTGTTGTCCTACTTGAAAAAAATATGCAACATGAATTTCTTAAGACGCCGTGGCCTATATTTTCTTTATAAACGCCATTTTCACTATAATTGTTTAAATCGCTAATTTTGAATAACCAATCAGAATACTTTGCTTTGATATTCCACTTCATATGCTAATGTAATTATAAAGACAATTCATTTTAGTTGTAAATATTTTTTTTAGTTCATCAAGTTTCGAAAAAAAAATGATACATGGTGACTTGTTACAGATTTTGCCAAATTCTGCCAATTGATGTTTGACAGCATTTACAAATACTTGCAGTACTGAAAACAATCATGATCAACAGCCTATTTTGCAAATTTAATTACCTTTGAAACAAGACAAGGCACATATTGAACTGCACTTCATTGAAAATTTGTCTTATTGTGTTATTTCGGGTCACTAAAAGGGTCATATTTTGTAACGTCCGAAACATAGACTCTCTCACACCACCAAATGCGAGATGCAGAGCCAATTTTATTGCCATATAGAATGCCTTTGGCACAGTGAATCACTCATATGTCTACTAGTTTTACCACAATTTGTGAAAAGCTTTGTGTAGTGTCCGCAATACAAATATAAAACAGGTCTCTAATTTTGAGATTCATCAAGATCTTTTATGCTTTTTTTGTCTTAATAGTTTTGTTTTGATTAGAGTAATGGAAATATATTAAAGGAATACCGAAGAATAATTAGTTTTTCTGACCAGAATGACATAAGAATGAAATTAGTGTACTTTTCCTATGAGCTGGTAAGGACATTTGAAATATTCTAACAATTTTAATAAATATATAATTCAAAAGTAGAATGATTGCTCATGAATGTGTCAAGAAAAAAAAACATGTGTGACTTTTCTTAGGACATTCAAAAGATTAACACATATTGGTTTCTGACTTGTGTGTTGCGGACACTACAGGGTTTTATTCATGTTTAATGTGTTAATATTAAGTTTAATTTTAGCAACAACTAGACATATCACTGGATTGTGATTAAATTATTACCCCTCTCCCCTCCAAAGATGCAATTAGTGGACAAAGTGCAAGAGAGCATTTCTACAGAGCATGCAAATAGTTGACTAGAATAATTGTGTAATGGCACATTAACGGAATGGTACATACATTTCATTGCATATTGTGTACTAGTTGAGACAAATTAAACAGACAATAGAAAACACATGCTTTAGTGTTTTCTTTCAGTAATTAAAAAAAATACTTCATCGAACAATTCGGAATGAAACTACAATTACAATGCATACAATTCCATAATATGCCAATACATAATCACTACTCATTTGCAGGGACATATATAAACATGACACAAGCTCTCATATCTATTCAAATGCTATTCTTTACAATGCAATGAATAACTAAGGTTAAAGAGACATAATTTTGCAATAAATTGCAACTTTAGCAAGAATAATATGTTGTGCACATCTTCTATTCAACTACAATACATACTAAAATTTTGAAAAAAATCCCTCAAAAATAAATTCAAATGTTCCTCTTTTCTGATGCTATAAATGTCTGTCATGAAGAGAACATAATTCTGCAAAGTATAGCAACTTCAACATTATCAATACATTGTGCGCATCGTCCATTCAATTGTAATATTTTTTTAAAAAAATAGGAAAGGGAAAAAATCCATTAGAAAATGAAGGAGATAAACAATTTGAAAAAGTTCCCACAAAAATTGTCAGAGAAATATTCACCACAAGCTTCTATACCATTTGGGAACAGACCAAGGAACCAACCAACTTTCAAGGGGACATAATTTTACATTTGACATTTGGCATAAATAATAATGCCATACAAATCTTCTATCCAGCCATAATGTATATTAAATTTTTAAAAGTTCTCACAAAAAAAGTAAGATAAATATTCTCCACTATTTGGGGACAGTCTGTGTGACCGACCATCTTTAACTGGGACATAAATCTACATATGTGACCTTTAGCATGAATAATCATGCCATGCAAATTATCCAACCATAATGTACATAAAAGATGAAAAAAATGCACAAAAAAGGTAAGAGAAATATTCACCTCATGCTCCTATTTCATTTGGGGACAGACCACGTGACCAACCAACCGACCGACCCACTGACAGAATGACTGAACGACCGAGCAACCGACCGACCGACATACCAACCAACCAACAACTTAGGTCTTTCCAGTACATCCCTGAAAACTTTGTTTACGGGGGTATAAATAGTTTAGCTAGAGAAATACCTTACAGTATGCATATGAAACAAACCTTTCAAGAGTTGACTACTTCCAAAAAAAAAGAGTTATCTGCCATACACATGATACATCGTAGTATGTGAATATAAATGATTGAAATGATCATTAACTATTACAAATTTAAAATTAATTTTTGTATGTAGACTTTAAAAGAGCAACTATGTAGTGTCCGCAACGAAATCATGCATTGTAAAGGAAAACAATTTACCACTAATCCTTTTGATTATAGTTGCTCAAAATCATAGAAATTTATAAGTATGTAGTTTATGTTTTGTGACCCATCTGCATATAACAATTGTTACTCGTAGTGTCCGCAAGGGATGTACATTGTGTTGTTTGACAGGTGATATTTAAGGCCACTAGCACTGGAAAAAATCAATGTGGCTGTCCGACAAATATGTTAATTTTATGATTCAAAATACTTCATTTTTTGTCAAAAATGAAATACTTTGGGGACAAATATGATGAAAATGGCGTAATAAAGGAATGAATGTACACTTACGCTGTGACGTTACCTACGTTAGTTCGAACGTTGACAGAATGACTTATGGTAAAATGTTGTTATAACCTTGTTTGATATCTTGTAGATATACTATATGAAGCTGTGCGTTTCAAACCATTTCTGCGATAATTTTTTTGTGAAAAATGGAACACTTTTTGTGCCAAAAATAGTGAAAATGGCGAAAGTTAGATTGATACTGTGTTTTTGGATCTTTTTACATTGAGTTTTCATTGAAATGGATCTTCATTTTGCTTTAATCTTTGAAAAAAGATCGACTTCTACAGACTTCAATGCAAAGGGAAATAATTCAAAGGATTGTCACTGTTTTTAAAAAATCTCACCGTCGATCATTTTCTAAGTAAACGTTTGAAAATTATAAATGCTTGTAATATTTTGAGGCATTGATATTGGATATTAGGGATGTAATACCTTAATGATATAAAGCAGATTTGTAAAATAGAGTTCTTGTGGCTTGAAAAATATACAATTGTATGTTTACAAGAAACAAATACCCGGACAAGTAAGCTACCCGGACAAGTATGTTCTCAACGACAACATTGTTGAATATAACTTGATTCAAATTGATAGAAATAATAGATTAAATATAGATTAACTTAGAAATTACAGTTTGTGACATATATATATATATAGAACTATAAGGTTATCTTAATGTTAGCAGAAATTCAAAGGCACCCAGTTTGACATGAGTCATGTTCAATTCAAATCACACAAAGCCTTGGTATAGCATAAAGTGCGATTTTTCTGAAGGTTGAATGTCTAATTTGTGCATAGGCTGATATAATTTCTGTTCAGTGAAGACTATTATGGGACATTAAGATCAGAGATCCGAATGAACTAAGAATCTTGCAATCGGTGCTAAAAGCAATTAAAGAGGAACGATCCTTGCAATCAATAAGTTGTTTAGCCGTAAAGTGCATTAGTAATCGTGCATCGCGTGTAGATTTATGCACTAATTCACTGGTCTTACTTCCGTTTAATCTGTAATTCAATCTGACAATGGCTTCCAGGAGAGAAATCTAGATCTTGACCGATTTAGTCGTAACAAAGTTGATGATTCTAGTGAACAAGAATTGTTTTAAGATTTAGATTGAATCATGAAAATAACTACATACATTTATGATAAATTTGGTTATGGTCTGATTTTCATCTCCTGAAAGTATTGTCCCTGTGTGATATTTTGGACGTATTCAAGTCTCAGTCAATACTTCGTACATCGCTCGTGGTAGCGCCCTATGAAAGAAATCATGCAATGATACTATTTGATACTATTTACATCTGAAAATGACATCCTGAACTAGTATCAAAACACAAAGGTATCAATGTCTTTCTACGTTACTTTTAAGTATATTTCTTAGTCTGAAATGTTTGTCTGGGATGTTTAATGCTCACAAGAACTTTATTATCCTTTGTTCATTGAAATACGGCCACACATACTTTGGCCTCAATGAAAATTTCCCCTTAATCTCTATCTGGAATAGGTTTCAGTAATCACGTCCCTTTCACCATTCAAACATAGTACCCCTCAGATTGTTTTGTGTAGTTTTGCATTTTGTTGCGTTTTCGTTGTTTTATTTAGCGTTCAGTTTTCTATCACGTGCTTTTGTCTAATGTATACTTGTGTGAGCTAAGTCTGTTGGTTGAATAACATTTCTTGAAATTATGGATATTGGTATACGTCATGATGGTTGGTAAGTGGTTATTGAAATCTGCGCTGACAGTATGGATTCATCAGATTTGGCATTTCCGTTATTATTGTTAAATCAGTTATTATTTTCTATACAAGCGATATGCACAAAGAAGAAATTCAAACGTTAGAAGAAAATGTTAAATGCTTCAGTTCCTGCGATCCTACGGCCATTTTTAACACAGTTGCGTTATTATTCGGTGACACAGTACATAACGACATACGCAAGTAACATTAAACCAGATTAACACCATAACAATCACATTATTTTGTAATATTCTACATAGTTGTGAAACGAGTGCTATTTATGTCAAAAAACAACAAAGGAACATAAATTAAGAGAACGAGATTGGATTTTCTTCAAGTAACAATAAAGCTCTGCAGAGAATTGAGAAAATTAAACTAATGCAGCCAGCATGTAGTGTGTTCATGTTTCTTGAATGGGATAAGTTGATTGTACGTTAAATTGTTCATTAAAGAAAGGATAGCAACCTGTTTTCAAACAAATATCATCATAGATGTACAAAGAACCCATAGTTATATGATCAAATATACATGTAACAGTTGTTACAAATGTGATCATAAATCTCGCGGAACTCAAAAACATGAAACACATTTTGAGACTAATATGATCAATGCCGATTTTTGTTTTTCACCTGTTACTAATGTGATTTGTTACAAAAGTGGTCGTACAAAGCCTAGTATACAAAACATAGTATACGCTCAAAACCTAATTCCCGAATCCAAATCAAACATCTTAAAACCATAGCCATACTACAACATTAAGGAAGCAGAATACGTAAACGAGCCAATCGTACTTTAATTTTATTTTCAATTTCTGTATTATAAGACTCCGACATAAAACTCAGACATCAAGGACATAACTATACAGTACAGATTTCCATGGTGCAAAATTTGATCATTTTGACTTGTTGAAATCTATAAAGAAAGATCTTCTGGTAAATGTTATTTTACCAGGGCAAATTACTTCAATTTCTTCTTCTAAGCAATTAGCACTTTTTTGTAATCAATCTTCAATTTCCTACGGTAAAGATCTGGATACTATTTGTTCTGATTTGTGATTTAACGTGCAAACATTATTGAAAATACAATGATTTATTGAGACAATGAACAAATATAACACAACCACTTATTTCCGCTGTGTATCGTGTTATGTATTTGTAGGCACTTCTTCTGTTTCCTCCGTGTAATATAAAAACGATTCGGTTGCAAATGCCAACCAATTGCACTATCATATTTTATATTAATATCTTAACAGTTCATCGCCATTTACCAAGATGATGTATTTGCATTTGCATTCGTGCACAAACATTGGGTGCGGGTATTTACTTAATTACGAGGGTTGTTCGATACGTAATGTGTATTGAACCACAGTACAATAACGCTTTTGCACGATTTCATAGATTTTGATACGCCTGAATTCAATACCTTCAGCTCTTTTCAGTTATAAGCTTATAGCCATTTCAATAGAGCCAGTCGTTGACCACTGTTGTAACAATTGTTGGGAAACGGGTTGAGAATAATTAGAAGAAATTTGAACTTATATAAAAGTTTGAACAAAACTCGGTCGTTCGGTAAAGAAGATTTTTACTGAATTGGGGAAGTTTATGAGCGTGATAAGGCATCTTATGATGGAGAAGGAAATTTCTCACTGGCACATAGTCCGTCAAAGGTGCAGCAAAATCTGGCCGACCTGTGACTACAACAGGCAAGACAAATGTCTCATAAGTCAGTGAAATGATGGAAAGTGATGGCAGGTACACGATTCATGATATTGCTAAAGCTGTCGGTATATCGCTATCGCGGGTGCATTTCATTTTGAAGCGTATTTTAAAAGTACGGAAGATTTCTGTCAGATGGATAACCCATATATTGACTGATTACCAGTACAAACCGCTAACCAATTGCTCAAAATGTTTCCAAACTTCAATCAAAGACAATTTGCAAACATTGCTACTGGTTACGAAACATGGGTTCACTATTTCGAACCAATAGGAAAAATTGGAAACAAAATATGACTCAACAAACAGGATAGAAGGCCTGTAGTTGCAATCAGGACCATGAGCGCAAAGATGGTCCTTTATTGCATAATCTTCTATTGTGATGATATAGCCGTAACAGTTCCGGTACATAAGGGCATAAGTATTACAGGTCGGTAAGTTCGTCTACTACATGATAATGCTCCATCAAATACATCTGAGCTTGTGAAGCAATTTTGAAGTCTGAAAAGGTTACCGTCTTGCCACACCCATCATAGCTCCATGCGAATTTTTCCTTTTTCCAAAAGTTCTTATCTTGTCGTCGATATAAGTCCCGACAAGCCCTTGGCTCAGTGTCTCAGATGTATACGTAATCAGCGCACCGTGACGCATTTCAGAAATGGATTCAGAGATTGAAATTATGTATTTTAAACTGCGCAGAATATTTTGAAGGGATGTAATGTTCATTTCACTATTTGAGTCGAATGCCTTTAAAATATCGTACAATACACATTACACATGGAACAAACCTCGTATAAAATTCAGTTATTTCCCACTGTTAGCTAGCAGCATTTTATCAGATTATGCAATTTGTTCATTCAACAAATTAATGATGTAATACGCTACAGGCATAATTTGTAAAGGACGCAATAATACTACTGAAATAATTCAATGAAACTAGATTTCCTATTAGTATCTAACACTTGCCTGATTATTGCACAATATGACTTTCGGCAAATACAAGCATGTTTAAAGATTTCGTATCATAAATTACTTTAAATAAATGTGATATACTAGTACGTAATGAATTGTACTCATACAAGAACATTACTTAGGATGTAGGATTGATCTCATCCTCTTAAATGTTGGAAGATGGATTTAAAATTGTAAATGCTGATATTCAGATGCGTTTTATATTCATATGAGTTTTAAGTATATTTATTTAATGCGAGTGAATAACTTTAAACCAACACCATTTCTTTAATGATTACCATATCCAACAGTAAACAATAACAGTAAGTAATAAGACATACACACGCATACGAAAATGATTCCTAGAAAAAAAAACACATACAAAATCCCACTTTTCCCACACTACTATCTCCCCCAAACCCATCAACCCAAAATGTAATAGAATAAGAGGTTATCACAAATATAAGCCTAAATCTATTCTAATAGAACAAATACATATCCAGAAATTGTTAGTATCTCTATATTGTAAAAGTGAACTGGACGACCCAAGACTTGCTTTATTTATAAACCTATGCGTGGAATTATGTACAAGAGATATGGATACTAAATATGATAAAATATTTGTTTGTACACTGGGGATGTAAATACATTGGAATTCTCGTGTTCTGATTTCTTGAATCCCAGATGAGACTGAAACATTGAGTAAGTTCTGAATTTCTATTTAATCGATTTCTATATAACATCATGGGCGAATTAATAATGTTACCTTCAGATTGTTAAAATTGAATTGAGAGCACATTGTAATAAATTGCATATGTCCACATGATCGCCTAACATGCAATGTCTGACATGCAGAATAATCGTGTTTTGTATAATTATGGAGAGAGAAATGTAGGGATCGGTTGTAACAATTTAATTTTGTTGGCTTGAACACGATTTCCTGTGTAACCAATAAAGACTGAAGAAACCAATCGCATGAATACAGCTTCATATAACGCCATAAAATTTACTTTGAATGGAAATTAAAACGTATTCTGAGGAATCTTCGCATGCCTCGCAAAAATTCCACTTTACCACACTGAATACTGTCAAACCTTTGAACAAAGGCCACGCTTGGGAAGGACAAAATTTGTCCTTTATTGACAGATGTCCGTTACCGGAGGTCGGTTGGTTCTAAATGATCAATGAACTTTATTCTGAGGTGTCTTCAAACACAAGTTTGACTGTATTTAGCTATTTATTTGCATCAGTGCAAAAGAAAACTTGCAACACTGCAAAAAGCTACCAACAAGCGCACACTTATCTATTTCCAAAAAAGAAGAAAAAACAGCAACAAACAACACGCAACAATAAAATGCCAACTTGTGAACCTGACTAACTAAGTAACGTCTGACTCTTAAACAACAGAGTAATCTATTCACCAATAAATTTGAATTTAATCCATACATTCCCGTCCTGGTAGGTTTCGATCAAGTCAAACAATTGTCATTGTTCTTTCTAGAATAAAATTATTATTATTATAATTACTATTAACAATTTACTTGTATGTATAGCAAACCTGTCTTTTGATCTAAAATGAGCTAAGAAAAAAATCGATGTTAGATTTTGTAAATTTGGTCCCTAATAACTAGAGGTTGTATATAGTTGGAACGCAATTCGGAGGTCTCACTTCGAATCGCGAACTGTGTTACAACTTTATACAACCATCAGTAGACTTTGTCCAAACATAATTTGAAATATGTGATTTTTCAGGTCAATTACTGAATGGATATCAAGAGTTTCAACAAATGCTCATGAAAGTGAAGATTCATGACAAATCGTATGGAATCGTCATAAAACACTAAACTTTAAATCAATTTTGTAACAATAATCTTCATTGATTTGTGCACACGAGGATCATATCATTTTATCTTGTAACTCAGTTTACGGAAATGATTCAATAGCTACCCTTAACAACTCTGTAGTACTGTTTCTAACATCGACTCTTGTGCCAGACATTCCGAAACCAACTGTGAGAAGATGCATTTAGTGAAAATATATAACGAAGCCATCCGATAGTATAAACCCCATTTAGATACAAGCACATGGTGATTATGTCAAATTGCTGTGAAACATACCATTTCAAATACTTTGTACCAATTTCAAGTTCGAAATGTAACGTTGTTAATGTGAGCTCATTGGTCATATTAGACGTTTGTGAATCTCATTTCATACAGAAAATGTATTATTACGTTGTACTGATTTCATGTAGTCTTAATAAGAAATGCAAATCGGGCAATGAATCAGGAAAAAAACATCAAATCAATCACATTACCTAACATTATACGACAGGATTCTAGAACTGAGAGGATTTACGTCAATAAATGTGATAAATAAAACAACGACACAGAGAACAAGCACTGTTTGTCCATACTACATCAGGCTTAGAAGAAAAAATTAAAGAGGCACATTGTGCTCTAATGCTTGCAATAAATGATTCATCATTGGATAGTTAAGGAATTTCTTATCAAAGTTTTTGTATTTTTGTTCTTTAACTGCATTTTAAATACAACACTAATACAACCGTAAAGGGATATTTATACGTGCAACATGATTTCACGCATTTTATGATTGCACACAGTTCCGGATTGAATTAAGGACGTGTGATATTACGGTTTCCTATATAAGAACGACTGAAACATTCTAGATACGCTTCACTTTTATGAACCAAAGATTTTGTTCGGCAAAAGCGATCTTAAAACGTAAAAATTTGAATTATAAGTTCGTCTTATGTTTGTACTTCAGTTGTACATGTATTAGTAATGGTATACAACTTATTGAAATAGACATCACGGAGTTATTTTTTGAATCGAATAATCACGATTAACCGAGGTGAAAAACATGATTAGGCTGGACGAAAAACCCAGTCGTATTTAGTCTTTTTATTATAACAAATTTGTCTTTTTCTATTTTATCTGAACTTACATGTAGATAGTTATGCCTATAGAATCTGCGGGGTCGTCGCCAAGAAAATAATGACTGTCGCCTGTTGATTATTTGTAATTTGACCAGATGCATCTATATCAAGTTTATTAATTCAATGAAGTCAATTATATTTAACGAATTACATAATGTCGAAATGAATTAATAAAAAAACGTTAAATTTGAAGATTGTAAGTCTGAAACATTCAAGTAAACCGAATGGAAGATATCGAGGTAAAAAACTGGTATTTTTGTTAAAGTTTGTTTACATTAAATACTTTTATTTAATGGCACTATGACACCTGGGGACAGAGATTGCCTTGCCTGCCTGTGTGTACTTAAAATACTTTGGTGTTGTAACAGAGTGCAAACTTAGTTTTTCGGTATTTTTTTTTCAGATTTAATGCATTCCAGCTGTAATAATGACTCATTCCAATGCACAGCAGAAACTGTGTAAAATGTAAACACTTCATGCCAAACGACTGTAGAGCAATGATAGAAAGTTCATATAACATTCATGCTGTCGACTATAATTCTCTTTAATGCAAATTTAAAAAAATACTTTAAAATAAATGTGAAACCGATCATAAAGATAATCACAACTACAATACTTACAAAACAAATTGAACTAGGCCTACAGCAACAGTAAAGTATCAATCATGCATCACTAAGTTTATACATTACAAAGCAAACGTTGAATTTAATTATCAAAGGAAACATTTGAAGCACCTGACAGTAGATGAATATAGATCATACAACAATTTGCAAAATACACCATGATAGATCATACGACTATCTGCAAAATACATCAAGATAGATCATACAAATATTTGCAAACTACATGTTATATATTTACTCATATGCAGATAGTAGCTCGAAGTATCACCACGGAATATCATATGAAAATTGGACCGGGTAGGCGGTAATCAAATATAATACATCTGAATGTATATCTGAGCCTCCCACAGACATTTTAAGGAATGGAAATAATGTTTATTTATGTTATTCACGAAGAAAAGTCATTACGTTATATAAATTGAGTCACGAAACAGAGCAACGTTCTGAACTTCACCATAACAAAGAACTGAATGCTACATAGATTTTCTGCAGTTAGTATTGGCATCAAAGTCACCATTGAACTGTATACAACATAGATTTATTTTCTGTACTTAGTATTTGCATCACAGTCACCATTCCATTTATTCACAAAAGTCCTCAAAACACGGATCAAAATGAAAAACAAATCAGGATAGATTCTGATATGTAAAAAATAAAATCGGATTCCATTGAAACGCCTCATTCAAAACAATCAATTTTACCACACGTACTATATATAGCCACAAATGAAGCGTCACAGCAAACACCAACACACTCATTTTGTTAAAAAATATAGTGTCATGCCAAATTATGTAAACCGACCGCCGGGTTGTCAGATCCCGCAACCACCCCCTCCATTTAAAAATCAAACATTCATTGATTAAAACGCTTTTAAATAGGGTACTGATGATCGCAGGAATGGTGTGAAACGCACAGTTTCATATAGTATATCTACAAGATACCAAACAAGGTTTTTGCATAAAAACAATTGTACCATAAATCATTCTGTCAACGTTCGAACTAACGTAGGACACGTACATAGCGTAAGTGTACATTCATTCCTTTATTACGCCATTTTCACCATATTTGTCCCAAAAGTGTTTCATTATAGACAAAAAAATGAAGTAATGTGTACCAGGAAATGAACAGCTTTGTTGGACAGCTACATACCCAGGCCACATTGTTCTGAAGAGGTTTTCCTGTACTAGTGGTCTTAAGTAAAATATCACCTGTTATGTAACACCAAGTACATCTGTTGAGGACACTACAAGTAACAATTGTTATATGCAGATAGGTCACAAAACATAATCTATATATTATAAATATCAGTGTTTTTGGGCAACTACAATCCAAAGGATATATTTATCACAAAATTTTATATTTGCAAAGAAATAATTAACCAAATTTTAATGATGAGTCAAAACTTTATCAAAAATGTACAAAATATTGTCATCATATTAACAAAGCTTTTACAGCTTTACACCCGGACCTTGGTAGAAAGGTATCCAATTATATCAAACTGTGAGGACTGTAGGTGAAATTAAAGCGACTATATGACGCTTACTTAAAGACATTTAGTGGCAAGTTGTTTTGCTTTACACCGCGTGATTTTGTAGCGAACACTACATAGTTGCTCTTATAAGGTCTACATACAAATAAGTCAATAATTTTAAATTCATAATAGTTAATGTTTATTTCAATCATATATATTCACATTCTATAATGCATTATGTGTATGGCAGATAACAAATAACTCCTTTTTAAAAGTAGTCAACTTTTGAGAGGTTTGTTTCATATGCATACAATAAGGTATCATTCCACCCATACTATTAATACTCCCGCAAACTAAGTTTTCAGGGATGTACTGGAAACACCCAGTTATTTGGTTAGTCGGTTGGTTGGTTGGTCGCGCGGTCTGTCCCCAAATGAAATAGGAGCTGGGGTGAATATTTCCCATACTTTTTTTGTGATATTGTTTACATAAGTTTTTATATACATTGTGGTTGGATAGACTTGCATGACATGATTAATCATGCTAAGGGTCACATATGTTGTAGAATTATGTCCCCTTGAAAGTTGGTCGGTCGTACAGACTGTCCACTTATTGTTTAGAATATTTCTCTTACATTTTTTGTGAGAACACTTTCAATTTTTTATATACATTATGGCTGGATAGAAGATTTGTATGACATTAATATGTATGCCAAACGTCAAATGTAAAACTATGTCCCATTGAAAGTTGATTTGTCCCTTGGTCTGTCCCCAAATGGTATAGAAGCTCGTGGTGAATATTTCTCTTACACTTTTTTCAATTTTTCATCTCTTTCATTTCATTTTTTAGTGGAAAACTTTCTCCCATTTTTATATGCATTACATTTGCATGGAAGATGTGCACAATGTATTGATAATGTTGAAATTGCCATACTTTGCAGAATTGTGTTCCCTTCATTTATTGTGTCAGAAGAGAGGAACATTTAAATTTATTTTGAGGGTTTTTTGTCAAATTTTTAGTATGCATTGTAGTTGAATAGAAGATATGCGCAACATAATACTGTTGCTAAAGTTGCAATACATTGAAGAATTATGTCTGTGTGACTTAAGTTATTTATTGTATTGTAAAGAATAGCGTTTGAATTGATATGACAGCTTGAGTTATTCTTGAGCAATCCGTTTCCTTTTGAATTATATATTTATTAAAATTGTTAGAATATTTCAAAAGCCCTTGCCATATCATGGGAAAAGTACACTAATTTCATTGTTATTTCATTCTGGTCAGAAAAAACAAATTATACTATAGTATTTCTTTAATATATTTTCATGACTCTAATCAAAACAAAGACACTACGACAAAAAAGCATAAAAATCTTGTTAATAAAAAATAAAGGCCTATTTGTGTTGCAGACACAACACCGTTGCGGACAAAGTTTTTCACAAATTGTGATAAAGCTAATAGACATATGAATGAAGCACTTCATATGTGGAAACATGTGCCAAAGGCATTTTATATGGCAATAAAATTGGCTCTGTATTTACTGCATGGTGGAGTAAGAGAGACTGCCTTGCGGACACTAAAAAATATTATCCTTTTTAGTGACCCAAAATGACTCAATAATACAAATTCCCAATGAAATGCAGTTCAATGTATGACTTTTTTCCAACAGCAAATAAATATGCAGCATAAGCTGTTGATCATGATTATTTTCAGTACTGCAAGTATTTTAAATTGTTGTTAAACATCAATTAGCAGAGTTTGGCTAAATCTATAACAAGTCAGTACCTTTAGTTAAACCCATACCATTTTTTTAATTTTCGTCGAAAATTGATGAAATAAAAAATTATACAACTGAAATGAATTGTCTTTATAATTACATAGGTATATGAAATGAAATGTCCAAGCGACATATTCTGTTTGGTTGTTAAAAATTAGTGATTTTTAAACGAAACAACATAGCACTGAAAAAAGCACCATTTTCGGCACTTCAGTTATTACTTAAAAATAAGTGTCGTTTTCAAACTAAAGCAACACCCTGCATGAACAAACATCACTGTTTTCCTTTAAATTGACCATACCAAACCTCTACAGGACTGTATAACATGGGCATGTTTCGGAGGACAAATATAGTGAAAATGGCGTTAGTCAGTCGAAGTAATGATATGACTATTAAAACTATGAATTACAGCAGATTACTGAATAACGTTCCCTTGTTTAATATATATTGTACGCCTATGGGAAATACAATATCCATCAAATGAGACTTACATGTCTGTAAGTAGCTGATTGTATTCTATTTAAATTATCTTTCCTTTGTTAATTTATTTTCCACAGTAAGTGAGCCTAGAGAATTTCTCGGAATTAAAAAATGCATTATCAAAATGTGTTTAGGTATTTTCTATAATTGTGTTACGAACCATTTATTTCACATTTCCGAATTCCAGAATCTAACAAAAAATTATAAAGCATCAATCATCGTGCGAAGAAAATTTATATTTCAGATAATAAAAGGAGAATTAACGAAATGTGTTGAGGTTAAGATAACTTTGAAAATTGCAGATTATTTAGTGAATCACCTCATTGGTACCGTAAGTAACATAATCAATATTCGCATATTGGGCCAGTAGTAAAAGTATTTTATTAGTGAGTGTTTGCAATTACTTAAGATACTTGAATAATGTTCACAATAAACGCATGATGGCAAGTTATATCGACCTTTTCTGCACTAGCACGTTAAATCACATAAAACCATTTAAACAGTGATGTTGATATTAGACATACGAAGGTAAGTTATATCGACCTTTTTTGTTATTCACAATACAAATACAAACATTTAAAAAAGGAATACTATACCGCCCAAACAAAACACAACACACATGAAAATATTCTCATAGATTGTGTTATTTCAATCTAAGAAACATTAGTCAAACATTTAATAAAATCGCATTTTCTTTTTTTTAATCTTGAAACCTACAAAAGTTCCAAACCAATATTGAACGAGTGAATGGTTTACGGTTTGTGGTTTTCGGCTGTTAACAACTTAGAAGTATCAAAAGAAAAAAAGTGTACGGTCACTATATATACAGCGCAATTCATTATCATAAGCATCAATATCATGAGCATAATCGTCTGGGAAAGTTCATCAAGGCTCCGTAGTTTTTGTTTTAATTGCAATTTGTTTTACACGACGGTTACAAACATAATCTCGATTTCTCAAGCCAAAATTTCGTCCCTGAGTCAGTTCAAGTGTTAATTACCAGCATTACTAGTTTTATTATTTATTTTCAGATTTTAAGATTATCTTTAATTTTATAGTTTTGTATTAAAAAGACAAAATCGAGTTCTGTCAGGGATCTGAATGTCATAGCTATAACATGTAACGACGGGGCTTGTTCATATCTTAATAATTGGAAGTAGCTATAATGACAGTCTATCATTTTCATGCATACATCATTTTACGGTAATGTATAGACTTAGTATGTAGTTTAGTCCTTTTCACGACATTTTGAAGATTGGGGGCGTCTTATTTATAGTCCTGCATCGAGGTATGTTATATTAATGTAGCATGTTTGGATGTTTGTTTTGAAGATATTATTTGTTATTGTGACAGCTAAATTAGTTATTAAAATTTGGATGGATTAGACAAAATAAAATGTTATATAGCACCAGTGAAAGTGTGAAGATAGTTAATCATAAAGGTAAGTTATCTTAGCTTGCATAGGTTTACATACATCACCAATCCGAAACAATATATGTCAACATTAATTTTACAAATAGGAAAAATTAACGGTAGAGAAGTCACTAATATCTTACTTGAATATTCTATGTCTATAATTAGATATTATTAATACTTGAAGCATTAACAAACTGATAGATGGTTTTTAATGGATTTGAAACATTTCTACATTATTTTGTTTTCCATTGAACATTGTCTCGCTACTAAGAATGCAAAATGAAATAACATAAATACATTTTTTTAAGAAAACACCATTAACAGAGACACATTGCTGACATCAAAACAATGTACCCCAAAGCAAATATTGAAACAGTATGGAATACAGGTGTTACAAATATGATTACAAATGTTGCAAAAACCAAGCACATATGTAACGTATTATTTTGTGATAAATTAACGCGATGACGATTTTTGATATTATTTATTACAAATGTGATCTGTTACGAATGTGTTTCTTGCAGCTCAATGAACATAACAATTAAAAAACGAAAAACAATGAACTCCAAAAGGAATATATAACTTTGTACAGTTTAATATTTATTTGTACGTAGGTGTGTGGGTGTTTTTTTTTAAATATACGTGTAAGTAAAGAACTGAGATATTCATGACCTGTTTATGTGTACCAATACTAAGACCTTATAATTCAAAGTATTCTTACATGAAAACACTACTATAACAATACTTTTCGAAGGCAATCAAAAAGGAAGACGGTTTCTAACAAAACTTGAATCTCTAAAAATGCCTAAAACAGCAAAAGTAATGAGAGGGGGTAATAACTTGACTGCCTTGCCATCCCATAATTCAAGGTCTTGAAAACTGAATTTTAAGATAGATGCGCATTTCTAAATCCAATATAGTGATCGTCAGTTCATAATCCATATCACACTCGACAGATTCTTGAAATGATGCCAAATATTTATGTCAATGTTGACAAATTAAAACAATACAACAGAAACAAATTTTCAGCAGCAAGAAATTGAAATTGATTTTGTTTTACCATTTCGTCTTTCAATATAATATTCCCCTACATTTATTAAATAACAACGAGAGATAATCTTGTACATACAAATGCTAATACTGGTTTAAAAATGCTACGATACTAATGAAATAATTTGCAACATGAAGCTTTAAACTGTACATAAAGTAATTGAGTTTTTGTATTAGATACAATCAATCATTTGCAATACAAATGGGTTTGTATAAGCCTGATATTAATAAGTGAGTACTTGCATCTTTCATCATGGGGTACATCCGTATCATTGTATGTAACAAATATAGTTGACACAGTTAACTGCGTATAGAAGACTAATAACAACTGTACATTAAATTGACATACTGACCGGGAAAACAAAAATGAACAAGACAAGCGGAAAGTAAGATCTACTCTGAACCAAATTACAGACATTTGGTTCCCCAAGAAATGTCGGTAGAGAGAAATATAGAAGTCATCAAAATGCTATATTCAATGATGGAATAAGTCAATAGAACCACTGTAACGTGAATCTGTCTGATTGATTATCGTATTTTATACAGCATTCAATTGATAAAGAAAGCACTTGTTTATAGATTTTTTAAATAAAGATAACATAAGAGATGCATTGAAACTTTTAATGCATTCCAAACATTTTTATAATTGTTTGAAATGCTATACCCGGCGTCTACAGTCGGAAAGCTTCCTGAAGTAGAAGTAATCACTGATAATATAAGAACATTCTAAGACCTTCATAGGCAGGATACTCCGAGAGACTGCGTTATGTCTTCCATATTTTTGTGTGGTCATATATGTTGGGTATTTGGGCTAGAGGAGAGGTAGGATGTATTGTATTTGGTTATTTTTAATTCTAGGAATCTTTTTCTGATCCATTTTCTATACTACTAAATCGTCTGCTTATTACTTCAAGACGTTCATAAAAGTCATACATTTCTCAATAGATTTGAACGATTAAGTAGTATTTCATATTTCATACTGAAGTTGTAAAAACACACTATCTAAAAAACTATCATTACCAGGTGCAGAAAAAAGAGGTGTGTAACACTGCCACATTTCATAATAAAACACTATGATTAATTATAATAAATATTAGTGTTAATTAACCTTTGTTCTAATGTTTGTGTAAGTACATTAATTAGGTAAAATTGTTACAAATATTTACGTATGATAAGAACATTTGATATTTGGAAACGTCAAAGACCTCACACGTTGAAGTGAGTAACACTGGTTGTATTCGGATTTGATATATTTTTCAGTAAGAATAATAACAGTCAGAAATGATATTTAGCGTAAAAATTCTAATTTCTAACACGGTCGTAATGCAATAAGAAAATATGAAGCGTAAAAAATGTATAACATATCGTATTTTACGTTACGACAAATCGGTTGACTAAAGTCGGAATAATGAGTATATTTTCGCTATTTTATGTAGCAGCTGTATGTGCGCATGGCGGGGGGAATTAACCCACTGTTATCTTAAATTATAATTAATGCCACATTAAAACACGTAATAAGCGACAGTTTTAACGTGAAGATTGTTGTTTTCTGATACACAACATGAGAAATCATTCCAACTTCCGCATTTTAAATATAAGTCCTTTATAAACTTCACTTTCCAATTATTATTTTTTGACTATGATAAAATTCATTAATTCTTTATTCCAGTCTTCTAAAAAAATAAGATGTAAATAATTATATATAGTAACCATAATATTGGTTTGACATACCAATAATGTATTGTTATAGAATGACGTCTAATTTGAGGGAGAAGCTCATGCATATTTGATTAACAATAATATTACAGAGTTAATACGAACATTGAAAAATGATATGTTTGCCCATGGTTTATATTTTCTCATTTTAAGACTCTATGAACCCTCAAAAATGCAAAATGCCATTCTTTGAAAGGTGAATCTGAACACATGCCAAATCTGCATCGCCGAATGTATCATATATAAGTATTTCTCGAACACTACGCCTGTTTTCAACAGTATTTAAGTGCGAAGTTAGACACATCAAACTAGTTTAAACCCGCTGTAAATTTGTCTCAGACCGTTTCAAGTCGGTACCCTCCGAGAGAGTGTTTGTCATCTATTTTGGTGAGTACCTATGTGTCGAATGGGTTTTAGATTGGTGGTTTTGGAGAAGGAAGTATTTTTGGAAGGTAGGATTTATTGTGTTTTCTTTTTTCTATCAATATTTTCTTTATCTGTATTAGTTATATTCCAGCGTACACAACCTAACAACTTGCCGTGGATTTTGGACAGTTCCTTATTCTCTTGTTATCAAAATCGCTCTTGAAAGCATGTGCCACCCAAGGATTCAAACTCGAGATCCCGAGAGCTTTCCCTATTGAGTAAAATGGGCAGTTACCTTTCTCTTCAGCAATACAAAGTACAGATGTTGATATGTTGATAGATCTAAATTTCAAATCATAAATATTATATTAGTGTTTTATACTAAAACATCCCATGTTTTGTCTAAATAACTTGCACAATTCAGTTTTGAAGTATTTTATCATCTTCAAAATGCATTTGGCATTTAAGTTTTGTTTTATTGTGAACCATAGAAATAAATCTATTTCAAGATATCAGAACCCTGTTACTGACACCATGGCAAAGAATTTAAAACATTTAATTATACAATAACAATAATGCAATACCAATGTTGATCATAAATCGGACATAAAACAAATGCATAATTACTTATTTTGTCAGGAAATAGATCTGTACCACTTATTTAAACGCAAGGCGCGAAAAATCTAAACGCTAGAAAAAGAAACAATCTCTTACTCAAATACCAGTTGATAATAAAACAAAGGAAGGAATAAACAGTCATCGGAATGGAATCTGAATTTATGTTGTTGTTTTTTGAAGTGACCTAATTTTCTGCGGGTTTATACTGATGTGTGTTCAGACCGTTCCAAGGCGGAAGCCCTTCTGCATATTGTGTTTTGCCCTCCATTTTTTGTATGGTTGTATGTGTTATTCGGGTTTGGGTTACAATCACTAGCCTCGTACGGCCGTGAATCCTACCCTGGATCAGACAAAGTTAATGTGTGGGGAAGCTGTCAGGCTAGCTTACGGTAGGTAGGTTGTTCTACTCAGGTGTACGCCAGGAGTCTTTATCCATCTTAAAAAAAGCCGGAAAAGACACAAAATGATCTTGCATGTTGGTGCTGTGTACGTTTAGTTACGATATATTGACACTATATGATACAAGTATAGACAAGTTCCTTAATATTCATCATATAATTGGTTGACATTATCAATTGAAAACTGGGAATTCGTGAGTTCCAAAATTACATTTTGGGAGTTTTGATTACTTCAATTGAACAAGGTTAGTAAAGATAATATGACTTTCTTCTGAACAAATACATTACTGAACATGCTTAACCTATAAAGACTGGGGACGAGGGATTTTTAAACATAGATCAACTCATACATAACGCAAGCAATATAGAGAAAGATCTGTTTCCTGGTAATGTAAACATTGGTGCTTTTGCACATTTGATTAAATTTACAAATCGAAAAACAGACTTCAAGTTAGTGTGAGAAGTGTCGTATAAATCTGAACGGCAGAGACAAAAGGTGGGACTGCCAAGTTTATTCATGCCCATACAATTGTCGTTGTCAAAACGTAATTAACAAGTTTATAGACGTTGCTTGGAGAAACATCAGGCCAAAACCATGTAATTGGAATCAGATACAGAGACCATGGGACTTCCAAGTGACGGCTAGGTAATGTTAATCATATTGGTGTCAGTTCTTATAAGTCATCAGCTGGCCAAGTGACAAATAAATGACATGCAGTTCTAAAAATAGCACCGTGACGACGTTCCGTGTACACAATATACCAGAATCAAAATGATTTCATCTTCATTGCGTAAAATTCTATGACATGTTTCGTGTAGCCAGTCCCTTCATTAACTTCCACTGATGTTAAAGGAGTCTAGAAACGGAAGATTCAATGATAATGATAATGCAGTCCACATCCGTTTAATGACATCGATGGGATGTAAAAACACCGTTATATCAAAATGTTTTAAAAGAAAGTGTAATTAGGTACCCAACCTATGTTGATTTCTTTTGTCAATAATTGGTGTTTTGCTGGCGTTCATTCAGTCATGAACTTAGGGACTGAAACATTACGCTGTTTCACACAGAATCTCGTTACAGAAATGTCATTCCAAGATGAATTAAAATTGAGACTTATATCGTTTTAAGCGAAAGCCCGGCTTCAGTGATGTCGGTGTACACAATGAATTATGACTGTATTTATAATATCTACATTTAAAGAAAATAAAACAATGCGCTTATACACGATAACAAATCATATATGAAACAATGCTGACGTCGAAAATAGATGTTTTACAACTACAAACTTACTATTACGCAAAACGGAATGTATTTTCTAGCAGCATGAAATATACATAATTATTGTTACAAAATTACGATAGACATTCGTTCAAAAAAAAAGAAATGATCAAGCATACAAATACTCATTTGAAGAAATTATCGAATTAATAATAAGCATTTTTAAATGTTTCAATATTAGGATTTCTCTAATTTCTTATTGGCAGGTTGTTTTATATTTAGCACCATTACAGCTGAAACTTGATTTCAAGTACATTGTAAATTTGTGTTTTAATCACTTTGGGACTTTTTTCAAGGATTTAAAAGTAAAATGAAATTCGGCTGAAATAACAAATGAAAAGCAAGTAAAACCTAAAACGTCTTGAGCAGTGAAGGAGATATTGTCGTGTAACGGAAACTACAAGCAGGAATAATGTAAATGCACCCCAAAAATGCACCGGACACCTATTAAGCATAGTAATGATTCGTTATGCTGACATAAACTCGTGGTCATTTTGTCTTACATACGCCATCCGATCTGGCTTATCTTACTGTACAATGAAACGCTTCAGATGAAGCCACGTAAACTGCATACAAGATATTAAATCCTAATACAATCACACAATTCTCTAATAGTATCGATGTGAAATAACTGTGCCAAAATAACTTGACAAATTAAAATACAGCAATGAAAAAAACTCAAACGTCAAGAAATCTTAATTGGTGTTATTTAGACTTCTGTTTCCTTAGTCATGAATAATTCATTTACATCTTTTCAGACTATTATAAATACATAAATGTATAATTTGCCCTCATAAAAATAATGCTATTCTTTCTCACTAAAATATATGCACTAAAACCTACGATCATGGCAATTTATGAACAAATGTGAACAGCGGCAACACTTTAGAACACCTTTGGGGGGCTCTGTGTTTGAGTGGTTATGGTTTTTGACTGGTAATCACTAGATCATCACCTCTGCGGGTTCGAATCCCACCAGAGGCCACACAAATTTCATATACGAGGTAGCTCACACGGTTGCTTATGGAAAACATTGTTTAATGATAGGAGAATAAAAAGAAGTGTCTGGGTTCATGACAAGAACCATGAGATCATTGTATAAATAACAAAATACAAATAGGAACATAATATACCTAACTTTTGTACTTCACTCAGGAATTATGATAGTTATCTTACATAACGTGTTAAATGCGATAAACTTAATACATATATTTCACTAACCAGAATACAAGGGACTCGAGGGATTTTTTGCTTACCATGCAAATAACATTTTATATTGTTCGATTTTGTTAAATTCTTGTAGAAATGAAAAACAGAATTTTGGTTAATCTTATATTTTTATTAGGCGAATCCCGTGGGTAGACTTTGAACGTCTAGTCACAAGTGACACAAAGAACTCACAATGTCGATTAAGCCGGCTAACATCTATTAAAACATTCATGCTGCCAGACTTATATTCAAAGGCTTTTTATGAATGTTTTTTTTCAAATGACAGATCAGGCATTTTATCCCAAGACGACCTTATAAAGATATATTCAAAGATTTATGTAGTCATTTGTTTGTATGGACAGACTATGCGAATACAATAAAGTTGTCTTTATAGTGGCTTACAACTCAAAAGAAACAAATTATGTATCAATGCAACTGCGATAAGGGTCGGCAACATCATGCAAAAGCATCCAAAGTGTCTAGAAAATCCTGACGTAATGTGAATAAGTGCACAGCTTATGGATGACAGGTGGTTCTCCTCATGTACTCATGTGGACTTCCTCCTGTGCTACAGTAGGAAAAGTCTCTACAAGTCTCTGGCTGTCGATGCGAAGTTAAGTTACAGAGTAAAAGCACACGTTAATGTAAAAATACACCAAATATAACCCTTAATAAAGGTCAATGTGAATACATGCCATATTTTTACCCCCACTTCGGTTGGACTGCATTTACGTTGAACACAAAATTAAATAAAAAAAACGTTGACTTTACGCAGAACACTAAATTAAAAACATTGAAAATTATGAGACATTGTGGTAATGATAGGACACCGTTACCGAGGAAAGTCAAAAACCAAAAATGCCGTTACGTATATCGTTGAATTACACTCAATGTATTGAATGGCTAAGATTTGGGATTATTTTTTCTAACAATGATTTACTGTTTATACAGACATTCGTCCAGTTGAATCAATAAGATTAGGTAAGATAGTACTTGCCAACCAAATGAGAGTTATTGTACGAGCTATGAAATTAGGAATATTTTTATTTGATGTCTCTGTGTAAAATGAAATGACATACAATTGATTGATACGGCACCAGTAGCATGTACGCAGTTTCTTCTCCTGATTCAAAACGGTAACAATAAAATTACTAAGCGAAATGGAACAACTACCGTCTTGATGTAATGTAAATATATTTGCGTTAATCATGCAATGTCATAAACAATATCGTAAGGTGCTTCTTATATTGATAGCTGCATTGTTGTACATAATCGTATACATAAAATAAACATGACGTTGTATTCCGATTTGTTCTAAGACTCATGGGTACTAAAGCGATGAAACGGTTTGTTTTTTTGCAACAAATTAATGGTGCACTACACCGCAGATATAATTGTATCGGATGCATCAATGGATAAATAATACAATAGAACTTGATTCCCTAACAATACTTGGCACTAGCACTAATTTGTTTTCATGTATCATAATATCACTGGGGTTTAACGCCGTTTTTCAACAATTGTTCAGTTATATACGGCGACCGGTCCACCTAACTAGTTTTCCTGGACAGTATACTAACCCGTACTAACTTACTCTTTCACAAGGAGCCGGCAACCTCTCCACATGTGGAGGAAAATCGACATTATTGTCAAATTTTCATAGAAAGGTATGACATGCCGTGACCGGGATTCGAACCCAGATCTCCGGGTTACAAGTCCAGCGCACTAACCACTGGACCACGACCGCGGCTTGCACTAGCATTAGCCTGGTTAATATAATCTAACGACCAATATATCCAGATCATGTCAGACGTAATTTCAATTCACACCTAGGACCAAATATCAATATGAGGCTGTCAGGCTAGCTTATTGGAGGGTGATGGATCAACCCAGAAGAACTGGCTGTTGGAGCCCGGAGAAAACAAACTTTTTAAGAATTAACGCACGCCTAAATAATGAAATTACGTATTTTTTCACCGAGTCTAAACTCCGTTTTACAAATATTTTTTCAGCTGTAACCGATTCACCGATCCAGTTTTCCTGGACTGTATACTAACCAGTACTAACGGCTTCTAATAAAGCTATCCAGGGCAGGCTTTGTCTCCGCACCAAATCATGTATTCAAGTGACAGAAACATAAATGTCGAATATAATTAATCTATTTGTTTGTTCACTATGAGAGTACAAGTATTGAAACTATCGTTTTCATATTTTATATAACATCACTGACGAAGAAAAAATGTGAACTTCATTATGTTAGATATTGAACTGATAACTCATTGTAATAAATAACATACATTCGCACGACGTTTAATTCATTTTATTTACTATCGAGGGACATGTTTTGAATTATTTGCAACAAACTGGAATTGTTTGTTTGAACATGATTTCCTATGTGAAATACCAATATCATAAACACAGTATTACACTTTCAAATCACCATTCGGTTTCAGACATCAATATTTGGACTCGACCAACAATTTAGGATTCGGCACCTTTGACATTCTTACTAAACGCATAAGTTCTGTATGTAAAACATTGTCTTTTCAATAATTCGAACAATATCAGAATTAATGAACTTGATAGAAAGTTTTAATTAGAATCATCGATCAAACCAACATTAATATTCATACACGCACACTCACGCACGAACGAACTCACACACAAGGCAGTGTTCATGTGATGATTACTACATTGTTACTAACGATATGTGGAACACGAAGTCCAAATCAGGAGGCAATGGCATAGATAAGCGCTCACAATCTACGTCTATATATGGTCATACTGTATCCAAACACAACTTAGATATGAATTATGGGGTCAAAGGTTGAATTGACAAAACAATCTGCACATATTTCGCGACGTAAATGACATTGAAGTTTATATTGGATTATTGGAGTATGACGTTAATACAATATCCACTCTGTGATAAAATTAGATGGGATTTGAATGAAACTAACAAAATTCTCGAAGTGATCCACTTTGTTCAACCGTTTAAAGGAATAGACAGAAAAAGAAAAAGGGACATTTTCATGTTATTCTTGTTTGACAAACAGACAAAGATATATGGGTCCAAATCAGGTAATTATCCGTAGACTTCGCGAGACAAATTGTGAATAGCCTATCATATTCAAATTCAATTCTGTATTACTTTCAAGTCTGATATGTTACATTACTGAGATGTGCTTGTTGATCTTTCTGAGTGGTTTGTGCTTTATCACATCGTACTGAATTCATGTAGTCTAACAAGATATGCAAATAATACAATGAATCATGAAAATCCTCAAATCAATCGCATTACCTCACAATGTGTGAGAGGATTAACGAAACGACAAGATTTATGTCAATACATTTGATAAATATAAGACCGCCAAAGCAAACTAAAAATGGAAAAAAAGAAATTAGAATTTGTTCATTTCGAATAGAACTCAATTGTGTATTGCCCAAATCCATTTGGAATTACACACAGTGCATGATTCCATGAATCAAGCAAATTGTTTATCAGAACTACAGTTATATTAAGTTAAAAGTAATATGAAAATCAACCTTAAAGAAAAGCTATATCAAGTATACTGTTAAATCTCGATATTGAGACTAGTTTCGGGGCCCGAAAAATCGGTCGTAATTATTAAAATTCATATAACGAGGGTATTAAAATGTTTGAAGTAGTTGACATCAGATCAAGAGAGATGGTAGAATTATGCACATAATACAGCACCTGTTTATCCTTCCATGTAATGATTTTGTTATTTAACTGATTGTGAATAACATAGTTTGAAGCATCAATATTAACAACCATGTGCATTGTTTTACATGTTTGACACAAATCAAAATATTCGTGTCAGCTTCTCATGGACACGTGCTTAGACATTGTACGATTGGGCGTGCTGAAACGAATGAATATGTACATTGAAAACTAAAAATAGTCAGCGTTGAGATACTGAGCCTTGGAATATGAATCAAAATTTATAGGCTCTAAATATCATTAAAACAACCCACTTCATGATTCAATTTCAATAATGCATAAAACGTGAGTGATTTTTTACATCAAGCAAGTTTTATCATTCACGTAATTGCTCTCCCGACACCCATTTTGAATACTTTGGAAGAGAAATTACGCACCAAACTATTACAGGTTCCGGATCTCTCATCAAAGCTATTCCTTTATACCAAGTTAGATTTATTATGAAACGGTATACTTGTACGGTGTATGAAAAAAAGTCTTGTGGAAAAAACCAACAGTCGAAAAAACGTCTTTCCAAAAATAGAACCTACCCAACAAAACCCATCAACTCAAACACAAGACAGTGCAAATTGTGGATGAGTTTTCATGAGGCAATCGTTGTTGGCACAAACACATGATCTCATACGCCATGCATAATAGTTTTTAAATGTGAGCGTATCTCGATTATTCTGATTATTCAGAGTGGTTTTATGAGTTAGTGGGTTTATCAGAGTATGTTAAATAATGTTTCATTGTCTGTAAAGATGTATTTACGCTCATGGAAAATACTGTTTTCAGCCATTCCGATAATGCCTGTGTTTAAGCAGTTAAAAGTTTTTTTTCATTTAAACGATATTCTCTGAATATATTGGATAATTTTCACGGAGAATGAACCCACGAGAATTTGCGAATATAACAGCATCACGATCTGTTTGGGCCGAATAGACTTCATATGAAACAATCTAATGTGGTAGATGAATTAATTAATGATCCAACGCTTTGTAATATGACACTTGTCTGAACTTTTTTTCTTGAAATGAAAACATGCATAATTGGGACAAGCTATTAATAATATAATCGTATTATAGGTGATTTATTTCTTATTTCCAATTGAAAAAGGAACACCATGAAATGTCAGATTTCCTATAAAGATTATTGCCATATGCAAAAAAACATAAATATAATATATTAAGATACTACAGCTGATAACAGACGAATAACGTTTCTTATCATTAAACTAAGTGAGGTAGTTTTTGCTCGCAAAATATACTTCATAAAATTGCTTTCACGTAATTATGTTAATGTAAGATATTTTGAACTTTCTCGTCATTTACAAAGAAGTAGTCCTAACATTTGAAATATTTCACGTATAGTACAATAATTGGCCAACAAAACAAACAAGAAATATCAAAACATATCTAAAAAGTTAACGTATTTTATTAAGTCCAATCGCTTTTAATGCATTTATAGAGCTGTTTTGGTAATCAGCGAATAATTTTATTTTCTAACCTTACAAAAATTCATGAAATGTTTTTATTTGAAACAATCACCAAACACATGTACTTTATATGAAGCATACACGTTCATAATATCTATATTTTATAGCAATATAAATTACATCGAATAAACGTTTCAGAATTTCGACTTTAGTAAAATATCACTATTTAAAACACACCATACACATGAAAACGTGCTGTTTAATGAAATACAAACATTAGGGCCATAGAAGCTCTTATTAGTATATTGTCGTTTTTTTTAGAATATGTCCGGAACTATTGTATTACAAGATTATTTGGATTGAGTTCTACTTTGCCCCAAATCCACCAACCCAAAACACACATTAAAAAAAGTTCCAGGTTAAAACACAGCCTCCTGAAGGTGTACCGTCTTGGGAAAGGTCTGCAACAGAGATACGGGGGGGTAACATATTTAAAGACCGTTTAAATTGTTGTCTTAATCAATTGCCAAAATGTTCAAACAGTAGAATTATATACAAATTGCAAAATACAGATGTACTTTTCTCAAAATCATGACTTAACATAATTTACATGCATGAATCCACAAATAATGAACAATAAAAATTAAAAACCTTGGCTTACTAAGAATAACGATTGGCGCTTCGACATGTAAAAAACTCATTATTCTTTTTTGTACGAGCAGCCCGGTACATTTTGTTTGTTTTTTTCTTGTGTGTGTGTGTTTTAATTGTTTCATTAACAACATTTACAATTCATACAAGACTTGACAGATACTTAATGTGATGCCGCAAATGTGGCGTCAATGTTGACAAATTAAAACAATACAGTCGAAACCCAAGAAAAGCAAGAAATTGAAACTTTTGATTTTCAACATACTTTTCCCTACATTTATTTAATATGAATGGGTACTAACTTTGTTTACACAAATGCCAATCTTTTTAGTATGCTTTGTTATTGTTTTAAACTTGTTATTGTTTAAATCCGTACACTCGTTTACAAAGAACCACCATTGTTTCGGTATGTAACTAAATATAACACATTAACTTCACAATACAATTATTTAGAACATATTGCTGGAAATATGTTTTTCTACAAGATGTCACGATATGAAGAAGTTTGGATGAGGAATAAAATAGTTATAGCTTTTGTCTACCAATGATGACTTTACCCTAGTATTTTATGACGTACAGCAAAGTACGGTAATATGTTGTAATTAGCTGCATGAACACAAATGTACTAAGACAAGCGGAAAGTAAACTTTACCCTCAAATTTGTTATAGAAATTTTGCTACTTAAGAAAATGTGTCGCTGGAGAAAAAAATAGAGGTTAACATACACAAATATAACCAGCAGAACAACTGTACTGTAACGTGAATATGTCCGAAAGATTATTTAAGCCGGTTGTATTTGTGTACAGAACTTGCTTTAATTGACAACAACATCATACTTACATACGCTCGAATGCATCAAAAAATGCCATCATTTTATTAATATACCAGACGTATAGTTTCTGACAGCTTCATAAATTAGAAGAAACCTCGACAGTCATTGTCTTTTCTGCGGAGCAATCAGAGAGCAATTTGAAGTCCGTGTTTTCATTTATCCGGGTTTTCATAAGACGTCAAATTTGAGGTTCAAAAATGACCCTTGGCTGATGATAACTCGAAGAACTTATAACTGGCTCATACATACATCTGAATTAAACATATGCATTGTAACTTATCTTAAATGTTTGCATAACTTTAACATGTAACCAGCTTGCAAAGGTGTATAAAACAGTTGAATTGTGACAATTTAACATATAAGGTACAAACATTTTTTAGTCTTCAATTAGACATATATAATAATACACAGTTTGAAAGAATTGAATGATTACAACCAAGTCCATGTTATAGTAAACTTATTGAAAACAGCAAAGACATGCTATAAAATATTATAAACAATACTTCATATTAATAGCAATAAAATAGAAGAATGACTAGTTTTGGCACGGTATAATATGCATATTTTGTTGGAAGTGATATTCAATATAAGCATTAAATAATAATAAAACTCCTTTGTATACTTGACATATTCTCTATAAAATCCAGAAAAAAATCAAGCGAAAAATGTAAAACGCCGTATGTATGAAACAGCTTAGTTATAATATCTACATTTAACGAAGATGAAATATTTTGATTATAAGCGAACTATAAACTTTACAAGCAAATATACAAAACAACGGTATTTATTGTTTAGCATTATGAAATATACATAATAAGTGTATAAAAATACAACATACACTCGTTTAAAAAAGTGAAACGATCAACAAACATACAAGTAGACATTTGAAGAAATTGTCGATACTAATGATCAGCATGTTTAAATGTTTCAATGTTAGGATTGTCTCTTATTATTTATTGGCAGGTTGTTTTTATATTTAGCACCATTACAGCTGAAACTCGATTTCAAATTCATTGTAATTTGTGTTTTAATCACTGTAGGACGTTTTCAAGGATTTGAAAGTAAAATAAAATTCGGCTGAAGTGACAAATGAAAAAGCAAGTAAAACCTAAGACGTCTTGAGCAGTGAAGGAGATATTGTTCTGTGACGGAAACTACAAGCAGGAATAATGTAAATGCGCCCGAGAAATGCACCGTACGCCTATTAAGCATAGTAATGATTCGTTATGCGGACATAAACTCATGGCCATTTTGTCTTACATACGCCATCCGATCTGGCTTATCTTACTGTACAATGAAACGCTTCAGATGAAGCCATGTAAACTGCGTACAAGATATTTACGTCCTAATTCAATCACACAATTCTACTATAAGTATCGATGTGAAATAACTGTGCCAATAATGACAAATTGAAATACAGCAATGAAAAAAGCTCAAACGTCAAGAAAACTTAATTGGTGTTATTTAGATTTCTATTTCCTTAGTCATAAATAATTCATTTACATCTTTTCTGACTATCATAAATACATAAATGCATAATTTGCCCTCATAAAAACTAATGCTATTCTTTCTCACTAAAATGTATACACTAAACCCTACGATCATGGCAATTTATGAACGAATGTGAACAGCAACAGCACTTTAGAACGCCTTTGGGGGCTCTGTGTTTGAGTGGTTATGGTCTTTGACTGGTAGTTACTAGATAATCATCTCTGCGGGTTCGAATCCGACCAGAGGCCGCACAAATTTCATATACGAGGTAGCTCACACGTTTGCTTATGGAAGACATTGTTCACTGTTAGGAGAATAAAAAGATGTGTCTAGGGTCATGACAAGAACCATGAGATCATGGTATAAATAACAAAATACACATAGTAACATAATTTACCTAACTTTTGTACTTAACTCATGAATTATAATTATTATCTTACATAATGTGTTTGGCGCGATAAACCTAATACATACATTTCACCAACCAAAATACAAGAGACTCAAGGGGATTTTTGCTTATCATGCAAATAACATCTCATATTGTTCGATTTTGTTAAATTCTTGTAGAAAGGAAAAAACAGAATTTTGGTTAATCTTATATTTTTATTAGGTGAATCCCGTGGGTAAACTTTGTACGTCTAGTCACAAGTGACACAACGAACTCACAATGTTGATTAAGCCGGCTAACATCTATTAAAGCATTCGTGCTGCCAGACTTGTATTCAAAGGCTTTTTACGAATGTTATTTTCCAGTGACAAATCAGGCATTTCATCCCGAGACGATCTTATGAAGATATATTCAAAGATTTACGTAGTCATTTGTTTGTATGGACAGACTACACGAATACAATAAAGCTGTCTTTATAGTGGCTTACAACTCACAAGAAACAAATTATGTATCAATGCAACTGCGATAAGTGTCGGCAACATCATGCAAAAGCATCAAAAGTGTCTAGAAAATCATGAAGTAATATGAATAAATGCGCGTTCGGAAAAAAATCAATTCCGTCCTTCTTTACCATTAGTAGAAAATGTCCTTGAAAAGTCGAATCAGATATATCTGATACATTGAGCAAACATATGAACCTTAAACTATTTTGTCAGCTAAAATTTATCATACAACTAGTCGAAATGCTTGCATTTTGAGTTGTCGACGTACAATGTAAATTAGCACAAATTAATTAACCCGTTAACAAACGGCTCCTGCAAGGTCCAAAACCATCGAAAATGAATTCTCTTCTGAAAATGACATTCGATATGTACATGTATGATGCAGTTACATTTACAAAACGAAAGTTATTTACCTCGTGCTTAACATTTCGTAAAAGTCCGGATTTATATTTTTCTACATAAAGGTCCGATTTTGTAAATGAAAAACAATAGTTTCATATTTTACGCTATGTTTCAGACGAAGTCCGATTGAGTCATTTTTACGTGCATGAAAATGATAAAGAAAGTCCCGGAATTCGAATCTTCCTGCAAAAGTATCCTAACTAACAAACTTAACAACATTAAAATTCTAGAAGTGATCCACTTTGTTCAATCGTTTAAAGGAATATACAGAAAAAGAAAAGGACATTTTCATGTTATTCTTATTTGACAAATAGGCGAAGATATATAGGTCCAAATCAAGCAATTATCCGTAGACTTCGCGAGACATATTGTGAATAAATCATATTCAAATTCAATTCTGTATTACTTTCAAGTTTGATATGTTACATTATTGAGATGTGCTTGTTGATCGTACTGAGCGTTTTGTGCTTTGAAATGTATTATCACATCGTATTGAATTCGTGTAATAACAAGATTATGCAAATAATACAATGACCATGAAAATCCTCAAATCAATCACATTACCTCACAATGTGTGAGCGGATTAAAGAAACGACAAGATTTATGTCAAAACATTTGATAAATAAAAGAACAACAAAGCAAACTAAAAATAGGAAAACGAAATTAGATGTCAATGCATTTGTTCATTTCGAATGGAACTCAATAGTGAGTTGCCCAAATCCATTTGGAATTACACACAGTGCATGCTTCCATAGATCAAGCGAATTGTTTATCAGAACTACAGTTATATTAAGTTAAAAGTAATGGAAAAATCAAAGTTAAAGAAAAGCTGTATCAAGTATACGGTAAAAATCTCGATACTGAGACCACTTTCGGGACCCGGAATCGGTCGTTTTAATTAGGTGATCTCATTATCAATTCAATTAATAATAATAGTTATTGAAAGTCAGTCCGAAAACAAGTGGTCGTTATAATAAGGTGATTATAATTTTGAGGTGGATGCTATGTGAGGTTTTACTGTACTAATGTCAGAATAAATATCAATCATTCTTTGCAGGCGTAAAAGTAAAATTTATATAATGAGGGTATTAAAACGTTTGAAGTATTTGACAGCAGACCAAGAGAGATGGTGGAAATATGCACATAATGTAGCACCTGTTTATCCTTCTATGTAATGCTTTTGTTATTTAGCTGATTGTGAGTAACAGTTTTTTAAGCATCAGTATCAATAACCATGTGCATTGTTTTACATGTTTGGCAGCAGTCAAAACATTCGTTTCAGCTTCTCATGGACACGAGCTTAGACATTGTACGATTGGTCGTGCTGAAACAAATAAGTATGTGTATTGTAAACTAAAAATTGTCATCGTTGAGATACTGAGCCTTGGAATATGAATCAAAATTTATAGGCCCTAAATATCATTAAAACAACCCACTTCATGATTCAATTCCAAAAATGCATAAAACGTGAGTGTTTTTTTTACATCAAGCAAGTTTTATCATTCACATAATTGCTCTCCCGACACACATTTTGAATACTTCAGAAGAGATTCTGATAAATTACGCACCAAGCTATTACATGTTACGGATCTCTGTTCAAAGTTATGCCTTTATACCATGTTAGATTTCTTATGATTGATTTAAATACAACTTTGATATTGATATTTCCCCTTATTATAACATCGTGTACGGTATTCATGTACTGTATACTCGTGTATATGAAAAAAACAACACTCGAAAAAAAGCCTTCCCAAAAGGGTAGGACCTACCCCCAAAACCCATCAACTTATACACAAGACAGTGCAATGTGTGGATAGATTTCCAAGAGGCTGTCGTTGTCGGCACAAACACATGATCTCATACGCCATGCATAATAGTTTTTAAATGTGAGCGTATCTCGATTATTCTTATTATTCAGAGTCGTTTTATGAGCTACGGTTTATCAGAGTATGTTAAATAATGTTTCATTGTCTGTAGCGATGTATTTACGCCCATGGAAAATACTGTTTTCAGCCATTCCGATAATGCCTGCCTTTTTATAGTTAAACGTTTTCCATTTAAACGATATTTTCTGAATGTATTGATTGGTTTTCACGGAGAGTGAGCCCAAGATAATTTGCGAACATAACATACTTGAGGTCTTATGTGGGCCGAATATATTTCGCTTCAAACAATCTAATGTGGTAGATGAATTAATTAATGAACCAGTGCTCTGTAATATGGCACTAGCATGCAATTACTTCTTGAAATTAAAACATGAATAATTGGGACAAGTTATTTATAATATAGTCTTACTATAGGTGATTTATTTCTTATTTCCAATTGAAAAAGAAACACCATGAAATGTCAGGTTTCCTGTAAAGATTATTGCCATATCCAAAAAAAACATTAATGGAATATGTTAAGATACTACAGCTGATAACAGACGAATACCGTTGCTTATTATTAAACTACCTGAGGTAGTTTTTGCTCGCAAAATACACTTCATAAAATTCCTTTCACGTAATTATCTTAATATAAGATATTTTGAACTTTCTCGTACAAAGAAGTAGTCCTAACATTTGAAATATTTCACGTATAGTACAATAATTGGCCAACAAAACAAACAAGATATATCAAAACATATCTAAAAAGTTAACGTTTTTTATTAAGTCCAATCGCTTTTAATGCATTTATAGAGCTGTTTTGGTAATCAGCGAATAATTTTATTTTCTAATCTTGCAATGATTCATAAAATGTTCTTATCTGAAACAATCACCAAACACATGTACTTTATGTTAAGCATACACGTTCATAATATTTATATTTCATAGCTATATAAATTGTATCGTATAAACATTTCAGAATTTCGACTTTAGTAAAATATCACTATTTAAAACACCCCATACACCTGAAAACGTGTTGTTTAATGAAATACAAACTGTAAGGCCATAGAAGCTCTTATTCGTATTTTTCGGTTTTAATTAGAATATGTCCAGCACTATTGTATTACAAGATTATTTGGATTGAAGTTTACTTTGTCCCAAATCCAACAACCCAAAACCCACATTAAAACAGTTCTAGATTAAAACACAGCCTCCTGAAGGGGTACCGTCTTGGAAAAGGTCAGCAACAGAGATACGGGGAGATGGTAACATATTCAAAGACCGTTTAAATTGTTATTTTAATCAATTGCCGACATGTATATAAACAGTCTATAATGTAATTCAAACAGTAGAATTATATACAAATTGCAAAATATAGATGTACTTTTCTCAAACATAATTTACATGCATGAATCCACAAATAATGAACAATAAAAATTAAAAACCTTGGCTTACTAAGAATAAAGATTGGCGCTTCCACATGTAAAAAGCTCATTATTCTTTTTTGTACGAACATAATTTACAAGCATGATTCCACAAAATAATGAGAAATGAAAATTAAAAACCCTGGCTTACTAAGAATAACGATTGGCGCTTCCACATGTAAAAACTCATTATTCTTTTTTGTACGAACAGCCCGGTACATTTTGTTTGCTTTTTCTTGTGTGTGTATGTTTTAATCGTTTCATTAACAAAATTTACAATCCATACAAAACTTCAGATACTTAATGCGATGTCACAAATGTGGCGTCATTGTTTGCAAATCAAAATAATATAGTCGAAACCCAAGAAAAGCAAGAAATTGAAACTTTTGATTTTCAACACACTTTTCCCTACATTTATTTCATATGAATGGGTACTAACTTTGTTTACACAAATACCAATCTTTTTTGTATGCTTTGTTATCAACATCATACTTACATATGCTCGAAAAATGCTATCATTTTATTGATATACTAGGCGCATAGTTTCCGACAGCTTCATAAATTAGAGGAAACCTCGACAGTCATTGTCTTTTCTACAGAGCAATCAGAAAGCAATTTGAAGTCCGTGTTTCCATTTATCGGGGTTTTCATAAGACGTCAAATTTGAGGATCAAAAATAGCCCTTGGCTGATGATAATTCGAAGAACTTATAACTGGCTCATTCATACATCTGAATTAAACAGATGCATTGTAACTTATCTTAAATGTTTGCATAACGTTAACATGTAACCATCTGAAACACATGGCAAAGGGGTATAAAACAGTTGAATTGTGACAATTTAACATATTAGGTACAAACATTTTTGTGTCATTGTATTGAAGCCACATAGTCTTCAATTAGACATATATAATAATACACAGTTTGAAAGAATTGAATTATTACTACCAAGTCCATGTTATAGTTAACTTATTGAAAGCATCATATACATGCTATAAAATATTATAAACAATAATTCAAATTAATAATAAAATAGAAGAATGGCTAGTTTTGGCAAGGTATAATATGCATTTTTGTTGGGAGTGGTATTCAATATAAGCATTAAATAACAATAAAACTCCCCAGTATACTTGGCATATTCTGTATAAAATCAAAAAAAAATCAAGCGAAAAATGTAGAACGCCGAATGTATAAAACAACGTAGTTATAATGTCTACATTTAACGAAGATGAACCATTTTGACTATACGCGAACTATAAACTTCACAAGCAATTATACAAAACAACGGTATTTATTGTCTAGCATTATGCAATATACGTAATAAATTTTAAAAATTACAACATATACTCGTTTAAAAAGAGAAATGATGAAACAAACAAATAGACATTAATTTTGAAGAAATTATCAATACTAATGATAAGCATGTTTAAATGTTTCAATGTTAGGAATGTTCCTTATCTTTTATCCTTGTCAAGTTGTTTAGCACAGTTATAACTGAAACTCGAATCCAAATACACTGTAGTTTGTGTTTTAATCGCAATAGAAGTAAATTGGAATTGGGCTGCATGGCAAATGAAAGGCGACTAAGAAATAAAATGTCCTGAGCAGTGAAGGAGATATTATACTTTCATATTATGATGGAAACTTGAAAAGCAGGTACAATGTAAATTCTTCCGAAAAATGCATATACATTAAAGCATAATAATGATTCGTTATGCTGACATAAACTTACGGTCATTTTGTCTTACACGCGCCTCCGATTGTACGATGAAACGCTTCAGTTGTAGCCACGTAAGGTGCGTACAAGACACTTAAGTCGTAATCCAATCACACAATTGTACTATACGTATCGATGTCAAATAGCTCTGCCAATGTTGACAACTTAAAATACAGCAATGAAAACTTAATTGGTGTTATTTGAATTTCTGATTCTTTAAACATTAATATTTTATTTATCTTTTCTGACTGTTATAAATACATAGATGCATAATTTGCCCTTGTACAAATTTAATGACATCCTTTCTCTTTAAAGGTCTTTGACTAGTAATCACTAGATATCATCCATGTCGGTTCAAATCCCACCAGCAGCCAGACAAATTTCACATGTGAGGTAGCTCTCTAGCTAGCTCATGGATAACATTCCTCCCGATAGAATAAAGAAAGTATATTGATTTATGATAAGGACCATGGGATCGTTGTATAAATAACAAAATACACATAGGCACAAAATTTACTTAACCTTTTTACTTAACTCATGAATTATGATAGTTATCTTTCATAATGTGTTTGGTGCGATAAACTTAATACATATATTTTACCGACCAGAATACAAAAGACTCGAGGGAATTTTTGTTCACCGTACAAAAATATTTTATATTGTCCAGTTTAATTAAATTCTTGAAAAAAAAACAGAACTTTGAATAATTTGAATAGACGTTCAAAATCTAAACACGGGACTCGCATAATAAAATACAAAATTATCCAAAATCCTTTCTTTTTCCAGAATTTAGTGAAACTGAACATTATAAGATGTTTTTGTATAGTAAGCAAAAATATGGAATCAACATGTTGATTAAGCCGGCTAACATTTATTAAAACATTCATGCTGCAAGACTTATATTCAAAGCCTTTTTTATGAATGTTTTTTCACGCTCAGAAAAAATCAATTCCGTCCTCCATTTTCATTCGTTTAAAAGTATTATCAAATGTATCTGAGGCGTTGAACTTACAAATGGACTTTACATATCTATTTTGCCAGCTCAAATTTGTAACTAGTCGAAATGTTTGCAACTTATCACTTCGATTGTCGACGTAAATTTTAAAGCTACATAAATTAATATCCCATCAACAAATAGCTCTTGTGTGGTCCAAAACCATGGAAAATGAATTGCTCTTCCGAAAATGACATTCGGAACGTGCATGTATGAGGTAATTACATTTACAAAACGAAAGTAATGTATCTTTTGCTCAACATTTCATAATGACTTATGTTTTCCTACGCAAGGGTCCGGTTTTAATAGTGTCATCAGTATCAATGTTGTCTCAGACTAATTCCGAACGAAACATTTTTACGTGTATGAATATTATAAAAACAAGTCTCGGAATTCCAATCTACCAACATAAGGGTCCGATTTTGCAAATGAAAACAATAATTTCGTTATTGTCAAATGTTGTCTCTGAAGGATTCCGAACGCATCAATTTTACGTGCATAAATATAATAAAGAAAGTCCTGGTGTTGTAAAACATGTCAAGGAGTGGATTATGTGACACATAAAGCCGTTGTGCGGTTAGACGTTTTACGACTAAAACAACATGAAATGACAAGAGTTATTTCTAAACGGACAATCAATTATGTACTTCATTTAAAGGGTAAACCATCTTTTTTATTTAAACGTATGCAGTTAACCTGTGACCAACGGTAACCTATGAACGAAGACCATTCTTAGCACACAATGGGGGGAGGCCCCGTGTTTGAGTGGTTACGCTTCCTGACTAGTAATCAAAAGCTCCTCATTGAATAACACATGGATCGAAACAAATTTCCCATTTGAGGAAGTTGTCCTGCCAGCTTATGGACGATAGGTAGTTCTACCCAAGTGTAAGGATGGGAACTTCCAGCTGTGTTAAAATAGGAAAAGTCACCAAAAAAACCTCTGGTTGTCGGTGCGAGTCAAAGCACACGTGGATATAAGAAATATACCAATTATAACCCTTGATAAGGTTAATTGTGACTGCATGACATATTTCAACTCCGTCAAGAGGCACTCGTTTTGACTGCAATTACGTTGAACACGAAATTGAATAAAAACAATTACTATTAAAAAGAACACTGAAGACAAAGTGTTCGAAACTGATTAAATAAGATTAAGTAAGATAGTACTTGCCAACCAAATGAGAGTTATTGTAGGAACTATACAATCAGGAATATTTTATGTGATGTCTGTAAAATAAAATGACATACAATTGATTGATAGGGCACTAGTAGCAAGTACGCATTTTCTTCTTCTGATTCAAAACAGTATCAATAAAATTACTATGCGAAATAGAACAACTACCGTCTTGATGTAATGTAAATATATTTGCGTTTATCATGCAATGTTATCAACAATATCGTCAATAGGCGTCTCTTATATTGATAGCTGCTTTGTTGTACATAATCATATACATATAATAGACATGACGTTGTTTTCCGATTTGTTCTTAGACACATGGGTACTAAAACGATGAAACAGTTTTTGCAATAAATTAATGGTGTACTACACCGAAGATATAATTATATTGGACGCATTAATGGTTAAATAATACAACAGAACTTGATTCCTGAACAATAATTAGCACTTGTCTGGGTAATGAAGCGTAAATAGACTAACGACCGGTATATCCAGGTCACGTGAGACCTAATTTCAATTCATTCCTAAGACCAAATTTCACATATGAGGAGGCCGTCAGGCTAGCTTATAGAAGGGTGATGGATCAACCTAGGTGTACACAGCGAAAAGCCAATCATATTCGAATTCAATTCTGTATTTCTTTCAAGTATAATATGTTACATTACTGAGATTTGCTTGTTGATCGTTCTGAGCGTTTTGCGCTTTGAAATGTATTATCACATCGTATTGAATTCGTGTAGTCTAACAAGATATGCAAATAATACAATGAATCATGAAAATCCTCAAATCAATCACATTACCTCACAATGTGTGAGCGGATTAAAGAAACGACAAGATTTATGTCAAAACACCTGATAAATAAAAGAACGACAAAGCAAACCAAAAATAGGAAAATGAAGTTAGAATTTGCTCATTTCGAATAGAACTCAATTGCCCAAATCCATTTGGAATTACGCACAGTGTATGTTTCCATGAAACCAGCGAACTGTTTATCATAACAACAGTTATATTAAGTTAAAATTAATAGGAAATTCAACATTAAAGAAAGGCTATATCAAGTATACTGTAAAATCTCGATATTGAGACCACTTTCTGGACCCGAAAAATGGGTTGTTTTAATAAGGTGATCTCATTATCAATTTAAATAATAATAGAGTTATTGAAAGCCAGTCCGAAAATAAGTGGTCGTTATAACAAGGTAATTATAATATTGACGTGGTCGCTGTGTGAGGTTTTACTGTACTAATTTCAGAGTAAATATCAATCATTCTTTACAGGCGTAAAAGTAAAATCCATATAACGAAGATATTAAAACGTTTGAAGTATTTGACATCAGATCAAGAGAGATGGTAGAAATATGCACATAATACAAAACCTGCTTATCCTTCTATGTGATGCTTTTGTTATTTAACTGATTTGAATAACAGATTTTGAAGCGTCAGTAGCAATAGCCATGTGAATTGTTTTACATGATTGACAGCAGTCAAGATATTCCTTTCAGCTTCTCCATGGACGCATTCTAAGACATACTAGTAGCTCGACTGGGCGTGCTTGAACGAAAAAGTTTGTTCATTGTAAACTAAAAATAATCATTGTCAAGTTACGGAACCTTGGAATATGAATCGAAATTCATAGGCCCTAAATATCATTAAAACAACCCACTTCATGATTCAATTCCAATAATGCATAAAACGTGAGTGATTTTTTTTTATATCAAGCAAGTTTTATCATTCACATAATTATTCTCCCGGCACTCATTTTGAATACTTTAGAAGAGACTCCGATAAAAACGCACCAAGCTATTACATGTTCCGGATCCTTGTTCAAAGCTATTCCTTTATACCAAATTAGATTTATTATGGTTTTGATATTGATATCGTAAATTTCCCCTTATTATAACATCGTGTACGGTATACTCGTGTATATGAACAAAGATTTGTAGAAAACAACACTCGAAAAAAAACGCCTTACCAAAAATAGAACCTACCCCCAAAACCCATCAACTTAAACACATGACAGTTCAATGTGTGGATGAGTTTCCAAGAGGCACAAACACATGATCTCATACGCCATGCATAATAGAATTTAAATGTTAGCGTATCTCGATTATTCTGATTATTCAGAGTCGTTTTATGAGCTATGGTTTATCAGAGTATTAAATAATATTTCAATGTCTGCAACGATGTATTTACGCACATGGAAAATTCTGTTTCCAGCCATTCCGATAATGCCTGTCTTTAAATAGTTAAACATTTTCCATTTAAACGATATTTTCTGAATATATTGATTGGTCTTCACGGAGAGTGAACCCATGAGAATTTGCGAATATAGCATACTTGCGGTCTATGTGGGCCGAATATATTTCGCTTCAAACAATCTAATGTGGTAGATGAATTAATTATTGATCCAGTGCTCTGTAATATGGCATTTGCATGTCATTACTTGTAAAAAGTAAAACTTGCATAATTGGGGCTAGCTATTAATAAGACAAATCGTATTATAGGTGATTTATTATTTATTTCGAATTGAAAATTGGAAAAAAACAATTAAATCTCAGTTTTCCTGTAAACTACTGCCATATCCAAAATAAATTAATGGAAGATGTTAAAATATTACAGCTGATTACACATGAATAACGCTTCTCATTATTAAACTAAATGAGGTAGATTTTTGCTCGCAAAATACACTTCATAAAATTCCTTTCATCCAATTATGTTAATGTACGATATTTTGAATTTTCTCATTATTTACAAAGAAGTAGTCTTTACATTTGAAATAGTTCATGTATAGTACAACAGGGATCATTCTGGTTGCAATTTGTGTGAGAGAAAAAATCCCATTAGGGCAAAATCAGTGAGATATTTCCAAATTTTGTGAGATTTTTTTCCAAAGCAGAAAATACCCATTTTTCCTGACAAAATACATTGTAGTACAAACATGTCTCTCTGTGCATTTCTTTATTATAAAAAACAACACATTGTCAACAAAACAATGACAAAAAACAGAAACTTATGACTATAGAGTATGGTCAGAAATTAATTCTTTTTGGAAAGAATTCTGGATTTCTCTGACCGCCATACTGCGACTACAAAAGTTTCGAAACGCTTGTAATTAGTAGTGAAGAAAAGATGAAAGCTTCGCAGTGATTAAGAATAGATGAGTGGTTCTCTGCGCTCTATCGATAATAAACGTGCGCCTTCGTAAACAGGGGAACCAATTGAACCGAATCGATAAAAGCACAGAAAAGTATTTTAAAGACCGAAAAGGTCATTTTGTCGAAAAATTCGCAGTGCGATTTTTTTTCGCTTTGAGAGTTTTTTATGCGATTTCAGCAAAAAGAACGCGAGAATATCGCGCAATCGCACCCCAAAATGATCCCTGGTACAATCATTGGCCAACAAAACAAACAAGAAATATCAAAACATATCTAAAAAGTTAAAGTATTTTATTAATTCCAATCGCTTTTAATGCATTTATAGAGCTATTTTTGGTAATCTGCGCATAAATTTATTTTCTAATCTCGCAATAATTCATAAAATCTTATTTGAAACAATCACCAAACACATGTACTTTATGTTAATGTTAATATTTCATAGCTATATAAATTGCATCGTATAAACATTTCAGATTTTCGGCTTTAGTAAAATATCACTATTTAAAACACCCCCATACAGCTGAAAACGGGCTGTTTCATGAAATACAAACTTTAAGGCCATAGAAACTCTTATTAGTATTTTTGCCCTTTTAAGAATATATCGTGCACTATTGTATTACAAGATTATTTGCATTGAGTTATACAATCGCTGAAATTAATGATAGTATAAATTAATAGTTGCACTGATTAATGGTAATACTAATTAATAGTTGTACTGATTAATAGTTGTGCTAGTTAATAGTTGTCCTGATTAATAGTTGTACTAGTTAATGGAGGCATTAATCAATGGTTGCTCTGATTAATGGTCGCACAGATTAATGGCTGTACTAAGTAATGGTTGTCCAAACTAATGGTTGTACTAATTAATGTTTGTACAAATTAATTATTCAAGGTACAGGCAGGAAATGTTTAGTGTGATATACATCGACGAACGAAGAAATATGTCTATCAGACATACACAAGATTATTTACCATTTTCAATATGACAGATACCGCATATTTATAACCATATCCTTAATAAGGCAATTGACTTCGTAGACTTTATAACCACTTCTGATAGGCGAAACTGTCGTCGGAAACATATCACTTTAAACCGAACGTTCGTGCAATACATTAACGAAAATTTCAGTAAGATTACTAAATATATAGAGACTAAAACGTTTTAAGTCTAGACGGGAATTGGTATGACATTATCACCAGACTTATGTCAAAATGTCTAAATAAACGAGATAAGATAAAGTATCTGAAACGTCCTTCAATATAGTCGGTAATGACATGAAAATAGATAAAAAACCAAGTCCTAAAAAAAGAAGAATACATCCAAGCTTTTCCAAAATACTACCTTATGAAAATTATACCGTCTTGGGAAAGGTCTGCAACAGAGATGCGGGGGGATAGTAACATATTTAAGGACTAGTCTTTAAAATGTTGTATTAATCAATTGCCAAAATGTACATAAACAGTCTATAATTTAATTCAAACAGTAGAATTATATAAATAATGGTAAAAGTTAGATGTACTTCTCTCATAATCATGTTTGTTTATTTGTTTTTATGTGACTTATTGTCACTGGGATTTAACGCCGTTTTTCATCATTGTTTCAGTTGTATACGGCGACCCGTTCACCTAACCAGTTTTCCTGGACTTCATGCTAACCAGTATTAACTTACCCTTCCACAAGGAGCCGGTAACTTCTCCACATATGGAGGAAAATCGACATTTGTGTCAAATTTTCGTAGAAGAGTATGACCTGCCGCGACCGGGATTACAAGTGCAGCGCACTAACCTCTGGACTATGGCTCTGGCCCCTCATAATCATGACTTAACATAATTTACATGTATAAATCCACAAAATAATGAGCAATGAAAATTAAAAACCTTGGCTTACTAAGATTAACTATTGACGCTTCCACTTGTAAAAAACTCATTATTCTTTTTTGATGTTGACAAATTAAAACAATACAGCCGAAACCAAGGTTTGGTGGCCAGAAATTGAAATTTTGATTTTCAACATCCTTTCCTCTACATTATTAAATATAAATGGGTACTAACTTTGTTTACACAAATGCCAATCTTTTTAGTATGAATCACAAATTATGTAGTTTTAAAATTCAGATTCTTATGTTCATCTAAAATGCAAATGAATTTGTGTAGCTCTGATGCAGATAATTGATTATTCATATGTTGTGTATTCTGAATCAAAGGTTGTATCCATATCTTCGTTTAAATTGAACCCCCATTGTTACGGCATGTAACTAAATATAACATATTTATATCACAATACAATTATTTAGAACATATCGCTGGAAATATTTTTTCTACAAGATGTGATGATGCCAAACCGTTTGGATAAGGAATAAAATAGTTATAGCTTTTGTCCACGAACATTAGGCTGTACCCATGTTTTTGTCGCGTACACCAAAGTACGGTAATACGTTGTAATTAGCTAAAAGAACACAAATGTACCAAGACAAACGGAAAGTAAAATTTACCCCTGGCCTTTTTATAGAAATTTTGCTACTTAAGAAAATGTGTAGCTGGAGAAAAACATAGAGGTTAGTCTACATAAAAGCCTATCAAATATATGGAATAATGAACAGAACCGCTGTAATGTTAATATGTCCGAAAGATTATCTAAGCCGGATGTGCTTTTGTACAGAACTTGCCTGAATTGACAAGAACATCATACTTATATGCGCTCGAATGCATTCAGCAGTGTCATCATTTTTATTGATACACCGGGTGTATATTTTCTGACAGCTTCCTTAATTAGAAGAAACTTCAACAGTCATTGTCTTTTCTACAGAGCAATCAGACAGCAGTTAGAAGTTAGAAGTCAGTGCTATCATTTATCAGGGTTTTCACAAGAAGTCAAAAGTTGATTATCAAAAATGGCCATACGCTGATGATAATTCGAAGAGTCAACAAATTTCCTTTGAGACCCTTTGAAAGCGAACTTCATATTACCGATTTCAAGAGCCCAAATACTGTTTTAAGGGTCAAATGAAAGCCCTGATTTGTGTTTTCTATTAAATAATGTATCCAGAATGATCAGTAGGTGAACGGACAAATGTGATAAATTAAATACATTTTGAACCAGAAACTCAAAACTCAAAATAAAACTTTAATGTTGATAACGTATACAAAAACATAACTAACTTAAACATTACACTTACTTAAACATCCAACTAACTTTAACATACAGCTGACTTTAACATACACACATATAACAAACTTTATCACATAGCTTTACCTGCTTTTTACTTTTAAACAATACTTAATCTTATAACTGACCTTAACTTATAATTGGTTCAAACATATATCTGAATTAAACATATGCAATGTAACTAACTTAAACGTTTGCATAACTTTAACATGTAACCAGTTGGAACAAATGACGATTGTTTCACAAGCCGATGTGAACAAAATAGTTGAATTGTGAAATTTTACGTTTTTTTGCTGTAATCAGAATCAATTTGAAATAGGATACAAATGTGTAATAATTCGGACATTGCTCTGTGTCACCGTTTTTTAGCAATTTAGTATTCAGTAAGATTCAGTAAGATATTTATAATTGCATAGTTTATAAAGAATTGCATAATTACAACCAAGTCCAGGTGATAGTAAACTTATTTAAAGCATCATAGTCATGCTGCAAAAATATTATGAACAACAATTCCTATTGAAGGACATTAAAATAGAATGTTGTTAGTTATAGCACGGTATAATGTGCACTTTTGTTGGGAATGGTATTCAATATAAGCATTAAATAATTATACAATTCTCCCTGTTTACTTGACATATTTTCTATAAAATCCAGAAAATATCGAAAACCTAGCGGAAAATCTAAAACACCGTATGTATGAAACATAAGGTACCCTTCTGTTCATTAATGTATAAAAAATGTGTCTTGTTTAAATGAAAATAGAAATGAATCTCTACAATATTAGCTTTGCATAATAAACTATTCCATTTTTATCTAGATGACATATACAAAAAATGAACAAGTCTTTTGTTGAAGTACTTTATCATCTATAAAATATAATTGGCATTTATGTAAAAGGTTTTGTTTTATTGTGAACCATAGAAATAAATCTTTTTATGATATCAGAACCCTGTTAATGACACTAAGGCGAATGATGCAAAGCATTTAAGTATTACATCAACAATGATAAAGTATCCAATTTGATCATTAAAACTACCATTAAGCATATGCATAATTATGTGCTATACTATGTTTTGTTACAAAACCGCCTTCAGAATTGTTCGAAAATAAATATTTGCCACTTATTTAAACACAAAGCGCCCAACCTCTAAATGCTAGAAACAAAAAAATATCTACTCAAACTAATAAAACCAGTTTATTACAAAGCAAAAGATTAAACTATTATTTGAATGGTATCTGGAATCGCGTTTATTTTTCAGCAGTATGCTTGTTTTCTGTTGTATTATTCTCTTGTGTATGAACTGCGCATTTATTTGTAAAGACAGATTCCTTCGTTGAATAAATTTGGTCCAGTTTTTACCTCAAAGTCATATAAATTGACTTGATTAGGGCAACATAAAATGTATAAAATCCGTAAATGAGCAAAAATTTACAATACAATTATCTCTCAAACTGATTCAACGAATTGAATTATCGGACCTAACCATATGGCCGGTTAGAAAAATATGTTCAGCATCATACCAACTTGAACAATCCAAACATGTATTCTTGTCCGTTCGGATCAACATTTTGTTCGCTGAATTCGGATTTATAGAACATTAGCATCGATGTAATTCAAAGTATGATACAAAAATGAACGTAAGGCAAACGGAAAACACTTCAAAGCATTAATTCCACAAGAATGGACACAGTAATGTTGCAATGGCACAAAATGAAATAGAAAGCTCCACAGAAATTCGATGGTGAGTTTAAAAACAAACATATAATTATATTCAACACATCCGCAGTACTCTTAACACGCACTGTCCAGAGGTCAAGGCATACGTGCATACTGGAGTCCAGTCCCAATTGTTCAAGGATGACGCGAAGCTTATTCTGCGACACCATGAGATGTGAGTACTTTGAGTATGTTAAAATGTCATTTACTGGACAATGTCAAAAGTTTGACAACCATACGCCATTTTCACTATTTGTCCCCCTAAAAATTGCCCATGTTATACAGTCCTGTAGAGGTTTGGTATGGTCAATTTAAAGGAAATTGTTCACGGAGGATATTGCTTTAACTTGAAAATGATATATAACATTCCTATATACACTTATTTTTAAGTAATACCTGAATTAAGTACCGACAACGGCGCTTTTTTCACTATTATGTTGTTTCATTTAAAAATCACCAATTTTGGACAACCAAGTAGAATACTTTGCTTGGACATTTCACTTCATATACGTATGTAATTGTAAAGACAATTTATTTTAGTTGTATCTATTTTTATTTCATCAATTTTCGACAAAAAATAAAAAAATGGTATGGGTTTAACTAAAGTTACAGACTTGTTACAGATTTTGCCAAATTTTGCCGATTGAAATTTAACAGCATTTAAAAATACTTGCAGTACTGACAATAATTATGATCAACAGCTTACGTTGCAGATTCATTTGCTGTTGAAACAAAAAAAGTCATACTTTGAACTGCACGTCATTAGAAATTTGTATTATTGTGCCATTTCGGGTCACTAAAAGGGGTTATATTTTGTAGCGTCCGAAACACAGTCTCTCTCTCTCTCCACCAAGCATGAGATACAGAGCCAACTTTATTGCTATATAAAATGCCTTTGGCACATGTTTCCACATATGAAATGCTTCATTCATATGTCTATTACAACAAAATTGTGAAAAACTTTGTCCGCAACGGTGTAGTTTCCGCAACACAAATATAAAATAGGCCTCTAATTTTTAGACTCATCGAGATTTTTATGCTTTTTTGTCTTAATATCTTTGTTTTGATTAGAGTCATGAAAATATATTAAAGAAATACCATAGTATAATTTGTTTTTCTGACCAGAATGACATAACAATAAAATTAGTGTACTTTTTCCATGATCTGGTAAGGACATTTGAAATATTCAAACAATTTTAATAAATATATAATTCAAAAGATGAAGGATTGCCCAAGAATGTATAAAGAAAAAAAAACATATGTGACTTTTCTTAGAACAAACAAATGAGTAACACATATTTGTTTCTGTGTTTTGTGTTGTGGACACTACAGGGTTTTATTTATGTTTAATATGTTAAGTTTAATTTCAGCAACAACTAGGCCTATCACAGAATCGTGATTAGATATCCCCCTCCAAATAAAATAATGCAATTTAGTGGACTAAGTGCAAGAGAGCATTTCTACTGGTCATGCAATTAGTGGACTAGAATAAGTCATATTAAGGGAATGGTACATACATTTTTATTGGATATTATATACTAGATAAGACAAATTAGAGTAAACAAAACAATTGCGTAAGTTCTTTCTTTCAGTAATTAAGAAAAATACTTCTTTGAACAATTCTGAAAGAAACTACAATTACAGTTTATTCAATTCCATAATAAGCCAATATTCATTTGAGGGACATAAATAAGCATGACACAAGCTCTCATATCAATTCAAATGCTATTCTTTACAATGTAATATATAACTAAAGTCACACAGACATAATTCTACAATGTACTGCAACTTTAGCAATACTATGTTGCGCACATCATTTATTCACCTACGAAGCATACTAAAAATTTGAAACAATCCCTCAAAATGAAATCAAATGTTCCTCTTTTCTAACACAATAAATGACTTACATGAAAATAATGCTGCAAAGTATGGCAACTTCAACAACATTATCAATACATTGTGCACATTTTCCATGCAAATGTAATACATCTAAAAAAATTGGAGAAGGTTTTCCACTAAAAAATGAAGGAGATAAAAAACTTCAAAAAGTTTCCACAAAAATTGTAAGAGAAATATTCAACACAAGCTTCTATGCCATTTGGAGACATACCAAGGGATCAACCAATTTTACATTTGGCATTTGGCATACATAATAATGCCATACAAATCTTCTATCCAGTCATAATGTATATAAGAATTTTTAATGTTGGAGAAATATTCTCCACAATTTGGGGACAGTCTGTGCGACCGACCAACCTTCAAGGGGACATAAATTATACATCATAATTATGTGACCTTTGGCATGAATAATCATGCCATGCCAATCTATCCAACCACAATATATATAAAGAACTTGAAAAAGTTCGCAAAAAAGGTTAAAGAAATATTCACCCCATGCTCCTATTTCATTTGGGGACAGACCGCGCGACCAACCAACAGACCGACCCACTGCCTGAATAACCGACAGCAGGCGTCATAGAGTATTTTAATTTCACCGACAGTCCTTACAGTTTGATATAATTGGATACATTTCTACTCAGGCCCAGGTGTAAAGATTTAAGATTTTGCCACTAAATGTCTTTAAGCAGGCGTCACAGAGTGTTTTTACTTTCACCTACAGTACCATTGATAAAGTTTTGACTCATTAAAATTTTCTACTCAGGCCAAGATGTGAGCTGTGAAAGCTATGTAAAGATGATGACAATATTTTTGTGCATTTTTGATAAAGTTTTGACTCATTAAATTTTTTATGATAAATATCTTTTTGATTGTATTTGTACAAAATCATAGAAATTTATAATATATAGATTGTATTTTGTGACCTGTCAGCATAAAACAATAGTTACTTGTAGTGTCCACAACGGATGTACATGGTGTTTTATAACAGGTGATATTTTATGTAAGACCACTTGTACAGGAAAACCTCTTCAGAATAATGTGGCCTGGGTAACAAAGCTGTTAATTTCCTGATACACAATACTTCATTTTTTGTCTAAAATGAAACACTTTGGTGACTAATATAGTGAAAATGGCGTTACGAAGTGATTGCAGTTTACAAAAAGTTGTTGCCATAGACAACGGGTTTTGTGATTCCGGAATGTACATCTTCAGAGTGCTGTTTACTTCGACTAAACCAGTTCAAAACGTAGACTTGAAAAGACTTTCTGGAAGCAATGATTTCGAAATTAAATCACAATCTCTAAATGCAGACACGCGTTGATGGATTTTTATATACATGATATACATATATGTACATAAGGACTCACATGAAATGAAACCATTGGCAAATAATCTTATTACGAGAAAAGAGGAACATGGGCATTTATGTATGTTGAGTATTATGTACCAATTGAAACACGCAGACTTTATTACCCCTTGAAGCTTCATAAATGTCAGAACGGCGGACCAAGTTGGCGGAACTGGCATGTTCGATTATGTCCTTGTAATTTCAATCAGCAAAATGTAATAAACAAGCAATAGACATTGCGTGGGGGATACTTCAGGACGGAGATACGTAATTGAAATCAGAATTAGATACCATGGGACTTTAAAGTGACAGCTAGAGTATGGTAATCATGTTGGTGTCAATTCTTGTAATTCTACGGCCGGCAATGTGGCAAACTGGTTTGCTAAACTGATATGACATATAAACATACTATATAGCATTACATAATTTAACATTTTGTGTAGACCTCATTATAATGACATCTATTAAGTAATCGGCATCTTTGTACATCGACAATTTGGGCTAAACAGTCCCCATGTGGAAGTCGAAATGGCAGAAAAAAAGGAAAGGCAAATATCAATTTTGAAAGGGGACTAAAGCAAGAGCAGAGGAACACCACAGGCTGTGATACTTAAAATAATCATAAGCATAAATACAACAATAAACACGTGTTCGGTGTTTTGTCATCATTAGATACCTCGTCCACTCCACTCCTTTATATCGTCCGTTTGAACATTCTACGTTCAACGTCTTCAAAGGCATGTTTTGCTTGCTTATAACACACAATACATCTCAATTCTTAATTCGATTATAAAATTCTATATCTTGAATCGATGCCAAATAGTTGTATCAATGTTGACATATTAAAACACGACAATAATTGGGAACAAGCATCGAAAAGGCTTTAACCTCTTTTATTCGGATTCCAATTTCTCTGGCAAGAATTGACCAAGTGTACATATTGGTAGTAGAATAACAATGTATACGGTTTCATGATGGGAGCCATTACATTACTTTTGTTTTTCGAACAAATTACAAAATACACATAGGACTATAACTTACTCAACTTTTGTACAAACCTCATGAATTTAAATACATATTTTAGACATAGCGTTGGTGCATTGAGTTTCAGACAATATATACAAATCACTCGGAAGTGTTAAAGAAACGAGGCTTGGGAAATGTAAGTTTAAATGCACATTACTTTTAGTCTTGTTCACTTGTTACAATGTTTCATAAAATGAAAAACAGAACCTTTGATCATCTTGTGGTGTATATTAGGTGAGTCTCGTGGGTAGATTTTGAACGTCTAGTCGCAAATGACACGGAGAGCTTATTATGTCGAATAAGCTGGTTATCATTTATTAGCATGTTTATGCTGCAACTCATAGACTCTTCTAATCATTTTTTCCATTGACAAATCAGTCATTTCATACCGAGACGATCTTACGTAGATCTATTCAACGATTTATGCGGTAATTTGTATGTATGGACAGACTATATAGAAACATTCCAAAACTGTCTTTATGGGGGCTTACAATGTACAAGAAGCAAGTTAAGTATCAGTACAACTGTGTTAAGGGTCAACAACGATGTGCAAACGTATCTAATGAGTCTAGAAATTCACTCTATAATACATTTATGGTCGTGATAGACTTAGTTAACAAAAATAAATAAATAAATAAACAAATAAATAGAGAGTGTCTGTATGCGAAGACTGTATTTCATTTCTTTGTTTAGTGGGCTTCGTACACAGGCTTGAGTGCATATATGTGGACATCATAATGTTATATGAAATAACCTTGCACTTAATATTTCACGCCAAACATTTGAAAGTAAAAGACACTGTCGCAAAGATAGAATACCGAACAGAACAGAACAGGACAGGACAACACCTCATTTCGACTTGAGCACAAGAAGCTCAGCGTCATAAACATATACATGTATACCCAGCACATGCGTGTTAAATCAATTAATCAGTGAATACATGTGTAATAAATAACAATTTTGTACATGTATGATGAAAATATAATGAGAATTATTCGTATTTAGCAAATTAAAGTGAGAATGTTGTTAACATATCAGCGTGTCAATACAAAGGTAATAGGTAACATATACGGATCAAACCAGGTTCTGAAATACTAGAAGACAGGAAAATTGCAATACTGTGTTGTATGGCATGTTATCTAGAAAAGACTGGAGAACGTAAACGTGCTCAATACGTTTAAAGACTAGACGAAGATTTGGTATTGATTTATTCTAATAATGCTTATTTATTGTTACAGGCAGACATTCGTCCAATTGTTTCAATAAGAATAAGCGAGTTAGTACAAGCCAACCAAGTGTGAGTTATTGTACAAACTGTACAATCAGGGATATTTTTATTCGGTTTCTGTAAAATAGGATTACATACAGTTGATTGATACGGCGCCAGTAGCATGTACACTTCTACTCCAGCTGATTCAAATCTATACCAATCAAATTATACCAACAAATAGGACAAACACAGACTTGTATGGAATGGAGATATTCACGTACATCACGTAGTGCTATCAACAATATCGTAAGGCGCCTGTCGTATTGATAGCCACTTTGTTATATATAATCATTTCAATGAGATTTGCCAGTAGTTGATTTGAGTTATACAATGTACTTATAGTTTTGCGGGACTAAAAGATGTGAACGCACGATGTTTGTTCGCAAAGTTCGCTAACAGGTCTAATACCTTCATATGAAATGCTTAATTGGAAATATTTATTTTAAAAGTATCAAAACTTTATTTATTTTAACTATTTTGTTAGTTTACCCATATTCTATAAATCGTGATGATTCATTGATAATCAATAAATTTATTTTCATTTTTCCCAGGAATCTTGTAAGTTGCCAAAAAATTCAAAGACATTACCCAGCTCATATAATATGATATACTTGGTATATACCATCGCAACATTTTCTCTTTGTTTTATTAGTATCATTTTTAGTCGAAAGCATACATCTTACGGTATAAAAATATTTTGTTAAAAAATTCGAATACCAGAATTTTGATGTTTAATGATCGATGATCTTTAATTGTACTAATAGAATAAAAATTGCAAATAAAATATTTTACGAAAATTTGACAAAAATGTAGATTTTCCTCCATGTGTGGAGAAGTTGCCGACTGCTTGTGGACTGGTAAGTTAGTATTGGTTAGTATTCAGTTTAGGAAAACTGGTTGGGTGAACGTATATAACTGAAAAAAAAATTGTAAAAAACGGCGTTAAACCCTAGTAGCAATAAATCACATAAAAACAAACAAAACAAATAATTACATTCTGATCTAAAGTCATTTGGATGTCTAGCGTGCTGTCCACCAATAAACATTGAAATCAATTTCAAAACACAGTTCAGTTATAACAAATATTTTCCACAGACTGTAACTTTCGATATAGAATGCATGTTAATGCTAGTATTCCAATAAAATGAACAATTCTCATGTAATACATTCAATATTAAGACAAAACATTTTCGTTGAGATAAATTCAATTCAATAAACTGTGTGTTTGTGTATTTAAATGTAGGCACACTATAAGGGAAGGTTTTTGTCTGAAATGAAAAGTTAAGAAATACTCTTACATTATGTATCAAACTTTTCCACGCATTTTATAACTGAATTCGAGATGATTTTAAATTTGGTGCATCTTCTGTAAACTGTCTTAAATTAGTTGGCAAGAAACAACAAACAAATAAACATCGACAGACGTCCGAACTAAATTGTCTTAACTACGTTTTCGTGTCGGAGTAAAAACAGATTTTAATGGCAGTGTTGGTTGTAAAATTCCAAACCAGGATATATTTCAAACGCATATTCATCTTTGCAATTCTAGTAATTTAAACACAAAGAAAGAATATTTTAAAATAGTTCAAAGTCAGGACCGCTCGAGGAGATTAAGTTTTGTCCCCAACATTTTGTATGTCTCTGTGTGTTGGGTGGGTTTTGGGGTTGATGGGTTGTGTGGAAGGTAGTATTTTTGTAAAGTTGTATGCTTTTTCTAACAGTCCTTTTCTTATTTAAGTAATATATATTATTGTAAAATATCTGAATTCGTATCAACATGATCGTACCGATCAACAAAGGCCGTCAACGTTGAAGACAAATTCCCAGTGAAACATGGATGTAAAGACCACATTTTGGTACACACACAAAACCAATAGGTCTTAATATTGAGATGGTCTTACTATCAAGATGATATATCGGGGAAATGTGGAAAACCGGCCCGAAAATAACTGGTCATTATAGTCAGATGGTTTAATATATTGGGTTGATCCCTGAGTGAGGTTTTACAGTATATCCAAATGTTTGGTCAATTTATTCAACAAAATCAACAAATATTATGATATGCTTGATATCTAGGTAGCTTTATTTCAAACATCATCGTTCAGGCCATACTTAAAAATGTTGTTTTGCGATTACGCGACCCAAACTTTTAGCAATAGATAGGTAAGTATGCATTTTTGTTTGTATTATAATTAAGTTTGAACTAAAAACAATACACTGGAATAAGGAATTAATTTTTGTAAAATCACTAAGAAATATTTTGTGTAAGGGGATTTTCGAATAAATCGGTCGCATAACCGCAGACCAACATTTTTAAGCAAGGCCTTATTCCGGTCAGATTGTACTTAATCTTAATAACTATTCGATGTAAATTTTTTGTGTTTTGAGATGAATTACGCAATAAAATTAGAGCCTTTGGTGAAAAATAATAACGCGTCTATTGACTATTTTAAATGAATCAAATAATTCAGTCTTTAAACATATGATTAAGGGAATGTATCTTGTCGTGATAGTATTATATGGGGCCTCATTTCGGGTGTTATTATATCTGACTAGTTATCACCGTGAGTTTAAATCCGATTCCGGAAGAAATTTCACATGTGAGGAGGCTCTCCAGCTAAATAACGGAAGATCGGTAGTTCTACCCAGATGTATGCTTGTGATCGTCCGTTAAAGCTGCAAAGTCGCCAAATCACCCTGGATGTTGGTACGACTTTAAACCCCACAGGAAAACATTAAAATACTCTGAACTACGTTGTGCTTGTATAAGTTTACATAATTGAAAAGTTGCGAAGAAGACTTAACAAATAAGAGTGGATTTTACATAAAAATGCTAATTGAAAACTTACCTATCGTCAAATAATCCTTGTTTTGATATCACACGTTATTCCCTAACCTTTGAAAACACTTATGATACCGTAGTCATTATGTGCGTTATTATTTATTTATTCATCGTATATTATAAAACAGGTTTGTACCGAAATACGAGACTTTATCATTTTGTACGTTAGAGTCGGTTTATGCTAAAGTTGAATTCAACCGCTCATGAAATATCAAATTATTTATTTATCAAATAAAGACTAACAGTAGCGGAATGAGACGATTTCATGAACAATAGTGAACGTATACAGTTTCCCAAATAAACCAAACCTTACACAAACTGTATTTAAAATAAATTGAAAAGGATGTGTTTGTATTCGATTTATATATGAATTAAAAACTATAAGTACAATATAGACTTAACCAATGTTTGACCTCAAGGTCCGTCGAAACTATTAGCATGTAATATAAATACACACTATGTGTATATATGCAAAACAGTATAAATTGAATTACGAAGCAAATATGGGACCGGTATACATTAAACAAATTGAAGTTCTTTTCTACCGCGATAAATGTCTAAAATTATGTTAAACGCTTCGTTGATCATGCTCGCTCCTACTTGACTTTGAAGATATCTGGATCATAAATAAACAATTATGAATTCGAAATGACTTTAAGTATACACTGTGGCCGGTATTAATCATCTCAAATATGAGAATTAAGATCTAACACAATCTCTACCAGATGGTAAAGCTGGTCTAGAAACGAGCATGGGTTGATCAAAATATATGTTGAATTTATATTTGTTACAATACACTAATACAGTCAAACCTGTGTTAAGCAGCCGGGCAAGGGAAATGGCTAAATTGGCTGCTTAAGACAGGTGGCCACTTAACGCAGTTAGTGGTCATTGGAGACCAAATTGTATAATCAATCTGTATACAACATACAGTTATACTGTATATAGTTATACTGCCGAAACAATACGGTCTCAATCGGCAATTTCCGTTGAATCAAATAAATATAATAAAAATATATATATTTAATTTTTCGCAAAAAAAAAACAAACTTAACACACAGAAAGTGCACTTCCCTTTATATGTAATGTGAAAGTGATGTTATATGCAATTAATAATATTAATATACAATTTTCATACACCGATATAGCCCGTCTATTTAGTTCGATATGTAAAGCGTTAATCTACGAACTTTGGATTTGTGGCTTCGGACCCGAGTGTGGCACAAGCTCTCTGTGACATTGTGTCCTTCATCACAGTCATTCACACGTAGAATTTAGCAGTTACCAGCCAAGAACAAGGTACAGGTATAGAATCTAGGGACTTAGTTTATACCAATTTATTTTAGTTCGATTGCGAAACGGGCAATTTTGCTTATATTAATCACGCTCGAGTCCGCTTCCTGGACACTACACTAGTACTACGTCCAAAAAATGGGATTGCGAAGTTCGTCGAAGCCGGGATTCAAACTCAGGACCTTCGGATCAGAGGTCGGACGCTCTACCTCTAGACCACAACTGCCCAATGGTATATACAGTAAAACCTAGATAATGAGACCACTTGCGGGACCCGAAAATTCGGTCGTAGTAAGCAGATTGTCTTATTATTGAGTTGAATAGGGGCGTAATTGAAAGCCGATAAGAAGGTGATCGTAATATTGGGGTGGTTGTATTGTGAGGTTTTACTGTAATCGTAATTTTGTTGAAAACAGGCCTTAACCCGAAAAAAATGCAAATAAAATTCATCAGATATCGCAAGAGAAAACTTAGCAAAAATCGAACAAGCATTGATTAACACTTAAGTTCAAGCTGTAATCGGATCTCTTAATTAATTGAGTAGTTATGAGTAGTTATGAATATCTCTTTCTAACGACATTCAGCCTGACCCTACATTAGGCGTAAAAAATGTTTGTTTCTGGTCCCATGTTCATTAGAAATAGGTTGGATAGATAGGGACTTTTTTGGGGGGGATTTTTTGTTATTTTACTTATGTCCAATGGTCTAAATTAAAGCGACATATTCAAGATGACTTTATAGTCCATAACATTGGTACTAATATTGTGGTAATCTCAAAAACAACCAGAATATAGAAGAAATATTGAAAACTGACCCGAAAATAAGTGGTCGTTGTATGAGGCGGTCTTAATATTGAAGTGGTTCCAAACTATGCTGAAATAATTTAACATAAAATATACAGAACCGCAGTATGCTATTTTGTTGATTGTTTAAAATTGCATATTTTATGCTCCGAATTTGATTCTCCTAGACAAAATCAAATATTAAATTAGTATTGATTTTTTTATTTAGTTGCGTGTATTTTATAATTTATTGCTTGTCTTCAATATATGGTATATGGTTAAGTGATACCAGATGTTGATAAAACAATACATAGTTTGGAAAATAATTCAACGGAAGAAATTTTATATCTTAATACAATAGTGCGTTAATTATCTTAACTCATTACATCAATGGAGTACAATTTGGTTTATTTGTGTATGAAAAATAAAGTTCTTAAATTTACTATTTTTTCGAGACACTAATTTGTTATCAGGCTGTATAAATTATGACTGGTTGTTAACATTACTACTTCAAATAGTTTTTACAAAGATTTTAGTAGTTCATACGGCCAACATGATTTATTACTATTTTACTTGACTCATCGATTGGGTTTATATTTGTGATGTTAATAGATTACTTCTTATTTTCGCATATTCTCTAGTTCTCAAAACTAGGGGCGCTCTAAACACAATTAGAAATACTCAGACATGTGTTTTCTTTATAAATTTATAAATGTGCTTTTTTTTGCATAATCAGGGCTTTCATCTGACCACTAAAATACCATTTTGGCTCTTGAAATCAATGAAATAAAGCAAAATTGTCAAATTTACAATAGAATTAGAAGGAAATTGTGTTGACCATTAAATAATCATCAGCCAAGGGGTATTTTTTACCCTTAACTTTTGACGTGTTGCGTAAATCCTGCATTGTTTCTTTTAATTCAAGTATTCCGTATTCATTAAATTTAATATATAAGCGAATTCAAAAGAAACAAAGCATTCTTAAAAAGAGATCGAACAAAAACAATTATAAACTTAACCAGAACCAGGAAACCAATTCAATTCTACTTTAAGAATATCACTTACTGTATGTGTAACCGCCGTAATCCTTACACGAAAGCCTGGTCAGCGCCCCATTCAATTATCAAAATTAATATCTGATACAATAATCTTCAACGGGTAAATAATTTCAAATCGTTGTAATCAGTTTCAATAAGAACTGTCACTGAAGCGGCAGTATTAAGAAAGAAAATCACGCAAGTAATTTGCCTTGATTATCAAAAAAGTCAAGATTGATCGTCAAAAATAAATAACTTTAGGCTAGTTTGTAGACCCTATAACATGTTTATAAAATTTGTCACGTGACCTAATGGTTATTACGAGTAATAGTAGGAGTACAAAACGGTAACATATCTTCAGACTAGTTTGTCTCTTTGGGCTTCATAGTGTGTAGCTAATTTTACATAAACTGTCATTTATTGGATAAGTTTTCATTGTAAAGAAATACATAATATGATACAATCGCTAACAGTAAAATTAATTTGAAAATCGATTATGAAAATATGATATTGACAATTTCTTGTCTTGTATTGAAAAGAGTTGATGTCAGCTAAATGAAAACAACGTAAGTGAAGTTTTCACAATAATAATAACATAAATATTGAACGTACCGTTTTCTTGTGTCTTTGATTTGGTTTAATACCAGTTTGTGGCAACACCGGGCTAGGCTGGAATGAATACCGAGCCTTTATCGTCCTTCATCGAACTTCCGAATTGATTTTGTTAGACACATATAATTTGAACCAAAAAATCCGAATTCTATACATATTTTAATGTAATGAAAAGAAATCAACATGTCCAATGCCCTACATATGTTCGGGCGAACGATTGTGTGTCAAATAAAACCAATTATTACTAAATTCTACGCATTACACAAAACAAAATCCGTTAAACTCGATTGTCTCGTGTATGCACGGGTTGCTATAATCCGTGTTCATGAAATCAAACCTTCCAGTCTGATTTTATAGACTTTGTTGCCAGTAAGAAAAAGACGTGGAAAAAAAGAATTTTATTACGTTTTAATCTTTTTTTGATATGCCTAGCTTTGAGCCAAATTTTCGTGAACGTGCCACTGGAGTGCTTAATGCTGGTATGGTGACGAATGAGAGTTGTTAGCAGTTCTAGCCATTCTATTCGAAACCTTAGGTAACGTTTCCAAGCAACAGGGCGTACGGAAGATTTACCACATGCCACTGCTGCGAACATCCCTGGTAAACATAACAACCGAATAACTGCCCAAACTGTACGCAATCGTTTGCGCGAGGGTGGTCTACGTGGACGTCGTCTTTACATTAACTGTGTATTGACGCGACGTCAACGTATAAATCGTGTTAATAGGGAACGTGCATACCATCGTTGACGAATAATATTGCATTCATTAATGATTGGCCCTCCAGTAGTTTCTGGTTCTCTAAAATGTACAGTCCTGATTTACTTCAAAGCATTTTTGGCGAGACAATATTTTGGACTTTTATGATCATAGCGCATAACACAATCTAGCAGACATATGCGCTACAGTCGGTTAACGTTTTATATGATAGTCACTAAGAGAGCACTGCATACCATATTGCTGTTTATTATATCTCCCGACAAAACATAAAGGAATGTTTGATGCGGCATATATAAGGTCTAAATTGACCCAGCTTGATAGCATAATTAGTAAGGCGTTGGAGTATGATATCGATATCACACTTCAATAAGATCGCTGTTCCGGATCAGTTATTTCATCATATATTTATATCTAAAGTACATTAGATGCTAGTCACCCAATCGACCAAATTGTTAATGAATTAACACGTTTCTTGCACATCTAATGGTTGTTGCAGTTACACATTTATTACGTAATTTTCCGCCATAAAGTTTCCACTTTAACAACATGTCACGTCACTATGGTCAAGTTTTTTGCTGGATACAGATTTATGCAGTTCGCTATCTTCAGCATTCGTATACCAACTTCCGTGAGAAAGAGATTTTAACTACATTTTTCGTCGATATGTGGGTGCAGTTTTTATCGCGATAAAACACTATTTTTGCGTATTCGGATCGATTTTTTGTTGCATGGTATGATAGTATGATATTTAATTATTGTAAGTTACTTAAAATGTCTTTTTAGCCTTTTTACGTTTGTAGCCACTTACGCTACATTAAGTAAAACAGAGAAGGTGAACAAAAATGATTAATACGCGCATTCGTGCATAATGTTACGATAGCTTTACAAAAAAGATACAAGAAAGAAAGATGTAAAGATGAATAATATTCACGGTGTAATTCAAACATACGTCTGTTGCTGTAGCTTGATAATATACACAGACGTATCTAGAAAATGCTAATATTTTCCCTACGGTACTATAATCCTTCGATTTTGTAAACAAATACAACGCGCTAAGCATAAGAAACTCTCTTAATTTTGATAAACATATTTATAAAGACAACAATAGAATCCTCGCTTGTTATCTGTAGGATATTTACATAATATTCATATTACATGTTCATAACAAATAAATAACGGGCCGTTTCTGTTTGATATAACGACGCAAATCACACATTAGATCATGGTTGGTACTACCGAACTCCCATCTGTTTAAAGATAATTATTAAACTGGAGTAATATTTGTATTGCGGATTTTACAAATAAACGGGCGAACAGAAATATTATAGTCGTTTTACGATTACATCGAACCAATTTAGAAAAAGATATTCCGGGATTATGATTTACCTGGGCATCGAAATAACACAGTGCTAATTCCTAATTAACACTCGGGCTGTAAAACGTCTATGGAACCCGTATCTTGTCCTTATTCTCAGGAGGCGATCGTGAGATTTTCGTACGGATTCACAGGCTACACGGTCTTTCACGAGTCTAGCGGGAATTTATATAAATTTGGACAGATCGAATGTGCGTAGACGAGGCTAAAAAATGGTACTGCGGCTACCGCACCATCTCTGTTCAGCTTCTGTACAAAAATATGCCGCGAAAGTTCTGAAAGATTTCTGTGCGGAAGCTGCAGAGACTGCACAGAAATTGTATTGAAATAACATGATTTCCGTGCCATCTTCGCTCCGCCTCCTTTCGGATTTGTCTCGGCCTGCCGTAGGACCCGTACAAGAAATAGTACGATGCTCATAGACAATGTGAACACTCGCACCGTAACCGTAGCCACCAACGATGCATAAAAATACAAATATGCACGGAAAATCGTAGACCAATTCATCACACGGCGTCATAATTCGAGTTGCATTATCAAGAAAACAAAATATCCACTTAAGTTCTAACTGATTAATAAAAAGATGAATTAGTATTGTTTATTCCTATCTTCGTACTTTCTTAAAATAAGGATAACATCATTCGATCGTAGGGAAGAATGTATCAGAATTATCTTGAAATGAATGAAAGACTGATTTCTTACCACGTACACATAATCTGCATCAACCGCTACGGAATCTTATTAATCAACAAGATAACGTTGTTTATATCTTCATTTTGACGTCTGAAGTGTCTATAGCGTTTTGTAACATTATCTATAAAATTTACACAGTCTATCAAAAGATTGGATGATAATATATGCATCCGACAAAGTTCCGGTACAAGTCATATTTATCAACATTGTTAAATAAGAATATATTATTCTATGTATATCTCTTAACAATTATTACAGCGCCAAGATGTTCTCTTATTGTCCACGTGTTCAATTAGTCTAGACTGGAAAGGAATAGCTAAGCGTAAGAGTATTTTGGACAGTGTAGGAAATAACACGGAGTCTGAATGTACTATGACGGTGTTAAGAATATTGCTGTATGTTGAACCTGATTGGACACAGTAAATATTTTATAGGCTGTAATTGTTTTCCCATAAGTTCGCGTTAAAAGCAATATTCCATTCTGGCCTTGTGGTTTGTGATCATTTAAATTCCATTTGCAGATTGGCCTCGTAGAATTTTTTGCAATGAACCAAATTATTCATTATAACGGACAATTATTACAAAACCGTTGGCGTTAACAGCTAATTTCGAGTTTCAAATGAATACAATGTATATAATAACAATACTGTCGAAATGGGTGAAAAAAACCTATAGAACCTAATATTTAGAGCATGAATAAAATTGAAAAGCTACTACAAGAAGTTGGAACAGCATCGAAAGCCCATAGTCCCATAACTTAATACAAGCACATTAAGCGTGATAGCAACAAATATTACTGCATTGGTAGAGAATAAGTACATTTTATTTATTAGAAATGAAATTCAATTCTTCTGGAGGATACTTTGATTCCAAAGACTGATACAACTAGGACGGACTCCAAAGCAAAATAATTTGATCAAATATGTCAGACAGTAGGTCGAAATGTAATGAAAACATCGACTAGAGACAATATGTGGATACAATTTGATAGGATGTCTGTATTCAAAATTGGATAAACTTGATTGATTACACATTGTCATTTTGCGTGATACAATCTTCTAAACGCCAAGTACCATTGTATTGCTTTTGACATACATATATATAATCGACAATATTAAGATGGACGGGAAATTCTCTCCGTAGCGTAACTTGTTTTTTTCTTGTTATTTATAAAAAAAGAGAAATGAAAACCATACTGCCTGGTGCGTTCAAGATGTATTGATGGGGTTTTAACAACATTTAACGTCAAATCGTATCTCTTGTACTAAATAATAACAATGATGTCGTATTGTATGCCGATAGAGATAGAGAAGACGCATATATCAGTATAACAGATGGTAGTATTACACACATCACTGCCGCCAAACCTCATTAAGGCCTAAGACAAAAATAGTGTAAACCCGTATTTGCTAGATCGTCATTGAAGTATCAGAGAACAAAGAAGACTCGTATGCAGAAGCCTGTTAGTTTCATTGGGTGTTTTGCATTGCCTTGTTCAATTAAAAAAATAGTGTATGAAACTGTTTAAAAGTACGAACAACAAAAAAATAACAGAATCTTATGTGCTAAAGGCCTTTCCTGTTGTATCAAAAGGATCGAAATCACCTAAACGTAATAAACAAGTAGGAGACATTGTACGAAGACACATCCAGACCGAGATATGTAATTGGAGAGGCAAAGGGTGAGCATTCAGACATCAGTTACAATTAATTCTATTTCAACCCGAATACAATACACGAACTATCACGAGCACTAAACTGATGAGCGTCAAAGGTGTGGGTTACGTTCATGATGACATTCAGCCTTAAGTGTATTTCACCCACTGTATTGTTTTAGTGTAATACAGAAACCGAAGTCTGAAATTCAAACACAAGAATAAATACTAAGAAAATCGAAAGCTAATCCCTTTAATCCCTAAAGGCCATTCCCAAAGACATGAAGTCAATTTTCCATATTTAAAAATCTACATAGGTAAAATACGTACTAATAGAGCATCAATGTCTTCCAGTCGAGACGTACCAAATCCGGATGAAATATTAAACTCTCTTCTAGATTTCCCGGGACAATCAACAGATAATAACACTTGGTCCCTGTAGCATTACAAAGTGTCTTTTGTCTGGTTTAGCAAACCAATAAAGCGGCGCCATTTTAATTTTCAACTTTAAATCACACATGAAGATCTTATCATCTTTCTTCTTTAATTCCAACTTTATCTTAAATACACAGACATACAGCGAATAAAAGATTGTCTAGAAAACGAAGTTAAAACTTAAAAGGGTTGTCACACCAATGTGTTGAAATATTAATGTCAATGTCTACAAGTATGCCAGTGTCCTGTTGCAGTTATCTGGGACTAAACATCTTACCGTTATACCGACTGCCGTTATGTTCAACTTTTATACGCCAAAGGCAAATGTTAATTGTTGTTCTATTCATTCATTGTAAGATTCGTCAGAATCATGACACCTCGGTATTATCAGTACATAATTATCGGTATCTTTGTGTGTTATCTGTACCGTGATCAGATGAAATTAGCAAAACGAGTGATGCAACTTTTAATAATGTTTGAGTATCATTACGACAAAGAGAAAGATGTTGCTTAATCAAATTTAGAAACTCATAGACTTGAATAAATATATTTTATATTCATCTTGTTCATCTAATACTTAAATCATACACAAAACGCCCATGTATTTTGATGATGAATGAAATTCGTACGTTAAATTTTTCAGTATTTCTGGTCCTAAAGCAAATGCACATTTTAAAGTCGATCAAGCGATCTAAAATCCAATACCGCAGTATAGCGATATACGCAAGTCAGGGTGAATGGTAAATGTTTCTTTTATCTCCCGAAAATGTACATTGAACCATTTGAACTAAGATATGATCATAATCACCAGTTTTTGCCTTACCGGTATACAGTTTCAGAGAAATGATCAAACATGCTGTAATTATGAATTATTTATTGTCAATTAAAACCCTTTTTATATTGTACATTTTGTTTGTTTTTGTACTTGTTTTTTTTTTCGTGTATAGTTATATAGACTCCGATATGTTCCGGTTTCGCGGACCGCTTTGCAAAAATGTAGAAGTGATGGACATAAGGCGCTTTAAGTTTGCCACCATGTTTATATGTATTAAAGCATGTTTCCGTATCTTCATATGGATTTTCATCATTTGTCATTTTCGGGGAATCCGATTTCTACGTTCTGTATTTTAGGCATTCAAAAATGCGAACAACTAAAGGATTACATGTCTGGAGATCACTGATGACCATTAGCCTATTCAGGAATTCTGCCAAATATAGGTTCTGTAAATAATGTTATTAAGACTATGAAAAAATAATTCGCTATACAGACTCAAACATTTCTTTCCATGGTAAGAATTCGTCGATTCACTATATATAATATTGTATTTTAAGCTTCGTCCAATAATTCGAAACCTGCATGTAAATAATTGAACATAACGTCTGATTTCAATTGAAAACAAAACACAGAATTATTAATTACATTTAATGTAGCGTAAGTGGCTATATGGTGATATCAAGATTTACCAATTCATAGTTTTAAAAAGTCAACCATAATTGTATACATTAATAAATCCACTATACCGAGTCTATTGCAAGTGATTTGAAACAAATATTGTACTTGGTCTGTCTTCTATAAACCAATATCGCACGTAATTTTCATATTTTTGAATAAAGATCACTACTCTGTATATAAGGATATATTACAACAACTAGACTTAAAATAACAATCATGGTATCATGCTGGGAACCGTGTCTCAGATTTTTGATAACGTCTTCAATTCAATAGATATTTGACTTTAAAGAAATTCCGTAGCCTGAACCCCGCTGACTATTACGTAATACGTCATAGATAAAAAACGAAAATAAATACAAAATTCCGAAAACCGCTTTGAAATCCATCTTCAAATAAGGCAGCAATCTTTGTTCAAAAATAGCACCCACTGCGTTTTTTCTAAGCGAGAAATTAACAATAAAAGTGTCAGATCATTATCACCTCGTGTAATCAACAATTATTCTATAAATTAATACAGCCTATTAAAATTTGATAACCTATTAAAATTTGATAATCAATCAAAGTCGTTCATCGTTAGCGGATCAATTAGTGGAACCGCCCACCATTTTAGATGACTCTAAAGAGCTTAATTACGAATTATTTGTCAAAATAGTTTCATATCGTACCGATGCAACGCACAGTACATTAGATTTCTCGTCAACCGAGAGGCTCTCAACGGGGAAAACGGCTGATAGGGATATCGATTTGAAGATGGCTGTGGAAACCGCTATATAAGTTGAATGAAAGGTGGCCATGCATTTGGTGTAAAAATAAGAACTTAAAATGTGATTGATTTGTAGAAAAGTGTTTATGTTTTATGTCTGTTAATGTAATCATTTAAAAATATACTAATATATAAAGGTAATTTGACATATAACAGAATAAAATGTGATTTTCGAAAAACATGCATGTCTGATAGCAATAAGACGTTACTGTTTTTCATCCTATTGTTTGTTTGATAGCTTTCAATATTTTACCAAAATGTATAGATTTGCTTAATAAAAGTTCACGTTGAAATAATTTTATTTTATTGATTACATCGATGAAATAGCGAAAATAATATTTTCGTTGACCCAGTCTCCCTGTATTAATTTACAGGCAATTTATATATATTGTAGTTTTATAACTCGTGTTTAATTGTATTTGAAACCTAACTGACTCTGAAATATATAAATTTAATCAAGCTTGTAAAAATGGTACGTCATAACATTAACGGGTAGGAATCTTTGACAGCTCGTTTTCTTATCGTGTGCGTTTTATTGAAAGGTGCGGGAAGTGTCTGCATACCATATATGATGCGACATATATAAGGTCTAAATTGACCCATATTGATAGCATAATTAGCAAGGCGTTAGAGTATGATATCGATATCACACTTCAATAAAAACACCGTTCCCGGATCAGTTATATCATGCTATATTTTATATTAAAAGTACATTAGATCCCAATCGATCAAGGTGTTAATGAATTCACACGTTTCTTGCAGTTATATATTTATTACGTAATTTTCCACCATAAAGTTTCCGTTTTCACAATATGTCACTATAGTCAAGTTTTTTACGGGATTACGTTTTATGCAGTTCGGTATCTTTAGCATTCGTAAACCAACTTCCGCGAGAAAGAGATTTCTAAGTACATTTTTCACTTTTTGAGACCACTCAAAACACCTTGCTTAGCCTTATTTTTCTTATTTCCACTTTTAATCCGCTTGATGTTGATAATCCGCCAAATTTTAAATACTTATGTTAACATACGGCAAGCGATACCAAATTTAATATCGATTGATACAAATTTGCCCTTAAGGAGGCCTTACAACGCCGCATCCTAGATCGTTCTCGCTGATAAAGTGGAGTCGATATGGGGTTGCAGTTTTATCGCGGTAAAACACTATTTTTGCATATTTGGATCGATTTTTTGTTGCATGGTACGATAGTATGATATTTAACTATTGTTAGTAACTTAAAATGTCATTTTCGCCATTTTTTCTTTGTATCATATATATCTGAACGATTTTCTCGTTGATCGTGCGCTTCGTACAGAACGTGATTCTTACTTTTCCCTGATGACAATTTACGGCGGCATAAATAATGTCGAACTGAACATAGAAAAAGCAGGGAGACAAGCTACGGATAAGTAAAACGGTAAAAATGTCCTGGTTTTGCAATCCCGACCAACCCGACTTTTTTGCCTTCACTAGACTTTTTCTCAGTCATTTCTATTTTTTTTCCGATATTTTCATTTTCATATAAAACTTATCCAAATTATATACGTTGTCGGTGATATTGGTATTATTATTACGGCCATGTTTACAATGCACGATGAGTGTTGCTTATTTACCGTAGTTTTTTTATAATTCCTGTTTGAAAATATCATTCATTGCACATGCCCATCTTCTAACAATTGCTATGAGTGATTTGACCACTTTGTCAAACATGACGAGGGAGCCTTGAAAGTTGAAAAAAAGTGCGGGAAGTATTTTTGTACGTTTATTCGTCCTACGTCTCACCTTTGTGGCATTTTTTTCGGTTTGGCCGTAACTAATATCTTCTTTATAATTTTTGACATGTCTGTCGCTACCTTCAAGATTTCTAAGAATATTATATCTGACGTGATGACAGTATTGACAGAGACAGAACTTTAAATAGAAAATTAGAAAATTTAATAACTTGTCAACCATGCACTTATTCACTTGTTTTTAGCGGGTGAATATATTTACGATGAGAAAAAAACCACAATCGTTCTACATCGGCGGTTATAAATTGCTGATATCATGATAATTCAGTTCTAATATTCCTAGTTATCTTGACTTTTTACACGTCAAGTTTGCGTTGTAAATATTTTGTGAACGTAAGTCTATTCTCCATGTCGTAAAATCGATTTATGGTGTTTAATAAAGTTGATAAAGTTGCAAAGACTTGCATAATCAAGAACTAAAAATGAGTTTGATTATTTTCCAGAAAAATCTCTACTGCAGACATCTTTTGATTAGGTAATTTGTGACAATGAGTTCAATCATAATTTTCGACAGTTCATATGTAAAACAACCAACAATCTAGAGTAGCTTATACGATACATTGACATTTTAACGAAATGGCGCATTAACATTGTTGCTTACTTCTATAGATTAATTATTGATATACTTTCGAATCCGTGAGTAAGCAGACAAGCAATGGATTCGTTGAAGAATTGATCAGTTTTGTAATGTCGTAGGTCAACAATGATCAGACAATTGATGGTTGTGTATAACTTCACTGATTTATCGCGATGTTTTGGAAGCTGACTTAACGAGTTTATTTGCTGGATTGACATTACGATAGTTCGTGCTGAAACGTTGCATGTCGAGAATGAGACATTTTTTTCTCTCTTGTAAAAATTGTTATTATGAAACTGTTTACTTTAGATTAACAAAATAATATTTTGTTACAATCAAATATGATCAGTACGATTAGTTTCACACACGAGATTTCCTCACAATAATATACACTATCATGAACGAGAATTAAGTGCAACAAGTAATTTAAACAACGTTAAAAGATGATAAATTTCTATGTAACTTTTATGCAAACTCCTATAAAAGCAGTTTATAACAACGAAGAGGAAATTAGAATCCGTCTGTGGGCAATAAAACTTTCTCGTTCATTTATTCTCTATTACCATGGACTGAGAAATGAACTCCTGAATTTCAAAGACATCCAGTCATCAATGTCATGTGTACTATGTATCCGTCCGGAGGCAAAAACGTAATTTGTCCTGTGGTATTCCTTAGATCAGTCTAGTAACATACGTGACTTGGTTTGATTCAAATCATAGTATCACTGAAGACTTTAAAACAGGGTATAACTTAATGTGATCACTGTACGTATTGCCCACTCGTTGCCACAGTAATAAATAAGTAATAAGTAGTATGACTTGTGTCCGTTTTGGAACGCTGGGACATAATTTGTTAGTGCTTTCTATATTTCAATTCCAATTAGTTGATAAAAAATGGAAACGTCGGTCACAAAACGTCTTCACCAGATTAGCAACATTCGCCATTTGAATTTGACCAAAGTATGGCGATCTAAACGCCCCAAAGAGAATTCTGCATTCCCAAAGTTTATGTCGAATTTTCGTGAAGACGAAATATTTTCTCAGGTCCCACCACAATTTCGTCATAACGAAAGTAGATAGTGTGTTTATAATGAACCATCTATCAATTGCCACGCTTGTTTCGGACAGATCCGGATGAATTTCCAAATGTGTTCTCCTTCATTTGTATCCGTAGTATTTATGAAAACAATATTGCAAGACGTAAATATGCTCAGAATTAACCCTCAAAGGCGTCTTATACCACAAATTTAAACTGGAGGAGACTGAGGCGTTTGTCACGTGCTATGACATAATCTACTATATGAATATACTCTGTCATGTTTTATACCAACAGATAGAAAACGAGTATTCATCAGCATTAGTGAAAACCATGAACAGAATTATTCAGTGTCTGAGATAAACAACCATCGCAATATCATGAATGTCGAATAATACATTTACTAATGAAGTTACTTAGAAAAGTATTTTGATTGATCATTAACATTACGAATAGAAGAAAACTGAAGGTTATATTTATGATTCTAAATAGGAGAGGATGTGAATATATATTCCCATCTACTTAATTAATCGTGTCTTTCAGAGATCTCTCCTTCAAATGTCTATTCATCAATAGCAAGATCAGACGATGCGTTGGCGTTAGTACAAAAAAATTCAATCAGACAATCGTTGTGTTTTTGCACAGGAATGTTTAAGATTGATTTTTATATAAATCCTCCAAAAAGTTTATTTACAGTACATGTGTATTTGCAAGAAAAGTGCAAAGCTTGGTGCAAAATTTCGCTGGTTTATACATCGGCAACCCACTTCAAGTTACCAGAGTGAACAGCTAGTGCGTAATTCTGTCGATTCATTTTGATAAAATAAGGAAAACCCGATAACAAGTAATTACACTAATGCTAATGTGACGGGAATCCGAATTGTGACATGGAAAGGAATTCGTTGGAATTCCCTCTGCTGTGATGGAAGAAAGTATTGCCTGAATTTTAATACTAAAATTGTATTTCATAATGATGATTCTGTACCACTAAGATTAAGGGCTGTAGAGCAATGTTTTTGCTAGAGGTTCATGATATCAGGATTGTTTTTAATCAGCCTAGACGAGGCTTTGAATATTTCAATTACATAATGACTCGCATCATTATTCATAAATATCTTTGATAAAACCCTTGATACAAAAGAGCATTACCATTTCTCAAGGATTGACGTGGAGTAGCATTGGAGTTACAGTATTCATACTGTTATGCCCAATTATAATTGAAGCATTATTCATAAACAACATGTTTTTCATAATTGTAGTACTTTTTTAAAAACAAAATGAGCTCTCTCCATTTTTACAAGATATTCACAAATTAAATACGAACAATTATAATCTTCATTGATGTATATTAGTTTAAACATGCATAGAATCACAAATATAGTATTATTAAATCAGGATGTGGTACAAAACATTTTACAATCTGTAATGAAATCACCAGAAACATCGAATAAAAAAATGATTTATTGCCAATCGAAAACTAGTATTCAGTAGTCTGAGTAATCATGATATCAGTATCGAAATTTTTGTTAAATTTGATAAATTGCACCTCGTCTGTTTGTGCGATATAATCTTTAAAACTGCCATATTTAATCATATCGTGCCTGGCATATGTATATATAACCTATAATTTGAAAGAAGACGGACCCTTATCTCTGTACATTCTATGACATATTATCTGATTATTTGTTACAAATGGCAACTGGAGAGAACTAAAACTAAGGACATCCACGTAAGCATATTGCGGGATAATGATTGGGGAAACCATCTCAATAGATGTCGTTCATGTTTGAGTACTAAATTAACGCAACACGAATAAATGTAAATATTAGTTGAACAAAATTATTCCTGTTTTAAACATAAAAGAACGTGATCACAGGTGCGTGTACGCGCTTTTTCACAAATCGAACAGTCTTTATATGAAAAAGATAAAAGTCAACCAATTTAGCTTTGGAAATCCGAGACAAATATTGTTATAATAATTTACCATCGAAAACTCCTTAACCAAATTTATCTATGGACTGCATCGAATAGTAAAGAAATTGTCATAACGTAACAGCAAAGAGTTAAGACCGCTGGCGTCAATGGCAATCTACCGAAAATAACGTAAAGTTAGTAGTTATTGGCAACGTATAGTACTCAATTACTGTTTTTTTTGCCGCATCCTATATGGGCCATGATGAGCATATGACCTTCCGATAGTAATAAAGATGCACTCCATTTGTCCAACTGAAGTAAATTGAGAATCAGAAATGTTAAAGCATGAGCACAGAACAGTTATCCAAGGTGAACAAATTATGACGACGTGCAGTAAATAATTTTTCAAAAGAGATAAAATAAGAAGATATATATTCACGACTTATTGCCAAGATGTAAATTTCAAATCAGGATCAAATATGTAATTTTATATCTTTGAGACTAACGAAATCCGATTTTCCCACTCATACCACCGGGTCCCAGTGGCCTCATATGTTGTCTGGTTTTGTAGAGGATATATCATTATATTGTATGACTCACATATACAGTAAAATATTTGTTTCATCTTATTTTTTGGGGGGGCGGGGTGTTGCAACTGCCAGGGTCATAGGGCGACCGCTTCAGCTTTTAAAGATAAAGAGCTAATACATACAGCTGTGTAGGATCACCGACTTTCAGCAATATGTGTGCACAGCCTCCTCACATGTGAATTATTTTGACCCTGGGTAGGATTCGAACTCACGGTGGGGAGGGCTAGTGATTACTAGTTCTAGCATACGACTACAGCGATTTAACCATAGAGGCCCTTGTAGAAGCGCATGGTGTTAATATAGAGTCATACGAGCAGCAGGCACAAGCCTAATATAATAGGCTAATAATAATAAGTTAAATGTTATAACCTGATATACAGTTAAGTGTAATGATAGATACAGTCGAGACAAAATATTAATCGGTAATTAATTGGTAATGAATTGGTAATTAATCGGTAATTAATCGGTAATTAAATTAGACTTTATTAATATGGAAAGCCGGAGAAAGAAAATATCTGATATTTGTTATTTCAGCATGAGCATCTACAAAGCGACGTAAATTATTGTCTGCGTTTTCGTTGTAAACATGTTGGAACAATTTTCTAAGTCTGGTGTTTATACCAAAAGACAGTATTTGTCTAGTTATTTCATACAAACACCTATAAAAACAGAAATTTATTGCCCGAAGAAAATTAAAGTTCGTCTGACGATAATAAACCATTTTGGACAATCTGCTATTTGAGGTATGAACTAACAAATTAACTGCGCAATAGCATGAGCAACTATTCGTTACAGTGATTAAGAATTGCAGGAAATTTTGTAAGAATAAAACACAAAATAAATGCTTTAGATTTATATCATAGCCATTACTAAAGGCTGTGAGCGGCGTTTTTGGCATATATTATTTGTCCTGAGACGTTTACGCTTGAGACATTACTGACTTGTGCAAATGGTTCATGCATAAAGTTTCCAAAGGATGAAAAATGTTTATTTCCAATTTCATTGATATCTCTTTATTTGTATAGGCCTATTACTTCTGGTTGCCAAACGTTATTTACACACAAACCCATCGTAAAATTAATCTCTTTGCTACAGACTGTTGCGAAGCGGTGCCATCCAGGAGACTGTGTTTTGTCCTCTGTTTTGTATGGTCTTTTACGTGGGTGCGTTTTGGGCTGGGGTTTTTGGAGTTGGGATTTTTGTATTGTTTTAGTAGGAATTCTTAATTATATTAAACTTCTTTCGCACATAATCTAAACTATAACCAATCATCACCTGGTTGTATTACAGGAAGGACATTAACTAGATAATCAAGGTTCATTTAACCTAATCACAACCCCTGAATTAAATTATGGATAAAACCAACAGTTTGACACCACGAAATGCACCGTTTATATCATGATTTATCGTGTTTATAGCGTATTCAGACGTATCAATAACACGCTGATATCACAAAATCATTCTAGAGGTGATAACTTGAGCTAAAGAGAAGTCTATTCCACAATTAATTCATTCATCACGTTCGAATACATATTGGACGACGTAAAATCATGTGCCACACTAGTTGACTGGCAGTTGACAGTTGTTGTTTTATTTACAGTTAAGGGATCGAACGTTACTTCCACGGATGATAAAATCCTTCAAAATTACCAGAAAAAAAACAAATTCAGATCCTAATGAAATTGATCGGAATGGAAAGTGAAATTACTAAGATATGACATCAATTTCCTTGATGAATGTAACCATTGCTAAATATATGTATAGAATCAAAACTATTACATCATCATCATTTACTCGGTACAGGTAGCAAGAACTAAATGTGTTTTATTTATAATGCAACGTATGTCAAATTACAAATACTGATGTTTTTTTCATTACGTAAATAAAAAAAAGATTTTGTCTCAATACCTGTCGACAACTGTTCGGCTCGAATTTGAAGGATTTCATGCAAAACAACAATGTATGCCAGCATGACATTAATAAATACTTTTTCTGACACCGAACTACTCACATAATATCATGTAATTAGGTAGAAATATATGAATACCCATGACCTCGTATTTTTCTTCAAATATATATTTCTCAAGACATTCTAAGCACTATAATTGCCTTAACTTTTCTGGTCATTGTTACTGTAATAATCCATAACAGTTACAACAGTTAAGTGTTCTTCAAGATGTAGAAGTTTATGTCTACCATGAAAGTAATATCAAAGACCACAGTGCTTTATTTCATTACCTCTCAACACTTCACGTATTCTTTTGTGTTTATGGCTGGTAAGAATTGACAAATATACTGTAGGAAAAGAAGTCAGTTTGTGTCACATACTGAAAAGTGTTTCATATGCCATGATGATTAACCATCGATTATAATACTTCAGAATTTTATTTTTCAATCGAGGTTCAAAAAGATCATTTCTTCACGTCTAACGAATTCATGAAATCGAAATCAAATACATAAAAATGTTTTTAAAGTTTTTTGACAAATTTCGAGCATGCATTGTTAATACATTCACAGCACTATGTATGCACAGCACTAGGTATAAAGTCATACATTAAAGGCCATGTCTGATTATATTTCTAATCAAATACGTAACATTCTAGCTTGCTTTGTGATCAAATTTACTTGTTGAGTTGAAGTTTGAAAACGTTCGGTTAGATGTGTGCTAGACCATGTACAATTTTTCGTTTTGCAAATTCTTTTAAATGTGTATACACCCTTTTCGATTAGCTCAATATGTAGAAAATGCGGGCCTTTGGCACAGTACATGTTCTTCGAGACGATTTGGTTCAAGACAATATGTTTAAGGATATTCCTCCTTCATCTCTGATCCAAGAGGAAAAGGTGAAGAATTTGGCAGTTACTTGCAGACAAAAATGGTAGTACTGGTACAGATATTGGGAAGCTGTTTAGGGTAACTGTCCGCCGATTGTATGACTGATAACCTGTTGTAAATCAAGCGTGAATCCGAAATATCAGTTCTGATTCAGAATGATCCATTAATATTCAACATTGTTTTATTACTCCCCTGCGTGATAAGAATACCGATTACATTCTAAATTTTGTCCTCATAATTATCTTAAATTCCAAAATATGTTATTACAAAATTGTACTTAAAACAACACAAACATTCTATGAACAAAATTCCATTGGAGCCTTTCATACAAACAATTTATACTTGTAATGACTGCCACGTCTAGCACGTGTTTAACGAAATCCATAACATCTACATGTCATCTACAAAAGAGATAAATGATTATTTGAAGATAACCACGTGCCATCATAAAAGTTCTAACTAATGATATAATAACTCTGAATGACTAATTTAAATAATAATGTCCTTGACTTAATTATTCTTTCAAACTTACTTTTTTCTGAACAACTTGGTACTTCCATTAATTACGATTGATAAAAAAGTTTTATTGAAATTCTCCCTTTTGTACTTTTTCTCCACAATGGAAAAGCAGAATGCATGGTGATGTATTAGTTTCTAAATAAGGAGTGCGTAAGTATCCTTTTCAATTTGTTTAATCGGACGAGATTAGTTTCCCTACGCCATCATTCATTAACAGCAAAAATAGACGATGCGCAGGCGTTACTACAAAAAAGTTCTGTCAAACAACCTTTGTTTTGTAGCATATAAATGTGTTTTAAAATTGTATTTTTATGTTTCATCGCCCGTGCCATTATTTAAAACTATTTAACCCACAGCAGATAATCATGTTAATAGTTCTTGCCATGATTGTGTATGCGTGTTATCAATCACTGAAGTTTTAGGATATCATGTTTTTTATGTTATTAGCTGTCCTTGCTGTCAGAATTGATTCTTATCAGCGTGTTGTTTGGAATTTATTTCAATTTCATACATTGTGTGTCGTTATTTTAAAAGAATTTCTCTGACATTTCCCAAGATCATTATTTAAGTGCTATTCATGAAGGGGCGTTCGGAAACATCGATAATATCCTATTAAATTTGTTTGCTGTGATGTTATACAAAAATGCGCTTTAATTCACCAACCGTTTTGTCATCATCTTTGTTAAGTGTATTGCAAAGACCATGTTAGCATCTTCAAATGTACAAACAACATTCTGGGATTTTGCATTTAGGTCGTTATCGTTGAAGTAACAATTACTGATGTAATCGGTTTATGTGATATCAACCGAATTATCATTTATCAATTAAAGCTGGACTTAGCATAAGTGAAACAATGTTAATTGCTACATTTGTATCGACAAGCGCTGTATCGCCGTGAATCACCAACATTGTCTTATTCAATCCCTGGTTTAAAAGCAAATATAATTATCACACAATTAGCAAGAAATGACAGGAAACAACTAACTGAATAAGAGTGTATGATCGGCAAGTATTATTTTATCAACAATGCATCGTTTGACGCTAGTTTTCAAATTGGGGTAAACTTGATTGATTGTACAATGTCAGAGTGAGTGACATTCTTCTAAGTGTCATGTATAAATCCTATTATATCTGACGTACGTACATGACACAATAATTTGATAGAAAATGTGTCACAGCCTCTGTGACATTATACGAAATATTATCTAACTTCTTGTCACCAGAAACAAACTTGAGGAAACATAAAACGAAAGACACGTACTTGAGCACATAAATGTAATTATTATGTGAATTTCATGTTACTATACGGTTAAAATATATCATTCCTAAATCTGCGGATGGAATATTCTTGTGTATTATTTCCACATTGGTTTAGCAAGTTTCGAACTATTCGTGGAGTAATACATATATTTGCTAACAATAATATTCGTAGAATCCCGCATAAACTGATCAATTCCTAAAAAGAGATATGTTACTTTCAGTGTGAAAACTCACACATATGATTTAAATATACATACTGATACAGCGGTTCGGGACCGTATCAAGGTCATTGGCTTAGTGAAGTTTTTCTTGTCGAACAAAATATCATTGTATGTAGATTAAAACATCTGGGAATTTGTGGCAAACCATTGACTTATAAAAGGTGTACCCCTTTAAAATGTACAACCAGCCATAAAGATAACGCGATAGCATCTTTCTAGTAGAAATATAGGAATGGAAATTGTTTAAAAGGAGTAAATGAATATTTTCTCTTTTACCACAATATTTTATCATCTCAATGAAGGTAATGTGAAATTGTAAGCATCATCATAAGATAATTTTAGCAAAAATTATTATCATCGAGCTTACCTTCCGCTAGCTGGACAGTCTCCTCACAATATGATTTTTTTAGTTCCACCCAAGTGTGTGCCTGGGGTCTTCCTCCGTTAAAACTGGAAAAGTCATCGAATAACTCTGGCTGTTGATGCGACGTTAGTCCCCAGAGAAAACAATATGTTCACGGCAAATAGCTTCACTTGATCATTCACTTCGTTTTTAGAATAAAAGTTTATAAAGAATGAACCATGATGAGATAAAAATACGGCGCTTATTTTTTCCGGAACGAACAAATTATGACGTCCTGAAGTCAATTTTTACGGTAAATCAAGGAAAAAGCGAAACCTGTCAAGACGTACGTTTCAAATCCGGATCAACTTAGTAATATTATATGTACAAAACAGATTGTACTATTCCTTGTCTTGAATAGTTGAAGAAGCTCAATGAAATTTGACATATATCTTCGTTCATGACAGAGTCTTAAAAAAGAGCAATTTATTGTATATGTCTGAATATTTTCGCCATTTAACTTTTGAAGTTACAATATTTGTCAGTAATACGTCATCTTAACATAAACCAAATTCATGTGCAATTGATGGATTTATATATATTTGTATCATGAAAGTGTTGGATTGATACTATATGATAATACATGTATTTAATTACATAATTATTGAAAGACGCAGAACATATTTAGCATATTATCTTAGCTTTTGCATGTATTATTTTAGGGTAAACATCAGCAACCTAGCGACAATAAAGTGTCACGTTTTTCTATCAACATGTTAACATTTTCTTATTCTGACACCAAGAGGCACTATATACCTAGTTATATCTTACAAACACTTAAAAATAAAAATGCATTGCGCATAGAAATTAAAGTTCATCTAAGGAAAATAAACCTCTTTGGACAAATATTCTATAGGGGTAAGAAGCACGAAATGAACTAAGTAATGCCAATGCACAGTAACACGTATCACAATACTCTGAGACAAAACAGGGAGTTTTAGAACGGAATGATCTTATGACCATGTTGAAATGGCGAGAACAAAAATTGTGTTATAGATAACTTGTTTTGTCTCGGCTTTGTATGAGGGAACCATATCAGACCAATACGTGGGTCCTATTTAATCTTGCTGACCGATAACAAATTTATGATGATTCAGTGACAATTATTTGACCTCTTGTAAATTAAAACAAGTAGTTGTGGTAGGTGTAATGTTTGACCCGCAAAGCCTTTTTAAACCCTTGTAGCTTTGTTGAAGTCTGTTCAAAAGGTGGTACCTCTTGTGGAGACTATATTTTGTACATTTTTATGTGCTGTGTGGGTTTCGGGTTGGCTGGTTTTGGGGGAGATTATGTTTGGGAAAAATTGGAATTTTGCGTGTGTTTGGTTCAAGAAATCATTTCTTAAATAAATGTTGCATTATTTGCATTTTGTTCGCTGTCAAATTGTCTTTCAAAGGCCAATTACCGAATGTTTTAAACATTTACCGCATTTGTAAATACATAACATTCTTTTCAATGAATTGGAAATCTACCATGCTTAATACGAAGGTTGAAGTGTATCCCAAGAGAACCAGTCATCATATGATGTGAACTCTCCTGACAAAGATAAATCAACACTTATAAATACTTACACGCATTGCTTTCTCGACGTCCTGTCGCAACTACCCTTCAAAATATAACTCAAATATGTAATTCTATCTTCTGAGCATTTGCCAGAAGGACATTGCTGTCGTTGATATGTTGGTCCCTGCAGAAATACATATTATTTCATCTTGCCTGGTATCCGTACATATATCCGAATCATTTTGAATCACATTTTAGGATCCTAGTTTCTTCCTCAACCATCAATGTTTTTTTAATTGTAAGTATATGAAGCAAAATTTATGAACGTATCCACTAGATCCACACTGAAACATTGATACAACATGTTTGTCCATGACCTAGTTCAGGTCAACATCTTGGACTCGTTCTATATTCCATTACATCCATTTACGGCATATGCGGTGTTGGTTGATAGAACGGTAACAGTGTTTTTAGTAACAGGCCGTGTGGTCATAATACAGCATCATTAGAATAATGATGACAAAAATTATCAATTAGCTGTCATTGTTGATTATGTTATTCCAGAGAAATATCAAAGAAATACTCGACAAAAGCGTGTCAACCTTCACAAATGTGTTTGTATGTATCACTCACCTGTTTCTTGTATGTTCATTAATTTCAAGTAGTCCCATCTTCAAAGTAAAGCAATATTAATTAGTTTGTTGCATACCAGTTGTGCAGGCTCATTAGACCAACTTTCATCGCTGATATTGTTTTTATTACTTTTATCCCTAACATTTCGTCAGCGAACAAAACTAGATCTATCATTGAAGGTGATAAAATACCCCCCGCAGAGCCCTTTTTAAGTGTCTTATAACTTAGAACAAGCAATTTAGGAGAAGAGGCACGCACAAAATTTTGTCTACAGATAAATAAAAATGGGCATAACTCCGTGAGAATAAATTCGAATATTTTTTAAAAAAATATGCGCGAGTTGACCTAATGCCTAATGTACTGGTACAGATTTATGAAAACATAACACGCCGTTTAGAAGAAGCACACACAAGAGGTTGTCTATAGACAAATAAAAAGGGGCATAACTCTGTGAAAATATACAAGAGTTTGTCTACAGGCGGACGAACGGACGGACAACCTGAAACCAGTATACCCACTTAAAAGTTTGTTGTGTGGGGTATAATAATATTTTTTAAAAAAAATACAAATATAAAAAAAACATTTCATTTAATTCCATGTCGTTGGTAAACACTTTCTCTTAAAATACGTCATATTAAATCGCTGTCTGATATTAACAACAAACTGTTCCAAGACGACATTCTCGGATATAGTTTTGAGATATTTGGACTTTTTTGCAACTGTTTGTTTGAGCCATGTCGGTAGGGTTGTGAATACATTGGTATGCGAGGAAATGTTGAGTTTAGTGCCATTGGCTGAATTCCTGTCACTGAACAAAATAGTTTATAGAATTGGTACTTCTTTGGAATATGTTCCGGAATATTTTTTTTCATAGTGATTTGAGAACTGTTGATATCGTTATATCGTAGACATTAGATAATTTATAGGAATAATGATTCATAACGTAGAATCGAATTTGAGATTTGATACCCATATTAATGGGAAATATTCCGATGATGGTACATTCATACTGCTTGTTTTATTTTCTGTTTCCTTATATAGACAAGTATTCATTGGAAGAGTACAATCTTGGTACGTCGTAGGTCAGACGTAATTTAAGATAGTATAGTTTCACTTAAATATATCGATATATTGAATGTTAAGAATGATACGATAATGTCCAGACATCAGAAATGATTCAGCGATTAGGCTAAATATTAGTTTGGCAAAAGAGGACGCTATGATTTACCTCAGTGAAACTACTAAATTGTTCCTGGTAGGTATAAGACCAAATTTTTCTCATTTCTTAAAAGAATATTCCATTGATTGAAAGCATCATAAAAAAAACGTGCGTGATTATAACCAATTAATAATTTCTCGATATCATTCTGGAAATCTAATCACAAATGGTCTTAAGAAAGTTTAAAGTTTACAGGCACAAAATGAGACCAACACCAAGTCTAGGACAACCCGTTCCCAAGAAATAAAACTATATTTATAACCGTTATTATACCGTTACTTCAGTGAAACCTGGTGAATATGATAAAGCCAATGTTTAAAGCAAACTGATTGAACCGCCCGGGTGATCAATTGGTTGGAACTATTAATGAACGTTCTGACACCATTTTACTACTTCTAGTTTTAGCATAAATTCCTTTATCAAACTTTCTAATAATTATTTCTTGTTAGTCGTCTTTGCACGCGGTATAATTATAGCACAGCATTTATAGACACAAAAAGAAGCATGAACATTTTTGGTAATTAATGGAAACAAAGTCGACTACATTGTTTGTTACAAACAATTGTAATTCTCTTTGATTTAGCTATAAAAATATTTATACATGTGAAATTCATTCATAATTGACACGGAATGTTAGCTTTATTCAAAATAGCATGCAACAGAATTGCAATTTATCAATAATTATAACCAAGATTTAACTGCTATTGACTTTACACAGCATTGAGTTGTCTGCGTGATATTTAAAATGTCATTTAAATGGAATATAAAAAAGTAAATAATTATGATCTCAATTGACACAATGTTACTGGCAGTATTTAGGTTTTCAATCGGTTTCGTTATTTCAGTGCACCTAATCAAACTCGAACATGATAGAGCAACAAAATATTGTAACAGTCAATACCCTGATTTGCATTTTTAACCTTTTTGTATTGTTTTATGGTTTTATAACCGAAAAGTTAAAAAAAGACGTAAGACCAAGAATAATTACATCCAGTTTTGTTTTATAGTTTGGAATGTCCAAACAATAGACAATTTGTGGTTTTTGACTGACAAAAAATACCCACTTTGGAACATTGAATGATTTCCTATATTGAACATTTAAGTACACAATTATCGCAATCCTTACAATCAACCTTAACATTCAACATACTATCTGTTTCAAATATAGTTTGGAAGTCTAATAATCCGGAACCCATACTCCTTGAATCTGCGTGGACAGTCATTTGGTAATATGTTGTTCACTATCTCGTCAAAGAAAGTTGCTACACTTTCAAAGATTAAAAAATTCAGAAAGATTTATTGGTAACATTTTGTATTTAGATTTACTTTTCGATAAGTGATTTAATAGTGATAACTTTCAATAACCCCATACGTGTTACAAAACTTGAATTACTTATATCTCCGATAAAGAACGCAAGTAAAACTAGCGATGTGTTTATTGGTCAATATCATATTAGAAGATGGTTAATGTATTTAATAATACCTTACTGCACAATGGTTTCTGGATGCATGTTGAGAGATTTTTCTTATTTTGGCACACACTCTGTCCATTAGTTTGAGTCATATTATAAAAAAGTCCGGATCCGCACTTGTGCTCAAAACAGAGGGATTTTTTGATAAACGTAATGCTGTCTAGAAAGTGTCGCTTTACATGACTCTGGCTGAATTAACGTGTCTGAGTCCTGTGTGGTTGAGTGGCTGTGGTCTCTGACTAGTAATCAGTAATATCCCCTTACTGCTGTGAGTTCGATTCTAACCCAGGACTAAACAAATTCCATACGTGGGAAAGCTATCTATGAGCGAGCTGAGGTAAAATTGTTCGGTTATAGTTAGGTGTACATCTGGGGTCTTCTTCCATCAAATGACACCGGCTGTCAGTGCGGTGTTAAACCCAAGTGTAAAAATCACGAACTAAAATCTGCACCATTGTGAGTTCGATTCTAACCCAGGACTAAACAAATTCCATACGTGAGAAAGCTATCTATGAGCGAGCTGAGGTAAAATTGTTCGGTTCTAGTTAGGTGTACATCTGGGGTCTTCTTCCATCAAATGACACCGGCTGTCGGTGCGGTGTTAAACCCAAGTGAAAAAATCACGAACTAAAGTCTGCACCATTGCAAATCGTACTTCGCCAAGCGTTTGGAATTGAATTTCCAGACAACAATGGTATCAGTATTCTTTCGGCAGCTGTATTAAGTAAAAAATATTTCATTTATTCATATTCTACAAAATTGTCAATAGATTCTTGTTTATCACGAAGATAAAATTGTTTATATCTTCATTTAAGTTTCTGAAGTGTCTGTCAGGTTGTGTAATACAATCCATAAATTTTACATAATCTCTCAAAAGAGTGTATACCTAACGAAGTTCCGACACAATTGTTATCCATCAGAATTAGTGTAGATGTGATGAGAATATATTATTCCGTGTGTCTGACGTAAACAATTATTACAAGGCCAAAAAGTTTATAGTTTACTTTTCAATTATGTCCCATCTGTTTTCATTAGTCTAGACGGAGACCAATGGATAGGTCGGGAGTAATTCTCTGTAGGATATTTACTGTACATAACATTAAGTCTATTCTCTACTAAACTGTCTACACAAGTTTTGTTAGGAAAGTTGTTATCAGATGAACATCTGATGTAGTTAATCAGACATTCCTTTCATTTGTATCGTCATCCTAGTGTTAATTTGTTACCATTTAACTACAGTACATAATGCATGACCGTAAGAAATTCATTGATTATATCTGTTGAATAGCCACCTGATGAGTGAAATGAATAATGATACATGGGAAGTACACAGATGGATATTATGGATAAGTAGGAAAATGTGCTTGAATTTTAGCGTCATCTATATTTTCATACGGTGTCAACAAAACATACACTTGTTAACTTTGATTTACTAATAGTGGTTGTTTTCCCCTTAATATCAATGTCTGATTTCCGTCAAGAATCCTTGTAATACGTAACGCTGAAAATATGTAAAATCATAACAAACGCATTTTTTAATGGGTTGAAATGAAATTCAAAAACATTTTTTGCGTATTATTTTCACAAAGTACATCCCGAATCGGGGTTCCATATACATTTGCAAAAAGTCCTTGAGACTCGCAAAAGTCTCTCATATTGTTCAAACCGTCTGGTTTATTCCCGAGGTCTCAATTGATGGCTGGTTTAGCAAATACATGTGTATTCATTATGGCTCACCCGCTTAGCTCAAATGGTGAGTACTTAGTCTACGGACCACAAGTTCATGTGGTTGAATCTTTGGTTTGCGCATGTATTGTATGACAATTTAATTGACATTTGAGTCTAAATGCATTATAATCTATCACTGATGATCATGTGAAGAAGTTGACAGTTATTAGCAGGAATCACGTCAAGTATCAAGGAAAATCGGTTAGGTTAACTGTCCATCTGTGCATATAACTGAAATATCTTTGAAAACAAAATATTACAGTATCGATTAAGGCAAAACACGAAACCAAAATGGTTTTATTTTGGAGAAGTTACATGAGTCCTGATGCCAGCATACAAAGTCTTAGATGTTCTCCAGGTGATGTCGGTTTTGTAGACAGTTGATATTACACAAATTAATTAAATGAACAAACAATAATAGCATGTAGTTAACTAACCCTGTGATATTTCATTTTTTTCCATTTTTGTATATGTTTGGAACTTTGTGTTGAATGGATTCGGCGTTGGTGGGTTTTAGTGAAGATTTTTGGAATTTAGTATGTGTTTGTTTTTTAGAATCTTTTTTTAAACATATTCAACATGGAAATCCTGTAGATGAAATCTCCGGCTTATAATATTCTTACATTAACATCTGCAACATAACCAAGTTTATGTGTCTACGTTCTTTTTTAATGCAAGTTGAACAGTGCTCTTATTTAGAATTTTATACTTTCAGGCAGTATATGTCCAGTCATTACAAACAAACGTCTATAATTTAGAAATCTATTGAGCGGAGAGAATTAAAGTTCGTCTGAGGATATTGAACATTTGTAGATGATCTAGTTATAGAAGTGTACAAAATGAACCTTGTAATGTCACGATCCAATTTTTGTAAAAGTGATGGTAATGCAAATGGCATTTCTTGATAACTGCTGAACACAGGTGAAGATATCCTGATACAAAAAACGGCAACAATTTTACATGCTATTTACAATTTCATTATGGTATATCGTAAAAAAACATTATGTTAGCTAGTAATGTGTTACTGCAGTTAGCCTTATCTAGTACAGTACACTAACGCAGATTTGAGGGAAAATAAACATTAACTTTATTGATAAAACGCAAATGCACCTGCGCTTAGCATATTCTGATATCAGTTGTACAGATTTACTTCACTTAAGTAATTGTATTGTTGACAATGATTTAAATCTATGCATATATTTTTTTATATTTTTATCTTTAGTATATTATCAGAATGAGTTCACTTACCAGTCAGTACTCTCCATAAAGCATACCACAGCACAGTCCATGATACTCAATGTTGTGATAGAAATAATTGATTACAGTGTCGCCAACCTTGATTGTAGCTACTCTCTCATCAGCCAGACTTGCTTTTCTGTAAAGTATAATTGGCAATACATTGTAATGACAGGTCTATTTACTTTTTTTGCAGGAACTGCCATATGATGCTAAATAATTCTCAAATTAAAACCAATTTAATGACTGGTTAGAACATTTAAAATATCAAAGTCATTAGGTAATGTCCACGAAATGATTTATTTTGCAACATTCATACAGTCATTTTCAGTGCCTGACCTATCAATATAATAGCATAATCTACTTGAAATTTCTAAATCATCGGACTAAGGGTCAGAAATGTCAAAAGAAAACTCCGTAACTCAGTGTATCATCAATGTCTTGATACAAATGACCATTAACGTATTATAATTTATCAACAAAATACATACTCTGACTCTGCTTACAAGAACAGTGCCCCATTGCTTATTTGAGACCTTACTGTCAACTTGCAAACCAACCACAACTACGCACATCCGTGTTTAACAAAATTGAAAATTATTGCACAATTACCAACTTAGGTAAAAAATGACAAGCATAATACAATCTGTGGATGTCGACAAAAATATCAAGTGTGGTTATGATAAGTATAAAGATGCTAATCTACAGCGACAGGGCATACACCTGGGTAGGTCCACCGATCTTACGAAAACTGTCTGGACAATAATGCGATTTTATCTGGTGCCGGGTTGGATTCGAACTCGCGGTGGTAAAGGGCTAGTCAGAGAATATAACCCATCGACTACGGAGGTCTCCACTGATCAACACGGGAATGTAACATATTATTTAATAATGGTTTTGTATCCATAACGATGATTTTAATGTCCTGAAAACACTGTGTATGTAAGCCTCCATATTAATGTCCTGATTTACCATAATGTTCAGGAAACTGCGAAAATGTCCAGACTTTAGAAATGATTTAGTGTCTGTGGCAACAAAATCGATTTGCACAAAACAATGTTACGACATACCAATGTGAAACTATTTACCTATTCATGGTTGCTATAGGCTATTATAAATTGTATGATGGAATTTGCTCCCTGTAGCATGTAAACATTCTCAGTATATAAACTTGTAAATACTGATAAGAAAGGATTCTGAGAAAACGATCACCTACAAAACATCCCAACATACACATGTGGAGAATTGTTAAACCAAACTGTGCATTGAGCAGTAGAAAAGTGCATAAAACAAAGAATGGGGTGTCTTGATTTTATTAACTAACAGATTATGGTTAATCACGATCATTATTCTCATGGAATAAGTCATTTTGATTCCATTTAATATATTGATAATCAATTATAAGGAATTTATATACTTTAATCGATTACATTGTCAAGTAGTCGACCTCATGTAACTGATAAACATTGTTACTGCTGATGCAATAAAGACTGGTGATACGTACTGTAATTGATAATAATATATCACTTATAAACATTACAGGTAGATTACCTAAAATGGCCAGGGACATGCTAGTGTCAACTTTGTACTACTGTGATCTTTAAAGGTTGTTATTATTAAATTATTATTAAAAGTAGTTCTAATACCTTCGTGATTTAAGGGAAGAGAATGTGGTGACAAATGATACGGATGTATGGATATGCTTAGCCAAACTAAAATAACATTTAATTCTGCAGGGACCAACTGCTATCACCAGCCGTGTCCTTCTGGCAAATGTACAAAAGATAGAGTTACATATTTGAGTTATAGTTTGAAAGAATGTTTCGTCTGGACGTCTCGGAAATAATACGTACTTCAAACACTTGTATCAGTTTACTTGTTTATATGGTGAGGATTGACTTCACGTTTCTCGTTTGAAGATGGGTCGTCTTGGGATATATTTCTGCGTTCATATTTCAGCAAGGCAGTTTTCATTCAGACCATTAAAATGAATGGAAGCAACACTCAATCTATTAATGCAGTCTCGTATTGTGACAATATCGCCGACACAAAACTAATATAAGTTCGGTTCAGATAAACGTATCACAAAAAGCAATTCTTGAGTTCACATTTTGTTGTTAACTTAATGCTGTTGTAAAATGATTCTACGTGACACACAGCATGTGCCATCATTCGCAAGTGATGTAACTATCACTCCCATATATAAATAAAATCGCTAATATTGTGTCGAATGAATAATCAAACGTAAAGATTGATTTAGCATTTATAATGTGATGTTCACACTAAAATATTTAGGTTGGTATTCTTAGCAAAATATCGAAAAATGACAGAAAGAGTTATGCCCCTTTGTTTCCTTTCAAACTTAATATTTTATCGCTATATGGAGATGATACGAGTATATACATATCTCCCATGACCACACTCATCAATATCACATGGTCCTAATCATGAGTAGTGTATGAATTCATGATTAGGGCCATGTGATTTTGATTAGTGTGGTCATTGGATACAGTTCACGTCTTAAACGATTATTCTAGGCCATAATAATTCAATCCCATGACGCTTACAACGTAGATTTCAATAGATATTCAATAATCTATGAAAAAAGATACGGTGCCTCGATGGTTATATTTCTGACTATTAATCACTGGCCAATCATTGCTGTAAATTTGCATCTCATTAGGCAGGACCGGACAACTTTACGTGTGTGGAAGCTGTCAAGCTATTTTACGGAAGGTAGTTCTATCAAGGTGTACGACCGGCATCATCCTCCACCGCTAAAGCTGGAAAGTCATATAACACTGACTGTTGGTGCGACGTTTTCAAACTCCGGTGAAGAAAACATACGATTAACATAATTGTTTCATCTCTATGAAAATACAAGTAGAAATGTTGTGTCTTATGATGTCCTATATCAATATTTTATTGAATCGTTTGTCTGTGAAAGATTCTAATTGATTGACTTTTGTGTAAATGTATAAGTTAAAAGGTATTAACAGTTCAGCATTATGATAAAACTATTTGATACATTTAATATGTGATAAGTGTTCAATATTTTTACACAAGAGAAGTTCTGATAATTAAGGAAAATGTCACCAACACCAAATGCACCCTGTTCATGGCTTCTGTTTCAAAGTAAATTTTATGATTTTATATCCTTGTACAATTTATTAATATGATTTTAAGAGGCTGATTTCGAATAAAGTATTTACAATCAGTTAATATCAGAAAATAGATACAGTCTCGCCATTTTCACTAAATTTGTTCCCGAAGTGTTCCGTTTTTGACAAAAAATGAAGTATTGTGTATCATGAAATTAACAGTTTTGTTTGACAGGTACATACCCGTGCCACATTGTTCAGAAGGGGATTTCCTGTCCTAGTGGTCTTTAGCAAAATATCACCTGTTATATAACACCAAGTACATCCGTTGCGGACACTACAAGTAACAATTGTTATATACAGATGGGTCACAAAACATAATCTATATATTATAAATTTGTATGATTTTGAGCAACTACAATCAAAAGGATATATTTATCACAAAAAAGTTTTTGCAAAGAAATTATCAACAAAATTTAATGAGTCAAAACTTTTTCAAAAATGTACAAAAATACTGTCATAATCTTTACCTAGCTTTCACAGCTTACATCTGGGCCTGAGTAGAAAATATGAGTAATGAGCCAAAACTTTATCAATGGTACTGTAGGTGAAAGTAAAACACTATATGACGCCTGCTTAAAGACATTTAGTGGCAAATTGTTTTGCTTTACAACGCATGATTTTGTTGCGGACATACATAGTTGCTCTTTTAAGGTCTACAAACAAAAATGTCAATAATTTTAAATTTGTAATAGTTAATGTTCATTTCAATCATTTATATTCACATACTATTATGCATCATTTGTATGACAGATAACAAATAACTCCTTTTTAATTGCAGCCAACTCTTGAAAGGTTTGTTTTATATGCATACTGTAAGGTATTTTTCCACCAATACTATTTATACTCCCGCGAACGAAGTTTTCAGGGGTGTACTAGTTGGTTGGTCGGTCGGTCTTTTTCAAGTTTTATATATATATTGTGGTTGGATGGATTTGCTTGGCATGATTTTTCGTGACAAAGGTCATCTAATTGTAGAATTATGCCCCCTTGAAAGTTGGTCGGTTTCACAGACTGTCCCCAAAATGTGGAGAATATTGCTCGTACATTTTTGTGAGAACTTTTTCATACTTTCTATATACATTACGGCCGACTGGATAGAAGATTTGTATGGCATTATTTTGTATGCCAAATGTCAAATGTAAAATTATGTCTCATTGAAAGTTGGTTGGTCCCCAAATGGTATAGAAGCTTGTGGTGAATATTTCTCTTACAATTGCTATGGGTTTTTATCCCCTTCATTTTTTAGTAGAAAACTTTCTCCCAATTTTTTTATATGCATTAGATTTGCATGGAAGATGTGCACAATGTACTGACAATTGATAATGTTGAAGTTACCATACTTTGCAGAATAATGGAATAATGTTCCCTTCATGTCATTCATTTATTGTCAGAAAAGAGGAACATTTGGATTTATTTTGAGGGATTTTTTTTCAAATTTTTAGTATGCTTTGTAGTTGAATAGAAGATGTGCACAACATATTATTCCTGCTAAAGTTGCAATATTATGCAAGATTATGTCTGTGTACCTTGGTTATTTATTGCATTGTAAAGAATAGGTTTTGAATTGATATGAGAGCGTGTGTCATGTTTATGTCCCTGCAAATGAATAGTAATTATGTATTGGTATATTATGGAATTGAATAAATTGTAATTGTAGTTTCCTTCAGAATTGTTCAAAGAAGTACATTTTTTGAATTACGGAAAGAAAAAACTTAATCAATTGTTTTGTATACTCTGTTCAATTTGTCTGAACTTGAACACAATATGCAATAGAAATGTATGTACCATTCCCTGAATATGCCATTACACATTTATTCTAGTCAACTATGCCTTGTAGAAATGCTCTCTTGCACTTCGTCCACTAAATCGCATTATTTTATTTGGATGGGGGTTATTACAATTCAGTGATAGGTGATAGTTATTGCTACAATTAAACTTAATATTTAAACATAAGTAAAACCCTGTAGTGTCCGCAACACAAAAAAAACAGAAACAAATTTGTGTTAATCATTTGTTTGTCCTAAGAAAAGTCACATAAGTTTTTTTCTTTGTACATTCCTGAGCAATCCTTCTCCTTTTGAATTATACATTTATTAAAATTGTTAGAACATTTCAAATGTCCTTACCAGATCATGGGAAAAGTACACTAATTTCATTATTATGTCATTCTGGACAGAAAAACAAACTATACCGTGGTATTTCTTTAATATATTTTCATGACTCTAATCAAAACAAAGATATTAAGACAAAAAAGTATAACAAAAAAAGCATAATAAATATTTGTGTTGCGGACACTACATCGTTGTGGACAAGGTTTTCACAAATTGTAATAAAACTAATAGACATATGAATGAAGCACTTCATATGTGGAAACATGTGCCAAAGGCATTTTATATAGCTATAAAATTGGCACTGTATCTCATACTTTGTGGAGTTAGAGAATCTGTGTTGCGGACATTACAAAATATGACCCTTTTTAGTGACCCGAAATGACACAATAATACAAATTTCCAACGAAGTGCCGTTCAATGAATGACTTTTTTGTTTCAACAGCAAATATATCTGCAACATAAGCTGTTGATCATGGTTATTTTCAGTACTGCAAGTATTTTTAAATGCTGTTAAACATCAATTGGCAGAATTTGGCAAAATATATACCAAGTCAGTACCTTTAGTTAAACCCATACCATTTTTTTATTTTTTTTGTCGAAAATTGGTGAGATAAAAATATGTACAACTAAAATGAATTGTCTGTATAATTGCATAGGTATATGAAGTGAAATGTCCAAGCAAAGTAGTCTATTTGGTTGTTCAAAATTAGTGATTTTTAAACGAAACAACACAACACTGAAAAAAAACACCATTTTTGGCACTTCATTCAGATATTACTTAAAAATAAGTGTATACAGGCATGTTATGTATCGTTTTCAAGCTAAAGCATCACCTTGCATTAACAAAAACCACTGTTTCCTTTAAATTGAGCATACCAAACCTCTACAGGACTGTATAACATGGGCTTTCTTAGGTTGACAAATATTGTGAAAATGGCGATTGTAAGTAAATAATATATATATTAAGTAATATATAAATAATAATATTTTTCTTAATTTGACAGTACCTCGCGATGTTACCAATACTAGGATATGATAATTTACAACACTACGGCAGCAGTTGGAAATCATTATATGATTTCTTATACAATTCAGTTAAGATATATATTGAAATGAAATTTAGGGTCGAAAGCTCTGACTTAAAGGGATTCGAATTAGACAGGTCCGAAAGTTCAATATCAGCTGCATTAAGATTACCAATGATTGTCACCTTTTTTATTTCTTCACTGAGAGTTTGAGAAAAAAACACAAAAAAATCCAGACATTATCATTTCTCTGTAGATAGTTACATTGAATTCTGCATGAAATCTCAATGGACTCTTTTTTATCACGAAGATAAATATTTATATCTTCATTTAAGTGTCTGAAGTGTCTGTTAGGTTTTGCAACATAGTCCATAAATTTTACATAATCTATCAAAAGATTATATACCTAATATACAATTGTTATCTATCAGCATTAGTGTAGATGTGATGAGATTAGATTCTTCCGTGTGTCTGACGTAAACAATTATTACAAGGCCAAAAAGTTTATAGCTTACTTTTCAATTATGTCCCATCTGTTTCCATTAGTTTAGACGGAGACCAACGGATAGTCTAGAAGTAATTCTCGGTTGGACATTTACCACAGATGAAATTCCTTCGCTACTAAATTGTCTATACAAGATATGATTTGCCAAATAGAAAAGAAAATGATTCTTAGAAAAAAAATGCTAAAAATTGAGTTACGGGGTTGTAGAAATAAGCCGACGATTTGTCGGTAAAATTCTAGAAAAGGGGGAGGGAGACTATAGCGAAGATGATATGAACAAACGAGTCGTTTATGTTTATCAAATGAAAAGAATATTCGGACAGCAATAAACACCGGAATTGATAATAAAAACACATCATTTATAGGCAAAATAAAAATAAACTCATTTATTTGGATAAGTACAATACAAGTTTTTAATAACATTAGACGTGAAATCATAAATACTCAAATCTGCTTTCTTTAATTAGTGTATAGAATGTCGAGCTTGAGCTAGTTTTGTATGTTATCATAAAGCTTCTAACAGAATACTATGATTTGAGCTGTCGTTGACTTCATATCAGTAATTTAATGCACTTTCTGTAAAAGATTTATAGAGAAATTTCACATTTCGGATTCAGGGGATTTATGTAGATGGTGTTAGCCAAATTCATTTGACGAATCTATTACTGAATATCCGGGAGAAATTTCTGGAAGAAAATTTTCATAACAATTGTTACTTGTATTGTTTACAATTGTTCAACTACATTTGTCAATTTTGTGTATATAGGCCGACTTCAAATTTGACAATTTATAGAAAGTGAGACAAGATTCACAGAATGAAAAAAATGATTCAATTTATATATGCTATAGAAAAAAAAACATTTAAAGTCCCACCTCCTCCGAAACACTACCTTCCACGAAATTCACCAATGACCCAAAGCACTCAACACATACAACATACAAAAACTGTGGAACTAAACATAGTCTTCCGGAGGTACTGCCTTGGAACGGTCTATAAGTATATGTAATAGTAGCGTTTGATAGTAGTAATTTGATATAATGATATATAGACTGTATCGTTGATTTTCTTAATTGCTTGTAATAAGGTATCCAAATTAGTATATCCAAATATTGATAAGTAGACTACACTGCATTATGGTTGAAAAGATTTGCGTAAGTATTGACTTAAGGAAACACTTTTTTCTTATGGGAAATATGTTTGTACATATATTCATTGAAATCCTTTTCTTATATAAACCTGAGGTTCGCCTTGTTTTAATAGGTAATGTAAAAAAACATAAAAACTGGTAATTGTAGGCACCAAACTTTTACCAATGTAAGGAACATACTATTACAGATAAGAAAAGGATTCATAGAAAACTACATACAAAAAAATCCCACCTTCTCCAAAATACACCCCCTTTAGTTTCGAGGCAAAGAAATTGGCTTTTCGTGTTGACTGCCGTCAAACAGCCTCAGTGGCTATCTCTATCCAGAGTTGAAATTCCAAACAACGTACCCGAGTTTCATGTATTTTCCATCAGATACAAATGCAGGCTTTTGGTATGATTTTAATTTGTGTTTGCTGTCATAATTTTTCAAGTTCTTGTTAAACTTTTCATTATATTTGCATTTAATTGACTGAATTTTGTAGCCTAATTATCGAAAGTAACATATTTTGCCAAATAATTGTGCGCTGATAAAGAAAGTGCATGTATTGGCTAAAATTTTCTTTTCAAAAGTTCTGTTTGAAAGTGATTACTTTATTGTTTTGTAAATTTTGTGGTTCTATTGCCTTACTTTTGTTTTACAAGAATCTTTTACAAGCTGAGACTACAGAAGTGTTTGTTGGTATTAAGGAACGACAACTGTGGATAGAGATTGTACAGACATATATAAATATAGCGAGAATATCGATACCGCATGAATATTTATATCGAATGCATGCATGTATTCAGATTGTACGGAACGTTATTCAAATCTGTCAATTAGTTAAAGAAAATCAGGTCGATTTACACTACAGCAGAACAGTAAAAGTAAACAAATGTTGGTACAGTTTATTAGCAGCCATTAGGTTACTAATAGTGAGCCATCTTTCACAATTGAAAATACGAGGCTGTATTTCTATGCCAATCGCAAGAAATATTTCGTACCAAACTACAATATATTTAACAAAACAAACGCTGTATTTGGAACATGAAACAGCCCATATAACATACATATTGACTTGAGATCAGCATTTATGCCATGAAAGAAAATATTTGACGTTGTCATAAAATGGAATTTTACGGATGGGATTATTTGCAACAGCTGGCGGTATTCCAAAATGAAAACGTTCTATAATTACGAATAGTTAGTAAGTTTTGCGCGATGTATAATTAAATCTATGTCTTCGCAGACACGCAAAGAAGCAATAAAGAATTGCCAAAATAATGGAAAAGCTGTCAACTGTATTATCTATTAAATGCAAATAGTCGAGACAGAAAATCAAATGAGCAAACAGTATTCATGAAAATAATCGAGAAAGTTAGTTTTGTTTACAAACATTCAAATAATAACAAGAGTAATTGTGAAATGGGTTGAAGTAGATTATTTAGAAAAGCATATTCAAACGGATTATTAACACGATCAACATGAGTTCTCATAGAATAAAGAGATATTTATCTGACACAATACGTCAAGATTGTCAGGTTATACGAGTGGTGATATAAAAATCCTTGGTCACTAGGAGTAATAACTCGTCTTAAGTAGACATTTATCAAAACTCCGTTAGTATATACTGATGTTTTATCATATTATTTCCAGGTTTTTATTTATGTCGAAATACAGAACAAACCAGAGAGACAAGTATGTGTAGCAGGTGATGTTCACAACGCCAGAACGTCGTCATTCCACTGAAACACGCTTAGGTTAAATCAACTTGACTATATACTCATGTTTGAAGTTCCTCAAACTATTTCCCCGCTCGTTATATTATCTTTTCCTGTTACTGTTGTATGCGCATGCTTATTCCAGTTGTCTTTGCTTTCTCCGCATTTTGTAAATACATGTATATGTATGTTCGTGTATATGTTGGCTTATACGTTGTATGTTCCCTTTACGAGTCTGCTGACCTAGTGGATTAGAAATAAATTATTTATCTTTTTTTTCAAATTACTTATCATGATTCCGTAATTCATCACTCGTATACGTAACCTTACTATATTTCAAAACGAAGCAACATTATCCTTTGAAGATCAGCATTACGAAATCCAATTTAGTACAGCTTTTAGAATACCTATCGTGTATGTCATTTCACGGAAATATCATAACATTCCTGTTATTCCGCTTTGGTCAAAATGATTTAAACTCTGTATTTGAACGTAATATGTGATACAATTATGTTGCTTTTGGTTCCTATAACCAGCTGTTCCGCCATCAAGTGGCTATGATCTCTGACTAGTGATTACAAGCCCCTCTCACCGCTGTGACTCCAAATTTCACGCTCGAGGAAGCTGTCAAATCAGCTTACGGAAGGTTGGTGATTCTTCTCATGTGTACGCCAGGGTAGTCCTCCACCTCTAAAGCTGGAAATGTCGAAAATGACCCCAGCAATTGGTGCTATGTTAAACACAAGCCAAAAAGAATTGTTATAAAAATATAACTTAGGATATAATTGGGACTGTAAGTATGTAATTTCTAAATAGCCAATGCTTGATGCCTATGTATCAAAAATACAAGTAGGTCACTTTCATATTAAAATATTTCAAAGGAGTTTACAAGTGGTCAATGTCGTATAATAAAATTAACGGGAATGTCCAGTCGTTTAAATAAATATATTTAGTAAATTGATTATTTGATTCTTTTTATGTCTACATTGCTGAATTCACGATGTTTGAAAGGAAAAGTCAATGTAACAACCGAAATACGATTGTTTTTGTTATGTAGTATGTTGCCAAATATTCAAAACACGGTAACAGAAAAAAATTGCAGACAGATCATAAAACTATTGATGTTGAATTAATGATAGATAGAAATTAAATATAGCCGCGTAAGTCAATATAATCTTGTATATACTTTCAGCTGAATTAAACTCTTCTCGATTGTCAGGAATGTTCTGTGTGAATTAACTTGCATATGAAATGCAAATATCAATCAAACGCCCACACAGCTTGTTTGATTCATCGATTAAGTAATTTTTCGTGATACGCATGCTGTATTATTTGATATGTGGTGCAATAAATGTGACTTCTGGGAAATGTATAACTAGATTTTGATTATATGTCCTCTATTAATAAGCGAGATACGATTTCCATTTTGCAATTTATAAAATGATGAAACCGAACAGTTTTTTATGTAGCAGTATGCATACGTGGGAAGTGATGGCATGCGGCTATGACTTCTGTCTGGTAAAGTGTACTAGTGCTCGTGTCATGCTTCCTGGAACCCATGTTTCCTTCTATGCATCAACCAAAGCCCAGTTTACGAACAAAACACTCCTGATATTTATCAAAAAGTCATCAAGCATGATCACTAGACATATGGTATAAGTTCCAGACATGTTGCCCGTTCTGCACCCAGTAAATATCCGCAATGTTTACGTATATTACATTTTGCAACGTTTAGAAGAAAACCACATGATTTATCTGTACATTTGTTAACTGAAGCACAATGGCCGCTTTGTTGCACGAAACTGTTAAATATCAGTGAAATGAGACGCTATAATCTCAATTCATTTAAATTAGGCAAAAATATGTTATTACGGATAATATTGTTTGGTACCGACACTTGAATTTCTACTACCAAATCTTTGTGGACTAATCGTCTTTCCAAAGAACAATAGGTATGTTCAGAAAAATATCAGAAATTTTCTTCGACCTAACTTTTCTATTTGGGGTCAAGTAACCGTAAACAGTCCCAAGCCTTAATTTTTATGTTCAAAGATTTGTCATAGAATATGTCCTAGTCACGTGAAAGACGACTTTATGCAGTGAAATTATACATCTTAAATCAAATAATTAAACCTAACCTTAACTGTAGACGTTTGATCTTGTACATATGTTAGACGACATTTTCATAACAACACACTCTAATATTTAAGAGTCTTGGTTGGTGATATTGGTATTTTACTTCAAGCAATCAACTTTTTTCCACAAGAAATCCATGGATTTGACAAGAATGTTATGATTTATTGCTTGTGGATGGAGACAGTTGTATTTATTTCCAGTCTTATGATTGCTTTGTTTGTTTTATTGGTCTGCTCTTGTTGTTGAATATGTTGGACCATGGCCATTTTGGACGAAATTCTTTATTACAGATATAGATATTTGCGACTAATATTGAATACACGACTGTGTAAGATTCTATGTTTTTATCTAATAATATAATTATATATCCTGGTTATTTACTTAAAAGGTTAAGTATGACTAAATGTTTTGATTCATTTGATCAAGTCCTAATTCTGACAATTTTATGTATACGTACTGATTGTTTATCCTGATAAAATCTGATTTGTTCTAGTAAATATGTTGGTCAAGTTATTCCAGTATATATTGACATTGTTGATTGCTTTAAACGTGTACGTACAAGTGTAAAGTCATAGCACAAATAGGGAACTAAATGTCCTTATAAGTACATATGTATCCTTTCGTTTCTTCACAATTTTCATTAAATTGATAGCTATTAATAATGCATTTACAGTAAAATCATACAGATGATTTTAAAGCTTTGCTTAGTCTTTAGACATAGAAATATATATTGTTTGCCACACTATAGAATAATGGTATTAATGAGTCTGAACTAAGCTGTGCTTCATTTACATATCTTTGAGATATCAACAAAGCTGACTGGTCACGATCGTGGTCTAGTGGTTAATGCGCTGGACTTGTAATCCAGCGATCCTGGTTCAAATCCAATCCAGGTCGCGGCAGGCCATACCCTTTTATGAAAAAAATGACAAAATGTCGATTTTCCTCCATATATGGAGAAGTTGCTGGCTCTTTGTGGAAGGGTAAGTTAGTACTGGTAACATTACAGTCCGGGGAAACAGGGTTAGGTGAACCAGCCGCCGTACATAAGCGAAGAATTGTTGAAAACGGCATTAAACCCGATGAAAAAAACAACAGTTAGCAATTATTGATGATATTTAAGGATGTTTCTTCGGGTTTTAAGCCTGTTTTCAAATATAAGTCAGTTATACGACGACGTAAAGCAGTTAATGTAATTAATGTTCCTGGACTCCGGACCATTACTGACCTATTGCTCTGTTAAAAACAGTCAACTTGTAATGCTATACCATTTGGGTCAAGCTGGAGGGGGCATCAAACAAATAAAAGAAATTGGCGATAAGCAACTGTTTATTCTTAAATTACGTACACCTATTGATATAGATGAAATTGTTGAAGGGGCGAACAATGTGCAGTTTTAATTATCATATCTCAGAACTTTAAGTGTACTGCGTGCACCTTTTGCTGGGTTCGCCCGAACAACTGGCGTCATAGTAATACCAATGAGTTGTTCCAATATACACACTCAAAAAATATTTTCGCAGTGTTTTAATGTATTTTCACGGAGTGGAATGAATTAGAATTTTTATTAGTTCAGTGGATGAAATCAATATACCCACAGTCCCAAATGTATTCATTGTAAGCATAAACAAACGAAAGGTAGTCAAGCAAAGTTATCCTACCACAATTGCTTCCTAATTCGCTCCTTTATAACGAACTTGAAACGATACAATATGTAAATTATTCATCCAATGGGAAATAAGCGATATTCTTTAATTTCTTATCAAGCTGGCTACATTATAATTCATGCGATTGTTTCCAGGGTGATAGCCGTTGAAACAAACATTTATAAGTAAATACTATTAGAAAGACTAATATGTAATATTACAAAAATGCAGATGTATATCTCTAAATACATGTATTTAATTTTCAATTATGTACAGGGGAACCCCGATTTTTCGGCAACGGGTTATCCGAAAACCTGGTCTAATCCGAAAAAAATCAGTCCCGAATTTTCCCCTATATGTTTCATAGCTTATCCGAAATGATAAACAGTTCCCCAAAATCATTCAAATGCATATTGTCACACCTGTAATTCGAAGTCGACAAGTAACCATTGTATTAATGTTTTACAGCAATAAAGCCACTTACAAAAGAGTTTCTTGAAATGCAAGCCATGCAAACTAAAGCGATGGTGCTTATTTTTATGAATATAGAATGTAACCACACTGTACATTTTTATATGGTCTTTGGTTGCCTGTGTTAGTACAGTATCAGGTCAAACAACATGAAAACAAACCATACGTTATCGAATACAGATTAAACATTAACTTACAAAAAACCTAAACAAACATTCGTGATTTTCTGTTGGTATTATAGTATAATTCGGATACTGTCTATTCAAATCGGAAACATCGGCATTCAATTTTTTATCGCACACTATTCTCCCGATTTTTTACCATGAATGATAATAAAGTAACGTTACTGATTTGAATAGAATTTAGAAGTAAAAAACGATATCACTATTAATGTACAAGAACACTCTGTTAAATCACAATTATCTCTCGACTTTTAACCAACTGCAATGTTATTGCTGTGAAAGCAGGACCAACCAATCTTCTGTGACATCTTGTGTATTTTCCCACAGCTAATTAGCTTACAAGTATCAGGATACAAAATGTGAACCCGCTTCTGACCAACATTAATGTTTATGATTTGTCAGAGATGTGTATGCGTATTTTGCTAAATATTAAGTCTCCATTTTTTCCTATAATAGTGATTTAACAGTATGATCGAGCATGTAAATCAATTTAATTGGAATTTATGAATTTTATTGATAACATCCTGAAACTCATACCAAATATGACTTCTGATAGCATGGGCCAAATATTACGATGAGGCATTTGTTCTTATTCTTATTAGTATTGAATTCGTTTTGCTATTGAATTAATCTAAGGGGAGTAACTCAACAGAATACTTTTAGTGGAGTCTAACCTACAGAGAGTAGCTGTTAAGGAACAGTGACCGGTCGGTAAGTCCACATGTTTTGGTCAATTTTGATAGTTTAGCGATCTTCTTGACCACAGCTTTATTTTCTATGTTATGTGCAGTTCGAAAAGCAATTAGTTAAACCATTATATATAAAATTAAAAATCGATTTTCAAATCAATTGTATGTCAACATAAATATGTGCCTTTGTCATTAGTTTTCGCGATATGTTATTATTATGTTATTATGGATTGCTTGTTGATAAATTTCGCAAAAATAAGTGTTTGTGTGTGTATGTATTACCATGACCATCATGGTAGTTCTATAAGACTATTTAACGGCTGTAAATTGGACATAATGTCGCTTTTTGTCATTTTAGCTCTCTTACACTACTAGATAGCAAGAAACATGTCAGATCTGATGTATTGTTTGGCAAATCAAACTAAATTGACTCCATAATGTTGCCATTATTTTGTAATCAGTACTATCAATTGCAGCACCATTTAGCATTGATTGAATTGATGATCATATTTTCTATAAGATCTTGTTCATTATCTTTTTGCAGACATGGATTGGGACTTCAGATCAGATCATAATCCTCAATATTCCATTGAGGGGGTCAAATTCAGATTTTATACCACTGATGAAGTCAGAGCTCTCAGTGTAAAAGAAATCACAAATGTGGAAACATTTGACACTTTGGGTCACCCAAACATGGGTGGATTGCATGATCCTAGTCTTGGTAAATATATAACTTACAGTTTTGCTTTGGGTGGTTTTAGTTTTATAGTAGTTACTGGATTTTTTATCAATAGGTTGTTTGTCTCAACAATGTCGAGGATGTAATGATGTCTCCCATATTTTCTCAGTGGATATTGAAAGACGGAAACAATTTTCTGTTGGCATCATAAGAATATGAAATATGTGAAAGTTGAATTTGAAGGCGTGTTCACTTGTCATTTATGGAAACATAAATTATGTGATTCTTTGATCTTGTACTATGAAAATATTTATTTTGAAGTAGTCATTTTCAATGATGACAAACCTTATATATTTCCATTTCAATTCTTTTGACAAGATGTACAGAAGGTACGCATGCACTATGTGACTGTGTGAAAAAAATGAGGTTTAGTTATGTCTACGGAGGTCTTTTTTTATGAGATGAAAGCTTGCAGTTTAATTTGTTGCAAATACTTTATACATATGCTAGAAAAAATGGTGTGTTTATGATAACTCAACCTACCTTGATTTTGTCCCCAAACCTAAAGCTGGCATTGTACAGTGATAATTTTAGGTCTGCATCCTGTTTACTATACACATTAAATTAGCTGAGGATGCAACGTTTCGCTTTATAAGCATATCTGTAGATGCATTTAGTTATATGAGCCTAGAAATTATAACAAAATAGTAAATCTGATCTCAAAGTACTCTGACTCTATGATACCAGTGGTTCTATGATACAGGTGTAATTATGAATCACGCGATATTTCCGACGTAATGCCACCTACTGGCTGTTTATGGTTAACTTACCGGAAATTTTGTCACTTGCACAAAAAAGTGTGCACATTGATTTTGTTTTTTACTATGACCCAGTTTTTCCATGGGATCCATTGCTTTAAAATGTATGGGTACCGAGAACTCGTTATTTTGATTTCTAAAATTATCACTGAATGTACAAAATATTTTGAGATGAATTGAATGTATACTCTAACAAATTGTATGGTTGGAAAAAATAATAGGAATGATTTACAATTTACCTTTCTTAATTTTTGGTCAAGTGACATTATTATTTTTATATGTTGGCATCATGAAGACTTCCCAGAAAACCAGATTTTTACCAAGTCTTAAGCTCAATTTTCGTGTGTTTTACTCTGACATAATGATTAGATCACCACTTGCTCATTACTTTTCTAATGATACATATTAAGGTAGCATGAGTGGCTATATGGTAATATCAAGTTTAAATGATTTATAGTTTTAAAAAGTCAACCATAATTGTATACATTAATAAACCCACTATACAGAGTCTATTGCAAATGATTTGAAACAAATATTGTACTTGGTATGTCTTCTATAATCCAATATCGCAGGTAATTTTCATATTTTTGAATAAAGATCACTACTCTGTATATAAGGATATATTACAACAATCAGACTTAAAATAACAATCGTGGTATCATGCAGGGAATTGTGTCTCAGATTTTTGATAACGTCCTCCATTCAATAGATATTTGACTTTAAAGAAATTCCGAAACCTGAACCCCGCTGACAATTATGTAATATGTCATAGATAAAAAACGAAAATAAACATCAAAATTCTGTGACACGGTTCCCTAGATAAGCATTTCCGCTACAATGTACCGAAAACTGCTTTGAAATCCATCTTCAAATAAGGCGGCAATCTTTGTTCAAAAATAGCACCCACTGCGTTTTTTCTAAGCGAGAAATTAACAATAAAAGTGTCAGATCATTATCACCTCATGTAATCAACAATTGTTCTATAAATTAACACAGCCTATTAAAATTAGATAACCAATCAAATTCGTTCATCGTTAGCGGATCAATTAGTGAAACCGCCCACCATTTTAGATTACTCTAAAGAGCTTAATTACGAATTATTTGTCAAAATAGTATCATATCGTACCGATGCAATGCACAGTACATCAGATTTCCCGTCAACCGAGAGACTCTCAACGGGGAAAATGGCTGATAGGGAAATCGACCTGAAGATGGCTGGGGAAACTGCTATATAAGTTAAATGAAAGATAGCCATGCATTTAGTGTAAAAATAATATCTTAGGATGTGATTGATTTGTAGAAAAGTGTCTATGTTTTATGTCTGTTAATGTAATCATTTAAAAACATACTAATATATGAAGGTAATTGGATATATATAATAGAATAAAATAAGATGCTCGAAAAACATGCACGTCCAATGTACATAAGACGTTACTGTTTTTCATCCTATTGTTTGTTTGACAGCCTTCAATATTTTACTAAAATGTACAGAGTTGCTTAATAAAAGTTCACGTTGAAATAACTTTATTTTATTGATTACATCGATGAAGTAGCGAAAAATAATAATTTTCGTTGATCCAATCTCCTTGTATTAATTTACTGGCAATTTAAATATATTGTAGTTTTATTACTCGTGTTTAATTGTATTTGTAACCTAACTGAATCTGGAATGTATAAATTTAATTAAACTTGTAAAAATGGTATGTCATAACATTAACGGGATAACAATCTTTGACAGCTCATTTTCTTATTGTGTGCGTTTCATTGCAAGGTGCGTGAAGTGTCTGCATACCATACCATGCTGTTTATTATATCTTCCGTCAAAACATGAAGGAATGTGTGAAGCGACATATATGTCTAAATTGACCCATATTGATAGCATAATTAGCAAGGCGATAGAGTATGATATCGATATCACATTTCAATAAGACCACCGTTCCGGATCAGTTATTTCATCATATATTTTATATTAACCCATTCCCGCTGGACTACGACTTTTTTGTTGTCTATCGATAGCCGCTCAACTACGCATATTTTGTTGTCTATCGATAGCCGCTGGACTGCGACTTTTTTGTTGTCTATCGATAGCCGCTCAACTACGCATATTTACGCGTCTGGTTTAAAGTGCGTATTTAGCCATTAAAAACTAATATTCGAACCTTAAAACAAACCTATACATAAATAATAAACATTCGCGAAACCAATAATCAAAAAAAAATGTGTGGTTGCTATGAAAACTTTTGTCGTAATTTACCTTTAAAAAGTGTTACTCCATAATATGAAACACGATTATTCCACACAGACAGTAAATTCTCCACAAAAAATCAATACTTGTATCCCTTATGAAAATTACGTCACAAATATTTCAAGCAGACAAAACATTGACCTGTTTTTAATTTTGCACTAGAAAACACGCGTCAAGGTCGTTGTCAAAAATAAACGTCCAATGAAAAGTCGATAATTCATTGATCACGCGGGAATTCCCCATACAACACGTGTTAAGGGTCGGTGATTGTTTCCGAAGTTGACAGTCATAAAAGACGATTTCCTGTGTATATTTCGGGGCCATAAAACCTGCTGACACTGTGTGACACGTTACGTAAGTATATGTAATTGTTAATTGAAATTTATTTATGATGTTGATTGGAAAAAAATGCAGCCATGGGAAACTAAGCGATTGTTTTAGGTCCGTGACGAAACTTACGACTACGATCACCAAAAGCTTCAGCTGTCTATAATTTTAGTAGATATGTAGTTTACGTATTTTTTTTAATTGTGACAAATATTTTTGAAAGTGATTCAGATGAGTCTGATTTTTCTGATTTTGAATTTGATGATTTATTGTCTGACGTTGAGATTCCTTCGCTCAATGAGAAATCCTCAGATTATGATAATGATTATACTTCCTAATGATGAATGAACATTTCACTAGGCTACGGTGGTTTTTTTTTTGGAAAAATAAGTATAAATGATGTTTTGTTTATTCAATAATTTAACATTTAATTATTGTAAAGTAATATTGTTGGTAATAAGATTCATAACTGTGATTGCTTATTTTTGTCATTTTTATCTTTCAGATTGAACAATTTGTTGAGAGGTCTGGACCAAATATTCCTGTTGACTTAAACATCTAATTCAGGAACATTATATCAGTCACTTTATAGGGAATATCTACCATCATTGTTTGTGTAGCAAGTTTGGATTGTAATAAGTACTGATTAGAAATCCAGGAATATCTGCTGTACATTTATTTATTCAGTTGGATTAGGAAATTAGTCAGTGTTAGTGTTATTCATTTATTCAGCCAGATGAGGAAATACATCAGTGTTATTTAGTTTATTTATTAAATCTCTCCTATTCTAAAAATCACAGTGGACGATCTGAACATTATTTTGAAAACAGTGGGTTTCCAAGAATAAAATATTTCAACATAAGGAACTTTGGAGCTTCACATTCATCAAAAATAAGTGACAATACGTAGACTGTTACTATGTCAATTGTTCACATTTTTTAATATAACTATTTAATATTTATGAAATTATAACTGAATGACATGTGTTATATATTCTGTGTATTTGTTGAATTACTTTTTATTTGTTATAGTCTTCATATCAACTGGAAATAACATCATTTATCACTAAAAATCATATTTTGTCCTGTTTATTTCTCCATAAAATCACTTTGGATTTAAATACAGACAAAAAAATGGTACCATAAGAAAGGAAATTTAATTCTCTACAAACATTACATCCATCATAAAATGGTTAAACCATGATTTATTATAGTAAATTCAGTTTAAACACAATAGGTATCAGATTTAAATATTTTCCCTATAAACCCTGATGGTACAGTGTACACAGCTGATACCTTATCTAATGGTTACTGATAAGCCATATACTGATAGCACTGTATGAATATGTTATCTGATTTAAGTTATCTCTAAGTGGTAATGGGTTAAAAGTACATTAGATGCTAGTAGCCCAATCGACCAAGGTGTTAATGAATTCACGCGTTTCTTGCACATCAAATGATCATTGCAGTTATATATTTATTACCATAAAGTTTCCATTTTCACAATATGTTACGTCACTATGGTCAAGTTTTTTACTGGATATAGATTTATGCAGTTTAGTATCATTAGCATTCGTAAACCAACTTCTGCTATAAAGAGATTTCTAACTACATTTTTCACTTTTTGAGAACACTCTTACACCTTGCTTAGCCTTATTTTTCTTATTTTCCATTTTAATCTGCTTGATGTTGATAATCTGTCGAATTTTAAATACTTATGTTAACATACGGCAAGCGATACCAAATTTAATATCGATTGATACATATTTGCCCTTAAGGAGCCCCTTTCAACGCCGCATCCTAGATCGTTCTCGCTGATAAAGTGGAGTCGATGGGGGTGCAGTTTTTATCGCGACAAAACACTTTTTGCATATTCGGATCGATTTTTTTGCTGCATGGTATGATAGTATGATATTTAATTATTATTAGTAACTTAAAATGTCATTTTCGCCTTTTTTTACGTTTGTAGGCACTTACGCTACATTAAATTAGATATGTTTATACTTTATAGGTCCATCTGATAAATTTGAATACTGCTCAACATGTGGATTGTCAACACTGAATTGTCCAGGTCATATGGGACATATAGAGTTGGCTTTACCACTTTTCAATCCTGTTATGTTTCCCACAATGTATCAGGTATGTTAAGATGTTAAAATATTATTTCTTTCATCAAGGTAAACATGTTATTGCATCATTTCTTTTATAAGCTTGCAGGGCCTTTTTTATGCCATTTTTGGGTGCGGTATATCCCCCATTGAAAGAGAAAAATTTCCTGATAATTAAAAAAAATGAAAATGTTTTGTCATCATATACCGAAAAATATTTTTTCCATGGAATTAATCATAAAAATATTGTGTTAAGTGCTCTGGTAAATAAAGAATGGTTTAGACATAACTTAGTGTATTATTTTTTCATGATTATACACCTTTAATAATCCTCCAATTTGGTGCATCATGACACAAATTTCCCCTATCAAAGGGACCTGATACCTGGTCCCCAAAACCACAAAAAAGGCTGGCTTGGATAAATGAAGTATGTTATTTTGGTGTTTATACCAGTTTTCAACAGTTTTTTTCTGATTTTTGTGCTAGTACTTGTTCTCAACAAATAACTGCCAATTTCTCTGCATGAACCATCGGCATAGGACGATGAATAATCTTAGAAGCAATGTCTTCATCCAGATCATCACAGGAAACATGTGCTAAGTTGAAGGCTCGAACTCACAAACTCGAGGTCCACGGCCTTCCTGAATTGAGCTAAGCATGCAGGCTTTATCTAACCTGGAATCCTGGTTACAAAACGATCACTATGCTTGATTTTCTTTCAGACAGATCTTGATTCATGTAAAAAACAATTGTTTTAAGTTGGTATTTTTTAGATTATTGTTTTTGCATTATGTTTGAATGCAATTCTTGATGCCTGGCTATAACTTTACTTTTATCTATGGTTGAAAAGTTTCCTTATTATTGCATTGTAATATCTTTGATATCTATTCAGAAATCTGTGCTGTTAAATATGTGTGATATTTTTGTCATGATTAAGAGTGGACAAATTTAAAACTATAAGGTGTTCTCCAGTCTATGACTAGTAATCATTAGCTCCTCACTGCTGTGAGTACAAATGGTGCAACATTAAACTCCATTAAAAAATTCCAGTCTTTACTCAACATATACCATAACACTTGACATTGTAATCTTACCTGTTTAGATCATGTGGCTGTCATTTTACAAGTATCACATTTCTTTCATTTGGTTTATTTTTAGCTTGTGAATGCAACCTGTTTTAACTGTCACAGGATATTTGTTGATAAATTGCCTGTAAAACTGTTCCTTGCTCAGTGTTCTCTCCTACGAAAAGGATTTGTAGCAGAAGCGATGGTTTTACAAACTAGTTATGCTGATATGGAGAAAGTAGCTGCTGAAGGTGAAAAGTTGGTAGAAATTGACGAATATGTAAAGCAGACTTTAGCAACTGCAGGTTTGTACTGAGCTTTTGATTTTGAGATATTGGAAGTATTAAGTTTACAGTTTGCTTTTCTTATGGTTCTTTACCTCTCAAAGTAAACTTCATTTCTTACAATGATATACTATATGTATGTGTTAGATGTGCTTCTAAACTGGGACTATTAGTTTTATTTTTAGACTTTGGACAGATTCATTGAAGAACTTTTTGATGAATGGTCTATGGTTCTGTTTCTCTGAAAACAGGAAATATTATTCTTCCAGTTATGAGGACAATGAAACCATTCTATGGTCATATCAGAGCTTTGATTGAAATTTCATTTTACGTTTTCACTATTAAGATAAAGGAAACTGCCCTGTCCCTGGCAGGTTACGAAATATTTCTGGTTTCCCGCCTCAAGCTCAATCTAACACATCACATTCATTAAGAGTGATGTGACCACTGTGCCTGTAAATATATACAGTCATATGTATACATATTCTGATTATATTGATGTAAGGCTTTTCGTCTGACTTTTATTGTTATATATTAATTTTGATCTAAATTACTTTTATTCTAGATGCCAAAAAGTCGCAGAGTTTATCTGGTCCTCTTGTGAAGAATGTAGATGCAGTAAGATTAGAAATAGTAAAATGTTTCATTAAAACGCATGTGAGACATAAGACAAAGTGCATCTTCTGCTCAGCAAAAATACCAAATATTAGAAAGGAATATCACTCCAAGATATATGTGAACGAATTGAAGACTGTGTGAGTTATTCTGTTATATACATTTCATTGAATATTGTTGGGACTTATGTTAGTGTACTATGATGGTTCATTATATGTGTGTGTGTGTGTGACCAAACTAACTGATTGGTATTAGCTTAAGATGAATGAATTGGAGATAGAAGGATTGAACAGATATCTCATTAACCTCAGGCCCAAGGTTATAAAACTTGAGAACAGTCTTGAAGCTCAAATCTTAATTTCATTCTTAGTATGCTTTGGTTGAAAATTGATTATCTTTTTATTTTATAACTTAATTCAATTATGCTTATGGAATAAGGCCATCATTAAAAAATTGGTGGTTGGCAGTTATATGATTGCCTCATTAAAAAATTCCCGATTTTTGCCATAATTTTTTTTTCATTTTTTTTTTCAACTTTTGTTTCAGTACCGGCTTATATTGTCAACCAAAAATATAATGCTTACCTCTGTTAAAAGTGTGGGTTGCATAACCACACAATTTTTAGTGTTTTAGATGATTCAATATAAGAAACAATCATAAAAGCATAAATTTCTTTCATAAAGAATAGATGATTGTTGAAGCTTTATTGGTGAATGGAAAGTTCTAGTTTACTGACTCAGTAAACTACTCAAAATTTTGTTGGAAATACAGTAAAACCTCGTTATCTCAAGGAGTCATCGGACCAGACTAAATGCTTGAGATAAACGTGGTGCTCATTATAACGACATATTTGTTCATTGGTCGAAAATAATACACAACTAGTAACCAAAATATTGGCGGGATCTTATAAACTCCTCAATATAAGTCGGGTGCTCGTGATATCGATGCTCGTAATAATGAAGTTTTACAGTATTTAAAAAAATAAATTCGGTGTGGTTCTTTATCTTGTACATTTTGTTTTATGCAATCTTACTGACAGTTCTTCAACAAGAAAAGATGCTGAAGAGGACGATGCAGAGAATGGAGATGACACGGGTGAACCTAAATCAAAAAAACAGAAAGTGAACTCGAAAAGCAAGAAAACTGAAGTGACTCTGTTGACTCCTTTGAAGATAAAAGGTAAGTCGAGTCTATTGGTACTGATTTGGTTTGGGGCTCTGTGATTGAGTAGTTATGGTCTCTTACTTGTTAGCATTAATCCCACACTGCTGTGAGTTTGAATCCCATCCAGAACCTAATTTCTTACATGAGGCAGGGCTTTTTTTCACGGCTTGTGGAAGGGGCCTCTCTTAAATTTGGGGAAAAAATAACATGTATTTTTGCAAAAGGGGAAGAAAAAACTTGATGCAAACTGAATTTTGGGGGAAATCTACATGAATTGAAGGATTTTTCTTGACGGGAAGACGCCTATAAACAGCCCTTGCTATAGAAGGAGAAGAAGCCCTGCATGAGGAAGTCGTCCAGCTAGCTTACAGAAGGTAGTTAGTTCTACCCAGGTGTATGCCTTGCGTCTTTCCTTACTGTTTAAGCCAGAAAAGTCACTAAATGACACTGGCTATTGGCTTTACATTAAATCCCAGTTGAATTACCTTACATTTACAGCCACATTGTCAGTCTTGATTCATTTTTTTTCAGAACATCTACAAAAGGTTTGGAACAATGATACGGACTTACTTCGACAACTTTATCCTTGTTTTGACTCATCATGTTTAGAATACCCCACTGATTTACTGTTCGTGGAAGTCGTCCCAGTACCAGCTACAAAGTTTAGACCAGTAAGTTTAATTAATTTGTAAATGAAGCTAAAACAAATTTTTACAGCGTTAAAGTTATGTACGTATAATTTCTGAATCTTAAGCATTGCAAATATAACTATGCAAAGAGAACTATTACCAGTATTTAATACATTTATGTCCGTTGTAGGTAAAACCAATATTTTCTTTTAATAATTGTATGAATTACTCATTTCAAACAGTTAGAAGTCACTACTAAATTTCTAAATGTTTTACTATATTATCCTGATTGTTAAATATTCCTTTCAGAAATCATATGGTCTTAAAATTTAATTCTATAACCTCTGGCCTTGAACATATTACACTGCAACCTCTCCAAACAACACCCTTTGGGAACAGCATAATTATGTTATTGTTGAGAGGTTGTTGCTCTAGAGAGGTTAAATTTATAGTTAAATTGTACAGTGAGAAAAATTGTGCTGTTGTTGAGGGGAGGTTGTTGCTCAATAGAGTGTTGCTCTAGAGAGGTTGCACTGTAGTTTGTTTCTATGGTTATTTTTGTGTTTCAGATATCCTTTTTACGTGGTCAGAAATACGAGAATACGCAAACATCCAACTTATTACGAGTGTTGAAGATGAACTATTTAGTACGAGAGATACTGTGGGAACTGGAAAAATCTTCAGCACAAACTGAAACTGTCTTTAAAGCTAGTTACTCTGTAAGTGATCTTGGTTACGTTATTACAAATTTAAATAAAGTAAACAAATAGCATTTTAGCAATATCTCAAACAAATACAGTTATCTATTATTTCTTTTAAGTACTTTTGAATTTATATTTGTTATAGTAATTATGATTTGTCTTCTACTTAATCTGTGTGTGTCTGTTTAAAATTTATTTCAAGCTACTCTTATTTTAAACATCTTAATATTTCTACCAATAAATGGAGAGATTTTTTTTCAAGCTACTCTTATTTCAAACATCGTAATATTTCTACCAATGAATGGAGAGATTTTTTCATCAACAATTTCATGGCCAATAAGTTTATGTAATTATTTTACTGCCTTGTGATTTTTTGCAAAAAAAGTAGAGAGTATCCTGTGTTGCCTAATCATGCACCTACTTAGATCAGTAGAGCCAGCATTAGGCCATTCATAAAAAATTGTTTATGGTTATATGACCCAAACTTTTAACTGTAGGAAAGAAAGTAGGCTTTCTTTTTTTGTTAACTCGGTATGCTTATGCCGGAAATGAAAAGCTAGAATAAAGAATGAAATTTTGCCTCGTTTTGGGTTAGGTTTTTTTTTAACGAGTCAGTCACATGACCGCAAACCAACAGTCTTTTAAGGCTTTAGTTTTGTGAGTTCATATGTTGGCACAATATTCTCAAGGTCATTCATCTTCTACTGCTGATTTGAATGATTCTTGCATTGAAGTTGGTAGTTACTTGCATAGAACAGGGTTAGGACTGGCTCAGTATCCTGGTATACTGGTTAGTTCAAGTGTCCCCTAAAAACAGGTGTATATCCCTGAATATTTATTAAAATTTTTTTTTCCGAAGTTTAATATAATAAATCTTTTATAGTGTGTTTATTTTGTCTTTTTATAGGTTGATGTAATGCAAGCCCGTGGTAAAACACTTATTGACAAACTGAGTAATGCTATCGAGAGATTACAAACATTCACTAATTGCGTAGTTGATAGTGATTTAGACAAACTTTCACAGGATTCTAACCCCGGCATTAAGCAGGTAGGAAAAGTCGAGAGTTTTGTTTTTGGATGATGATCTGGCATCCTGCAACTTAGCAAAGTTTATTTTTCTTTCAATTTTATATTTCAGTGCTGAATGAGAAAAATACTGATTTAGTCAGCTAATTCTCAGATAATTGAATAATTGTTTGTGGCAAGCTCTATGTACAGTGAAATATGTTTACTCCTCAATTTTACTGTATAGTATGATTTGTTTTGGTCTCTGACTATTACCCATTAGCCCATTACCATTGTGTGTTCAAATCTCACATTGGACCAGAAAAAATTCACGTGTGAGGAAGCTGTTCATCAGGCTAATGGAAAGTTGGGGGTTCTACCCAGGTGTGCACCTGGGGTCATCCACCACAGTTAAAGCTGGAAAGTCACCAATGACCCTTGCTGTTGGTGTAATATTGAGCTCCAGAGACATAAAAACTCGGCCATCCTGTGTTGAGATGAAATATTTAATTAGTCTCATTTATAAGGTACTTACAAAGTGGAATGATATTTGTGCCTGGCATTAATCTGACAAAGATGCATAAAAGAAAATATATTCTTAAATTGCTCTCATGTAACACATTTGTCTCATTTATTTGTAGCTTATTGAAAAGAAAGAAGGTTTGTTCAGAAAACATATGATGGGTAAAAGAGTGAACTTTGCAGCACGTTCAGTTATCTCCCCTGATCCAAATATAAACACAAGCGAGATCGGCATTCCAGAAGTGTTTGCTAAGACTCTGTCCTATCCACAGCCAGTCACACCATGGAATGTACATGAAATGAGGCAGGCTGTTATAAATGGGCCGAATGTTTACCCTGGGTGAGTGGCTATCTATATTTTTAGACTTACAGTTAAAAAGCACATAGTGACCACATCAATATTAGGACCACCTTGATATAATGACGGCTTATTTTAGGACTGGCTGTCAATAAATCCCATATTTCAACTTGATAATGACATCAGCTCATTACTATGACCAATTTTTCGGTTCTGAATTTTTCCACTTGGTACTTTGGTGTTAGAAACTTAAGGGTCATACCATAAAATAGGATCTGTCAGGTGACAGTAAAGACGACAATTTGTTCTGTCTTTAGATCAGCTTTTGAGGTTCTAAAAATTGGTCAATGCTCTAGTGGTCTTTATTTAGTTTAATTAAATTGCACACTCTTTTTAATATGAATTTAAAATTTCCAGTCTTTAGGGTCAAGGCCTCCGGTGTTATTTTACTGAGATGTGACTGTAACACTTTATCTAAAGTCTGGATTTTAGTTTATACTAATTTGTTTTAGCTCGATTGTGAAACAAGCAATTTTGCTTATATTAATCTTGCTCGAGTCAGCTTCCTGGACACTACACCAGTACTATGTCCGAAAAATGGGATTGTGAAGTTCATGAACAAAACCCGTCAAAGCCGGGATTTGAACTCAGGACCTTCAGATCAGAGGTCTGACACTCTACCTCTCGACCTCGATGCCTCCCATAAAATCTGGATTCAGTAAGGACACATTATAAATTTACAGTGAAACCTCAAATTGAGACCACCTCAATATTATGACCACCTTGTTATAACAACCACTTATTTTCAGGTCAGCTTTCTGTAATAATTCATCTTGATAATGAGACCAACTCATTTATTAGGACCGATTTTTCTGGTCCTTGAGTTTGTTTTAACCAAGATTTAACTCTATATATTCTGTAATGTATATAAGTTTTTTATCGTTATTTGTATATTACTACTCTTATCTGACTAGTTGAGATATGATATATCAATTCATGTTAAGGTTATTTTTTTGTCTTATAATATACCTGTATGTGTAATAATTTTTCTTCAGTGCTACTCATGTGATTGATGAAGACGGTCACATGACAAGATTAAATGTAAATGAAGCTGACAAGCGTGAAGCTCTTGCTAAACAGTTACTAACTCCATCTACTAGCAAGAAGGGCAATCTGTCTGGATGCAAAAAGGTAGCTTCATTTATGCCATAAGACCAGACAGTGCTTTCATGCTTGACATGTAGAGCTTAATTACTTATGACTAGTCTGACTGGTTATCAGGGTCTATTGAAGATGCTTTTTTTCATCAGTTTTTTTCGGAAGTATTGAGTATGTGTTGTACATGGGTATGAATTGGACATCCAGGGGACACTTTTAAAGACTATTTTGACACAAAATTTATGTAAATGGTCTATATTTTAGGCATTTTCTTGTACCATGTATAGGAAATAAAAACTTAGAATTTGGCCTGCCTTGTTACATTGAATATTCATTGAGTGATTGAATGTTAGTGGATTTAAGTTGATTTTTCTCTTTCCTCAGGTACTGAGACATTTGAAGAATGGAGATATTTTACTGGTAAATAGACAGCCCACACTTCACAAGCCCAGTATCCAAGCTCATACGGTGTGTATAAAATTTAATTTGTATTACTAATTATTTGTATTAAAGGTACAGAATTACTTTCTCACCATTTTATGCTGTAAAACTTTCATTTCTGCAATTTGTCAGACAAATTATTTTTATGGATGTCACAAATTTTTATTTTTTGAAATTCAACACATTTTTGAAAAAGACAGATTATGAGCGTAAATTGCATTTAAGAATTTCAACTTCCAGTTCAATGGCCCCGAAAAGGATGTTTAACATACTGCTTGAAACTCAGTGAAATCAAACACAGGTGACATTTTGAGAAATGAATTTCATCTGTTTAAGGTCCGCAAAGCTGAAGCTCATTTCTGCCCCTTTAATTAATAAGGCCTATGAAAAAGGTTTGTTTCCAGTTACCTGACCAACCCAATATTTTTCCAGTTGACTAATAAGTTTTTATGGCTTCCAAATTGTAGCGCTATACTGTAATTTTCACAATTTATTAATATCATGGCGCACATATCCCCATAAAGTAATAGAAAAAACCCTACCTACCAGCCCAAATTTTTATGGGCATGTAGCTAGAAACAAACCTTCCTTTTAGACTTAATTACATTTAATTCCCCTCTTAGAACTGACTTCATGTACATCTGGTGTCATTGTATATATCCAGTATAGTATAGTCAGGTGGTCAATGCTATTTCCTTCAGTCTCATACACAACCAGAAGATTCATTGTAAAAATTATAAATGATTTCAGAAAAAAGATGAACTGTACTGGATATGGGCACATCCTGAATATAGAAATATTTTTTACTCTATTCAAACCATTGCTTTGTGTGTGCTCATGTTAATGTGATACATATGGATAACAAATTTGCATTTTATTTCAGGCACGGGTGTTAAAAGGGGAGAAAACTTTACGTCTACACTATGCTAACTGTAAGGCGTACAATGCTGACTTTGACGGTGACGAGATGAATGCTCACTTTCCACAGAATGAGATTGCTAGATCTGAGGCTTATAACATTGGTAAGAGAAAAGACTATTGAGGTAGCGTAAGTGCCTACAAACGTAAAAAAATGCGAAAATGACATTTTAAGTTACTATCAATTATTAAATATCATACTATCATACCATGCAACAAAAAAATCGATCTGAATATGCAAAAATAGTGTTTTATCGCGATAAAAACTGCACCCTCATATCGACTCCACTTTATCAGCGAGAACGATCTAGGATGCGGCGTTGTAAGGGGCTCCTTAAGGGCAAATTTGTATCAATCTATATTAAATTTGGTATCGCTTGCTGTATGTTAACATAAGTATTTAAAAGTCGACAGATTATCAACATCAAGCAGATTAAAATGGGAAATAAGAAAAATAAGGCTAAGCTAGGTGTAAGAGTGTTCTCAAAAAGTGAAAAATGTAGTTTGAAATCTCTTTCTAACGGAAGTTGGTTTACGAATGCTAAAGATACCGAACTGCATAAATCTATATCCAGTGAAAAACTTGACCTTGGTGACGTGACATATTGTGAAAATGGAAACTTTATGGTGGAAAATTACGTAATGAATATATAACTGCAACAATCATTTGATGTGCAAGAAACGTGTGAATTCATTAATGCCTTGGTCGATTGGGCTACTAGCATCTAATGTACTTTTAATATAAAATATATGATGAAATAACTGATCCAGAACGGTGGTCTTATTGAAGTGTGATATCGATATCATACTCTAACGCCTTGCTAATTATGCTATCAAAATGAGTCAATTTAGACCTTATATATGTCGCATCACACATTCCTTTATGTTTTGGCGGGAAATATGATAAACAGCAATATGGTATGCAGACACTTCACACACCTTTCAATAAAACGCACACGATAAGAAAATGAGCTGTTCAAGATTGTTACCCCGTTACTGTTGTGACGTACAGTTTAATTAAATTTATATATTCCAGAGTCAGTTAGGTTTCAAATACAATTAAACACGAGTTATAAAACTACAAAATATATAAATTGCCAATAAATTAATACAGGGAGACTGGGTCAATGAAAATTATTATTTTCACTATTTCGTTGATGTAATCAATAAAATAAACTTTTATCAAGCAACTTTTGTACATTTTGGTAAAATATTTAAAGCTATCAAACAAACAATAGGATGAAAAACAGTAACGTCTTATGGACATCGGACGTGCATGTTTTTCAAGAATCTTATTTTATTCTGTTATATACCCAATTACCTTTATATATTAGTATGTTTTAAATGATTACATTAACAGAGATAAAACATAAACACTTTTCTACAAATCAATCACATCTTTAAGTTCTTATTTTTACACTAAATGCATGGCTAACTTTCATTTAACTTCCACAGCCATCTTCAACTCGATTTCCCTATCAGCCGTTTTCCCCATTGAGAACCTCTCGGTTGACGAGAAATCTGATGTACTGTGTATTGCATCGGTACGATATCATACTATTTTGACAAATAATTCGCAATTAAGCTCTTTAAAGTCATCTAAATTGGTGGGCGGTTCCACTAATTGATCGCCTAACGATGAACAAATTTGATGGGTTATCAAATTTTAATAGGCTGTATTAATTTATAGAATAATTGTTGATTACACAAGGTGATAATGATCTGACACTTTTATTGTTAATTTCTCACTTAGAAAAAAACGCAGTGGGTGATATTTTTTAACAAAGATTGCCGCCTTATTTTAGGATGGATCTCAAAGCAGTTTTCGGTATTTTGTAGTGGAAATGCTTATCTAGGGAACCGTGTCTCAGAATTTTGATATTCATTTTCGTTTTTTATCTATGACATATTACATAATTGTCAGTGGGGTTCAGGCTACGGAATTTCTTTAAAGTCAAATATCTATTGAATGGAGGACGTTATCAAAAATCTGAGACACAGTTCCCTGCATGATACTATGATTGTTATTTTAAGGCTAATTGTTGTAATATATCCTTTTATACAGAGTAGTGATCGTTATTCAAAAGTATGAAAATTATGTGCGAAATTGGTTTGTAGAAGACAGAGCAAGTACACTATTTGTTTCAAATCACTTGCAATAGACTCTGTATAGTGGATTTATTAATGTATCCAATTATAGTTGACTTTTTAAAACTACAAAGTAGTAAAACTTGATATCACTATACAGCCACTTACGCTACCTTAAACATTGCCTTCATGGATTAGACCTGTGATGCTGAATAAATCATTTGCCTTATGACATTACAGATTTGCATGAAATAGTTCAAAATTTAGATCTCTCATTAAAAAAGATGTAGATCCATACATTGTACCTTGATTTATGATATAAAATGAATCAAAAACATATTAGACATGCAGTGCCGTAATTAATGGACACCTTTCCTGGCACATTGTATGATTAGTGTGAACAGTGTTGAGCATCAAGTTTATTATCAGTAATCATGACTTACTAGTGATTGTTTGTTTCTGCCAGTATGAATCTGAATCAGCTTTCAACAAGATTTCCCTCATTATTTAACCATTTCTGATGTGCAATTAAGCTACTCAGCACACATATGAAGACAGGCTTTTCGGATACCAGTTCAGAATTAAGGGCAATGGAAGGAAGCATTTTTCATAAAGCTAAAAATATATACAGTCAAAACTGCGTTTACAGCTACTTTCGAATATAGGCAACCTTGTGAATAAAGGCCACTCATTGAAATACAGTCATTGATTATTTAGGACAAATTGACCTGAATAAAGGCCATCTGTCAATAAAGGCGGCACTTTGTCTTTCTCATGGGTGGCCTTTGTTCACAGGTTCGACTGTACTTACATATTCGTAATGTAAAGTTTAAATTCCTTGAAGCATTGTTGCAGACTGTAGTGGTACCAACCAGAAGACTGTTGGGTTGATTTTTGGTTGATAGGCTTTTGGGAAGGTATTATTTTGGAGAAAGTGGGGTTTTCTTATGTTTTTGTGTCTGAGGAATCCTTATCTGTATTACTATGTAAATAATATTTTTTTATTTATTTATTTATATACAGCTTGTACAGACTTTCAATATCTTGTACCTAAAGATGGTACACCACTTGCTGGTCTTATACAGGATCACATGGTATCTGGTGTATCCCTAACTGTTCGGGGACGATTCTTTACGAAGTAAGAACTTGTTTGACTTGTGTAAAGATGTTTGATAATACTTTTGAGATAAAGAATATCAGACGTTTTGACAATATACTGCATTAATTGTGGCTTATGATTATTGAGTATTGCTTGTACTTTTGTCATTTATTAAATGGGTTAAACTCAGGACTAGAAAGATTTTGTAATCCAACGCAATGTTTTTATATGAGAAACTTGATTATATTATAAAATAAGGCAATTTTTACTTATCTTAGTTGATAAATAATGTTGTGTTTATACCTAGTGTATGAGTTTATAGAAATGTATTAGATTTATTTGCTTGCACAACCATTACGTCTGGTCTATTTTTACAGGGACGATTACTGTAGATTAGTGTATGGTGCTTTGGGAGATAAAAGTGGTCATATTAAACTGTTACCTCCCTCAATCATCAAACCAGTCAAACTATGGTCTGGAAAACAGGTATGTATGGTTGACAATTTTGTCAACCATGCTTATAGTGATCTGTGTATAGCAGTCACAGTGACATATGTATATCTATACAGTTGCCTCATTTATTTTTATGCAGTCTACAACTGTTAAAAGTCGGGATATTTTGATATTACTTGCCTTATATGTTTACTATGATGCGATAGTATGTTGCCTTTTGGTTCATTCTCGTAAACCAAAGGTCAAGGTTATTACCAGGCTAGACATTGTGCCTTCAGGTATTTAGATAACAATATGCTGATACATTTAATGTGAAGACAATCTATTTCCAGTATGGTGTTACATAAAAGTGCAGGTAGTATTAATTTACTTTCTAAGATAACTTTATTGTCCCAACACCTACCATATACAAATACATTTTGTAGTCATATCTATTTCTTATATTAATGTATATCTATATCGCAGGTGTTATCCACTGTTGTATTGAATGTGATTCCGGATGATAAAGAGCCACTATCACTGAATGGTAAAGCTAAAGTTCCAGAGAAGGTAAGAGCTTATGAAATCATGTTGATTTCACCTTTATTTTCATACTAGAACTATATACAGACAACCATTGTATTGCATATGCTATTTGTTGATTATCTGAAGTTAGGGTCCAAGTTTGCAGAGATCAGCTTTCTCTTCAAATCCCATTTTTGTTCTCTATCATTTAAGGTCAGTTAGCACATTTGATATATGTACAAGTAAATATTTTGATTAATTAACTTGTGTACTAAATACTGTTTCAGCAGTTTTGTAATTGTATCAAAAATAACTTGATAATAATGATAACAAAATTTGAGATTTGAGCTGAGAGATCGATCTCATGTGCATAAATTGTCCTTTTTCATTCTATTGAGTGCTATTATATGGATCTGTGTATATTGCCTTTGCAGGCCTTATATGCTTAGAGTATATTAGGTAAATCTCCAAAGTGTGTAGAACCAGTCTATGACATCAGTCTGTTACAGACATTGCAGTACAACTTGGAATATATCTAATATAGCAATTTGAATGGTGCTCACTGATCATTGTGAAGTGGGGGGATTTCCAACATTTAGTTGTTAGTAAAAAGGTTATAGAACTAAGTATTTCAACTATTTGTTTAAATCATATATTGTAATATAATTTTAATTATCTTCAACTTTTCAGATTTGGGTAAAGGTTCAGAGATACAAGGCTAAATGTTTGCCATTTGATCATATGTTGGAAAGTGACAATGTCATCATTAGACAAGGGGAATTATTGTGTGGAGTCCTAGATAAAGGACATTACGGCCCCACAAACTATGGATTAATTCATTCATGTTATGAGGTATATAAGTCATCTATTTATTGCAAAAAAATACTAGATTGGCTGTATCACCTTGTGTGGTATATGATACATTTTTGGCTGATTCTGATAGACTTGATATTAACTTACTTCAGAGAAAATAAAGAATAAAATCTTCCTTAATGTCACTGACTCTTAGGAAAATTCCTCGACTCAACCTTTTGTGATTTTTACAAATATTTTATGAATTGCTAATATTTCATCAGAAATAAAATCAATGGTTTTAGAGTTGGGTGGATATTTATTGGAAACTAAGATAAGCGCCTAAATAAAGACTTTATAAAAATAAGGTTAATGTGACCATTGAATGTCAACAGTATTTCAGTTGTCCAGATCCAGCACCAATAAGTAATAACCAATTTTTCCACATGAATTATCTATGGTAGAGGACGAATGAATGGCCTTATTCCAAATGTCCACAATCAAAATATCGCTGGATACATGTGCTTCACTCGGAGAACAAAATAATGATAGCCCCATTGACCTTAGTTCAGAAAAGCAGGCTCAGTTTAAATGATTTTTTCTTCATGGTTATTGTGAGGGTAAACCATAGCATAGGTTTTACTGTAATATTTAACCATATTTCAGTTGTATGGAGGAAAAGTTGCTGGTCTTATGTTGACCTGCTTTGGTCGATTGTTTACGAATTTCCTACAGTGGAGAGGGTTTACTCTTGGCGTTGAAGATATTCTCGTCACACACAAAGTAAGACATAAGATGATAATGCACCTTGATATAACAAGCAAAAATATATGCTTTAGATCTTTTTTTTCTGACTTGATATATTATAGGTACACCTGCAGTGGGTGATTTGTCAATAGTTGTCTGCTCCCTAATTTGAAAGGTTCCATAAATGTGACTATATACTTGCAGAGCACAGTTACACCTCATTATTAAAGTTACACTTGGTACCAAAAAAATTGGTCTTATATATATTTAATTAATTACATTGTCAAGTTTGTACATAGAACAAGTTCTGAAGTTTAATCCTAATTGAAGAGTCTGTCGACCTAATTTCACATGTGAGTAGGTTGTTTAGTTAGCTTACAGAAGGTCTTACCTTAGCATATGTCTGGGGTTGTTTTGACGCTAAGTTAAACCTCTGTGAAAAAGATTTTACCATTTTCAGGGGAATAAGAAAAGGAAGAAGATTATAAAAAGATCCACAGATTGTGGTGAGAATACTGTGAGAAAAGCCCTAGAACTGGATATGTTCTGTTCTAAAGAGGATGTAGATAGTGCTATGAAAGCAGCACATTTCAATACTGACGAATACCAGATGAGAGAGCTAGATGTTAACATGAGAAATCAAACCAATGAAATACAGAATGATATTGTTAAGTAAGTTTGATAATATGAGTATTTATATAAGACTTTATATATTAGGCAAATATGCTGAAACTGGGGTTGATGGGTATACCCGTCCTTACAACAGTGAAAGGGTTAACACTTTGAGATGATGCTCTTTAATTGTTAACTTTAAATGATGGTTTATACTGAAAACCAATGCTCAAGAATATCTTGTCAGAATTCGATGTTAATATCATTACCAAAATGTCGTATGAATATGCCCATGAATGTGAAAATTGACTTCAAATTTGCTTATTTTATTTGCATTGTCCAATGATTTTTGTCACTAAAATGTAGATTTTTTTCTGAATAGTTCAAATACCGAGGTAGATCACAAGCTTATTTTCTTTTTTGTATGCCTATGTGTTGTTGGTGTTCAAAGACTGTTATTAAACTGTCCAATTACTTTAACCCTTTTGCTGCCGGGAATTTAATTGCATGATTTACACATATTTGCTAGGATTTTTCTGGAGGATTGCAGGGGTTGGTTGGGGAGCAATGATGCTATGTGGCATTTCCCAGGACTGGTATACCCGTCCTGTTGGCAAATACGCAGAAGCTGGGGTGGATGGGTGTGCCTGTCCTGGGAGGCCCCATACAGTGTTCATTGTTCTTGGTCAGTTTGTTGGCAAATATGCTGAAACTGGGGTTAATGGGTATATCTGTTCTTACAACAGTGAAAGGGTTAACACTTTGAGGTGTTGCTCTTTAATTGTCAACTATATTATTATGTTCCGTCATACCTAAAATGCGCAATTGGTTATAGAATGATATTTTGTTAATGACTGTATGCATGTTCACTTCGTTATTCCAGTGCTTGTATGCCACATAACCTTGAGAAACTGTTTCCAGACAACAATCTACAGCTGATGGTGCAGTCAGGTGCTAAAGGTTCTATGGTAAGTTCCCCATGTAAAAAAGTAAACTTGTTCATCTTATTACTGATACTCTGTGGTTTGTTACGCTTATATCATTATATTATATATATTATATTCTTTCATATCCATTGAAAGAATTGTGCATTTTCAACTAGGACCTACCTACTTCCATTCTCTGCTCCTTCACTTATGGTGGCATGTATTAGTAGCAGTGTCTTTTTATCTATCAGAGATCTTATCTGATCAATTATTTTTTATTCATTGTAAGGCTTATTGATATATTTCTAGGTGAACTGCATGCAGATCTCATGCTTGCTAGGACAGATCGAGTTGGAAGGTAAACGTCCTCCATTGATGTTGAGTGGTAAAACGTTGCCCTCCTTTCTCTCGTATGACGTTACACCCAGGGCTGGTGGGTTTGTTACAGGCAGATTTCTGACTGGAATCAGGCAACAGGAATATTTCTTTCATTGTATGGCTGGTAGAGAGGTAAGGTGATCATTTGTTGGTTGTTTGTTTGCAGTTACGCGACTTGGTTATCCTTTATTTTAGTTTTTCATTTTCAATGCAAGCATATGATGTAAACGAGAAGAAATACTTACTTACCTACTGTTAAATGTTTGGGTGATGTGATTGCAAACCAACATTTTTTTAGGAATGGCCTAAGTTATTAATATTTTACTTGAAAAAAATCAAATTTAATTACAATTATGAGGAAGAAACACCATACGCCTGTTCATGTATCGTCTTAATTTAGTGAGAGTTAAATCCCGTGAATGGCAATTAAGAACGCAAATTGTATGAGTTGTATACTTCAATGAAAGTTTAATCCTAGTTGCTTTACATTTTATAAGACAAGGTCATGTTTCTATTGATGACTATTTTGCTATGACTTACTTGTATACAGTCAAACCTGTGAACAAAAGCCACCCATGGGAGACAAAATGTGGCCATTATCGACAGATGGCCTTTATTCAGAGGTCAGTTTGTTCTTAATAATCAGTGAGAGTTTTCAATGAATGGCATTTATTCACAGTGTGTCCTTTATTCAGAGGTGACTGCAAACACAGGTTTGACTGTTTTAACATTTTGCTTACTTATATGTTATCATGTTGTTCTTATATCAGGGTCTGATCGACACAGCTGTGAAGACAAGTCGTAGTGGTTACCTACAGAGATGTTTGATAAAACACTTAGAGGGCATTAAAGTTAACTATGATTTAACAGTGAGAGATGGAGATAGCAGTGTTATACAGGTAAGGTATTCATGGTCTAGAAAAATGTGTCAGATTTTCATGAAATTATCTGTAACAGAAGAAAAATGTAATTGATATAAACTGATTGTGTATTAATGAGGACTGAAAATCATTAATATCGGTTTTTTGTCTGCTGCATCATTTTACTCCCAAAAATATATTCAAGATAAATAAAAGTAAATATTTTAATGTGTATGTTCTGTCTAGTTCATTTGAACATGCCTGTATTGGCCACCATTGGTTGAGTAGTCTGTATTAGGAGTGATATTTCAGAGGTAAATCTAAGCTGTAAATTTTGGTATTGGGAACTAAATACTGGCCTTAACAACTAGCTGTCTCTAGCACAAGTTGACTGTATTATGTGTCTGAGTCTGTCCAATGCTGTTCCAATTTTGGACACTATATTTTGTCCTCCATATTTTGTATGTGTTTGAGTGTTCTATGGGAAGGTAGTATTTTGTGGAAGGTGGGCTTTTTTGTATCTGGAATCCATTTCCTATCTCTATGCAATGGAAGAAATGTACAGCTGATAGTGGTTACTGATACATCATCCACAAAGAAATGTTTTGTATCATTCAGTTCCACTATGGCGAGGATAGTTTGGACATTTGTAAAACAGGATTTTTGGTTGCTAAGCAATTTCCATTCCTTATTGAGAATAACAGAATCCTGAAGAAGAAGGCTGGTATGCCTATGTATGAAGATAATGAACAAGCCATTACTGAGCTGGAACATAGTGTAAGTGCTATTTGTATGTAGTGGCCTGACATACGGAAAGGAATTTTCTTTTTATTGCTTTTTATTCAATTTTAAACATTTTACAAACCAAAGCAATTTTTATGATGTATTTAACTACTAGATGTATAATGAATAATTAGTGAAACACTTCTAAGTTGGTAAATTATATTTCTAGAATGTGACTTTAATGACTAAGTGTTTAGTCATGCTTGTATTTCATACTTCTCTGTCTTTAAAGAAAATTGCACAAGAACAAGTCTAAGGTCTGAGATTGATCTTTCAGCTCAAATCTCAAGTTTGCTGGGTTATAATTCTAATATTACTTGTAATACAATTTGATCTTTTACAAGCAGTATTTTTATACAGGTCATTTGATCATAATATTTACTTCTACTTACACACATACAGGTCTGAACAAGGTTGAGAACAAAACTCAGTGATGAAGTTGGTTTCAGATCCTAAGTTCAGGCTTAGTACTTCTTGAGGCGAACGTAAATTTTACTAATAACATACTTAATGTTAGACTGTTTCATTTTGTTTATTGCTAATTTCTTTCTCTTATTGATGTGTTGGTAAAATGTTTTAGATTCGCAAATGGTGTAAAAAGCATGGAAACCCATGCAAAAAAGTTAGGAGATCCGGGTTTTTAGAGTTTTGTCAACGAATTGATGAGGTAAATGATGATGATGATGAAATGACAAAACTTGAAGGTCGAAGTGGACGTGATTTAAAACTCTGCAAAATGTGGAGAAATCTGAGTGAAAAACAAAGGAAAAAGTAAGAATAATGATTTGTACATTTCATGTAAATCTGACTATTTGTTATATTTATAGGGTTATATTTTCTGTAGTCAAGGTATCGAGACAAATTGATGGAACAGTAATCGTTTTTTAAGCATTTATCAATTAGATTAATGGATTATTCACTGTCAGTTTTAAGATAAATTGTAATTTATTGTCATATATTCATGAGGAAACATTGAAATTGATTTGAATTCAACCCTGTAGTGTCAAATATTGTTTGATTACATTTTCTGATTGAGAATATTTTCTATGAACTTCACTGGTTTTTATGGAAGTTGTTTTATACGATATTGTTGTGGGAAAATCGAATGTGTTTCATTGTGCTATATTATATCATTGGAGAAAAACGTCACACAGGGTCGTTTGGCGACTTTCCAGTTTTAAAAGTGGATGAAGGCCTCAGACATTCACCTGGGTGGAACCATCAGTCCTAATAAGCTAACTGTGCAGCTTCCTTTCATGTAGAATTCTGTGGGATTTGCAGTGGTGAAGTGCTAGTGATTTCTAATCAGAGGCCATAACCTCTTGGCCACAGAAACCCCTAACAGCTTGATTTACATTAAATAATAGTTAAATGAAAATATATCTCTTACTTTAAAAAGCAAGTTTTTTGAATGTTAAGATTGTTAGTCTTATATATATAGACTTGATTGATTAATACCTTATTTTGTTTCATTTCCAGATATTCTGCAAAACAGAAGAAGTGTCCAGATCCAGTTTTGTCCAGATTCTTGCCATATAATAACAAGGTCCTACCAGAGAAGTTGTCAGAAATCATCAGAAATTATTGTAAATCTCAATCTGTAAGTAGTTTCTGTTGTTAAACACAGATAGACCCTCTGTATGGTTTGGTTGTTATTCTTACAGCCTTTGCTCCTATTGTCTTCTTTAAAAGCCTGGAGCTAATGATTCAAATTCAAAAGCTTAAAATTTGACGAATGTCTGTCCATAAGCATATTGATGTAAGTTATGAGTAAATGTGTCAGTCTGGACATGTTTTTCTATACTTTTACCAATAAAATTGATGTTGCCATAAGTTAATTGATTCAGTTGGTCTGTTAAAAAATGAGTATACATTATATTTAATTAAACATCAATTTTCTGACTTACAGGTAAACATTTAATGGACATCTTGCCAGAAAACTATTCATTCCATCTTCCCCGATTAATATTAACATTAGTGACTTAATTATTCTTCATTTCATTGTACTTTTAATATTTCAGCAGAAAGAATCATTCTCAGAAGAACAGTTTACTGAGTTGATGAATCGTAAACTACAACAATCTGTTATAGAACCTGGAGAAGCTGTAGGACTTCTGTGTGCCCAGGTAACAGTGCTCTCAGATTTTGTTATAATTATTGACCTTGTATTTCTCTTTATAGAAATGAAGGATAATGCAGTTTTTGTACATCCTTATCCTTATTTCCTTTCTAGAGGTTGTCGTAATTGAGTGACTTGGCATCAGTTAATACTGTTTAATGTATTCTGTAACAATAATTAATTGGTCTACTATTAAGTTAATGGGTTCGAATTGTACACCATTTTCAGTCAATTGGTGAGCCATCCACACAGATGACACTGAACACTTTTCACTTTGCTGGTAGAGGTGAGATGAACGTCACGCTTGGTATACCTCGATTAAGAGAAATCTTGATGGTGGGTTCTAAGGAAATAAAAACACCGGCATTGGATGTGCCTGTTTTGCCAGGAAGTACTGCCAAGGAGAAAGTACGAAAACTGCAAGTGAAACTTACCAAAGTCCGCTTTTATGAGGTACATGTTTGTTACTGTTTTTAGAATATACCTGCAGTGCGATGAAAAGTAGTTTGTATTAAAGTATGCAGTATGCTATGAGAAAGTTGCTCTAAAGGGACAAATCACACAAATGTGCTATTGATATGTCTGAAAATGTTTTACTATTGATTTTAGTTTGTGGCCATGCAATGTAGTGTATGCAATTAGTTACTTGTACTTATTACATTATGTACATCAGTATTATTACATTTTGTTTTAGGTATTGAAAGACATTGAAGTATGTGAATGGCTTTCCATAGAGGGAAAATTTTCTACGTGAGTCAATCAACCTACAATTTTTACTACAAATTATTCGCTTAAAACTTCAAAAACTTCTTAAAACTTTGAAAAGTTATATTTAAACAGGTACCTGTTCACTTAAAAACATCTTAGATTTATGTTGGATTGGATTTTGTTTGTTATGAAGCAATGGCCACTTTTAAGTTTGGCATTTTGTTACAGTGTGCGTGCATCCCAGCAATAATAAACAAGTTTTACATTAAATGGTCGTACTATATCACTATTGTGATATAGTTTTTTTCAGTTAATCTTTTCATCATTTTTTCATCATTATTTTCAGTCAGCGTAGAAGAGTGTTCAGAATCAAGTTTTCCTTCCTCCCTGAGGAATGTTACAGCCAGAGATTTATGGTCAGACCAAATGGAATATTGAATTTTGTAGAAAAAGTCTACATCAAGAAACTAGTGAGATTGATCAGAAGTAAGATTAGTAGCAAAGCTAAGTCAAGGTATGTCATTTCATAGAATCTTTTATTAGCCAATGAAAACAGGTCATATCACCTGCAGCAGTGGACAGCATCCAGGAAGGTGTCCACTCTCTTACAGGAACAATTGTTATTGGATCTACATCAAACTTGGTCACAATGTAAATGGGTGTAATATCTTGCACTGATAACCAGTTAATTCACTTCAAGCATTCTGGAGGTATTGATCTTACATTGACCAGAATTGACCAAGTAAGCCTTGTTTGTGATAGTGTGGCATTGTAAAACCTTGGTATTGAGGCCACCCCTGTCTTGCTGACTAAGTTTATAGTTATCTTAATAGTATTTATCATTGTTTTGGGGTAAAACTTAAATCACATCTCAGTACATCAAAGCAGATTGATATTCAGTATTCTTTAAAGATGTTATATTCTTAATATTTTCTCATTTCTAAAATTTATTAGATTATTATCTGCGGAGATACAAAAGAGAGTAATGCAAACTATGGAAACCGAAGAGATGTCTAGTAACAGGAAAAGGAACATTGTGGACGATGATGATGATGATGATGAAAATGATGACATGGAAGCTGATGATGGTGACAACACAGCAACCAGTCAGAAACGTAAAAAGATGGAGGAGCATGAGTATGAAGATGAAGATGAAGTCAATGACGAGGAGAAAATGAATGAGGACAACGGTAAGTTTATTACAAGGATATTGAAAATGAAAAAACGTCTGTTAGTTTGGCCTTTCCTAAACTACTTGCTTCACTTTATGCTGTGAATACACCCACAAAAACAACACAATTCAGCCTATAGTAAACTTGATAGGCTTCAGCCCATTATTGTTAGTAAAAATCGTTAAAGGAGTAATCACTGAAATATTGATTAAATTGCCTACTCAGCATTTGTTTCAGGGATGTTTATGGACAGAGTACATTGAATAAACTGATACAGAATAATTTATGGCCTTTTTTTTCTATGTATCCAAAATACGAAAACCCTTGCTGCTATGACCACCTTTGGGACCAAATCAAACATTCTTAATATTGAGATGATCTCATTATCAAGTTGAGAAGTAAGAAATATTTGAAACTGGTCTGAAAAATAAGTGGTCACAATATTGGGGGTGTTCTTAATAGTGAAATAAGTGGTTGCTGTTATGAGGTCTTAATGAGGTTTTACTGTACTTGATAGTACTTGATGTGCTGTTGAGAATGTCACTGTATCATACATGAGGATATCTAATGTTTATTTCTGTAATGTTTTGATGGTTTTCTAGAAGAGAATGGTGATGATGAGGAGGAGGCCATTGATGAAGATCTTCCTGAAACGGAAGATATAAATGAGGAACTTATTGAAGAATATGGAGATGCCACTGACAGTTACAAGTCCAGAGTTAATGTATGTAAAACATTGTTTAGCTTCTAGCTATTTCATCATTTTTAAATAAGATAGGGGCCATTTTCACTATATTTGTCCCCAAAGTGTTTCATTTTTGACAAAAAATGAAGTATTGTGTATCATGAAATTAACAGTTGTGTTGGACAGGTACATACGCAGGCCACATTGTTCTGAAGGGATTTTCCTGTACTAGTGGTCTTAAATAAAATATCACCTGTTATATAGCACCATATACATCCGTTGCCCACTCTACAAGTAACAATTGTTATATGCAGATAGGTCACAAAACATAATCTATATATTAGAAATTTCTATGATTTTGAACAACTACAATCAAAAGGATATATTAATCACAAAAATATTTTTTACTAAGAAATTATTAACCAATTTTAATGAGTCAAAACTTTATCAATAATGTACAAAAATACTGTCATTATCTTTACATGGCTTTTACAGCTTTACACCTGGGCCTGAATAGAAAGGTATCCAATTATATCAAACTGTAAGGACTGTACATGAAAGTAAAAAGAGTGTTTGACACCTGGCAAAATGTTTTGCTTTACAACACATGATTTTGTTGCGGGCACTACATAGTTGCTTTCTATAAGGTCGACATACAAAAATGTCAGCAATTTTAAATTTGTAATAGTTATGTTTATTTCAATCATTTATATTCACATACTATAATGCATAACATATAACTCCTTTTTAAAAGTAGTCAACCCTTGAAAGGTTGGTTTCATATGCATACTGTAAGGTATTTTCCCACCCGCAAACGAAGTTTTCAGGGGTTTGTAGAAACACCCTGGTTGTTGGTTGGTTGGTTGGTAGAACGGTCAGTTGGCCGGTCGGACAGTCAATCAGACAGTGGGTTGGTTGGTTGGTTGGTTGGTCGCGTGGTTTGTCCGCAAATGATATAGGAGCATGGAGTAAATATTTCTCTTACATCTTTCTTGCGAACTTTTTCAAGTTTTTTTCTCCTTCATATTTTAGTGGAAAACTTTCTCCCAATTTTTAAATGTATTACATTTGCATGGAAGATGTGCACATTGTATTGATAATGCTGAAGTTGCCATACTTTGCACAATTATATTCCCACTATGTCAGTCATTTATTGTGTCGGAAAAGAGGAACATTTGATTTCATTTTGAGGGATATTTTCAAATTTTTTAGTATGCATTGTAGTTGAATAGAAGATGTGCACAGCATATTATTCTTGCTAAAGTTGCAATACATTGCAGAATTATATCTGTGTGACCTTTATTGTATTGTAAAGAATAGCATTTGAATTGATATGAGAGCTTGTGTCATGTTTATTTATGTCCCTGCAAATGAATAGTGATTATGTATTGGCATATTATGGAATTGAATAATATTTAATTGTAGTTTCCTTCAGTATTGTTCAAAGAAGTAATTTTTTGGTCACTGAAAGAAAAAACTTAAGCAATTGTTTTGTGTACTCTGTTTAATTTGTCTTTACTAGTAACAATATGCAATAAAATTGTATGTACCATTCCCTTAATGTGCCATTACACATTTATTCTAGTCAACTATTTGCATGCCCTGTAGAAATGCTCTCTTGCACTTTGCCCACTAAATTGCATTATTTTATTTGAAGGGGGGTATTTAATCACAATTAAATGATAGGTGATAGTTGTTGCTAAAATTAAACTTGATATTAACACATTTAACGTAAATAAAACCATGTAGTGTCCACAACACAAAAAAAACAAGTAAAATATGTGTTAATCATTTGTTTGTCCTAAGGAAAGTCACATATGTTTTTTTCCTTACACATTCTTGAGCAATGTACTAAGGAAAGTCACATATGTTTTTTTCCTTACACATTCTTGAGCAATCCTTCTCCTTTTGAATTATGTATTTATTAAAAATGTTAGAATATTTCAAATACCATCCTTACCAGATCATGGGAAAAGTACACTAATTTCATTGTTATGTCATTCTGGTTAGAAAAAAAATACTTTGGTATTTCTTTAATATATTTTCATGACTCTAATCAAAACGAAGATACTAAGACAAAAAAGCATAAAAAAATCTTGATGAATCTATAAATTTAATATTTGTGTTGCGGACAAAGTTTTTCACAAACTGTGATAAATAGACATATGAATGAAGCACTTCATATGTGGAAACATGTGCCAAAGGCATTTTATATAGAAATAAAATTGGCTCTGTATCTCATGCTTTTTGGAGTGAGAGAGATTGTGTTGCAGACACTACAAAATATGACCCTTTTTAGTGACCCGAAATGACACAATAATACAAATTTCCAGTGAGGCGCAGTTCAATGTATGACTTTTTTTTGTTTCAACAGCAAATAAATCTGCAACATAAGCTGTTGATCATGATTATTTTCAGTACTGCAAGTATTTTTAAGTGCTGTTAAACATCAATTTGCAGAATTTTGCAAAATCTATAACAAGTCTTTAGTTAAACCCATACCATTTTTTGTCAAAAGTTGATGAAATAAAAAATATATACAACAAAAATGAATTGTCTTTATAATTTCATAAGCATATGAAGTGAAATATCCAAAGAAAGTACTCTATTTGGTTGTTCAAAATTAGTGATTTTTAAATGAAACTACATAACACTGAAAAAAGCACCATTTTCGGCACTTCATTCTGTTATTTCTTAAAAATAAGTGTATATAGGCATGTAATGTATCATTTTCAAACTAAAGCAACACCCTGCATGAGCAAAAAACACTGTTTTCCTTTAAATTGACAATACCATACCTTTACAGGACTGTATAACATGGGCATTTTTTAGGGGGACAAATATAGTGAAAATGGCGAATGGGATCATTATTAGTCCTAAATTTCATCTCAGAAACCAATTGAGCATCTTTTAAAGGAAGGGATAGATATTTTAATAATATTTTTTTTATTGCACATTCATTTCTATGCTCATTAGTCAATTTTTGCTGCTTCCATGGTTGAATAGTTATTGTCTCTGACTAGTAATCATTAGCCACTCATCACTGTGAGTTCCAATTCCACCTAGGACTAAATTTCACACGTGAGGAAGCTGTCCTGCTAGCTTACAGAAGGTTGGTGCTTCTACCTAGATGTACGCCAAGGGTCTTCCTCCACCATTGAAGCTGGAAAGTCGCCAAATGACCCTGACTGTTGATGTGACACCAAACCTCTAAGAAAAAAGTCAATTTTGTATCCATTTTTTATTCTTTGTTTTTATGGTCATTTATTTCAGTTTGTTTTACAACTTGATCCTGATGTTGATCATTATACTTATGACAAAGAGAGGCAGCTGTGGTGTGAAGTTACCATTAGCGTAAGTACTGAGTTTTATGTTCGTATTACTCTGTCATGCTTGCAACAATTTTGTTAGGCAATAAATGTATTTATTGGTTCTTATTACAGAACACCCCTCAAAAATCAGTATTCCCTGGTAATGTTTGTTTGGAAAATGTTTAAAAATGTAATGTTGAGATAGAAATGAAATGTATTCCAGCCACCAGTTCAATGATTTGTAGAAAATATACTTATTGCATCTCTGTTGTCTTGTATTTATGCATTTTATTGTTTGTGTTTGCATTGTTAAATATATATGTATGCCAGCCAATTATTCTTCATCATCTTATTGATTAAATGTACCAAAATTAATATTTATTTAAAGTATTTGCTATTACAATTTTCTGATTTTAATCTGCAGTAGAATTCTTTTGGCTACTTCTTTAGCAGCAACTATTATTAGTGCTTTGAGGAGATTTTTGAGGCCAGATATTATGAAATCTACAATATCATCCAGTCTCTCAAGTGAATTTGACCCATGTGACAAAACACAGCATTTGACTTATGACAAAGTAGAAATTGGTTTTCAAACGGACAAGGCATTAAATGATGCTAAGTCCAAGATTTCTGGTAGACAGAAAATGGAAATTAGAATGAATGCAAAGGAATGTTTTGTTAAAACATCCAAAAAAATGCTTGATAAATCCTCAGTTCAGTTCTCCTTAGTAAGAAGTCTATCGTGCTTAGATAGTGTAAATGACAACAAATATATGAATATTTTCATTAATTTCTTAGTTCCCATTACTGGACAGCAAGATTGATTTACTGGCTACTATACAAGATGATATTAAGAGACACATTGTACATGAGGTTACGGGTATCAGTCGTTGTATCCTCTCGGAGGAAGATGGGCCCAGTGGTAGAGAGATACACTTGAAAACAGAAGGCATCAATATGCACGTAAGTTATTGAGGTTGTTCCTTGAAAAATCTTCATATTGCTACATCATTTAAATATAATAAAATAAGACAAGGATTTCTAGGAAAAAAACTCCGAAATTCCACTTACCTCCCCCAAAAATACCACATTCCCCCAATACCCCAAACCCAATGCCCTCCCAAAAACAAGACTATGCAAAAAATTCAAGGACAGAACACAGTCTCCCATAGCACATTTTTTTCACAATTTTGCAATGATCAAGTATAAAAGGTCAATCGGATGTGAATTGGATAAAAATCATGTCTTAATAAAATGTGCCCTTGGGAAATATTTCTCGATATAGGCTTTAGACAATATCTCACAGTCACTTTTTTGGAATGTGGCCTCTCAGTGACAGAATAAATATGGTCTTTTTAATAACATAGATGTCTTGTTTTTAGTTGTTTATATTTGTTTATGAAGCTAATTGAGTTGGATTTAATGTAGCGTAAGTTCCTACAAACGTAAAAAAATGCGAAAATGACATTTTAAGTTACTAATGATAATTAAATATCATACTATCATACTATGCAACAAACAAATCGATCCGAACGTGCAAAAATAGTGTTTTATCGCGATAAAAACTGCACCCCCATATCGACTCCACTTTATCAGCGAGAACGATCTAGGATGCGGCGTTGTAAGGGGCTCCTTAAGGGCAGATATGTATCAATCTATATTAAATTTAGTATCGCTTGCCGTATGTTAACATAAGTATTTAAAATTCGACAGGTTATCAAGATCAAGCGGATTAAAATGGGAAATAAGAAAAATAAGGCTAAGCAAGGTCTTAAAGTGTTCTCAAAAAATGAAAAATGTGGTTAGAAATCTCTTTCTCGCGGAAGTTGGTTTACGAATGCTAAAAATACCAAACTGCATAAATCTATATTTAGTAAAAACCTTGACCATAGTGACGTGACATATTGTCAAAGTGGAAACTTTATGGTGGAAAATTACGTAATAAATATATAACTGCAACAATCATTTGATGTGCAAGAAACGTGTGAATTCATTAACACCTTGGTCGATTGGGCTACTAGCTTCTAATGTACTTTTAATATAAACTATATGATGAAATAACTGATCCGGAACGGTGGTCTTATTGAAATGTGATATCGATATCATACCCTAACGCCTTGCTAATTATGCTATCAATATGGGTCAATTTAGACCTTATATTGTCGCATCACACATTCCTTTATGTTTTGGCGGGAGATATTATAAACAGCAATATGGTATGCAGACACTTCACGCACCTTTCAATAAAACGCACACGATAAGAAAACGAGCTGTCAAAGATTGTTATCCCGTTAATGTTATGATGTACCATTTTTACAAGTTTAATTAAATTCATATATTCCAGAGTCAGTTAGGTTTCAAATACAATTAAACATGAGTTATAAAACTACAATATATTTAAATTGCCCGTAAATTAGTACAGGGAGACTGGGTCAACGAAAATTATTATTTTTGCTATTTCATCGATGTAATCAAATACAATAAAGTTATTTCAACGTGAACTTTTATTAAGCAACTCTGTACGTTTTGGTAAAATATTGAAAGCCATCAGACAAACAATAGGATAAAAGTAACGTCTTACGGACATCGGACGTGCATGTTTTTCGAGAATCTTATTTTATTCTGTTATATATCCAATTTCCTTTATATATTAGTATGTTTTTAAATGATTACATTAACAGACATAAAGCATAAACACTTTTCTACAAATCAATCACATCTTAAATTCTTATTTTTACACTAAATGCATGGCTTCCTTTCATTTAACTTATATAGCGGTTTCCACAGCCATCTTCAACTCGTTTTCCCTATTAGCCGTTCTCCCCGTTTAGAGCCTCTCGGTTGACGGGAAATCTGATGTACTGTGTATTGCATCGGTACGATATGACACTATTTTGACAAATAATTCGTAATTAAGCTCTTTAGAGTCATCTAAAATGGTGGACGGTTCCACTGATTGATCCGCTAACGATGAACGAATTTGATTGGTCATCAAATTTTAATAGGCTGTAATTGATAGAATAATTGTTGATTACACGAGGTGATAATGATTTGACACTTTTATTGTTAATTTCTCGCATAGAAAAAAACGCAGTGGGTGTTATTTTTTAACAAAGATTGCCGCCTTATTTGAAGATGGATTTCAAAGCGGTTTTCGGTATTTTGTAGCGGAAATGCTTATCTTGGGAACTGTTATTTTGATATTTATTTTCATTTTTGATATATGACTTATTAGGTAATTGTCAGCGGGGTTCAGGCTACAGAATTTCTTTAAAGTCAAATATCTATTGAATGGAATACGTTATCAAAAATCTGAGACACAGTTCCCTGCATGATTCCATGATTGTTATTTTAAGGCTAATTGTTGTAATATATCCATATATACAGAGTAGTGATCGTTATTTAAAAATATGAAAATTACGTGCGATATTAGTTAATAGAAGACAGAGCAAGTATAATGTTTGTTTCAAATCACTTGCAATAGACTCTGTATAGTGGGTTTATTAATGTATACAATTATGGTTGACTTTTTAAAACTATAAATTAGTAAAACTTGATATCGCCATATAGCCACTTGCGCTACGTTAAGTGTAGATTTTGCAAAGTTTTACAACTGACAATTTATCACTACAAAGACTCTTTGTAAATTGTAATACGTGGAGTGCAAAGATATATTTTCTAATATAAATGTTTGCACTATAAAAATGCATTTGTAGTTGTAAACAGTGTGCCTTTAAATTGGAGATGGTAGTTAAGTCAGAATGTATTGTATTTGTTTATATTTTTATAGGAGGTGTATAATTATACTGATGTGTTGGATATAAACAGACTCTACTGTAACAGTATACATGAGGTGGCAGTCACGTATGGTATAGAAGCTGCGAGTAGAGTCATCATAAAGGTCAGTATTGTATGCATGTACATTTAGAATTTAAAAAAATGTATATATATACACATCAATATGTATTAATTATGCATAACTAATATGTTTCTACTTCCCTGTTGAAGATGTCTGAATGAATAAGAATTAAAATGGTAATTTTCTTCCAAAGATCTGGAATTTAAAAAAATTCTGATATTTTCTTACGGAAGCTAACTTTGTGTAAAAATTTAATGTACTTCCATTGCTTGTATTGTGAAATACTGCTTACATCGATACCAAATATAGTTCCAATGTAAAAATGTACTTCATTGAAATATAAATTTTGATATAACTTTCTTAACTCAATATTTAATAGGAAGCATCCATGGTTAAATCCTGCTAGGTATAGACATGTATACTTCACTTAGTGAGATATTGTCAAATTAGTAATTTTTATGCGGTGTGTGTTTGCTTATTGTAAAATCCATAGAAAGCTCCTTGGTTGAGTGGTTATGGTCTCTGACTAGTAATCACTGGCCACTCACCGCTTTGAGTTCATATCCCTCCTAGGACCTAATTTCACATGTGAGGAAGCTGCCCAGTTAGCTAACTGAAGGTTGATAGTTCTATTCTGATGTAAGCCTGGGTTGTCCTCCACAGTTAAAGCTGGAATGTCACTAAGTGGCCCTGGCTTTATTCTAACCATTAAAGAGGCATTTTAAATTTGAAAAGAATCCAATAAAACTTACTTCTGTCTATTCTTATACCTTTACAGGAGATCCAGTCTGTGTTTGCAGCTTATGGTATAGATGTTGCATACCGACATTTGTCCCTGTTAGCTGATTACATGACATTCGAAGGCTCATACAAACCATTCAATCGTATCGCCATGGATACGAATCCATCGCCATTGCAGAAAATGAGTTTTGAACAGACAATGAAATTCTTAGTGGACTCTAGTATCACATGTCATTCTGATGACTTGAAATCTCCATCAGCGCAGATAGTGTTAGGGAAGAACGTTATGTGTGGCACAGGATGCCTGGATTTGTATGCTCCTTTTAAAACATTGCTGAAGTGAGAAATGTCACGATGTGTTGAATTGTTATTGAACTTTAATGAGAAATAAACAACTTTTGAAACATTTGTTCTTTATTGAAAAACTCGTGTTTTGTACTAGAACGGAGAGGTGCAAAAATTATGGAGCAAATTTTGAAGTGTAACACTCAAAAATATCATGGAAAAGTCATGTAATTTTGATCCATGAGGTCTGAATGTACCATGTACTTGAATATATGACATTGTCACTGATTAGAAAATAACACTGATGTATTAAACACATTAAAACAGAGCCTTACTGCAATAGACATTAACAAATTTTGAATGATTGCTCTTTATAAGCTCGTCACAGTATTTGAGCATAAAGTGGCTCACAGGGAGCACTTAAACAAGTATTTAAGCTACTACTGTACCCTGCAAGACACGTGAAACATAATATGAATCAACTTGTTTTTCTCAAAGATGGTCTTTGTTCACAGGTTTGACTGTTCTTGAGTAGATGTAAAATGACAGTTCTGGCGCATTTTTTTACCCATATTCGTGGTTAAAGTATCAATACAGCCTATTGTTGCGTGATATGCGTCAAATGCGCATGATGACTCATCAAACTGGGGGTTTTCCCCAGTATCCGCGGGTTTCCCACCATTTCTTTATATCCAGTATCCATTTTAGCCGACGATTATGTTTATTGATTTTCCTATATTGTATGTAAAGTATCGTTATCGATCCAGCTATTGAATGATTTTGGATAGCCGTACCACTTCACTAACGATTTATTACCTTTACGACGTAGTATTCTCTCAAACCTAAATAATACATGACTAGATTTTTGTAGTTATCTGTATTTCCTCCCCGTTATAGTCCGTTATCTTATACGTAATTGGTGTAGTTTTTTGCATGGCTGATATAGTAAAGACTTATTCAGTCCATCTAGGTGTATACCCCTTTTCGGAAGTTTTCTTTTTCTTTGCGATCCTTACTTTATCGCCCGTCGAAAATTGGGGATTAAAAGTCTTTGTTTCGTAATAGTAGAGATTTTTCCAAACCTCAATTTCATTTTTTTTTCTACTCGCTTCAACGGGCGTCATTTTTACTGACGAGTGTCTCGTATTATTGTATTGATTAACGAGTTCATCCAACACATCGATATACACCCACGTGGAATTGGATGAACAATTTTTCCACATTTTTTCTTTTTCTATTCCATCTTTTCACTGTGCTAGATTTTTCTTCATTTTCGTTGGGATATTACTCGACTAAGCCCTGTGCCTCCTTATCATAAAATTATTTACCTTTATCGACCCATATTGTTTGCGATTTTCTTTCTTTAAATATCTTTCTTTAACGCGGTTACGACCGATTTCCTTCAATCTTATCTTTTAATGGGACCAACCATTCATATTTTGAAAAAGTATCAAAAACGGCCAAGAGATACTTAACACCGCGGTTAAATTTTGAGAACGCCTGCATATCTATCAAATCTGCGGTCCATATTTCGTCAATACCATTTACGCGCGCGCGTCTTTGTAAATTTTTAGCTACGGGCTTGTGCAATTCTTCGGTTAATCGTCAGTCCATTTTAACTTTTTTTTTTAAATTCCTATTCCGAATCTCATCTTTGTACTGATAATCTTATTAACGATCGATTTGTCCATTTTTTCCCTTAGAGTCGGATTATAAATATTACATACTTTATTCCTCGTAGCGGTGTCCTTGTTTTTCAGATAACACACATCGTGATGATACGCCGTTTATCATTCCTGTTTATAGATTTGCTCCAACTTTTTTGGAGTGAGCTCGGGGTTTAGTCTCTTTTTTTTAGTTTAGTGCCCGGCCCTTAGAAATTATGACCCGGTAGATGCATTTCAAAAGGTAGGTTGTTTATGGCTTTATTTAATATCGAGCCGCCCTTCATTTTAACAAATTGAGATTTTGTCGACCCACATACTGCACACTCCCCGCTTTGTGGGTTTATTGTTTTTTGTAACAACATCTTCGAAAGTGAGGGTCTCAGTAACTTCTTTACATTTGACGCAATACAACATTTTTTATATATCATAATACTATTAAAATTTAATAATTAGTATAAAAAAATTGAAATCAAGGATAGGATTTATTTTGGAATATAACACCTAAGCGAAACAATCATTCCTTTTTTTGCCCAAAAGCATTAGAGGAGTGATCGTTTGGAAATCTGGTTGTGGTAAAACTACACTATTGCTCAACCTCTTACTTCAGCCAGGATGGTTAGACTATGATAAACTCAAGGTTTTCGGAAAGAGTTTATTTCAGCCCGAGTATCGTATTTTAAATAAAGCTTTTAAAGAGAAATTAACAAAAGATGAAATACTTCGGCTCTTTGATATGCATGAAGAAATTGCCAAAAAGAATATTTTTCCGATTCTCTTAATTGAAGCTTTGGCGCAAAACAAGACCACGCGGGGAGATTTGGAATGCAATTTTTACAATTTCGCTGAAGATGTGCCCGATCCGAGGGAATAAACTCCTACGGATAAAATTAAATGATATTTGATGATTTACTTTCAGACAAACAAAATAAATGCGAGTCTTACTATATTTGCGGTAGGCATAGTAACGTTGATTATTTTTATCTTTCTGTCTTTCTGACTACCCTGTCAGACGATTCGGGAAAACGCGAATTTTATTTATATCCGCAATACCTCAAAAACATTAACCATATTTACAACGACCACGTGAGTCAAGATATGACAAAGGAAGAATTTAGGCGATTGTGTAAAACTGCCTGGGAAAAGCCATTTAGTTTTGTCGTAATCGATCTATTTTCTAAAAAAGATTATGGTAAATATAGAGTCGGGCTTGACGTATATTTTACTCCATAAAAATTCGTGTATATATATAAAAATGGATCAAGAACTGTTGCAAACGATCGCCAAAAATACCGGTCCTATAAGTTCGTTTCAAATTGTAGTCTCTAGTAATAAGACTCAGTTTAAGACGAGGTTTAATCGGCCGATACAACTCGATAAAGCGAAAAAGTATGAAATAGCGCTCGTTAATCTGGAGACGCATTATTCTTTCCCGAATATTACGGACGAAAACAATCACTTTAGGTATTCTAGCGATAATGGCAAAAACTGGGTGTTATTTACGATACCTGAGGGAAGTATGACATAATCGATATCAATAGATTTATACAGGAACGGATGAAGCAGGCCGGCCATTTTGATTAAGTAACCGAAGGTTACTACGCGACTATTTCGGCAAATTCCAATACTCTCCAATCAAATCCAACGTGGAGATAAGAGACAACTTCATTGTCGATTTTAGACACCCAAACTTCCATAGGTAAAGTATTAGGGTTTCATTCCAAAAGATATACATCCGGGATTCGAGAATCTGAAAACGTAGTCGATATCCTCAGTATCAACACCATACCCGTTGATATAGATATTATTTCGGGTAGTTACGTAAATGGCTCTTCGCTAAACATAATCTTCAGCTTTTTCCCCAACGTGAGCTCAGGTTATAAAATGGTTGAAACCGCCACCAATGTGGTCTATCTACCTATAACTTTAGATGCAATATATAGTCTCGAAACGAGACTTACGGATCAAAACGGCGTACCGCTTAACTTTAAGGGGGGATTTAACGATTAGATTTCATATTAGAGAAATTTAAAAAAATCGTATTAATAAAAAACACGAGTTATAATAAATGTAAAAGTTCCGAAGGGTAGAAAGATAAAATAAAACGCGCCATACGAGATGGCACTGTCACGAGTATACTTTAAGTAGGGATGATCTTACTGGTGAGGATATCATTGCAATTACCAAAACGCAAGCAAATAGAATTAAACGAGCGTACAAAGATGGGGTAGGAGTGACGATTAAAATGAGCAAGGCGCAGTAAGCTCATAATATGAAAGTCGAAGGCGGTTTTCTCTGCTTGTTGGCCGGCTTAGCTGCCAGAGCTTTGCCCATGTTAACAGGCAAGATGTTGCCGGCCCTCGGTGTGGGAAAATACCTCAGCAAAAGGTTTTCAGCTGAAGCCGAAAAAATAAAGATGCTCGCATCAACAAAACTTAATACTATTTCTTCGTACATCTCAAAAGCATTAAATGATAACAAAGTTACCGACGAGGAGTTTTAACTTATATTCTCGGAATTGGAAAAGTACCACGTGATGAAAGAAGAAGTAAGACGAACAACGAGGAATTATAAAGTAAAAACTGATGTTGAGTTCTGAGTTGAAAATCGTGTTAAAAACTGAGATTAAAACTATCTAAACTCGAATGACCCCAAAAAACGTAAACTGACCCCTGCTTCCACAAACGACAATGCTAGTGCCATATTCCCGTGTTTCCTCGTCATCGAGTCACTTGACGAGGGCACAAAAATATCATATCTGAGCCCTTTTGTGATCGAGAAACAAATCAATGGCCTTATCGGATCCGTGAAGTCGGTAAAAACTTCGTAGCGGATGTTTGCTTGTTGAGGTTGCGAGACCAACGCAGGCGGACGTCCTGATGAACATCAAGTCTTTCGTCCCAATTCCTGTGAAATGTACGCCGCACAAGACACTAAACTCATGTAAGGGTGTTTTCCGGTGCGACGACCTCGGGCCTGGTACTGGGTCTGACGAGATCGCCCGGGAGCTGAAAACACTGGGTGTGCGCACTATACAGCGCATATATTCAAGAAGACAAGGCAAACAAGTACCTGCAAACACTTTCATTGCAACTTTCAACTCACCGGCTCTACCAAGTTCGCTTAGGATTGGCTACACTTCCTCCAAAGTGGAAGTGTACGTGCCCAAGCCTCTGCAATGTAATAAGTGTTTCCGATTCGGTCACTACGAAACAAATTGTCAAAGGACCAGCATCTGCCGCAGGTGCGGTGTTGGTCATGATGATCTTGATAAGTGTACTGGTTCCATTTCGTGTGCAAACTGTGGGGGGTGAGCAGTACGCCACCTCCCGGTCTTGTATGAAGTGGAAACTTGAAAAAGAGATTCTATCCATTAAATTTAGATTTAACATCTCATTTCAGGAGGCACGAAAACAAGTCGAAAGTTCGCAGCGTTTTCAAATACTTAAAGCTCCATCTTACGCCAGCATCTCTGCTAAACTGCTAAATGTACACAAACAGTTGTCGGTACACAGTGTAATATTTGCACATGTGTAACCACCGTACAACCCATTCAAACAAAAGAAAAGGCTGACCAACAGAGTCAAACTTCCCCTTCAGTGACACAATTAACTTGCAATAGAACCAATCAAAAGGCTTCGCCTAAGAAAACCAAAAGCAATGTTAACAATATTGTTTCCACTGAGAAGATTTCTCAGAGGCAGACACCGAAAGAACGTATAGTTCTTACAGATCGGCCGAAAAAGGCCGAACGGAACCTGGTGACAACCTCCACCAGATTTGATCCTCTCGAATCAATGGAGGAGGAAGAGATCGATGTTTCACCTCCAAGGAAGTACTCGCCCTCCAAAAAATGCTCCCCCAGCGTAATTTGGTCAGGAGTATTAGTCCTGTAAAGTTTCCGTCGTGATTCTCTCTTCTTACATACATCAACCATGGATAACATCATTCAATGGAACTGTCATGGTTTAAAATCTAATTATAATGATTGACTACTTCTATTATCCAAGTATACCCCCAAAGTGATATGTCTCCAAGAGACCTACCTAACGTCATATGATAATTTAACAATTAAATGCTACAGTCTTTATAACGCCATCTGATTACAATACGAGGGCCTCGGGAGGATCAACAATTGTTGTTTCTAACTGTGTTCCTCAGCATCAAATTAAATTAAGCACCCACCTACGGGCTGTTGCAGTCGAGGTCACTTTACATAAACCTATTGCGGTTTGTTCGTTTTATCTTCCGCCAAACTCAACTGTAAGTAGTAATGAGTTGGAAAATTTAAAATGTTATGCTCGAGAGATCTTACACTAAATAAATTTGACAATGTACATGATCAAACGGATCGCTTCACTTCGATATTAAATAAAATTGCTTGCGATAGCATCCCAAAATCTAAGAAAAGTTCTATGAACAAAATAAAAAAGTCATGGTTTGATGATGAATATGAGGGAGCCATTCGGAAACGGAAGGCATCACTCCTGAAAGTCAGATGCTGTCCTACAACTGATAACCTCGAAAAATACAGAATATTCAGAGCAAAGGCGCGAACAACAATTCGTGAATCGAAACATAAATCTTGGCGGTCATATATTTCGAAAATTAATTCACATACAACAATTCAGAAAGTATGGGACGAGGTCCGAAAAATTATTGGTAAACACAGAAAACAACCTATTGTACAGTTAAAACGCCGTGACGGCCCTGACGCTAAAACGCCAAAGGACATAGCTAATAAATTAGCTGAAACATTTGCCCACAACTCTTCGTCAGAACATTATTCAGCAGTTTTCAATTTATTCAAATCTAAAGCTGAAAAGGAAAACATTAATTTTAAATCTAATAATGACGAAGATTACAACGCATTCTTTAATATGGATGAATTAATGGACTCTATTGATAAAGCTAAAGACTCTGCCGCTGGACCTGATGGAATTCATTACGAACTTCTGAAGCATTTACCACAGGTTTCTCTTGATCTTTTATTGAACATTTTCAATGATGTCTGGGTAACAGGTGATGTGCCGTCTTGTTGGAAGGAGGCACTCGTTATACCTATCCCTAAACCTGGGAAAGACCATAATGACCCTACTAATTACCGCTCTATTTCTCTCACTAGTTGTATTTGCAAAACTTTCCAGCGAATGATTAACACTTGTCTTGTTTGGTACTTGGAATCTAAAGGAGTAATAACTAATTTTCAATCAGGTTTCCGTAAACAGCGAAGCACTAATGATCATCTTGTCCGACTTGAATCTTTCATTAGAGAAGCTTTCATTAATAAACAACATTTAGTATCAATTTTCTTTTACCTTGAAATGGCTTATGATACGACTTGGAAGTATGGCATCCTCAAAGATCTTAAAGATGCTGGTTTAAATGAGAGACTACCGTTGTTTGTTTCAAATTTTCTATTAAACCGTAATTTCCGTGTTCAGGTTGGTTCCTCTTTATCAGAGAACCACCAACAGGAATAGGGAGTTCCACAGGGCAGCATCCTTTCGGTCACACTGTTTGGTCTTAAGATTAATAATATAACAAAAATTCTTAACCCCAGAGTTGATTGTTCATTATACGTCGACGATTTTTTTATAAGTTACCGTTCGGAAAGCATGCGTACCATTGAAGGCCAACTACAACAGAACCTTGATAAGATCCAAAGATGGGCCTCAGAAAATTGTTTTAAATTTTCAAAATCCAAAACGCAATGCGTACACTTTTGTCGTCTGCGAAAGGCACACAACGATCCAGAACTATACATATCCAGCTCGAAAATCCATGTTGTACCTGAAGTAAAATTTCTTGGTGTCATTTTTGATACCCCCCAAAATGTCTTAAAACCCTAAATCTACTGAAAGTCCTTTCTAATACTGAGTGGGGGTCAGATACCTCAACGTTACTAAAAGTGTACAGAAACTTTATCTGTTCCAAATTAGATTACGGATCAATTGTTTACGGCTCTGCCCGCTAGTCATACTTAATGATGCTTGACACTATACACCACCAAAGCTTGTGTTTGGCTCTTGGTGCTTTCCGCACAACACCAACAGAAATTTTATAAATGGAGGCCGGTGAAGCTAAAGCTACGTCGAATGAGGCTATCGCTTCAGTATGCATAGTCTATTTCATCTAACGACAAATACCCTACCAGAGACGTTATATTCAACCCTAATAGCAAAGAGCAATTTCAAAACAAAGAAAAAGAAATAAAACCAATTGGTTTACGATTGGAAGGCGACTAAGAAGCTCTCAAACTTGACCCACATAGCGTTGCACAAAACCTTGCACAAATTATAGCTCCGTGGACACAATTATGTCCAGAGGTAAATACTAATCTAAGCAAAACAAAAAAAAACTCATCTGAATTATAAAAAGACAAATTTTCCAAAATTATAGAAACACATCATGATTTTATACATATCTATACTGACGGCTCAAAAGACGGCTACAAGGTTGGTTGTGCTACTTTCGCACACACTTTTATTTCTCGGATGGGCCTCCCAGAGAAGGCATCAATTTTTACAGCAGAAACTAAAACCATCGACTTGGCATTATCATACATTTCTCGAAACAGTGCAGACAAATATCTAATTTTTCAGATTCTCTTTCTGTTCTTCAAGCAATTAAAAATCGCAAAACCAATAATGTATTGATTCAACATTTACTAATTCGCTTACATGATATTTTACAATCAAAATAAAATTTTACTGGATACCTAGCCACATAGATATTCGAGGAAATGAAACAGTTGATACTTTGGCAAAAGAAGCCCTTAATATTCAACCAGTTCCAATCAAGTTCCCAACAGTGATTTTCAGCCATCTATTAGTTCACTTATCAAACCCAAATGGCAATCTCAATTGGATGAAAAGACAAATAGCAAACTCCATGCCATCCTTTCTCATGTCCAATTATCAAGATCTTTCCCTCTTTTAATTCGCCGCGACCAATTCGTTATTACAAGCTGCCGTATCGGACACACTCGAATTACGCATTCATACAAACTTAACCGAGAAGATCAACCATTTTGCATATCATGCAACGAACCTTTCACTGTAAAACATTTTCTTCTAGACTGCCAAGAATATACCCTAACCCGGAACCAGTATTTCAACGCAAGTTCACTCAAAGACCTTTTCACAAACACTCCATCTTTGCTTATCATTCAGTTCTTAAAGGTAATAAATCTTTACCGTAAAATGTAATTAACATAATTAATTAACAAATTCTGCTTCTTCTGTAGGTGCGATATAGCCTAGTTAGTATTAAAAGCACCGTAAAACACCAATCAATCATGGAAAATTTATTAAATAACGCGATCCCATCATTGCGAGGACGACTGATGCCGACCGCTCACACCAGTGAGGCGAGAAGATTAATTGATGGGCTCACGGCGCCGGTCCCATTCGCTTCCGAGGCGACCGCTTCTGAGGTGTTGGATGACGCGAACCCAACAATAAATGTCCCTGTTTTACAACCCACACCCGCTAGTGTTAACACTAATGGGCCGAGAATTCTAATAAATAACACGGTTACTCGCGTAACGGATTGGTTGAAATGGTTGTCGGATATAGCACAACCCGTGATAAAATTGGTTCCGGAAAAACTTCTAGTTTTAAAAGACACCGTTACTAAGTTATTCAAGAAATATCCACCATTCGAGTTAAAAGAAAGTAGATCCGCTTTGAAGAAATTTACAACCTCGCACGTTATAGAAGGGAGGGAAGGTTACGACCTGCAATCGTTTTTTTTCGCGTTGTCCGACAAACCGTAATTAACTTTTTTAGGGAAAAAACTCAAACTAAGGTTAAGTTAATTCTTCAATGCAATATGGAGAAAGTAAACATTAGCAGCGGCGTTAGCGAAATTAAACCCTCAGATTTACATTCCAATATCGAGGTCAACCTCGATGGAACCGACGTAGACGAATTGTACGATGACGCGATAGATAAAATCATGGAATCGATGGCGACGTTTCAAAATATGGGTAGCGGTTGGAATTATAGTTCGATCATTTCTCTCGAGATTCACACGGTCGTTTATGTTCTGACGAGAGGAAGTTCTTGAAATCGATCGATAAGTTTCAGAAACAAAATCCGGGTATCGTCGTTTATTTGTTTGGATATGATAGGAACGTTTACCCTCTTAGAAAAAGTGCACACTCTAACAGGAGGGTGACAATAGACCTTTTGTTGTCTACTGACGGAGAAACGCAACATTATTGTTTAATAAAGCAATTTAGTCCTTTATTATCGAAACAGATTAACCATGATGGTAAAAAATACTGCTTAAACCCATTCATTACGCAAGATTCGTTGAACGAGCATAGAGAATATTATGAGGCAAATGAACGTGTTAGGATAAATATGCCGAACGAGGAGACAAAATGGCGTGCGATATCGTTTCAAAACGTTGATAGATCGATGCGGGTTCCTTTCATAGTATATGCTGATTTTGAGTGTTGTCTCAAATGTATCGATGCTTGTAAACCAAATCCGGATGAGAGTTACACCAATCAATATCAAAAACACGATCCATTGAGTTTTTTACTGTACAAAATGTTCGATGATAAAGTCTACATCAAAGACCGAGTCACCTACACCGCGAAAACGGGTCATGATGACGTAGCGCGGAAATTTGTAGAAATGATGGAAAATGATATAAAATGATATATAATATTCCTCCTAAGAAGATGATATTTGGCCAAGAGGGCCGGATAGATTTCGAAAATGCCACGAGGTGTTGGATTTGCCAACGAGCGTATCCCGAAAATGATAAGGTCCGTGATCACTACCACTACACCGGGAAATATAGAGGGGCGGCGCACAATAAATGCAATCTCACGTACAGGAAACCGAAATTCACCCCGGTGGTGTTTTTGCAATTTTAGCGGGTACGACGCCCATTTTATTTGTCAAGAATATCGGGAAAAGCGAAGGACCCATCAACTGTATACCCAACAACGAAGAAAAATACATTCGTTTTACGAAAACGACAAATGTCGGTTCCTACATCAAGGAGGGCAATGAAAACCAATAACTCACCAAATTAGATTTATCGATAGTTTTAAATTCATGGCTTCCAGTTTGGATAAACTTTCGAGTAACTTGTCTCAGGATCAATTCACGAATGTATCAAAATATTATAGCGGGGCTCAACGAGATTTGGTGCTAAAGAAAGGCGTATACCCGTACGAATATATGGATTCGCTTAAAAGGTTGGATGAAACAAAACTTCCGCCGAAAGAAGCGTTCTACTCGAAACTTAATGATGAAGGTATTAGCGATGAAAAATACGCGCATGCGCATAAAGAATGGAAAACTTTTGATATGAAACCGTTAAGAGATTACCACGAATTGTATAATAAAACGGACGTTTTGTTATTGGCTGACGTCTTTGAAAATTTTAGAGACATGTGTCACAAAAACTATGGTTTGGATCCAGCGTGGTATTATACGTCTCCCGGGTTATCGTACGACGCGATGTTGAAGAAAACGGACGTAAAACGAGAATTATTAACAGATCCCGACATGTTGCTTATTATAGAAAAAGGAATTAGAGGTGGGGTCTCGATGATTTCAACGAGATACGGGAAAGCGAATAACCCGTACGTTGGCGATAAATTAAACCCCAACGAACCTACAAAATATATAATTTATTTAGACGCGAACAATTTATGTAGGGCGATGAGTAAGCCATTACCAACGGGCGGATTTAAATGGATGGATGTAATTGAATTGGAACATTGGCGAAATATACCGTGTATCTTAGATTGATTTGGAGTGTCCGAAGGAACTCCACGGTTTACACAATGATTATCTTCTAGCTCCTGAAAGTTTAAGGATAGACAAAGTAAGTAAATTAATTCCGAATCTAAACAACAAAAAGAAATATGTGGTTCATTACGAAAACTTAAAAGTGTACGAAAAGTTGGGGTTAAAAATCATGACGATCCCCAGATGAATAAGATTTGAGGAAAGCGCGTGGCTTAAAAATCTATCGATTTGAATACGAGTCCCAGGGCAAAGGCGACGAACGAATTTGAGAAGGACTTTAATCTCATGAATAACAGCGTTTTCGGCAAGACGATGGAAAATACACGAAATAGAACGGACGTAAAGTTGGTTAGTGATAAAAACTGAGATATTAGCCGCAAATCCAAACTATAACGGGATGACAATCTTTGACGAGAATCTAATAGCGATACATATGAAAAAGACTCATTTAAAATTTGACAAGTCGGTTTACCTCGGTATGTGTATCCTAGATTTGAGTAAAACGCTAATGTATGATTTTCACTACAATTATATCGGACCGAAATACGGAGATAAAGCTACAGTATTATTTACCGATGCTGAGAGTTTGATGTACGAAATTGAAACGGAAGATTTTTACAAGGGCATTTCCGGAGACGTGAAAGATAAATTCGACACGAGCAATTTTCCGACGGGCCACCTGTCTGGAATTGAATCGGAACTGAATAAGAAAGTAATTGGCATGATGAAAGACGGAGCGGGTGGAGAAATTATCGAGGAGTTTGTCGGACTCAGAGCCAAATTATACGCTTTTAAAATGCTCGAAGGAAAAGAAGAGAAAAAATGCAACGGGGTGAAGAAACCTGTTGTTAAAAAATCTACAATTTTTTAGGATTGTAAGACGTGCTTGTTTACGGGTAGAGAGCAATTGAGAACAATGAATATCATCAGAAGCCACGGTCATGAAGTGTATACGGAGGATACACAAGGTCGCGCTAAGCCGTGTTGATGACAAAAGGATCATTTTACCAGATGGGTTTCACACACTGGCCATAGGTCATATAAATAGTTTAAATATATAAAAAAAGAATATGAATATCTCAGTCTGGAAAGTGATTTTACCGAATAAACCGCTTAACAATTTCGAATTTATGGACGCGGTTAAGAAATTAAAAATACCCAACTTTGGAGGCGTGTTCATGCGTGACCAACTACCGAGAGGACCATTAAAAAATCGAATGCGGAGTATTAAATCTGGATGATACGAATCCGGATGATGAAATAAGGTTTTCAAACGCCGGAGGTACGCATTGAATTTGTTGGGATAAAAGGGGAAATGAAAAATATTATTTCGATGGTTACGTAGAACAACCTCCCTCGGAATTAAAAACTATCTAAAGCCGACAATTTTTTTTATAACACAGAACAAGTACAACCGAATGGAACGGTAATATGCGGCCATTTATGTTTGTACGTTTTAAAAGAATTAAAATAAATTCGTGTGTATATAAAATGATAAATTTCGACGGATGTCTTAACCCCTCTTTTCAGATTCAGGCTTATCTTTATCTTAAATAAATAAAAGCTTTCTGAAAAAAGGGGAAATCAATATATTTGGGAACAAGATTACGAATCTTGGCGATCCTATGGATGGAAGTGATGCGGTAATGTGATAAAACGAGGAAACAGAATGGTGCAAGATTACTAACTGGAAGAGCTGAAATATGTTGAAGGGAAATTCAAGAGTGATATCGAAAAGGGGGTGGAAATCTTTAAAAAAGAGTTGAAAACGTACGTAGATGAGAGTAAGCTGGAATGGACAACGACAACGACAGAAATTGATAGAACGATCGTAGCAGAGGTAAAAGAACTTTTGGGAGGATATGTCGACGAACAAACAATGGATGATACACTGAATAAACTTAAAAAGGAATGGGGGTTGAGTGATAAAATCAGTGAAGGTATAATTAAAGAAAAGTTAAGAGGTATTGTTGAAGAGAGGATAGAAAACCTTAAAAAGGAGTTTGAAAAGTTTACGGGTGAGTGGCTGTTAAAGCCATTACTCAAAAAGATAAAGGTGGACGCTGGTTAAGCCGACATAGGATATAGCACTAAAATGATACAACTAGAATCATATAAACGAACTTTAAAAAAAATAAGCAACTAGAAACTCTCTTTTTTCATACGATATAAAAAGGCACCGTTATAGACGTAAAGAGAAAAATAGATCGTGTTGGAATTGAAAGATTTGAATACTTCAGCCAGACAAATAAAAACTCTTACAACGTGTTCACAGACGCCTTTGATTTAACGACGAACAAGTATATTAAATATGATGATATAGTTGAGCGCTTCGTTTTTGGTAATGATGATTAAAAGGCCAGGCACTTACTTGCTCGACATTTTATTGCCTTACACGGATGGAATTGGATTTACAGAATTAGAGGAAAAAGATCCAAGGAACGAATTATCTCGTGTAACAGTTGGGACTTTGAATGAGGGCGGGGGGGAGAAGAGTAAAGAATCTTTGGGGTACGACCTGTGGCTATAGTATTAGTAGTAAAAAAATAATGAAATATGGAATTTTGATATTCTTGCCCCAAACTCACAAATGGTATTCTTTCTTATAAAACAGCTTATTCGATATGTGTTTGAAGATGGTTACTTAATATTGTATTATTGTGGACCAATCTTGTGAGCAATACCCCTGACCGATCACGAATATATACCAAATTAGAATTAAAATAAATTCGCGTATAAAAAATGCCTGTTAATAAATTTGGACGAATGCCGAAAACTCACGTTTCAGATTCCGGTGTGTCTTTATTTTATATAAATAACAATTTTCTGAAAAGGGGGAGAATCGATATGTTTGGAAACAAGATAATGAATTTTGGCACCCCCACAGACGGGGGTGATGCGGCGAGCAAGGCGTTTGAGATGAAACGGGGAAACAAGATGACGCGAGATTACGGTCTAGATAAAAAAAAATGAATTGAGAGAGATAAAAGAATCATTAAATGACATCGAAGATAAAACTGAAGGGAAATTAAAGGACGATATCGAAAAGGGGTGGAAAATCTTAAAAAGGAGTTGGAAATGTACGTAGATGAGAATGAGCTGGAACGGACAAAGACAGAAATTGGTAAAACCTTCGTTATAAAGATAAAAGAAGTTTTGAGGGAATATATCGACGAACGAGAATTGGAAACTAAACTGAATAAACTGAAGAGGGAATGGGCATTGGATGATGAAACCATCAAAGATAGAGTTGAACGGAAATTACAGGGAGATGTCGAAAAGGTTGTGAAAAATCTTAAAAAGGAGTTGGAAACGTACGTAGACGAGAATGATTTGGAACGGACAAAGACAGAAATTGGCAAAACCTTAAAACGGTGAAAGAACATTTGGGAGAATATATCGACGAACAAAAAATGGAAGCTGAACTGAATAAACTAAAGAGAGAATGGGCCTTGGATAGCGAAACCATCGAAGATAGAATCGAACGGAAATTACAGGGAGATGTCGAAAAGGGGGTAGAAAATCTTAAAAAGGAGTTGGAAACTTACGTAGATGAGAAAAAGCTGAATCCAATTATCGAAAAGATAAAGATGGGCGTTAGTAAAGCCATCGTAGGAAATAATACCAAAATTTTACAACTAGAATCGGATATGCAAATTATTAAAAGCAATCAATTGAATACTCTCTTGTTTTCGCTCGACGTTAGTGCAGATACCCTAATTAATGCGAAGCAAAGAGCGGATAATCGAGTTGTTATCACCAATAATAAAAATAAACGATACAACTTTTTCACATCGGCCTTTGTTAAAACACCGAACATAAATACTATTTAAAATGATGTGGCAGAGTACCCTTATATTGTAGGTGATGACCATCTGTACGGCACAGAACACTGGCTCCTTAAAAAGCCGGGTGTATACACGCTCGAAATAAATTTGTTGTACACGAGAAAAACTAAATCTACAGAAAAAAAAACGATTAATACATGTGGACCTTGGTAGGGGGGAGACAAAAATATTTTGGGACCGCCTCGAAGAAGAAAAAACAAAAAAGAAGATTAATAAAATATGGACATTTGATATTAATTATCCAGACACTAGGATATCATTATACCATTTAACGTATGATGAATTTAAGTTTACTGCTAAAGGACACATAAGGTTGTATTGTAAACCGTTCTAGCTGGGTCGATAACGAGCAGATGAGTGCGCTATAAATAGATTGGGAAAACCGCGGATACGGGAAAAACCCTGGCACGGATATAACGAAATGGTGGGAAACCGCGGATACGGGAAAAACCTCCAGTTTTATGAGTCATCGTGTGCATTTGACACCTCAACCGCGAATATGGTAAAATGTGCCAGAACTGTCATTTTACATCTACTTTCTTGAATAAGTAGTTTGAAATTAAGACTGAAAAGACACACAGCATAATATATATCATATAGACAAATTAAATTGTGATACTAGGAAAGCTAAGAAGCTGTGAGACAGAAATTGCAAAGCTGGTGCTATGGAATCATATCACAGTTTTAAATACAGTTCAGTATTATCACTTCTGACCACAGCATTCTCAGGTAAGTAACTATTGATATACATGCACAGAGTTTGATTGGACTATGTTCCCGAAGATGGAATAAATGGAAAAATACAAAAAATAAACACACTTTCGAAATGATTTAAAAAAAAAACAGCCAAACATTGTACAATTGATCTAAACGTATCTAGCAAGTATACATTAATTAAAAAATCATACAATTTCAAGATACAATAATACCATAACAAACACCTAGAACCAAAGTGTATATTGATTTCAAAAAGCACTTTGAATTGACCCGTACGTAAAGTTTTATACAGATTTTTTTAAAAAAAAAGTTGAGCTCTGGGCTCCGTTCTCTAGATTTTTCAAAGAATTTGTCCAAGGAGTTTTGACGAGACTCTCGGGGTTAGTTTTAACAATGTATATTAATGATTTCAGGATTTCCTACTAGTACTGCCCAGTTACCTTCCTATGCCATTCAACTTACGCCAATTACGTGGGAATCAGAAGTTTGGGACGAATGACATTGGATATGATCTTCATTTATTTGTGTTAGAGTCAGGAGAAACTTGACTCTCGCTCAGTCTCAGACCTGTGACATCCTGATCAACTGCGATAGTTTGACTGATTTAGTTTTGTTTAGTATGGTTTAAAGTTCGTCTTCAGGGACAACAATAAACAGTAAACAGAATATGTTCTGTTCTTTTTATTTTTAAAGTCGTGTCTCTTGTTTATATGTGTGCCAATGTGTTTTCTTTCTGTTCAATGATTGTTGTATGTTTATGTATAATTATGTATGGATATGAATATGTGAATCACCAAAATGGTGGAAATAAAAGTTTGGTTATTTGATGTTTAATGGCGCATCAACATCTAATGATCATGTAGCGCGCATCAATACAAAATGGATAGCAATGATAAGTCATTTAATGAGATATTTACTGACAGGTGGCCTTTATTCAGAGGTCAGTTTGTTATGAATAATCAGTGACGGTTTTTCAGAGAATGGCTTTTAGTCACCAGGAGGTCTTTATTTGATTAATAAAGGAATAGATTTTGAAATTATTCTTACGAAAAAAATCGAAATATCATTTAATTTAACAATTAAATTGAGAATTTTTAATTTAAATAACTATTACATGGAAAACGTTTAATTTCAACACATATAAACGGAATTATTCGATGTGTTACGAATCCCCATAATTATACTGTTCGCGAGCAGGTTACCGGTAAAATTCACTCCAACTTTATTATAATGGCATATTTATGATACAATGACTGTAGTTGACTAGAAAAAAGTGCATGCTTTATGTTGTGCAACAGCACATGGATTAATTTATGTGTAGATATATGTGAGTGCGTGTTTCATGTGATCAATATATCATAATGAAAACATTGTATCGTATTATAGTGACACACGCAGTGCAGACATGCCTTTTGAATTTGAGTGAATCATGCCAGATCACGTGTATTTTTCGAACGATGAACATCATGTTTTTGGAAGTGTTAGACTTTCCTTTGAATTTGGCATTGTCGTTTGTATGGTAAACATCAGTTTTATTTTTATCGTTATATGTATAATTGTTTCAGTAAGGATTTTGCTTTCATAACGATGAGAATTTATGTTTCGTCGTGTTATCACAACCGTGTATTTTACGGGTAATGTAATATGTATAATTTTGAATGCTGCCTCTTGTTGAACTTATTTGAAGAGTTGTACATCAAATTTCTTGTTTATCGGATGATCTAAAAAGTTTAACATTAAGTCAATAATTGTGTACCACATGGAATAACTGAATATTGAATGCAGTAATTTTATTGATATTAGGGTTCGAATCCTGGTCGCGGCAGGTCATATCCTTCCATTAAAAAATTGACAAAATGTCGATTTTCCTCCATATGTGGAGAAGTTGCCGGCTCCTTGCGGAAGGGTAAGTTAGTACTGGTTAGTATACAGTCCAGGAAAACTCGTTAGGTGAACCGGTCGCCGTATATAACTGAAAATAAGTGTTGAAAAACGGCGTTGAACCCCAGTGACAATAAATCACATACAAACAAATTTTTATTGATATTTGTACTTAATTCAATAATGGAATTCTAATGGAATATTTTTGTTTCTAGGGTGGTTGTTTATAGACCATCATGAGTCACGTGGTCACTAAGAAAACTGTCTGCACATTTGGACAGTTTAAAAGGTATGAATTACAGTCTACCTCTATTGTTATGATCCGTAATAAGCTACCTCATGCTTAATTATTTTGACTCACTTTACTTCTTGAGTTTAATTTAATTTTATTTGATTTATTTAACTTTGAGATAACTTTAGTCAAATATGCAGTTACACAGATGGTTTTTTTTGCAATCTCGTAACATAATACTTGGGACTAATATGTATGAATGATGGGAAAACAAACATAGCTATGAATGTGAATGTAGATTTCATTATACAATGTTGACTTCATTTATATCCAAAAATTTTTATAGCACACATGTTTATTATTCCAACAGTTTGGGAGACTGCGCTGAATTGTTCCAATGACTGACAGAATCAAGACGACCAACTAACAGCATCAGCTATACTCCAGACCACATCAGATTGCCAATGCTGAGACAACAAAGAGAAGATTCCCGTAAGTGATTCGTGCGGCACAATTGTTCACCATGATTAGAAGGTATGTCATGCACAAGGCCATATTTAAGAGGTCAAACTTGAGGGTATAAAGGGCAAAAATTGGCATGTTTTACCTTGTCCGGACTGTAACTACTTTCAGCATTGATTGGTTTTGAAACAACATGGCATAATTATTCTCCTTGATGAGACGGTGTATCATGCACAAAGCCCAGGTCCATATCTTTAATGTCAATGTCACACTTAAGGTTTCAAAGGCCAAAATTGGCAGGCTTTAGTATGTTTTTTTTCCGGACCATAACTTCTTCATGCGTCAATGGATTTTAAAATACTTAACACAATTGTTCACCATGATGAGATGGTTTGTCATGCGCAAGAACCAGGTCCATATCTCAAAGACCAAGGTCTCACCAAGTGACTTTGGTTTATGCCAAGCATTCAACACATCTCTCTTCTTATGACCCTTGGTGGGCCCGATCAAAATGTCATTCCCTGAAAAAGCAATGGACAACCTTTTCAGGATGATAATTAGTGCCTTGGCGGGCTCGACATGTTGTCATTTGACACGATTGTATATTCAGAATGTTTGTCTTAAAAATATCTTGAACATTTTTAACATGGGTCATCTAGAATCAAAAACTAGTGATCATAATTTTGATTGGATATTTACCAAACCTTGTAAGAATATTTGTCTTAATGACATCTTGGACAAGTTTGAACATGAAAAATAGGTAATTAAGTCATATCAGTTGCAATCTTTACTCTGATGAGCGAAAAAGGGCCATCTTGGCCCTCTTGTTATGTGACATTGTCACTGGGTTTTAATGCCATTTTTCAACAATTTTTCAGTTATATGCTGGCTCACCTTACCAGTTTTCCTGGACTGTATACTAACCAGTACTAACTTACCCTTCCACAAGGAGCTGGCAACTCCTCCACATACGGAGGAAAATCGAAATTTTTGTCATCTTTTCTTGAACGGATTGTTGGATTATTATAGAACTTAAGCGAGGCCAACATAGAAAATTGCTTGTTTTCCGTTACCATTATTATATTGGACATGTGTAAATTGACCATGAAACTAGAGGAAACATTTTCAATTACATAAAAAAGAAATTTTAAAAATAATTTGCATTCAATTTATAGTGATAAAAATTTTCAGACTGGCGTTTTTTATGGGTTGGCAACAGCAAACAAATGATATTTTAATTTAGGCCCAACACATTAGGCATTTGGTCTAATTGCGCATATTGTAAAAAATATTAAGATTTATTTTCAAGGAGTTATGGACCTTTTTTATTAACTCACCTGAGCACGGCGTTCTAACACTCTAGTGGTCACACTTTCACGCGAATTTACATCAGACATAGTCGGAATGTTCGTCTGAATAATATCTTGGACAAGTTCGAAAATGGGTCATTTGGGGTCAAATTGAATGAAAAGTTTGCTAACACTCTAGAAGTCACAATCATCTCCAGTCAATAAATAGGTCACCACGTCAAATCACTGGAAACCTTGTTAACCCTCTAGACGTCACAGTTTTAATTGGATCTTCATCAAACCTTGCTAGGATGATTGTTTTAATGACATATTTGTTAAGTTTGAACATGGGTAATCTGGTATCAAAACTAGATCACCGGGTCAAGTCATAGAAAATCTTGTTAACACTCTAGGGGTCACAGTTTTAATTGGATGTTCACTGATCCTTGTCAAAATGATTTACTTAATCATATCTTGGTTAAATTCAAACATGGGTCATCTGGGGTAAAAAATAGGTCACCAGGTCAAATCGTGGGAAAACCTTGTTAACATTCTATTGGTCACAGTATTGATTGGATCTTCACCAAACCTTGTCAAAATGGTTGTCTTAATGATATCTTAACATTCGTATGTTATTAATAATTTACTCGATTACACAGATTTTCAAATTAAGCTTATTGCATAGAATTTTCATCAACAAACTCTTATTTTATTTCTCCTTTTAAATCCTGTTGGTTCATAGTATACTTTTTGTATGAACTTAAAAACAATCCATGTCCACTTTGAAATTCAATTATGTATTCTACTTTAAAAATTTAAACACTCGGTAAACTGATAATTTACTGTGAGTGTAAACTTTAGAATTATGGTCTTGAACTTAGTATTTGTTCTCCATTTGAAGTGAGACACACGTAACCTGAATAAAGGATGAGGTCGTAACTCTATTTAAAACATCTAAAAGATGAATTTTTAATACTGTTAGATTGACTTTTGATTAAAGTCAAGAATGGAGCGACGGCCGCCTATAAATTAATTGCAGGCTAGAGATAAATTGTCGTGCATACGCTTACACAACTGACACATATTTTTTTGCACCAATCCTAAAGTAATAACGGCAAAAAGTACGAAAATATTTGGGGACGAATCGTCGGTCGGGTAACTAATCATTATTATTTTTCTGGTCTAACAGAGCTTAAAGGCCATATTTTCTGTCACACTGGGTGCCATTGTTCATGGTTGCGTTGTATATTGTTTGATTGGTTCGCGCGCAACGTGACATAGACAAGTCTGAACTGGACTCACACGATGCATTATTGATCTAATAACTTCTTTCATTATTGCAAACTCATAAAAGCGAGATTAACTTGATTTTCGATGCTCAGTGAATGTACGCTGCATTAGAAAATGTTTCAGCGTGTTTAGAATGAAACATCAATAAGAGTTGCAATGAAATAATATGGTTCTATAGAGCAGCAATTGATGTTCTATAAGCATTACTCCGTTGACTCTTATAAATGTTTAACATCAAATAATGATTTAAGTCTTGTACATGGAGAGGTATTGACTCTTATAAATGTTTAACATCAAATAATGATTTAAGTCTTGTACATGGCGAGGTATAATTAAAGATCCCTCGGAATATGGAACTAATGATAGACGTTGCTGTCTTGACCTTAGATCCCTCAAGAACCTGGCAAAATATAGAATTGTCATAAAATAACTGATGCTTCGGTCACAAACACAAAGGGGTTAAATATTATCACTATTGCTAGTCGAGTTGCATAATCTAATTGCGCATATTCATGACTGACCCCTGACATGATTTATACGTGATTACACTTATTAAGTAAAAATATTACTGCCCTCCATCCAGAAAAAGATCTCTTAAATATCGTGTTCACAACATTACATTACCTGTAGTCCCTGCTATATCCTTCATAGTGTTTCTTTTCAATTAGTGTCTTCGGGTAATATAACATAATAGAACATGAGGTCTCGTGGACGAAGTAAATGTTTTTTACTTGTAATTCTACGTAAACTTTCCTTTTTGCAATCATAGAATATTCATTTTATGTCTTAATTAATTCATTTTTTGTCTGAGACCATTATTCACATGGTCTCAGATTTTACTGACCTTGAAATTTCCAAAATAGAAAAAAAACGAGTTGATTGGATGACATCTAACATTATTGGCGCGGCGCCTTAAAAGTTCATACAATCTTATTTGACTTAATCAGAAAACAAGATTCAAAGTAAATATACAGTTTAATGACAAGTACTTGGGCATTTGAATGTAATCAAACAGTTTCGGTGTTAATAGCGAAATCACCTCCTAGTCCTGAAATTTAATAATTACAATAAAACAAGAAATTTGATATCGCGAAAGTCGTAAATTGTTCACCTTTTGCAATTTTATGTTGACATCTACACTACTGAACATTTAATCAGGAACCTCCCCAATGAATTGAAGTACAAATTTAAGTATGACATTTTACCAGCTGAAAGCTAAATTTCCAACATTTAAATAGTCAACAGTAAAGACAAAGTCTGATGATGAGATAAACACAAAGCCAATTAGAGAGTTTTGAGTTTAATAATTTACCAGCTGAAAGCTAAATTTCCAACATTTAACTAGTCAACAGTAAAGACAAAGTCTGAAGATGAGATAAACACAAAGCCAATTAGAGAGTTTTGAGTTTAATAATTTACCAGCTGAAAGCTAAATTTCCAACATTTAACTAGTCAACAGTAAAGACAAAGTCTGAAGATGAGATAAACACAAAGCCAATTAGAGAATTTTGAGTTTAATACATACACCTTTTGTCGAATATCTCATGTTTTTAATGTCAGTCTTTTTTCTGTAATGCATCAGAGAAGTATTTTTTTTTAATTTACAGATTCAACGTAATTTTTGACCAAATTAGATTTCTGTCTGAAAAATATCCGAATTCCGACTTTAAGTGTCCAAAATATATCATGTAATTATGTAGGATGTCAGTTTTTATTAGTGAAATTCATTATTAGCGGTTTGTTAGCAAGATTTAGCCACCAGTGAAGAAGAAAATAAGTGTTGCAGCTATGATATACAGACTAATTATCTCGAACACTCGCAGCTAGATATAAAATATTTCCAACTCGCGTGTGAATTTTTGAATCTAGTGTAAAACAAATTTTGTAAAACAAATTTAGAAGTAGATTTATCGAACACTCGTTATCTGTTTCATACGGAGTCCTTAAAGTGACATTCTACGGTTTTATTTTGACTGAAACATTCTTTTTGATTTCGTTTTTACGAATCAATATTCTGTATATACGAAATGTCATTTCGTTTCTACGAATCGTTACGAAATGATGTTGATTAAAATCGAATATACGTGCAAGTATCCTTTCGTGCTTTTTAAACTGCTTTCGTTAAAAAATCGCTTAGTTACAGTATAATTGTAAGAATGAGTAATCAAAGATACCTCCTAAAGTATAAAGGCGGCTTAAGATTTTGAAACCGCGCCGCGTAGGTTAATGTAGAATTTTTTGTTTAAAGTAAATCACGATATCAGTAATTTGATCAACGTATTTCAAAATGTATTTTCATCGTGATAGTCATTCACAATTGTAGCTTTGTGTTCTTGTTATTTTTTATATTAATTGTGGTTACATCAAAGAGATGAATTTATACTTTGTCACTTGCATTATGTCCGTATATATGTCATGTTCATCTAATATTACGCAATTAGGACCATGATCAGTGTCATTAAACGCTCGATTCACCAGTTTCGGATCCAGCAGTGATGAGAAATAGCAAAAAATCTTTCCGAAAAAATACTGGGTTTCAAGCGTGGGTATGGATGTTATTTTATAATATGTCACTTATATCGATGTGTTTTATTATGTGTATAAGTTGTTCATTTCACTGGTTGGGAAAAGCAATGGTTTGGAACCGTAACATCCCTAAAAATTGTCAATTTGTCTTGGCCGAGATGTGTCGAACCCCCCCCCTCCTATACAACAACCGGCAGGGTTTTCCATTTTAGCATGCTGCATAAGAGAAATGATATCAATTTATAATAACAGTATAACCTTGATATTAAGACCAAGTTCGGAACCAAAGCAAATCGGCATTAATATTGTGGTGGTCGCTGAAAGAGATTTAATTACATCTATGCATTTATTATCTACTTTTGTCCTATCATTATAGCACTTTATCGTGTTTGCTGCAAGTTTTCTTTTAGATTCTCGGTTCGTAAGGTTTTAAGGCATTTTATTATTTTATATACCCCTCGTGTATTCGCACGGGACGCTAATTATCAGTCTATTAAAATGTTGTTTTTTGCTCGTCGTAAGAAATACAAGTCCCAGTAAATGCATGTACAAAAATACTTTCCTAACTTAATTGGATCGTTTCTGCCTCAACTTCTTTCTTCATATTTTATCTTCAAAATCAACAGTTCAATTGGTTGTCCAAATAATCAAACTCTAATTGTTCCGCAGTCGATCAACTACTTGAACTCAAACTTTTGCCGAAACATCTACACAGTATGCATCAACAACAAACAAATATAACCTGTAAAGTTGAGTTTTGTAGTAAGAAAAATACACAGGTATGTATGAGCAAATACACAGAAGCAGAAAATACAGGTACACATGTACATGAAAAGGAACATATAATGAGTCTGTAGGCCTATACATGGACAACAGTAATGCATACATAGTAAGTGGACAGACTAATCAAGTACAGTAGATTACTGTAATATTAATTAATGAATAATCTTCTTCTCATTTTCGGATAAAATACGCTTCATTCACGGTAAATAATTACATAAGGCATTCTCAATGGTGGATCTTGTTTTTTGATCGAATCGAGGCAAACATTATATAGCTAGGCTATATTTTAGCGATGCATTTGACACGTTGAATTTTATGTTCCGTTTATGCATACACTTCTGGAATGAGTAGGCATTAGAAGACGCAAATGTGTGGGAGACTGTTTAATGCGTTTGTATTGTAATTACAATTTTCAAATAAAGTCATGTTCTGGTACAAAATTGGTGTCGCCTATGAATAATATTTATTCAACCCACAATGGTTTTGCGAGAGTTCATTTTATTAACACCCGTCCCCGTTGTCTACAACAGGACTCTCATCAGTTGTATAATCTCACCTGGTTGTATAATTCTTCTTATAATAATCACTGTAAATCGACCAACCACTGTGTTTTATCACTTTTTCCTACGAAATATTGGCCAATCTTTGCAAGTGCATCATATGTGATAAAATGTACATTCATCGACTATCGATAAAGACACCGAACGGTCTGTCGGCGCCTGATACTATACGACAGTTATTCATGATATATTTGACCGTATCTGACCAGTAGACGTTCATAATGCCGTTTCTGAAGCATATAACAAACTACCAGGCATCTTTATGGACGTATAGTCGATCAACCGAATAGTTTACGTGAAATGTCTAAAGCAACAGCAGAAATTATCACCTTTGTAGCTTCGCAGAGGTAATTCGATAAAACTAAACGGTTCTGATGTAAAAGATTTAGTGTTTTCTTTGAAGATAATCAGCGTGTCATTTATCATTACCTTGTTCATTTTTTTTCTGAATAAAAAGTATGAATGCCGCAGATAGGGTCCTAGTATCTCACATACTTGTACACTTATGAAATTTAGAATGTCATTAATCATTTTTGTTGGGCCATTACTTACTACATTGTATCAGGTATATTGTTCCGTGGTTTCATTGTGTTTTTCTCTACTGCATGGATCTAATTTATATTGTACCTAGAGATGCGAGAGACCGTCACAATGTGCAGTAAAACTTCACCTAATGATAATGGCCACTTCAATATCACGACCACTTCATTATGACGACCACTTATTTTCAGACCGATGTTTAATTTTTCATTTTGATACGATGTCCACCTCAACGCTTTTAGCAGACAGGCGGCCTTATTATCAAGATTATCCTGTAATTAAAAGTTCTTTGTTCTCACGCGCATGTAATCAATCACGAGGTAATTCTTTTACTTTCTTGGACTTCTGTGTTTTTATCACATTAAAGGTCAAGGTCGCTCACTGTTTACAACATTCGCAATGAAAACATTGCATGCGCGGTCTTCTCTCTTCAATATTGTACTGCTGTATTTTCTGTTACTATCAATCAATTATAATCTTATTGGTGAACATTTCTATATGAAACCTCTGGGGAAATTAAAACATGCCCTAACCTTGATTGGTCGTGTGTTTCAATGAATCATTACGTCTTTCATTCATAACTCTCATATCATATCCCCATTAATTAACGCCAAAACCTCTAACATTGTCCAACACGTCAATTTCCCTTTTAAGATGTGACTTTTTTAAACGTAAAAATGTTATTGCATATACTGGCGTACAGTTCATTGGCACTGTAGCCATAAAAAATAATACATAGTATAACCTCTATAAGCGACCACTGCAATATTAAAAACGTTAACTTAATTTTGGATGTTTTCAAAATTGGTTTAATATTCAAGCTTGACAAATTGACCACTTATTAAGACCGTCATATTTGGTCTCGATAACAAGGTTTAACTGTATTGTTGACCTGTTTAGTAAAACTATCCGACTTGTCAGTTTTAGGTCTCTCTCAGTAGGAAGTACGATCATCAATCGCGGAGTCACGGATTCAAAACCACATGTTTCTCCATAACAAATTGCATGAATATATTTAATACAATAATCATATTCGTCTCACATTCAACTTAAATGTCCACTAGGGAAGAACGGTGTCATTTACGAACAAACGAAAAATAGATTCAAAATTAAGTCTTTGCACTGATATGAACGGTCCAATGTTTTTTTGATGTTGGGAGAGCATACTGTATGATTGTTTCTCATTAATAAAAAGTGACGATGCGTAATATTTATCTGAAATAATCCTTGTTGCATATACACGAGGATTACCTCCCTTTCCGGATTACTTGTAAGTCGGGCGTTGGATTAAGAAAAAAATACTGACGGTATGGGTGAACCTAGTATTCTTGTAATTCCATATGATGGATTAAGTTTTATATATCTAGTTATCATACCTTTGTTGATGCCGCAATAACGGTCAACATATATGTCTTACTTACTGATAAGTCCCGAGGATGTGTGTGAAAAAGTGCGGTTAATTTGATTATAATATTTATTTAGATTTATCAACACTGATAAAATCGTCTACACGGCCTGTTTCACCAGATGTCAGCTGTGCTGCACATAGTTTTAACTGTATTAGTTTTGTATGTCATCTGTAAACGGTAGCCGAGTCCAAGCTCTGTTTTGCCCGTACTATCACTGTCTACCGAAGTTTTAAAGTTGAACATGAGTGCACTCGCCCAAATGTATACACATTAACCACTGGGTTAGACAAATAAACACGTGCATTAAAAAAAGTTTATTGTAATGACTGTATTTCATGTTAAAGTATTCCAAATTAACCACGACTCACCGATATTATTTTCTCCGATACATCTGTTTGAAAACAAAAAAAAAAAATCTTCTAACACGTGTTTAAAGAAGATACCATAATTATTACAAAACTAGTCACAAGTTGAATTTGTGAAAATGGGCCACACGTAAAAAAATGTTTGTTTCCGGGTGCGTGACCCAAACTTTTAGCAGTGGGTAGGAGGGTAATTAGGCATTTTTATTACATTTTTTGTACCATTATAAATTACTATGCTTGTATTGACACAAAAAGCTGCTCGAATCGCTAAAAAATGGGGGCGGGGATTTTTTAATGAGTCGGTCGCGTAAATGCAAACCAATATTTTTAAGAACGGCTTTGTGGTTTTATTTGTCTAAAAGGGAAACAAACGATAGTGATATTCAGAAACTGCAACAAAGTTCAAATACTGACGTGTAAAATGAAGCCTATAAGCAACCACTAGATGAAGAAGCTATTTTAAAGTATAAAGCTCACACAGTCAATGATATCATTGTTATAACCCATAACACCATTAGAGAAGGTTTTGGTTATACGATACGTAATTAAATGGTAGACGTGTCAATGGTATTGTATGTATTTCAATACTAGGTTTTACATTGTTTTGTTTTGGGACTGTTTGTTTTTATGTGACGTATTGTCACTGGAGTTTAACGCCGTTTTTCAACAATTTTTCAGTTATATAAGGCGACCGGCTCACCTAACCAGTTTTCCTGGACTGTATACTAACCAGTACTAACTTACCCTTCCGCAACGAGCCGGCAACTTCTCCACATAATTATAAATTATGGAGGAAAATCGACATTTTTGTCAAATTTTCATGGAAGGGTATAACCTGCCGCGATCGGGATTCGAACCTGCATCTCCGGGTTACAAGTCCAACGCTCTAACCACTGGACCACGACCGCGGTCGGGCCTTGTCTTGGGACTGAACGACTGCGTTGTAATATTTAATTCTAGTTCAAAGATTATATCGACAGATGAAAGTCATGAAATTTATTTATTTATACATAGACTTGATTCGTGTTTTTACCACTCATTATTTATAATGTTATTAGTTGAAATATTTTTAAATATAGTGATAACTTTCAATAATTATGTTAAAATATGTATTATTCGGTTAAATCCCAACTCTTAAGCGGCACGTCTGGTCAGCTCCCTACCGGGTGACCTCTGATTGATCAATATCGAGTAGTGGGTACGAAACCTGACCGAGATATGTTTTTTCTGCGATAATTTTCAAACGCAATCGAGCCTTGGGAACCATTTTTCTTTTAGTAATAACCCTTATGAAGGCACCTCGGAATCACATATTATGATAGGCATGTTGTCAGTGGCGAGAAGACAACGTTTTGTACTTCTATATATACATATATATATATAGCCTGGTATTCCATGTGCTTCTTCATAAGTGTTTCCAATGTAAACTATTAAGGCGAGTAGTAATTAATTCATTTTATGTTAGAATGAAGACATTTGTAACAAAATCTTTCATGTTAAAATTAATGATGTACTTACACAGGACAAACTATTTCGTCAATTGGATAAAACACAATCGTATAAACCGTCTTGTGTAATTTTTAACTTTCAATCTAAACGTATCAGCATTTTGCCGTAATATTTTTGAGTTCGAATGACTAACTGGATGTTTATGACTTAATTGCATTTGTTCTTTATACTGTTCCGAATTATCATTTTAATATTGAGAGTTTATGGATTGAAACTTTTAATATCAGTTTTGTTATTATTAAACTTTGTGTAAACCTGTATTTTGAGGAAATTTAAAGAAGCCCTCTACCACAGTACTTTTATTATCTACTATTATATTGTAAAGAATATCATAAATTTTATTTACTTCCATGTGGCCCATACAGTAATATGTTGACCGGACAAAGCGAGCGGTGAATTTCAAGTACATCGTCGTACATTTAATCCGATTTAGGTTTATACCAAAGAAAGAAAAAAAACAGCTGACCACAAATACTGTTTTATAATCGCTGATCGTTGAAAAATGTGTGCGTTGTCAGTATAGTTGTGTATAAAACCTCACCACCACGGTATTGGTCGGATATCTTTCGCTTTCATCGTTCGTCTTTAACATTTCATATTAACTAGTTGTTGAAGACGTTTACGGGGCGAGAATTTCGATCCGGGCTTTATACCGTACCGTGAAACTGTACTATCTATAAATGAAAGGAAATGCAAACATATTAAACCGATGAGAATTTGTAAAGAAAAGGTTGATAATTTATAATTGAATGAATGGATTTGTTACTGATATTTGAACTTAAATACAAGCCACTGAGAGTTTATTAGTTTATGCGAGGGTGCTTTCTTTGTCACACCAGGGTACTACGATATATATTAGTTAGTGTTTTATTACATTTTTGTTACACGGATAGAACGAAGAGTGTTAAAAGTGAAAAACTGTTTATTGGATTGTATTTTTTATTATTATGGATATACTTATTTCATGAAAAAAAGTTAAACATCATTTTATAAAAGGTAAGGAAATGTTTAGATTTCATATTGCAATGTCATATCTTTTATTCCATGGATACACAAAAATATCTGTTATTTGTTGGTCGGTGTATTTCAATTTAAGTAAAATTTGAATAATTTCGATTAAAGAATTCAACTGAAAAAAATTAACAGAATGGTTCATTTTTAGTCCATGTATTACTATCAATAATACGTAGATGGCATTCGAGTCTCCATGATAATGAAAGCCACTGTACAGTAACTTTAGTATGGCCGAAATGCCTCCAGTAACTTAACTGCATTAAGATAAATGCACATTACATCCGTAAATGCTTATTTTTCATATGCATTGAACTGTTTCCTGTTATATATATATATTGCATCGTATACATTCAATCCTAAATGAACGACCACTTGTCAATAAAGATCATTGTACGAACAACGGTCAGTTTGACAGGTTGCATTTATTGATGAAATAGACTTTACCAGTCTTTAAATAAAAGCCAATCGTGCATAGAGACCATATATTTTCATCTCGGGCCTTTCGTGTGTTTGACTAGAAAAGTTCATGATAAGTGATAACAACTCTAGGCAACGGGACAATGATCTCTTCACTTTTCGAGTACCCTGCAGTTTGGGAATAAAGACATGCTAAGTTGATGTAAAAAGCGATAATAAGTTATCTGTTACAACTAGAGTCTTGCGCAAACATTGGCAAAATCGTCCCTGTATAGTAATGTTACGCTTTATTGTCCATATTGGACTTTTCGAGTGTGTATATTAATAAACTCAGCCCCTTGTACGTATTGATGACCCTTATATTAGTTGTACACATTTAGTGAACATTTCCTCTTCCCGGGTGTGTTTTATATATTCCAAGATAAGGACCATTTCCCTTTTTTCTGAGCAATTTTTTCCCAATTGAAACTGAAAAAAATTACTTGTGGCTGTTAAATGCATTGATGAACTTTAACCTAATAAAACGTATCTATCACATCAGCACAATATGTACAACTACTGTTTAAGAAACCATACAACACATAACGTTGGTTGGTTGGTTGTGTTGGGGTTTAACGCCGTTTTTCAACAATTTTTCAGTTATATACGGCGACCGTTTCACCTAACCAGTTTTCCTGGACTGTATACTAACCAGTACTAACTTACCCTTCCACAAGGAAACGGCAACTTCACATATGGAGGAAAATCGACATTTTTGTCAAATTTTCATGGAAGGGTATGACCTGCCGCGATCGGGATTCGAACCCGGATCTCCGGGTTATAAGTCCAGCGCACTAACCACTGAACCACGGCCGCGGCTACCAACACATAACGCATAGCAACATATTGTATCTCGTTTTTATTCGAGTATACTTCTTTAAATGAACCAATTACACGCTTAAGTATAAGTACTTGTATACGTATAAAACAATAAACATTTCTCCTCCATACATTGTATACATTCAAACCTGAGTTATCGGCCACCATTTAATGGATGCCACCTGTGAACAATGACCATTCTCGGAATAACCCTTAGCATAAAGATAAACTGTGCATGAAGGTAATATTTCCTTTCTCCCAATGATGGCCTCTGTTTGATTGTATATTTTTTTATGAAAAACAACTTCGTATATTCTACATGGATTTATGCCTTAAATGAACCGAACGCCGATTAAATGATATGTAAATATCGGATGAATATTTCATTTCATCCCAAGAATGACGGGTTTAGCATCAAGAGTGGTCAGTTCATTTTGTGTGTGCTTATCAGTAAATGCATCTTATTCCAAAATAAATATTATCATACTAACGATTGTTTACCACGCATACACACAAATACTCAAATAGTTCTTTGGTTGGTAAACAATTGGACGCACTGGTATTTAGTTTTAATTACAAACGAATTGTTCTTGGTAAACGTATGCAAATAGCGACACATCAGTGCTTTGAGATGTATAATGGGTGTCGTAAAGACGCAGAGGTAATTTCAATACATACATGCTGAGTTGCAATAAGCTAGGACATTTCTGATTGTTTTGATCCATCGGACAAGAAAGATAAAAGATAAAATTATTGATAAATCAGTATTATTACTAGGTTAGCTTTTGAAAAAAGCTAGAAAGCGACTTGCTCGATTCTTGTCTCCCTTATAAAATGGAGAGACGGGGTCGAGAAGAGTGTCAAGAACGAAACAGTTTTCTCAGGGGTATAACAAGCAACTACACGAATACAATCGATTGTCAATCATAATAGTTCACATGCACTTGCTGCTAGTGAGTCAAACTTTACTTTTGAACCGCTGCAAGAAATTTATTACATTGTCAGTTAAAATGTGGGGGCCAAATATCCATATATGTTAACATAGGCCGTTAACACAAGTTCGACAGCATATCTCATCATCAAAATGCTTCAATTGAATCGATGAAGGCAAAGTTCTTGATAATCTAGTGTTGACTGACGTGTTCAGACTGATTCCTGGGGGTTCCATTTTTTGTAAGAATTCCTCTTTTCACAAGCCTAAGAAAAGATTACGGTAACTGGACAAAAAGAAAAAAATAGTAGGTTGGTCGCACAACTTTTTTTCGAAACTTTAGGGCCAGCGCCGAAAAGTAGGGTCGATCGGGTAACCGTACACACCACTTTCGTCTAGCCTTAGATGTAAATGTTTAAGTTCATTTACACTCTGATCAAACTTAAGTTCTCAAACTAAATACAGGCAAACTTGCGGACAAACGCCACCAGAAAGAGCGTTGTAATAGTATGATGCACACTACACTTTTTTCTCTTATATCATTACGTTAGCTAAAAACTGGCCTTTTTCACAGGTGGCCGTGATTTACAGGTTGTCGTTAAAGCAGATGTGGCTTGTTGGGGGGGGGCAAAATTTTTTTTACAAGACCTGTGAAAATCATTGCTCTCGCGTTTTCTTAAAATCTTTTTAAACATAAAGTGTGGTCTAATGGTTACCATGGATGTGTACTAAATGTTGACACAGGTGTTTGAATTGAATACATTTTTTTGAATTGCGTATTAAAGCGAATATGAATGTATTTATAGGAGATACTAGGTGACAAAGGTGACAAGCGGTTACTAGTTCAAATTATATTCTTATACATTGCGAATTACAAGTATTTAACGATAACTCTTGTGGCCCAAGCGCAGCGTTGATCTGCATGTAGAATACTTGTACACTTTTTGGGTTTGTATTAAAAATTTTGATAATGTTTGTTTTACACAACTTGACGTCATGTCCATCCAGCGCTTTGTAAAATATATTATGTCCGTACGATGTTATTGTATTCGTATTTGTGTAGCTGTGTACCATGTTCGTACTAAGTCTTGTGTAATGAAGTTCTGTTCTTATTTTTCGGGCTGGGTATTCATGTACAATCGTATGTATCCATATATGACGTAAAATGATATTAGCCAGGTCAGTATTTTTTACACTACGTTGTTTCTTATAATTGAAACTATTAAACTATTAGCTAGTTCATGCCATTATCTACTACGTACGTATACAGGATAGGGTCAAACATGTGATCAAAGTCTAACACAACATAGAGGGAGAAGAATTATTGCATATTTCGAGGTTAATTCTAGTCTATTATGTCATCACCTGCTTGTCAAATAGTGCTTGTTATTCACATGGTACTCCAATGCTCCGTTGGCCCCTAACTCAAATTTGACTGCATTTTAATCTCACCCACGCATTTAAAACTAATAAACTAAAATCGCTCGATGTCATATAATATAACTGAACGATGTGTCAGGTTTTAGGAGATATGTTACACAAACCATGTTGACTTTTTAAACGTAGAATTTCTATCGTCAATATTTGCTGAAGTCCTTAAGCGACATCTTACAACTTATTATAACTAATCTCAACTCGTTGATTTGTACTTCATATTATACATCAAACATCGTGTCATTTTATTGAAATGCTTTATTTTGATAAAAATATCAAAATTGCAAAGGCGTATATATCATTACGCTAAAATTAATCAAAACATTTTGGAATAAAATATTGCCATCTTATAATATTACCGAATTGCCGGGAGGAGAATCTGCCCTTGAAGAATAGAAACCAGGCACAAATCATGATGCCCTTTATATAATAATGTTTATTGCTTATAAATACAGCACAAACAATTATAAAATCTAGCACACCGTGGACGAAACAGTATCAACACAAACACGCTGGCACGAAGGTCAACGTTAGGGTTCGAATATTTTGCAATAATTACGGATTTACGCCTCCCCCAGGTCGTGCAAGATTATAGAAAAATAAACAGTCTTTAAAAATGCGGATTTGTCAAATAATTATGTAGACACAAGCTTTCAACAGCTTAGATAAATTACGAGTTTAAATCAACAAACCTAATAGTGTGCAATTAAAACGACGACAAAGTTTATCTTTAAAAAATCTTAATTATTTGTTTTTAATTAAAGAATGATGAATAAAATGAAGTTTTACATTTTCAGGATGTTTCCTTTTAAGCTTTCTGTATTTTGCTTACATTACAGTGTGTCGTTTTCATAGACTTTCAAGGCTTGTTTAATCCGTAATAGACATAAATGTATATTTTTTGTAGTTTTTATTGCCCTACATCAACATCAATTCAATTATTTGCGACATACAGTTGCGCTAATCAATGGTCCGAAATTGCCCTCCTGTATCAAAATATCTTCCAAGACTCCTTTTACTTTTGCTGCTGGTTTCTCGATATGTGACGATGAAAAATGTGTTTTGAGTTTTAAATGATCAGTCAATTTGTCACCAGAAAATGGTTTGCATTAAAACCTGTCAATTTTCTGGCTTGGTGTCAACCAGATGGACTTAATGAAAGATAAATTCCTACAAACACCATGCCTCAGTAATCGTGTAGATCTTTTTATTGTTGTTTTTTGTTGTTTATCCAAATCCCGCCTTTATACAATTGAGCAACCTATGAGACAGTACCAGTTCCACAATTGTCTTTGTTTGCAATACGATTAACAACCTTGTCAACATGAATATACGAGTACTAATCAACATGTTTATTATCCTACAGTAAAAAACATGGTTTGAGGCCTCCATGATCAAGTGGTTATGGTCTCTGACAAGTAATCACTACTCCCTCACCGTTGTGAGTTCGAATCCTACCAAGGACCAAATTTCACATGTAGGAAATGGTCCAGCTAGCTTACGGAAGGTCGGGGATTCTACTCTACTGTAAGCCTTGGGTCTTCTTCCACTGTTAGTGGCTATTAGTGCGACGTTCCATCCCGGTGAAAAATAAACGGTTTGTTGTTTTACCAATCGGATTCTGTCGTAGCAAGTATAATGGCCAACGACGTAAGGAAAGACTAAAATCTGACTCAAATGAAGTTTTAACGTGAGCTGACCAAATTCAATTCTTGCACAACCGAAATCCTTTCCATACTTTATCAGCTGATAAACTGTGGCAATAAATTTATCATTTCTTAATTCACGTACGTATAAAAGCCTATGCTCATGGGAACACGTCCTTAAACATTGTGCATTATCATTTTACGTGGGCATCACATCTTGAAGTTTTGTTGAATCAGAAAAGGAAAAATGAAGCGGTAGGAAAATGAGGCGGGAGTAAAGAGAATGATAAAGTCATTTTAATGACATCCGATATGTTCACTCCACGACAGTTTACCTGTTTGTTTCATATCTATAAAACAAGAGTTTCAAGTTCAACAAAACTATCACCACTACATTATCTGTTCGGATATTTACCCCATATTGATTCGTTAGTCTGTCTTTCTATCCGTCAGCTCTTGCGTGATCTGAGTTTATTTATATGATAAAGTTTCGTAACTATCACGCCCATCGCTTGTGTGGTTATTCACCGGCCTATATTGTGTTACAGCATACTTTCCATCAATTTTAAAAGAAAAAGTTAAAAGAAAAAGAGTAGGCTTACTTTTAAATATGCTATTTCGTAGGTCAGCACAGTACAAAGGTGTCAAGCTAATGGTTATGGGTTCGAAACTCAGGCAAAGCCCATATCTATTCGTGACCGTATCACGGAGATATTTATAAAGGATATTTGTCTCCTACTACTCAGTCCGACATCTTGTTGAGAAGTTTTCAGTTGAGAAGGAGCAAGTTAGGACCGGCTGATTGTCTAGATTAGGTTAACAATTCTACCTTTATAACTAAAATATTAATAATACTATTCATAAACATCTTACCGCGTTTAAGGATACAACAACATTGTAAACCTCCGATTCGCTGCTGTTGCAATTTAATACAATTATTTTGGCCTCTTATTTATAAAAATGTAATGACAAATGAATTACACTATTGATATTCGACTCTGTAGTTTCTTACCTTTATTTTCATGTGAGGGACTTGTTATTTTTTTTCAAGTTAAGCCAACTGTCGTTAGATCTGGGTTCGAACCTCGGTCGCAGCAGGTCATACCTTTCTATGAAAATTTTCCTTCACATGTGGAGAAGTTGCTGGCTCCTTCTGGAAGGGTGAATTTGTATTGGTTAGTATATAGTCCAGGAAAACTGGTTAGGTGAATCGGTCGCCGTATAGAACTGAAAAATTGTTGAAAAACGGCGTTAAACCCCAGTGACAATATGTCACATAAAAACGTAAAATAAACCAACTTTCGTTCCGGGGATGAATGGCGACAAGTGCTCACTTAACCTCACCAATACTCGTTGTATGAATACTAAAATATTGTAACTCTCAATGATCCTCATTCCACATTTATCACGTGAAGCATGACAAACGGACTAATGGAGCTACTGAGATTCTAACAAATGGTGGTGCTGAAATTATTTTCTGTTACAAAACTAACTCAAATTGTTTCAGTTTTTATTTGCTTAGGGCTATATATAATAGTCGTTTTGTGATAATCAAATTCTTTGCCACGGGACTGCACAGTACCTCAAATTATACTTGCATATGCTTTATCAATAATTGGGCTCTTGAAAAGAAAGGATATTTTAAATGATGATATAAATATTATGCCCAGCACAAAAAAAAGATCGCCAACTATTTTCATAATGAAATCATTCATCTCTATAAAACTAGTGTCATTTATGTAGAAATTATACATCAAAAAGCGCCATCCAATTGATTTCGAAGCCAGCAAAAGACAAAACCCATACTGCAGCCTTGTTCATATTTGAAAACCAATGGAAAAGACAATACCCATTTGTTGTCCCAAGAAGGAAATGGGTGAGTTCATTGATGAAGTAGGCCATAAAATGTCCATTAATGAGAGAAAAATGGGTGAAAGGGCGAAAGTCTTTCGGTTCATTTGATGCCGTCTTGCCCGATTTGAGGTGATGTTGCTCTCAGGAGACAACGCAGCCCTGAATTAGACGGAAACTGCTGCGCTTCCAATCGCTACGGTATTAATTAATATCATATTTGGTCGACACGATCAAAGCTTTCAGTGTACATCAATGATCAAGCGAATCTGTGTCTATAAGACGCTTTGAAATTGTTCATGAAAGCGCGTTATGGTTGTATACATTTAATTGATTAGATTATACTCAGTGTTGATGAGTGTTTTATTATCTTTGTAGCAGCAAAGAAGGCCATTAAACTTGACTTCAATATTTAGACCGTCTCATTATAACGACCATTTGTTTTCGCATGGGTTTCAATAGCCCAATTTTCAGTATTTCAATTTTATAATGAAACTATTCGAACGGTTTTTTATTGTCCCAATGGAAGTCCTAATATCTAGTTTTTACTGTATACTTGTTCTTTGTATTTGGCCAAAACATCTTGAAATCACGAATGGTATAAATCTTGTGTTATTGCATACTTGTTGCAATGCAAAATGTCTTCACCACAACCAAACAAATTCGTATGAGTGTGATATATTCTATACATTTGGAAGCCACGATCGACATAAAAAATGTGTCAATAAATTGATGATAAAATAGTTCAGTTTTCACGCTGGCTCCATAAAACGTTCATTTTATTGAAATGGACCAATTTTGAACAAGTTTAATATGGTCATAGTTTAGAGGCAAGATTGAAATAAACCATTCCTGGATAAGATTGGGTAAGTTAATGTCAGCCAAGTTATGGTTGAGCTTGAAATAAATTGAGTTGAAGTTGAAAGTAAGCGTGAAGTATTCTGTACACATTGGTTTTCAGTCTGTGAATCATTTAAGTATACAAAAGATATGCTTCATGTTTCGTTTTTTTTTTACTGTGACATTGTTTTGTTTAAGCATTACAGTGTAACGTCTACAAAGCGACACCCTTTGGAAGAAGCAAAATTATGTTGTTGTTGTTGAGAGGTTGTTGCCCTAGAGAGGAGTTTTAGTTAATAGTTAAATCGCATAGTGAGAAAAAACATGTTTTTGCTGAAGGGAGGTTTTTGCTCATGAGTGGGCAGCTCTGGAGAGGTTGCTCTGTACAATTTGGTCATACGATAATCCGATTATACGAGCTGTGCTAAGTTGGCAATCCATTGGAAATTAGACATTCCAGAACATTGAATGTCGTGCCAGTAGTAGCTTTTTGTCTGAAAAAAAAGCAAACGGACAATATAACGTAAAACCATTCCAAAGCCTTCGAATTGAAAATATTACAATTTTGATGTCGGTTGAGAAAAACTAGCACAGCTATGTATTCATTGTATTTTTATACTGTATAAATTCTACAGTCTGATAAACATACACTAGATTATTAACACTACAGATATTGAAAGATTTTTATACATAAAACACCATAAAACCTAAATGAGCGAAAGAGATCATTGACAGTATTTGCTTAAGTGCTCGAGTGACATTTTATTGCTGTATAATGAACGATCTGAGATATTGAAGAATTTTTATATTCAATATTTACACCATTTCTTTATACGAGGTTAATTTGAGTGATCAAATGTCGGCGTCTCTTCTACTTTGCTTTCTTAGAGTAGTTCCGATATTTATCTTATGTAAAATTCTTATTATTTGTCATTCGTCCGGGGATATTCAGAAAATGGGTGTCTATTTCATGTTGAGCTCTTGTCAAATTGAAATACCATAAATATAGGAAACCTGTGATATGCGAGAAAAATGTACAACTTGTTAACAAGAACACGCGTTACAATTTGACGACTCATTCTTTCCTACGTAAATTTGTCTCCATAAGCGGATATGATTTAGCTAATACCTGATATCCCGTTGAGATATTATTGATAAACAGAACTGCTGCACGTTTTTACATAAACTGTATGTACGCCCGAAGACTGCATAAATGACTTATTTTCAGTGTACGGCAGGCACTTTCATTTTGTCACTAGCTCCTTAGTAATCTCAATTAATTAAACTTAATTATGATGAAACCATTGCTTATTGGAGGATCAATCTAGTCAACGAATGATATTTATTATAGTATATACAGTCATATCCGTGAACGTGCGCGTTTCAGGTAAGAGACTAAGTATGACTTTAATTCACAGAAATTAGCTTTTATTTAAATGTATATTCAGTTACCTATATCAATAAGCGCGCGGTAATGAGCGGCCGTTATTTACGAGTTAATACAATTGACTATGTATGGCAGACTCAACACCCAGTCGATAAGCAATATGCATGTTTTGTACCATCTTTTTCGATGAACATTATTTCTCTTCTAGACTTCTTCGTTGGGAAATCTAATCTTTGATTGATCTGTGTCGTAATTACCATAGACCGGAACTTATCGGTTGAAACAATATTTCTTCGCAGTTGTTACAAGGTTCTGCAATTTCAGGGGATGTCGAATTAACGAATGTGTTTATAATGACACTTTATCGCCCATTGTTTTATTTTCCTGAGTTGAAACTATTTATGTTTATCGTATTCATTTATCATGGTGTATAAATATTATCAGATAATTTAGTTCATCAATCATTCCGTAATAAGACTTTAAAAGATTATCACGTTGAAGCAGAATCTGTTTTTACTTTACTTGTCTGAGAAACATTATATATAAATTACTGTAAGCCCTCACTTAGTGATCAAGTCCATTTTAAGTCCGCCTTATTATTACCCCCACTGATTTTAAGACCGGTTTTCAGTCTTGCCTCTATATTTTATATTATAATGCGACCATCTCATTTTGACCGTTTTTTTTTTGTCTTAATATCAGGATTTACAACCTGTTCTGGGTATTCCCAGCGCCAAACTTTGGCATAAAAAATGTCAGTTTAATAGCCAAGAGCACAATTGATTTGTATTGTTTCGTTGAGCGCTGGTATTGCGACTTCACTTTTATAAACAAACAAAGAGTCCATAACATTTCTAAACAAGTAAACAAGTCTCAGACTACATTAGAAGCATGGACAATTAAAGAGGCGCTAACGAATTATGACAAGCAATGCAGTGTGAATTAAAGTGTCACATTTCTCTTGCATTAGACTGATTCCATTTATTACAACAGCATAAAACAGCAATAAGTGTCACATTGAGCGACTAGGAATAAGTCGCCTAGATGATGTCACCTTCTCTATGATGGTGTCATGTTCCACAAGGGAGATTTACTGGCATTGCTGTTGATTGGAAGTGGTTGCACATTCAGTAACTTGCCGACCTTTATTGCATATGTTATGATGCCAAATATGATTATATTAACTTCCCAATTTAGTTATACACAATGTCGGGATCATCAGGCGAGCTGACATCATGAATTAAAATATTCGTATAGTTTGGTCTTTTACTTTTTTATGTTAATTGATTGTAAATTATGAATATCTACAACCGAAATACTCAGAACTCGTGACTGCTTTTTTATGTTTGGTCATGTATTCTCGTGGCTAAATATATAAATTTATATAAATGATAAATTCAACCCTCTTGAATTAATACCAAATTTAAAGTTTGCAAAGTGACCTCTGTTGTCCGTTTTGGGTCATGTAATCACTAGCTCTTAACTGTTATATGTTCGAATCCCACCCAGGACCGGAAAAGTACAGAGATGAGAAAGCTGTCGAGCTGGTTTACGGAAAGTCGGTTGTTCTGCCCACGTGTACGCCTTGGATCTTCCTCCACCGTTAAAACTCAAAAAGTGGCCAAATAACCCCGACTATTAAACCGCAGAGAAAATGTTTGCGAATTCGTGGTAGGCCCTCGCCAGTGCCATGACGTTGAACCTACGATCCCTGTTTATATTTGTGTTGTTGTCTTACTGATACTTAAAGATGGGTCCAGTTATAACTGAATATAATACTATACTTAAAACATACTTGTATTGCCATGTACCTTGATAATGATAAATAACTGTCTGGCTGTAAGCACAGCGCCCTTAGCAATGTTGAGATGAAGATTAATTAAAATTTAAAAATACCCTACATGAACATGCTACATATAGTTACAAACAGTTTCAAAATCATTACATTGTACGCACAATTTACACTTTTTACACTTTAGTAATATTTGATTTGTACTAAGGTACTTTTACGATTATTAATGATCATTCTATCGTAAAAATGCAGTGGAGCTTTAATGTACTTCATAAGAACCCCGTGTCGCATTTTTATATGTAACCAAAATAAACGGATATGGGGCTTCGAATATACTACTATTTCATCCATAAATCATAAATACGATACACCCACTATCTTCTATCTTGTATTCTTGTATAATATGATTTAACAAAACAGTGTTATACAAAAGATAAATACCCTTATGGCGCTTTCCTACACAACCACGTGTCATAATTCGGATCAAGGACTTGGGTGGATGTACAGTAAAACCTCGATGTTAAGAGCACCTTTAATACCGCGCAAAATGCTCTCAATATTGATATAATTTATGTCAAGTTGAAATATGGAGAAAATAGTGACAGCCGGTACAAAAAATGTGGTCGTTATTATGAGGTAGTCTTAATACTGAAATGGTCGGTAAATGAGGTTAACTGTGCATTTTGATGAATTTGACAGGGAAATAAGCGTAAGAAAAAAAATATACCATGATATATGTACCATATTTAAAACCATAACTGATTGTTCAGCGATTATAATGATCGATCGTATATCATACTTATTGATAATAATTAGAAAAGTTTATTAACGTTTTTGTGCGTAAAATGATTATTTCTTGATAAACATAATTATGTTCAAAACTGTTCACGTAAAAATCTGTAAATAAGATGTTCAGCCATGGAGAAAACAGTACGAAATAAGAATCTCTTTCAGGACTCGTCCGTATATTCTGTAAATTTATGTTTGGCTTTGAATCTTGACGACTCCATTCTGAGATAATTCACAGAAATGTGTTGCTAACTGCGTTTGTTAGGCAACCGTGGTAGTTATAGTTGTAGATAATTGATACAATGATAGTATAACACGCCATGATGGAATCGAGTCTAAAATACTTGATCGAAATGCCTAGTCTACACTACGGTGTGTGTTTTAACAAAAATTGACGACAGAACTAACTGATTCTCAGTTATCTAATTCCTATAACAATCCTGTAATTGCTAAGAGACCAAATGTTATCAATTATATCCACGGGCCGTCCCGCCGTTACATGAAACCGCCATTGAAAGAAAATCTGATTGGTATCACATTAACAAGCTCTTGTTCTGTCTAATGTAACGCCTACTTCGTTGCACCGAAACGCTCGACGCCACCTTCCGGTCTTGGTGATGATACTTCACGAAAATCGAAGATATATCATTATCTCTTGAAAATAGAAACGTTGTGGCTTATGAAGGGAGAATTGGAGAGGAGTTAGCAATATAAATCCTCTCCAATTCTATATCAAAAACGTGAAAATTGATCATTTTTTGCTGTTACTTGACCAAAAAATTCTTCTATTTTTCTCAAAAACATGCCTTCCGTGCTTTGAAGGTACGATTTGTCCCCTAACGGTTCCTTATTTTGGATTTGGCGATGGAGACTTCGGGGTCGGCGCCAAAATTAGGGTCGGTCGGGTGTCTGTAAATACAAATATTTTTGGCCCCTATTCTCTTATTCATTTGTAACTGTATACAATACAAAATGTAATCAAACATAGTGTCTTATTGAAACGAAACAAAACAAAAACAGGCAAACATAACATAAACTGACCAAAATAACAACAATTATATCATTCTCTGCATAACAAATAGTTCGAATAAGTTCTTTAAGTTGAAAAGAACAACATTGTCAATATAAGACACACAAAATTACGCATAATCTTTGACAAAAATACCCTTTTGAAATCATGATCAGAACTACAAAGTTTCTGTCATTTTATTATTTTAATTTCTCCAATGAACTCGAAATTCATAAACATAGTAAATCCCCTCAGTACTAATATTTTGATATTTGATTTAAACGACTTAAAAGATTGTGAAAACGGTCAAACATTTTATTATGCGATTATAACTAATGTTCTATAATTAATCAAGTTAAGAATGTTTAAACCTAACACCAACAAGGTCAATTTCCTTTCGTGTTCACCCAAATAATTATAATATGAATTATATCTAGATACGTTTGTATCGTCTTTAACCCATATATTTTAAATAGGTCAGGTATAAAAATTTAATGAAATTTGCTGGTCATGCTGAACATACGACCTTTTGATGTTATTATGTCGTTCAAAGCTTACACTTTGTACATAAGAACTATACCGAGTCTTTACGTTAAAACTATCAAAACAACCTGATTCCACTTATAAGATTATGTTATTTTTGTCTATTATCAAGCATATTCGTATATCGAAATTCGAAACCCGTGAACAAAGGCCACCCTTGGGAAAGACAAAATGCGGTCTTTATTGACAGATGACCTTTATTCGGAGGTCAGTTTGTCCTAAATAATCAGTGACGGTTTTTAAAGAATGGCCTTTATTTGCTGGGTGGTCTTATTCGGAGGTGGCCGCAAACACAGGTTTGGCTGTATATAAAAGATGACTGTACAGATACTGTTCTCAGTATGTGATGACATACCCTTGTAAGGGGCTTTAACATAAACCTATTTTTTAAAAAAATAAAGGTATCTCGTGATATATTAAAATGAGGAAATACCTTAAATTGTTCTGTATTCCAAATTTATTTATAGAATTAAAATGCCTGGTATTTCATTCTTGCATTGTGACACGTGTGCCATGTTAGTGTCAATGGTCATCAAAGGGATTTAACTCCACAGATTGAAAAAAAATCGTTCAAATGAAAAGGAAAAAATCACGAATCGAGTCCCTTTAAGATATACTAAAATAAATAACCTCACTAACTGCGTGTATTCCATCATTAAGTACTCCACACAAAGGTTTTTGTGGTTATTTGTTAAAGCATTGATAGCGAGATTAATTTAACATCTTTCTTCTTGATCTATCTTTTTATCGGGGTCAACTCTAATGTTATACAACGATCATAATACATTTCTCATAATGTAAAACAAGCTGCTTTCATCGTGTTACATTAAAATTTGAATACACTAAAACAGATCGTTATGATAATAATGATACAAATAATAATACTAATAATAATGTAATAATACCTATCTGAAAAAATGTCACCATGAGGAATTTGTGACGCAAGACGTGGTATTGTTAAGTCAGACTTAACGCCCCTCTGTGAATAAAGGACAACATGTATATATACATAAAATCAACTCTGAAATATATATTGTATGATAGAACATACCAAACTAACATCTTATAAAATACCGGCAATTACATACATCCCCATAATTCATATTTCCTTTTGAAACCTCTGATGAACTTTGATGACCTTATTTTATTGTATATAAGCCAGTCCCCGCTTTGTTAGCCAGTAGAGATCATGACTGATTGACCGAGGGTTGTGGGTTCGAGTCTGGATTTTAACGTAGCATCAATAAGGCCAAACCAAATCGCTTCTATGTTTAGCGTCCACCCTTTGGTCGAAAACCTAACTTGCTATCATGAAAAAACAAACAAGCGCCTATAAAAAGACAAAACAATTTTCTCTCAGATTTGTCGAAAATCATAAGTAACTGACACAAGTGGACCAAAGGGTGCATGTCATTTAATCAAAACTAAAAAATATAATGGCTTTTGTATCTTTTATTTTCTAAAGAATTTGAAGCAAGATAGAATATAAAACGTGAACTCAACAACCAAGCAAAGAAAGAATATTGTATATAGCTGCATCAATTCAATACAGTGATGTATATGCATATTGTATGAACGTACGACATTCACTTACTCATATGAAGTCATTAAATGGCAGCGAAAATGAAACGAGTTAAGACAAAATAAAATAATATGAATTATTTTATGATTTAAAAAAGATTTGTTTGTGTATCTAATCCTGACATCAGTTTTGAATCAACCTTTGCACATGATTACAAAATGAAGGGATGTAATTCGTGATAATCGTAGCTTATAAGGAGCATTGCATAAGGCGAATGAGCGTTGTAGATAACACAGGCCCTGATGAAAAGTACTTTTGAACCAGACACAATGAAACGAAATATAACATGTTTTATTGTTTAATATCTCTTCTCAATAAAGATAACATAGACATGGAAAATCAAGGGAGACCAATTTATGACCAATAATCAAATTATTAATTTGTTACTTCAAACATTGTGAATGTAAATAAACTCGATCTGATCTTTTCAATCAAAACATGTGATAAAATATTTGATAGCTTCGTGTGATGCATGCAAACCCGATATCACTATTTTCTATACATATTTATAAAAAAACTTCAGTATACAGTAAAACTGCCTTTAACGACCACACCATCATTTAAGCAACTTCATCATAAACGCCCACTTATTTTCAGTGATTGACTGTTTTTCATTGGATTCATATTTAAACTTTTAATGTGGCCACGTTAATATTAAGACTGATTCAAAAGGTGGTACTTGTATATGATGTTATATATGTTGGGTGTAATTTTACAGAGCGATCTCAGGGCTCTCATTGGTTCAGTGACGTATGGGATTGTTTGTAGGATAGTTGGACATAAAGTACACCAGTGATTATGCTTTATGTCAACAACTTTTAAAATAACGACATTGTATCATTTCCAGTGGTTAAACTGTGAATAAAATGCAACAACGATATCAGACATAACTCTTCGCGTTTTAAATGCTTTATTTATTCCGTCGATGATGAAAAGCTCCGTCGATATTTATGCGCAATAACTTCTGCTCGATATCTCTATGTTTACACTCGAATACCTTCTTTCTTTATGGCGTATCATGCGTGGATACACATTGCAACTAGACAAGCAAGATGGTCATTACGTAGACCTAAATATATTACCAACATACCGCCTTGAATTGTTTTTTTTTTTAATGTTTGTATGTGACTTATTGTCACTGGGGTTTAACCTCGTTTTTTAACAATTTTTCAGTTATTTACGGCGACCGGTTCGCCTAACCAGCTTTCCTGGACTGTATGCTAACCAGTACTGACTTACCCTTCCTCAAGGAGCCGGCAACTTTTCTACATATGGAGGAAAATCGACACTTTTGTCAATTTTTCATAGAAAGGTATGACCTGCCGTGACCGGGATTCGAACCCGGATCTTCGGGTTACAAGTCTAGCGCACTAACCATGGACCACGGCTGCGGCACAGCCTTGAATACTCTACACACCTCTTTAATTGTGTGAACTTAATAACAACAGAGTATGTATGCCCCGTTGGCTCGGCTTAATATTTTACCCTGAAACTGGTATTTGTAAACCTAAAATATTAAGATATAGAACTTACACTTTTAGTTGAATATAAAACACAAACGTCTATGGTTAAGTTAACAAAGAGGTGGAAGTAAGAGTAGAGTAGAAACTGATATAATGTTCAATTTGATTGTGTTTTTTATCTCTGAAATAGCATTATTGCAAGCATTATAATTACGCTTTATTACCATTATTTCTGTATGGAAATAATTCGCATTTATTTTGGTACGAATTTTGTTTATCGGTTCTATTTTTAACCTTGTACATTTTGGATAGTTCTGTAGTTTCCGTTTTCTATAAAAGACGTTAGGTACATACGGGTTCTGCCACATATGACATAATCGTACATAAGGGTTCTGCCATATATGACGTCATCGTACATGCAGATTTTGCCACATATGACGTAATCGTACATAAGGGTTCTGCCATATATGACGTCATCGAACATGCGGGTTTTGCCACATATGACGTAATCGTACATAAGGGTTCTGCCATATATGACGTCATCGAACATGAGGGTTTTGCCACATATGACGTAATCATACATAAGGGTTCTGCCATATATAACGTCATCGAACATGCGGGTTTTGCCACATATTACGTAATCGTAAATACGAGTTCTGCCACATATGACGTCATTGAACATGTAAATTTTGCCACGTATGACGCTATCGTACATAGGGGTTCTGCCACATATGACATCATCGTGCATATGAGTCCCTTTCTTGTTATGAATATCTAGCGCATTATACATCAAATTGAATAATGGGTGAATGATTCGCTTATAAATGGAGTAAAATAAAATTAAAAATTAGAACACATTATTGTCCGTATTTCACATTATGCTTTACTACGCTTATCGATGAGTAACTTTTAATAGCTCATAACTGTAGTGTCTAATGGTTTTTTTTTCGTACCAAAAAAGTCACTTACGATGAAACTATTTTTGTAGATTTTATGATGATGTTTCGTTTATGTAATTCGAAACATGTTAGATGTTAATCATCATGTGAAAATGGTTTTCTTACTACAAACTAGTGAAATTGTTTCAGATTTTATCGGTGATAAAATTAAATCTATCATGATATGCAATTTTGCAATATCAAAACGTCGGTTCAAACATGTGACACACATGTTATGCAGAAGCAAGCGTAACTTTTTTAAAAAAAATCTTGTTTATTGACAATAATGAAAAGTATTGCCAATTTATCGTTAGTAGTAAAATACCAATTTATGTTAGCTCATTATAAATACAGGTATATGCCATGTCGTGGCTAAAAATGGAAATCTTGAACTTTGAATGATGTCTCTGATATAGTTATACAATATCAAATATGTACATTTTAGACCTACGAACAATCTTCATGATACAATATATTTTGCTAACAACCATCAGCAGCTTTATCATAAAATACGACAATGTTGTTTTAGCCTTGTTGTTTTATGACACGACACCCTGGTCTTCGGAGTCCGGTGGTTTCTGTAAGAAGTGGCAGACTTCATACTCTGTTCACCTGTATATTCAAGTCATGTCTGGGCTTTAACGTCGCACAAACATCAAGTGTTGCTTGGCGTCTTTTCCCGGCTTAACGGGGGAAGACCTCGAGAGCACGCCCGGGTAGAATCGCCGACTTTCGTAAGCTGGCTGGACAGATTCCTCACTTATGTAATTTGTACTCACAGTGGTGAGGGGCTTGAGATTGTTCGTCCGAGGCCAAAACCACTCGACCACGGAGGCCTCTTTACGCTATGTATGTATAAGCTATCGTTTAAGATATGATTAAAGACCCCCAAATAATAGAAACATGGTCTGTATACGCAGTTGGCTATTATTCAGATTTATTTCATAAAATGGCGGCATATATTCACGTAATCCGTTGTTCCTAGTTCGGCTGTGCATGTGTATTTATGTTATGTTTAAAGTTTGTCTTCTCACCAGCATATGATCATTATTATACACTACAGTTACAATCTTATATCACTTTGTTATTTGATACAACATTTTATTGTTTTATGACAAAATGTCACGGAACGATCGGGTTTTTAAATGTATCATTATATACTAATAGTTACCATCAAATTTGGTAATGTTTCCACATTGTATAAATAAAACGTTACACGACTTTCTATAAAACATGAGACATGTTTGTAATGGTAAAAGGTGTAGTATTGTATAGTTCAGAGGTCAAAAGTGTAAACTTGAACATGTATATTTGCATAAATGTTATGAATAATTATACAAAGTTGAACCCCATAGAGAAATGAATAAATTAAATGAGCTTCATCATTTAAATTCCATCTTCAGAAATTAATCTACAGTCAAATATTATTTAACTGTTACCTGTAAATAAAAGCCACCATAAGAATAGATATCACCATTAATGAAATTGCCGAAATTATCCTCTAAATAAAGGTCGATAAAAACTGTATTTCTTCGGTAACTTTTATGTATCTGTTGACACATTTTACTGCTTTACACATATATTATACATCTACATGGATGGAAACCGCGGCCGTGGTTCAGTGGTTAGTGCGCTGGACTTTTTACCCGGGGATCCGGATTCGAAACCCGGTTGCAGCAGGTCATACTCTTCTATGAAATTTTTACAAAAATATCAATTTTCCTCCATATGTGGAGAAGTTGCTAGCTCCTTGTGGAAAGGGTAGGTTAGTACTGTTAGTATACAGTCCAGGAAAACTGGTTAGGTGAACCGGTCGCCGTATATAACTGAAAATTTGTTGAAAAACGGCGTTAAACCCCAGTGACAATAAGTCACATAAAAACAAAACAAACAAACATGGGAGGAAGTCGCCCAACTGGCGTACGGAAGGTCGGTATGCTATTGAAGTGGGTATAAACACACACGCAGAGATATATAATTATGTTTGTGAGTATTATATATGTAAAACTGTAAAATCAGTCAATACATACACATGTACTATATATTGTATAACGCATAATGCTTTTATTGTGGATATGTATGTAATTCAGTGATCGAGTGAGGTAGAGCATTACATCTACTGACCGCTTTTTCTCGAGTTCGAACTATGGGTGCGAAACACATTCTCTATGACGATTTGATTGAAAACATTATAAAGGTTCTTCATCCCTTATCGTGATCACGTGAACTCCACGGCATCAAGTTGGCAGTTACTTTGGGATGAGACGGTTAGAACTGGTACAGAATATAGGAGACCTGGTTGATACCTCGCCGGCAACTTTTGTTGGACAGTATTGAGGAAATACATTCAGCATTTTAGTTATAACCTTATTTTTAAATAAGCAAACAACGATGTGTCACCATTTATTTAATTGTTTAATAATTTACAAACATTAAAAAACAGATGTTATAAAAGAAACCAGGAATTTGACAATCGACACCAGCCAATGTGTGTTCTTTAGCAACAAGATATATTAAACCACGCTAGGCCCTTAATGTTCCAGTAGCGGATAAATAATATATATTACGAGACTTCACAATGTTATATACCACTTGGTGAACTTTTGAGATAGCTTGATTTCTAATATTTGAACTGTTCAATATTGCAACAAATTGTTACATATACAATCCTGACAACGTACGCGAACAATGACACGTGTGTTTTACTTTACAAATCTTCAATGATAACATATCTAATATGATGGGAGGGATATCCTTGTGTACATAATTCTCCTTTAGGGAAAATATCCACCAATCCATTAACAATGTAACTTGTTCCTTACATGCAGCTGAGATACAATATTTTTTCATTGAAGAGTCGAAATATGACATTTGACGTTTGCGCATCATATTGTCACCATTCTAAAATATCTTTATTTAACAACTGCGTGCATCAGAAGTTTTATCCTTAGGTTTACACCCACCTCGATAGTATTTATCATTCAGCGACAGTACATTGACATCTTGTGCTCGTATAATGTCGTGTCAGCATTTATTATTTAATTTCAATTACGCCTCATGAGGTCATTATCAAATGCGCTCACTTGCACGCGGGTTTCAATCAACCAATTTTGGCGAGCATTAATTGCTGCCACATTTCTTAATCAGTGAATCTTTTGAAACGTGTAGATGAGCCCTCCATACAACAAACTGTATCATCATTATTAGATAATACATACATTAATGACTTCAAGTTTAACTATTTATCTCTTCGAATTCCAAACTGTTCGATCTTTAATCCACAAGCATCAATAAATCAAACAATCTAATCGATGTACGTCACTGTAGATTAAAGGTTAGTCAGTGCTTTGATGGTAATAAATTCTATAAGGGGATGAAACTCTAGATATATGATAAAAGTTTCCGTAAGGTCAAGCTCATTACAATTTATACTAATTACTGGTTCATCATAATGTAAAGGTCACGTGTATCGGAGATTTTTATAGTGTACTTATTTACTATAATTGCTGAAGTCTTTAGATATGCCGATGAAATCAGATATACATGATTATATCTCTGTCCTGTCATCTCCTCCCTATCTCCCTTTCCAGCTCTTCTTCCCTCTCTCACCTTCCTCTCTCCCCCTTGTCCCACCCATTTCCTCCCACCCTCCACTTCTTCCATTGCCGTGTCATAAATATACTGCATTGCATAATAGACAAATTATATTGACGGATATAGAATAAATACTACTACTGAACAAAACAAAATACACAAGCGTTTCACGTGGACTTATATATTCAATTTCACTACCAAATGAATTGGTTTGTATTCTGCAAATAACAGACTTAGTTTTCTTTTTAAATTGTATTTACCTGTATTGTGGCTGATTATACGCACCGTTTTATCTCTTGGTGGATATTTCAACTTACTTATCCCTGCATGTAATTGATTTTGATTAATTCTGATGACATTAAGTCAAATTTGGTGCATAAATGTAAAGACTTGGAAACTGTATGACCGCCAGAGCCAAACGATTTTGACAACATCGACTTACCTTAAACCAGCCAGATCATTTCTTGAATGGCTTGTCTTAAAACCATTGGTATGTGAAATATAAAGTACTCGATCTTGGAGAGGTCCACACAAGAGTAGTTACGAATCATATCTACGTAGGATACTTGCTAATCTCAATGTCACATAGAGTGTAAAACACCACGTATAACTGTCACACAAACGAAGTCAATGGCGCATACAATTCTGTTTTAAATATATCAGCCGTTTTTTAAATATTTACTCTTCGTCTTTTACCGATTAAAATGTCGATGAATACAGAATTTTTTTAAAACCTGTATACAAAGTTATTCTTAGGAAAGTACTCGCTGAAATATTGACTGACTCTAGGCAACTCTATTCTATGGCTAAAAGACGGTCATTATAAATGCAGACATGTCTCTAATTATCACAATTTACATCTGTGTGCTTAAAATTTTAGCCTTTATTGATTGCGTTCATTATTAGACTAGGATAAACAACTTGTATAAGAAATATATATACTGGTCTTTTCTGTGAGATTGTCTCATTGCACGGCCGGCCTTTGGCACAGAATTGACAGTATATACCATACTAGTATGCAAATATTGGCTTGAATGGTTGTAACTAAATGTTGCATAATTTGTGATTGGTTCTAGGTCAAAACACATTGAAAGGGGAACAGCAAATCATAATATACTATATAAATATAGTAAACAAGCGAATGCACTGAACGACCGTTTTCCAAATGCTAGTTTATTGTGTTTTTATTTTTTGTAGTATAATTTAGATTTTCACATTTCTCAATGGTCCGTTAAGATGACAGTGAGGTCAAAGTTGAAAGTACTCGTAGTAGATGTACGGTTTAGTTTAGAATTATAATTTATGTAAATTTATACTCTATCTCCCCGCTTAATAATTTTCCATTTAAATATCAAGAACTACACTAAAGAAGTACATTAAAGAGCACACTTATCTAATTCCAATTAATCCTTTATACATGAGTTTAAGCTCTTGAATGTAAGTGTCACTTTTACGATGAAATACCAGTCCTGTAGTAACAACGAATTTTAACGCTCTGAAAAATAGATTGTATCCGGCATAATCTCAAATTAATTTGAAAGTATAAGCTACTTTTCATTTATTTAAGACTACGCGGTATTGTAAATAATACCGTAAACATGTAAGAAAGTATGTCCACTTATTTAATCATGGGAACTATATTTTGTTGAGACATTTTTATCCGCTAACGTAAGGATACTATGCAGAATCATGCATCAATATTTTAGTTTGCCTTCAAACCCTTGGTGCATCAATTGAAACTACGGCAGACACAGTAGTTAATAGGTTTGTATTTTATTTAATAATACATACATAAATTCGTGTTTTTTTAATCGAAATAAACTTATAATTATCATACCGTTCTAATCCCCGAGCCACTGTAACAATTATTAACTAATTCGATACACGGCCACACGCAGTAATCGGTTTATGACGATCCTTAAATGCAGACCCAGATACATGAATCTTTAGTTCATGTATTTTAAGGAAAATGAAGCATTTAGGAGAAGGTAGGATCTCTGTGTGTTTGTGCCATTTTTATGATGATACTTGTACCCATCTATATCTAAACGATTTGTGGACTTCTTTTTCAGGTATCGTGTTGAAAAGACTTATAAGCAAGATGTTATCTTCAAAGAAAACACTCCTGACCATTCTACTTGTGTATCTAACTGTCACAGCCTATTGCGCTGATATTTGCTCAAATTCGAATCCAGGTGGCGCTTTATGCACTTGTACCACAACACCAAGTACATTCTCCTACGACTGCAGAGCAAGACAAATCACGGATGTCCCGTCTGGTGTCACGTCAGATGCTACAACTTTGTAAATACGTTTTTTTTTTCACTATCATAATCAAATATATCCATGTATGTAGTAGTGAATATCTGCCGCGACCGTGGTCCAGTGGTTATTGCGCGCTGGACTTGTAACTCGGAGACCCGGGTTCAAATACGGACCGCGGCAGTTCATACTCTTCTATGAAAATTTGACAAAAAAGCATATTTTCCTCTATGTGCGGGACAGTTGCCGGCTCATTGTGGTAGGGTAAGTAAGTACTGGTTAGTATACAGTTCAGGAAAACTGAGTAGGTGTACCGGCCGCCGTATGGAACTGAAAAATTGTCGAAAAAACGGCGATAAACCCCAGTGACAATATCACATAAAAACAAAACAAAGTGAACATCTGTGTTAGCAACCTCCGCCCAGTAATTTAGGTCTTTATATTGTCAGTCGTGAATTTTACTAATTAAATAAAAACAATTATTCCAAAATGTCATGCAGCCTTTGATTGATTCGTAATTTCTTTAATGTAAGAGATTGAGAGACGTCTTACTGAAAATTTGCAAATTAAAGCCAATCAGTAGATCTTTTAAATGAATATTCCAATCTGTCTTTGGTTACCATCCGAACGGAGGAAACTTGCGGGATGAGGCCGTATATAGTATCATTTAATACAAACCACGACCGGATAAGGATTGGATTTAATGAAATACAATTCCGTGCATCGTGAATCGATAACAAATTAGATCGTTCAAATTAAATTGAGAAAAACTGTCATGATTATCATCGGGATTAGTCAAATAGCAAACAAAAACTTTAATGTTATTAAATGCATTCATTATCGCATTGCTGCATCATATATAGTAAGATTAGGACCGCAGATTAACTCGAAAGCCGTATATTAGTGTCAGGCAATCAATGAACTTGGCTTTGCTGAGACGTTATGGAACTTCAGAAATAATTTCAGAAATATGCCAGTTCATTTAACATAGTAGTATGCGTGTATCATTATTTATCATATAAACTCACCTCTCCCAGCAGTGCATAAGTTCACCGCGCAGTGTCTTCTTTATCATTACCATTGTCAGGACTTCTACCAATGCTGAACAACGGAATATTTTAGGCTATCCTCAAAGAATTGTTGGTCTGCATTTAAAAATCTCAGACCCCCATTTTTAGCAATTTTTTGCAAAAAGTGTCCTTTGTTCCATCATTTCGTTTTCATTGCAATCAAATGATGTTAACTGATTGCTAAAAGTATAGGTCGCGTAACCGCAAACCAACATAAAGTCGGCCTTATCTACTGCGTGTTTTTATTGTCCGCTGTTTTCTCTTGACGTTTTATGTGGCTTATTGTCGTTGTGGTTTACTAACCAGCACTAACTTACCCTTCCTCAAGGAGCCGGCAACTTCTCCACATATGGAGGAAAATCGACATTTTTGTCAAATTTTCATAGAAGTGTATGACCTGCCGCGACCGGAATTCGAACCCGGATCTCCGGGTTGCGAGTCCAGCGCACTAACCACTGAACCACGGTCGCGGCTTGTTTTCTTTAGAGTTTCGCATTCAAAAGCGGAAGCATCAGTTATACCCCCAAATGGCTCTGTTTCAAATTCATTCGTAACTTTCACATACACAGATCACTACAATAGAAGAAATCATATTTCTAAAGAATGATTATCAAAACTGTTACCATGACAACGAAATCTTTGGCTAAATAGATCTTTTTATTTTGTGAATTGATTGAATACAATGTAATCTTTGTTGTTATACAAACTGAAGTTGACTATTGTCATTCCAAATGGTAAATTTAATGCATTGTAAAAATTTCCAAATCAGAATTTTGGCATATTTGAATTAACTTCTATCATTGAAATATACTTCATAAAGACGACTTCTTTTAATACTAAAACAATATGATGTTCAATCATGCTCTTCGGCATGTGAGAGTCTTCGCAAACAACACAAAATACAATATGTTCTGTGTTTAAGCTTTATGTTTAATTTCAGACATAATGTATATAGTTTGCCGAGGACCTATTTGTATTTAAGCTTTATGTCTGCCGAGGACAACCTATTTGGCCCTGAATCATAGTTATTATAATGGCTATTCACATTTCATCTACTTTATAAAGCTCTTTTATTGTTATGTCCACAATTATTAGAAAACGGCATACAATGATGGAACATATTTTGTCTAATCAGATTGATATGTTTATTTGTAGAAACTTGTCTAACAACAAGATCAGAGGATTGTATCAAGGTCCATTCAATCAGCTTAGAAAACTGGATTTATTGTAAGTAAAATTTTATCTGCAATTATATCTGTGTCAACAAATTTATCCGACTCATACTGTCAGAAAAGTGATACTCACCAACAAGGGGGATAACTATTACTGAACTTATATTCGACAACTTTTTGATAATTTCCCTTTGAAGCTTGCGTTGCATTAGTTATTTTTCGTGTATAAAATGTCTACCGCATGAATATCAAATGACATCTTGATACTTTCAATAAGAACAAGCCAATCATTGTCACCGCCATCACTTCTGAATTTCTAGATCATGCAAAATGCAGATATAGCTCTTTCATGTACAAATGAGATTTCAGCAATAATTTTGGTTATATAATGGCCGTCATATGAAAGTAACCATTAAGTAATGTTGGTATAAAATAGACAATGCGCAAGTAATGGAGATAAATTTAATTCTAGAAATAGCCGAAACAGTTCATGATATGGTTTATTGTTATCCATTATTGACCATAAAATTGCTGTATACCATTAAAATTTCATAGTCAGCATATTAGGCCAAACTAGAAGAATGTTTAGGATGGTTACTTTCGTATGACGGCCAGTATATATTTAAATTTAAGAGCTACCTTATGGTGAAGTTCTTATTCAATACTAACAATAACAAAAGCTTTTAGGATTTATTTTTGATTGTCATTACAACTATCGCAGTTTTATTTCAACTTGAAGATGCAGGACTTTGTAATAAAATTAATACTCATGTCGATAATACATTCAGTAGTAAAATACTAGTAAAATAGTTCCAGTTGTTGCGCATGCGCAGACTTGAAACAATAATTGGCACGAACAAACCTGCTATAGGACATTGTACTTGTTTTTAGTCAGGCACATATAGTAACACCAATCCCTCATATTGAACTAACACGTGACTTACAACTGATCATGTTTCTATATCATATTTTTCAGGTATCTCCAAGCTAATAATATAAGATATATACAGCCTGGTACATTTAATGGAATGATGAGTTTGACACAATTGTAAGCTATTCGTTATTTCTTTGTCATTTTCTGACTAGTGTTTCCTGGCTTGTCTCACGTTAACGTTGTGGGTGTCGTGGCTGAAAAATGACCTTTAGAAAGTATTAACCAAATACCGTGGCGTGACGGCCTTCTGAGAATCATGCAATGCGATTAATTTTACAAAATTATATTTCCCCCTTATACATAATGTTCTTTCTTACGTCATAACAACAACATGAATGTGGATAATATCTAAAAAATGATGATTTTCTGAAAGAAAAATGATTGTGCTACATGAATATGAAAAAAGTGAAATTTGACCCCTTAGATTGGAAATCGCACAGCAGCACTCAAATAATGATTCGATAAATACATGACTGATTTGTTAATCGAAAAATTATGGCATACTTTTACAGTTATATACCCTATTCTTGTCTATTTTATACATATCAGCCATTTTCTGCTAATGGCCGCCATTTTGATATTATTTTAATATAAATAAATTATATAAAGTCACGTGAGTAAATTAATATAATGAAAAGGTAAAAACGATTATTCGTGCAAAGGTTCTAAGATCGTTTATATTTGGCCATGGACAAAAACATTACATCTCAGCCAGTCAGACAGACGTATAATTTGTATAAATATGAAATTATTTCTAATTTCAGAATATTAAGCAGCAACCAGATTACAGAAATACAGCGAGGCGTGTTTGATCATTTACCGGCATTAGAAAATCTGTAAGTTAAATATCTTTGAATTTCATTCAGCGTTAATAAAGTCATCAATAAAAAATATTTAGTTGTTTTTTAGTTATCAGACCCGAACTTTTGACAGTGGGTTGGCAGATAGGGATTTTATTCAGATGTTGTACCGGAAAAAGAAAGCTGGGATAAAGAACATTTTCTAAAAAAAAAAACATTATAAAATAGCCGGGGATATTTAATTGAGTTAGTCACGTAACAGCAAACCAACTTGTTTTAAGAATGACCCACTGTCGTGATAATAATAACTTGATAGTTTAATAGTTGTTACTGATTAGCATTGTGCATTTATTTACCTGTATTGATTACATTAATTTGTCTTCTTGTTTCTTCCAATTTTCTCTTATTGTTTCCTTTCTAATCCTGTCCAGATAAAAACTTTACCGTTCTAATTTTACAGACTAATTATAATATTTATAAAGATTATCTAATCAAATTTAGAAGGAATTATATAATAGGAATTGATTTTAGTTCCCATAGTAACATAAATCCGGATAATGCATTAACTGATTGCTAAGTTTTGTTCGTATTTATTGCTTTAATGAATAACTCACCTGATGATTATATGTCCAATAAATTCATAGAACACTAGAGTCATTTATTCATTACATGATGTAAGGTGCGGATGTTCTTATTGAGATACCATGAGTTCATTTGATTTTATTTTAGTATTGTTTTGTGCAGAAAATCAACATTCAGGCACAATTTATTTATCAAAACCACTCAATATATCGATAAAATGTTCACATAATTTCAGACTGTGTGGGTGTCCTAGTATTTCCGCTATATGTTAAATTGATAATGCGGCCACATTAACATAAGACCAAATCTCACTGAAAAGTACTTTTAGGGGACTGTATTGTAGTGAAGTGTCTGGTACCACATGCTATTATACCGAATTTAAGATATAAATCATTTACAAATTGACAGCACGGAAAACAAATTAAAGCAATTGAATACTCTGGGTTTTATGAGCAAAAAACTAACACAGTTATATAAACTTCCCATTTCTTTCTTGGATGGATACAATTACTGATTTGCTGAGTACTTGTGCATGATATATACTTTTAAATGTTCCAGAGATTTGTCTCAGAATCAGATTAAAACAATCAACAGATACGCCTTCTTTACGCTGCCTAGTTTATCTCTCCTGTAAGTATCCCTTATTATTTTCATTTTAACCCTATCTTCTGTATTATTAATATAAATATATAAAACATTCATGCGTTAATCTACGATAAAACGCAGCTGGCTGTTCTGTTGTGCCCTTCCGTTTGTAATCTAGTAATTACAATGATCAATGACGTCACGGACTATTTATCGAATCTTTAATTGCCTGGCGCTCCCGAGACGATGATTTTATACTGTTGTTTTGATTCGAGGTTCAGAATAACCGTATTAATAAGCAGAACAGTATTGACGCTTTACGAGAAAATCGGTGTTCGAATTAGTATCATCCCTACTAAAGTACATAGTAACGAAAATAGCTACTCTTTCTTGGATGTAGATATTCAACTTACGTAAGCTACTGACACAAACAACTTTGATAGCTTGATTTCTTTTTGCGTCAGGTTGATATGCTTACAGCGCTATATTTTATTAAAGAGATATCCATTATGTTCCCATATTTTATCAAGTGATAAAACATGGCCTGGAGTACGGCTGCGCAAGAAAATTATATCACAAGTACACAATAAATCATTAACATTTCTCAGGGATTCAAATGGCATCTTTTTTCAAGACATTCTGGTCAACATCCTCAGTAAAAAGATAGAGAAAAATACAAAAAAACGATATGCGCACAAAAATGCGCAATGGAAACTTTTCATTTTCTTCATGTAAAGTTTAGTCTCTCCGGTGCATATTTCGACCGTTCCACAACATGTCTGGCCACTAAGGACGGTAATTCGGATTTCTAAATTTTGAGCATACAATTCTGGTGATATAATTCTGAACCCCGTCTATACGTTGACTTCAATTATCAAAAAAAAAATTGTACGTTAATACAATGGTTACCAACATCATTTGCTCCTATTTTTTGTGAATAGAGAAACACTTATATGTAGATTTGTCAAAGGTTGACAAAAATAGAAAGTTGCTTTCTGCATAGCTCTCGCTATATCATTTATCTGAAAATGGCTCTAACATGTCTATTGAATTGTATTTTGTACAGTAATAGGTTGATGTATTAAGTAGCTTCGTATTATTTCGCTACCTTTATGCAATTATTACACACTATGCTGTTATCAATGTGAAAATTGCTCATATTGTTTGCTTTTGTATCAAATGTTCGGCGTTTGTACAGTTCATTTGAATATTACGATTATGCATTGTGGAAAGTCAATCCAACCTGCAGTCTTTGTATAACATCGGGTTCAACGCCGTTTTTTCAACATTTTTTCTGTTATGTTCGGCGGCCGGTTCACCTAACCAGTCTTTCTGGCCTGTATACTTACCGGTACTAATTTAACTTTCCACAAGGAACCGACAACCTCTCCATATACTGAGGAAAAATCAACATTTTTATCAAATTTTCGTACGAGGGTATGACTTGCCGCGACCTGAATTTGAACCCGGATCGCCGGCCTTGTACAACAACCAGTAGAATAGAATGTTCCCCATGATCCTGATTGTAGTTTCGCCCAACCACGATTTTCGAAAGTACCACAGTTACAACGGTATTAGATAATCATATTTTGAAATTCGTTTAATCATCATTGTACCTCGGACTTTTTATCATCGTACTTCGACCTTTATGGCTGGCGAAAATTGCCGCAATTGTCCAAACAGCACGTCGTAGCTTGATCTTGGACAATGTAACGTGAAATAAAAACATCAAAAACCAAACAATTTACTTACAGCCATATCTGTATTCAAATGCGAACAAATACAACAGAAGGATTATTGTAAAGAATGTGATCCCCTTTTTTGAGCCATTTAAAATGAGCCGGGCTTCGCATGGAGGTCATATTCTTAGTAGCTCTTTGCTGGCCTTTGTCGGTAGGTTTAACTCTACAACCAGATTGTATGTGAAGTCATTTATTGTCTGTATTTTAGGAACCTACAGTCAAACCTGCTTACGTGCGGCTGTGAAGAGAAATTGTTACAGGATTTTTTCAAGTTACGAGGTTCTCAGTTATCAGTTACCAATGCCATATGTACAAATTTTGATATGGAATTAAGTGAAGTGCCAAGTAGCAGCTTTCCAGCATGTGACGGAGGTGAGATACGTATTAGTTTGGTTATATAACTGCGAGCAGATAAACCAAAAAATACCACCTCACCATGGAGACCACGTTTGTCCGGAACGGGTTTTTAATATCATCTTTATATTTTAACTCATGAATGAGAACTCCCCAATATTCAGGCCTTGTTTTGATCTAATAATGGCCATACCATCAAGTTTAACTGTATTGATAACTCTGGTATTCAATGACTGCCATCTGATGAAGACTTCTTTTCGAGATTATACACAACGTTTATAAAAAAAATCAACGTTATGAAACATGGTCCATAAAACAATTTTTCTAGTTGTATTTTTTCATAGACTGAGTGGTAATAGACTGGGGTTTTTCATCGTACTATCTATTGCGGCTTTCTTAACATTTTGTCAATTATCATACCTTCTCAGAATACCATTTTATTTTATTTTGTAATAAAAAATGGTCACGTGATACATTCGTTGTATTTCCGATCATTTTGACAGCGGATAGCACAAATTATTTTACATCAAGTCAAAGTCAAGTCAAAACATTTGTTTGCACGAACAAGTAATTGTTCATAGCAACAAATATACAATTGACGGTGAAAAGTATAAATACATGTGAAGGATATGAAATCAAACAAATATATAAATACACTACAATCATGATACTATTCAGTTAAGTAAAATTAACTATAGATATACAAAAACATCAATATTTCTATTCCTTATAGCATTTTAATTAATACATCAATGTATCTATTCTATATAACATTTTAATTAATTTCCACTTCTTAAAGAATTAGCTAATTGAACAAATTTTGCTAATTTTACTATAGTTGTTTTGTTTGTAAAATTCATCAATAATTTGAATTTAACTATTGATGGCCATGAATGAAAATATTTCGGTAATAAATTTACTCTTATATTTCTATAAGAAGGACAAAGTAATAAAAAGTGATATTCAGTTTCTATCATATTCATATTACATTTCGTCATTCATATTACATTTCGTATTATTGTTTGTGAATGTTGTTGCCTCATAGCAGCAAGGAAATTATTTTGCTCGTGGTTACATTCGATGTGTTACACATAAGTGTCTTACTTCTATTGTATAAATCGATATAGTCAGAATACAGATCATTATAAAATCATTATAATTTTCTATTTTGTTTAGTATATTCATTTAAAATTTCAAACATAACTTAATATGTTCCATTAATGTATTCTTTGGAAAAAGACTGGCTAAACTTTGTAGGACTACATTCGTATCAGGTTACATTTCTTACAGACTTATTACGAATGTAAACACATTTGTATCTAGTAAAATGAAACATCGGCATCGATCACATTCGTCACAAAATGCGTTACATATGCGCCTGGTTTCCGCAACATATGTGATCATATTGGTATCTCCGGTTGCATATGAATTTGGTGCTTCAATGCTTTGTTCTTGTACTTGCGTTTTATTTTAGATTACTATAGCAAAACTGTATCCCAACATTTTGAAAAGTTTTTTTTTGTTTTGTTTGAAGTGTGTCACTATGATCATGAAAGTTGGGACATCGATGGAATAGAAGACGGCAGTACTATTTGTAATGTGTACATTACTGGCATGTTTAAGCATGTCACTATTGGCTTATTTTTTGCATTTGGCATGCTACTGTATGATATAATTTGGCATTATGTCACAGACATATTTCCACTTTATGTGGTTGGTGTCCTGCTAGTAACTTTGTTGGCATACTGCTGCCATTAGTATACAGCTATGGACATATTTTGGCGTATATATATATAGGCATACTGTTGTTAACATATATTGGCATGCTGCTACTGACATTTTGTAATTGTATATTAATATTGACGTACATACTCGTATGCAGGCATTATGTTTTGCGTATTGTGCAATTGGTATGTCTCTCGAACGCTTCTCCTATAAGCATGCTATTTAATTGTATCTAATTTACACATCCATTTGATTAATATTTATTGTATCTATTTTTGAATTCATTCATATGACAAACCAGGCTGTTGTATATTTACAGTTGAGATTACATAAACATGTTATATAAGGGATCATATAATTATAGATTGTCATTCGTCATTGGAATACATGAACTAGTTTAATTGTCTGAATGAATAGACTAATAACATATATGCACCGTGATTCTAATATGAATACTGAATGTTTTTGTTTCGGCATTAAATGAGTAATTAATGATTAGAAGTTAAAATTGTATGATTTGAGTTGACGCATGCGCAGTACTCATGTTACTTACAAGTATTTTATATACATTCTTGGAAAGTACTACCTATTTAGAGGATGTGGAATTATATTTAATAGAAAAATATTTCATTCTTTAAAAGTTCAAATCTGAAAAAATGCATTGTTCTTACAAAGTAAAATTTAATCATATTAATATATCTATTTGACCTGTATAAAGAATAATTTGGACCTCACCGCTTTGAATTCAAATCCCACCCGAGTCCAGACAAATTTTATTTGTGAGAAAGCTTTCCAGCTCGCTTGCCAAGTGTATGCCTTGGACCCTCCAAAACCGTTGCAACAGGAGACTCCTGGTTGTTGGTAGGATGATAAACCCAAGTGAAACGAGAATATTCCTTATAAGCTGCTGCAAATAGTTACAACGTTAATTATTACGTACTTACTTTTTACAGGTGATCAGCAACGGTTGTTTCCTAGCGATTTGTCGTGTTATCAGTGCGCTGGAGCTAGTGGACCCAGGGACTGTGCAACCGGGAGCGTTAGAAAGTGCACCGGAAATACGGTAAGATTGCCTGTTGTTTTTCGTTCAGCACGCCTCATTTTTCATTACAAACTGCCATTCTTATATTATGTACTGATGGAACCACAAGATTGCACTGCTTGAATGTCAATTCTGCCATGAAAAAATTAGACTGTCTTCCACAAAAGTGCCATTGTAAGACTTTAGTCGGTTAGCAGTTATATTTCCTTAACAGTAAATCGGCAGTCGCATAACAAATGTAGTGTGTAGACATACATCAAGCTACCAAGTCCTTCCGAGGTCAGATGGAGATACGGAATTGGCCGAACTATGCCGAATGGTCGCTTGTCGACCAAGAATCACGATAATTCGTAATTACACAATTCGAGCCTGACTTGAAATAATTAGCAAAAGAATACCAGCAAAATGTCTCTTGAATGGTTTTGTACATACAGACATGTATTCATAAATGTAAAAAGTGTCCTCGTCTGATGACTTTGGAGCACGATTCAAACTTGATTACGAAATCTATCCTTTGCATCAACAATGGTAAATGCGTTTTTAAATTATAAATTTGTTTTTTTAAAAATGCAGCATAAAAATCCTTATATCACTAAATTTTTTTATAATGTTATCACATGAAAATAGGTATAAATATAAATCTGTAATCGTGTCACATAACCGATACTACAGTAAAACTTCGATATCACGAGCATCGATGCCGCGAGCATCGATATCACAAGCATCGATGTCGCGAGCATCGATATTACGAGTTTCGATGGCACGAGATTCCGGCCTACCTGGAGGAGTTTTGTTGATTTTGTCGGACATGATATACACAGCGGAAAACACGAAAACGCACAATTACAGATCAATAACATACACTGGGCGTCATAAGAAAGTGATGTTGGTATAAAGTAGACAAAGCGCAAGTGATCGGGAGGAAGTTAATCCTGGAAATAGCTGAAACATTTCATGATATGGTTTATTGTTATCCATTATTGACCATAAAATTTCTAGATCAGTATATTAGGCCAAAATAGAAGAACTTTTATGATGGTTGCTTTCTTGTGACGGCCATTATACATATATGTGTGTACTTTATAAATCTACACATATTAAACTCTAACATCAGAGAATACATTTTACGTAAGCATTTCGTATAATTGAGGTAAAAAATCGTTAACGCACATGCACATTATTACAAAGACAGAAAGTATCTGTTTTCAACCACCAAATAAAAAAACTTTCGTGGAAATAATGTCTTATGTAGCGTTTGTGCGAAAAATGCTAACCAGATTAAATGACACCGCATTATATGCTAAGGTTGGTCTTTTCCACATGATAGTCTTTGCCACATGAGATTGTAAACTATGACCTCAAAAAACACCTCGAGTTAGCCTAAAGCTGTATACACTCGTGCTGTCTAATACTGTAAATTGCTATTGTCTTTTGGTGTTGCTAGGTGGAGATGCTAGAAATGGCTGCTAAGTTATTCTAGCGTTTCAATGAGGCCCATTGTGCAAAGACACGTGAAACTAGATACAATACAAAGCTGGCGAAAAGATCAAATTTTGGGCGTTTTAGGAGTGTTGCTTTGACGTCATGTTATCCTGTTCCGTATCAATTATCATGTTACCTAGAATGAAAAACGGTAAAGTCAACACTTTACCAAGAACTAACTTGTCATAGTAGCTATATAGTTACATAGTAGCTATATACGTTTTGTATCGTTTTTAAAAGATCCGATTATGTTCCTTGGAAAAATCCTTTGCATGGTTTTCTTTGTTGCATTTTTTGTGCATTGTGTATACAGTAAGGTGACATGCTTGAAAAAGTACTCTCTGATATACGCTATTTTAGATCTTAACCCATTCAACCAAAATAACAGACGCCACAATAGTGAATAAAAATATTTTTTGGACATTTATATTATTATTATATTTTGATAAGAATTTAAATGTACGCATTAGGACGTGTCGTGGTCCAGGGATTGAGCTATGGATGCCTGGCCCTAAGGTCATCAGTTCGAAATACGGCTTGAAATTGGTTTGTTTATGCTTTATCTCCTTCATTCTCATTTTTACGTTATCTTATTTTTACATTATCTTATTTTTACTCTATCTTATTTTTGCATTATCTTATTTTTACATTATCTTATTAAGTAACTTATCATTATTATCTTTATCATTTTGATGCGCGCTACATGACCATTAGTTGACGATGTACCATAAAACACCACTAAATAAATAAATTGTTCATGCTTATGTCCATATCCAGCCCTGGAACTGGCACAAGTAAGTAGACATTAAGACAGTAAAACCATCATTGAGCGTGTTAGATATAAGTTGTTTGAACGTGTTACACTATCGATGTTATATAAAATATAAATAAAACAAAATATATATATACATGTAAGTTTTCACAAGATACGTAATGGTTTCTTGAAAAACGACCGCATCAAAGTATCAGTTGGTTGGAATCAATTCTGTCTAATGGAACAACATTCTTGCTCAGCAAACTTTAGCATTGATTAACGATACTTTTCAGGCAACATCGGGCGTTAGATTAAATCCAACATCGATTCGAGATATAATACAATGTTGAAAAGAAGTCATCAATTTATGCATTATGTGCAGAGCGTTTTATCTATAATCAATGCAACATTAGGCGTACTAATGCATTTAAAGGGACTTCATCCTAGAATGAGAAGCCTAATAATAAACCATCCGTCAGAAAATAGTAAGATGAAGTGACACTGGAAATTGATCTCCTTTGAGATCTAAAATGTACCGCGAACGCGTTCTCAATTGTGTTTCCTTCCTCAATCAATAATTAAATGAAACTCTTCTGGGATCAAATACACGACATATCCCCACAAAAATATAAACTCCAAACAAGCTGTAATCGTTACTTCCGGTGACACATTACATTAATGCATTTTTCCTGTTTAACACAGCCAATCAACATTACTATATTGGACTATGATTGTGACATTACTATACGCGTGTATATCTACTTATTTTGTTCCGAGATAGCGCTTAATCACAGTCCAAATTAGTTCATAATCACGGGTTACCATCGTACATGATTTGAGATATGGGCATGTAAATGTTGTTTCTGTACGCATGCGCGAATGACAGGCAATTTGACTGGTATTTTGTTGTTTTAGTAGAATGCACAACTTTTGTAATGGTACTTAACGCCCGCGCTATCTAAAGTTAAACACATGACTTCATTTTCGCCTTGTTTTATATCACTAAGAACAAATGATTCAAGGTAGAAGCAATTATTGTTAAACTTGATGGAACACAAAACATCAATACTAATGGCTGTATCGGGTCTTTTTGCGTTGCATTTTCACGTATTGTCAGATAATTATTTTTGTCTTTCTTTGTTTATATATGCTGCATATATACAGTTTCCCTATAGTTATGGATAAACATGAGAATGAATATATTTTACATGAATGTTGCATGTAGAAAATCCTAGTGCACTCTCTTGTCCGCAAAAGTTGTTTCAAATGTTAGACAAAAAATATCCAAGTGAATTTACTCCGTATCTTAATAATCAAGATAGATCGACACTTACACGCATATTTGGTATTAATGTAACCTTTTCAACAGTTATTTTTATTGTCAGATTTATAATCAAATGGATTTGGTTTGAAAACCTGTAGTTCAATTAGTGTTATTTACGTACTCCAAATTTGGGAACTTAAAAATGGTATCTTATTAATATAACTGCTCGCATTACATTGTTGAAAGTCTAGAAAAAGAGAATGATCAAGAACTAAACGACTTCCGCAAATAAGAACAGAACGTGACTGCAGACAGTTAGTTCTTGCGATATAGTTTCTATTACCACGTTAGAACTAGAACTATCGCCATAGTAACGTATATTGACGTTTTGCTAGTGGATACATACGCTGTCAAGCAAATCTAGCCCTGCTTTGCTCTATGTCGGACCGATTTCTGTTTGATGTAAGTAATAATTATTCGTTATTGTTCATTTCATCCTCCACGGACTTATTAATGTTAATCAAATACTGCTTTTTTCGAGAAAGGTTTGGATGCAACCAATATTACTTGTAATATTTTTAATTTAATATTAGTGTTACGTTAATTTTGTACATTTCATAATTTCTTTATTATTTTGTATTTATTAATGTGAGTTTAGTTTACTTTAATTTTACTGCGCTGAATGATTTTATGATTTATGGCAAATAACGTTTAATTTATGCATCATGAATCAGCGTACTTTTTTAGCGAAGTACAAAATTAATGTAAAATGGGCTCTAATTTAAGATTTCTGTATATCTGTATATCTGTTTAAGGAAACTGGGTTATACTGATGCGCAATAGAGATAATTTTATCTTAGTTTCTATCGTAATTCAAATGTCCAGTCATCGTAAATGTTCAAATCAAAAGCTATAACTGTCGGGTAGGTTTTGAGTCACTCAAATCATTTTTGCACAAGTTTGCACCAACATATTTTTTCACTGGGTTTAACGCCGTTTTCCAACAATATTTCAGTTATATACGGCGGCCGGTTCACCTAACCAGTTTTCCCGGACTATATCCTAGCCAGTATTTACCCTTCCACATATGGAGGAAAATAGACATTTTTGTAAATTTCCATAGAAAGTATGACCTGCCGCGACTGGGATTTAAACCCGGATTGCCCACAAGTCGAGCGCGCTAACCGCTGTACCAGTGTCGCGGCTCACACCAACATAGAACCTTTTCACATTTTTACAATTATTGTAGATTGTAGATCAGATGTTGCTAATTACTATTATTTGTATATATTGTGTATAGAAATTTCGTTTTTCGTTGTTTTCAGAGTAAATTGTGAATGAGAAAGGCACTTACTAAGTTCTGACGTCGTAATTCAAAGGGATATCATCGAATTACTGCGTATCATAATTAAGTCTTCGTTTCATAAACTATCGTTCGTGTTTTGAACGCCATCTAGAATTCTGAATAGTACTGCGTCATTGAAAACAAACGGATCATTAGCAAACAATTGTAGCTGCAGCTATATCATTAAAGATGTTAAGATAATTACTCCCTTAAACCAGTTCAGTTCCTAATGAATCTACATAATCGAGCTACGTGATTCGATTCCATTATATTGGATAACGTTATTTGACATTTGGTCAATTAGAATAACTAGCAAATCAAACTACTCATAGATTCTGCGCTTAGAGATACCAAGGCTGTCTACTCTTCCTGGGGCAGTAATTACTGATAAGAGCCACATGCTACAATAAGCAATAGCTTGGAGTCCAATCAAGACATGGATAGTAACTCAACTCTCAGCTGTGAATATGATAGTAATTGGACATGTTGGCGGTCCGTTGTTACGGAAACAAACAAAAAATGGGGACGATTAATGTTACCTGTCGAAATCATGATGTCAGTTTTTATGGTTAGTGGAGCAATTGGGAACACTTGTGTTCTGTTTGTATACTCTAACAGACGACAAAAGACGTCTGCCAATAAATTCATCATGTTTCTGGCGGTCATTGATCTTTTTGCTTGTGTTGTAATTCATCCTTATATAATCTACAAGTTGATGAATACTTTCGACCAAACCTGGGCATTTGCTTGCAAAGTTTTTGAATTTTTTGTTCACTGCAATTTGGCCATTTCTGGACTAACTTTAATGCTTGTTGCAATTGACCGATTTCTTGCCATTTGCAGACCTGTAAAATTTCTGACTTTTGATAAACATGTAGTAAAGGCGATTCTTATTATAACAGCAATTTCCGTGGCTGGTAGCCTGCCTTTGTTTGAATTTTATGGACCCGCGCCTTCAACATTTACGGCGTTTAATGAGTCTTTTATTGGTTTTAAGTGTCATTACAAAGAGGAATATCAGAACTCTATATCACTGATGGCTTTCTCGACATTTGTATTGTGTTGTTTTCTTACGGAAATTATTGCTATGGTGATTTTGTATAAACATGTTGCTATAACCGCCTACAGAAGCCAGCGAAATGTTGTACCTCTGTCAAACGCTCATATATTAGCCGGTATAACATCAACAAACACAACATTAGATCCAACACAAACATCCGTTTTGTCACAGGGCAGAGAGTCATCGGTTCATATGACATCATCAAACAGTGGTGTCGCTAAAATCCAACTTCCACCAAAAAGCCGGAGAACGTATAAAACGCCAAGCTTGAACGTTACATCACTATTTTTAGTGGATCAAAGTACACAAAGTGTAAGTCATTCCGAAATCGAGTTAAAAAACAGACCGGCTTCGACATCGTTCACTAACAACACTATGACAATCAACAATGGTAATCAATTCAGCACAAGACTAAAGGCGGCCAAAGTCCTATTTTTAGTAACAGCCGTATTTTTCATGTCGTGGATGCCTTTTTTCATAATGAGAATCTGCCATACGGTGAATTCATTATATTGGTTGGACCAGTCAACGACGAGGCACGTAATCGAGACCATGCTGAATCACGTGTTTTATTTAAACAATGCCGCAAATCCTGTAATTTATACAATGATTAATAAGAACTTCAGACGGGATTGTAAAATACTGTTCAGGAAACACTGTCGACGTCGATAGATGTCTAGTGCCTCAACAAATGCTGCAAAACGTGATTGTAGGATTCACCGGTTTTCATTTCCAATATATACAAAAGCTACTTCGCGATTTATAAAACAAAATACATAAGAATTGAAACATCAAGATATATTGCCTTAGGCTCTAGTGTTAACTATATGTGGTCCGATGACATCTACTTACATTTATTTTGACCATCATTATAACTATCACCATTGTTTCCATCCGGAAAGCATTTGCTATTACATCAAAGCCGTAGAGCTTTTACGCACTACCTAACGGCATTGCTGCAAACAAAAATTGATGGTCTGTAATTATTCAATGAGATCGTTTAACCGTTGATTCTTTTTTATTTTGCGAAAATTTCAAAAATGTTAGAAAAAAATCCAATTTAAGCGTTTTTCGAAGAATTGATAGCTATCTGTGCAACGCCCAGAAACAGAATTGACTGTTTTCGGTATAAAAACTTCCAATCAAACGTATAATTTGTTATTATGAAGATTTGGAGTGGTTTGGAAATTCAATACAATTACCAGCAAAAGAAGCAGTTTAGGTTCTTGTGTAATATTTCTGAAGCGCATTTTTATTCTTTTTTTACTAAATTTAAGGTCGGAAATTGTAACATTACCGGGTATATGTAATGCTGACGATACTGGAGTTTATATTGACATGTTTTTATGTTGTAATTCCAACTACGGTGCAACCTCTCCAAAGCAACGCCCTTTGGGAGACGCAAAATCACGTCGTTGTTGAGAGGTTGCCGTTCTAGAGAGGTTAAATGAATAGTCAAATCGTGGTGAAAAAGCATGCTGCTGTTGAAGGGAGGTTGTCGCTTAAGAGAGGGCTGCTCTGGAGAGGTTGCACTGTATAAGGTTGACTAGTAGCTTTCAATATGTATTGTACATTTGTTGTTGTTTTTTTGTAATCTTATGTATGCCTTATCTTATGTTATAAACAGTACAACCTGTCTGTAAAGACCCTATTTTGAATAATGAGAAGGTTTTAATTCGAGTGGGCTGCGACCGTGGTCCAGTGGTTAGTGCGCTGGACTTTTAACCCGACGATTCAGGTTCAAATCCCAGTAGCGGCAGGTCATACCCTTCTACTTTACAAAAATGTCAATTTTCCTCTAGATTTGGAGACGTTGCCTGCACCTTGTGGAAGATTAAGTTAGTACTGTTTAGTATACAGTTAGGAAAACTTGTTAGTTTAACCGGCTGCCATATATAACTGAAAAATTGTTGAAATATGGCGTTAAACTCAGTGAAAAAAATTCAATTCGAGGTTGTAGCATACAACAACACTGTAGGTGGTTCACATCATCGTTAATCTTATCGCCGTTTAACCCATCCCTCTTTTGTGGCTTTCTCGTAGCCCCAAACCACCTAAAACATATATCTTAATTAGATCTTCCTGGTATGAGTTTTTCAAAAAAAACCGGAAGTAGTGATGTATTTTTGACATTAAAAAATGAACGAAATTTTTTGAAGCCATGTTTTGTTCTGTTAAAAAATGCGAAATTTTTGCGAATTAAAGTATAGCGTCGATGGTAAAAATAGTTATAAATAAATAAATCAATAAATAAATAAATAAATAAATAAATAAATAAATAAATAAATATTATGAGCATGTATATCGAAGTATATAGAGAAAAATAACTAAGGTTTCACCGTGTATCGGTTATGAAGCGTGATACTATGTGATATATTGTTTCGTAATAAATTGTTATTGTAGTATAATGTAATGTATTGTTCCTAAAGTTTATTATTTACCTAGGGTTATTGAAGCTATGATGTGGTTCTTAGCTATCACAACACCTAACATTAAAACTATTGACACATTTCGTACTGAAAACAATTGTATTCATTGATTTTGTGTTATTGCTAGCTGTCTGAATTAACAATAAAAATAACGTGTATATACCATTGACATTTATTTTTGATTTAAAAATGTTACTCTAGCTATGAACATATGCCTTATTAACGCCTGATTTGTTAATAAACAATATATATATGTTCATGTTTCTTGTTCATTTTCGTTTCTAAATTTCGTATTAACATAAGTAAGGTGTTTTGTTCACTTCAGTATTTGGCCTGGAAACTAAATCGTTTACTTATGTCGTATGATTGCACAGTATTGTATTCACAAGTTTATTAAATATTATATCTATGTCGTGTTTCCATCTGTTTTCAACATTATTTTTGTTCTATTTCTGTGGACAATAAACCTAACCACATGATTGAACTGCGGCTCAGAACAACTGGGTCCCAGACTCATTATCTCCAAAACGAATTACGGAGAACCAACACTTTGCCAGTCGAAGCGGGTGGGCGAGCTGTATCAAAGAATAAAGTTTGTTAAAGTTGATTGCTATTTTTTCGATTGGAATTTTTGAGTATCAATGCATTTAGCCACACTTGAAAGTTGCCAATAAAAATTTTGATGTATGTTTTTCTCATTTCAAGATACATGTATAATGGACATTCCAATGAAAAGTGAAATTCATCTTCTAAATACATGTAACTACATAGTTGACATTTACGTTCGTCACATGTTGTTATATCTGGTTTATCCAATCTACCAGTTTCTACTTCTAATCGATAAGCAGTCATAATAAATATGTTTAGATCGTATTTGAATTCATTAACATGTATATTGTCCATAGATATGATGGAAAATAATTTGCACAACCTAGTTTATCATTAATTATTCATTTCAACGGAGGAAATTTATAGGTAATGTCATTCGTATTTTGATTAAAAAATAGCAGGAGTATGTTCGGTGTGGACATAATGCACGTATTAGTTCACGTGATAAAATTCACCCCTTTAATCGAACAACAAAACCGAACATTCTAAATTGCATGTCAGCATACTTGACTGATTGTTTGTGAGAAGTCTATGTATGACATTGGTTGGGCATTTAATCACTTTTGAAAGCCATCCCTGGGGAATATGCAGCGAACATTATTCACTTTCATCGCATCATTTAGTGACTGACTCGTTTTATCTTTATATTTTGATCTGCGTTATTTAATAGCTGTCATGTGGATATATTAATTTTGATCTGCCTGAATGGCATACAAATCTTCTTTTACATATCTGGCGATAAACTGAGATATCTTTCATTATCAGTAAATAATGTTAATGGATGGCGACATTCTTACAAGCGATGGAGATATTGTGTTACTGACAATCCATAACATGCTATTGATATTTTTTTTGTAAAGTTGCTCCGTAATTCGCAGTTTGCAACTCGCTTCGCGAAATGTAATCGTACGCTATAAAGAATATCCAATGGCCGCAGCCGTGGTGGAGTGGTCTGCGCTGAACTTGTAACCCGGAGATCCGGGATCAAATCCCGGTCGCGGCAGGTCATACCCTTCTATGAAAATTTGTCAGAAATGTTGAGTTTCCTCCATATGTGGAGAAGTTGCTGGCTCCTTGTGGAAGGGTAAGTTAGTACTGGTTAGTTAACTGAACGGGTCGCCGTATATAACTGAAAAAATTGTTGAAAAACGGCGTTAAACTCGATGAAATAAAAAAATCCAACACTTCACTAACAAAGAAATATTTTGTTTCAAGCTCAACGACGGTATTCGAAGAAACTTATGAGTCGATTAAAGCATTTGCAAAACATTTTACAAACAAAAACAGCGTTTGTCAGTTGAACTCTTACAAACTTACAAATGTGTTGAGTATTGAAACAAAGCTTGAGTTGATCTTTGTTTAGTTGGTTTAATAATAAATAAAGATATCTTGTGCAACATCTCCAAAACAACACCCTTTGGAAAAAGCAACATTATGTTGTTGTTGAGAGGTTGTTGCTCTAGAGAGGTTTAATTAATAGTTAAATGGTGCAGTGGGAAAAATCCTCCTGTTGTTGAAGGGAGTTTGTTGCTAAAGAGGTTGCCACTCTGAAGATGTTGCACTGTATTATTAAAATGATTCCGATGGTATTCATTTACGATGCGTAACGTTTATCCGTAATACATAGTTTCAGTTTATTTAACATACTTAAATACTTAAATAATAGGAAGACAGACCCAATCATACAATTTACAATATGTTAGGACGGTTACGAAATATCGTTAGAATTGCGTAGGCAAATTTATTGGCGTTAAATCAGATGCAGTAGTATTTGACGCGACCTTCTTAAGAATACCATAAAACGTCGACATTTATACCACCTCCGAGGACCCCAAAAACGTCACTGAATATTGCGGTAGTCTTGCTGAAATATAAAAAAATGGTGAAAATGGGTCTAAAAAGGAGGTCGCCATGATGAAGTGATCTTCCTATCGAAATGGCCGTTAATTGAGTTTTGACTGTACATGATGTAAGCAGGCAGAAAACAATATCTAGTAATGAACAAAATAAATCATTTTTAAGGAAACCTCAGTTGGCAAAATGAATGAGTGTATAGAGGTCCTTGAAGAATTATAACGCTTGATGGTTTCATTATATTTACGAGCAGAATACATACCGATGCTTCTTTATTTCATTCATAACTCATACAGGCAACGCCAGTCTAACGCGTTAGATGCGCAACAAGGCGTTGTTTTTTTTTTTGTAATTATTGTACCATAAAATGGAATATTTACGATGATGCTCGGGTGAGCGGAGTGTCATTGTTTCCTAAAACATCCCTAAGTGCCTTCATTTAATCGACTTTTGTCGCATAAATAATTTAAACCCGTGTACATATTCGTGATTTACCTATAAGCAGGTATATCAGATTGTGTCATTACTAGTTATTTATATCCATGTAGTTAGATTTTCTAACTGCGTTTCTAACAGAGCAAAAGGTTCTTGTTGAACAGTATGTTTCATTTTATCATTTAACTTGTCTTAAGATATTTGCACTGTGAGTTTCTTTATTCATTTCAACTAGCCATCCATACTTTCAATACTTTCCAAAATCCAAAAACAAACTACACTAATACCGGAGCTCTATTAAAACATCGCCGTATTTAGATTTGTTTTATATCTAAATAAATTGAGATATCGTAAATCCATCTTAGTCATTGAAGATCTATTCATGACTGTACATCATTTGTCTTGAAAATGAAACTTATTGTTTTAATTAATTTCCAATACATAGTACATTTCGTCACCTGAATTCCATATTGTTCTAAGTGGACAAAAGTATTTTTTCAGAAAATCGACTTTAAAGATTTTTATCTTCAGTTCTCCATAATTAAAGCTTTTGTCATTTTCTGAGATAGAACAAAATTGAATTGTCATTAGCTTTCTTGAAATTGAAGATTTACTATTCTATGTTACATAGTCATGTAGGGCTTGTCCTAAGCTTTCCAATGGTATAAATATCTCAATTTTGCAAACAATGACGATAAAACATTGTGGAATTGAGGCGACGATTTGTTAGCTATCGTGCAGAGCTAATATGGCCAGCCTGTACAAATAATTAAATAAATTTGAACAAATTATCCAATAGCCTTGCAGACTGATGTGACGTCAGACATCTACGTTATGCATTGCGTGAACTTGACAATTCACAACAAATTATAACCTTAATCGAGACTACCTCATTATAAATACAACTTATTTTCGACCGGCTTTCAATGCATCGTCTATATCCGAATTTGATATTGAGGTGATCTGAAAATTAGGAACAAATTTTTTGGTCCCAAAATGGTCTTAACATAAGGGTTTTGCGTTAAATGGTACGGAGTTGTGACAAATGTCATAATAATAGGTGCTAATAATATTACATTTTACTTGACTATATGAAATATAACCATGGTCAAGTCCACATTTTGCAGAACTATCCAAGAAAACCTGAAAATAATCAAGTTTACGAAGGATATGATCGGACATCCGAACATACAACTGTGTGTATTTTAAAGGGATTGATATACAGTGTAACCTGACTTAGTGACTACCTCAATATTGAGACCACCTCTTTATAAAGAGCACTTGTTTTGCACCAGTTTTCAACATTTTGTCAATATTTTAACTTAATAATGAGACAGCCTCATTATCGAGAACAATATTTTGGGTCTTAATGGTAGTCATAATATCAAGGTTTAACTGTATTTACTATGAAACTGTGATGTGTGTTTGTAAACACTGAACGATTGTAAACATTCTAGGGTTTGTTTATAGACATTTTTTATTTATGTTATTTTCTAGTATTGTCATTCATGATTGAAAATTATCTTTTTTTTTCAGGCGATCTGTTATACAAGGATGGATTATTTTTATCCCGGGTCCCTATCGGTGTCTGGTGACTGCATTGATTACATAACGTGTTTAAATCAAGAAATGAGAAACAAGGACCAGTGTATGGAGTTTGGGGGAACCACGGGGACTACGTGTCATTTCTGTAACCAGGATGACAGGAGCAATTATAAAGATGTTATAAGTATGTATATGTACAAAACAAATTCTCTTTAATTGTGTAACTTGGTAAATGTTAACTAAATCTGAGTAAACAGCGCACGGTTTATAGATTGATTGATTCGGATTTATTCATTTATCCGGAAAAGTTCTACAAGCACTGTTGTTTATTAAATGCCTTAAGTTTTGCATAGTTTTTTTTATGACTCGAGTCATCGCAGACAACCTCTAGTTCTAGTGTATAATGACCACCTGTAACTTGGTCATAGAAAGGGTTTGCTCTTGAAGAAGTAAAATATTAAGAATGTGGAAAAAAATAATTTGGCAATGTTGTCTTTGGGAGAGGGGATTCAAAAGCATGTACAGAAGGAGATACGGTGATGTCGAGAGGTTGATTAGTCCTATCCAGAACAGTTCGTGGAAGATTAATAGCATAACCAGCTTGGTAACATTTTTATACACTAATATACTGAATGACATTATTACCAAACAATTTGTATTTTTAGTAATTGTCACTGTGTTTACAAAACAGATGACATACCAACTTTCCGAACTAAATGTCTAGCAAGCCAATATATTAAAGAGTCACGTGAAATACATTTAGGCGCGAACTGTAAGCTAGGTGAGTAGTAGTACAAATGTAATCGAAAGGTGGCGAGTTTGAAGTCCTAATGCGACACGCACGGGGGTCTCCGTGACACTTTGACTGAAGATTTTTGTTCCTGAAGAACTTGCTGGATGGAAACACGATACAATCGAGCTACCGACAGACGAATGGACAAACAGACGGGGGGAAGGACGGACAGACGGACGTATGTACACTCACGTAAATACTACTTTTTCGTAAATGCCGTGTGATATAGCGCACATTCTTATTCATAATATTTTTAATAAACAGACACAACAAAAGAGTTTGACATGACTGTTAAAATTACATTGGCAATGGACATGACTCCGGGACTTCGAGATACCAGCTCTCAAGAATACATCACATTTACCATGAATTTACAGCGTGAGGTATGAATATGATATGTTTTGTTTTGCAAATTAATTCATATTCGCTTACTTATACAGCAAATAACTTTTTGTACGTTGTTTATACGTTTTACTTTCCTTTGTCGGGTCACCTTTCCAAGACAATAGGTTTTAACCAAACCATACGTATATGCGTCTACAAAATAATGCCAATTTATAGTAACATATGCGGCGGGCTGGTGGTGTCCACAACAATTGTCCGCTATAAAAGTTGAACAGTACCCAGCCTATCGTTATGAAACTTTGTCAAACTGTTTATAACCACAAACACACTCATCAGCACTCTTGAAATATGCACCCCCTCCTCTGTAAGCAAAAAATGCCGGCACTCTGTGCTGAACAGCCGCCATACAATCTTAACCTGACAGTTTTCTGTGACAGTTCGGCACTCTTGTTACATTAAGAATGCTCTTTTACTATGAGATGTTTTTCATGAAATGTAGAAAAAATATTTATCATCAATTATTTACCGCTGTACTCTCTGACGTGATTTACTAGAAAGAAAATTTAATAATTAGTTTCGTTATATTAATTACTTATTCGGAAACCATGGCAACATACGCTTTATTAGTTCGTGGATAAAAATTCAAAATATATTCCTTGGAAATGGTACGTATTATACACGCCATCTTTTCAGACAGTCTCCCCTGCCGTCAAATAAACAAACACGACTCACACTAATTGTCAAACGCAGCAGCCTGGTCCTCAAAATATGTTTATGAAGCTCATGTTTATTGAGACATTTGTCCATATCTTATCTTATCTTGAATTTTAAATACTTTGATAAAAAATAATATGATTCACTAGAATGAATTTACTGTTTTCAGGTACAGAATTTTATACAGAACCAGAAAGGTGCATACCACACTGAATTCATTGAACTTAGGTAAGATTTCGTCGCTTAAGAATAGTCTTAGTCTGATTGATGTGTAATGTTAATGATTTTACCACGGATGCATGAGTTATCATAGTTTCCATTTCCAATCACACTGACGGGCAGTTAACCAAAACCTAACCTGAGTTCGTGAGATCTGTACCAGTGCTTGACCTTGTTCTCCGCAAGTAACTGCCAAATTATCTGTATTAATCACTCAAATCAGCGGTGAGATAGATGGCTAACGACACTAGATTTTCAATCAAATTCTTGACGTCACGTGTTCACGTGTCCCCCCCTGGGGACGAAAAATCTATGTTTTCTATAATTGCAGTGCCACACCTCGGGTCACCATTTCTCTACTTGTTCACTGTGCTACCATGTGGTTTAACACGCAGCTTGATATTATCACAGCGCTGAATAAAGCTCTGGCAACCAGGAGATTTAATGGAATAAACGTAGAATCGCTCCAAATATCCTCCTTAGGGAAAGGTATTACATTTTAAACAATATGCTTAGGCTACAAAAGTAGTAATGTTTACGGTTACTGAACCAAAATATATGGTAGATAAGAAACATGTGCTTTCTCTCCTTTTTTGAACAAAACTTTCGTACTTTGGAAGTAGGGTTCGTCACCAAATTTTTTCGTACTTCGGATTTTCCTATTAGAAACTTTAAGTACGGTGACAAAAAAGGATCGGTCGGGTAAACGTAAACACGGGTATTTTCCTGGTCTAACTGTAATAACATAGTTCAAATCACACAGGGTTCTTCCAATGATTATAGTTGCAACAATTAAATTGCACTATTAGAGTGAAATAGCGACCATTATTGGCCGTGTACCAACGTTTTCCATGTCAATCAATGTGTAAAAGTACAGGTACATGCATTACAATTTGACAAAGAACCAACTTTTTTTTGATCCAAAGATGACTTTTTTGCCGTAGTATGTTAACTACAATTATAAAAACTTGAATCTGAGCCGTTTATTGTCTTTCCCGATGATAGAGATTACACCTATAATAATTGACTTCACGAGTGTTTGCATAACTTTCAACTGAGCGCTTATTTTAATCATTCACGACGCAAACTTATATCTAAAGACAATTAACTGTTTTCACCTATATCTTATAGTTGTTTGTGAATTAATTATTCGTATTATTCGTCTATATAAAGCAAGAACAACCACGCGAACTGTGAGATCTAGCTTTTGTAAAAAATAGAGCGTCGATAGTCTATTTGAAAAGCTCCTTTATCTAGTTTTAAACTGTCTTATTTTCCTGTCACAGCACGATGTGAATCGGAAACAACTAGAGATCCTAAATATGGTACTTTTCTATGGCCTTCTGCGGATCCGGGTTCGATTGCATTCGTGGCGTGCCCTTACCAATTGCCGTCATCTTCAGTGAAAAAATATGCCTCCAGGAACTGGTAAGTGTGTCTATACCGCGTTGTGAACGCACGATTATATTCATTACAATGAATGGCAAAATTTTGAAATGTTCTCAAAAATTAGGAAAGTATTTTATATTTCGTACGTGTTTCGTTCAATTATCTTTAGTCTCTTGATTATTGTTGCTTCCTTACAATCATTGATGTTTTAATCTAGTACGAAAGATCAATGGTCCATTAAGAACTTGTAATGCAGATTGTAATCACAGAGTCAACATTCATGTCAATCAGGGAGTTTTCCTGGAGTTATTCTAACGAGGCCAAGAGAAGTTTTAAAACAGTTGCAGTACATTTAAGACACGAAAATAAGTTTACGACTACAGGATCCGTTTCGAAACCGCATCATGCTTAAGATAGAAGCTTTTGTATTTAAAGGTTTTGCTAATGGTATACTTATATTTTTTCTTTAGCAGCTGACAAAAGATTCCCAAAACAGTCATTCGTAAAAAATCTTTTCATTTACAAAGCAATGGAATCCGCGACTGTGGTCCAGTAGTTAGTGCGTTGGACTTGTAACCCGGCGATCTAGGTCCAAATCCTTGGCGCTGGCATGTCATACCCTTCTATGAAAATTTGACAGAAATGTCCATTTTCCTCCGTATGTGAAAAAGTTGCCGGCTCTTTGTGGAAGGGTAAATTAATACTGGTTAGTATACAGTCCGGGAAAACTGGTCAGGTGAACCGGCCGCCTTAAATAACTGAAAACATGGTCAAAAAGGGCGTTAAACCCAGTGAAAACAAAACACGAACTATTTTTAAAACTGCTTTAGGATATGCCTAAGAAACGGGTCCATGGTTGTGTATAAATACGAGACGAGAACTATCATTAAATGATGAATTATGTTGTACTAAAAATACTCGGTATTACGTTTGATTATATTCGTTTTTTCTAGCAAACGTCTATCAGACAGCACCGGTGTTTGGCAAGAGCCGTTGCTAAGTGATTGTCCTTACGCCGACGAAGAAGCAAGAAAGCTACATGACTTGGCTAATACTGACGTCACTGAAAGTAAATCTTAAGCTTATTTTAGCACAAAGAACCATTACCCATGCTATTTGATGATATCCATGCACGATTTTTCTGTATTTCTTTGGAAATTTGGATATACTTGTACTGTAATTATAACGAAGCTCATGCCACAAAATACAGACCAATCTTGTTTAAAGACCACTCCAACACTACCACGCTTACCTCATGATGAAGACTATTCGTTGGTAGGCCAGTTTTCCTCCATTTTCTCATTAGTTCAATTTGCTAATAAAAAACAACATCAGTATTAGACCATTATCTTTCATTTAGTCACAATGATGGTACTAGTGTCGAGGTGTCTCTGGTGTTTAGAAATGTTATGTTGCTTTTCTTTGAATCTTTATAGATAATGTAGAGGAAGTCTCATCAAGTTTGAGTGATTTGTCCTCCAGATGGTCAAATTTCGAGACAACACAAGTAGACTGGACTGTGAGTGTTATAGATGATATATTAAACACTGACAAGTCGGCAACATCAAAGGATGTCATAGATAACACGCTAGATTCTGTCAACAATGTATTGTTTATCGACAAAGAAATTCTAGCTGGTGCTGAGAATGAATACAAAGCGTCAAACAGGTAAATGACATCCTTGTGAGTGGGTGAATGAATTTGCGCAACAGATCTAAGACATATGTAAATGTATACATGTATAAACAGTGGGGTGAATAGATTGATTTGCTGAACAATCCTTTCACAAGTCGTACGTATGACGGATATGATTACACTGTCCTTTCTGTATTGTGTGGAGCACATTTGTTACCTTTTATATATGTAGGTCAACTGTGAGTGGGTGAATGAATTTGCGCAACAGATCTAAGACATGTAAATGTATATATGTATGAACAGTTGGGTGAACAGATTGATTTGCTGAACACACCTTTCACAAGTCGCATATATGACGGATATGATTACACTGTCCTTTCTGTATTGTGTGGAGCACATTTGTTACTTCTTATATATGTGATGAATATGCCCTTCATAGGCAGTAGTTTAGCCAATTAGTCTGCAAACCATATCTGTTTAAAAACGGCATCCAACTATATGTTATAATAAGCTTCCAATATATTTCTGTTGCAAATCTTCATGTGCTGTTAATGTTTTTATTCGAATATTTATCTCGCATAAATGACAATAGAGATAACTGAAGCATAAATTTCTATAACTCTGTATGTTTTTACTATCCAATTAGTTGGAAGTTTGGGGTTTTATAATTTGTTTTGGCTTAGTCTCGCTACTTTACGCAAATTTATAGATTGTGAAAACGTATAATTTATGTTGCAAGTTGTTTTTTTTTATTATCACATTATGCCTTCTGTCTAATTTATTAGTTAATTAATGGTATTCAGCAAATTGTCATCTCAAATGTTTTACAAATAACGTGACGCTTTGTTCGAAAAAGGACATTTCGAACTAGGTATCAAATAAATGGAATATTAAGTGTTATCATGATTTGTAGCATTACATCATTTTAGGTTGGTTGCCGCAGTTGATCGTTTACTGAATAATGTAGACGTGGCAAATGGTGATGTGAAACTACAGAAGGATAATATAGCAGGACTGGTGACTGGAGTTCAAGGAGGAGCGTTTAACGGTCTGACTATGTCTTATAATCATAACGGAGAAGATACGCTCACTGACACAGAGGTTTGTAGGGACTTAACTGTGTCTGATAAATCTCTCGTAAAGATATCTACTGTGTTAAGACTAGCTCATAATAATTCCAATTCCATCCGCTTAGTCCGATGGGTCGAGCGTAAGGTATACAGATCTCGGAGGATGTTTCAAAATTAGTTCAGAAAAAAAGGCGTGTTTACTGTTACCTGATTAACCCTATGTATCGGCGCTGACCCTTACGCTTTTAACAACATTATCCAAAACGCAAAGATATTTTTGGACGAATCGTTTCTGCAAAGTACGAAAATACGCTTAGAAGAAAAATGGAAAAAACGTTTTGCGACCAACCTATCCTCAATTTTTCAGTCAAGTAGCAGCTAATATGACTATTTTTTTATCTTAACGTGCCGGTATTAGGACTATGTTTGGGTTCCAAAACATATAATGTTTTAATATCGAGGTTTTACTGTATCAGTTTTGGAGGGAACGGTTGACACAGTAAATTAAATAAAATACTTCTGTTCCTGTCTAAACTTATATGTACTACAAAACCTTTGCTGTATCAGAATGCATTAAATACGAATACCAAGCTGCTAGAAGCACGTTCATCAAACGCCTTTGGATGTTGTTTCCATCACAACAGTGTACCACTATCAGTATCAGTCCGTCTTACCGCAATGCGATACACCACTCTACACCTACACAAAATTGACGTGCATTCATTTTTTTCAGAACATTACGTTTTGCAGTTATTTTAATATTCGTAATAAACTCGTAGTTATTTGTAGTAAAGTGCCATTATTATTATTATGATTAGCATAAATACCTATAATTATATCAATCAAACATAGTTACATGTATATGTTTCCATTTGTCATTGAACAGTTTCCTAGGATGGTCTGTGTAAATATTATGTTACAGCAGACATTAATGAAAATGGATAATTGATTAAATTATTTGTTATTATTCCGTTTTTTTAGATTACCTTAATCAAATCAGCGAATACTCCTGAAGACGGTAAATCGGGTATCAGCTTGCCGAGTTCATTGTTCCAGTCTTTGTCAGCTTCCAAACAAGCATCAGTCGGCAAGGTGTCATTGTCAGTGTACAGGAACTCGAAATTATTTTCGGTATGAATTTGGTTTTAAATTTACAAGCCCCCTCAGTTTGTATATGCATTAAAGTATATTTAAGCATTACCTACGTTTGGTTACATGATAATACAAGACAATATAATTCACTTTTTTCACTGGCGTTTAACGACGCACCAACAGCTGGGGTCGTTTTGGCTTAGCGAGTTTTCCTGCTTTAACGGTGGAAGAAGACCCCAAGATCCCGGGGAGAACCACTGGATTTCTATAAGTCAGTTATATAGCTTCCTTTACATGTGAAATTTGGTCCCTAGTGGGATTCGAAATGGCAGTGTTGAGGGGCTGGTGATAACTAGTCAGGGACCATAACTGCTCAACCTTGCTTTTTTTGTTTGTTTGTTTCACTGGGTTTAACGCCGTTTTTCAACAAATTTTCAGTTATATACGTCGATACCGGTTCACCTAACCAGTTTTCCTGGCCTATATACCAACCAGTACTAACTTACCCTTCCACAAGGAGCCGGCAACTTCTCCACATATGGAGGAAAATTGACATTTTTGTCAAATTTTCATGGAAGGGTATGACCTGCCGCGGCCGGGATTCGAACCAGGATTTCCCGGTTCCAAATCCAGCGGTCTAAGCACTGGACCACGGCCGCGGCTGCACTACTCAACCACGGAGGTCATCATTTTATGTTTATATTAATTGGTGGATTATGGATATAAATTGATTGATACGTTTTGAGACATTAAATTGTGTCATAAAATTGTATCATAACGGTATAAAACATATTGACTATTACCATAATAAAATTATGTGGAAAAAAGAAAGCGTCTTTCTTTAGTATAACTTAAGAGCACGTGCGTTAACACTCACATGTTAAATAAAGGTTGCCTTATCAACAAAGGCTACTCACGCGTACTTATTCATTAATGAATGCATATAATCATAGGCCAATCCTTCATAACGGACATTTTTCCCTCGCTGGCATTTGTTTCTATCCGCTCCATTTTTAGCCTTTATTCGCAAGTATATACTTGTTTCTCTTTTTGTTTGTATTTGTTCACACCGTAGCTTTTCCCCCAAGTTTTATTCATTGTGGAGATGAATGTCGCTTCTGCCATATTTCAGTCAATTACACAAACTAATGAGACGAAATTTACAACAAAAGGTGACGACGTTGTGAAAGTTGAGAGGAAGATAAACAGTAACGTGATATCAGCAACTATACCAGATGAACACGTCAGTAATCTCAACTCCCCAGTGGTCGTCACTCTACAGCATAATAACGTAAGCCTAACAACTATTTATTAACAAATTTCAGTACAATAACTCGCACTCTTTTCCGTTTACGAAAAATTTCGTCCATTCATTTGACTTCTCTAGCTTAAATGGTGGAGGAAGACACCAGGCGTACACCTGGGTCGAACCACCAACTTTGTATAGGCCAGCTGGACAGCTTCCTCACTTGTGAAATTTGTTTGGTTCTGAGTGGGATTCGAACTTATAGAGGTGAGGGGCTATTGATTACTATTCAGTGGCCAAAACCTCTCGAAAACGGTTGCCCCAGACCAATTTAGTATTAAGACTAACTATCACCTACTTCCGGGTCGGTTTTCAACATTTACTTATTATCCATATCTTGTTATGTATCTTGCATTGGAACTTTTTGTCTGAGAACTGCGTACATGTGACCATACACATTTGACCACCTAGGCCCTTTCAAATTGAAAGTAATTTTGAGTGCGTACGTTGTATACCATTGCAGGAGTCTCGTTACTATGTGGCAGTTTGGTTGTGCTTTTTTCTTGCATCGAAGGTGTTTATCAATTAAACATCTTTACTGGAGAGGTTTTATGACTACAGTCAAATTTGAGTTAATTGTCCTAGAAATAATGGTTTACGTAAATACTTATGAAGATTTCAATAAAAATTTACCTTTATTTAGAAGATTGTTCTGTTTTTTTTATATGAGGTAGCGCGTACCAATGCGTGGTCATTGTTCATCAGCTGTCGCTATGCACACAATGTCATTAACTCGGGGTTGTCTGTACTTTGTCACTATATAAACTTTGTGTTATATTTTGCGCTTTTAACTTTAGAATGGCGAGAATGCATCATGTGTGTTTTGGGACACTGCGGCGGAAATCTGGTCAACATCCGGTTGTGCTGTTAACTTCACATCAGATACGTACACAGTATGCCACTGTGATCACCTTACCAACTTTGCACTTTTGATGGTAGGTATTTTGGTATTACCATGGTAACATTACAAAGTTACATTCCAGAATATCAGTAATGCCGACAGAATTATGACGACTAGAATGGTGTCTGTGCAAATAGCAAACAATTTTGTTTATTTCATTATGAAGCCAATTCATTTAGAAAAATATTTTTTTCATATTTTTTGTAATTTTGACACGGTAGTTAAACGTGCAAAATAACAAAAATATTACATTTTTGAATGCTTTATTACATTTAAATTAAAATCATTTCATTCTAAAGGTTTAGTGTGTACTTAAATAATAAATTATTTATTTGAAGATGTCATTTTTATGTTTAATCGCATTAAAAACGTTATACAATAAAACCGCAACATTAAGACCAGTTTTGAACGTAAGAAATCTGTTTATTGAGTAGAAATATAAAGAATACATTGAATATATTGAAAAAAAAAACAGAAAATAAACGATCGCTATATAATGATATGGTCTTGGCATTGAGGTGGTCGCTATGTGAGGTTTTCGTGAATGCTTTATTTTCATAGGATGTGTATGGTGGTGGTGGATCACTGAGTAAATTAAACAAGCTTGTTTTGTCAGTCATTTCCTACATAGGGTGTGGCTTGTCCTTGTTTGGAGTTCTCTGTACGCTGTTCACATACCTTAAGTTCAGGTAAGTTTTCTTGAAGAGTTTAAAGTCGCACCATCAGACTTGATCATCTGAATATGCATCTTATCAAGCTTTTTGATGGTGGCAAAAGACCTGAGGCTTGTGCCTGGGTAGAACCACCAACCTTCCGTAAGTGGACTTGACGACTTTCTCACATGTGAAAGTTGCGGGTCCCGAGCGGGATTCAAACTCTGCGGCGAGGGGCCGGTATTAGGTAAGGTATATTTTTGGTCAACTTTTTGCAATTGGCTGTTGTATTTTACATTGTTAGGCACATGCTTGTTGTTTACATCATCTATAGCCATTATTACAGCTTTATTGGGCACTCAAATGGTTGACCATCGCTCTTAAGTTAAAAGACACTTTTCTACTACTCCAAATAACTGCGTCGCTACTTGTGGTGTGAATCTGAGACAAAAATCAGCTGAAATTGAATAATACACTGAAAACTCGCTTTGCAACGAATTCGATGTTAAGACTGTTCATTATACCCCCCTCTCAATTCTCGGAATATTTCCTCTGAATTTGAACATGAGACTATTTCGATATTGAGACTGACTTTCGAGACTTAATGGTCTTGATACCTGTGTCAGACAGTTTTTCTATTGGACCAGAGTGGTCTTAGTGTCGAGGTCTTACTGTATGTTTTAAAAAAGTTAAGACTCTTATGAACACTAACGTAACAATTAGTGATACATCTCTATCATGATGTAGTGTAGAACAAACAACGCGAGGCATGTTGGTAATACAAAACAACAGAAAAGGGCGAATTATAAAATAACCACAAACGTTCTAGTACACAGTAAAACCTCGATTTTAATACCAGTTTTAGGAGAACAATGTCTTCATATTGAGTTGATCTCGTTACTAGGTCGAAATTTAAGAAATATATTCAAAACTATTCCGAAAATAATTGGTGGTCGATATAATGCGGTAGTAAAAGTATTGAGATGTTTGCAAAGTGAGAATATTACTCATGTAAGCCAATGGTAGAACTTTTTTGTCTCTCTGTAAGTACAAGTGTTCGATATTTTCTACTATTTAGAAAACTGAGGCGGGATAATCCATCGAAGATTTTAATGAATCTGTGCCTGGCTATAGGAATGGTTGATATTATATTCCTTGTCGGTGTACAACAATATGCTTCCAGCAGTGACGCGGGTTGTAAGGTAAGGCACACTGATATCTTATTTTGAAGCCTTTTCTTGCTTTATAATACTGACAACCAGTCCATCTCTTAACTGAAGGTGGCCTGATTCACTCTGTACAGGGCCTTTGATCTATGCAACGCACTTTAAGCACTCCGTACATGCGTGTGCATCTCCTTGACAGGATGACCAGATGGATTGTATCTAAAGGTTTTTGTCATCCGTCTCTGATTCACACTCCGATTGGAACAGTGATCATCTTATAAAACAGAGACACATTTGTTAAGGTAAAATTCACCGCAGGAGAATTATGATCCCCGTACACAGATGTTAGTGACGTACGTGACGTTAAATCCTTACAAACACAATGGACAATGTTTTTTTCCAGATAGTTTCCGCAAATACAAATTCTAAACTTTGCATGGGTCTTAAGCGGTTGATAAGAGTAGATTTCTCTAACCATTAGACCTACTTGGATCAATCATTATATTAAATATTCGACCGCATGGAATAAAATAAAAATATACTCTAGACAATTAACCGTAATGACTTGTCATAATGTTTCAAACAGTATGCCCAACTAGACATTTTGGGTAGGAGCGAGCAGGTTTGGAGCAAGTTTACGCTGTTCCATTCTCGCATCGTTAACTCCTATTTGTGACATTTAGAATTTGTTGACAGTAACTGATGTTATTTTCGTCTTACAACATCGTGTTTGCTGCTGTTTTTCTTCTTGTATATAAAAGTCTGTCTGCGTAAATCTTTATTATTATGTTTTGCTTTGAAAGTTATCAAGCAAAAACGCTCTTATGCGGGAATGTTTTGTTTACTGCGTGACACCAGGTGTATGATTATATCTTGTACGCCGACGTTACTTTTGTTCTCTCATAAAATTCTTTTTTTTTTCATAATGTTGTCTTTGTTTTCCCTAGTTCTGTTTTCGAAACTCTTCGTAGAAAAAACTCAATATCAAGACCATATTTTGGAGCCCCTCAACACCGGGAAATAAGTCGAGAGTTTTATTTTACATAAATGAAGCTTATCTGATTGTTTACGTGTACCTTTGTGTGTTAATTAGCCAGGATAAATTTTAATTTTTAATTTAATTTCCCGTTATTGCGTTTAATTTGTTGTCTAAAAACCTGGGTGTGTTTAAGACCATTATAGTGGGTAAGGCAACGAGAAATATTCATTTTAACTGAGCCATGCACAAAAGCGAAGTCATGAGCTGATTGCTTATTCTGCAAGAAAACCCATCCTATAATCCTTGACACCAAACTATTTACTTACGTAGGTTGGATCTGGATCTTCGGTGTGCATTTTTAAATTCCTTTTTATCGATATTCTAAACAGAAAAGCAAATCATAGTATCTTAACAAGAATAGTATTATGTTTTTTAACTCCACAAATATGGACTAAAAACGGTAAAAAGGGTATAAGTGGTGTCACTAGCGAGTTGGACTGACCAAGTTTCGTATTTCAGATAGTGGCAGTTCTGCTTCATTACTTCTTGCTGTCTTCCCTGTGCTGGATGGCTGTGGAAGCATTCTACATGTATTTAGCTCTAGTGAAAATATTTGACACGTACATTGCCCACTTTCAAATGAAAAGCTCTTTATTTGGATGGGGTGAGTTGTTTTATTTGATATTCATTCAAAAGTAAACAGTACATCGATCATATCTAAAGAGAACAAAGTGATTTATATAATTGTATCTTAATTCTTTGTTATTCGATCAATAATTGTCCGAACAAATTATTCATGGAATAATTGTCAGTGGAAGCAGGGAACGTTGTGTGCGACTAATGATTGATAAGGTTGACTTTGATGGTGAGTTGGTTACTTTTAATACTGAGTAAAGATGAAAGAAAATGATAGATGGTGCGGTTAGTTGTAACATGATCAAGCTGCTTATTATAATCAACGAAACCGCTGGTTATAATCTTACAATACAATGATAATATATAGAAATGATACAGTTGTGAAGATTATTTTCCTAATAATTCAGACATACAATGATGTCTAGACTGAACGAGGCTTGCTAACGTAGACGATGGTTTTATGTTTTGTTTGTTTTTGTTTTGGGTTGAACTCCGCACTAACAGCCAGTGTCATCCATTACTGTTGAGAGATACCTCAGACATGCACCTATGTAGAACCGTTGACATTCCGTAAGCTAGCTGTAAAGCTTCCTCGCATGTGAAAATTTTATCCGGTTCCGGATAGGATCCGAAATCACAGCGGTGAGGGACTAGTAATTTCTAGTGAGATAACAAACAATCGACCAATGAAGCCCCCTGAGTAGTGGTTGGAACAGACTCGAGTGGAGCTTAGGACAAGCTCTGATTTGTGTTTTATAGGTGGTGCTTGGACACCGATATACTTAGCATAATTTTGGTTTACAGAGAAACAATATTGTTCTTGATGGATCAACAACTAGTACGGAATTGTTTTATTTTATATTTCAGGTATACCATTAGCGATTGTGGCTGTTACGTTAGGTATAAATAAAACTAATAATTATGGATTACAGCCAGGCGGAATGTAAGTAGATTCTGTAAACACTGAATATAAAAAATGTTCATTTTACAACTATTTATCATAATCAACGAAACAAAAGGCACTGTCGGTGTTGTACGGTTGTTTTATTGCCTTGATTTGAATTTTGTGCCATTTTTCGATACATTGACTTAAATATTTGACGTCAAATGGAAGCCAAACAAATGCTCGACAGCTTATAGAAACCGCAACAAAAAGAGAGAACCAGAAAAATTACGACCAAAAGCAAAACAGACACAATCCCACATTCCCGGCCCCGTATGATTTGTTTTGTTTTTTATGTGGCATATTGTCACTGGGGTTTAACCCGGTTTTTTTTCAGTTATATACGGAGACCGGTTCACCTAACCAGTTTTCCTGGACTGTATACTAACCAGTACTAACTACTTACAAGGAGCCGGCAACTTCTCCACATATGGTGGAAAATCGACATTTTTGTCAAATTTTCATAGAAGGGTATGACCTGCCGCGACCGGGATTCGAACCAGGATCTCCGGGTTACAAGTCCAGCGCGCTAACCACTGGACCAGGGCCGCGGCTTTGGCCCCGTATGGAAAAAATAACCATAAACTCTGAAAGCCTTTAAATGATGGACAATGAAGTAGGTTGTAAAAATTGTTTCAGCAACGAAATTAGGGATTCCAATTGCAACCTATGCAGCTGCGAATAATTCATAAATAAACTTGGACAGTTGATTTGGTATGAAGTACCGTTTGTGGAGTCTAAATACAAACTTACTTTTTGTATTTCGTTTTTCATTTTCAGATGTTGGCTGTTCCAAATTCCATTTTATGTGGCATTCCTTGGACCTGTTTGTTTGATGCTGATAGTGAATTCCGTTATTTATGTGTTAGTGATTCGTCAGATAATTAATAGGAGCAGTAGTAAACTTACAAAATCAGACAAATCAAGTACATCAGTGCGCCTGCGCGGAGCAACTGGCCTTTTAGTGCTGCTCGGGCTCACGTGGGCGTTTGCAATATTTGCTGTGGACGACTTCGGAATCGTGTTCCATTATCTGTTTGCAATATTTAATTCAGCACAGGGATTTTTTATCTTCATATTTTACTGTTGTCTGAAGAAAGAAGCGCAGCAATGTTGGAAGAAATCTCTTCCATGCCTAAGATCACCATATGAACCAACTTTATCTACAAATACGCACAGTAAAGGTAAGTCGGTCGTGACTTTTATGGCATAACAAATAGCAAAATATTACCAGAGCTTTAATCAGTTCCACTCCAGTTTTAATATGACCTTTTTTTTCAATGGGTTTAACGTCGCGTCAACAGTTAGGGTCAGAGAAACTTTCTACCTTAAACGCTGAAAGACACGTGGGTAGAATAATCGACCTTCCAAAGCTTGCTAGACAGAATACCGCAGTTATGTTATCAACACTAGAAATAATTCCACATAAATTACTTCATACCACTTCAACACATTTCGTCAAATACACTTTAAAGACATCACATATCTTCTTTCTTTCTTTTATTTGATAATTATACCGCCGCAATGTTAAGACCTGGAAAGTTGTTCCTAGTGTCGAGATTTTGCTGTAAATAGATTTTAAATAAAGGAACCTACCCATGATTAACATGGACATAATTATTACAAGAACTGTGATAGCATTACTAAAGAGTTTAAGAGATAATTGGTACAGGAAATGACAAATAAAGTTTCGGATGTTTCAGTGCTTAAAAGTAGGGATTGGCAACCATAGCAAATTTCAATATTCGAATATTCGGTCACAAACAAGAAAATCCGTGCATTGTCCATGACAATGTTATCATCATGTTGCTTTTGTTTTAACCGGAAGTTGGCTAAACATCTGACAAGTGTTGTATTACCATCATCATCTCGATTTGGAATATTTTGCACAAATAATGAAAACGTTTTGTATTTGTTCGATAAACCAATAATATCTCCGTGCTTAGAGATGAGGATGTTTACGTTATTGTCATTTACGGTATTTAAGAGTCTTAAGTCAACATATTTAGGAATATAAAGTACCACTTGATGTTTTTGTTTTTCTTGCGGACGACCGAAATGATATTAATCTAGAGTACAATGTTTACATCGTAATACTGATTTCAAGTCTTCTTCATGTCAGTGTCCTTGGCAATAATAATTTACTTGGTCATGACATCTTGTATATTTGATGTTTAACTGTCAGGGTTTATCAGTACAATGGATTGATGATCAAATATTGGTAGCAAATGATTATGATCAATGTCGAAGAATACTTTTTTATAAATACTAATGCTAATTGATTCCATTCATTCCAAGCCTATTCCAAGTTAGTGTTTATCCTAGATTATGACTGAATGTGGCCTATTAACATCAAGCAACTCGGATCTATTTACAATAAAACAGCGTTTATCTCGAATATTCGAGTACCGATTTTGGATTTGAATATTCTATTAATGCAATGATCATTCTGATAATTCTTCGCCATTCCTTCTAAAAAGTCTAACCAAACTATAAAAAATGAATATTTATAAGCAATTTATTGATACATTGACATTTTCCATGTATTAGAACATGTTGCCTCACTTTTTTCCTCTCGTCACGATCTATGATCATGGACTGGTTTCAGTGCGGCAGGAAACTCGTTCTTAATAGTCACGCGATTGTGCAAAAGATTTTATCGTGAAAATCACTTCGAAGTGAAGTAAAAATGGCCTAAATTAGAGTTCTACTACAAATGACAAATTGTTCCTTTTTCCGGACAAATTCTAATAATATTGAATTCACTACACTTCCATTGGTACGCAAAGAATATTCCATTTCAGTACAAATGCTACACTATGATTTTATCTGAATTGAAATATTTGATGTTGAGTCCATTACGCATTTATTAGCTCATCTCATGATGGAAAAAGACTACCTGCTTATTCTGCAAATATGCCCTTTCAGAAAACTGACCAGAAACACTTTTGAAATTGTCTTTGGTGACATTCATGTTGTCTTTAAAAGTTGTGAAGTGTTTGTAGACCTCTGGAGGAAATTCAGCACCTCTGAAATATTTCATAGAGTGTAAAACACGAATTAGTGACATTGGGTCCGCCTTTGTTTTAATATTGTACCCTTTAATTTTTAAAATGATTTGTTCAACGTGATTGATTGTGTGATCTGTATCCATGCTTTGCTTGTTCGTGAAAAAAAGGAGTTTTTTATAATATGACCATCCCACTTGCTAGCGACTGGATTTTTCTTTGAAAAGAACAACAACGGCATGCTTGATGACTTTGTCTAAAGATAAGCATCTTATATAAGCGTGAAGGAAAACAACAGATTGTAGCAACCATCCTCGCTGTTTTGTAACCAGCGTCTGTCGTTAATTATGATTTTGAGAATCTGTTATTAATGATATGGGGGAAACGGTGTTGTCTAACTATATCGCACATCAAAATCATGCTCATCACTTGCGTGTCAAGACATTTGAAATGTGAGATAAAGTCAGAACCAGTAATTATGTAATGCATTGCTGATGAAATAATGTAATGAAATAACATAAATGTAATGCGATATTTCTACACTAAGGACACCATTTGTCGCAAACATGGGCTCTTACATGTGATTCGTTGCCCTTTCTTATGTAATTATGCACGTGGTATTGTCACGTTAGTTTGTAACGTGTTCGTAATAAGAACATAATTGTGGAAAAACTACGAATCTCGCCAAACGGCTTTCCGTGTTGGTTAAAGTAAAACCTGTGTTTAAATCCACCAGTGACTAAACACCATGAGTTTTATATAGAGTACAGACATTCACAGTTCGATGTTGATGTTGATTCACATGTTGATGTTGTATATATATATATATATGTGTGTTGAATGTGTCTGATATATATATATATGCAATCAAAACAAAGACTATTCTGAAGTACGGAAACGAAACAAGTGAACGATTTTGTCGCAGATAATTAAACCAAATTAACCTAAAGATAAGGAAAGAGATAAAGTTGCGAAAAGTACTCACTAATTGACGTTACCTAACACAAACTACCGAGTTACTATTCATTAAATATCGTAATGATGTTACTCGGCGGTTCCAATGTAAGGAGAAAAACGTGTTGAATACTAATTATGTAACATGTACTGAGTTTATTAGGAATATTCCTGAAATTGGAACAACTGTGCAAAATCATCATGGTATTTAATTTGCTTTTTTATATACAGTAAAATCTCACATTGTGGCCATTTTACTTTAGTTTTCACCAGGGTTTAATTTGGGGACTTTTACCGTTTTGATGGTAAAGGCAGATCCCACGTGTACACCTGGGTAGAACCACCGACATTCCGTAAAAACTAGTCCAGTGCGAGATTCGAACTCATAGCGGTCAGGGGCGTGAGATTACTAGTCAGGGAGCATAACCAATGGCCCCTTGCGATCATATTATTAAGACTTACTCATCACTTATTTTCGGACCGGTTTTCAAGATATCCTCAACATTTCAACATGATGAGTCCAGTGCTTGATTTTTCTTTAATGGGTGTTTTTTTATAATTGCATATATTTGATGTTTCGTCAACAATAGAATACTGAAATGAAAATTGTCAATTTCATTTTTATCCCATGTATGACACGAACACTTACATTTTGTTTAATCAATATATGAAAAGAAAACGCATTTTCACAGTCTAGCAAAAACATATTTTCGTTGCCGGGGTGACAGTTTAGATAATAATACGGAATGAAGGAATTATGTTTCCTTCAAATAAAAAGTATCTGGGGAATTCGACACAAGGACATCCATTGGCTTGATAAAACCATTCCTTTAACCCAAATGTTAACCACAACATAGACGTACTTGACTTCAGTGCCAGCAACAGTCGAGATATTATTTTTTTATCTCAGTCACATATATCATGGGATTCAAACAAGGATGAGATCTCATGATACATTTCAGAACAGCTTTGTATTTCTTAAACCCAATATTTTTGTTTTACTGAAATAATACAAGTATCTCTGTGACACTACTTTGTACACTCAATTGTTTATTTTTTATGGTTTCTGACTAGTTATCAATGGCCCATCTGTGAGTTCAAATCTCACACGGGAGCAGAAAAATTCAAGTGGGATGAAGCTGTCTACCTGAAGGTCGGAGGTTCTTCCACTGTGTCTTGTTGCGTCATGGGTCTTCCTCCGGGTCTTTCTTATGGGTCTTCAAGCAAAGCTTGAAAAATCCCTGTGGAAGAAGCTGTGCGTCGTTAAACCTCAGAGAAAAGTTCTGTTTAATTATATTGTTTCAATTTTTATTTTAGATACTAGCAGTACTTTTGATTCTAACAAGACGACCAAATTGAATTTGTCAGCAAAAGGTGAGTTACATAAGAGATTTATCATTTCTGGATAGATTCGTGCGTATGTCTTAAAAACTGCACAGATGTCAGATAGTTTACTCTCTTGGATGAAAGGCCTTGAGGTGAATTGAGCAAAACAGTTTAGCTTCATTTGAAACTGCATGCGGAATTCATTGGTCCTTTCCGTAGAGTTTGGAAGACTGCTCCCCTGCGATTACGATCAAGAAAAAGATCCAAGATATATTTCAGAATTTTTGGCCATAAAAAAAGGTCCGTGGGATTCCGAATGTTATATTTTGACACACTTATATTCACTATGAGCTGTTTGCTTCGTCTTCCTTAATGTAATCACTCGCAACAAGTTATTTCGCTTTTTTGCATACGCTGCTGAACTTTTTTAGCATCTCTTCGTAGCTTTTGTTACGGCGTCTAGCCAGTCAATTTTATTGTATTTTATTCATCCATATGTTTTCATATATATATATTTCACGTGAGTTTTCAAACCAGGAGTAGTTCTTTTTATTGTTAGACATCAGAAACTCGCAATCCTTCAAAAATTTTTTTGGCTAAAGATATGAATATTTCTGAAATGAAAGCACAAGTTTCGCAATTTGAATGTGGCAAATTAGCAAATTCGTCGGTAATGACTCTGTCTTATAATTACAAAAATCGTTTCTGGTATTTTCATGCATAAAACAGGATCTAATTTTTTTAGATCGTTGAGTTGATTAATTTTGTTGTGAATTAAAACTATCTTGACAAACATGTATTAATTTTATCTGGAATACGTGCGAACCGTATTATAATAATGTTGTGACTGATTGAAATATGAGAATGTGTGAATTTTGAATACACTACGGTCTAAAAGTACTGAATCCCTGACTGAAATATGAGTATACGACCTTGTAAATAAGATTTCTAGTTTATTTCAGTTGGTAAATCACAGGTAAGGTGAAATGAAACCCGAAATTTGTTGATTAAACACTGTTACACAATGGGTGCGGTGATTTTAATTATGTTTTCTTAACACCGCATGACGTAGAGAAACAGTTTGATCATACGCTTGTGTTGTTTGTGTAATTTGTTCTTTATACAGTGTTGTGTTTTTGTGCAATCTAACAATGAAATCAATGCGATTCAATTCAATTAGTTGTCCGTTTTACTATCCCCCCACCCCTTCAAAAAGAATGCATAAAATATGAGCAAATTGAAAGTAACCCTTTTAGAGGTACGCTATTTTATTTTGTTTCAACGATGCACGTTAGGACATTTTGACTAATTAAATGACTTGCGTTGTTTTGATGGGGGAACTTAATGAACCAAATTATTTAGACAGTCTTGCCCGCCATTTTCATTGTGTTCATATTTGTTCTTCTTTTAGTGAGATTAATTCCTGCCTTTTTCCGGTTTTCTTAAATAGGGGACAGGAGACGCAGAGTTTGTCACGCAGTACATTTACCATAATTGTGTTAACTTTATACTTAGAACTATAAACACGCTTATCTTGGAAGGTAGGGAGTATTGTCTACGGGCATTGATCCGTGGGATCGAAGCCTGGGTTGAGTGAATTGTACAACAGTTAACTATTGACATGCTGCACAAAAATGGCGTAAAATCAGGAATTCTATTACCGGCATACGATAAGTCTATATACAGTAAAACTTCTCAAACCCGGACTCTCTGAAAACCGGAATTCTCAGAAAACCGGACTTTTTCCCCAGTCCGGAAGGGGGTCCGGTGTTCTGGGGTTATACTGTACATGACTGTATATCTGAATATTTACAGCACATTTTTATAGCATAATTATACCCTAAAAACATGTCAGGTGAAGTTTCCAATGATTACAGTAGTCGTGTTAGTGATTAATTAACGCCTGATGTAACTCTGAAACTATTACAAGTTATGTCACCCGCCTGTTGGCATTTGATTAATGTGTTGAATTAAGTCAGTGTAGTAAGGTAAGTGATGTAAGCTACTGTTTTACGTCCCCAACAACTTCAAGATCAAACAATAATTATAAAATATCATGTAATGATATCAATTAACCCGGCTATTTACGAGCACGTGTCGTGTCATATTGTTTAATGTTAAAAAAATTGAATAAAATGCGTAGTTAGGGGTGGTTTATATTAAGGGATTGAAATACGCTGCTAATGATTTTACTGAGAATAGAACTATTGGTATTCGCTGCCAGTTGGCCTATACTAACAAGTTGTCTATTTCACAGATTTGACGTGTTGATTACTATCCTCAGCATATAAATATACATATATAGTAAAATCTTACTGCGCGATTTTTTTAACTTTTAATATCATTTCATTTTAACAACAATTTATTTTCTCGAACTGGTTTTTGCCTTTACATCAACCTGATATTGAAGCTATTACAATATTTAGAACCTTTCTAGTGGTTCAGAACGAGGTCTATATATATAAAATATCCTAACAGAGCTCTACTATATATATATATATATATATATATATATATATATATATATATATATATATAGTAGAGCTCTGTTAGGAAGACCTCGTTCTTATATATATATAAAGTCTTGATAATGTAATCGCTTTAATATCAGGTTAATGTGAAGACGTTTTTATATATGTGCGCTATGAAACGTGCCTGTAAAACACGTGATAAGTATTTGTTATCTGATAGGGAACGGATCGCGCTTTTATATTAACGTACAATCAGAGAGATCTCCGAATTCATATCTCCAGTCGAGATTTTTGTATGTGTTTTTTTTCTTGCAACTATTGTCTCTATTACTACAGAATCCATAACCAACCTTGGTGACATTTTACTTAATCGTGAAGAAAATCATTCGTGAATCATTAACTTCCTTTATGGAATAGAAAAGAAAAAAAAACTCAAAAAATATATCCATATGATAAGATGAAGATGTAACGTAAACACTAAAGGCTATGCCGGTTGCATTGGACTTTACAATTCAACTGCTAAGGGTCTGTAACTTATTGTCACTATGAGTTTTATTTTCAAGGAAATATTTCAAATTGCACATGAAATTCACAAACGTGATTTACCTATTTTTTTCATGGATATTACTGGGTGATATGTTCATGCATCTGGGTTAATAAAATAATTATGTACTGATAATTTCCCATGAAATTTGATATTGTGTTTTTTTTAGTATTACACCTGATACGAAACCTTGAATACGTACAATATCACGTGGTTTTATCACGTGGTCAAAACCATGTGCTTACTGCAAAAGTGAAATTGAACCGTGGATTTTTTTATTTTAATCTCATGAACACTATTGTATTTATATTAAAATTCATGTGCATGTATTCTTTTGTTGTTTCTCACACATTAACGCTAAGGTGTGGATGTTTCTTTGACATATTAATGCGTATAAATAGTGTATAACAAAAAAAAACTAACCTTTGGTAAGGTATATTTATAGCGCTTGTTGTAGAACCAGGTCAGTCAGTCAGGCATTATTATATTATTACATTATCATACAATGTACCTTACTACATGTATAAACAAATAGAGTCTTGTGCTGTTCAGTTACATCACTCAGTTTGAGAAATGTTGGTTCCCCTTTAAACCCTAGTAATTAAATACTGTGTCTCTCCTTACCTGGAGACCAATACGGATGATTTCATAAATTCTGTATGATGGAATTAAGAATATTTCGCACAATTTTTTTATTGGGTTTAACGTCGGTTTTTTTAACAATTTTTCAATTATATACTAGCGGTTGGTTCACCTAACCAGATTTCCTAGACTATATTCAAACAATACTAATTAACCCTTCCACAAAGAGTAGGCAACTTCTCCACATCAGCTACGGGGGAAAATGGACATTTTTGTCAAATAAGAATATTTCGCATGCTTTATATGATGTTTAATGTAAATGTAACGATAATAAGAATCCATACCTTGTTGTTTTTGTCAAAATCCCAGAAAATGTAGGGTCTGGGGATTTTTTACTGAATCCTGAGCGCAACTGCAAACCAACAATTCTGTAAGGATGCCCTTCTATTAAATATTTATGTGGACTTTTTAAAATGAGAAATTATATCCGGATTGTCGTAAATAGATATTAGCTGTTTTCACGAAGTTTTACATTTCTAGACGTATTTCCTTTGGAATTCTACGCTATGTAAAGTATTGTAGGCATTCCCTAATGAATTGTTTTATCTTTCATGAAGCATCAGCAAACATAATAATATCACGTGAAACGTGACATTTGAGATTTGTTCAAATGAGTTTTTCATTAGACAAAAATGTCATACAGTCATTTCGAATAATTTTTCCTATTTCCTTGATATAAAAATTTCCGTTGTTTTTCATCGTGAAAAATCATTAATTTGAACAGATGAAACTTTAGAAATAGGTGTTTTTTTTTGTCTTTTAAACCATTTTATATCACGAACGTCTGTTTCCATGGACACATTAGGTGGACACAAAAAACACACTAAATTGACATATATTCATATTGCGTACATGATCACATCTTATCATCAAGTTGTTGTTTTTTTTACTTCTTTTTTATGTATGACATAAGAGATCTTTGATATTTGCAGATGACACGGGTGAATCGAGCATATCAACAAGACAGTCCGCCGAAGAATCACGCCCTTCCACCACAGGTAAAGAAAGTGTTACAGACAGTCCAACTTTTGATAAAAATACTTTCTGTGGATAGAGACCTGGCGCCCGTTCCATAGATAGAGCTTAGACAGCAATATTTAAGCACCAAAAACACCCAAATACATTGTATTTTGTTTTATTGCAGCTATGAAAAGTAAATGACTGAAAAATATACAATTGGAAATATTTGTAGGTTTAAAAAGTTACCTTTACTAAGATATGCATAATGTCTATATCTATGTCGTGTAATTCTGGTCTCTGATTAACAATCACTAGCCCCTCATCCGGGACCTGACAAATTTCATATGTCCGGTTAGCGTACAGAAGGTCGGGGGTCCTACCCAGATGTACACCTTGGGTCTTCTTCCACCTTTAAAGCTGGAAAAAAGCGCCAAATGACCCTGGCTGTTGGTGCGACTTTAAAAAGTGCGACAGCACCCAGTAATGTTACCTATACATGTTATAATGTTACAACCCTTTCCATGTTATCTTAATCGAGGAATCAAGACCATTTTTATTCTATGTTGTCTTTGTAAACAGTTTTTGTAGTCATTCAATTTTGCAATCTAGTTTCATGTTCTCCTTTTCTGATCGTATTTCTGATCATCAGAAAGTCACAAAACGTTTTGTACAAACCGCAAATCATACGATGCCACCTGGTCTGTTTCCTCCATAGTCACGTGCATTACTCTCATAAATATTGTCTTTCTCATAATCTCTATAAGTAGGATTTAATTTCTCCAGACAGATATACAGCCAAGCACTCGCTAACGACCATCTGTGACCAAACTCACTAAGCGGACAAAACCACTTTTTTACAAATATGTATTTATGGAATCGACCGAACCAACTCCTGAATAAAGGTCACTTGTGAATTCAGGCCATTTATGAATGAAGGTCATTTAATAATAGAGATAATTTGTAATAAAGGTCATTTAAAACTAAAGGTCATTTTTTAATAACGGTCTTTTGTGAATAAAGTTTCATCGTGAATAGATGCCATTATTTTCTTTTTTTCTAGGTGGAATAAGTTCACAGGTTTTACTTGATCTTTATTGTTTTGTCTTTAGGTAATGTTATCATTGATAAGGCACAGAAAGTCCTGACTTCGTAGTTTATTGCTGAATAATACTATATTTGATTTAATTTCAGCATTCCGTGGTCGGTGGCAGGTACAGGTAGACGGTAGGTAGCTTTTCATTGTTCTATCAATTAATCATACTTAGAGTTGCATTTTTTTCTAGTTTAAGTAAAAGACAAACGCCAGGTGTTTAATTTTGCATTTGATACTTACACTCACAAATCGTCTCATTTTTTCACTTTTGACACGTTTACTCACAAATCATTGGACACGATAAATCACAAATCGTCTCATTATTTCACATTTGACATGTCAACTCGCAAATCGTCTCATTATTTCATATTTGACACGTCAACTCACAAATCGTCTCATTATTTCATATTTGACACGTCAACTCACAAATCGTCTCTTTATTTCACATTTGACACGTGTACTCCCAAATCGTCTCATTATTTCACATTCGACACGTCAACTCACAAATCGTCTCATTATTTCACATTTGACACGTCAACTCACAAATCGTCTTATTATTTCACTTTGACACGTCAACTCACAAATCATCTCTTTATTTCACATTTGACATGTTCACTCGCAAGTTGTCTCATTAATTCACATTTGACAAGTCAACTCACAAATTGTGTCATCATTTCACATTTGACACGTCAACTCCCAAATCGTCTCTTTATTTCACATTTGACACGTGTTCTCCCAAATCGTCTCATTATTTCACATTTGACACGTCAACTCACAAATCGTCTCTTTATTTCACATTTGACATGTTCACTCGCAAGTTGTCTCATTATTTCACTTTTGACACGTTTACTTGCAAATCGTCTCACTATTTCACATTCGACACGTCAACTCACAAATCGTCTCATTATTTCACATTTGACAAGTCAACTCACAAATCGTCTCATTATTTCACATTTGACACGTCAACTTACAAATCGTCTCATTATTTCACATTTGACACTTTTTCTCCCAAATCGTCTCATTATTTCACATTCGACACGTCAACTCACAAATCGTCTCTTTATTTCACATTTGACAAGTCAACTCACAAATCGTCTCACTATTTCACATTCGACACGTCAACTCACAAATCGTCTCATTATTTCACATTTGACAAGTCAACTCGCAAATCGTCTCATTATTTCACATTTGACACGTCAACTTACAAATCGTCTCATTATTTCACATTTGACACGTTAACTCACAAATCGTCTTATTACTTCACATTCGACACGTCAACTCACAAATAGTCTCATTATTTCACATTTGACACGTCAACTCACAAATCGTCTCATTATTTCACATTTGACATGTCAACTTACAAATCGTCTCATTATTTCACATTTGACACTTTTTCTCCCAAATCGTCTTATTTTTTCACTTTTGACACGTTTACTTACAAATCGTGTCATTATTTCACATTTGACACGTCAACTCACAAATCGTCTCATTATTTCACTTTGGCACGTCAACTCACAAATCGTCTCTTTATTTCATATTTGACATGTTCACTCGCAAGTTGTCTCATTACTTTTGACACGTTTACTTACAAATCGTGTCATTATTTCACATTTGACACGTCAACTCACAAATCGTCTCATTATTTCACTTTGGCACGTCAACTTACAAATCGTCTCTTTATTTCATATTTGACATGTTCACTCGCAAGTTGTCTCATTACTTTTGACATGTTTACTTACAAATCGTCTCATTATTTCACATTCGACACGTCAACTCACAAATCGTCTCATTATTTCACATTTGACACGTTAACTCACAAATCGTCTCATTGTTTCACATTCGACACGTCAACTCACAAATCGTGTCATCATATCACATTTGACACGTCAACTCACAAATCGTCTTATTATTCCACATTTGACACGTCAACTCACAAATCGTCTCTTTATTTCACATTTGACATATTCACTAGCAAGTTGTCTCATTATTTCACATTCGACACGTCAACTCACAAATCGTCTCATTATTTCACATTTGACAAGTCAACTCACAAATCGTGTCATCATTTCACATTTGACACGTCAAATTACAAATCGTCTCATTATTTCACATTTGACATGTTCACTCGCAAGTTGTCTCATTATTTCTCATTTGACACGTCAGCTCACAAATCGTGTCTTTATTTCACAATTGACACGTCAACTCACAAATCGTCTCATTATTTCACATTCGACACGTCAATTCACAAATCGTCTCATTATTTCACTTTTGACGCGTTTACTCACAAATCTTCTCTTTATTTCACATTCGACACGTCAGCTCACAAATAGTCTCATTATTTCACATTTGACACGTTAACTCACAAATCGTCTTATTATTTCACATTTGACAAGTCAACTCACAAATCGTCTCATTATTTCACATTTGACACGTCAACTTACAAATCGTCTCATTATTTCACATTTGACACTTTTTCTCCCAAATCGTCTTACTATTTCACATTTAACACGTTTACTCCCAAATCGTCTCATTATTTTACATTTGACATGTTTACTCACAAATCGTCTTATTTTTTCACATTTGACACGTTTACTCACAATTCGTCTTATTATGTCACATTAGACACGTTTACTCACAAATTGTCTTATTATTTCACATTAGACACGTTCACTTACAAATGGTCTCATTCTTTTTTCATTGGATACGACTGCTCGCAAACCTTGTCACTGTTACAAATTTTGTAGCTTTTGTTCGCAAGCTTTTACACCATGTTATTTCTGACATATCATAAACGTTCAGGAATATATTTCAGAATTTTAGGAGGCTGTTACCTTTTGTGTGACTTTTAATATGTAAGCATATAAAAATAATTTATTTCTGACAATACAATGACATAATTATATAAATATTTATCTTAACATATACATGTATTCATTATTTACTCACTTTTTATACTTTTAGACCCGAAGCCTCAAGCATTTGTTTAGAATGAGAGGATTACGTGATACGGAAGATTCTGTACATAGATTATTGGATGTAGATATATACAGCGTAGTGCCGCGTGTTAATCTGGAAATATCTACAGTACTGGGTTTGGTCACCCAAATCTTTGCCACTAATCAGTTCTTTACTTGAGATTTCTTGTAAACGATATAATATTATGTGTAAATATGTATATAGGTATTGTATGCTGTATGTAACATATTGAATGATTCTTATTAAGTGTCATGTTCGATTGTTTGTTTTATGTGACTTATTGTCACTGGGTTTAACGCCGTTTTTCAACAATTCTTCAATTATATACGGCGACCGGCTCACCTAACTAGTTTTCCTGGACTGTATACTAACTAGTGCTAACTTATCCTTCCACAAGGAGCCGACAACTTCTTCACATATGGAGGAAAATCGACATTTTTGTCTTTTGTCCAGACTTCTATTTTTAGTTTATAATATTGTGTATCATTGTACAGTTCAACGTTTGTTATTTTGTGCGGCTTATGTATACAGACTTACCATTATATTAAACGTTTCCCCACCATTTCACATAAAGCATGGACATGCAGACACACGTTTTTCTTTATTTAGAATCATAATGAACTTGAATCTACAAAAAGTAAGGTATGACAAACCATGTTGATCGTATTATTCCCCGCCATTGACTAATAATAAGAAGAAAACATTATGTGATGTTTGGACAAAGCAATATTTTTGACATCAAATATATATTTATAAAATCATTCTGAGGTGAGAAATTGAGTTTAGAAACAGTTCATACTTGACCATTTTGAACCATGTTCGACAATGGCATTTTATCTGCAAGTGAAGTACCTATTTCTTATATTGTGACATGATGTTTGACTGTCTTGTATTATATAGATCTTAATTTACACACTGGATATCATGTTAAATACATGTATTAGATATTCGTCCGTGGTTAAAACTTTCTGGCACATTGTCTAAGCTCTTGTAAATTTACATTATGTTAGTTCTTACTAATGTATATCATGTGTTCCAAATTACAGAACTGTCTTTATTGTACAGTAAAACACGGTTATTGTAAACTTTAATTAAATCGGACGCAGTCAAGTATTAATTGTTTCCTGAACACGCCCGTTATTATTTCATTGTTAAAGAAGTAGTGAAATATGGATGTAATGAAGTAATTTTTCGGATTCTCGGGAATTCACTATAACCATGTTCTACTGTATTCTGCTGTTAGTAGAGGACAGTGTAAGTCATTATGGCTATAAAATGAAACTCTTCAAAAACGAGGGAAAAAATTCTAAAAATGAATTTTCTCCCTTTGCAATACGATGTTACGTATCACCAGGGGGGATAACCACTGGATTGAGTTTTTGCTGAAAGAGACGATAATAATATTACTATCGCCTTAACTGTTCAAGCTCGGTTCATCAGTGTTGAATACAATTGTGTCAAATGAACCAATTAAACATGATTTCTGTATCCCTTTACTATCTGGCCAGTGTCGAAGAATAGTGGAGTTAAATGTACATGATCGTTGTTGCCTACTGAGCAAATACGAGGAGTTTTGAATACTAGACTTTCTTACATTGAAACATATGTTGTTATGTATATAATTATACATGTAAGATATATACATATATATAATGTAAATTTGTTAACATACATGTTCGTTTTTTCGTATCATTCTTTGTAAAATTTAATGCGTTCTTTCGTGTGTAATCAACCAATGTTTAAATGTTGTGTAGAAGCTAGAATGACAACTAATAAATGATATTAAATTGGAGACTTTGTCATTTATATTTGAAGTACATGTATATTGAAAAAAACAGTCGTGTTTATTTCACCCCATTTTGTGATATCTATTTTTTTCTCTGGGTTTAACGTCGCACCAATGGTTAGTCTGGCCAGTCTTGAATAATCGAACTTATGGTTACCCGACCGGCCCTGCACTTCGGGGCTGACCCGGCTAAAGTTTTTAACTACAAAATCCGAAGTACAAAAATATTGGTGGATATGAGTCGTGCCTCCATCGTACAAAAGTGTGTTCAGAAAAATTGTAATGTTTTGCCCCCTACCTTGTGTAATCAATCAACTTTATATAGGATTTTTTTTCTAGTCTAAGTATAAACACAATTCATACTCGAACTTAGTACGCACATACAGTCTTACAGACATACAGTTAAACTCGAGAACAAAAGCCACCAAAGAGAGATAAAACTACGGCCAATATTCCCAATTTGTCTGTATATAACTAGGATCACTTGATCCACCATTTAAACAAAGTATGACTTTAGCTCACAAAGCGAGCTTTAAAGACAGGTGGTCGGTAACTCTGGTTTGACCTTAATGAAACGATACAACTGTAAAAAAAGATCTACAAGTATTAAAATGAGCTTACTCATAATGGTTAGATTGATTATAACCCATTGTCTGTAGTAGAGTCGTCCTACTTATGCAAACATCGATCACATTGCGATAGGAATTCGGTTTATGATCAATACAAACCACACAAAAAGCAGATCAGTAACAGCGAGGTCAGTCACACAATATGCCTAATTTGAGTCTAATGCTGTAATTAAATATAATTATGTCACTTTCTATTCAAATTTGCTGCAGTTGTATGTAGGTTAACCTTGTAGAAATAAGACTATTAAAGCAGGTGCGGGTACAGGATTTTTGGTTGCGGGGAGTGTAAAATCTAGATACTTATGTAGATTGTGGACACAATCAGCACATGGCAGTTTTACTTTGGCTTGCCAGGTTTTAGAGGGAGCGCAAGCCGGCATCTCCCATCAAAACCGCGCTTTGCAATGCTTTATGTTATATCCATAGGCTAACTTCATTTGTTATATCGCTGAGAATACAATGTACATGCATATTCAAAAATAGAATTCGAAAATTATGAATGTTTTTTCGCGTGAAAAGTCGTAAAGTCTACTGTGTAGAAAATACTAATATGGGCATGGACAAGTATGGACAAGCTCAAATTTCATTCCTTGTATACACGAATTTTGGTTAATATGACATTGCTGTTTAATATTTAAGACATATTTTAGAACAATTATGCTGATGGAAAAAAAAGGTCTTCCTCAACCGTTACAGCTAGAAAAGTGGCAAAATGACACTGGCAGGTTGTTAAATGTTAAAACACAGTGAAAAAAATACTCTTGATGATCATACATCTTTAAAAAAACCATAGATTCACGCGCAGAAAAAAAATCCCCGTATTTGCTAATATTTGAAAGTCTACGATAAAATTTTCTCATGAAATGTGTTCGACTATACAAATGCTCATTGAATACGAGCACTTGGTTTATCTCGAGCATTTCGTCTGTTATGATGACTCTTCAAGATAACAAGGTTTTACTGTACTTAAAAATGTTTATTTTTGAAAACTCAACATTGCAGTGAGTTGTTCGCCCTGGAAAGGAAACGTGTTACTACTGCATTTCATCGTCTATACGTCATTTAAAAAACATTTTAATTTAATGTGGTTGTATAAAGTTGCATAAAGTTAGAAAGCAATTAACGATTGGAATAGTAAACTGCGAACCAATTTCACACAACTCGATAAATTAAATAAGCAGATTCGACGTACTATGAGTTGCTCCGTCGATAAATTGATTTAGTCATAAAATAGATAGTGAGTTTGAACGAAACATTCACAGTGTCACATTTAGTGGTTAAAATATAAAATTTGATTAGGCCAAACAATTAAAAGTGTATTACAAAATTACAACAGTCATTGTGACATTGAATATTTTAAACAGAAATATTCTTTAACTTAACAAGAAAAAATAGAAATATATAATGTATTTAATAACAATGTGTATGCAATACATAACTATAAATTAATTACAAATGAAGTGTGACTGTCGTTTTTTATACGATGCTTTGCAATGTGATCCTTTTATCAATATTTACTTAATATTAAACATTCTGGTATTAAAATAATGGTATCATTATAATTATCAAAACATGGAATTATTGTACCGTACGTTTTGTATTTGATTAATGCACGCTCTCAAAACCACAGGAACCAGACTCGTGAATTTAAGCTCGTTACTAAGTTACCGGATAATGGTTTTATTTGATTACATTTATCATAGTGCCATAACTTTGTCACTTCTATTTCGTTATATTCATAGAGCGCTCCAAGCCATTTATCTGCAATTAAAACAGTACAACCTTGATATTATTATCATCTGTGGGAAAAAACGACCAATATATTGAGATGGTTTAACTATCAATACGAAATGTAGAAGAACTATTGACACACGGTCCGAAAAAAGGGGGCCATGAGGTGGTCTTCTTAACATGAAAGTGGAATTTACGTGAGGTTTTAGTGTATTGATACAACTAAAATCCATGTGTCCGGACCGAGTGCATCAACCATAACAGAACGGGCTATAAGCTTCAAATATCGACCAGGAAGTAACATAACCCGATAACAGATCGAATTGAGATACATGTACATTTATTACGCACTCCAGTACACAAAAGTCTTACATATTGATTCGGATTGGTTTAAAGTGTGAACTTGTTTTAAATATAAACTACGAGTATTCACAAACGGATCTTCAACTGTTTATTTCGCCATACATAGTTATCTTAAAACTCGGTGTTAAACTTGGATGTGTTCAGATTTAATTAGGACAAGTTCTGTATATCTTGAACAATAATAATACTAACTTGATAATATGTAATCTCTCTTATAATAGACTTTGAAGGATTTAGTGAATTGTGATGTTTTTTAAAGACTTAACTCTAGCTTATGACGGAGAGGGGTGTGATAGAAAAATCGCAGAGATCATTCCGCAAATAAGTTATCTACTTAATCAATGTATTCGAGTTAAACTACTAAGAATACAAGATTGGGACTACGATGGTACGAGTTTTAAATCTCCTGTTGTATATATAGCGTCTCTTGATACAGAAGAATTTCACTCGAAAATCAAACCATCCTTTTTGTCCGGGTCAGATAAGAGCTTAATGGTGCTCGTGTATAACAACGATTCCAAAATGTTCATCAAAAGATTGGAATCTGCCGTGAAATCCGATATGAAACGAAAAGTGCAAATCGACGAACTCAGGAAACTGAAAATACAAGAAATGCTAGCCAGTATTTTGACTGTCAGTAATTTAGATCAAACTTCGTTCTGGTGGCCTCACGTGCTTAAATTCGTCCAATCACTTCAACCCGGGTCAGTGTCACGTGATTCAGTCAAGCGAGAAATCGGCGTCTTCTTCAAAATCGATCATGAAGATGGGAAGCAGTTTGAATGGTACGAACAACATAAGAAAATGTTTGAAACATTATTTCATGATCAATGCCGAGCTAGCGGAGATGATTTGGATGAAGAAACGTATATATCATGTTCAAAAGTCGTAGTCATGTACGCCGACAGATCATCGTATCAATATTTAAATGATCAAAACCAGAGAAGAAAAGGCAAAGAGAATTTGAAAGCATCAATAAAAACAACAAGAGATACATGTGAACGACATAACACACGCTTTCATTTATTTGTGAATGAGGCGGGGGTGAAATTCACTAACCATATGAACAACGAGGGTTTGAAAATGGTCGGACACGGAATGCTAAGCCAGTGGATCATGGTCCTGTCTCTAGTTGGAAAACGTAAGTTTGTGAAATTTTAACAGATTTGGTATTTTTCACGCTTTGAAGCCTTTTCCTTGCAATATTTCAGGTATATACTGGAGAGCTGTTAACCTAACAAGTTTTCCTTGAAATTACGTTAAACGTTGATCGTTCTTTTCGTTAATTTTGCTGATATTTTTATTATAAGAGTATAGTAAGAGTACATGTTTAATCAGACTTGTTGTTAGAATATTTGTAGTGAGGAACTTACCCCATAAAAGTATTTCAACTTATCTGAAGATCTTAATCAATTTTGTTTTTAGTTTGATTAAAAAACACTGAAAGAAGAGTTGATTCCAAGATGGACCTTTCTTCATTTACATAGAGAGAAGATTGACTCTTCTTGTTTTAACCACTTCAAATATTGCTGTTCTTTCATAGTTATATTTTAGTTAGAATCTCTAATGACTTAAAACCGTGCCACTGTTTTCTGTAATGAAAAGATATCTTACAGCAATGGTCTTAAGTCCGCTTGCTACTTGTGAAAAGTGTATGTTTGAAATACATGTCAATGGCTTGTTTTTAAGCATACGAATATTTTTTCCGATGTGATATGAAACGCACCATCAAACAGACTTAAATCTCTACAAGAAAAGTACCAGTAACACTTAGATATTAATTCCACATTTAAGACCAAAATATATGTGACAATATTGAGTTCACCATATTTCTCAGTTTATATATGGAGGAAATATTGAAAAACGTTCAAATATAAGAGGTAACTATACAATGGTTCTTAATACTGCGGTGGTCATGAAGTGGGGTGATTTTTATGCCATTGTATGGCGGCATAATTCTGCATAAGATGATCAGAATATTTTCGTGAAAATCTATCAGATTAATTTTCATGAAAAGGAAAGAAATTATCACGAAAATACAATAACTTTTCATGATAAAATTTCTTCACCAGATAGTAAACGTACATATTAAATGGACAATAAAACAAAATTAACTCACTAAAAGTGTATACAGAATTATGCCACTATACAATTGAAGTGGACAAAACGTTTTAAAACTTATTGTAGTACAAGTGGAGAATAAACAGGAGAATATATTCTATTCCTCAAACTATGACAAACAGGAGCGTGATGTGTTCAATCCTGATGATTATCCTGGTTTGTTGCCTCGACATATGTATACCAAAACACCGAGAGAAGGTACTTGCTTATTAATTACAACTATTTCAGTTTTTGTTGACTGGTTCCCAACAAGCCGACAATTTTACCACATTCTGAAAACGCGTTTGCTCTTACAAGAACATATCCACTACATGATGTTAACTTTATACATAATTGTTGTTGTTGTTGTTTCGTCGCGATTACCAGTATCCCCTTAATGAAATAAGTACGGTACTAGTCGTTTCGTACTCAATGAGGCGCTGTTTGCCGGCTTTAAAAGAGTCTGACAATATAGGGCTGCTATCCAAGAATATTTTCTGTTTAATTGTAGTTTGATTAGCCCCCCTTCACTAACGGATTGTTTCCCTTTAATCAAACAAGTCACGTATAAGACTCATTTCAAAGTTACTATTTTCTGAACCATGCCAGTCATTATCTAACCACTGGTACTGCTGGGGGCAAAACATTCACTTGTAAACCTGCAGGCTTCATATAAACTCAGTGCGAATTGATGTAAGCAGTGTTCATTAATAGCTGATAAATGGCAGACATGAAGGATTTTGAGTTGTTTAAGCAATTGGATTGGTCTGATTATGTAGGAATCTAGTGGTTATATAAGAATCTATCTTCTGGTGATTTAGCTGAATATCTTGCGAAATTAAGCATAGATATTGGGATTTTACCGGATCCTTACAATGTATTAAACATCTAAGGTAAAACCTGATATTGATTATCTAGTTATAATATATAAAACATATTTATGTTTATTTTGCTAGAATGTTTATTATAATATTGAAATGTAGAAAGACATTGAATAAAGAAGACAGATGGCAGCAATGTCATTTTTTGCATCTCACATTGAGATATTAACTAATCTAGCCATTTGCGTGTTTTCTATCAATGATAGCATTTAAAAAGGGATTTGTGAAAAAATGTGTAACTATAAATTTCAGAAAGGACCTGCAGTATCGCAAAGCCAGCCAACAAAAGTCCTTTCAGTGCTTTGATTTTTAACTGCACAAACTTCCTTGTATGTAATTATTTTTGCATACAAAAACATCGCTTTTCCATAATTATTCCGAGAAAACTTTCTTTCCCAAGAAATAATTTGTTCGGAAAATGTCAATATGTATGATTATTTTTTTCTTTATTACTCTGAGTACTCTTTTTTATGTAGAAAATATTTTTGATATTGCAAAATATAACATATTTTAAGAGAAACATAGCTCTTTAATTAAATTATACTTCCAAAAATCATCTGCATTTTTTGCTCGGTTTTAATATTTCCTTACGTGACATATTGTCACTGGGGTTTAACGCCATTTTCACCAATTTTTCAGCTATATACGGCGACTGGTTCACCTAACCAGTTTACCTGGACTATATACCAACCAGCACTAACTTACCCTTCCACAAGTATCCGGCAACTTCTCCACATATGGAGGAAAATCGACATTTTGTCAAACTTTCATGTAAGGATGTGACCTGCCACGACTGGGATTCGAACCAGGATCTCCGGATTTCAAGTACAGAGCACCTAGCACTGGACCAAGGCCACGGCCTAGTTTTAATAATACTAATAGATACATTCTTTTCGCTTTGAAAACTGATCTAAAACATGCATAGCAAATTCAATGGGGAGAAGAGTCTTTTAGGTCGGTTTTAGAAGGTGGCAAAAAGGGTAGAATATGTACTGGCACTAGTCTGCTTTTTTAAAGAAAAGTTTGAAACATAGATAAAAATTTGAAAGTGTTTTAATTACTAAGATTCCATTTCTAGTAAGGACATTTTAATAAAATTCGTTTCATAGTCCAGCTTTCCATTTTCAGTACATGTAAGCATAAAGTGTTTTAAAAATACCTTTACCTACCTACCTATCTATATATCTATCCAAAGTTATAAGTTTGTGTCTCGTAATCGCAAACATTTCTTTAACGATGGCCTTATTATAAGTAACAGTAAAACAGTATCAGAAATGGTCTTTTATAAAGGGGAGATAAGGACTGTACTTTCAATGGAAGTATTCTTTATATTGTAGGGTATCGAAGGGATGCCAGCATGAATGACATATTAATGACGGATCTTTCTGGCGTATTATATCAACCAGTGCGTACTACTGACAGTACAACAGACACCGATAATTCTCTGAAAGTATCATGTATTTCATGTTTCCAGCGTTTTATTCCTCGCTGACTCTGAGACCAAATATCAGGAAATGTAAATCATTGGTTGATGTGGTGTCTCCGAAACATGTTTGCATCACATAAATCATGAGACAATATTTGCACTGTCATTGGCTGTGAAACTTGTATTCAATAAAACAACCTATTATTTAAATTCATCGCTTCTTAATCATCAGACATAGTAAAGGGATAAGAGATCTGCTAAAATCATTTAACTTGATAGGATTCAAGCCAAGGATATCTACGATCAGGTGTACTGTACTACACCTATGTATCCCTAAGATGTGCAGAGCCATATCTATGTACCCTTAAGATCAGGTGTAGTGGTATACCTCTGTCCCACCCTAAGATCAGTTGCACTGTATATACCACTGTACCCCCCCTCAAGAACAGGTGTATTGTGATACGTCTCTGTACCCCCCCCCCAAGATCAGGTGCACTATATATAGACCTCTTTATCCCCTAAATCAAGTATACTGTGACACAACCCTGCCCCCCCCCTAAAAACTGCCTCACAATAGGTTCGAACCTACAATCCCTAGGTGTGAAAACCTAAAGCTCTCTCTACTGGACTAAGTATGTGGGATGGGTTTGCTAATGAGAAATAACTAAAACCATCTTCCTTTTTTATCCATATTTATTTCAAACATCGGTTCCAAAATAAATGATCACTTAAACAAAATACCTAAATTGTCAAGAAGAAGAAAGTGAATTAATATTATATCGACCACAATCAGGTTAAACTGGAATACATAGGTCCAATATATTCTGTGTAGTCAGAGTAACAGGTTATGATAAAAATAATTTTAATGCCTTCAGTCATTTTTTAAACACTGCCACACTAATAGACTACGTTTTTTACAGTGTAGTTTGTTTTTGATAACGTCAAACCAACATTAAATTAAGACTCTGAACTGTATTGTATGTCGACATACAAAATATACTAAATATTCTGCTGTGAAAAGGATAATTAAATATTTAGTATGTCCAAACCAAGGACCGCTACCCTTTTATATTGTAACGAAGTTTGTATCCACAACCAGAAGTGAGCTTCTAATACATTTAATTTTAATTAAAAGTATATTTCTGCAATAGCAATCAATGGTTGTTCACAACATAAGCAAAGAAAAATAATACACACAGATTTATATAAAAACTGCTAAATGAGAATTCAACAGTCTTGATTGAATAAAACTAGACAGTTTTATGATTACTATTTTATGACTAAGATAAATTCTACTATTTTATAACTAAGATAAATTCTACACCAAAATAATGGTTGTGTTGAGAATATAATAAACCATTCCACTACTGGCCAGTTGTGTTCATAATATCCATAACAGAATAAAATACAACAAAATAATGTCATTATGATCATTAACAAAAATAACTCTATATGCACACACAAGAAATCTAAACTTGACAGTTATTCTAAATCTATGAATTATTTTGAATTACACTTTTTTATTGAGGATTAACGTATGACCTTGTTGTATGAATTTGTGATAGGGCATAGTTTAAATAAATGACAGAATTTGATTGTTAAGGAATTAACATTATTAATAATTTTTGAGTTAACAAAGATATTGCTTAACTGGTAAATGTAAAATGCTAAATAATGATATTCAACCAAAAAATATAAGCAGTGAATTAAGGATGCAAAATACTAACACGAATGTATAAAGCATAACTCTACTTGTAAATATTAACAAGGCAAATTGTTATTTTGAACAAATATATCTAGAAATTAAATTGTAAAAAAACACATTTCAAGAGCTGTAAGAACACCATAAATTGAAGCAGATAATAAACAATGTATTTTTAGGTGTTACAGAATAATAAATCAACAACCACACGTTGACACTAAATGGGAACATATTATCACTAAGACAGATGCTACAGAATTTATTATAGTGTAATATTGAATCTGAGAGATGAGATGAAAAAGCCTTGATCAAATGGCATATAATTGATAGAAATAAATAACTCACAGATTCTCTTTGAGAATTCCAAGAAAGGAATAACATACATGATTTAAAACAAGCTTTGAATAAAAATCTTGTAAAAACAAATACCTTGCAATAGATCAAAATGTTGTGTAAACCATTATAATATTCAAAATCACATTTATTATTATATAATAAATTATAAGTAAAATAGTTTAATATTCAAAACTGTGTAACTATCAATGTGCAAGAGTTTGGTAAAATTGAAATATTTCTACATAATGTCTTATTGTTCAAAGTCCTATCACTTGAACGTATCACTCTCCATTGTTTGAAAAAGAAGTATCTATGTATGCCATATTAAATACACACCACATATATTATATTATCCCATGACCAACCAATAAATCAAACTTCACAATCTTGACCCATTATAGAAACAGAATCTACCATACATCTTCAGTATGTCTATACATACATGTATACAATATAATTCAATCATTGGCAATATTTATCCTATATGCATATACTCGAAGCTTTTTTAATGTTTCAAATCTTCCGAAGTGAAATCAAAAAAAGGGCAATTTATTGACTTTTACATAACTGTTTAGTAACCATTAAACTTTTTTTTCAGTTATAAGCCATGAAGTTAAAAGATTTCTCAACAGAAAAAATGTCAGGATAAAAACCTTTCAATGATCTTCACTTGATTTAAATTCCAACTATGAATACTTAACAGATTAACACTAAATTCATACAATAGAATTTTTCTATCAACAAATCGAAAAATAAATGCAAAAATGCAACTATTATTTATCTCACTCTCTCCACAACAGAGTCATAAGAAAAATGAAAGCAGCAACAACTGGCCAAAATGAAAAAAAATACGATCAACAATAACTTTATAAGCCAAGATAATGCTGGTATAAAATACAAATAACCATACTACGACCAGTATAAAATATGTACATTAAAAAATCTGTTACTACCAACAACAGTTTATGAACATTTAAACATAAAAGTTATAATAACAAAACGTCAGAATTTAATAATTCAATTAACTTCCAATTACAAAATATTCTTGGTTAAGATTTGAAATGGATCAATAAGTAGGGTATAATATCATCACACATTTTTTAATCAATGTAAGTTGGACTTTGTAAATGCAACGGGAGTGTTCGTATCTTTAATTTGCATTAAATTAAACAATATTAACAGTTTGATACAGTGAGTCAACAAAATAAAAAAATTCAAGTAAACACCAACTATCCAGAACATTTTGATACCAAATAAAGGCCTGGAGTAAATGACTAGGATCGTTTAATTTTATTAAAAAAAATTACTCTGGAATACAAGTACTGCACACTGAAATGCAATTAACAAATAAACATAAGGATTAATGTTAATCTATTCATTGAATTAATTGTAATTAATTAACTCCTAAAGTCACATGTTTTCACACTGTATGCAGTTTAACTCTGAGTATCGAAGTATTATAAAAAGGATGATTTCATAAATCCATGGCAATTATAAAACTAACATTTTGTACATTAATAAAGGATTTCATACTAAATATATATACATATATATTTATTTACAGGGGAATATACGAATATACATACATGTATATAATAAAACATTAACTAAACTGGATCATTTGTCCACATATCACAGATATATTACACAGTAACCATGACAACACACAAGACCAGGCACATACATGTACATACATTGTATATTATCATATAAACTGTATTATTAGACATTTGAAATAAAAGCATTGAAACATAAGGCTGAAGGTGCAAATCTTTTAAAATTGGAAATTACGTGACATATCTGACATATCCAAATATTCCCTCTGAATTTCAACACAAGTTTTAAACAAAAACAATGCAGGCCTTCAGAGCAAATATCACTGATTAAAAAAGCAAAAAAAAATCATTTTGAGCTTTAAGAATTCTGTGAAAATTGTCAAAAGTTTGGAATGAAAACTCTTCTACGGTCAACTAATAATGTTCATATCATGACTAAGTGTTTAAGTTTTGCTGAGGAAACTTTTTAGGCGAATACTAAATATCGGGAATATAAAATAGCAGAACAATATGCAGATCAATATTAAAAAAAACGACAATATGCCTCCATTTGATAAAGGGGAGATTTTAGTCGTTGCAATGAAAGTATTGAAATACGAAACTTGGAAGTAATTTATGTGTCAATTTTCAACCATACAGAAAGTGATGTTTTAAAACATTCCTTATCAATCCCGTTGCAACAAAAATCAAGGGAGAGAACTTGTGTACTAAAATGTGAAGCAATGAAATGACAACAAGTTACAGGAGTTGAAAAAAACTAGCAAAACATACTAAGATTCAATTGCACATTTTCATACGAAACATCATAATCACTTAAGAAAAAGCAATTTACAGCTTTTAATTATTCAGCATATGATTTTTTCACTCAAAATCACTCTGTACCATATTTCATATTAATTGTACATAAATACAACCTACGTATTTGATATGATTTAAGCATATTTATAATAAAGACAAACAGGTATCTACCCTAGCAAAAATAATTCTAACTGTAGTTGTCAACCATTCAATAGATCAAACACTAAAAATCTTTTGAGCGAAATTAAATCCAAGTTATTTTCCGACTACTTAGCTAGAAATCAAAGTCAGTGAATTAACATCACATTGACATTAAAATTCAAATTCCAAAGAGAATGTTAAGCTCAAAATCAAGTACATCATTATAAGTCCAAGACCTGAGACTGAGTTCACAACACTTAATAGCCGTCCCTGAACTGACTTCTTAACTAAATTCAGCTCAGATTGTATGTTCGTCAACTGTAAAGTAGTTTTTGTAAATAGATTGATTTATTGACTAGTAAACAGAATACTGTTTGAAAAGTTATAAGATCTTATCAAAATTAAGTTCGTAATAATGAAACCTAACTAGAAGCTAAAGAGCAACATGTTGAGCCCACTATTTCCAACAGATGAAGAAGTTGTATTATAATGCCTGGACAAGCTGTTTTAGACCTTTGAACTTAAAGTAAATGGTCCGGTCAAGCATAATCCGGATGAACAGATGCCCAGACACATATACACCAAACAAACTAAACTGTAGCAACTAGGTTGAGCTCACTGCAAGCAGATGGGACAAAAATTGAGATATGAACTTCGATATCAAATGTAATCATTCTAATCCAGGTTTTCTAAATTTCACTTCTTTGAAGTCTCTATTTTTATAATTATCAGGTCAATTAAAACAGTTTAGAAAAATGTCTTTCAGACATTGGGGTGATCCAAATTGAATTTCATTTCATACTTTGACTTTTAATTCCTAATCTAATCTCTAAGTTAAAAGTCTCAATGAGAAACTGTTAAAAAACAACAAGATTGTCTTATCAGCAAGTTACATAAATATTTTGAAGCCTCCAAACATTTACAGCGTTTACTTCCATAAAGTGAGCAAATAAGAAATGAACTCATAGTCACAATAAAGAACTACATTTAACAAGTAAAATTTTTACAACTCCTTAAACATTCCAATGCCTAGATGCTTTCCATTACAACTGATGTACTCTTTAAGTCCTCCTACGATACACATGATGTTATACAAGTGTAGAGTTATCATGCAGAAGATCTGCATATTCTGCATTGCGTAGAACACAAGCAAGATATAGCTGTATACCATACACTGAATAAAAAAAGCCAGGTATATCAATACTTTAAGCATTAATGTACAAAGCTGAATGACCTGTTTTATTATCTTTTTGTGGGATTTTGTCACAGCTTCTCAATGAAGCATTGTCAATATACCATTCACTCAACGTCCCCTTCAGGTAAAAGATCAATATCGACGTAGGGTTCTGACGGCGATGGTTGAGGAGGAATAACATGCAGAGAACCATCTTCTCCCTGCTGCTGCTGTATAACAGGCTGTGTGGGAGCTGAATGCAGCACTGTATCAGAGGATGCCTCAGCCAGATTGGTAATTGATTTAGATTTGACACATTGGAAGTCAACATGTCGACTCTTAGCTTCTTCTTTCTCCCATGACATTCGCAAAAATGGCCTCTGTACGTAGTTGTAGATCACTGAAAAATGCCAAATCTCAGTAAACATTCTTACTTAAATCCTTATTACAAAGATATGAAACTGATCTTGATTGATAAATAAAACATTTTCGAGACATATATTTGTAAAAATAATTTTATAATTGTATAGTGTCAGAAAGAGGCAGGCCTAATGTCCTGAGGGGGAAAAGGGAAAAAGTAACATGCAAAGGCATACATATTTTCCCAACACATGATGATCAGGTTATAACCTTGATGGTTTCAGACAAAATAACTATTCCATGGGCAATTTTTATGACCTTAATGACCAAAAATTTCTAATGAAAAATACAATTCAACAGAAAGAGAATTCTTTGTGATCATAGGGGAAATGTGTACATGAAATTCGGCCGCAAATCAATCTTAAAAAAACACTGCAAAATGACAATTTTTCATACAAAATATAATATAATACAAGGCAACCTCTCCAGAGCGGCCCTCTCTTGAGCGACAACTTCTCTTCAACAATAGCATGCTTTAACACCACTGCACTTTTTGACTATTAATTTAACCTCTCTAGAGCGGCAAACTCTCAACAATGGCATAATTTTGCATCTCCCAAAGAGTGTTGCTTTGGAAAGGTTGCACTGTATTAAAATACATAACAATTCAAGATGGACAGTTGCAAGCCAATAATCCACACATTAAATCTTAATGAACTATATAAGATTGAGATGTGTCATACACTCATCCACTAACAAGCTAAATGAAATGAAGTGAAGTAAGAGTAGACATGTTTCACTAACCTTCCGGTCTACCTCCTCTTCTTCTCTTTATCTTCTCTTTGTATGTAGGATAACCTGTTTAAAACACAAAATCTATTTCAATGGAAGTCAATTTCATCTTCTATTATTTATCCCAATGACAGACATGAATACACAACACTTCACACTATAGACTTTTAGGTTATATTATGACAAAGTAAGGATAAGAAGTATTAATAATTTGGAATCAACTACTAAATATTTATGATAAATTAGAAGGGAATAAGCCAACTGACCATTATCAGCACATAATATACTTCTTACAACATTTTAAATGGTATTTACAAAAAAAGCAGAGTAACTATTTACACCAAATGAATAAATAATAACAAATGAAAAGAAGGTTTTAATTTATTTTCCCAATGGATATAAGAACAAATTTACTTATTGACAACAGTTCATCATACCTTCAATTCCAATCTTAATCTTCTTCAGTCCTCTCTCCTTCAAAACTTGTTTAGCAACATCTCTGTTCTCAATGTACTTGAAGAATCGATGCATATTTCCACTATGTATAACTATAATAATACATATGTATAAACATACTAAAAAATAATCAATAAACATACAATAAAATACAACAAATCATCTTTCATTGTCATTGCATAAATTCACTTCCTTAGATTATGAAGTTACAATAAAAGACTATATGCTGCTACAATAACAAGGACAAAAGCTCATTGTCATGTTACAGTCTGCGACCTGAACTACACACCTGTTGTAAGGGAAACATAGCAATTGCATCACAAAGCACAAAATTGCCATTCTTTATATTAAGATCACAGAGCAATGACAGTATCTTTTTCATAATTTTTAACATCTGGGCTTAAAGTTTGAGACACAGACTGGTATTCAAAATGCTTAACATAATGGTATCAAACAAAAACAAATGCATATATCAGGGTGTTAAAAAACATCAAAAGTTGAGGGTCAAAAATAACCTTGAGCTGATCAATAATTTGAAGTGACAACAAAACATCCAACTTAAGAAGTAGTAAATTTGACCCTATGATGCAAATTCACATTTAAATGGTCATATTGTTTTAACTAAATTAAATTAGGAGGGAATTTTCAATACTAATTAATTAGACCCGTACATGGTTATCATATACAAAAATATATTGGAAAAAAATTACCAAACATGTTGGGCACTTTTTAATGTTACAATATAACATGTTAGATAATTATTCCTAATTTAAGTTTTAATTGAACCAATTCCAGAAATATTAAACACTTATGAAAGCAATAAATCCAAACAATTATTGATAAAACATAAGATAACTCCAGCATTTAATACAGACATATCAATTGAGTACATACTTTGTGGATTATCATCTCCCATCTGTGGTGGATATTCCTCATCCCAATCCACGATATCATCATCGCACAATACAACAATATGGCATTCCCTATCTCCACGCTGAAATCAGAGTTATAGTTGAAGGATTTCAAAAAAATAGCAAGCTGGACGGCTTCGTCAAATGTGAGATTTATGAAAATATATAAGCACGAAAAATGGAAAAAAAGAAAATAATTCTTTAAATTACTTACCATAAAATGATTACATAGTTCAATACATAAAGCTGTCAGACAGTAAATTTATCACAATCGTACAATGATAAGACTGAACACAGTTCATTGAAACACAATACTATTAAGGCAAGAATTTTCAGAGCTTGTTTCTCAAAGCGCTGCATCTTTTTTTTACCATTTTCAAACTTTCAATTCTTTTGATATAATTTACTGCTTATTTTGCAGAAAATTTGCACAATTTGGACTAAAATATATGGCTATCTAAAAATGAATTATTACTGGTAATAATAATTACCAACTAAATTCTTATTTTGATGCCCTTAGAAAATAAATTAAGCCAAGGGCACCGTAAAAGTTTTATCCTGACTGGAAGATTTCTGAATTTTTGAGGACAATATTTGTTCTTCAAATTTCTGACAGTGTGTTAGTTCAAAATTCTGAATTTTTTGGGGACAATATTTGTTCTTCATACTTCTGACAGTGTGTGAGTTTAAAATTCTGAATTTTTAGGGACAATATTTGTTCTTCAAATTTCTGACAGTGGGTGAGTTCAAAATTCTGAATTTTTTGGGGACAATATTTGTTCTTCATACTTCTGACAGTGTGTGAGTTTAAAAAAAGGCCAGCACAGCAATTAATAGCATACCTGAGCACATTCACACATCTGTGGAAGAATCATATCCTCAAGAAATACCTGGAACTGTTGTCTGGCACCTTCATTAGACAATTCATGAAGGAGAGATCCTACAACAAACCATACAGAGTTCGGTCAATTGTATTATACAGATGATTGTGTTAAAGAAAAAATGCATTAATGTGACTAAGAGGCACTAATATATGGCACTGAATCATATATAGCACAACTTCAACGCAATATTATATACATAATAATTACAATTTTTTTTAATAATCAAATGAGACTTCGTCCTCATCCTTCCAGCTCCAATCTAATAAGCAAATGTATGTTTCGTTAAACAATTTTCCAAATTAATTGTCTGCAGAGATCACTTCACTGGTGCCTTGGAAGTAGCCCAAGATAATGTGGAGCCCTCAGCTTAGCTCAACAGTGAGAATGTTAAGTTCATAAGTTTAAAGCCCTGGGCTTGGCACATGTTTTCTGTGATAATTTGTTAAAAGACATTATATGCAAGACTATGAGGTCCTCCACCACTGATTCAAGTGATTCATATGGAGAAGTTTGCAGTCACTTGTAGAGAATAAGGTAAGTACTGGTACGGAATCCACGCACACTGGTTAAATGAACAGACTGCAAGCATATAACTGAAACACTGTTGAACACAGACATAAAATCTGAAAAATCATTTTAATTTCAGTGGTGTTTAACATTACAACAACGGCTAGGGTCATTTGGTGACTTTTCTAGCTTAAACAGTGGAGGAAGACCCCAGGCGTACACTTGGGTAGAACCACCGGCCTTCCATAAGCTAGCTGGACAGCTTCCTCACATGAAATTTATCTGGTCTTGGATGGGAATCAAGATTGAGGGGCTTGTGACCACTAGTCAAAAAACCACAACCACTTGACCATAGAAGCCCCAAACCTATGTTAAAATTTATCATTTTACTTACTTAGATTCTGACATTTGATGGTCATCGAATCAAAAGGTATAAGCAAATAATCACAAGCCTCCCTCAGTTCCTGTACAGAAACATTTGGTGGACATCTTATAATGCCTTCTCGGTAAAAGTCCTGAAATATAACAATACAAAAGACACTAAAACATGCATTGATTCAAGGTAATAATAAGGAAAAATAAAATAAATAATAATTTTGTAAAATAACATCCATGGTACGTACCAGTATGGCTCGAAACACAGATGATGAGAATCCTTCAGCTACCTCATATTCTCCGTCTTTGTTTGCATGCGTAAAGTTGTGTTCCAATGACGATGTAAACATCCTAGAAATATATGTTACACATCACTAGCTAACTAGCTAAAATTCAATATTAATTTAACAGATGTTGATTAAAATACAACATACAGTGTAACTGAATCAGTTACCCAATTGTTTAGATGTGTATACTAAAAAAACAATGTTACATGTATATCTAATCAACTAATCATTTTTTTTTAAATGACAAACTGTGTATTAACTGATGTATTATATTAATTTAAATCCTATCACTTGAGGACAATGCAATAAATACAAGGTAACTATTGAAATTGGTAATTTTGTCTAATTTACCAACCAACAGGCCACCACTAATTTATTTGTGGTATTCAAGCAATTGAAACCAATTATCTTCGAAATTCACCAATTTAGAAGAATCAACAGACATGTTTAACTGCACAAGTATTAAGTTAAATACGACTTTCATACCTGCCGAGCATTGTGTTTGGATGCTGACGAAACAATTCCGGATCAACAATAAATCGCTTTCCATCAACAACCAGAGTAATCCTCTCACTTAGTCTCGGACTAGATGTGTCTCGTGGCTGAGAGGATAATGTTTTCTGGTTGTTAACTACAACAACACTTTTTGGTTCATCCATTTCAAAATAACCAGGAGACCCACCAAACTAAAAAAAAAACAAGACAACATTACAAAAGGTTTTCACAAAGAAAAATGTACCACCATAATAAGCTATCATATACACAAAGCAATTCTATATCTTAATAGTTGATTATCAGATAGATTTTAAGACATTTTAAGATATTTTTGCAGGAAACTACAATTTTAAATTTCAAATGAAAGCTAACTTAATGTCTTATTATAAATTACAGCCCAGTGTTTCAGTCAATTACTTCATAAAAAAAATTAATAGAATTCTGGTACTTGAAGTTATAACATTTTCATAAAATAACAATTAGTAATAAATTTAATTTAATTATGTAAATGAATCTATCTTGGAATTGCGATATTGTATTATGGTCCCCAAAATGACATTCTAAGGATGCATCAATAGAATTGACAAAGTTCTAAAATATAAGCATGAAAATGGTAATCACAATATAAGCATAAAGCCTTAGACAGAATTATTTTTATCAAGAAGCAATAAATATGAGAATATTACTAATAAAAACAAATACAGTGATTACAAAAAAAACAATATGGATAACATTGTTCAAAGAGAGGTAATTCAGCCAAATATTCTTACAGGAATATTAATTAATAAGTTTGGAGGTACTCTCTGTGATCTTGCAGAACGTCCAGGAGTAGAGTTGACAGACGAAACACTTACATCACCATCATCATTACTTGAGTTTTCAAAACTCGCTGATCTAGCACGATTAACAAGGCAGGGTTTTGATCTGGGTGCTCCGCCTAGAGAACTGAAAACATTTCATAGAAACTCCATAAAATGAGGCTCTTTATATTAACTTCATGATTCTAAGCCAGTGTTCAAAATATTTGGATCTTCATAAACAATCTGAGAACTCAATCAGGCCACTCGTCCTGTGGGACAACCAGCTAAGAATTTTAACTAGGTCTTCAGTAATTTTAACTTGTCCTTAGTTGATTTCTACTCATAAATACGAGCAGACCAGCGGATTTGTTGTGTCTTGCATTCTCTGACATAAATAACTTACACTCCTAAATCTTACAGTTTGATACGCTTATACTAATTCAGGTAAAGAACAAATATCAGTTGAAAGTCTACAAAAAATGTGTAAATTCAACAGAAAAACTATACAAACCTTAAAAGTATGACATCACCCATATTTTAGCAGACTATGGCCTACAAAATCACATCTGACAACAATTTTAAGCATCACGTAACCTGCCTAGGCAGCATGAAATTAAGCAGGTGAAAGAAATTTTAAACATTGCATAATGCATAAAAAACTGCCAGTCTTCTAGTTCTGACTCACGATAAAGGATTTCGACTTATATTTTTACCTAATACCATAATCTTCTGTCAGTACAGTTATTGACAAATTATCAGACTGTCTAGGAAAGTCTGTAATCGTTGGATTAAAACATTACCTAGTTCTTTTTATGCAAGCTTTCCTTCTTTCATCAGTTTCAGAGTAATAGTCAGTATCACTGCTGTATGTATCATATTCTTCGGCACGTTTATGTGGTCTCCTATGCCTGGATGCCATAGTACAACACAAATACGGACACACACCCGTTTTCACAGTCACTGGTTTTGATTACAGGACTGTGAAATCTGCACAAAAGAAACGAAAGAAATAATTAGCACACAGTTGAAATTAATGTTTCACAGAACACCAAGTAACTGTAAATTAACCACAGTATATGGTAACCTTGGAATGGCACTACACAGTTTGATCCAACGTATGAAGTTTCAAACGTACCGTATGGGTACGGTACATTATTTCTACAGTTTTATCCCAGTGCTCATCTCTGAGCTAAAAATAGTGATAATTGTATACTTATCAACTTATCAAGAAATTGTTTTCAAGTAGTTATTAGATCTATTTATAGTGTCTATATGAATATTCATTTACAATGCAACCATGACAGATATTGATTTGTTTACTTCACATATACCGTGCATAGCTACACCATGCCTTACCAGTCGAAGCATATGTTCTGGTTTCATTTACAACATAAACAATATGGCTGAAAATATGGAGAGGCCGCAGTTAGAATAATTTCACTAATTCCCAGGGTTTTCAATAGATTTTTTTATTTGGGAGTCCCAGGACTCTCATGCTTGTCATTTTGGGGGTCCCCATATAGAATCATGTTTGGAATTAGATGCCGACATAGGGACAGATACTCCCTAAAAAACATGAAATGTTCTTTTAGTTGTTTTCAATTTCGGTTCGTCCATGGTTGCCCCCGACGCCATTAAGACAACAATTAAAAATGCTTTACTCCCTTATTTAAAATTAATAAGCGTCACTCCGACATAGATTCCAGGAAAAGTAAAATGTTTATTTTACTGGTCCAATTAGTTGGCATATTTGTTGAAAATACAGGTCTGGGACGAAAACGTTGTGTCAGAGACGCAGGTTTACCAAGTCAGAAAGGGGGATTTTATGATCTCACCGGGCATTGTTCGCACCGACAATGTATTTTCTATTATTTTTTTATCAGCCATTATTTAAGTGTAGGTTAACTTATTTTAAGGTATGGTTTAATTTAATGATTAATTTGTTTATCAACTTAAAACTAACAACTCGAAAAATACAATGATAAACATGAGGAAGCACACACACCGAGAATCAATGCTGATGCCCCAAATGGGGTGGTAGTGTGCTGAATCCATGTGAATAATCTCAAAATAAATACTAATTAATGATAACATCTTAATTATCAACATAAACTTAAAAGTAATAACTCTACAATTTTAATGATGAACATGATTAAGCACACACTCCGAGAATCAATACTGATGTCTCGAATGGGGTGGGCAAGAGAGTGATAGATGGGTATGTTTACATGAGGCCAATTAGGTCACGATACAAAAAATGTTTTAAAATCGCAAAACTTAATAACAGAGCCTTCCCTATCCAGAATTAAAGTATTGACACAAAGCCTTATTTCAGAAATAAACAGCATGGTCGTAGGTTCTTTGAAATACCGACTAGTGAAAAGTTCAGTTTTTGCAAATCATCACGTACAGAAATATGTAAACATGACGTTTCTCTGCACATGAACAATTGTCTTCACAACACACGGTTCTCACGCCAATTAAACATAATTATAATTTGAGATAATAGTTAAAAGTATCAGATAAACAATGAAAGGCCACGTAATTTAGATGCAATAGCGAATATTTACTAGAAAAATGTGGAATTACGCACCACTATCTCCATTTTCAATGTTGCATTATGGGGGTTGAGATTAAAGTCCGTCCTTTACACGCTGAGCGGTCCTTTTCGATCGGGTCTGATTTGCCAACCAATAGTGCACATAAGGCGACTGAACAACTGGTCTTAGAAAATCCATGATAATTATGACTTACAGGATTTGTGACGAGGAATCACCTCAGCACCGTATTTATATATGAAACTAGGCAGTCGGACAATTCGACCCCTGAACAATTCAAACCCTAAGAAAATTCGACTGGGTATTACTGAATGCCGAAAACAAATATTTACCGAAAACAACTGAAAACAAATTCAGATTACCGAAAACAAATGATGTTGTATAATTAATGATTTTCAAATGATATAACGTAATGTTTGCTAAAGAATGGTGTTTATTGAACTCATAAACGAAATTTCGAGTTAATTCATTGATTTTGATGGAAGTTATGAACATTTATAAAATATGCTAGTGTATTGTTCAGTGTTAGAGTTGCTTCCCTTCGTACCGAAAACAAATCAGAATACCGAAAACAAATGATAACTTTATTATTAATGAATTTGAAATCGGTAACTTCAGTGTTATCATATCATAGTGTTTATTATGATCATATACGAAATTCTGTTCGTACATATTGATTTTTATACGGCCTGCCTAATTGAAGACCTACACGAAATTGACGACCAACGGAAGACCTACACAAATAAAGTATATATACATCAAAACTAATGTTATTTTCGGGTTCAGCATCATCAAAATACGTATATACGATGAAAAAAACGGTATCTAAAAGTCATCCATACAGTGATTTTGAAAGCTTTTATTGTGGGACTATTTTCTACCGAACTCGCGGAAGAACGACAACTCTTAATTGTGAAGAGTCTACGTTTCGCCCGATCGCCTATTCATCCTATCATACATTTATTTTTATTCCATTTTAATTACAGCATATCTTTAATTTTATTGTACTGAAGTACATGTATAACCATAACGAAAAACATACTGCATGATGATAGACATCTATAGATATCATAGATAGTAAAATAATCATTCATATTGCATACATAAAATTCCCTAGTGAAGATCTATATAAATGCAGTATATAAAAAAATGTACATCCAAACTAATGTAAGTAGTGTAGGGCGATACCCTGGCACCATTTTTTTGCCCTGTGGGCGATACCATGGCACCCAATTTCGTGACATTTCAAAACTTTTACTGAGGGCGATACCCTGGCACCATTTTTATAACGGGGGTCTATGGAGGATGGGGGGAGGGTTAAGGTTGAATTTGAAATGGATTTTCAGTGTCCATAATGGGTTGGTGCCGTAAAATGTGTGTTTTGGGGGTATCATGTTTTTGTTGGTTTTTTTTGGACTGAATGTGTATAGGACTTATTTTCAATTTTCAACAATTTGACACGAAGTGTGTTTTTCGAAACGACATGGTGGCCCTGAAAAGGGCCGTTGGGGTGACCAGTTTGATCAGTTTGGTCCTCAAAAGGACCGTTTTTATTTTTGTAGTAGAGTACTAGTTAGCAACTGGCTTCTTTGGGGTGCAGAGCCCACACGGGCAGTTTTGTTGCGCATACCACTTGTCTGCATCCTTCATGGTGTCTCTTTCAGCTGTGGCAATTAATGGCCAATGGTCTACTTCTTCTTCTTTTTGTTGATAATACGCCTCGGCTGCTTGTCTTTGTTGTCTGATATCAGACTGAAGTTCAGCCTGCTCCCTAGCTGCCTGTTCCCATGCCGCTAGTTCTTTCTGCTTTAGCTCGGATTCAAACTCAGCAAAGACCTGTTCCCTTTTGACCTGTTCTTTAGCATCGATTTTATTCATAGCTTGCTGTCTAGGTTCACGCTGCCTTAGTCTATTCACAGTTCGATCTCGAGCGGCCTGTTGCTCTCGTCGGCGCCGACGGGGACTGGGTCCCCTGGCGGGTCGCGGTTCAGCAGATGTCTTCTTTTCTTCTTGCACTCGTTTTGTAGCGACTTTACTAGCGAGTTGACGGATCGTCCGCCATACTCTAGTTTGCCCAGCCGTCAGTTGTCTAGCTGTTTCAAGTTGTTGCAATAGCGCATCCATGGTGAGTGAGTGAATGAACGGAAATGAATGAAGTGACGCAATGCATTGGCTTTTTGTACTGCGAGCGCGAACCTTAGAGAGAGCATGTAAAATGACGTCACGTCCATATTTTTGTTCGCTGGTTTTTGTGAGTTTTTGTGTTTGTTTTGTGTTTCTTCAATCCTAATACCAACAAAGTAAAACAAACAGGTTGTATCATTTTTTTTATTTTTATTCAACATGAACAACATTTTTTAAACATAAAACAATATAGAACAATTTTTTTTTGTAAATAAACATATTTTTAAACAGAACAACATTTTTGTGCATATTTTTTAAATAGAGCAACATTTTTTGTACATATTTTTTAAACAGAACAGCAAAGAACAACATTTTTGTACATAAACATAAGTCCTAACATATATTTTTAAATAGAACAATTTTTTTTTGTACATATTTTTGTTAGAACAAGATTTAGAAAACAAATTAAGTTGTATAATAAGTCATGTTTCTATTCACGATTCTATGGTACAAGCGTCTTTCACCTCCTACTCTATCACAATGTAGTGCAAAGCACTTTTGTCCACATTTGTTCACGTATTGAGCTTGTCTATAATAAGTGTCATAATGTTGTTCAAACCAACGGGTCACATAAGTATCATTATCTCCTGGCCTAACCTCTGGAACTCTGAATCGAGTGAGAAGGATCTGGTTCAGGTCACATCCACGAGAAATAAAGTCCAAAACGAATAAACAATACACACCACACACAGGTAAAGTATCCTCTTGTATACACAATGCATTCCACTGATACGTTTTTGAATGTTTTTTCACAAAAGAGAGAATCTCCTCGAAAGGTGGTAGTCCATAAGAATCAAAGAACACGATTGTATGGTCGTTGAGGTAAATAGCCACCCAGTGTTCTCCTGGTTGATTCGCATTGTGTGTATTCACAATATAGGCCTTCACATTATGAGAATTCTCCGAAGGTAACTGATTTTTTGCACAAACACGAGCATGCAATGTAGATAACATCTACATTGAATGATCTAAGATGTATTGAAATTCATTCGTTTCCATAATGCCAATTTCAATTCACACGTTCTGCCCATACACTTATCCAGTGATCGTTATGTTCTGACTAATTCTGACTGAGTTCGTTTTTAAACTGGATCCATAATCGACACGCATCTCCTTTTTCACTATCGGTCAAGGTCTCGAGTTCAGGATACCACTTTTCCATGACCTTGAACACGTCCAAACCTTGAATCGCTTTTTGAATGTACAGTTCTGTCCACTCTGATGTGTTCGTGTATAAGCAGAGTACATGTTGTACTTGACTAGGATGACAAACTTGACAACCGTAACAGTCTTTATGCACTTGATCATAAATGAACGTTTGAAGTGCTTCTGTCACTTGGTGGTTCAACCCCTCTCGCAAGGATTCAGTTCGTTCACTTGTATCGCAATGATACGCCAATAATTGCATTTCAAAGTCTTGTCCTTGTTCCATGTTTTCTATGTCCATTTTTTCTAGATCCAATGATTGCATTTTAAAGTCTTGTTGGTGTTCCATTTTTTCCATTTTTTCAATAGTCTAGAGGTACTTTTCTAAATTGGTTGGTTTCAATCTGATTATCGTATTCCGCATACACAATCACGTTAATGGCTTGTCCTAGCGCTCTGGCAAAGTGAAATTCCAATCTCGTTTTTACAGGATGGAGTTGACCTTCTTCGCAACCTTGATCGGCTGTCAAGTTCAGTCCCCAGAATCTGTAACCGTTTTGATAATCATTCAAAATCAATTCAAAGGAACGACTGAGTTCAAGAACTCCTGTTGCTTAATAGAGTGACATGTAGGACCGTAGACATTCTCCCGTTCCGAAATTGGGTTGAAACGGTTTGTTATGAATACTTTTTCCATCAATACTGACCTCCAGATAATTGAGATCGAAATGACATCAAAAGGATTGGTCGCTATATCCCCATTCATATCTCCATTTCTCACCATACCAATGATCAGTCGTTTTGGTAATTGACATTGAAATAAATGATCTTCAATCTTGGAACGTTGACCGGTAGGAATAGTAAAGGTTTTCACCTCAGTACGTCGGATGGGAATTTTCATGTTGTGTTTAGAAATGTGTTGATTGAGTTGATTGGCCACCACAGGGAGTAAATCCACGGTTCTCACATTGAAACCCGTTTCCATAAACTTGATTTTAGCGGGTGCAGCAGCCATGAGACAGAAATTGGGTGATGCTCTGTTCAGTCTTAGACGTATTTCTCTCCCATTAGGTAAATATTTATCTTGCATCACCAGATCCAAATGAAGTCGGCCACATAGTTCCACCACACGACTTTGATGTACACGATTTCGCCTTTCCACATAACCCTTGTTATCTCCATCATGGACTTTGGTATTCATCTGATCAGGGGTGTCTGCAGCCCATAATTCTAATGCCTGAAGCTGAGTGCTTTTACAACTTGGATTGAAGGAGAGTAAATTTCCTAGGTAAGCACGATAGGCATACATGTCCGCATTGCTGGTGATCAGTTTATTATTCAGATACACATCTATGCTACTGAACATGCTGTGAAAAAAGTTATTGACGGTGGCAATTTCACTATCATTCGCAAAGTCTAAATTATCCGCCTGTATAATTTTGATTTTCATATACAGATAAGACTGATTCAGATCTGTCCATTTTAGATCTACTTGTGCAGGAATCACGAATTCAATAGGAGCTTTATTGTCCAGGGCCGAAATGGGATAATGCTCAGTCCATTGTCCCTCCTGCATGGCGGTCATCATGGGGGAACGACAGACACGTCCAATTCTGTCTTACTGCATTCACAAGAACCATGTTGCATCATGATTTTTAATTGAAAATATCAAGGGGTCTGGCCTGCTTCACTCGACGACGATGAAGTTTCGTATGAGGTTTTTTCTTGATAGGTTTGGCCTTTATACTTTTCTTGGGTTTTTTGTGGTGACTTCACGTAACAGGGATTCGCTTACATTTTTCAACACGTTAGCTCCTCTTTTTCGTATCACTATTTTAGGGTTGAATCCTGACATGATATCTTGCATGGCAGCTTTTCCTTGATGCAGTTATCCCTTTTCTAATGTTCGAACTCCAGATCGAACCAAAGGATTCAGTTAAGGCATTATACGTTTCATGGTTGTCTTAAACACAGATCCAAGCCCCAGTTTATACTGACGAGATTGACCTTGGTACATAGGCATCATTGTCGTTGGCGTAGGTGTAGCTTCACCATAGACTTCCCATGAATAAACTGAATGGGTTGACCTGTGTCACTCCTTATTGCGATGGTGTCAAAATCGGCTCTAGCCAGTGGCACGTAGTGTACATTCAAGAACTCGAAATGAATATGTGGAATGGTCCCTGCTTTGGTTCTCGGATCAAAAGGAGCCACACGTAAGATGGGAGCTTCAATGTTTCCCAAAAAGGTATAAACCGCCAGGTCAGAATAAAGAAACAAATGATTATGACCCATGTTCAAGTCTACCCCGTGAGGAAATGGATCTGGATTCTCGGTGAAATAGATGGTAGGAGCACTATTAGGAGGCCCACCCAATTTCATAAACACACTCGGATGAAACTGAATGCCTAGGTTCTTTGAACTATCCATCTTAATACGTTTACTTGTTCCCGAGAAACCTACAGTGAGACAGAGGTTTTTCTCTCTAAACAGTTGACCTATGTAATCTTTAATGACTTGATCCAGGGTGTCTACCAGATGTTTTAGTGTGACATAGGTCCCTACAGGAATACAAAGACGTATTCCGTTTTCATCATTGGGGAAACGACAGTAATGGGGAAAAGCCTCAAAAGTCTTGGCCAGGATAGGATCCCGTGTGACAATGGAAAAATGTCGCTCGAACTGTCACTCATAAGGGTAATGTAAAACGAGCTCATGTTGGTTTGGGTTTATTGAATTTCAAAGAGGAATTCGGTAGAATATAACCCAGAGAACTACTTAAAAGCAGGAGCCACAATTCACGATCGGGTCGTTGAAAACACAAATTGAATAGCGACACGCTAATAATGATAAACACCACTACAAGTTGGGCAAAAAAGGTGACCTTGTTCTTCGGCTTAATTGGTCTGACTTGCTCTGAGGCACTCACTGCCACACTGGCTGTGTCAGACTGGGACATGCTGCATTTAAACGAGAAGGGATTCAGGAATCCAACTGTCAAATTTCGAAGGGTATCCTTTCCAGTGCACTTTAATTTCTTGTCTTATTTTCCCGTCTACTTTTCTCTTACGACGAACCAACACTGATTCAATTTCATAGATACCATCGTCTTTTATAGATTGTATTTCAGAGAGATAAAACGAACCCAAAATGGGTTCTCCATCTAAATATGTCAATTTGACGGTAGGAAGTGAAGTTCTTGTGACATGGGTCACTTTAAACACTTCAGTCGTCCAGTTCGGTAGATAGCCTTTATCAAAGGTGCGTTTGGTTTTATTGATACGCACAATCTCTCCGACACGAACATGTTGTGGTTGTGGTTTCTTCTTTTGGTGTTTTTCTTTTTTTCCATACAAGGTCACCTCAGATTCATTGTGTTCATTCACGGATGCAGGTGCCATTTGAATACTTCGATGAAATCGATGATTATAGGCTTGCACCAGATCTGGCAATACATCGATATACCTTCGTGTTTGATGATGGTAAAAATATCTCCACATGTAGGATTTCAAAGTACGTTGAAAACGTGCTACTACGCTGGCTTTGGTTTCTGGATTTTCAGTCGTGAAATAGTGAATACCTTCTTTCTCTAAAAACGCTTGAAATCTTTGATTTCTTGAATTCAGTGCCTTTGTCTCGTTTTAAGAATAGAGCGAAATGCTTCAATCAAAGTGAGTCCCGTTTTATCCTTGAACGGAACGACCCAAGCATATTTTGAAAATACATCAATGACACACAACAAGAATCCTATCGGTCAGGGTTTGCCTATCGGTAGCTGGAGCTGCTGGAGCTGTTGGAGGTGGCATTGTGATGGTGGGTTCACGCGCTTTTTGATGTGACAATTGAAACTTTTGTAAGACTTGTCCATAGTGTTGTGCCTTTTCTGATTCGAACAAGGATTCATTTTGTAGTACTTCCCCCATTTGTTTCTGTAAATCAGAGGTCTGTGTGACTTGTGGGGGAGATGGTAAGCGTGGTCGCTGTTCTGATTTCCATCGATTCATCTCTTCTAGCATTTTGAACGGTACGATCGCCATTTTCTTCATATTTTCTTCATGAGTTGAGCCACCCCACCACTGAGTGCACCTGCCGCTACAGCTTTAGCAATGACTGGAGCGAGAGCCAATAATGGAAATAATCCTCCTTTTTGATTTAACACCCCTTTCCTTCTTTTTAATCGATAATTTTTTTATCCGCTAAGGTACGGAGATGTTGACGCTTGGGCTTCAACCTTTGCTTTTGAGAGGGCGATAAGGCAACATTGCCTCTTGAAACATTGTGACAACACTCGGAGACGCATTGAATCACTTCTTTTGGTGCTCCTTGTATCATCTTTCTTCTCATTCCCTCTGGGACTTGAGTTAAACCTAATACCAGATGACCGTACATTTGTAGGAGTGGTCGCTTTGGAGCCATGATATCAACTGATGCTGTTTGACCCACTTCTGGATCTGTTTGATCCACTTCTAGATCCACTTCTGGATCTGCTTGACCAACAGGTCGAATAGCTGCTTCTGCTCAAACTACTTGATCCACAGGTCGAACATGTACTGGTTGAAGAAGAACTCAAACGACTTCTTAGAGTCCTGAGAGGAGTTCTCAATGGAGTTCTCATCGGAGTTCTCAATGGAGTACTGGTTGAAGGAGATGACAATCGTGTTGCCGTGTAAATAGGGGATCCACTGGGTGACCCATTACTAGATAAAGGTGACCCACTAGGATCCCATGGGAAGTGGATCACTTAAAGAGGATCCATTTCTAGGTGATCCAATGGGTGACAACCCATTTCTAGATAAAGAAGGCCTACGGGAAGATCCTCTGGAACCTCGTCGAAGGGTGATAAAATGTTCATCGATTGCTTGTGAAACTGTAGGTGTTTTCTTTTTGGGAGAACGTTTTTGTTTAGGAGCTCTTTTTGCAGGAGTTTTCTTTTTAGAAGAACGTTTCTTTGCTGGGGCTCTTTGCTGGGACTCTCTTTGCTGGTTTAGGAGCTCTTTTTGCTGGAGCTCTTTTTGCTGGGGCTCTTTTTGCTGGTTTTTGTTTAGGAGAACGTTTCTTTTTAGGAGTTCTTTTTGCAGGAGTTTTCTTAGGGCCAAATTTACGAATGGTCTTTTGACCATTCCATCGAAGTAATCTTCGTATCATAACCCCTCCAAGAAATCCACTCCCTCTTGGTTTCAATATGAATTGATGTTTGGTGTCCACATCCACTTGATCATCGCCTAACTGCTATAGTTCATTCTGGTGTTTTTGTATAAAGTTTTGTGTGTGTTTAGGTAACAGCAATTTCTTTTGTAAAATCACTTTAGCAGCTAACGTAAACCATTTGACAATTTCTTTTAATCCTGATCGTAACAACTGCTCCCGTTGAGTAGGATGACGTTCTTGTCTCAAATGTTCTAGCGACTGAGCTATGGTGTTCATTCTGTCTGTCATGATGACTATGATGACTCCTAAGTTCTATTTCCTTTATATATACACCGTCGGGCCACGTTCCTCTCTGGTGATCCAATGATGAAAAATATCGGTTCTCAACCGATACGTGTCTGGTGTTTGAGGGTGAAAATCAATCACTAAATAACCATGGGATGTAGAGATCGCATCTTGATAAGCGGGTAACAAGTGTGGCAATTGAATTTGACTCGCCAACACTTTTATTTGTCCTTTATCTCTTGTGTTTTGAAATAAAATCATGTAATAATGCATTTAAACTCAATGTACGACTGGCTTTCGATTGTTGAAACATGTTTTGAGTAATGTAAATGACACTGACATTACGATAATGACCTTTTCGTGTAAACCATAATTTAATTTTCTCTTCATCTTTATCCCCAAGCATATCATCAAATACAATTAAATGGGGAATGGAGGTATCCTCCACCAGCTCCTCCTCATCCTCAGGAATACCCAGTAAGAATTGAATGTGGGGTTTCTGTTCTTGTAACTGAGCATAGGCTGTTAGCCATTCTTTGTAACACCTTACGATACGCTCAGGCACCACTTGAAACAGATCCGATTTGTAAGTCAACATCTTTTTTATAAGTTGTGTTTTACCAGATCCACTAGGACCTGAGATAAACATATTACAAGGATGCTTAAGCAATAGACTGGACTCCATGACGTGACAATCACAACTAACATCAAGTGAATGAAACAAAAGTATACAACAACAACAACAATCATGTACAACTATATCATATACAATATTGTTTTTTTTTTAGTTACACTGACACACAGTTACAACACTGACAACAAAAGTCATAAAGTGGTGGTAGTATTTTCTCAGAAAATTCAAACACATTCTGAATGACCAGGTTCACTGAGTTGATTGATTGGTGTTTTACGGTGCTTTTAACACTAACTAGGCTATATCGCACCTACAACAGAATTTGTTAGTTAATTAATTAATTATGTGAATTATATTTTGCAGTACAGATTAATTGCCTTTAAAAACTGAATAATAAGCATAGATGGAGCGTTTGTGAATAGGTCTTTGAGTGAGCTTGCGTTGAAATACTGGTTCCGGGTTAGGGTATATTCGTGGCAGTCTATAAGAAAATGTTTTACAGTGAAAGCTTCGTTGCATGATATGCAGAATGGTTGATCTTCTCGATTAAGTATGTATGAATGTGTAATTCGAGTGTGTCCGATACGGCACCTGGTAATAACGACTTGGTCGCGGCGAGTTAAAAGAGGGAAAGTAGAGGTGAAACGATTCAAAAAATTTCGATTCGATTCGATTTCGATTTTTCATCCCACGATTCAATTTTTCGATTCGATTTTCGATTTTAAAAGGAATTAAATAGGACAAGAATAAAATAGCTATCCCACTAGTTTACGATGGAATGTATTTTCTTAAATACTGTAAACAATGGAACAAACGAAACATAAAACTTGTGAATAGGAAAAACTGAAACAGTAAAGTGGTGAGCACTGAGCAGTGTACTGTTCTGACTAGATCTAGTCCACAGAGAATAATTCACAGAATCACAGTCATTTCAGATCTGAAAGTTGCATGTTTTTCGTTTAAGATGGTTAGCCAAGTTAGTTGTATTACCGGCCTTGCACATTATATCGGCGAAACAAAGTTTACAGGTTGGTTTGTCATTATTTCCCTCTCGAAATCCAAAGTATGCCCACACCTTCGACCTATAATTCTTTGGAGGAGCTCTCAACTTTATTTCGTCTGTCATGTTTACGTTCTTTCTTGGCTAGACGCTTGAAAATAATTTCCTATCCAGAAAGCAAGCGTCTTGACGACGTTCCGTCCCGGACGCTTGAAACTACTCTGTGTGGTATGAAGAAAGCGCCTAGACAACTGGGATTTAGTTAACGTTTTCGGAACGTAATACATGGAGCGAAAAGAGCCTGACGACACGAGAAGAATGCTGATCTCGTTAGATTTCAGTCATTTTGACTCGCATACTAAAAAATGAAAATGAAAGTAGGTATTACCAAAAAAAAAATCGAATCGAAATTGCCGTCATTGAATCGAATCGAATCGAATCGAGCATGAAAAATCGCGGTTCGCAATGGATCGCGATTAATCGTTTCACCTCTAAGGGAAAGGTCTTGATAATGGACATGAGAAAGGATGGCATGGAGTTTGCTATTTGTCTTTTCATCCCATTGAGATTGCCATTTGGATTTGATAAGTAAATTAATAGATGGCTGAAAATCGCTGTTGGGTAACGTGATTGCAACTGGTTGCATATTAAGAGCTTCTTTTGCCAAAGTATAAACTGTTTCATTTCCTCGAATACCTATGTGGCTAGGTATCCAGGAAAATTTTACGCATTTTGATTGTAAAATATCATGTAAGCGAATGAGCAAATGTTGCATCAAGACATTATTGGTTATGCGATTTTTAATTGCTTGAAGAACAGAAAGAGAATCTGAGAAAATTAGAAATTTGTCTGCACTGTGTTTAGAAATGTATGATAATGCCAAGTCGATGGCTTTTGTTTCTGCTGTAAAAATTGATACCTTCTCTGGGAGGCTCATCCGAGAAATAAAGTTGTGTGCGAAGGCAGCACAACCAACCCTGTTGCCGTTTTTTGAGCCGTCAGTATAGATATGGATAAAATCATGATGTGTGTCTATAATATTGGAAAATTCGTCTTTATATAATTCAGATGAGCCAGGAGATTTTTTTTCTTTGGATAGATCAGTATTTACCTCTGTATATGATTGTGTCCATGGAGCCATACTTTGTGTAAGGCCCCGTGCAACGCTATGTGGGTCAAGCCTTGGAGCCTCCAAGTCGTCTTCCAATCATAAACCAATTGGTTCTACTTCCCTCTCTTTGTTTTGAAATTGCTCTTTGCCATCAGGGTTGAATATAACGCCAGATGAAATAGTCCTTGCATACTGAAGCGATAGCTTCTCTCGACGTAGATTTAGCGGCGGTTCACCGGCCTCCGTATATAAACTTTCCATTGGTGATGTGCGGAAAGCACCAAGAGCCAAACGCAAGCCTTGGTGGTGTATAGTGTCAAGCATCTCTAAGTATGACTGCGGGCAGAGCCGCAAACAATCGATCCGTAGTCCAACCCGGAACGGACAAGGCTCCTGTACAGTTGTAGTAACGCCGAGGCACCCGATCCCCACTCAGCATTAGAAAGGACTTTCAGTAGATTTAGAGCTTTAAGATATTTCCGTTTTAGACCTTTAATATGGGGTATGAAAGACAATTTTTATCAAAAATGACACCAAGAAATTTTACTTCAGGTACAATAGGGATTTTCGAGCTGGATATGTATAGTTCTGGATCGTTGTGTGCCTTTCGCAGACGACAAAAGTGCACGCATTGCGTTTTGGATTTTGAAAATTTAAACCATTTTCTGAGGCCCATTTTTGGATCTGTTGTAGTTTGCGTTCAATGGTACGCATGCTTTTCGAACGGTAACAAGACCAAACAGTGTAACCGAAAGGATGCTGCCCTGTGGAACTCCCTGTTCCTGTTGGTGGTTCTCTGATAAAGAGGAACCAACCTGAACACGGAAATTACGGTTTGACAGAAAATTTGAAACAAACAAGGATAGTCTCCCATTTAAACCAGCATCTTTAAGATCTTTGAGGATGCCATACTTCCACATCGTATCATAAACCTTTTCAAGGTCAACGAAAATTGATACTAAATGCTGTTTATTAATGAAAGCTTCACTAATGAAAGATTCAAGTCGGACAAGATGATCATTAGTGCTTCGCTGTTTACGGAAACCTGATTGAAAATTAGTTATTACTCCTTTAGATTCGATTCCAAGTACCAAACAAGACGAGTGTTAATCATTCGCTCGAAAGTTTTGCAAATACAACTAGTGAGAGAAATAGGGCGGTAATTAGTAGGGTCATTATGGTCTTTCCCAGGTTTAGGGATAGGTATAACGAGTGCCTCCTTCCAACAAGACGGCACATCACCTGTTACCCAGATATCATTGAAAATGTTCAATAAAAGATCAAGTGAAACCTATGGTAAATGTTTCAGAAGTTGGTAATGAATTCCATCAGGTTCAGCGGCAGAGTCTTTAGCTTTATCAATAGAGTCCATTAATTCATCCATATTAAAGAATGCGTTGTAATATTCGTCATTATTAGATTTAAAATTAATGTTTTCCTTTTCAGCTTTAGATTTGAATGAATTGAATTCTGTGGAATAATGTTCTGACGAAGAGTTGTGAGGAAATGTTTCAGCTAATGTATTAGCTATGTCCTTTGGCGTTTTAGCGTCAGGGCCGTCACGTCGTTTTAACTGTACAATAGGTTGCTTTCTGTGTTTACCGCTAATTTTTCGGACCTCGTCCCATACTTTCTGAATTGTTGTATGTGAATTAATTTTCGAAATATATGACCGCCAAGATTTACGTTTCGATTCACGAATGATTCGTCGAGCCTTTGCTCTGAATATTCTGTATTTTTCGAGGTTATCAGTTGTAGGACAGCATTTGAATTTCAGGAGTGATGCCTTCAGTTTCCGAAAGGCTCCCTCACATTCATCATCGAACTATGGCTTTTTTATTTTGTTCACAGAACTTTTCTTAGATTTTGGGATGATATCGCAAGCAATTTTGTTTAATATCGAAGTGAAACGATCCGTTTGATCATGAACATTGTCAAAGTTATTTAGCGTAAAATCTCTTGAGCATAGCATTTTAAATTTGTTCCAGTCGGCTTTTTCAAATTTAAAGTAAGTGCGAGGTTCATCTGGAACTGCGTGATTAGATGATAATAGTAATGGATAGTGATCACGACCGAATTGCTCGTCTAGAACTGACCAAGCAAAATCCAAGAATATAGAAGGATGGGATAAAGACAGGTCTATGCAGGTAAATGTACCTGAACCTGGATGTAAATAAGTAGGGGATTTATCATTAAATAAACTTAATTGTAAATTGTCAATTATCTTTTCGATAACTTGACCTTTAGCGTTTATAGAGTTGCTTCCCCACAATTGATTATGTGCGATAAAATCGCCCAACAAAAGAAAGGGTTATGGGAGTTGTTGAATTAAATTTTCCAACTCATTAGTACTTACAGTTGAGCTTGGGGGAAGATAAAGCGAACAAACCGCAATAGGTTTATGTAAAGTGACCTCGACTGCAACAGCCTGTAGGTGGGTGTTTAATTTAATTTGACGCTGAGGAACACAGTTTGAACAACAATTGTTGATCCTCCCGATGCCCTCGTATTGTTATCACAGAGGACGTTATAAAGACTGTAGCTTTTAACAGTTAAATTATCATTTGACGTTAGGTAGGTCTCTTGGAGACATACTACTTTGGGAGTATACTTGGATAATAGAAGTAGTAAATCATTCTAATTAGATTTTAAACCACGACAGTTCCATTGAATGATGTTGTCCATGGTTGATGTTTATAAAAAGAGAGAATCACAACGGAAAAAGGACAGGACTAATATTCCTGACCGAATTACGCTCGGGGAGCATTTTCTAGAGGGCGAGTGCTTCCTTGGAGGTGAAGCATCGATCTCTTCGTCCTCCTTTGATTAGATCTCCTCAAGAGGATGGAATCTGTTGGAGGGTGTCACCAGGTTTCGTTCGGCCTTTTTCGGCCGATCTGTAAGAACTATACGTTCTTTCGGTGCCTGCCTCTGAGAAATCTTCTCAGTGGAAACAACCTTGTTAACATTGCTTTTGGTTTTCTTAGACTAAGCCTTTTGATTGGTTCTATTGTAAGTTAATTGTGTCACTGAAGGGGAAGTTTGACTCTGTTGATCAGCCTTTTCTTTTGTTTGCATGGGCTGTACGGGGGTTATACATGTGCAAATATTACACTGTGTATCGACATCAACTGTTTGTGTACATTTAGCAAAGATGCTGGCGTAAGAGTGAGTTTTAGGTATTTGAAAACGCTGCGTACTTTCGACTCGTTTTCGTGCTCCTGAAATGAGGTGTTAGTTCTAAATTTAATGGATAGAATCTCCTTGTCAAGTTTTCACTTCATACAAGACCGGGAGGTAGCTCACCCCCCACAGTTTGCACACGAAATGGAACCAGTACACTTATCAAGATCATCATGAGTATGTTTTTTTTGACTGACCAGAATTTGTGTGGGACTTATTCGTGGGAATTTTATTTGAATTTTATTTCAATTTTCGACAGTTTGTTTTTTCAAAAAGACAATTTGTCAAAAAGTGTGTTTTTCGAAAAGACATGGTGACACTGAAAAGGGCCGTTGGGGTGGTAATTAGACCATTTTAATCAGTTTCTTATTTCTTCATGACTTTACCATGATGACCCCGACCATGGTCAGTTTTCTTTTTCTCAGGTATCTTTGGTTCTGTGGTCTCATGTTTACGTTTTTTAGAGTCTGTTTTCTCATCTGTTTTTTGGGGGTTCTTCGCTATCCCATTTTTCAGTCACAAACTGTACAGACCCAATCAGTTTGTCTGTTTTTAGATCGATTTCACGACGGAGTTGCATGACTTGCTTTAGCTGTCTTATTTCTCCCCTGATCCCTTGGAGTTCTTGTAGCATAGCCATCTCTGTAGGATTGCGACGGTGGATTAGACTGCCCATGGGTTTGTCCATTCACCACGGACTGTACTGGCTGAACATTCCCCTGCAGGTTCGGCTGGCTGTACTGTGGCTGATTGTATTGTTGTTGACTCTACTGTGGCTGACTGTACTATGGCTGGATAGTGCCATACGCCGGTCCAACGCCATTTTGGCCTATCAACTCAGACGACTCTACTGCTTCCTTCAGAATGTCATTTGGCATGTTGTATGTCTCCATATTAACTAATAAATAATGGGTCCGCGCTGGGCAATTTATACTCATTTTGTACGAGCGCGATCCTTATAGAGAGCATGTAAAACGACGTCACGTCAGCATTTTTGTTTGTGTGTTTTGTGTGTTTTTGTGTTTGTTTTGTGTTTCCTAAATCTTAATAACAACAAAGTAAAAACCGCACCAATACAGCCAGCCTGCAGAATAAACACAAACATAGCAAACCTACAAAAATATACGATCACAGTAAAAAATGCGAGTCAAAAAAACACAATCACAGCAAAACGTACAAAAAAATACACCATCACAGCCAAAAAATGCTAGCAAACAAAAATATACTGTCGCAGCTAGCCTACAGAATAAACACAATCACAGCCAAAAAATAAAAATAACATAATCACAGCAAAACGTACAAAAAATACACCATCACAGCCAAAATGTTGGTAAACAAAAATACACTATCACAGCCAGCCTACAAAAATATACAGACAAACAAACAAAAATTACGGTGTGACTATTTGACTTTTTTATTTCGTTTTTGGACATTTTGTTTATTATTTTATTTGTGAGTGTGTGTAGGACTTATTTGTTTTGTTTTTCGACAATTTGACATGAAGTTTGCTTTCGCAAAAACGTGTTGGCCCTGAAAAGGGCCGTTTTGGGTTGAGTGGCTTAATGGTGCTGGCCACATCTACCCATACAAGCGGGACACCACTTGTCCCACTCGCGAATGTCATCCTGGTTGGCGGTGGAGGCCAAACTGAAAGCTGGCTCATTATCCTCCTCCCAGTTCTCAGGTGGGGTTGATTCTTCCCCATAGCTGGCCACCACCACCTCCTCCGCAAAGCCCTCCGTCTTCTTCTTCTCCTCCCTTAACTCTTTGACCTCAAGACGCAGCTCCTCCTGCTGCATCTCCAGCTGCTCTATGTAGAGCCCTAAGGCTGTATATTTCCTCTTGATGATATTGAGGTTTCGGTGCGACATGGTGAGTGAATGAATGACCTGACGCAATGCATTGGCTTTTTGCACTGCAAGCTCAAACCTTAGAGAGAGCATGTAAAATGACGTCGCGTCATTTTTGTGTTTGTTATTTTTGTGTTTGTTTTGTGTTCCTTAAGTCATAATACCAACAAAGAAAAACATCGGATTGACCTACATTTTTTAGGAAGTTACCGCATTGACCTACTTTTTGTGCATTTAAACGTATGTGCCTGTGTGTTCTACATTCAATCCTTTGAAAACATAGGAAATTGTTTACGTGCACCTAAAGAAATTTCTGTAGTGTCGCTGTACCTATCAAGATGGGGAATTTATATTCGGATCTCTCCATCTATTATGATGATAAATTACGTGCCAATTATTGGCGTCACTTGTATTTAGCAGAAACTAAATATTGAAGAAAAACATTCAACGGCACTTTTAAGGGCCACCATATGATTAAGATAAATTTTATTATCTCTACAACAACTATAAATTTGTTTTAATGGTTTGTTTTTTACAATCAACAAAAAAACCCAAAATAACTCACAATATAATTTACAAATAACTTACAATGTAATTCACAAAGTAACTTACAAATACTGTCCACCACACAAAAGAACATTGTTCAACACACATCATACTATCCACCACGAAGAACTAAAACATTATTCAAGAACTCTGTGGAACACATCAAATGTTCCAACACATCAAATGTTAATTTCGTCCATTTTCTTTTTTCCTCTCTCTCTCTCTCTCTCTCTCTCTCTCTCTCTCTTTGTATTTCCGTTTCTTTTGCGGTGGATCCATTTGGTTGGCTGTGTCAACAATGAATTGATCGCTCATTCCTTGTAGTGGTATGCAAAATGTCCGTTTTCATGACAATGAAAACATTCATCTTTACCTACCTTTTCTGAACACGTAGTCGCATAATGTCCTCTCTCCACAACGATAACATTCAATATGATCCCATGTGACATTTTTCTGCTCACAAAGTTTAACTTTTTTCTTCAATGAATACATCAAAGAATATTGTTGATAAATATTATTATTATCGTCAGCTTTTCCATTCTAGGATCGTTGTAGCTCATATTGAGTGACTAGAAAGACTAGAGTGGTATGGAGCAACCCCTTTTATAAGATGTATGTGACCTTGAGTGTGACCTTGAATGCGACCTTGAAAACATGTTATAATGTGATGTGACCTTGAATAGATTCTTATGGGTGTGACCTTGAACATATTATCTAAAGAGGAGTGTAAAAGACCATAGGGTTCATAATCATGTCAGACACCGACAGTACCAGTCATTAGCCTCAAGCTAAACGAACAAAGTTGGATCATGTACGAGAGTATTATCAAATACAATCTCGTATGGAAAGAAAATCAAGGAAATTCAAGATGCAGTCTAGAGTGTATGTGACATTTCAGCTGTACGATCATTTGTTTGAAATTACAAACCGGCTGTTTCATGATATGATGAACCAACTTTATCGGGCATGCCAAGTAAGATCCGATGATAGAGTTCGTGTATCCATTCTACATCTTAATTTGGAATTTGGAATTCATATACCATTGATATGGCATCTCGTATTAATGGAGATGTTGTAATGGATGAAAATGAGCAAGTGGCACAGAGTAACCGTGAGTTTAAAATTCATGACGGAGAAGCACAGATGGAAATTACACATATTGCTACGCCACAAGGCTCTGGGAAAAAGACATTCAAGTAGATGAACTTACTCAACATGGTGAAGTCAAAGACAAGTGTTGTGTGTATTGACAATATTAAGGACTCGATGTGTTTAGCTAGATCTGCTGTGGTTGGTATGTGTAAAGCGAATCAAAATTAAACCCTGGAATGGAAAAAAAAACGATGGAATCTCATACGTCAGTCTAAGAAAAATCTACAACAACATGAAGCCGGAGCATTATTAAAACAAGTGGATATTTCATCGGATCGCGCTTGTGGTATAGAAGAATACAACAAGTTACAATATTACCTCTATCACTATGTGATTAAAATTCATTCACAACATTATGGAAATGAATTATTATTCAAGCCACCAGCGATGACTGAAAAAAGTCGTGTGACTTAGGATTTCTTGGACGGAGTTATTTTTGTAAATGGTGTAATGTGGGTTATGATCACCGTGAAGCCCATCAATGTCGAAACATTTGCCAGTGTTATGACCACACTCTATGCCCCGTGGAACAATCCATTCGATGTCCCGATTTTTATCGAGTATTTCGGAGTCAAACCTGTTTTGATACAAGGGTATCCATTAGTGGTAATGTGGGAATGTGAATTGGATCAACGTTGTCAAAAGAACCCTGCTTATAAGACCAGGATGGAACGATTTTATGTGGGTCAAGACCCTTTTTCAACCCAGGGAGGCTTTGTTCGGAGGTCGTACCAATGCCGCCCGACTGTATCATGAAGTAGAAAAAGACCAAGAGATCAAATATGTGGACATTTGTTCCCTCTATCCCTATGTCAACAAGTACAGAACGTATCCATTAGGTCATCCCGTAATTTTGAGTCAAGAGCAAATTGATCCACAGCGCATTTAGACATACCAAGGCTTGATTAAATGCCATGTTCTTGCACCGCAAGATTTATGGATGACTGTCTTACCTTTGCACTGTAATAACAAAATGGTATTTGCTCTATGTCGTACCTGTGCGGAAGAGGAGTTAGATTATTGATAACATTCACTGTATGAACGGGCATTGTATGGAACGTGGACCCATGTAGAATTGGCGAAAGCCATTTCTTTACGGTATAAAGTGTTGAAAGTATATCATGTATGGCACTGGGAGGAGAGGAGTATGGGCGTGTACCGTCAATACATTGACAAATACTTAAAAATGAAGCAAGAAGCCGGGGGGTATCCTCCCGGCGTGGACACAGAGGGAGATAAAGTGAAGTTTAAACAAGATTATTTTCAAGCACAGGGAATTCGCTTGGAACAAGTGAAAACAAATCCAGCTAAAGAGCTTTTGCCGAAACCATGTTGAATTGTTTATAGGGTAAAATGCTTAAACCAACCTGTTACCGAAAACCGAGTATGAACATGAATTGGATCGTTTCTATGAGATTCTGAATGATCCTAAAAAGTCGGTGAAATATGTAGAGTGTTTTGATCATGATGAATTCGTACTTATGAATTTTACGGATGAATCGGATCAAGCTGATCCCCTTCTTCTTCTTTTCATTTATGACCCTAAAGAATACAATGTGCCTATTGTATTCAGTCGTTTGGGAAAATGGACGGATGAAGTGCCTCATGGACGTATTGTGAAATATGTCGCTTTAGGTCCAAAAAACTATGGCTATGAATATATTGAAAATGGATAAATACTACTACTACTACTACTACTACTAGTAGTAGTAGTAGTAGTAGCAGCAGCAGCAGCAGCAGCAGCAGCAGCAGCTGCAGCAGTAGCAGTTGCAGTAGTAGTAGTAGTAGTAGTAGACTGTTAGAGGATGTCAGTCAACGCCAGGATTTGACTGTAGGTCAGAAATTACCTATGCTACGAAAGTTCAATATGGTTCAACAAAAATTGGATCGCATGATATCTGCTGGATGGGTGTTTTGTATCTACGATGCAACATTGAATGATATGTCTGCATTAACCATTGCATTTCGACCTACCTGCAATGTTATATGGTTTAGTATGGCAGAAGAAGACAATGGGATATCTTAACCCGGGTGGCGACTGTATTCACAATACAAAGTACGTGGTATCTTGTTATTTAAGGAACCGATCCCTTTTACAAAGCTCAGATCGATTCTAACTTACCGTGCGGTGTTCTTTAACACAAAAACATCATTTACGTGAAGTGGCACAAGTCATTGATATTCTCCATGCGGATGTGCCTAGGGTTGTAATTAGTGCTGGGAATATTCAATTATGGACAGATCATCAAGACGACCCCGATATGTGAGTTTATTTTACATTTTGGAATTTGAGTTGTATAGAGAGACTACTTCAGTATCGTACAAGATGACCTTGTCACGGTCAAGGACATTCACGCCTCTTCTGAATCCGCATACGTTTGAAATATTTAAACGGATGATTCATCATGCCATGATCAGTGCACATTTGGACTTGAAAGCTATCCATCGAGATTGGAACTCGTACGTGGTAAATAACAATAAAGTGATTCAAACCATTCAAGAATGGAAAAGTTTGATATTATGAATCATACCATATTAAGAAAAGCATAGATGTTTGCTTTTAGCATGAAAATACCTGAAGGTTATCATATTTTAGAATAGATTCGACAAAGCTTGAGTACACCAGAACTGTTTGAAGAATTTAGAAATGGACTTCATGTGATGAATTCATTTTATAAACAGTGCCACCAGATTTTAGTGAAACGGATTGGATGAATCATGCAGTGAACAAGGACGAAATGTTAACCTTTCTTGAGAGCTTCTAAGTCGTCTTCCAATCGTAAACCAATTGGTTTTATTTCTTTTTCTTTGTTTTGAAATTGCTCTTTGCTATTAGGGTTGAATATAACGTCTCTGGTAGGGTTTTTGTCGTTAGATGAAATAGTCTTTGCATACTGAAGCGATAGCTTCTTTCGACGTAGCTTTAGTGGCGGTTCACCGGCCTTCGTATATAAACTTTCCTATTGGTGATGTGTGGAAAGCACCAAGAGCCAAACGCAAGCCTTCGTGGTGTATAGTGTCAAGCATCTTTAAGTATGACTTGCGGGCAGAGCCGTAAACAATTGATCCGTAGTCTAATTTGGAACGGATAAGGCTTCTGTACAGTTGTAGAAACGTTGAGGTATCTGACCCCCACTCAGTCTAGAAAGGACTTTCAGTAGATTTAGAGCTTTAAGACATTTTTGTTTTAGATTTTTAAAATGGGGTATGAAAGACAATTTTTTTTATCAAAAATGACACCAAGAAATTTTACTTCAGGTACAACAGGGATTTTCGAGCCGGTATATATAGTTCTGGATCGTTGTGTGCCTTTCGCAGACGACAAAAGTGTACGCATTGCGTTTTAGATTTTGAAACCATTTTCTAAGGCCCATTTGTGGATCTTATCAAGGTTCTGTTGTAGTTGGCGTTCAATGGTACGCATGCTTTTCGAACGGTAACATATCAGAAAATCGTCGACGTATAATGAACAATCAACTCCGGGGTTGAGAACTTTGGTTATATTATTAATTTTAAGACAAAACAGTGTAACTGAAAGGATGCTGCCCTGTGGAACTCCCTGTTCCTATTGGTGGTTCTCTGATAAAGAGGAACCAACCTGAACACGGAAATTACGTTGTGATAGAAAATTTGAAACAAACAAGGATAGTCTCCTATTTAAACCAGCATCTTTAAGATCTTTGAGGATGCCATACTTCCACGTCGTATCATAAGCCTTTTCAAGGTCAAAGAAAATTCAAGTCGGACAAGATGATCATTAGTGCTTCGCTGTTTACGGAAACCTGATTGAAAATTAGTTATTACTCCTTTAGATTCCAAGTACCAAACAAGACGAGTGTTAATCATTCGCTCGAAAGTTTTGCAAATACTTGACGCACATGGCGTTGCACAAAACCTTACACAACATATAGCTCCATGGACACAATCATGTCCAGAGGTAAATACTGATCTATCCAAAGAAAAAAAAATCTCCTAACTCATCTGAATTGTATAAAGACGAATTTTCCAAAATTATAGAAACACATCATGATTTTATCCATATCTATACTGACGGCTCAAAAAACGGCAACAAGGTTGGTTGTGCTGCCTCCGTACACAACTTTATTTCTCGGATGGGCCTCCCAGAGAAGACATCAATTTTTACAGCAGAAACAAAAGCCGTCGACTTGGCATTATTGCACATTTCTCAACACAGTGCAGACAAATTTCTGATTTTCTCAGATTCTCTTTCTGTTCTTCAAGCAATTAAAAATCGCAAAACCAATAATGTCTTGATTCAACATTTACTCATTCGCTTACATGATGTTTCACAATCAAAATGTGTAAAATTTTGCTGGATACCTAGCCACATAGGTATTCGAGGAAATGAAACAGTTGATACTTTGGCAAAAAAGCTCTTAATATTCATCCAGTTGCAATCACGTTACCCAACACCGATTTTCAGCCATCTATTAATTTACTCATCAAATTCAAATGACAATCTCAATGGGATGAAAAGACAAAAAGCAAACTCCATGCCATCCTTTCTCATGTCCAATTATCAAGACCTTTCCCCCTTTTAACTCGCCGCGACCAAGTCGTTATTACCAGGTGCCGTATCGGACACACTCGAATTACACATTCATACATACTTAACCGAGAAGATCAACCATTTTGCATATCATGCAACGAAGCTTTCACTGTAAAACATTTCCTTATAGATTGCCACGAATATACCCTAACCCGGAACCAGTATTTCAACGCAAGCTCACTCAAAGACCTATTCACAAACACTCCATCTATGCTTATTATTCAGTTTTTAAAGGCAATTAATCTGTACTGTAAAATATAATTTACATAATTAATTAATTAATTAACAAATTCTGCTGTAGGTGCGATATAGCCTAGTTAAGCTTAAAAGCACCATAAAACACCAATCAATCAATCAATCAATCAATCAAAGTTAACCTTTCTCAGTGAACATGGACATCAGAATGTGTGTTTGAATTTTCTGAGAAAATACTGCTACTTCTTCATGACTTTTGTTGTCAGTGCTGTAACTGTGTGTCAGTGTAACTAAAAACAAAACAAAACAAACAAACAAACAAAAAACAAACAAACAATATTGTATGTTTAGTGATAACACATAGTTGTACATGATGGTTGTTGTTGCTGTTATTGTATGTAAAAAAGTCAATAAAATACTTTTGCTCATTCTCTTGGTACTGGTTGTGAATGTCACGTCATGGAGTCCAGTTTATTGTTTAAGCATCCTTGTAATATGATTATCTCAGGTCCTAGTGGATCTGGTAAAATACAATTTGTAAAAAAGATATTGACTTACAACTCGGATCTGTTTCAAGTGGTACCCGAGCGTATCGTATGGTGTTACAAGGAATGGCAAACAGCCTATGCTCAGTTACAAGAACAGGAACCCAATATTCAATTCTTACAGGGTATTCCTGAGGATGAGCAGGAGTTGGTGGAGGATACCTCCATTCCCCATTTAATTGTATTTGATGATATGCTTGGGAATAAAGATGAAGAGAAATTAAATTATGGTTTACACGAAAAGGTCACCATTGTAATGCCAGTGTCATTTACATTACTCAAAACATGTTTCAACAATCGAAAGCCAGTCGTACACTGAGTTTAGATGCACATTACATTATCTTATTTCAAAACACAAGAGATAAAGGACAAATCAAAGTGTTGGCGAATCAAATTCAGTTGCCAAACTTTTTACCCGCTTATCAAGATGCGATCTCTACACCCCATGGTTATTTAGTGATTGATTTTCACCCTCAAACACCAGACACGTATCGGTTGAGAACCGATATTTTTCATCATTGGATCACCAGAGAGGAACGTGGCCCGACGGTGTATATATAAAGGAAATATAACTTAGGAGTCATCATAGTCATCATGACAGACAGAATGAGTCAGGAACGTGATCCTGCTCAACGGGAGCAGTTGTTACGATCATGATTAAAAGAAATGGTTAAATGGTTTGCGTTAGCTGCTAAAGTAATTTTACAAAAGAAATTGCTGTTACCTAAACAAACTTTATGCAAAAACATCAGAATGAACTAGAGCAGTTAGGCGATGATCAAGGGGATGTGGACACCAAACGTCAACTCATATTGAAACCAGGGGGGAGTGGATTACTTGGAAGGGTTATGATACGAAGTTTACTTCGATGGAATGGTCAAAGGTTAAATTTGGCCCTAAGAAAACTCCTGCAAGAAAAGCTCCTAAAAAGAAAACTTCTAAAAAGAAACGTTCTCCTAAAAAAAAGCTCCAGCAAAAAGAACGCCTAAACAAAAACCAGCAAAAAGAGCCCCAGCAACAGGAGCTCCTAAACAAAAACGTTCTCCGAAAAAGAAAACACCGATAAAGAAAACACCTGCATTTACAGTTTCGCCGACAATCGACGAAAGTTTTATCACCCTTCGACGAGGTTTCAGAGGATCTTCTTTATCTAGAAGATCACCTTTATCTAGAATTGGATCCTCTTTAAGAGGTTCACCTCCCGTGGGGCACCTTTAACTAGAAGTGGGTCATCCAGTGGGTCTTCTATCTACACGGCAACACGATGCAACCAGTACTCCATTGAGAACTCCATTGTGAACTCCTCTCAGAACTGCAAGAAGCAGTTTGAGTTCTTCTAGTGGGTCAAGCAGTTTGAGTTCTTCTAGTGGGTGAAGCCGAAACAGCAGTTCGACCTTTGGATCAAGCAGTTTGAGTTCTTCTAGTGGGTCAAGCAGTAAATATTCGACCTGTAGGTCGAGCAGATCCAGAAGTGGATCTAGAAGTAGGTCAAACAGAAGCAGTAAAAGTTCTACCTTCTACATCAGTTCTTCATCTCCAGTTACCCCTGCGAGTCTATCTTCAACCTTGACATTATCCTAATGTTTAAGACAGATGGTATTGAAACCTATCTTACAAGGACGTGTGAACTTAATGAGAACCCTACCTATGGGTTCAGCTTCCAAACAAGCCTTAGATGCTTTATATAAACAGTGATGTGTAAAAAACAGCATAAGTTGATATCATGGCTCCAAAACGACCACTCCTAAACAATAACGGTCATCTGGTGTTTCGTTTAACTCAAACCCCAGAGGGAATGATAAGAAAGATGATACAAGGAGCACCTAAAGAAGTGATTCAATGCGTTTCCGAGTGTTGTCACAATGTTTTAAAAACCAATGTTGCCTTATCGCACTCTCAAAAGCAAAGGTTGAAGCCCAAGCATCAACATCTCCGTACCTTAGCGGATAAAAAAGTATCGATTCAAAAGAGAAACGGGTGTTAAATCAAAATGGAGGATTATTTCCATTATTGGCTCTCGCTCCAGTCATTGCTAAAGCTGTAGCAGCAGGTGCACTCAGTGGCGGGGTGGCTCAACTCGTGAAGAAAAAATATGAAGAAAATGGCTATTGTATCGTTCAAAATGCTAGAAAAGATGAATCGATGGAAACAGAACAGTGACCACGCTTACCCACTCCCCCACAAGTCACACAGACCTCTGATTTACAGAAACAAATGGGGGAAGTACTACAAAATGAATCCTTGTCCGAATCGGAAAAGGCAAAACACTATGGACAAGTCTTACAAAAATTTCAATTGTCACATCAAAAAGCGCGTGAACCCACCATCACATCACAATTCCACCTCCAACACCTCCAGCAGCAGCTCCAGCTACCTTGACCGAAAGGATTCTTGAAAGTGTTCCCCAAACCATGCGCCGTCATGGAATGAACAAAGTGTTTTTGAATATGACGGAAAACCCATACAAGAATCCAACATTATAGATTTAGTCAATGATGTGATTCGTCATAGAAAAGGGTCTAGCCCTAAAGGATGGGAACAGTTTTCTCATGGATTAAGAGAAGTCAACGTACCACAAGAAGTGGTAGGAAATAAACGGAGATGGTCATGGATACAACAACTCAGAGGAAGATGAATTTCACGATAGTTTTGTCGGGCCTTCTACATCTCAGGAACCTATAAAACAAGGAAAAACTCGAATTAAACCAGAGCCTCAGTGGGAACCCTACTAGACCCTATGGACTCCAAAGTGAATACCGTGTTACAGAAGATATATTATAATATAATAAGACAGTGCGAGCTCACGGCATTACTTTGAATTAAGTGCGATCCTGGCTAAAAAGACAAAATACGTATACCTTGCATAAACCCATCCGTCGGAAATTTTCAAGACTGAAAACCAAAGTGGGTGGTATCGATTATCAGTGGCAGGCGGATTTGGCGGACATGCAAACCCCGGTCAAACACAACACACCCTATCTATATATGTAGTGTGTCATTGATGTATTTTCAAAATATGCTTGGGTCGTTCCCCTCTAGGATAAAATGGGACTCACCTTGATTGAAGCGTTTAGCTCTATTCTTAAAACGAGACAACCCAAAGCTCTGCCGACGGACAAAGGCACTGAATTCAAGAATCAAAAATTTCAAGCGTTTTTAGAGAGAGAAGGTATTCACTATTTCACGACTGAAAATCCAGAAATCAAAGCCAGTGTGGTAGAACGTTTTCAACGTACTTTGAAATCCTACATGTGGAGATATTTTACCCATCATCAAACACGAAGGTATATCGATGTATTGCCTGATCTGGTGCAAGCCTATAATCATCGATTTCATCGAAGTATTCAAATGGCACCTGCATCCGTGAATGAAAACCATGAATCTGATGTGACCTTGACCTTGTATGGAAAAAAAGAAAAACACCCCAAAAAAGAAACAACAACAACATCAACATCTTCGTGTCGGTGAGATTGTCCGTATCAATAAAACTAAACGTACCTTTGATAAAGGCTATCTACCGAACTGGACGACTGAAGTGTTTAAAGTGACCCATGTCAAAGGAACTTCACCTCCTACCGTCAAATTGACAGATTTAGATGGAGAACCTATTTTGGGTTCGTTTTATCTCTCTGAAATACAATGTATAAAAGACGATGGAAATTGAATCTGTGTTGGCTCGTCGTAAGAGAAAAATAGACGAAAAAATAAGACGAGAAATTAAATACACTGGAAAGGATACCGTTCAAATTTGACAGTTGGATTCCTGAATCCCATCTCGTTTAAATACAGCATGTCTCAGTCTGACTCAGCCAGTGTGGCAGTGAATGCCTCAGAGCAAGTCAGACCAACTGACCCTAAGAACAAGGTCACCCTTTTTCCCAAATTGTGGTGTTGTTTATCATTATCAGCGTATCGCAACAAAACCAACATGAGCTCGTTTTACATTACCCTTACGAGTGACAGTTCGATGGATCTGTTCCCAGACAATACCCAATGCTGTTTTCGTACCAAACTTCTCAAACCCATTCATCTCAATAAACAAGACTGGGAAATTGGTTTAGTGGAAATGATTGTGCCTAGTCAAGTGATCAATATCACTGAGGCAGAGCGACATTTTTCAATTATCACGCGGGATCCTATTCTGGCCAAGGCGTTTGAGGCTTTTCCCCATTACTGTCGTTTCCCAAATGATGAAAAAGGAATACGTCTGTGTATTTCTTGTAGGGACATCACACCACACCGTCTGGTAGACACTCCGGACCAAGTCATTAAAGATTACCTAGGTCAACTGTTTAGAGAGAAAAACCTCCGTTTTACTGTAGGTTTCTCGGGAACAAGTAAACGTATTAAGATGGATAGTTCAAAGAACCCAGGCATTCAATTTCATCCTAGTATGTTTTTGAAATTGGGTGGGTCTCTTTTTAACCGAGAATTCAAATCCATTTCCTCACGGGGTAGACTTGAACATGATTCATAATCATTTGTTTGTATATTCTGACCTAGCGGCTTATACCTATTTGGGAAACATTGAAGCTCCCATCTTACGTGTGGCTCCATTTGATCCGAGAACCAAAGCTGGGACCAATCCACATATTCATTTCGAGTTCTTGAATGTACACTAAGTGCCATTGACGCCATCGCAATCCATATAAGGGGTGACACAGGTCCATCCATTCAGTTCATTCATGGGAGGTCTATGGTGAAGCTACACCTACGCTAACGACAATGATGCCTATGTAAGAAGGTCAAACTCGTCAGTATGGACAGGGGCTCGGATCTATGTTTAAGAAAGCCATGAAACGTATCATGCCTTTACTGAATCCTTTGGTTCGATCTGGAGTTCGAACCTTGAAAAAGAAGGACTCCATCAAGGAAAAGCTGCCATGCAAGATATCATGTCAGGATCCAACCCTAAAAAGTGATACGAAAAAGAGGTGCCGACGTGTTGAAAAATGTAAGCCAATCCCTGTTACGTGAAGTCACCAAAAAACCAAGAAAAGTATAAAGGTCAAACCCACCAAGAAAAGTATAAAGGCCAAACCCACCAAGAAAAAACCTCATCCGAAACTTCATCGTCGACGAGTCCAGCAGGCCAGACCGCTTGATATTTTCAATTAAAATCATGATGCGACACGGTTTTTGTGAATGCAGTAAGACAGAATTGGACGTGTCTGTCGTTCCCCCACGATGACCGCCATGCAGGAAGGACAGAGGACTGAGCATTATCCCATTTCGGCCCTGGACAATAAAGCTCCTATTGAATTCGTGATTCCTGCACAAGTAGATCTAAAATGGACAGATCTGAATCAGTCTTATCTGTATATGAAAATCAAAATTATACAGGCGGATAATTTAGACTTTGCGAATGATAGTGAAATTGCCACCGTCAATAACTTTTTTCACAGCATGTTCAGTAGCATAGATGTGTATCTGAATAATAAACTGATCACCAGCAATGCGGACACGTATACCTATCATGCTTACCTAGGAAATTTGCTCTCCTTCAATCCCAGTTGTAAAAGCACTCAGCTTCAAGCATTAGAATTATGGGTTGCAGACACCCCTGGTCAGATGATGTGGAAAGGCGAAATCGTGTACATCAAAATCGTGTGGTGGAACTATGTGGCCGACTTTATTTGGATCTGGTGATGCAAGATAAATATTTACCTAATGGGATAGAAATACGTCTAAGACTGAACAAAGCATCACCCAATTTCTGTCTCATGGCTGCCGCACCCGCTAAAATCAAGTTTATGGAAGCGGGTTTCAATGTGAGAACCGTGGATTTACTCCCTGTGGTAGCCAATCAACTTAATTAAAACATTGCTCAACACAACATGAAAATTCCCATCCGACGTACTGAGGTGAAAACCTTTACTATTCCTACCGGTCAACGTTCCAAGATTGAAGATCATTTATTTCAAGGTCAATTACCAAAGCGACTAATCATTGGTATGGTGAGAAATGGAGATATGAATGAGGATATAGCGACCAATCCTTTTGATTTCCGTCATTTTAATCTCAATCATCCGGAGGCATTGGTGGAAAAAGTATTTATAACAAACCGTTTCAACCAAATTTCGAAACGGGAGAATGTCTACGGTCCTACATGTCACTCTATCAAGCGACAGGAGCTCTTGGACTCAATCTTTCCTTTGGATTGAGTTTGAATGATTATAAAAACGGTTACACACTCTGTGGACTGGATTTGAGAATCTGAGAATCTGAGATTGGAATTTCACTTTGCCAGAGCGCTAGGACAAGCCATTAACTTGACTGTGTATGCGGAATACGATAATCAGATTGAAATCAACCAATTTAGAGAAGTACTTCTAGACTATTGATGGATCCAATGGACATAGAAAACATGGAACAAGGACAAAACCTTGAAATGCAATTACTGGCGTATCCTTGTGATACAAGTGAACGAACTGATTCCTTGCGAGAGGGGTTAAACCACCATGTGACAGAAGCACTTCAAACTTTCATTTATGATCAAGTGCATATACTGTTACGGGGGTCAAGTGGCTCATCCTAGTCAAGTACAACATGTACTGTGGTTATACACGAACACATCAGAGTGGACAGAACTGTACATTCAAAAAGCGATTCAAGGTTTGGACGTGTTCAAGGTCATGGAAAAGTGGTATCCTGAACTCGTGACTTTGACCTATAGTGAAAAAGGAGATGCCTGTCGATTATGGTTCAGCTTAAAAACGAACTCAGTCAGAATCAGTCAGAATTTAACTATCACTGGATAAGTGTATGGGCATAACGTGTGAATAGAAATTGGCATTATGGAGACGAATGAACTTCAATACATCTAAGATCATTCACCGACGTCATCTACATTGCATGCTCGTGTTTGTGCAAAAAATCAGTTACCTTCGGAGAATTCTTCATGATGTGAAGGCCTATATTGTGAATATACACAATGCGAATCAACCTGAAGAACACTGGGTGGCTATTTACCTCAAAGACAATACAATCGTGTACTTTGATTCTTATGTACTACATGTACCACCTTTTGAGGAGATTCTCACTTTTGTGAAAAAACAAACAAAAACGTATCAGTTGAATGCATTGTGTATACAAGGGAATACTTTACCTGTGTGTGGTGTGTATTGTTATTCGTTCTGGACTTCATTTCTCGTGGATGTGACCTGAACTAGATCCTTCTCACTCGATTCAGAGTTCTAGAGGATAGGCAAGGAGATAATGATAATTATGTGACCCGTTGGTTTGAACAACATTATGGCACATTTAGACAAGCTCAATATGTGAACAAATGTGGACAGAAGTGTTTTGCACAACGCCATGATAGAGTAGGAGGTGAAAGACGCTTGTATCATAGAATCATGAATAGAAACATGATTTATTTTACAGCTTAATTTGTTTTCTAACATGAGATTATTTTCATAATCTTGTTCTAATAAAAAAAGTCTTGTTCTGTGTTGTTCTATTTATAAAATATGTGCAAAAAATGTTGTTCTATGCTGTTCAGTTTAAAAAATATGTACAAAAGAATGTTGTTCTGTTAAGAATATGTTTATTAACAAAAAAATATTGTTCCCTAATGTTATGTGTTTAAAAAATGTTGTTCATGATGAATAAAAAAAAATGATACAACGTGTTTTGTTGTTGCTATTAGGATTGAAGAAACACAAAACAAACACAAAAACTAACGAACAAAAATATGGACGTGACGTCATTTTACATGCTCTCTCTAAGGTTCGCGCTTGCAGTAAAAAAGCCATTGCGTTGCGTCACGTCATTCATTTCCATTCATTCACTCACCATAGATGCGCTATTGCAACAACTTAAAACAGCTAGACAACTGACGGCTAGGCAAACTAGAGTATGGCAGACGATCCGTCAACTGGCTGGTAACGTCGCTAAAAGACGAGAGCAAGAAGAACTGGCTATTGCGGAGTCGATGTATTTAATTGAAGTAGATCGTTTTCATCAGCGAGATGAATTGAAACGTATGAGAGAACATTTTCTCAACCTAGAAAAGAAGACATCAAGATCTGCTGAGCCACGACGCGCCAGGGGACCCAGTCCCCGCCGGCGCTGACGAGAGCAACAGGCCGCTCGAGATCGAGCTGTGAATAGACTAACGCAGCGTGAACCTAAGCAGCAGGCCATGAATGAAATCGATGCTAAAAACAGGCTGAGAGGGATCAGGCCTTTGCAGAAAGCAGAAAGAACAAGCTGCGAAGGACCAGGCAGCTAGGGAGCAGGCCGAACTTCAGTCTGATATCAGACAACAAAGACAAGCAGCCGAGGCGTATTATCAGCAAAAAGAAGAAGAAGAGGACCATTGGCAGTTAATTGTCACAGCTGAAAGAGAGTACTTTCAACCATCTGTGCCAGAACAAGAATGTTACAGCGGGGACCCTACCTGCCGAGACTGCTATCCCAACCCCATGAAAGATGCAGACCAGTGGTATGCTCAACAAAACTGCCCGTGTGAGCTCTGCACCCCAAAGAAGCTGCTAAGTAGTACTCTAACCACTACAAAAATAAAAAAAAACTGGTCTAATGACCACCCCCAACGGCCCTTTTCAGGGCCACCATGTCGTTTCGAAAAACACACTTCTTGTCAAATTGTCTTTTTGAAAAAACAAATTGTCGAAAATTGAAAATAAAATTGAAATAAAAATCCCACAAATAAGTCCCACGCAAATTCTGGTCAGTCAAAAAAAACCATGATACCCAAAAACATGATACTCCAAAACACATATTTTACGGTACAAAGCCATTATGGCCACTGAAAATCCATTTTCAAATTCAACCTTAACCCTCCTTCCTTTCTCCATAGACCCCCATTATAAAAATGGTACCAGGGTATCGCCCACAGTAAAAGTTTTGAAATTCACGAAATTGCGGTATCAGGGTACTGCCCACAGGGCTAAAAAATGGTACCAGGGTACCGCCCTACACTACTCTCGATGACGAGGAAACACGGGGATGTGGCACTTGCATTGTCGTTTGTGGAAGCAGGGGTCAGTTTGCGCTTTTGGGGGTCGTTCGAGTTCAGGTTTGAGGTATCCATATTTGCGTAGTATTGATTCATCCATCAAGTTCCGCAGCCACCACGACTCCAACACGGGGAAGCTTAAAGGGGACGGATATCCAGTCCTCAAGCCACGAGGCTACTTGAAGGATATACTCGTTCAAAATCAGTATGATTAAATCAAGAATGATTCCAGACGATTAGCCCATGGGCCATCGCCTTCTTAGATAGATATGTTAAGAATGTGAGATATAGATTATACGATATCTAAAAATGGGTCAATATGAGAAGAGGGTGAGTATAGAGACGAGATAACAGGTCAGAGGTTAGAGAAGGATAGATAGAGGAGGAAGATGACAGAATAGGGAAAGTAAGGCAGAGGGAAGTAACAGAGAAATCACGTACATGGTAAGACGCTGTAAACTAGTTTGTACTGCCTATCCAAGGGCAAGGCATGACTAGCCGATTGACCAGGCCGGGCCCACCTGGCCATCCGTCTACCCTGAAGCAGAGGCCAAAGTAGTGTGTTGTAGGGACTGGAGATCCCTCGGTCCTCCTCAACTACCAGGATCCCTCTTTCCAGTATACGGGGCGTACCCACGGCAAACAGGCAGGTTTGGTTTTAGCCATGTACCCATCACAAGGCACAAAAGTGTACCTGTCTGAGGGGTGTGTGTTACTCCCACTCACCACGGAGAGGTACCCAACAAAGAGCGGGCTTGAAGAAACTGATTGAAAGAATTGATAGACTAGAAAATGAGAAAACAGAAGAAAGCCAAATCAGACAAATACTTCAATAACAGCCACAATATAAATTTAGAAAGGGATTTAACAGAGGAGGTAGAGGAAGTTACACACCATCAAGGCCTTTAGGACGGGGAACATTAGTACCGAGATGCTACATTTGTGACGAGAAGGGACATATTGGAAAGAATTGCAATCATGGAGGACCAACATGCTACTCATGCAATGAGAAAGAACATATTGCGAGGCTGTGCCCAAAAGACCAGGTACCCAATTAGAGGGATCGCATTTTTAAGTACTTATGAATCAGATCCCAAATTATTTGGAGAAGTGAATGAGATCAAGGTGAAAGTGAATGATTGTTCCACACAGACATTATTAGATACAGGAATCGTTGTCAGTGTCATGTCGCAAACATTTTGGAAGGAAAATTTTACAGACACAAAACTTCCACCACTTACAGATATGCTAAAAATTGAATGTGCGGATGGTCAACAACTCCCGTACGTAGGTTACATTACAGCAGAACTAGAACTTACTGATGGCTTACCAAGAGCTAAGAAGCACATGTGCATATTTCTGATAGTACAAGACAAAAAATACTCCGACAGAACCGCCATCATAATAAGAACCAACATTTTGAGAAATTTATTGGAGGAATGCAAGGATAATTTTGGAGAACAATTCTTACAAAAAGCATCGTTGAACTAGCAATGGTACCTTAGTTTTAGAAGCATCATTTTAATGGATAAAACTCGAGAAAAACAAGGATATATTGGCTATAGTAGCATGTGCTGCAATGGAAAAGACCATAGTAAAACCAAATGAAATCATTAAGCTTGAAGTTTGTACAGACAAGGAAATAAAACACCAAAGGACCCCCAGCGATTATCCAGTAGGCCCCAGACACAAATTTACACAACTCATTTGAGATTAGACCAGCTGTTGTTGATTTTGAATATGGAAAAAGACAGCTTCAGTACAGCAATGTCTAATTTGACTATGAATACCATCACCATTGCTCCAAAATCTTTGATTTGTGAACTACAACCTGTTACTATTGAAGAACAAGTAATGGTTAGTGAATAACGAAATATGGATGAAAAGAGGAATAAACTTATAGATGAAATGAATATAGAAGGAAATGAAGCTTTGAACGAGACCCAAAGGCAACAACTGAGGGACCTTCTAAGAAAGCATTTTTTTTTCTACTGGAGACACTGACATTGGACTATGCAACACAGTGAAACACAGGATAGACTTTAAGGATGACACGCCAACAAATATCAGGCGAATACCTCCTAACATGATACAAGAAGTTAGACAACATCTGGAACAACTGATTGCTAGCAACACTATAAGACCATCAAAGTCACCTTGGGCAGCACCAGTTGTGTTAATTAGAAGAAGAAGGGGTCTTTACGAATGTGCGTGGACTATAGGGCCTTGAATTGTAAAATCATTAAGGACAGAAATGAAATCATGTGGAAGGTGCATACGAAGAAAAACAGTAGTCAACACAAGATCCGAATTGGTAAACATCACAACAACTTATCCTCTAGAACTTGTATCCATAGATTACTTATCACTCGAAGCATCCAGAGGCTATGGAAATATTTTGGTTATCACTGATCACTTTACCAAGTATGCTTTGGCCATCCTTACAAAGAATCAAACAGCAAAGACCACAACAGATGCCCTATACAACAATTTTATTGTTCACTATGGTATTCCAGATAAACTGCACTCAGACCAGGGAACCAATTTTGAATCAGACCTCATCAAAGAACTCTGCAACATCATGGGAATAAAGAAGTCTAGAACAACACCGTTTCATCCAATGGGAAATGGCTGCACTGAACGTTTCAACCGAACATTATTGAACATGCTTGGAACCTTGGAACCGCAAGATAAACCCAACTGGAAGAGTTGCATTCCATCCCTAGTATACGCATACAACTGTACAAAACATGAAAGCACCAAATTATCACCATTCGAGCTGATGTTTGGTAGGACACCGGAACTACCCATAGACTGCGTATTTTAATCAACTATTGAGGATGATGATATAAGGCAGAACAACACAAAAGACTACAATGCAAATTTGAAAGAGGTTTTGAAAGTTTCTCATGACATTGCAAAAGAGCATAGAGATCAAGCGAGAAGTCGGCAGAAGAAAGAATATGATAAGAAAGCAAAGGTATCAAGAATTACAGAAGGTGATACAGTTCTAGTAAAGATCATGTCACATGGAGAAGGGAAGTATAAGTTGGCAGATCGGTATGAGCAAGAGGCATATACAGTCATCAAACAACCTCGGCTAGATATACCAGAGTTCAAGTTGAGATCGGAAACAGGTATTGAAAGAACTTTACACAGGGACCACCTATTACTTATCAACACAGGAGAAGAGACAAGTCAGGAAGAGAGTGAAGCTGTCGCTAGAAAGCCAGTACCAGTGCCAAGGAGAAAATCATCAGTGGAAGATCAAACCGATACTTCAACAGTAATGACTGAAGAGGACACTAGTTATCATACAGATAACACCACAGATGAAGATGACAGTGAAGATAATACTGATGATGACGATGATTATAGTGATGACAACAACAGTGAATGTACATATTATATAGACAATTCACATGTTGCTGGTCTGGTTGAAGAGATAGAAGATAATAAAATTGCATTTAAGATGTGTTTATGATGATGTATTGAAATGTCATTAATTATATGTGTTCTTTTTAGTAAATGTATGTATGATTGATACTATTTCTATAAAATGTCTATTTTGTAATATTGTTATTCTATTGTATTTTCAGTGTGTTGGAAAGTTGAGTTACTAAAAGTAGATTGATTACGTTATACTGAATATATGATTGATAAAAAGAATCCAGTAGATGCTTTGTTTCATTGATACCTTTTTTTGACAAACTGAGCCCACGTTAAAACACAACACAGCTATGGGACCCACAAGGCCAAATTAGACCCCCTCAGTTGTCACACTAATTTTCACAGTTCAATTTATTTCCAACCACTGAATGTATTGTACAGATGTATTGATGATTTTGTGTTGTATTTGTAGATATGTTTTTTTATATTTTTGTCAAGTTTGTACTGCTTTTGTTCTGTTTTGTGTACCATAGGAAAGTATTTGCCGATTTGTAAATAAAAGTTCGAAGTTATAATTTATCTATACCACCGAAGACATAAATATAGCTAAGAGTTCTTATATCCTTGATATCTTTACAAACATCAATTACTGTGTTGATCATCATAGATTATTTCACCGGATGCTAGGTGACAAATAGCGATACGGTTCGGTGATGATAGTATGTTGTTATGATAAGCATGACATACAGTTTTTGGCGTCCGACTCAGTGGGAACGATCGTGGTTCTGGAAAAAATAAGCAAGTAGTAATAAAAAAGGCACTTAACTATAAAAAATATAAACCTGAATGTTGATGATGATGATATTGTTGTTGGTAGTGTTGTTTATGAAGATCATGTCGTTGTTGGTGAAGATGTTGATGTTGATAGTGTTGTTTATGATGATGTTGTTGATGATGATGGTGTTAATTCAAAGTCCTGTATAGAATTACCTTTTTAAATTTTCATTGTGACTTTAAGCGTTCAGTGATAAAATTTTTGGAAAAACCGAAAAACTCCGAATAACCGGAAAACACCCCCAAAACACGATACCTGACTGTGTATTATTTATCACCCATACGATGCATCGAAATGCGCATTTCAAGTTAGGAAAAGAACTAAAACTGACTCTTATGTTAATAATAAGAGCGTTTTGGTGCGTATAGATAAATGATTACATTGTAAAATGGACAGAGTTACAAATTTCACAATAAAAGATGTTTGAAATAGTTTGCCCAGGCTCATTATTATCAACCCATAAGCATCCAGGCCACACCACGTGGATGCGGTCTCGTCATGGCCCCTTTTTCTTATTATTTAATATATATTACACATTTTATTTTTGGTTGTTTTTTAGCGATTCAGTTCATATGTTAATTTAATATGCTTCATCATGTTTATCTTTTTTTATTTTCAAGAGTCAGTGATTTTAAGTTTTATGCTGATAATCAATTAAGATGTTTATTATTGGTATTGATTTTGAGATTATTCATTGAATCATCACACGGATTCAGCACACTACCACCCCATTCGGGGCGTATTGATTCTCGGCGTGTGTGCTTCATCATGTTCATCAATATACATGTATTTTTAGAGTTATCAATTTCAAGTTTTAAGTTGATAAACAAATTAATCATTGAATTAAACCAAACTCTAAATTAATTTAATCTACACTTAACAAATGGCTGGTAAAAATAACAGAAAATACATTGTCAGTGCGAACAATGCCCGATGAGATTGTAAGATCCCACTTCCCGACTTGGCATAAAATTAAATCTAACCCTTAATGAAATGAATGTCACCATTCAGTGTCAAATTTAAGTTATTCTGGGACCTTTGGTTTCTTGCTCGGTATTGTAATTGTTCCTGCGGTTCAGACACACGTAAATGACCTGTTCTTTTTTTCGCAATTTTGTTTGTAATAGGAAGTGTCAGAAGAGAATCCCCCGAAATTTGATTTTATGCCAAAGGCTGAAATTTGAAAAAATGTAAAACATGTTATGAGCGCTGTTCTTCGTTCATAGCAACCCTAGTGGAATGGTAAATGGACAAATGTCTTGAAGATTCTGCTAGTTCAAAGCTTCCTCTACCATGTAGAGCCCCTCTTATATTTAAAATTTGAGTGTCGTGTATATCTCTAAGTAACTCAACTAAATGTGGCAATTTTGAAACCCTCCAGTTATCATTCATACTCTCACAATTATTGTTCTTCCGAAGTAGTGGAATACTTTTGTGTTTTTGACGGGGCTCAAAAACTTTTGATTTAAGAATGGGTAACAACTTTTCGGACAAGTATGGACACCCCGAACTTGCAAATTCTTCCAAAATCTCCTGCTCTTTTTGCCAAATAGCAAACATTTATCTCTGAACTAAGTAGACCGTTTTCAGCAAAAAGCGATTTTATTATTGCCTTCCTGATTTCTTCAGGTACGTTATGTTTCAGCAAATTTCTTTGTGCATTTTTCTGCAGATGCCGAACGCAAAGAACATGCTCAGATTGTGGAAAAACGGTTTAAACAGCATTAATAAAAGCTGTTTCTTCATCAGTGCCAAAATTTTTTTTCAGAGTCCAAATGAAAACCTGAAGCAGCTCTTACTTTAGATAGGAAATTACAATATGTGACATATCCAAATGCAAACATATTGGTCCCAGAAGAATGGGTGAAATGGCTTACCCTTTTCTTAATAATTTAGAATATAGATAAACGATGCATGTCGCATTGCAAACTCCTAAATAAATTGTTCGGTCGATGCCTACTACTGACCCTTTCTGCATGCATGATTTGATATCAAGCAACTGTTCCTCGAAGTAACAGATGACGTTCGGAGGTTTATTATCATTATTAGCAATAATTGACTGAATGAAATCATCACTCTGAAGTTGCGGGATTAAAATCTGTATGTCATCGGCAGTGTTTTGCTGCGCAAAATAATTTGGTTTTTCTTTCTTGTCAAAATGATACTTAGCATTTCGAATTACCTTAATATCAATAGGGTTTTCAGGATCATTCAAATATGTTTATGTTTGAGAGTTCATCAGACTGACCAGGAATATTTTGAAACCAAGTAATACGTCTTTTAAAACTATTTGATGCAGATACAGAATAGTACCTTTTCATAGTCAGAATTTCGGATGGGTCCGGTTGCGGTGACAAAGGTACGTACTGTTTTTTAACAAAATTACACAGCATATTTTTTTTTGATGAAGCATATTCAAATTTCTAGAAGTTGATATAAAAAAATGAACGGTCTTGGTACTATATTTCTTAGACTGCCGAACGCCACAATCGTCTACAAACTTGAGTTTGCCCTTATCAGCACAGTCTACCAAGAAATAAACAATTTCCTAAACCCCCACCGGAACCTCACCACAAATAGAAGCATTTTCTTCCCTATTCAGAATTAATTAAAAAATCTTTTCATTATCAAGAAATTGGCCACGGAGAGAATGCGACGGTGGCTGACTGAATGGGTACTCACAAGGGGTAGTGGGGGAATTAAGTGGTGTTTGACCAGTAGATGCTAACCCATCATGGGAACTAGGTAAAGTGGGAGAAATTGGGGTCGAAGGGGGGGATTTGAGGGGTGTTTGACAAATGGATTCCTCTTTTGGCGGAATTGGGTCCAAAATGGAGGTAAGGTCATCTGATAATAATCCATCAAAGGAACTAGGTAAAGTGAAAGACATGTGGGTCGAATGTTGGTCGGTTGGATACTGGATGGGAACAATCAATGGGAAATCAACCTCAGACGTGAAGTCGACAAAAGATGTGTCATTTTCCTTATATAAAACTGGCACGAAGTGATTTGTTGACCATTTACCCGGCAAATGTACCAAGGTACGGCTAGACCAGAGTAGTGTGACCAAATGTTTCGACATGATACCTCGAGAGGGGAAGACAGTATTAAGTATTGGCACACAGGGGTCCAACATACCATTAAGGGAAGGGTAAATCGATTTGACCGATCGGGAGATAACGGAAGCACAAGCATGTATTGCCCATGCGGACGAAAAAGAAAAAAATCTAGCACAATCCCTGGCCGCCTCATCCAACGCACCTGCCTCTAAATGCAAGTCACTTCCCTTGTGATAATTATCATAAAAATCCTTATGTTGAACATATAAATGACTAGGCACAATTGTTCACTATGATGAGACGGTGTGTGATGCACCAGATCCTTGAAAATATATTAGAGGTCAAGGTCACACTTGGGGTTTAAAGGGCAAAAATTTTACCTTGTCCGGACCGTAACTTCTTTCAGCATTGATGGATTTTAAAACAACATAGCATAATTGTTCTCCTAGATCAGATGGTGTGTCATGCACAAGACCCAGGTCCACGTTTTTAATGCCAAGGTCACACTTAGGGTTTGAAGGACAAAAATGTGTATGCTTTACCTGGGACCATAACTTCCCAAATGGACCAATGAATTTTAAGATTACTTGGCGCAATTGTTCACCATGATGAGGTGTGTCATGCACGAGACCATATTTAAGAGGTCAAGGTCACACTTGGGGTGGGGTTAAAGGGCAAAAATTGGCATGTTTTACCTTGTCCGGACTGTAACTTCTTTCAGCATTGATGGTTTTTAAACCAACATGGCATAATTGTTCTCCTAGATCAGATGGTGTGTCATGCACAAGATCCAGGTCCATATCTCAAAGATCAAGTCATACTTTGGTTTTCAGGCATTCAACACATCTCTCTTCTTCTTATGACCCTTGGTGGGCCCGTTCAAAATGACAGGTCATTCCCTGAAAAAGCAATAGGCAACCTTTTCAGGATGATAATATGTGCCTTAGCGGGCTTGACGTGTTGCCATTTGGCATTTAAACAGGCAGATAAGAATATTGTAACAAGACGGCCGAACAAAGACAAACACAACAATTAACTCAGAGCAATAACAATACTCTTGAACAAATTAACAAGTTTATTTACAAACAAAAAAATGATCAATATATATATGAATAATGAAATAAATATGAAAAAATATCACTCTTCCACTCATTAAATGTTGAAGTTCAATGTTCCTCCATGTGGTTCCAATTAGTGACAATTTACTAATTGACAATTAGTTACAGTTTTGATTGGATCTTAGCCAAACCTTGTCAGAATGTTTGTCTTAAAAATATCTTGAACATGTTTAACATTGGTCATCTAGGGTCAAAAAGTAAGTCATCAGGTCAAATCAGTTGCGATCTTTACTCAGGTGAGCGAAAGGGTCATCATGACCCTCTAGTTTAGCTGTAAATGTAAGTACATTGTATTCATTAGTATTATTCTTTATTCGTTCGGAATTCACTTTATGTATATCAATTATTTTTAATTGCTTTTTAAAACCAGTAATAATAACAACAACACAGTTTGCACTACTTTGAATAGGGTAAAAGAACAAAGAAATGAACTAGGTCAGAGTAGTTGCCCAGTTTTCTTTGATATGAGTCTGTTTACAAAAGTGCTTGAAGTTGTGTGGGCAATGCAGGCCGGGTTTGAAGGTATGTTCCCATATGGTGAGGCTGGTCTGAGGGAAATGTTGTCCGATACCGAGATATTCCATTGGATTCCCATTGGAAGGAGGTTGCATTTTATTAATGTCAGCGTATGCAGTTTTTTATGGTGAGGCTTATCTGAGGGAAATGTTGTCCGATTCCGAGATATTTGCTGGTCACCTTAAGTCTAAACGCTTTTGCTTTACAATCGGACATGAGAGTAACAGATCTGGAACAAGCGCTCTGTAGTTTAGACTTTAAGAAGGAACTCACAAGGTTTTACACATTGTTTCTTGCTGAGAATTCTGTGGAAATATTGCAATATAACCAGACAGTTCTTGTCAGTGGTGGTTTATGGGAAAAGGTTGTGAAGATATCCTCTAAATGAGTTTGTTACCTTCCAGAGTTATTTATACACCAAGAAAAAGCTGACACTAAAATGTTGCTACACGCTTCAGAAAAAAGTGTACTGTCAGTTGTCTTTATCCAGATAATGGTGTCATATTTCTCCTTATTCTACGTACATACCAGTTCATGCCATTGTTCAAACCCTTTCCTCAGACCAGACGACGCACATAATGCTCGTAATTTATTGTATCACTGGCTGTGATACATGTAGCTGATTCTATAGTATAGGCTTTTAAACTGATTTGGAACAAAACATCTTCGTTTCATGATATGGGGTTGTTGGGTGACGTGGCGGATTTGACTAGTGCACACATTGTTTCATGTACCAAATTTATTGGCGAGTTGCATGGTCAGGCGAATTGCACTTCTCTGACTTTTTTGCGGACGCACAAAGTCCTCACAGGTAAACATGTAATATCTAGGTGATTACCTCCAACAGACGACAGTTTTGTCTTGCACCTCCAGAGATGTCTATAGCAGTTGCCCTTCTGCCCTTCTTCAAAAGCCCACAATCCCCACTTTAACTGTTATGGGTATATAATTGATGCTAATTCAGATTCAGCAATTCCCCAATTCATGACACAATCCACAGCAGCACCAGAGCTTATGAATGACCTTGTGTGCAATTGTGTTGAGTTTTGTGTGTCCAGTTGTTGCTGTATGTTTGCTGAACAGCCTTATACGTTAACTTGTAGCTGCAATGCTAGGGTTAATGGTGCAGAATGACACAGAAATATACACTCCTACTTCATAGAGAAAAACTGACGTGCCTTAATATATAGGACAATATGGTGATAAGAATTAGGTATTTGTATATCAGACCAAACATCTTCAAAAGAGATACATTTATTACTTAGAACAAATGATACATAAACTGTCACAGCATTTGTGAAATTACAGGTTATTATTTCTTTATTTCATTTGTACATGTATAAATAATGTATCTCAACAAACATCAGTTTAAATAGTTTTACTTTTAAACTCACTTTTCTTCAGGGTATTGTTGGTATAGCATTTTCCATTCTGTACAGCTTTGAACTAGGCATAGCTAAGACTGCTACTGTTTGTATAAGAAAGGCTAACATGCTATATAATATTCATTCTAACAGAGTAACCTTTGCCTGTATAGGAGCTAGTTATGTAAGTCCATGCAATGGATTGCACATATTTTCAGTAAATCTGAGCTTGAATAGCTTTTTTAAATTTTCTTTGTTGTTTGATCTATATTTGAAACTGTTTACACTAAAAATTGTATTAAATTCAAATACAGACGATGAATGCGCCAAACAAGCTTCAACCTTTCAAAAGACATTGATTATGGTATTTATCTGTGACGTTAACAGAATGTTGAAAGATTGCTTATTCATTTTCAACAAGCTTATAATGAGTATGACTTTAGTGGAAATGGTTGTTTATTTATCTATTGTTTGAATGCACATCACACTGCTTGTTTGACCTTCTATGTGACCATACTTAGAATTTAAAGGTCATCATTCATTTTACATGTTATTATCCTTCATAATATATACGTTTGCATAAATAATACATTTACCTAAATTCGTCTATAAATCTTTTATAGAAATTCTTATATCCATAATAGCAGTCATTTAGCATGTAATCTTGGATTGCACCATGGCAAAGTACATATTGTATCAAAAATGATTATGTTTAATTCTACATGTACTAAGGTTTTATGGTATATGATGTTTAAAGAGGAAATATGTTCTTTTTCAAATTCTATTTGAAGTTGTGCCCTTAACGAGTGAGTTTTGGACAAATTTGGAAATTTGACCTTTTGACTTTGAATAAATGAATTTGACATTGACAAGAAGTGAAAGTGCAGTGCTTACATCAAACTCACACTCATATCATACCACTTTTACAATTACTTTGGATTTGTTGCATTGAATACCAATTATCTGTTGAAAGTTTTGCTTTTGGTTTATTTCAAAGAAAATGGCCGTCATAAAGGTATTTATGATGGCCATTATTGGAGCCATTTTGATGGCTCCTATGGTATCTAAGCATTACATTATTTAGTTATGATATCAGGCAATAATAATGCTTCATTATTAACATGCATTATTCTTATCTATTATGTCATTTGTTAGCATAATAGAAAAAATGGCGATGAAAAGGTGATTTTTTAGTGAATTTGACCTTTTGACCTTGTCTGTGATCTTGTGATTGAAAATCCTAAAATTCATGATTAAATGAGTACAGTATATGTTTATTTCATTTGCCTGTAGTTTAAAATATATTCTCTTTTGTCACTAATTTACTGCAGATTTTCTATTTTTCTTTCCATATTGATTAAAAGGCGGCCATTTTGGGCGCCATCTTGGATTTCTTGGCTGGCCGCCAAAATTTCAAAAGCCTGCCGGGCATCAGTAAAACTTCAATCTTACCCGAACATTTTGATATATGACATGCCTTGTTACTCTTCAGGGCCATGTAATTCGTTAATTAGGCCTCTTCTGAAAATTCTTTCCTCCACTATAGTGACAATTTACTTATTGAGGATAAGGTAGTGTATATCAATCCTGCAGTACGTCCAATCTATATATATCCCCACGAATGGTTCTCCCTTGTAGAGATGGGATGTTCGCTGTCCTTATGACAGTTCCGTCCTCGGATTATATGACATGGAACGTAGGCACTCTATAGCAATTCGACCTTACAAGTCTCCTCTAAGCGCACCTGTAAGTCCATAACATACTGGTAAGTAACTTTTAACCCCATCGTTTAAGGTCTTACCAGCCCACAACTCTTTTAAGATTGTTATCGGTCCTCTGATGGTTCTACCATGCAGTAACTCAAACGGAGAAAACCCTAAGCTTTCCTGGGGAATTTCTCGATAGGCAAATCACATAGCACTTTGGTATTTATCCCAATCTTTTGGTCTCTCTCAACATATACGTTTCAACATTTGTTTCAAACTACCGTTAAACTTCTCCACTAGTCCGTTACACAAAGGATGATATGGCGTTGTAGTCAACTGTCTCAAGGACAATAGTCTAATTACTTCTGCCATAAGATCGGATCCACAATCGGTCAATATTTCCTCCGGGACACCTAATCTACTGTACATATCAACCTTTAACTGAGCTCTAGTTTCTACCGCTGAAGCCAAACTACTGAACTGCGGCGTTACAGCACCTTCAATATTACCGATAACTGCCTCATTCGTAGGAGTATCTACACATAATGCTTCCACTGTACCTCTAAAATAAGGACAATCAATATCTGCTGCGGCAACATCCAATCGGTGTTCACTTCCATCAATGTACTTACACCTATGGAACTTATCTAAAAACTGATCTGAGTTTACTAAGTCTCGTTTCACTATCACACATGTACATCCGGTATCTCTCAATGCTACATTGTCTTGACCATTACACGTACCTCGCGCTGTCGGACATACATTTCCATTCACACTTCCTACCTCCCCAACATCACTTAATTCTATTATCCTATTAACACTCTCTGACCTTGATTGCTGAACCTTACATCGACCTCTAACTCTTCCACGACTTCTCTAAGGACGGGACTGACCTCTACTACTACCTCTGATATCATCACTTCTTTCCTCATAACTTTGGTACTGATTAGTAGCCCCACTAGCACTATAACTTGGCTTATTTCTACAATTATAAGCCGTATATCCTATCTTATCACAAATAGTACACTTTAGCCTACCCGTTAGTAGTGTAGGGGGGTACCCGGATACCATGTTTTTGCCCTGTGGTCGGTACCCTGGTACCGCAATTTCGTGAATTTCAAACTTTTTTACTGTGGGTGGTACCCTGGTACCATTTTTATAATGGGGGTCTAAGGAGAAACGGGGGAGAGTTAGGGTTGAATTTGAAATGGATTTAATGGGTTGGTGCCGTAAAATGTGTGTTTTGGGGTACCATGTTTTTTTGACTTACCAGCGAAGAATTTGTGTAGGACTTATTTGTTTGTGTGGGAATTTTATTTGTGTGTTTTATTTTTGATCTAATTTTCGACAATTTGTTTCGACAATTTGACAAGAAGTCTACTTTCGAAAAGACATGGTGGCCCTGAAAAGGGCCGTTGGGGGTGGTCATTAGTCTAGTTGAATCAGTTTCTTATTTCTTCATGACTTCACGATAATAAGCCGACCATGGTCAGTTTTCTTTTTCTCAGGTTTGTTTGGCTCTGTGGTCTAATGTTTACGTTTTTTAGAGTCTGTTTTCTCATCTGTTTTTTGGGGGTTTTTCGCTATCCCATTTTTCAGTCACAAACTGTACAGGCACAATCAGTTTGTCTGTTTTAACTCGATTTCACGACGGAGTTGCATGACTTACTTTAGTTGCCTTATTTCTCCCCTGATCCCTTTGAGTTCTTGTAGCATAGCCATCTCTGTAGATTGAGAAGGTGGATTAGGCTGCCCATGGGTCTGTCCACCAAGGACGGTACTGGCCGTACATTCCCCAGCAGATTCGGCTGACTGTACTGCGGCTGATTGTGCATTGTATTGTGGTTGACTGTTATGTGGCTGAATAGTGCCATATACAGGTCCAACGGCATGTTGTATGTCTCCATGTTAAATAATAAAACAATGAGTCTGCGTCTGGCAATTTATACTTATTGTGTACTGCAAGCGCGAACCTTAGAGAGAGCATGTATATTGACGTCACGTCATTTTTTTGTGTGTTTTTTTTTTGTGTTTGTTGTGTGTTTCTTAAGTCATAATACCAACAAAAAAATCAGATTGACCTACTTTTTATGAAGTTATCGGATTGCAAACAAAAATAACTCACAATATAATTTACAAATAACTTACAATACAATTCACAAAGTAACTCACATATACTGTCCACCACACAAGAAAGAACACTGTTCAACACACAACATACTATCCACCTCGAAGAACTAAAAACACTATTAAAAAAAACAAAGTCCAACAATTCAAATGTTCCAACACATCAAATGTTTATATCGTCCATTTTCTTCTTGTCCTCTCTCTTTTTGTATTTCCGTTTCTTTTGCGGTGGATCCAATTGGTTGACTGTGTCAACAATTAATTGATCACTCATTGCGGTGGTACTTGAGGATTCTTTTGCGGACATTTCACTGCGAAATGTCCGTTTTCATGACAATGAAAACATTCACCTTTACCTACTTTTTTTTGAACAAGTAGTCGCATAATGTCCTTTCTTTCCACAACGATAACATTCAATATGATCCCATGAGGCATTTTTCTGTTTACAAAGTTGATAAACTACACTGTTTAACTCTGTTAAATTTTTTTCTGTAATGAATACATCAAAGACTTTTGTTGATAAATGCTATTATTATCGTCAGTTTTTTTCCATTCTAGCATCGTTGTTGTTCATGTTGAATGACTAGAATGACCAGATTGGTGTGGAGCAGTCCCTTTTATAAGATATGTTTGACCTTGAACGTGACCATGAAAACATGTTATAATGTGATGTGACCTTGAACATAATCTTATAGGTACGGCCTTGAACATATTATCTAAAGAGGAGTGTAAAGGTCCATAGGGTTCATAGTCATGTCAGACCCCGACAGTGCCAGTCGTGAGCCTCCAACCAAACGAACAAAGTATGTACATGAATATTAGCAAATACAATCTATTATGGTAAGAAAATCAAGGAAATTCAAGATGCAGTCTAGAGTGTATGATGTGACATTTCAGCCGTACGATCATTCGTTTGAATTTACAAGCCGGCTTTTTCATGATATGATGAATCAACTTTATCGGACATGCCAAGTAAGATCCGATGATTCGAGTATCCATACTACATCCTAATTTGGAATTTGTAATTCATATTCCATTTGATATAGCATCTCGTATCAATGGAGATGTTGTATTGGATGAAATTGAGCGAGTGAGCAACCGTGAGCTTAAAATTAACTAAGTTATATCGCACCTACAGTAGAATTTGTTAATTAATTAATTAATTATGTTAATTATATTTTACTGTACAGATTAATTGCCTTTAAAAACTGAATAATACGCATAGATGGAGTGTTTGTGAATAGGTCTCTGAGTGAGCTTGCGTTCAAATACTGGTTCCGGATTAGAGTATTATCTTGGCAGTCTGGAAGAAAATGTTTTACAGTGAAAGCTTCGTTACGTGATATGCAAAATGGTTGATCTTCTCGGTTAAGTATGCATGAATGTGTAATTCGAGTGTGTCCGATACGGCACCTTGTAATAACGACTTGATCGCGGCGAGTTAAAAGAGGGAAAGATCTTGATAATTGGACATGAGAAAGGATGGCATGGAGTTTGTTATTTGTCTTTTCATCCCATTGAGATTGCCATTTGGATTCAATAAGTAAATTAATAGATGGCTGAAAATCGCTGTTGGGTAACGTGATTGCAACTGGTTGAATATTAAGAGCTTCTTTTGCCAAAGTATCAACTGTTTCATTTCCTCGAATACCTATGTGGCTAGGTATCCAGCAAAATTTTACACATTTTGATTGTAAAATATCATGTAAGCGAATGAGTAAATGTTGAATCAAGGCATTATTGGTTTTGCGATTTTTAATTGCTTGGAGAACAGAAAGAGAATCTGAGAAAATTAAAAAATTGTCTGCACTGTGTTGAGAAATGTATGATAATGCCAAGTCGATGGCTTTTGTTTCTGCTGTAAAAATTGATGCCTACTCTGGAAGGCCCATCCGAGAAATAAAGTTGTGTGCGAAGGCAGAACAACCAACATTGTTGCCGTTTTTAGAGCCGTCAGTATAGATATGGATAAAATCAAGATGTGTTTCTATAATTTTGGAAAATTCGTCTTTATATAATTCAGATGAGTTAGGAGATTTTTTTCTTTGGATAGATCAGTATTTACCTCTGGACATGATTGTGTCCATGGAGCTATATTTTGTGTAAGGTTTTGTGCAACGTCATGTGGGTCAAGTTTGAGAGCTTCTAAGTCGTCTTCCAATCGTAAACCAATTGGTTATTTCTTTTTCTTTGTTTTGAAATTGCTCTTTGCTATTAGGGTTGAATATAACGTCTCTGGTAGGGTTTTTGTCGTTAGATGAAATAGTCTTTGCATACTGAAGCGATAGCTTCTTTCGACGTGGCTTTAATGGCGGTTCACCGGCATCCGTATATAAACTTTCTATTGGTGATGTGCCAAACACAAGCCTTGGTGTATAGTGTCAACCATCTTTAAGTATGACTTTTGGGCAGAGCCGTAAACAATTGATCCGTAGTCTAATTTGGAACGGATAAGGCTTCTGTACAGTTGTAGTAACGTTGAGATATCTGACCCCACTCGGTATTAGAAAGGACTTTCAGTAGATTTAGAGCTTTAAGACATTTTTGTTCTAGATTTTTAATATGGGGTATGAAAGACAATTTTATTTTTTATCGAAAATGACACCAAGACATTTTACTTCAGGTACAACAGGGATTTTCGAGCTGGATATGTATAGTTATGGATCGTTGTGTGCCTTTCGCAGACGACAAAAGTGTACGCATTGCGTTTTGGATTTTAAAAATTTAAAACCATTTTCTGAGGCTCATTCTTGGATCTTATACTTCCACGTCGTATCATACGCCTTTTCAAGGTCAAAGAAAATTGATACTAAATGCTGTTTATTAATGAAAACTTCTCTAATGAAAGATTCAAGTCGGACAAGATGATCATTAGTGCTTCGCTGTTTACGGAAACCAGATTGAAAATTAGTTATTACTCCTTAAGATTCCAAGTACCAAACAAGACGAGTCTTAATCATTCGCTCGAAAGTTATGCAAATACAACTAGGGAGAGAAACAGGGCGGTAATTAGTAGGGTCATTATGGTCTTTCCCAGGTTTAGGGATAGGTATAACGAGTGCCTCCTTCCAACAAGACGGCACATCACCTGTTACCCAGATATCATTGAAAATGTTCAATAAAAGATCATGTGAAACCTGCGGTAAATGCTTCAGAAGTTGGTAATGAATTCCATCAGGTCCAGCGGCAGAGTCTTAAGCTTCATCAATAGAGTCCATTAATTCAACCAGATTTAAAATTAATGCTTTCCTATTCAGCTTTAGATTTGAATGAATTGAATTCTGCTCAATAATTTTCTGACGAAGAGTGGTGGGCAAATGTTTCAGCTAATGTGTTAGCTATGTCCTTTGGCGATTTAGCGCCAGGGCCGTCACAGCGTTTTAACTGTACAATAGGTTGTTTTCTGTGTTTACCGCTAATTTTTCGGACCTCGTCCCATACTTTCTGAATTGTTTTATGTGAATTCATTTTTGAAATATATGACCGTCAAAATTTATGTTTCGATTCACAAATTGTTCGTCGAGCCTTTGCTCTGAATATTCTGTATTTTTCGAGGTTATTCAGGAGTGATGCCTTCCGTTTCCGAATGGCTCCCTCACATTCATTATCAAACCATGGCTGTTTTATTTTGTTCACAGAACTTTTCTTAGATTTTGGGATGCTATCGCCAGCAATTTTATTTAATATCGAAGTGAAACGATCCGTTTGATCATGTACATTGTCAAAGTTATTTATAGTAAGATCTCTTGAGCATAGCATTTTAAATTTTTCCAAGTCGGCTTTGTCAAATTTATAGTAAGTGCGAGGTTCATCTGGAACTGCGTTATTAGATGATAATAGTAATGGATAGCGATCACTACCAAATTGCTCGTCTAGAACTGACCAAGCAAAATCCAAGAATATAGAAGGATGGGATAAAGACAGGTCTATGCAGGTAAACGTACCTGAACCTAGATGTAAATAGTTAGGGGATTTATCAATAAATAAACTTAATAGTAAATTGTTAATTATCTTTTCGATAACTTGACCTTTAGCGTTTATAGAGTTGCTTCCCCACAATAGATAATGTGCGTTAAAATCGCCCAACAAAAGAAAGGGTTGTGGGAGTTGTTGAATTAAATTTTCCAACTCATTAGTACTTAGAGTTGAGTTTGGCGGAAGCGATCAAACCGCAATAGGTTTATGTAAAGTGACCTCGACTGCAAGAGCCTCTAGGTGGGTGCTTAATTTAATTTGACGCCGAGGAACACAGTTTGAAACAACAATTGTTGATCCTCCCGATGCCCTCGTATTGTTATCACAGATTGCGTTATAAAGACTGTAAACTTTTAATCGTTAAATTATCATTTGACGTTTGGTAGGTCTCTTGGAAACATCACTTTGGGAGTATATTTAGATAATAGAAGTAGTAAATCATTATAATTAGATTTTAAACCACGACAGTTCCATTGAATGATATTATCCATGGTTGATGTTTATAAAAAGAGAGGATCACGACGGAAACTTTACAGCACTAATACTCCTGTCCGAATTACGCGGTGGTGCATTTTCTGGAGGGCGAGTGCTTCCTTGGAGGTGAAGCATCGCTCTCTCCGTCCTCCATTGATTCGAGCTTCTCAAGAGGATCAAATCTGTTGGAGGTTGTCACCAGATTTCGTTCGGCCTTTCTCGGCCGATCTGTAAGAACTTTACGTTCTTTCGGTGTCTGCCTCTGTTAAATCTTCTCAGTGGAAAGAACCTTGTTAACATTGCTTTTGGTTTTCTTTGGCGAAGCCTTTTGATTGGTACTGTTGCAAGTTAATTGTGTCACTGAAGGGGAACTATGACTCTGTTGGTCAGCCTTTTCTTTTGTTTGAATGGGTTGTGAGGTGGTTACATAGGTGCAAATATTACACAGTGTACCGACATCAACTGTTTGTGTACGTTTAGCAGAGATGTTGGCGTAAGATTGAGCTTTAGGTGTTTGAAAACGCTGCGTACTTTCGACTTGTTTTCGTGCCTCCTGAAATGAGATGTTCTTTCTAAATATAATGGATAGAATCTCTTTTTCAAGTTTCCACTTCATACAAGACCGGGAGGTGGCGTAATGCTCACCCCCACAGTTTGCACACGAAATGGAACCAGTACACTTATCAAGATCGTTATGACCAACCCCGCACATGCGGCAGATGCTGGTCCTTTGACAATTTGTTTCGTGGTGACCGAATCGGAAACACTTATAACATTGCAGAGGATTGGGCACGTACACTTCCACTTTGGAGGAAGTGTACCCAATCCTAAGCGAACTTGGTAGAGCCGATGAGTTGAAAGTTGCAATGAAAGTGTTTGTGGGTACTTGTTTGCTTTGTCTTTTTGAATATATGCGCTGTATGGTGCGCACACCCTGTGTTTTCAGCTCCCGGGCGACCTCGTCGGACCCAGTACTGGGCCCGAGGTCGTCGCACCGGAAAACACCCTTACATGAGTTGAGTGTCTTGTGCGGCGTACATTTCACAGGAATTTGGAAAAAAGACTTGATGTTCAGCAGGACGTCCACTTGCGTTGGTCTCGCAACCTCCACAAGCAAACATCCGCTACGAAGTTTTTCTACCGACTTCGCGGATCCGATAAGGCCATTGATTTGTTTCTCGATCACAAAAGGGCTCAGATCTGACATTTTTGTGCCCTCTTCAAGTGACTCGATGACGAGGAAACACGGGAATGTAGCACTTGCATTGTCGTTTGTGGAAGCAGGGGTTAGTTTACGTTTTTTTGGGGGGGGGGTCATTCGAGTTTAGGTTTGAGGTATCCGTATTTGAGAAGTTTTGATTCATCCACTAAGTTCCTCAGCCACCACGGACACCAACACGGGGAAGCTTAAAGGGGACGGATATCCAGTCCACAAGCCATGAGGTTACTTGAAGGATATACTCGTACAAAATCAGTATGATTAAATCAAGAATGATTCCAGACGATTAGCCCATGGGCCAACGCCTTCTTGGATAGATATGTTAAGAATGTGAGAAATAGATTATACAATATCTAAAAATGGGTCAATGTGAGAAGAGGGTAAGTAAAGAGACGCGATAACAGGTCAGAGTTAGAGAAGGATAGATAGAGGAGGAAGATGACAGAATAGGGAGAGTGAGGTAGAGGGAAGTAACAGAGAAATCAACCCATCGCAATCATGTGCATATGGTAAGACGCTTTAAACTAATTTGTACTGTCTATCCAAGGGCTAGCCATGACTAGCCGATTGACCAGGCCGGGCCCACCTGGCCATCCGTCTACCCTGAAGCAGTGGCCAAAGCAGTGCGTTGGAGGGACTGGAGATCCCTGGGTCCTCCTCAACTGCCAGGATCCCCTTTTCCAGTATACGGGGCGCTGCCCACGGCAAACAGGCGTGTTTGGTTTTAGCCATGCACCCATCACACAGGCACCAAAGTGTACCTGTCTGAAGGGTACGTGTTACTCCCCCTCACAACGGAGATGTACCCAACAAAGAGAGTGGTCAGTGCAAGATCCATGTGAGTATTGTGAAGAAGTGAATGAAGCAAGACAAATCATATTCCTTGGAGAAAACACTTTGGAACAATTCTGCACTTGGCTATTTAATCCCATCCATCGAGGATCTAAAGTGATTGCCCACAATGCTCAAGTTTACGATGCCCAGTTTATTCTTAGATATGTTGTTACTCACTCTCACTGGACAGCTAAACCACAGGTGATTATGAATGGAAATAAAATCATTCTGCTAAGAGTGCATGGAATACGATTGATCGACTCACTCAGTTTCCTAAGTATGCCACTCTCAGCTTTTCCTAAGACATTTGGAATGACTGAGTTAGCTAAAGGATAGTTTCCATTTTATGCCAATACCTTATACTATCAAGATTATGTGGGACCTTACTTACCGCTACACTTTTACAAACCTGACAGTATAAGCCAGAGCAACGTCAACAATTTCCAACTTGGTTCCATGAGAAAAAAAAAGATGTATTTGATTTTCAAAAAGAAATGGAAAAATACTGTAAATCGGATTTGGACATTTTAAGACGCGGTTGCGGTGAATTTCGTCAACAATTGTTAGCCAGTGATCAAATTGACTCCCTTACGGAAGCGACAACTCTAGCACAAGTGTGTAATAAAGCCTGGCGGAAAACTCCATGCCACTTCATAGTTTAGCCGTGATTTCTGATGCAGGATATCCTAATAAAACTCGGTATTCCATGAAAAGCAGACGTTGGTTACATATGTCTGCTGGGACTGAATTCACATTCGTCATGCCTTGAGTCACAAAAGTGGAGAAGTTAAAATTGGACCGTATTATGTGGATGGATATTGTGAAGAGACAGACACCGTGTATGAATTCATGGGATGTTGGTATCATCGGTGTCCCACCTGCTTTCCCAACCGGGGTACCATCAATCCATATACGTTGAAAAACATTAATCACGCCTATGAAGACACACAAAAAAGATTTGAGAATTTGATAGAACAAGGGTATCCATTAGTGGTAATGTGGGAATGTGAATTTGATCAACGTTGTCAAATGGACCCTGCGTATAAGACCAGAGTGGAACGATTTTATGTGGTCAAGACCCTTTTTCAACCCAGGGAGGCTTTGTTCGGGCCAATGCCGACCGAATGTATCATGAAGAAGAAAATGACCAAGAGATCAAATATGTGGACATTTGCTCCCTCTATCCCTATGGCAACAAGTACAGAGAGTACCATTATGTCATCCCGTGATTTTGGGTCAAGAGCAAATGGATCAGTAGCGTATAGAGACATACAAAGGATTGATTAAATGCCGTGTTCTTGCACTGCAATATTTATGGATGCCTGTATTACCTGTGCACTGTAATAACAAAAAAGGTATTTGATCTACCTGTGCGGAAGATGAGTTAGATTATTGTACACATTCACAGTATGAACGGGCATTGTATGGAACGTGGACCCATGTAGAATTGGCCAAAGCCATTCCTTTAGGGTATAAAGTGTTGAAACTATATCATATATGGCACTGGGATGAATTGAGTACGGATGTGTACCATCAATGCAGTGACAAATACTTAAAAATGAAGCAAGAAGCCAGTGGGTATCCTCCCGGCGTGGACACAGGGGAAGATAAAGTGAAGTTTAAACAAGATTATTTGCAAGCAGGAGGAATTCCCTTGGAACTAGTGAAAAAAATCCAGGAAAAAGAGCTTTTGCCTAAACCATGTTGAATTGTTTATGGCCTTTCTATGAGATTCTGAATGATCATAAAAAGTCTGTGAAATATGCCGAGTGTTTTGATCATAATGAATTGCTGATGAATTTCACGGATGAATCGGATCAAGCTGATCCTCATTCCTCATCTAATCCTGTAGTGGCTTCTTTTGTGACGGCTTATGCTCGATTAGAACTGTACAAAGTGCTTGAACCTCTGGGAAAAAGGGTGCTCTATTTTGACAGACAGTTGTATGTACATTTATGACCCTCAAGAATACAATGTGCCTATTGTATCTAGTCGTTTGGGAAAATAGACGGATGTGCCTCATGGATGTATCGTGAAATATGTCGCTTTAGGTCCAAAAACTATGGCTACGACTACATTGAAAATGGAGAACGACATCAGACGGGGTAAAGTGAAAGGTATTACGTTAGACTATAATGCAACTCAACAAGTGAAGTTCAATAGTATGGTGGACTGTGTGAAAGACAGACAACATTATTATGCCGTGGTTGAATATGCTTCCTGGATTAAACGTCATAGAGATAGAACAGTGACGAGTGAGAAACAAATCAAAACATTTCGTTCTGTGTATACTAAACGTATCATCGTCGAGGATTATATGACTGTCCCTTATGGATATCTCCATGACTGACCTTGACCTTGTTGTTTTTGGTATTGTAATATTCATGAAAACCTTGACCTTGTTGTTTTTGGTATTATGATATTCATACAAACATTGACCTTGTTTTTTGGACTTAAATATTCTGATATATAATGACGTAGTAGTAGTAGGAGTAGTAGTAGTGGTAGTTGTAGTAGTAGAATACAAAAACAAAACAAAACAGAAACAAAACAAAACAACAAGTATTGACTGGATACCGTTACTCCCTATAGAGTTAAGACTTAAAATGTATCGTTATGTGATAGAGGCTAACGCTAAACCATGGACGATGGGGTTACATGTACATGTATGGACGACCTATTGTGCTATTCATGCAACGCATGGAACCTCGACGGGTAGATAGACTGTTAGAGGATGTCAGACTGTAAGTCAGAAATTACCTATAATACGAAAGTTCAATATGGTTCAACAAAAATTGGATCGCATGATATCTACTGGATGGGTGTATTGTATCTACGATGCAACTTGGAATGATATATCTGCATTAACCAATGCATTTCGACCTACTTACAATGTCATATGGCTTAGCATGGCTGAAGAAGACAATGGGATATCTCAACAAAGATGGCGACTGTATTCACAATACAAAGTACGTGGTATCATGTTATTTAAGGAACCGATCCCTTTCACCAAGGTCAGATCGATTCTAACCTACCGTGCTGTGTTCTTTAAGCAAAAACATCATTTACGTGATATTGCCGTTGATATTCTCCATGCGGATGTGCATAGGGTTGTAATTAGTGCTGGGAATATTCAATTATGGACAGACCATCAAGACGACCCCGATATGTGAGTTTATTTTACATTTTGGATTTAGAGTGGTATAGAGAGACCTTATTCAGTATCGTGCAAGATGACCTAGCCACGGTCATTGACATTCACGCATGGATTCTGAATCCGCATACGTTTGAATATTTAAACGGATGATTCATCAGGCGATGATCAGTGCACACTTGGATTTGAAAGCTATCCATCGAGAAGATTGGAACACGTACGTGGTAAATAACAATAAAATGATCCAAACCATTCAAGAATGGAACAGTTTGATATTATAAATCATACCATGTTAAGAAAAACATTGATTTTTGCTATTAGCATTGAAATAACCTGAAGGTTATCATAATGTAGAATGGATTCGACAACGCTTGAGTACCCCAAAACTGTTTGAATAATTTAAAAATGAACTTCATGTGATGAATTCATTTTATAGACAGACAGTGCCACTAGACTTTAATGAAACGGATTGGATGAATCATGTAGTAAACAAGGACGAAGTGTTAACCTTTCTCAGAGAACATGGACATTGTATGTTGTATATGTATTTGAATTTTCTGAGAAAATACTGCTACCCCTTCATGACTTTTTTTGTCAGCACTGTAACTGTGTGTCAGTGTAACTAAAAACAAACAAACAATATTGTATGTTTAGTGATAACACATAGTTGTACATGATGGTTGTTGTTGTATGCAAAAAGTCAATAAAATACTGTTGATCATTCAATTGGTGTTAGTTTGATTGTTACGTCATGGAATCCAGTTCATTGTTCAAGCATCCTTGTAATATGTTTATCTCAGGTCTTAGTGGATCTGGTAAAACACAATTTGTAAAAAAGATTTGACCTACTGTTTCAAGTGGTACCTGAGCGTATCGTATGGTGTTACAAAGAATGGCAAACAGCCTATGCTCAGTTACAAGTACAGGAACCCAACATTCAATCCTTACAGTGTATTCCTGAGGATGAGGAGGAGTTGGTGGAGGATATCTCCATTCCCCATTTAATTGTATTTGATGATATGATTGGGGATAAAGATGAAGAGAAAATTAAATTATGGTTTACACGAAAAGGCCACCATCGTAATGCCAGTGTCATTTACATTACTCAAAACTTGTTTCAACATCAAAAGCCAGTCGTACACTGAGTTCAAATGCACATTACATGATCTTATTTCAAAACACAAGAGATAAAGGACAAATAAAAGTGTTGGCGAATCTAATTCAATTGCTACACTTGCTACCCGCTTACCAAGATGCGATCTCGACACCCCATGGTTATTTAGTGATTGATTTTCACCCTCAAACACTAGACACACATCGGTTGAGAACCGATATTTTTCATATTTGGATCACTAGAGAGGAACGTGGCCCGACGGTGTATATATAAAGGAGATAGGACTTAGGGAGTCATCATAGTCATCATGGCAGACAGAATGAACTCCATAGCTCAGTCGCTAGAACATTTGAGTCAAGAACGTGATCCTGCTCAACGGGAGCAGTTGTTACGATCAGGATTAAAAGAAATGGTCAAACGGTTTACGTTACCTGCTAAAGTGATTTTACAAAAGAAATTGCTGTTACCTAAACAAACACAAAACTTTATGTAAAAACATCAGAATGAACTAGAGCAGTTAGGCCATGATGACGTGGATGTGGACACCAACCGTCAACTCATATTGAAATCAGGAGGGAGTGGATGTCTTGGAGGGGTTATGATACGAAGTTTACTTCGATGGAACGGTCAAAATGCCATTCGTAAATTTGGCCCTAAGAAAACTCATGCAAAATGAGCCCCTGAAAAGAAAACTCCTAAAAACAAAACTCCTGCAAAAAGAACTCCTAAACAAAAGTCAGCAAAGGGAGCTCCAGCAAAGAAATGTTCTCTTAAAAATAGAGCTCCAGCAAAAGGAGCTCCTAAAAAGAGAGCCCGAGCAAAAAGAGTAAAGACAACACCTGCATTTACAGTTTCGCCAACAATCGATGAACATCTTATCACTCTTCGACGTGGTTCCAAAGGATCTTCCCGTGGGTCTTCTTTACCTCATGGGTCACCTTTATCTAGAAATGGGTCGTCACCTTTATCTAGAAATGGGTCCTCTTTAAGTGGTTCACCTCCCATAGGGTCACTCAGTGGGTCTACTATCTACACGGCAACACGATGATCACCTCCTGCAGCCAGTACTCCATTGAGAACTCCTCCCAGGACTCCAAGAAGCAGTTTGAATTCTTCTGTAGGTCAAGCAGATCCAGAAGTGGATCCAGAAGTGGATCAAGCAGATCCAGAAGTGGGTCAAACAGAAGCAGTAAAAGTTCTACCTCCTACATCAGTTCTTCATCTCCAGATACCCCTGTGAGTCGATTTTCACCCTTGAAATTATCCCAATTATCAAGACAGATGGTGTTGAAACCTATCTTACAAGGACGTGTGAACTTAATGAGAACCCTACCTATGGGCTCAGCTTCAAAACAAGCCTTAGATGTTTTATATAAACAGTGATGTGTGAAAACACAGCATCAGTTGATATCATGGCCCCAAAGCGACCACTCCTACACAAGTACGGTAATGTAATCTGGTGTTGGGTTTAACTCAAGCCCCAGAGGGAATGAGAAGAAAGATGATACACGGAGCACCTAAAGAAGTGATTCAATGCGTCTCCGAGTTTTGTCACAATGTTTTAAAAGGCAATGTTGCCTTATCGCCCTCGCAAAAGCAAAGGTTGAAGCCCAAGTGTCAATATCTCCATACCTTAGCGGATAAAAAAGTATCGATCCAAAAAAAGCAACAGGTGTTAAATCAAAAAGGAGGATTATTTCCATTATTGACTCTCGCTCCATTCATTGCTACAGCTGTAGCAGCAGGTGCACTCAGTGGCGGGGTCGCTCAACTCGTGAAAAAAATATGAAGAAAAATGGCTATTGTACCGTTCAAAATGCTAGAAGAGATGAATCGATGGAAATCAGAAAAGCGACCACGCTTACCTCCTCTCCCACAAGTCACACAGTCGTATGATTTACAGAAACAAATGGGGGAAGTACAACAAAATGAATCAAAAACACTATGGACAAGTCTTACAAAAGTTTCAACTGTCACATCAAAAAGCGCGTGAACCCACCATCACAGTACCACCTCCTACTCCAACAGCTCCAGCAGCAGCTACAGCTACCTTGGCCGATAGGATTCTTGAAAGTGTTCCCCAAGCAGGGGGAGTAACACGTACCCCTCAGACAGGTACACGTTTGTGATGGGTACATGCAAAAACCAAACATGCCTGTTTGCCGTGGGCAGCGCCACGTATAATGGAAAGGGGAATCCTGGTAGTTGAGGAGGACTGAGGGATCTCCAGTCCCGCCAACACACGGCTTTGGCCTTTGCTTCAGGGTAGACGGGAATCCATGTGGGCCCGGCCTGGTCAATCGGCTAGTCATGCCTTGCCCTTGGATAGGTAGTACAAATTAGTTTAAAGCGCATACCATATGTACGTGATTGCGATGGGTCGATTTCTCTGTTACTTCCCTCTAACTTATTCTCCCCATTCTGTCATCTTCCTCGTCTATCTATCCTTCTCTATCCTCTGACCTGTTATCTCGTCTCTTTACTTACCCTCTTCTCATATTGACCCATTTTTAGATATCGTATAATCTATATCTCACATTCATAACATATCCATCCAAGAAGGCGGTGGCCCATGGGCTAATCGTCTGATATCATTCTTGATTTAATCATACTGATTTTGTACGAGTATATTATCCTTCAAGTAAGCTCGTGGCTTGAGGACTGGATATCCGTCCACTTTAAGCTTCCCGATGGGGGAGTCCGTGGTGGCTGAGGAACTTAGTGGATGAATCAAAACGTCTCAAATATGGATACCTCAAACCGTAACTCGAATGACCCCAAAAAACGTAAACTGACAGCTGGTCCCACAAACGACAACGCAAGTGCCACATTCCTTGTTTCCTCGTCATCGAGTCACCTGACGAGCGCACAAAAAAGTCAGATCTGAGCCCTTTTGTGATCGAGAAACAAATCAATGGCCTTATTGGATCCGCGAAGTCGGTAAAAAACTTCGTAGCGGATGTTTGCTAGGGGAGGTTCCGAGACCAACACAGGCGGACGCCCTGATGAACATCAAGTCTTTCTTCCAAATTCCTCTTAAATGTACGCTGCACAAGACACTAAACTCATGTAAGGGTGTTTTCCGGTGCGACGACCCAGTACTGGGTCCGACGAGATCGCCCGAGAGCTGAAAAACAGGGTGTGCGCACTATACAGCGCATATATTCAAGAGGACAAGGCAAACAAGTACCCACAAACACTTTCATTGCAACTTTCAACTCACCGGCTCTACCAAGTTCGAAAGTACGCAGCGTTTTCAAATACCTAAAGCTCCATCTTACGCCAGCATCTCTGCTTAACGTACACAAACAGATGATGTCGGTAGACAGTGTAATATTTGCACATGTGTAACCACCGTACAACCCATTCAAACAAAAGAAAAGGCTGACCCACAGACTCAAACTTCCCCTTGCGTGACACAATTTACTTGACATAGTACCAATCAAAAGGCTTCGTCTAAGCAAACCAAAAGCAATGTTAACAAGGTTGTTTCCACTGAGAAGTTTTCTCAGAGGCAGGCACCGAAAGAACGTATATAATCTTACCGATCGGCCGAAAAAGGCCGAACGAAACCTGGTGACAACCTCCAACAGATTTGATCCTCAAGAGGAGATCGAATCAATGGAGGAGGAAGAGATCGATGCTTCACCTCCAAGGAAGCACTCCAGAAAATGCTCCTTCTGCGTAATTTGGACAGGAGTATTAGTCCTGTCAAATTTCCGTCGTGATTCTCTCTTTTATAAACATCAACCATGGATAACATCATTCAACGGAACTGTCATGTTTTAAAATCTAATTATAATGATTTACTACTTCTGTTATCCAAGTATACTCCCAAAGTAGTATGTCTCTAAGAGACCTACCTAGCGTCAAATGATAATTAAATTATAAAAGCTACAGACTTTATAACGCCATTTGTGATAACAATACGAGGTCATCGGGAGGATCAACAATTGTTGTTTCAAACTGTGCGTCAGCGTCAAATTAAATTAAGCACCCACCTACAGGCTGTTGCAGTCGAGGTCACTTTACATAAACCTATTGCGGTTTGTTCGCTTTATCTTCCGCCAAACTCAACTGTAAGTACTAATGAGTTGGAAAATTTAATTCAACAACTCCCGCAACCCTTCCTTTGTTGGGCGATTTTAACACGCATAATCATTTGTGGGGAAGCAACTCTATAAACGCTAAAGGTCAAGTTATCGAAAAGATAATTGACAATTTACAATTAAGTTTATTTAATGATAAATCCCCTACTACCTATTTACATCCAGATTCAGATGCGTTTACCTGCATAGACCTGTCTTTATCCCATCCTTCTGTATTCTTGGATTTTGCTTGGTCAGTTCTAGACTAGCAATTTGGTAGTGATCACTATCCACTATTATCATCTAATAACTAAGTTCCAGATGAACCCCGCACTTACTTTAAATCTGAAGAAGCCGACTGGGAAAAATTTAAAATGCTATGTTCGAGAGATCTTACACTAAATAACCTTGACAATGTACATAGTCAAACGGATCGCTTCACTTCGACATTAAATAAAATCGCTTGCGATAGCATCCCAAAATCTAAGAAAAGTTCTGTGAACAAAATAAAAAAGCCATGGTTTGATGATGAATATGAGGGAGCCATTCGGAAACGGAAGGCAATACTCCAGAAATTCAAATGCTGTCCTACAACTGATAACCTCGAAATATACATAATATTCAGAGCAAAGGCTCGACGAACAATTCGTGAATCGAAACGTAAATCTTGGCGGTCATATATGTCGAAAATTAATTCACATACACCTATTCAGAAAGTATGGGACGAGGTCCTAAAAAATAGTGGTAAACACAGAAAACAACCTTTTGTACAGTTAAAACGCCGTGACGGCCCTGACGCTGAAACGCTAAAGGACATAGCTAATACATTAGCTGGAGCATTTGCCCACAACTCCTCGTCAGAACATAATTCAGCAGAATTCAGTTCATTCAGATCTAAAGCTGAAAAAGAAAACATTAATGTTAAATCTAATAATGACAAAGAATACAACGCATTCTTTAACCTGGATGAATTAATTGATGAAGCTAAAGACTCTGCCGCTGGACCTAATGTAATTCATTACCAACTTCTGAAGCATTTAACACAGGTTCCACTTGATCTTTTATTGTACATTTTCAATGATATCTGGGTAACAGTTGACGTGCCGTCTTGTTGGAAGGAGGCACTCGTTATACCTATCCCTAAACCTGGGAAAGACCATAATGACCCTACTTTCGAGCGAATGATTAACACTCGTCTTGTTTGGTACTTGGAATCTAAGGGAGTAATAACTAATTTTCAATCAGGTTTCCATAAACAGCGAAGCACTAATGATCATCTTGTCCGACTTGAATCTTTCATTAGAGAAGCCTTCATTAACAAACAACATTTAGTATCAATTTTCTTTGACCTTGAAAAGGCTTAGATACGAAGTGGAAGTATGGCATCCTCAAAGATCTTAAAAGATGCTGGTTTAAATGGGAGACTACAGTTGTTTGTTCCAAATTCTCTATCAAACCGTAATTTCCGTGTTCAGGTTGGTTCCTCTTTATCACAGAATCACCAACAGGAACAAGGAGTTCCACAGGGCAGCATCCTTTCGGTTACACTGTTTGGTCTTAAAATTAATAATATAACCAAAGGTCTTAACCCCGGAGTTGATTGTTCATTATACGTCGACGATTTTTGATATGTTACCGTTCGAAAAGCATGCGTACCATCGAACGCCAATAACAGAATCTTGATGAGCCTCAGAAAATGGTTTTAAATTTTCAAAATCCAAAACGCAATGCGTACACTTTTGTTGTCTGCAAAGGGCACACAACGATCGAACTATATATATCCAGCTCGAAATCCCTTTTGTACCTGAAGTAAAATTTGGTGGTGTCATTTTTGATAAAAAATTGTCCTTCATACCCCATATTAAAAATCTAAAACAAAAATGTTTAAAGTTCTAAATCTACTAAAACTACTTTCTAATACTGAGTGGAGGTCAGACACCTCAACGTTACTGAAACTGTACAGAAGCCTTACCCGTTCCAAATTAAACTACGGCTCTGCCCGCATGTCATACTTAATGATGCTTGACACTATACACCATGAAGGCTTGCGTTTGGCTCTTGGTCCTTTCCGCGCATCACCAATAGGAAAGTTTATAAACGGAGGCCGGTGAACCACCACTAAAGTTGCCCACATAGCGTTGCACAAAGTCGTACACAAAATATAGCTCCATGGACACAATCGTGTCCAGAGGTAAATAATGATCTATCCAAAACAAAAATCTCCTAACTCATCTGAATTATATAAATTAATATATATTTTCCAAAATTATAGAAACACATCTTGATTTTATCCATATCTATACTGACGGCTCAAAAGACGGAAACATGGTTGGTTGTGCTGCCTTTGCACACAACTTTATTTCTCGGATGGGCCTCCCAGAGAAGGCATCACTTTCTACAGCAGAAACAAAAGCCATCGACATGGCATTATCATACATTTCTCAACACAGTGCAGACAAATTTCTATTTTTTTCAGATTCTCTTTTTGTTCTTCAAGCAATTAAAAATCGCAAAACCAATAATGTCTTGATTCAACATTTACTCATTCGCTTACATGATATTTTACAATCAAAATGTGTAAAATTTTGCTGGATACCTAGCCACATAGGTATTCGAGGAAATGAAACAGTTGATACTCTGGCAAAAGAAGCTCTTAATATTCAACCAGTTGCAATCACGTTATCCAACATCGATTTTCAGCTTTCTATTAATTCACTTATCAAATCCAAATGGCAATCTCAATGGGATTTAAAGACAAATAGCAAACTCCACGCCATCCTTTCTCATGTCCAATTACCAAGATCTTTCCCTCTTTTAACTCGCCGCGACCAAGTCGTTATTATAAGGTGTCATATCGGGCACACTCGAATTACACATTCATACAAACTTAACCGAGAAGATCAACCATTTTGCATATCATGCAACGAACCTTTCATTGTAAAACATTTTCTTCTAGACTGCCAAGAATATTCCCTAACCTGGAACCAGTATTTGAACGCAAGTTCACTCAAAGACCTATTCACAAACACTCCATCTATACTTATTATTCAGTTCTTAAAGGCAATTAATCCGAACTGTAAAATATAATTAATATAATTAATTAATTAATTAACAAATTCTGCTTTAGGTGCGATATAGCCTAGGTAGTGTTAAAAGCACCGTTAAACACCAATCAATAAATCAAGCAATCAATCAATCCTACCGTCAAATTGACAGATTTAGATGGAGAACCCATTTTGGGTTCGTTTTATCTCTCTGAAATACAATCTATAAAAGACGATGGCATCCATGAAATTGAATCAGTGTTGGCTCGTCGTAAGAGAAAAGTAGACGTGAAAATAAGACGAGAAATTAAAGTGCACTGGAAAGGATACCCTTCGAAATTTGACAGTCGGATTCCTCAATCCCATCTCTTTTGAATACAGCATGTCTCAGTCTGACACAGCCAGCGTGGCAGCGAGTGCCTCAGAGCAAGTCAGATCGACTGAGCCTAAACACAAGGTTACCTTTTTTGCCCAAATTGTGGTGGTGTTTATTAGCATATCGCTATTTAATTTGTGTTTTCAACGACCCGATCGTGAATTGTGGCTCCTGCTTTTAAGTAGTTCTCTGGGTTATATTTTACCGAATCCTTCTTTGAAATTCAATAAACCAAAACCAACATGAGCTCGTTTTACATTACCCTTATGAGTGACAGTTCGATGGATCTGTTCCCAAACAATACCCAATGCTGTTTTCGTACTAAACTACTCAAACCCATCCATCTCAATAAACAAGACTGGGAAATTGGTTTAGTAGAAATGATTGTGCCTAGTCAAGCGATCAATATCACTGAGGAAGAGCGACATTTTTCCATTGTCACGCGGGATCCTATCCTGGCCAAGGTCTTTGAGGCTTTTCCCAATTACTGTTGTTTCCCCAATGATGAAAAAGGAATTCGTCTGTGTATTCCTGTAGAGACCTACGTCACACCACAACATCTGGTAGACACCCTAGACCAAGTCATTAAAGATTACCCAGGTCAACTGTTTAGAGAGAAAAACCTCCGTTTTACTGTAGGTTTCTCGGGAACAAGTAAACGTTTTAAGATGGATAGTTCAAAGAAATTGGGTGGGTCTCCTAATAGTGCCCCTACCATCTTTTTAAACAAGAATCCAGATCCATTTTCTCACGGGGTAGACTTGAACATGGGTCATAATCATTTGTTTGTCTATTCTGACCTAGCGGCTTATACTTATTTGGGAAATATAGAAGCTCCCATCTAACGCGTGGCTCCTTTTGATCCAAGAACCAAAGCAGGGACCAATCCACATATCCATTTCGAGTTCTTGAATGTACACTACGTGCCACTGGCTAAAGCCGACTTTGACACCATCGCAATCCATATAAGGGGTGACACAGGTCAACCCATTCAGTTTATTCATGGGAAGTCTATGGTGAAGCTACACCTACGCTAACGACAATGATGCCTATGAACCAAGGTCAACCTCGTCAGTATGGACAGGGGTTTGGATCCATCTTTAAGAAAGCCATGAAACGTATCATGCCTTTACTGAATCCTATGGTTCGATCTGGAGTTCGAACCTTGAGAAAAGGACTCCATCAAATAAAAGCTGCCATGCAAGATATCATGTCAGGATCCAACCCTAAAAAGTGATACGAAAAAGAGGAGCCGACGTGTTGAAAAATGTAAGCGAATCCCTGTTACGTGAAGTCACCAAGAAAAGTATAAAGGCCAAACCAACCAAGAAAAAACCTCATTCCAAACTTCATCGTCGCCGAGTGAAGCAGGCCAGACCACTTGATATTTTCGATTAAAATCGTGATGCAATTGGACGTATCTGTCGTTCCCCTCACGTGACCGCCGTGCAGGAGGGACAATGGACTGAGCATTATCCCATTTCTGCCCTGGACAATAATGCTCCTATTGAATTCGTGATTCCTGCACAAGTAGAAAAAATGGACAGATCTGAATCAGTCTTATCTGTATAGGAAAATCAAAATTATACAGGCGGATAATTCAGACTTGGCGAATGACAGTAAAATTGCCACCGTCTATAACATTTTTCACAGCATGTTCAGTAGCATTGATGTGTATCTGAATAATAAACTGATCACCAGCAATGCGGACACGTATGCCTATTACTCTCCTTCAATCCAAGTTGTGAAAGCACTCAGCTTCAGGCATTAGAATTATGGGTCGCAGACACCCCAGATCGTGTATATCAAAGTCGTGTTGTGGAACTCTGTGGCCGACTTCAATTGGATCTAGTGATGCAAGATAAATATACTGAAAGGATAAAGAAACAGGGTAACATTTGTTCCGATATTTTGAAAACGCGTTCTCCAAATACAGTGAACCTTTGTGGACTGAGTAATTAGGTCATATTACACCTTCCCATGTATCGAAAATTTAGTCAGGGTACAGTGCGCAGCTCTGGTAAATGGAGGAAGGAAATAACAAGAATCTCGTGCACAGTGTTGTTCTGGTCTCATGCAGCGTTGGTCAAGTCACTTTTCGTTAGTCTTTATACAGACCAACTGCTTCCCTAAAATTAATTGAGAATTTGATTCGTTTTAAGAATGGCACGACTCACAGAAGTCCAGAGGGGTCAGGCCATTCAGATGCTGATGCAAGGACAGCTGCAAAATCAGGTTGTTAGGCACTTTGGTGTTAATGTTTCCTTCATAGAACGTCATGTAAGACGTCTTCGGGAAACTGGGCAATTGGCCGATCGACCTAGGTCAGGACGTCCGCGCGTAACGTCACGACGTCAGGATCGCTATATCGTCGTCTCTCATGTGCGTAATGGGCGCCTTACTGCCGTTGAGAGTGCACTTAATGTTCGTTGAAATCATGGGCGTCCTATAAGTTCAAAACTGTAAGGAATCGATTACAAGAAGTTGGTGTAAGAGCACGTCGCCCCTACGTAGGTCCACACCTTACCCCTTACGTCAGCGTCGTATGGCCTGGGTCACTGCACATTCTTCACGACGGTTTCCACTGAGGCAGTGGAGACATTCTGCCTTCATCGATCTGACGGCCGTCAACGTGTCTACCAACGTCGTGGCGAACGTTTTACGGACGCTTGCGTAGTAGAGAGGGATAGGTTTCGGGGCGGTTCAGTAATGGTGTGGGGAGGAATCTCACACGGGTTAATATCACAATTGGTTGTTATTGATGGCAATTTAATAGCAGCTAAGTATAGAGATGAGATCCTCCGACCCCATGTTATCCCTTTCTCTAACCCTCCAGCAGGATAATGCTAGGCCCACGTAGCAAGGATTTGCCAAGTCTTCCTAGCCAACAACAACATTCAACCACTAGATTGGCAGCCATATAGCCCTTATTCGTCCCCGATCGAGCATCTTTGGGACCAGTTGGATAGACAGGTTCGAAAGCGCCAGCCACCCCCTGCTACTCGAGAGAAGTTGACCAGAGCTCTGATTGAAGAGTGGGACAACATTCCCATAAGACGGATTAACGCTCTCACGCATTCTATGACCAGAAGAATAAGGGCCGGACATACAAGATATTGATGACTCAGTTCAATTTCAAAATCCTATGGGTCCATTCAATTTAATCGTCAGTACCTCTAAACCAATTGTCAGATAAAAAATACAGACTTTGGAAATTTTCAAGCATTAATTTATCTGTAAGTATACACAATTTCGTTTTAAATGAAGCCCGATATCATACTTAATTTCTGGTTTAAAGTTCACCCTGTGTTTATTTATCCTTTCAGTATATTTACCTAATGGGATAGAAATACGTCTAAGTCTGAACAAGACATCACCCAATTTCTGTCTTATGGCTGGCGCACCCGCTAAAAGCAAGTTTATGTAAGCGGGGTTCAATGTGAGAACCGTGGATTTACTCCCCGTGGTGGCCAATCAACTCAACACATTGCTCAACACAACATGAAAATTCCCATCCGACGTACTAAGGTGAAAACCTTTATACTATTCCTATCGGTCAACGTTCCAAGATTGAAGATCATTTATTTCAAGGTCAATTACCATAACGACTGATAATTAGTATGGTGAAAAATGGAGACATGAATGGGGATACAGCTACAAATCCGTTTGATTTCCTTCATTTTGATCTCAATCATCTGGAGGTCTGTATTGATGGAAAAAGTATTCATAACAAACCGTTTTAACCCAATTTCGAAACGGGAGAATGTCTCCGGGCCTACATGTCACTCCATCAAGCAACAGGAGCTTTTGGACTCAATCGTTCCTTTGAATTGAGTTTGAATGATTATCAAAACGGTTACACACTCTGGGGACTGGACTTGACAGCCGATCAAGGTTGCGAAGAAGGTCAACTCCATCCTATAAAAACGGGGAATCTGAGATTGGAATTTCACTTTGCCAGAGCGATAGGAAAAGCCATTAACGTAATTGTGTATGCGGAATGCGATAATCAGATTGAAATCAAACAATTTAGAGAAGTACTTCTAGACAATTGATGGATTCAGTGGAAAAAATGGAACAAAGACAAGACTTGAAAATGCAATCATTGGATCTAGAAAAAGTGGACATAGAAAACATGGAACCGGGACAAGACTTTGAAATGCAATTATTGGCGTATCCTTGCGATACAAGTGAACGAACTGAATCCTTGCGAGAGGGGTTGACTCAACATGTGACAGAAGCACTTCAAACGTTAATTTATGATTAAGAGTATAAAGACATCAGAGTGGAGAGAACTGTACATTCAAAAAGCGATTCAAGGTTTGGACGTGTTCAAGGTCATGGAAATGTGGTATCCTGAACTCGTGACCTTGACCGATAGTAAAAAGGGATTATGGATTCAGTTTAAAAACTAACTCAGTCAGAGTCAGTCAGAACTTAACGATCACTGGATAAGTGTATGGGCAGAATGTGTGAATAGAAATTGGCATTATGGAGACGAATGAACTTCAATACATCTTAGATCATTCACCGATGTTATCTACATTGCATGCTCGAGTTTGTGGAAAAAATCAGTTACCTTTGGAGAATCCTCATGATGTGAAGGCCTACATTGTGAATACACAAAATGCGAATCAACCAGGAGAACACTGGGTGGCTATTTACCTCAAAGCCAATACAATCGTGTACTTTGATTCTTATGGACTACTACCTTTCGAGGAGATTCTCTCTTTGGTGAAAAAAACATTCAAAAATTTATTGGTGGAATGCATTGAGTATACAAGGGAATACTTTACCTGTGTGTGGTGTATATTGTTTATTCGTTCTGGACTTTCTTTCTCGTGGATGTGACATGAACCAGATCCTTCTCACTCAATTCAGAGGTCTAGAGGATAGGCCAGGAGATAATGATACTTATGTGACCAGTTGGTTTGAACAACATTATGGCACTTCAGCACAATATGTGAACAAATGTGGACAAAAGTGTTTTGCACTTCGCCATGATAGAGGAGGCGAAAGACGCTTGTATCATGGAATCATGAATCGAAACATGACTTATTATACAGCTTAATTTGTTTTCCAAACAAAATCTTGTTCTACCAAAAAAATGTACAAAAAAATCTTGTTCTATGTTGTTCTATTTAAAAATATGTACAAAAAATGTTGTTCTATTTGAAAATATGTTTATTTACAAAAATATTGCTCCATATTGTTCTATGTTTTAAAAATGTTGTAAATGTTGAATAAAAATTTTAAAAAATGATACAACGTGTTTGTTTTTCTTTGTTGTTATTATGACTTAAGAAACACAAAACAAACACAAAAACACACAAAAACTAACGAACGAAAATATTGACTTGACGTCATTTTACATGCTCTCTCTAAGGATCGCGCTTGCAGTACAAAAAGCCAATGCATTGCGTCACGTCATTCATTTCCATTTATTGACTCACCATGGAAGCGCTATTGCAACAACTTGAAACAGCTAGACAACTGAAGGCTAGGCAAACTAGAGTATGGCGGACGATCTGGCTGGTAACGTAGTTAAAAAACGGGAGCAAGAAGAACTGGCTATTGCGGAGTCGATGAATTTGATTGAAGTAGATCGATTTCATCAGCGAGATGAATTGACACGTATGAGACAAAATTTTCTAAACCTAGAAAAGAAGACATCACGATCTGCTGAGCCGCGACCTGCCAGGGGACGATAGCAACGGACCGCTCGAGATCGAAATGTGAATAGACTAAGGCAGCGTGAACCTAGGCAGCAGGCCATGAATGAAATCGATGCTAGAGAACAGGCCAATAGGGAACAGGCCTTTGCCTAGTTTGAATCCGAGCTAAAGCAGAAAGAATAAGCTGCGTGGGAACAGGCAGCTAGGGAGTAGGCCGAACTTCAATCTGATATCAGACAACAAAGACAAGCAGCCGAGGTGTATTATCAACAAAAAGAAGAAGAAGACCATTCGCAATTAATTGCCACAGCTCAAAGAGAGTACTTTCAACAATCCGTCCCAGAACAAGAATGGTACTGCGGGGACCCTACCTGCCGAGACTGCTATCACAACCCAATGAAGGATGCAGACAAGTGGTATACTCAACGAAACTGCCCGTGTGAGCTCTGCACCCCAAAGAAGCCAGCTGCTAACTGAATAAAACGGTCCTTTTTAGGGGCAAACTGGTCGAATGACCACCCCCAACGGCCCTTTTCAGGGCCACCGTGTCTTTTCGAAAGCACACTTCTTGTCGAAACAAATTGTTGAAAATAAAAATGAAACACACAAATAAATTCCCACACAAACAAATAAGTCCTACATAAATTCTTCGCTGGTAAGTTAAAAAAAACAAGGTACTCAAAAAAACGCACATTTTACGGCACCAACCTATTATGTCGCTGAAAATCCATTTCAAATTCAACCCAAACCCTCCCACTCTTCCTCCATAGACCCCCCCCCAATTATAAAAATCGTACCAGGGTACCGACCACGGTAAAAGTTTGAAATTCACGAAATTACTGTATCAGGGTACCCCCCACAGGGCAAAAAAATGGTACCAGGGTACCGCCCTACACTTCTCCTGTTGATTAAAGCCTTTACCTCCACGGTTACTACTGTCGTTACTACCCTTATTGGCGTTACTTCCCGTACTATCGTTGCTTTGATTAGTTTGATTACTTCGCCTTACTACATTCTTAGGATCACCCCTGGTCTTCGCAAACAATTCTGCCTCATCTGTTGCCTCTCGTGCCGTAAGTAACTTCATGCAACTTAAGTTCTGATACAATTCCCTATTGCACATAAACAACAACTGATCTCGGATTATAAAATCTACTAATCCGTCATACGTTTCAACTACGTTGCTTAACTTAAGCCAACCCTGCAGATATCGAGTTATTCGGGCAAGGAATATTACAAAAGTTTCATTTTCACCGGGTCTTTCATTTCGGAATTTTCTCTTATATCCGTCGTCAGTAAGTTCGAACTGGCGTAGCAAAGCATTTTTTAGTTGGTCATAATCTTTCCGATCCTCTGACGGAAGCTTGTCAAATACCTCACGTGCTGTACCTTTCAAAAGAAACGGTAAATTTAGTGACCATAGGTCACGTTCCCAATCTTGTGCCGAAGCATAAATTTCATATCAGGTAAGCATCCATGGAGTCAATTTTTTCATCAGAAGTGAACATCTTAACCTTGACCTTTCCTGACTCCTTTTTACCTAACTTATCTCTTTTAACTTCATCTTGTGCTCTACCTCTAACTTTCTACATGCCGTTTCTTCCTTTTAGTTTCTCTTTTTCTAATTTAGCCGCTAATTCTAATTTCTCCTTCTCAGCTTCTAACCTACTATGTCTCTCCTCACGTTCTCTAGCTTGTCCTTGTTTAACAAAGTTCCTTAGCTCTTCATCTTTATACCCTAACTCCTGTCCTGTTTTCGTCAACTCTGATACACTAGTCATCTTGAATACGCAATAGGCTATGTCACTACTCAGTATATCTACACTACTAACAACCTAAGACCCAATGCACAAACACGTGATGCTATCCTAGAATAATCTAGTCTACAAAAGAGTATCACAGTACCCTTAACTACAGTATGATATCACAACGTATCTATACCGACATGATATATACATCACAATAAATCACTAAGTTACCAAGTACCACATAACTAACTAAGTGTCATATAAAAGGTTTTATAGTAAATCAATATGTTTAAATAACAGTAATACGTGCACAGTTGACAATATGCACTATACCATCGTCTAGCCTGGTCACTTAAATCATCAATGCAGTGATTCCATTACTGTGGCTGAGACTGACACGGTTCGATGAACTAAGTGTAATGAACACTCCTGGTATAACACAGGGAAAAGTAGGACAACGACAGTTTTACTAAGTAGAATAACTCTTTTCGCTCTCAGTTCATTTTTGCGGTGGCTTCATCATAGAGCAAAAAAAACTACAACAAAATACATTGGAACGAACTCACCCAGTTCTGAGGAGTCAATGCACGTCGAAAGGTTCGTCTGTTAGTCTAAAAAGGGGCAAAAAAGGGTTATCACATATTATCTATATAAACACAAAATTGTAACGATGAATCTTACTTTATTAGGCTGCAGTGTAACGAGTAGTGTATGTTCGAGTTATCTGTTATACCTGGTCGACCTATCCCACTTCTGACACTATTTGTAACAAGACGTAACTCTTCACTCTTTCACTCATTCAATGTTGAAGTTCAATGTTCCTCCACGTGGTTCCAATTAGTGACAATTTACTTATTGACAATTAGAGACAATTCAGTTATTGAGGATAAGGTAGTGTATATGAATCCTGCAGTACGTCCAATCGATATATATATCCCAAATAATGGTTCTCCTTTGTAGAAATGGGATGTTCGCTGTCTTTATGGCAGTTCCGTCCTCGGATTATATGACATGGAACGTAGGCACTCAGTAGCAATTCGAAAGTCACACCAGGTAGACACTTCCGGCGGAAAATCAGTAGATCAACGCTTCCGGGAGATAAACCAGTTCATCTGACGACGTCTTCAATGGTCAGGTAGATTCTCTTACCGGATATAAATATACCATCCGAGAGAAGCTCAATTCCTTGAGCATAATAATGATTTAACATATCATAAAACAACGTGTTGTCTTTCCAACGTATTACTTCTGTATGCGAATTTACTACCCAAAGCCAAACCTATATAGAGCTAAATTGCAACACCCAATATCGAGAATTACAAAACCCAGGGAATTCTCGTGGCATTGTTGACAAAATATCGTACGATATTCAATTTATCATAACATATACTGAGGCTCGTACACGTGGATTTATGAAAAACACCACTTGAATCAAGGTTACAAAGATATTAACTTACTTGTTACTGAAGCGAGTAAAATATAATTACATGAAAATGCTAGATTCAAAATGCAAACAATAATGCCCTATCTTTGCAAAACAAAATCCAACAAGTTAGTCGAAAATATAAGAATAAAAAGCTGATGCAAAAAATTCCCCTCATTACGTTGGTTAAATTTGAGGCCCGGCTATGCACTTTGTGACAAATATTTTTCGATCTTCTGTCATTTCGCTTGTGTTTGCGGCCACCTCCGAATAAAGACCGCCCTGTATATAAATGCCATTCTTTGAAAAAACGTCACTGATCATTTAGAACAAACTGACCTTTCAATAAAGGCCATTTGTCAATAAACGCCACATTTTGTCTTTCCCAAAGCTTGCCTTTATTCGCAGGTTTGACTGTACATTAATAAACAAAATATATCTGATATTGCCAATATTATGCTAAGGTTTAGCCTGATCAATGAAGTGATGTTCATTACTGTGCTTAAATAAATTGCCATGACCATGCTGTAGTTCAATAGTGACAGTTGTGTTACTGCAAATTTGATGTTAAAAAATATTTACCATGCAGATTGTGTACACATTCCAGCATGTTTTCTTTAATATAAGAAATTGTTTCTGTGACTGTTGATTTCTTTTTATAATTTATTGGAAGAAAGTGCAACCAAATGAGAAATACTGTTAATGGTCGTAACAAAGCTCATGATCTTTTTTATCTTAAATTTCCTATATTGGAAACAAATGCCTGATCCTTTCATATTTTGAAGCAAAAACATTTTTCCCCTATAATATCACAAAAAGTCAGTTGACGGTCTGCTGTAAGAAAAATAGTTCATGCAAAAATGTCCTCGGTTCAAAATATATTTAGCCATAAAGAAAATTCTAATAATTCAATAACAGCAGGGTTTGGGGGGCCGTTTTGAAGACTGATATTCGGTGACGTTCCCGATGGTAAAAAGTATGTTTATTTCCCAATAGCAAGGTGAAAATTCCCAGTTCAAATGAGAAAAAAAATAAGAAAGAAAATTTAATTGACAGCAGTTCAAATGTTTATTGAATTTCTAAATAATTTAAATAACAAAGTTATCAATATTTAAAAACAAATATAAACGTAATATTTGTTGTTAGCTCACGTGAGCATGTAGTGCTCAGTGAGTTATAGTAATCAGTCAGTCTAATTTGTCGTCTGTCGTCCACATCTGGGGGGTTGTTAACACACTAGAGGTCACACCTTTAAGTGAATCTTCATCAGATCTAGTCAGAATGTTTGCCTTAATGATATCTTGGACAAGTTCGAACATGGGTGATCTGGAGTCAAAAACTAGGTCACTAGGGTCAAATCATTAAAAAAAACCTTGCTAACCCTCTATAGGCCACAGTTTTAATTGAATCTTCACTAAACCTTGTCAAAATGCTTGTCATGATGATATCTTGGACTAATTTTAACATGTGTCATCTGAGGTCAAAAACTAGGTCACCAGGTTAAATCATATGCAAAATTTTTTAACACTCTAAATGTCACAGTTTTGATTGGATCTTTGTTAACCTGGGTCAAAATGTTTGTTATAATGGTGTTTTGGACATGTTTGAACTTGGATCATCTGGGGTCACAAATAGGTCAATAGGTCAAATCTCCTGTAAACTCTGTAAACACTCTAGAAGTCACTATTCTGGCATCTATTATTGTTCGCATTCTGTATGGCATGCTTTTAACAAGCCTTTCACATGGTTCATGGAGGAACCGAATCCCAACAGGCTTTAACATTTGGTTCCAGATGATGCTGATTAGGAATGTGTTTGTCTCTCAGTTCTTTCCCTAGAATCTGCCACAAATGTTCAATTGAATTGATGTCTGGTGTCTGAGGAGGCCATTCTAAGCTATGAAAATCATTCCCATTTTACTATTCCAGCTCTATGACAAGTTGCATTATCATACTTGATAATAGTTTTCCATATAACCTGAATAAATGAACAGAAGGTATGGGACAGTCTTCAAGAGTCTTGAATATCCTTGAAAATTAAGTGTCTCCCTGTCTCCCATCAACATGAGACAGAAATCCAAGATCCCTGTAACTTATGGTTCCCCACCATAATACTACTACCCCTAAATTTCACTGTGGGGCATACACTGTTATTCCATTACTGTTCCCCGGAATGCCTTTTAGAATAAACATTTCCATCACTTTGGATCAGATTATATATGAAATCAGAGAATATCAAAGCAGTCATATTAACCCAAGTCAGCATGCTCTCTGGCAAAGTTCAAATGAAGTTGCTTGTGTCTCGGTGAAAACAAAGGCTTCTTTACAGCAACATGACCATAAAGTCCAGCTCCATGTAACTGATGCCACTATGTTGTTGCTGATGCAAAACTTTTGAAGCTTGCCAGTCTCTTTGTAACTCGTTTATTTTCCTGTTCTGGGGTGAAGTCTTTCATCATGCTGGCTAGAAATCTTTGGCCTCCCAGACCAAGCTCAATTGTAATGGCGGCAAGTGGTCTTGGACCTCTTCATAGTGTGGTATACTGTTGACTTGTAATGAAAGCAGAAATATGCAGAGAAAAATTGTACAGTAAGAGAAACCACAGCAGCTTGTAAAAAATCTGAATCAATGAAACATTTTGTTTAAAAATGGAAAACCTCTTACCTTGGATAGCTAAATTGCCTAGTGATATCCGCTACCTAGATCACCTTTTCTCATTATCTATCCTTTGTGCTTAATGTGGCATGTTTTTTAGGCCAATCAAAAAATATGATTTTAGGACAATCACAATGTCTTTGCTTGATGTCACTGAACTTTACAAATGATTGTTTAGTACCCTCCTTCCATCCATCACTATACATAGTACACTAACATGTAATAAAAATTTAGGGTACATGAATGAATGTGTAAATGTTTTGGGGTTTGAATATAAAGGGGAGATATGTTTCTGTCTGATGCACTCCTATTATTCATTCATTTATCCACTGATCATTATAGTAATCTGTAGTTAACTATAGTAGCCTTAAACATTTTAGTACTGTTTTAACTTGATCTTAACTGGTCTCTGCGTCAATATTCCACTCTGACACTCTGTGATATTTCTGCAGTCTGACTGAAATATGGTCTGATCTTGTAAAGACAATCATAGACTGGGTCACCACAGGCCAGCTCAGCTACATAGTACCAGAGACATAATGCTAAAAGTACAGAGAATAGTATACATATACTTATAATGTCTAATTTCGTTTTTTTCTCTGGTGGCAGTTTCCCAGTCATCGAATGTGACTTCTTGTCATTGTCGCTGTCACTCTCAATGAGCCAGTTGGCCTTCCCTTTCCCCTTTAAAGACAAGTGCAGGATTCTTATCTACTTTGGTACCAGTGATGCCTCTGGCCGTGACGACTTCGCCTGCAATGATCGCACTGGTGATGAATGAGGATGACAACAATTAATTAGTGTAATAATAATCTAATAAAATGTGTTTGTTAATGTGGATATATATATTTACTTCAAGTTTTATTTTCTTGGCTGGAGGTGAATTGCCCAGTATGATAATGATCATAATTTGATCTCTTAGATAGATCAAAACAATAAAAATGATGCCTGCCTGATAACCCTAACCCAACCCACTCTTATCTGGCACACCACCCACTTCACTGCATTTGTGTTACTTTTGTAGCTTTCTTACCCCCGGCAGTAATTAAATAGTCACATCATACTACTTACCATCAGACACTTCTCAAGGCTGAACCATGTTCCAAGCTGCATAGTTATTTGTCTGAATAACTATGAACCAGATTTTGTCCAGCTCAAAGAGTAAGAAAAAGTAGTCCAGAGGTGAGGATGTTGCTGTGTCCTAGTCTTCTGGAAGACTGAATCCATGACTTACATGAATTGACCAACCTGAAAATAGAATAATGAATACCGGTAAAATAGAATTATACGGTTAAACCTTGATATTGAGACCATCTTTGGGACCTGAAAGATCGGCTGAAATAATGAGGTGGTCTCATTATCGAGTTGAATTATAGGGGAGTTATTGAAAGCCTGTCCTAAAATAAGTGGTCATTACAACAAGGTGGTTGTAATATTGAGGTGGTCCCTATTTGAGGTTTTACTGTACATTGCAAAAATCTACCAGAAACAGAATGAGAATGAATGAATAGGGTAAATTTTTATGATGTTTTTATTAATTGTATTTCCCCAAAATTATTCTTGCTTATTGAATATTAGAAATCTAACATCCAAGTGCATCAATTTTAATAGCTGAAATGAACACAACTAACACTGTATGAAGATCACATGAAAATTGGCTAAGTGGTAAATTGGCTCAGTGTCAATCAATACCACTAATACTTGAAAAACTCGGTCACTGGTACATGTGAATTTCAAACACATGTCAATTCAGTCTTAGCTTCATAAATTTCACAGGTTTTTGTACACTAGACCTTTATGTAATCGTGAAACGTCACTTCAACGAAAATCACGTGCAGTATGTGCACAGCAAATCGGATGATCTTCCGCGGGTCACAAAGTACACAATTCGAGAGCTTTCTTATCTTAAGCACATAAACTGGAAAATAATCCTCGAAAATCAATGATGGGACGTCGGCCTGGAATGACGTTTGAGCAACGCCAGAGAGCCATCGGTATGCTTACCGCTGGCATGTCGGCAAGAGACGTTGCTCGACATTTCCATCGCCACGAATCAATAAGTCAATAAGTCGACTGCTGAACAGATTTCGGCAAGAACGTCGCAGACCGACCCTGACCTCGTAAAACCACAGCACGAGAAAACCGTTTTCTCACGACGTCATCTCGACGTAATAGATTTCTTCCTAGTCGAAAGTTATGTCGTTCGCTGAGGAATACTACTGGCACAAATGAGTTGGCGACAGGACGGTTAGGAATAGGCTACGTGCCGCTGGATTGTAAGCGTGCCGTCCCTAAGTTGGAATTCGGCTGACGTTGCAACACCGTCAAACAAGACGTCAATGGGCCAGGGTTCATCAGGATTGGACTTGCAGGCAATGGCGCGACGTTCTGATTTCGGACGAATCTAGGTTTAACGTGTCATTTGCTGATAGCAGGGTTCGAACTTGGAGGAGACGAGGAGAGAGGGCGGACCAAGATAATGTTGTGGACTGGACCGTTATGGGGGTGGTAGCGTGATGGTTCGGGCGGGCATACATCATGATGGGAAGACAGATAGTGCCTGGTAATCTCCCTGCTTAAAAGTACTATGGCGAAATCATCGAGCCTGTTGTTGTACCGTATTTGCAACAACGTAACGTTGGGATTTTCCAACATGATAATGTTCAAACACTGCGAGGCATACCCAGAACATTCTACGCATCCATAACGTCAATGTGTTGCAGTGGCCTGCAAGACCCCCGGATATCTCTCCCATTGAGCACTTATGGGACCACTTAGGTCGTCTGGTGAGAGAGCGCCATGACATCGACAACGTCCGTGATCTTGAACGTGCCCAGCAAGTTGAATGGGTCAGGATCCCATTTCAGGTCATTAGAAAACTGATTTTCGACGTCGTTGTCTGGCTGTCTTGGCTGCGAATGGTAGGCACACTAGGTATTGTGCCGTTTCCGAACTTTTACGCCTGACCCCCTGGTTCATTTCACGTACGCCATAGACTAAACGCCTCAAAATCATGGAATAACATTGATGCGAATCATTGGTGATAAGAATCAAATATCTGAGCATGTATTTGGTTTTATGATTTCGTATTTAACCTTTCCCCTGGAGTCAATCATTTCTGAACTTGCTAAACTTTTTCCATCAGTATATAATGTCTGAGAATAACAGAAACTTTTGCCAACTAAATGATATAATCGCTCGGGTGTTCTTGCATGGCCTTATAATCAGTTTGTAATTAATTGAATGACATCAAGTAATATTAATTCTGTTGGTATACATTGGTCTGTAGAATTGTCACATGTGTAAGATGTGAAAACAATAAAGTGCCTTAAAAGTCTGAGTGACATGTGTAAAATGTGAAAACTCAGGGTTACATGCACTTTTTAGTAATGTGCCCTCGTTTAAGCTTTAGTGCAGGATGAGAGCCATCCTTAAAAAATTGATTGTTTGCTGTAACACTACCCAACATTTTTCACCGTTTTCTTATATTTTTTAAGAGTTATTGGAACTTCCACTACATAAATCTATACATGGGCACAATGAGCTTCAAAGAATACAAGCTTTTGACTGCAATGATTCAATGTGTATGTCTTGGCAAGTATTATCAGTTACTGTGATAGTCACAGACTTAAAAATCTAATCAAAATCATACAAAACATAGATTTTGTCGTAAGGACATAGCCAAGGAAAAGTGCCTGAAATTTAATGAGCAGAAAGACAAAAATATTGGAGAGCAATTGTTAATAATGAAAGGGTAAAAAATATTTTTTTCTGGGAGAGTTTAGAAAAAGACATGGTGATTTTTATTTGTCAGTCGTGTTACAGCAAACAAAATTTTTTGTAAGGATGGCCCTATGCAGATGCTTTTTAACATGTTTTAAACACAACTGTGTTATGATGTGTCCATGCAGGCACCACCATTCCCTACTCTGGTTCCCCGGCTAGGCTAATATATCTTCTATTAATAAGTCTTGCACGAACTTTGATTTGACCTTGACATTGACCGGATTAGGATTTATAATGTAACAAATGGGCTATTTCTAGGTTATCTAGATTTTACCCTTTTATCTAGCACCAACACTGCTTACTAGAACGATATGATGCTTATACAGTTGTTGCCTCGGACCATTCCCAATCCACTCACATCACCCAACCCTGATTTGACTTTGACCAGATTAGGACTTTTAATGTAATAAATGGGCCATTTCTTGGTTAACTAGATTTTACCCTTTGATTTAGCACCAATATCAATAGAATGCTTTGGTACTTATACGGTTGTTGCCATGGGCCAGCTTCAAATTCACTATGACACCCCCAATCTGGGTGGGGGTTGGAATTACCTAGGAGTAAGACCCCCACAGCTGTTGCCTGTATGCCATTGTCAGCAATCTGCGTTGCCTGATGACAGGATCCTGGTGGTTGAGCAGGACCAGGGTATGGTAGTAAATACTCCACTCCTGCATTACTCCACTTTGGCCTTAATTTGGGCTAAACTGGAGGTCCTTCCTGATTAACTGGGTGGTCATGTCATGCGCTAGGTCATTTTTCATTTCCTTTTCTTCATTTCAGAAAAAACAAGAACGTTTCTGGTTGAACCATTGCCATGTCTTTTCTTTGTTAAGTAAACCCCCTCTTTACAAAAAAATACCTAAAGGTGGCGGCTCATGGACTAATTTTGTGGAATGTTTGGTCTGTGATTGACCCTTGTAATCTAAAGATAGTTTTAGCTTGATAAACATTCTGAAAGAATACATTATCTAATCTAACTCTTTCACTCAGAGTATATTACTGATCCCTGCCATGACCTGCGTCGGCATCCTCAAGTAATGTCCTCTTGACGGTGGGTGGGTGTGCAGCATCGCTGATGAAAATAACTATACTATCATGACATCCCCCAAAAAGTCAAGCTTACACTTTTAGACTCAGACTCGGAATCACACCCAAAAACATCTTCAACATTTACTACACAGCATTTTCCTGGGGTTTATTGTCATTTCAGCAGTAGATCCAAATAAACATTTGTCCTCAAAAAGCAAATAAACTCCATCCTAGGCACACGTAAGTCCACAAAAAGCCTTTAAAAATGACACATTGCTTGTGGAATATTCCGAAACGAAACTCTCAAAAAATCTCCTTTCAACACTTCTTCGGAGCGAGGATTGCAGTGTTTGCTCAGGAAACCCTGAACTCCTGTTTGGGAGTAATTCATTATAGGGACTTCACCTACTGTGAATCTCTCAACAAAATTTTAAGTAATCTGAAGATGTAGGCTGTTTCTGATATTAAATGCATCAGTATAACCAGAAATGGTAACAAAGCTCAAACAAACACATATCCCTACCATCTCAACTCAAAATCTTCTATCCACTATCAAAAAAGGATTCCATTCTAGATCTATCAAGGTTTACATGTATGTGCCTAATCTGCTGCACTGTTTTAGGTGCCGGCAGTATGGCCAACACAAAACCAAATGTAAAAATAACGCAATTCGTGCTAAGTGTTTTCATGAGGGACCAGACCATCCTTCCAAAAAATATAATGATACATTCCTCTGTTTCAATTGCAAGTCATCTCCCTTCCATCATATTCCAAAGACTGATTGGTCTGGAAGGATGACATTCAAATACCTTGAAATTGTATATTTATGAAGTTAGAAGGTAGAACTGCTGAAAGAATCAGGAGCAGTTGTACAAAACAAGCTATAGGCTGAAACATGTTATTGGTGCTAATAGCAGTCTCGCAAAAAGTAAATGTTTAGATACTATATTTCCTTGGAGAAAGTTACAACATTTAGGGGATCCCCTACACAAATCAAGTTTAGTTTTTCATGAACATGCATGCATCATTTTGTTATCCTCCTTTTCCATCCTATCCTATCGGGAGGTCAGGAAGAGGCTGGTCATGCCGAGCCCTAGATCATTTTTTATTCCCCTCATGCTTAGTTAAAAAGTGCAGGAATGTATCCTGTCAGACTATTTTTGTCGTGTAGACCTGTCTTTTTGAAAAAACGACACAGTCTGTCTCTGATGTCGAACGAATCAGTACTACCACAGATGGTAAAAAATAGATACAAATACGTACATTACTACTATTTCTACACATATTCTCCCTTCAAATATAAAAGTAGGCTTTCAGTCTATCAAGGTCGATGTGTATGTGCCTAACCCGCTGCTCTGTTTTAGATGCCAGCGGTACGGCCATCACCAGACCAAATGTAAAAATAATCCTGTATATCCTAAATGCTCTTTCGAGGGACCAAACCATTATCCCAAATCATGCAACAACACAATTCTCTGTTTCAATTGCAAGTTTCCTTATCCCGCCTATTCTAAAGATTGTAATATGGAGAATGAAAAAGACATTCAATCATCATGAAAATGTATCCTTTTACGAACCCAGGAAAATCACACAGACACGCCGACAAGACCAGGAGCAGTTGGGCAAAAGAACCAGCTATGCTACTGTTTCTGCCCCTGCACCAGCTCCAACCCCTGAAAAATCTTCCTGTCACACTTATGACATATTAATCAAAACGCTGCTAGAAACATTTCTTGAAATGTCCCGATACACTGAAAAGCCTGGTCCCTTCACTTTCTTCTTTATCCTCCTCTTCAAAACAAAATACTACAACTACACAGAAGCAGCCTGTGTCTAACACTGCAACATCTGTTCCGACTCCTGCTAAACCATCCAAAAGACTATCAACACACATGAACTCGTTATTTCATTGAAATAAGAAATTGTACATATTTCAGTCTACGTTTATTACCCGAGTTCATTTTTTTATTTCTTTATTACAAAAAATCTTCACTTTAATTGCAATATCAACCTTTTTTCTGCAACAAATTGTGTTAAACGGATTGCAACATTGTCTTTATTAGGCATTTCATAAAATAATTCAGTTGTGATACATGTAAAATGATCAATACAGCAGAACTCTATACTGATCCCCGTTGACTCTGTACAACATGATACGGAGACCAAATTCTAATCTGGTCCCAGTTCCATGTATATTGGTTCACATTGGTGCATTGTAACATGGAACGGGAAATCCTAAACTGGTTCCCGTTTTTTATTTGCACCAAAGTACAGACAGAGTCAACGGGAATCAGTTCAAGAAACTCCCAGCTGCGAGTATCTTCCAAGCAGTTGGACGTCATCATCCTGTTCAATTTTTTTAAATTTTGTTCAAAGTATTCTTTTTTTCAACATGTTCAAAGCACCAAGTATGAGACATTTTTAATTTTATATTTGTTTGCATACATTTATAATCTTTGAAACTTTGAAAATTTGCATGAAAAAAGAACTCCAAAGAGAATTCAACAATAAGTACGTTTTATTTATTTATAAAAATACTTTTAGTGCTTCAGATTTTGAGTCTGATTTATATTTTAACATATCTTGCATGATATGAAAGATCAGATGCACCAATTTAATTATTCTACTTTCAAGGACCCAAGGTTATGTCATTGTTTTGTGATTTCTGTGTGTCAATTGCAAAAACATTTTCACCCTCCGAATCAACCAGCCCACCAGCTTAGGTAACGCGTGTGTTTAACGGACCATTGGTTTTTGAGTTAGAGCCCTTGATGTGGCGTATGTTCTAATTGAAAATTTGTTTGGAGACATACTTCTGAGGTCATTTGTTCTTCACTGTTTTATTTCTGAATTATTCATGAGGAGATGTTGGCATTTAGTTCTGGAGAACAATTCTTGTTCTGGATCAGACTCAAGCAACACAGGTGAGCTTAACGATCCGCCAGTAAATACTCGAAATACTATTGAAGAGCATCGTCATACCCGAAAGAATTACAAATATAACTACAAAAGACCTTGCGTGACTTGCATTATAGTAGAAAGACGATATTTTTGGAGATATTAGTATTTTAAGCTGTAGTTGCGCAGGGCATTTTCAGCATTTACCAGAATATTACAACATTCGTATATTAATTTTATGTTAGACCTAGGTTTGCAGATGCAAGTATAAATTCATTTATAAGTTATTAGTTTTGACATAGAAGCACTCTCACTTCATGTACCAATTGACTGGTAAAAGTCAGGTGTTCCACTAGTTGTATTATCAAATTGTGTTGTTTGTGCTTTTTGGTAGATCGCCATGGAAATCATCGGTGTATCATTTTGGTTGATGCCTCTCCAACCAATTGTCGTACAAATGAGTGTATGTGGCATCGCCAGAACACCGACGATTACTCCGATGTAAACGAAAGTACGTATTATCATCAACTGTGTTGTGCTGTATGCTGTGACTACTAACTGACTGATGTTGATTCACTTTCTTAGAATTGGCATCGTCATCATCCGTCTCATCAGAAGCTTCTTCTGGTATGCTAACAACACCAGTGTCTGACATTGTAGCATATCCATGCATTCCACCCATTGATGTGTAATTCAGACGCTGAAAAATACCGTGGATATAATCTTCATCCTCATAACCCTCATTTGTAACTGTTCCCTCCTCGTACCCAAAGGAAGTTCCAGGTTCGTTATACGGAACATGCGGCTCAGAGTCTCGAGGAACGAGCCATTGATTATTATTTGGGTAAATACTCGTGTCATGTAATACAGTTATCATCTTTATATCACATACAGGAAGGATAACCTTGTGATCTTTAGTGGACGTTGTTGATGGCTCCAGCTGCTTGCCAGGCCATGAATACTTTGGATCAGTGGCCATAAGCATGGATTCTAGGTATTTCCTCCTGAAAAATAAATTGTTGATTTTTAAAAAGGACTGAAGTGACTCAATGATGTACAATATGATAAGTCAGTTTATCATCAGCGGAATAAAGTGTCAGTTGAATACATACATAATGATTCGATGAAAGAAACTTAAGACGATGTAATGAATTACAAACGGGGAGAAAATAACGTAGTGTGTTTTTAGTATGAAATTGATGTTATAGAACGCTTAGGTTTGTTTTCGGCCAACTAAGCGCCTATTTTAGTGATGCATGACAACTCGAGCGTGAAATTAAAACCCATTAAATTCATTATTTTATAATTCTTAAACATTAAAAAGTGTGACATTTCACTTGATTTGTAGATGTATTTACGAGGTGACTTTTCGTAATTGAGGCCTACCTGTTGCTGCATGTTCCCCTATTTAACCAGTATGTGAACACGTAATAGATAAAATTGAGTAATACAATAAAACCTTATTTAGAGACCACATTATCATTATGATCACTTCATTATAATAGCAACATATTGTCAGACCGGTTTTCAATATTTATTCTATATTTCAATTTGATAATGAGGCCACTGCAATATTAAGACCATATTATTTTAACCGAAGGTCGTCTTCATTTCGCAGTAAAAAAACTTACCGGCAACAAACAACTACTAAAACAAAGACCAGGGAAGCTGCAACAGCGCTAGGAACAATTATATATAATACAAAGTGATCTCCCCTGTCGTTGCTCTCTGAAATTGAACAATAAGTCTGCATGAATTAGGATTCATTATAAATTGACATTTAAGATGAAAATTGCAAAGAACTAAGAAAACTTCGTTATTTTGGCAAATTACATGAACTGTCGTTTGATTGCATTTTTCGATTGTAAAATTCATTACAAGATAGATCCATTTGTAAGTTCTAAAACATTTCTTTTATTTATTAATTTTAAGAAAAATACCATGAACGCACCTGAAGACGTTTTTGGTCCCAACTGTGTGGAAGGTTTGTCAAATGTCTCTGTTACAGCATTATCTTTGGTTAATGTAATTTCTTTAGTACTTCCTTCAGACTTGTCTCCTCTTGATGGTACGTGTGAAGATGTGTTGGATGACAAAGATACAGTCGTTCTTGAAGTCGTCAGAGAAGATAGCTCTGTCACTACTGTTCTTATTGTAGTCATCAATGTAGGCTTTGTCTCTGAGGTGGTGTTGTGTACATCGTGCGCCTCAGTACTTATTCTTGCTATAGACGCAATATTAAACGTAATACAACTATTACTTCATTCAGTGGCGTTCTATTACTTGATGTTAATATGACATGATAGTATTGACACTACTTGTATACATACCTAAAAGTTCGTACATGTACTTTCAAATACGAACTAAAGAACCCATAATATTATACTACTGCATGTGATGCAACGTTATTGTAAATAATTGTTTCATGATCTTAAGGCAAGAACTCTTGAACTCACATTAAAGAAAAACGTTCTTTAAAAAGTGTTTGAAAGCTGCTAATAAGTGATCGCATTTTAAAACTCTTATTTAATGTACCTGGGTAACAAACGGGTGTTTCTCCGATCCAATATGAGTCATTCCTATGGCGACATAGCATTTCTTTAGACCCATGCAAATAATATCCCTGATCACAGTAAAACGTGGCATTCCAGTAGAAAATCATAAAAATTTGTATTCCGTCGTAACAGACTGTGCCGTTGTCAATTTGCAGTTCTGGGCAGACTGTAACACCATTCAAAATATTTTAGTCACGGAGATCGAGGATGTAGAACTTTTTACTGTACAGCTATTGCATTGGTCGCAGTTTTGTAAGGGAAGTAACTATCGATCAACTGAATGAACCGGAACCTTGTTATTTTTATTGCCTTTTATTTAAAGCATTAAAATGGAAACTAAATATACGACTAACTACTGTGATATCATTAACTCAATGAGGAAATTATTGCCCACAGTGTATAGCGTACTTGAAAACTTAGATTATTCACAGATTGTAAAATGTCTGATAAAGTGCAGTTGAACTAAACAACTAAATATGCAAGTAGCAAAACAATTTCAGATTTGCGTTTAAGAATAATATTTTCCACAAAAGACTCTTTCAGTCACTATTTTAATTTAAGAACAAGTTCATTTAATTATGCATGAATAATGCAAACTAGTGACAATTAACCATTATGTACAATCGGCATATTTACGGTCCCCTCTATCATTATTGATCAGTGGCGGTTACAGGATTTTTGGTTAGGAGGTGGCATTAAGTCTAGATAATGTAGAATATGGAAACAATCAGCACATAACTGATTCTTATTTACTTATGTTTTATTGTGTTCATAGTAGTCTTAATATCAAAGTTTAACTGTAAATGCACATTTAAGTTCCCTTTTACGGAGGACATTTAAACAAAAGAGTATTATCAGCTAGCATTATACTAACCATATTTAACATCGCTATCTTCATAGGCGGAACACTCTTGAGAACAACATACTGCAATACGATAAGGCACATATCAGATTGTTAATCTAAAGTCACGATCCCCGAACAGCAAGAACAACGATCATCTCCCTCAACAGTACATTGATCACGTTGCGTTGATGAAATACGAGGGATGTTCGAAAAGAATTGCTTATTTCTATCTGGAGACTTCAAATGTCAAGTTAGCCCAAAGGTGCTCATTTCATGCCCTCGAAGTACTCCCCGTGGCTAGAAATGCAAAGTTTCAGCCGATGTATCAACTTCCTGAACGCTGATTTGGGCACAGTAATAAGGTACTGATAAATGGCAGATCCAAGTGCCTGTCGGGACTTGTATTTCCGCCCAGCAAGAAATGATTTCAATTTCGGAGACAAAAAGAAATAACATGGGTCTGCGGAATACGGGGGGGGGGGGGGTGAAGCAAAACAATTACTTTTTCTTTATTCAAAAACGCCGTAGCTATCGCGGAGGTATGAGCGGGGGCATTGTCATGTAGAAGACGGATATATTTAAAACCAGTGGCGGGGCGTCGTTTCTGATAATACTTTTTCAGTTTCGTCAGTTCTTTCGTCAGCACTTTCCGGTGATGCTTTTGCCCTTTTTCACGGGCACTTTTATTGCGACTCCTACACCAGTGAAAAAAAAATGCATACAAAACCTTTTTTACCCTCAAAGACCATTTGGCAATTATTGGGCGTTTGCTGAGTTTAGTGGCCCAGATCTTATTGCTAACCTTTCTGACGGGCTCAAAATAATGGACCCAAGTTTCATCACCTGTTACGACATTGGCAAACTGCTTTTTGTCATATTTTGGAAACATTTGAAGCAGCTTTTTGGCCGCTTCCCCTCGTTTCCTCTTTCGCTCATCAGTCAACAAATGTGGCACCCATCTAGCAGAAATCTTTCTGACTTTCAAATGCTTCTTCAAAATAAAGTGAACCGTTGATGGTGATATGCCTACCTTTCGTGCAATATCACGAACTGCAAATCTTCAATGATTTCCTTTATTTTGGAAAAGATTTCTTTACGAGATGCAGATTTTGGTCTACCTGATTTCGGTGCATTTTTTATGGACTCTACATCTGACTCAAATTTCCTTTTCCACCGCCTATCTGTGTCATAAGACACACAAGAAGGTCCATAAGCAGTAGATAGTTCAGTAATCAACTGCTTCAAAGAACAACCAAGTTTTCAGCGAGCTTTGATGTAAGCCCGTATTTCATCTTTCTTGTCTACGCTTCTACCAACCATGAATGACTGCGTGTATTCAAATGGACAATTTTATGCCTTACACTTAGTCTTACATGCACATTTATACACCGTTGTGTAGATATTGAATAACCGTATACAGGTATGTATTGTTTTTTATCGTGCTTCACGTGGATATCGAGATAGAGGACAATAAGCAATTCATTTCGAACATCTCTCGTAACTAAAAACAACAGAGGTTGAACAGTGGTGCGGCTTACAAGTGTTTCTGGATAGTGTACCGGTGCTAGCTCTTGTTCTCTGCAACCGCAAGTAACTGCCAACGTCTACTCATGAATGACTCGATTCAGCCGAGGAGGACGAATTGCATTAAACAAAACCAATCTTGAACCAAATTCGTCCTAAGCAGTTGTATGTAATCTCACTGTATTAGATGAAGGGTTCATGTATGACAAATATTTTACCGCAGAAAACATAGTGAACAAAACAATAACCTACACTAATTTCGAAGCTCTTTTGTTATAATGACTATTTCATACATAAGTGATTACATGTTTATTTTTGATGATTAAAATATTTAAAATAATTAAAATATTTATTTAACAAATATCTAGATGATTCGTGTACTCTGAAAATCATACATTTTACTATCTAAATAATTCATGTACTCAGACAAATCATATTTCTTTAGTATCTATATAATTTATGTACTCGGACAAATTGTCCACTTTTGTTTAGATAATTTATGTACTTCGGAAAATTATTCTTTTTAGTATCTATATAATTTATGTACTCGGACAAATTGTCCACTTTTGTTTAGATAATTTATGTACTTCGGAAAATTGTTCTTTTTAGTATCTATATAATTTATGTACTCGAACAATTCGTACTTTTTAATATCTGTATAATTTATGTACTCGAACAATTCGTACTTTTTAATATCTGTATAATTTACGTACTCGAACAATTCGTACTTTTTAATATCTGTATAATTTACGTACTCGAACAATTCGTACTTTTTAATATCTGTATAATTTACGTACTCGAACAATTCGTACTTTTTAATATCTGTATAATTTATGTACTCGAACAAATCGTACTTTTTAATATCTGTATAATTTATGTACTCGAACAATTCGTACTTTTTAATATCTGTATAATTTATGTACTCGAACAATTCGTACTTTTTAGTATTTATATAATTTATGTACTCGGGCAAATCGTACTTTTTAATCTCTAGATAATTTATGTACTTTTATTTTTTAATATCTAGATGATTTATGTACTCGGACAAATCGTGTTTTTTATATCTAGTTAATATGTATAAAGACAAATCATATTTATCAATATCTATATAATTTATGTACTTGGACAAATCATACTTTTAGTGTTTATATAAGTATTTATATAAGGCCTATTGCACAGTAAATGTGTCATTTTTGTTAGCATCTAGAGCAAAAAATGAAAATTGTCTGATTTGATTTCTTTTTTCATATTTGTTGAGTGTGACATCTTTAAAATCATGTTTGATAAATATGAGGATAAGTTTCTCTCTGATTTTTTGAAAATTTTGTGTTTAACGTCGTAGGTATCAGGTGGGACGGACATTATATGTTGAACCATTACAACTTCTAATGAGGATGAAATTGACATAAATATAACCAATAAAAGTATTTATTTGCTATTATTTTTATATAATACATGTATCCATTCATTTGACGGACGGGACGGACTTTACACAATGCTGGGACGGACATTACAAAAAGTAATGTGACACTAAGGGACATGGAAAGCTATCACTTTCGATTGTCGTGAATCACCATTATCTATATGTACTAATATTAAACGGCATCAAAACAATGAAATATATCTGAAATAATATAAATCAACGTCAAATATATACATCCAGTTTACTATTCCTTATACTAAATAATCAACTTCCATAATAATGTAAACACTCCACAATGTTTTTTTTCTTACTGGTGTTTCTTAAGTAAAAACAACCACTGCAATTTGAACATTTTTATAAGTCTGTTTCTTTGTCAATTAATTGAAATTCCTGTTTTACACATGATTCGGGTGAAAAAATAAAATATCTACATTATAATTTATGTACTCGGACAAGTCGTACATTTTAACATCTATGTAATATATTTTACTCGGGCAATCGTCCTTTTTAGTATCTATATAATTTATGTACTCGGACAAATCTTCCTTTTTAGTATCTATATAATTTATGTACTCGGACAATCGTCCTTTTTAGTATCTATATAATTTATTTACTCGGACAAATCGTCCTTTTTAGTACATAGGTAATGTATGTACTCGGAAAAATCAAGCGTGTTTAATGTTTATGCAATTTATACAGTAATAAATAACTGTGTTTTTGTAATCGATTTCGATTGAACCAAGCTTAGAGACAATTTAAAAATGGTTTAAAATAAACTTACCGCGAATAAAAGAAGAAAGAAACACAATTACAAGATAACCATCCATTATTTCGTATCCAAATGAACGAAACTGGTGTATTCCCAAATAAATCGTAAATGCGGACGTTAAATTTGTTTTGTTGATTTTATCACAAAAGTCAAAATATGATATAACAAAACCATTGCAAAGATTTGGTATACTTGTACAGGAACTTAATGTTACGCGGACAAAGTATGTACAAAGATGCATATTCAGATAAAGTTACGAAGTACGTTAATCATCTCAGGCTGGACTAAAAATACGTTTACGGATACTTGACCAAAACAATAGGTAGATAGGTCGCGAACTTTTCCTTCTTCCGTACTTTTGAGGGACGATTCGTCCCAAAATATTTTATTACTTTTGATATTGCTGGTAGAAACTTTATGGTTGGGGCAAGACAGCTGGGTCGCTGTTATTGCAGTATCTTGCACTAAACAAGCGAACTTTGATTTGTAATCGTTTTGTCGTAAAGCTAGACCCAACAATGTTTTTTGTCGAGTTCCAATTCATAGCATCTAAAAAACTAGTAATTCTTTTTGGTGTTTTCTTGATGAAAGAGACACACGCTGAGTGATGGCGCTATTTTTTTTTGGAACCGTTCTGTGATTAATCGGTTTCAACATTCTAGTTGTAGCTTTTAATCAAGCACAACCGCGCGGCCATTTTAAGCCTAATACACCATTATACACAATCCCTTCAACGTGCTAGCTCCCTGTGGTTTGATGTCCATAGCAATGTTGACACCCTAGTGACGTATTCTATACATTTATACCGAACGATCCATTTTTACTTGGGGCAATATCCTGCAAGGGTAGTTAATTACAATATAATATTTTCTTTATTATAACCAGAGACGAAGATGTAAGTACTTGGAAAAATGTGTCGCTGTGAACAGTCATTTTTGTCTAAAGTCCAAATATATCCAAATATTTAACATTGGTAGAATATATAACTGTATAACTTGAATGGAAAAAAATAAACGTATCGTCATTAAGTTTTACATGACTTAAATAATGATATTTTAAGTGATCGAGCGGGTTTTGAAAATAATAAAACGACCACTCCGGATCGTGTGTAACGTTTCGTTTTCGTTTCGCCATTTCGTATTTTGCTACTCTTCTGTTTTCGTTTCGCCATTTCGTATTTTGCTACTCTTCTTCTAGAGATAAAAACAGTGGCCCATGATAAACGAAATTTGTCGCCGGTGAACAAATTAACAAAATAAAGCATGGTTTGTACCGAAACTTTTCGTTGTTTGGGATAAGGGATGGTATACTATTTTGTTTTCATAGTTTTATATGTTGGTGTCAATATGAAGATCAATACTGTTTAAGTGAGACATCCGATGATAAATCGTATTTCCCCCACCCGCTCAACATTTCTTTCGCATCAACCGAAGTTCAGATAAAATTGCTGTACAAAACGCGTGTTTATTAACATCGGTTGATGTCAGTGCTGTATTATTTCATTGTTACTGTAAAGTATTTGTAAAGTAAAGCTTTCTTTATTGATGTACAAGCATGTAGTTGAATATAGATAGTTCAAAAGTCCAGGACATAGGGAAAATGGTCATGTACCTGTGAGTCTAACAAAATTAACATAACTTAGATACAATACCAGTAATTCTCCTGGGAAATACTGCAATTTACTGGTATATAATTAAAACAGATAACCAGGGCTAACACTTCAAACCATCAATATAAAGGTAAATTTAGACAAACTTCAAGCTTGTATACATAAGTATTTCAATGTAATATTTAATATTCATAGACTAGTTATACCAAGCCATTATAGGTACTTCTTTTTGTCAATATTTGATTGTCTAATAATCATTGTTTCTGAACCATTTCAGTTTCGTAACCAGTATGACAATGACGTTACAGTTTGGAGTCCTCAGGTATGACTGAGATTTGATTGAAGTTTCTTCCATTTAATATTAGAAAAATTACCTAATCTTTAATTTTGGTTGTTAACTATTCAAATCAACAAACATATCAGTCAGATATTTTGAGTTGCAAAATTCAAGATAGATTGAAAATTTACATTCAGGGTTTACCAAATGATGGGTGAGATGATAACATGATACATTATAATTGCTTTGTGATGCAACCTTGACTTTTTCTACAATATCAGTTCATGTTTTACTTTCCTTTGTTGACTTCCCATATTATATTCCATAATGCAAGAAATTATCTTTTAGACATTTGGTTACTTCCTGAAAATTTGTAGCTGATACCAGTGTTTTTATAATAAATTTAGATAATGAATCTATTTTTTTAATTAAAAGATAAAAGAAAGTGCTGTTATATGTGTTTGTACAATTTCTGCCAGAGAGAAGTTTTCACCAGGCATATTTCGGCTGCAGTTGTCGTACTAGTAAAGCACCAAATATTCATTTTGCATTGAATTCTATGTAATAGATTACAAAACTTAGCTATTTGGTAAGTTAGTGTGTTTAGATGTTTTGGAGATTTATGCATGGTATGAATGATGATTTATGTATCATGTCTCTTGTTTTCAGGGACGCATTCATCAGATTGAGTACGCCATGGAGGCTGTAAAACAAGGATCTGCTTCTATTGGTCTCAAATCAAAGACACATGCTATTTTAGTTGCACTCAAGGTTAGATCTGGTCGTTTGTAACATTAATACCCTATATTTTGCATAAACAACTGTCATGTAATGTTCAGCATTGGGCTAGAAAAAATAGTCATGTGAACAGTTATTTGACCAAAACAAATGGGGTAGGCAGGTCACAAAACTTGTATTTTTTTGTCTGAACATACTTACATGTGATCAGGGAAGAAATTTTCTTAATGGGACAATGGACCTTTCAGATGCAAAATCATTTGACATTTGTAGAAAAGCTCAAGAATTGTGAAGCATTTTAATTCCGTTACATTTTTAATAATATTGAGGCATTATTGCACATGTACATAATTATCATGCTGTTCAATATTCAGAGAGCCCCATCAGAACTGTCTGCATATCAGAAGAAGATTTTACCAATAGATGATCATGTTGGTGCTGCTATTGCAGGATTAACTGCTGATGCAAGATTGCTCAGGTAACTTTTCCATCATTATTGAGTCTCACTTTTCAGCATAGGTATGTGGTGCTGTGTTTAACATTTAAGGTGAAAGGTAATGAAAGCCAATTAGAGACCAGTCTAATTATAGTGCATTACTGTTGGTCAATTTTCAGGAGTGGCTTAATATTACCAAATGAAATATTCTGAGATTTCAGACTGATCGTCAAACTGAGTTGTAACTTTATTTTCTTCTTGTATCAATGTTTGTACACATATATGTCTGATAATATATCATTTTTAACATCAGGATTTATTTATTGATGTTACATATGTTTTGACACCCTTTTATTAAATTGTATGTTGGTCATGATAGAATTTCTTTGTTGTGAACTAGAATTGTGAGTTATGGATGCATTGATTGATGTCAGTTAATATTATACATGTATCACAGTGGTTAATATATATTCAACTATTGTTCAAATATAATTTGGTTACATGAATGCTTGTTTGTTAAAATAGCTCTAACACTAAAAACAAGATTGAACAATGTATGCAGGAGTTTGTCTCTAGAAATGGTTAATAATAACGTAATTCATTGCTCGTAAGAGCCAGTTTTGAGGTTAAATAATGAAGACTATCTTGACTTACATGTAAGTTTAATTTTTTTCAGCAATTTTATGAGGTCAGAATGCTTGAATTCAAGATATGCATATGATCAACCACTTCCAGTGTCCAGATTGGTATCAGCTATTGGCAATAGTATCCTTTGTGTCTTGGTATTTTGCTGTGTATTCTATTTTGATCATGTGTTGATAATATTTTACTGCCCAAAACATAACTTTCATATCTTTCCTGTGTGGCAGTATGGTAATGATGATAGTTAAAACAGACATAAATATATCTAAGTCAGTCTGAGTTGAGATATCTTCAAGTTAGTGATAATTTTGTTGTTGAAAGCTTGTTAAGAATTAAACCTCCAATAGCGACCTATTCAATATTGCGACCACCTTTTTATAACAACCACTTATTTTCGGACTGGCTTTCAATAAATCCACTATAATCCAACTTGATGATAAGACTGCCTAATTATTTTGACCAAATCTTTTGGCCCTAATAGTTGTCTCATTGAGGTTCTACTGTACATAATATTAAAATATGTGCATAATGACTTACAAAATTTATGTCTTCCAAGCTTCAGTTGGTTCTTCAATTGTCTGATAGTTTGCTGTACAGTTTACTTATGCAAATGAATGGTTGAATCAATTCTTTATTCTTCATTTTATTTTTATTGCTGGAGCTTAAAATGATGAGAATTTTCTGATAATTGCGGTATGTCATTAAACAATACTAATTGATAATTATACCAGGGCTAGAATTTGTTTTCACCACAAGTAAGTCTGACTTTCTAGAAATTTGGCATGAAAGTTAAGTTGTTAGGTTTCTACTTTATTGATAAAATGCATACTTAAAGTCATATTTGAAAATATGCAACATTATATTGCCTTTTATTTCTTTGACTCAATGCAGAATCACAAATTCTCACACAAAGGTATGGAAGACGACCCTTTGGTGTTGGTCTGTTGATAGCAGGATATGATGTAAGTACCTGATTATATATCTCTATCTATCTATTTGTGTTTTCAAAAATGTCCTGGAAGAATACAAAACATGAGTCACAATTGCTTTGTTCTAAAATGAACCTCATTAATGATGATGCTCTAACTATAGAAGCAAGTAAATCTGAAATCTTGGAATTGTGTCCAATGTCGGCTTTGTAACCTAATAGTTGTATCAGAGTTTTTATTTATCTGATTAAATACTATGGTTTCATTTCTGTCATTGTGCTCAATTTTTGTGGCTTTTACGAAAATGGATATTTCTTAGATATGTAAATTTGCGGATTTTTATTTCTTGAATTTTAAAAACAAAATTTACCTTGTTGTTTTCTGTAATCAAATAAGCTGACTAGTGAAGTAAAAATACAGGTAATTGCCTCTCACCTTTCAAAACCTGGATGTATATATTGAAATGAAATCCTTAATAAAAAATTGGTGAAACCACAGTATTTATATGATCAATCATACACCTTATAGAACATAATTATTGTCATAGTTTTATCAGATGTTGATGCATATTCACATTTTCTATGTTATAATACAGTCTCAGGGCCCACACATTTACCAGACCTGTCCATCAGCTAACTACTATGATTGTAAAGCTATGGCTATTGGTGCAAGATCACAGTCTGCTAGAACTTATGTAGAAAAACATCTTGACAAGTTCCTTGACTGTAAGTTAATTCAGCTTATACCTAAGTAAATGGAGGTAAAAGGTTAATCATTTTAATGTTTCAATTAGTTAGATACCCGATTCACATGTTGATTTTTTGTTGCTTGCAAAAATAGTACAGTGGAAACCCTCTAAACCAGTTCCTTTGTAAATTGGTTTCCCCTTTGAATTGGCCAAATGTTCTGGTCATGACTTCATTACTATATAATTCAAAAATCCACTCTAAACTGGCATCCCCTCTAAACCGGCCAAAATGACCTGATTCCTGGGCTTGATTGGTTTAAAGGGGTTCCACTGTATGTATCATACAGTGTATGCGTGTTAAAAAATCTTTTCTTTGTGGAATGGAATATTTCCTTGTAATGGAATATTTTGTTGTTTAAAAAATAAAAATTATGTTGTTCTTACCCTTTTGAATTCAATTGTGACATTGAATTAAAGGCAGCTTTATCTAGTTTTCTGCAGTACTATATCTGTTCTGAAAAACTTAACGTTAATTATGATTGAATTCTATACTCCCATTACAGACAATTTGGCTCTAATAAATGCTATTATTTTTTGGCCTTTTTGTGGTATTCAAATGTTAATGAACACTCATTATGTATATATGCCTTCTATCTCAGGCTCTCTGGAAGAATTGGTAGCTCATGGCTTAAGGGCTCTCAGGGATACGCTACCCTCAGAAATCAATTTAACTACTAAGGTAAACTTTTAGCTATTAAGTTTATATGAGATAGATTTACCTGTACTAGAGGCAATATGTACATGCTAATCAACTTTCTATATTCCTCCATTGTAACAACACCTGTGTGGAGCTAAGAACTATAACTCTACCTTGAGTGGATTTTATTATACCCCTTTCTCTGTTCTTCACTTTTCAGTTTTTGTCTAATAAATTGAAAAGGCTTAAGTTTAATGAAATTTGATGCTCATATAATGCTGGTAATCAGAGATAAATTGAGAGTACATAAACCATTAAACATATGACAAAATGATATTATCTTGAAAATTTTCATTGTACCCATTTCTTCATACTTACTTACAAATTTAGTATTAATAATGTAATTACAGAAGGGACATGACTCTTTCAGTGGAGGTGCAAAAAGTTTTGCATTATTTGACACAAATTTTGAGTCATCTCCCTTTCAATTGAAAACCATTGATAAAAACGTGGCTGCAATATGACTGCCTTCTTTTTTACATTATTTTCATCACCATGTTATCTTTGCTTGAAAATATGTTATCCAGTGAAATTACTTTGCAAGACTTGTCAAAAAAAATTTTAATGGTGTATAGCCTGAATTTTGTTTGTACTGAAATAAAGTATGCATTATTCGAAGTCTAATTGTCATTACTTGGTATATAGAGTTATTTTTATTGTTTCAGAATTGCTCTGTTGGTGTTGTTGGAAAAGACACTGAATTCACTATTTATGATGATGAAAAAGTTGAACAATTTGTATCCTTTAATTCTTGCTTTAATTTCTGTTAAACTAACTGAGGAAGTATCTCATTAATTAATATATAAGGAAATGGTGCAGTAAGTAATCAATTCTTTTAATGTGCTTTGATGTCTGATGGTCTGATGACATTTGGTCTACTAGCAGATTCTTAGTTTGGAACCCTGTGACAATTCGTTTAGGTTAGGTTAGCGGCCCATTGGGATATAATTGAAATGCATTTGAAAACGGGCTTAAAACCTTGAAGAAATAAATAAAGAATTATTTATATGTTATATGATTCATGCATGTTAATATTGTGTTTATATGTACACACCCTTGCGTTATCCTTAATGCTGCTTAGTTATCATTGATTGAGGGTGAAGAAAGATCATCTAGAGCCCCACCACCAGCGGAAGGTGGACAAGAAGGAGAGCCCGTAAGTGTTAAACAAGTTTCATCCTTTTATACTGATTCTTGTGAAAAGTGTCTATCAGGTTTCTTGGCACAATATATTTTAAGTATGATACTGTTCTTTTTAATGGTTCATTCTGGTGAATATGTTCAGTTTTATTGTAAAATTAGTCACTATACAGTTTAAACTACATGATTTGACTTTGATAAAACTTTGATTTTATTTGTAACCTAACTTTAATGATATTCAACAAGACTCATAACTATACTAGAATTTTCAAATGAATGTTTTAAAAAAAGCTCAATGTAACCATGGAAACAAATAATAGTAATATATCATTGAAGCTTTATCTCATGTATATGTAGATTGAAGCTTTATCTCATGTATATGTAGAGTTCTGTTCAACTGTAAGGGACATTAAAATAATTTCTTTGATTGAATGTTTGTTATATTCTTAAATTTTAATGTTTAGGCCTGAAGGGTTTGACAAATCCACTGGTCCATATGTAATAATGGTAAAATTCTTAGCTGGTTTTCTGCAGGACGAGTAGCCGGAAAAAATTAGTCAAATCCTGGTCTGTATTAATAGTTGAATATATTTATCTGTGTACTTGCCCATATCATACTGTAACCTATACTTATATGTGACCTTAATCCAATTTTAAATCCAGGAACCAATGCAACAAGATGAAGGACAGCCAGATCCCCAGGTAGCTGGCCCAGAGGTGCAGCAACAAGAGGGTATGGACCAGTGACCCTGATACGAATCCATCATGTGCTTGACATTTTATTGTTCTTACGATCTGGAATTGAAGACAAATAGTTACATAATTGACATTTAAATTAAAAATAAGCCTTTTTTAAAATCTAAGCCAAACTCTAAATATATTTAAACTGTTAATTATATTCTTGATTATTAGCAATTGAATATTTCAATTTGTTATCTGCTTGTTTTTGTATGGTAAGTTAAGATGCATTAAAATGATTATTATATTTTCTAGTAGGTAAATTAATGCTCAGCAATGTTTAAAACTTGAAAGTGATTTTACTGTAGAAAAAAGCTTTTCAGTGTGCACTTATGGCTTAATATTAGTGTAGAAGTTTATTCTAACTTGTGGTAGGAACAATACCTGTGTGAATATTTTACAAGTGCTAATGATTAGCTGTCATGCTGATATATATATATTTATATATTGAACTGTTCTGTTATACCAAGCCTGTTGCTAAAAAAATAGTTCTTGTTACAGTGTCTTTGGTAGAATGAAAATTTAAGTGATGAAATATAAGTTCCAATTAAAAATGTGCTAGCTAATTCATTTTTTTAAGATGATACCTATTTTGATGGCATTATTTTGAATCTAGAAACGTTTTTTTGGAGTTCTGAATCGGCTTACGTTTTCTTTATATTATTCAGATATATAGGAACGTCTTTTATTTGTGGAAATAGTATTATTAATTGATCAGATTAAAAAAATCTTTGTTAATATGTCTTTAAGTGTATATTAATGATAAAATGTTGTCAAAATTACCTTTCGAACTGGAAAACTGTTCTCAACATTTTTGAATTGTGTAAGTGATGGTGTGGATATTTGTTGTACATTCTCATCATCTTGAAACTTTTCTCATTTTATATCACACATGTGAAGTTTCCATTACGTGATATTCATATTCATATTGCTATGAAATAAAACATTCATTCTTAATGATTGTCATTTGTTTGTTTCAAGTTTTTAAGTGTAACGTCAGCCTACTTACAAATGATATGATGTATACAAGAACAACAGTTTATATCAGTCAGCGGCCGTGGTTAGTGCGCTGGGCTTGTAACCTGGAGATCCAGGTTCGAATCCCGGTTGCGGCAGGTCATGCTCTTCTATGAAAACTTGACAAAAATGTCGATTTTCCTCTACATGTAGAGTAGTTGCCGGCTCCTTGTGGAAGGGTAAGTTAGTAATGGTTGGTATACAGTCCAGAAAAACTGGTTAGGTGAACCGGTCGCCGTATATAACTGAAAAAATGGCGTTAAACGCGGTGACAATTAGTCAAATATTATATCGGTCAGCACTAAGTACAATCTGGAACCAAAATAAACCCACCACACTTGATTTAAGCGCTGTATAAAAAAACATGAATAAGACATAATGTACATTTTTGTGGCACGGTTGTATTGAAATTTGAATGGACTTGCGGAAAGATATCCTGATATGCATATAAAAACAATTATTTTGTTGAATTCTACTGTCTTGTTCAAGTAATGAAGTCAAAAGACGAAAAAATAACAAAAACAGGTTAGACATTTTGGAGAAACAAAATCATTTGTCACCAATCAAACTTTGTTTTAAGCGAACTCCGGTACTTTGATGACTAAGTGTAGTATACGGATCGGATATTCATTTGCCTTGAACAAACAAAATAGAAAAAAATTGAAACATATTCAACTGATATCTTCCAGCTTCTCTATATGAATGAGCAGCAACAAATGATAAATGCCTTCGGCAAATGCTATCAACCAAATTATCGCAGAAAGATGCGCTGCTCCCAGGGTTGAACTAACCATCCCCTGGTGTATAAACTTGACGCTCTATCAACTGAGCTGAACAGAAGGAAAAGTAAAAATTGCGACTGGTAAGTAACTGGTAATTATCACGCATCATATGACCAAAACAAAATGAATAAAAAAACCAAAGGAAAAATTAATCTTTAAAGGGATCTTATTGAAAATGTATTTCCTTTCCAATGAAACATGGATCATTCAGTCAAGAACTTTCAATACTTTTAAAAACAATAGTGTCTTAAAATAAGACCATTCTTTTAGAAAACTGAAACATGTTTCCGACAATTGTAGAGCATAAGTCGACATGAAGTTATGAAATTGCTGAACAAAACAATTTCTATCAACCGTTGAATACAAAAAAAATAAAACAAGGTGTCCATATTTCAACACGTGTGAGCCATGTTATAACATGTTAAAACTTCAGTAGAAAATTGCTCATCCTATAGGTTACTCACAAAGGCTGGTGCTATGCACGACACAGCTTTGTTACCGCTTTGAGCACTAAACAAGATATTTATTGTTCCAAGATTCACGTAATGTGAGCAGTCAGTTGGCCTCGTAATACTTAAAAACATCCAATTTAGTGCAAGAAACTCGTCGTGACTCACGTTTCCTATACCCAGCACTACACTTATGGCGAACAATAAGATTTGTGTTTAACTCATGTTCGTCACTCGTGGTGCAGAAGCGCAGAGCAGAGCGGGTATGGTGTAAATGATAATGATAAAATCTTGTCTAAGCGATACGTATCAAGTTAGTTGTCAACAAGTTAAATTAATTTCAATAGACATGTATCCGCGTTTAATGTACCGCCAGTATCGTCAACAAAAAGCAGTAATTAAATATTCTTTGGATATTCCAAAGCGTTGACAAAAAAACGAGTTGTTTCTAATTTTCTCTCCCGAAGTTGAATAGCAAAATGTTTCAAGTCACGGCCGACTAAGTTCAACTACCATTTGTGACTGACACGAGTGAAGCACGTGGGGTCTAGTGACCCTTTATAAACACCGTCAATAATCTACATATCGCATTTAAACCGATAAGCGTTGTACGAAACGTATCTTGCTTTTAAGATTTACTTAAACAAATATTCTAATCTTACCGCATTTATTAGTTATTATTAAGTTATTAGTGAGATTTTTTTTGGAAAATCGTGGATATTTAATTATTAGAAAAATATAAATTTAGAAATACTCAGATTATGTTGACACGTAATGTTCTTCTCTGGATCGTATTTGTGTTTAAGGTGTTTGGAGGTAAGTTTTTAATGGATTAAGTTATGTATTTTTTTATGAACATGATTTTATCGAAAATACTATTTTTTATTTATTGTCTTTGATACATAATATTAACTTTTAAAAATTTTTCATGGGAGTAGATAATAAAATTGGTCCATGTATATTTATTCATCACGATCACAAAACCTGTATTTTTTATCTTCATGCGCTTTTGTAATATACGAGTAATTATAAAATGTAAGAAACGCTTGTGTGTATGACATTAAAATCTTATTTTTGTAATTACTATTCCAGAAATTCTGACCAAACATAACTGAAGACACAATGTTAAAATTATGTAATATCGACAATTTAAAATCAAGTTATTCTGATAGTCGTTGCATAGTATTATATTTTACACACTGTTTCTGCTCCACGAAATTCTTTACTTCTAACACGTGCACTGCTTGCGAAACAGTTCATAGAAGTGCATACGTACTTAATGTATAATGTGTTCCGAGCACTGGCATTTAGACGACAATAAACTTAATTTTAACAGAAATTTCTGGAAGATTAAGGCATAAATCATGACCCCTTCACGTGGTACGACGTTTTACCCCTTAATGATAGCCTTAAAGTCAAGCTGTGCCCTTTCACGGTTATTTGAACTGATCTTTAATTTCTACACTGATGATCAAGATTGTAGTTAGTACAACATGACGTTGTATCCTATCACTGTTGTATACGTACATGTTAAACGACTATTTTTACTGGATTTAAACGTCGCATCAACAGCCAGGGCCATTAGGCGACTTTTCCAGATTTAGCGGAGGAACCTGGGTAGAACCACCGACCTTCCGTAAGCTGATTGGGCAGTTTGCATGTTCCCGGTTTGGGATTCGAACCCATAGTGGTGAGGGGCTAGTGATTACTAGTCAGAGACCTAACCGGCTTCATTAAACATGTTTTATGAATATACGTGTGTGTGTGTTTGTAAAAATCCTTTAACACATTTTATATCAATGTTTAAATGTATTAGATATTAAATTTACCGGTGCGTACCTGTATAGCCCCTATGTTAAGACCATCTTTTTGACAAAAGAACGATCTGTATAATGAGGTGGTCTCATTATGAAGTTGAAATGTAAAGGATGTATATTGAAGAATGGTTTGAAAATAAGGTGTCCGTTTGATTAAGTGGTTTTAACATTGAAATGGTATATAAGTGAGGTTTAACCATATTCAAGTACAATTAATAATAACTAGTTTAACCCCGTATAGCTTTGCTACAGATCAAGAAGGTACCCTCCGGAAAACTGAGTTTTGTCTTCCATTTTTTGTTTGATCTATTGTGTTGGTCGGGATCTGGAGTTGAGGAAATTGGGTGAATGCAGTATTTTGGGGGAAGTTGTAATGTTTTGTAAATGTTTTTTCTAGGACCCATATTCTTATCTATAATTACAGAAATCTTAATTGGAATATTTTTGTTCTTTTCAACAGGAATTCTTGGATCACATGAAGACCCCGAGTGTCCTAGACATAGGGGGTTACCAGATGGTTTTGTGCAAGCTGAAAATAGATTCAGAGACCGGGCTCACTTCAGACTGGACTTAAGAAGTGCCCTGAAAGGATATATACCGAATGAAGAATATAGATGTAAGTTCATTGAATGTATTTGTTTAATGCCGATGCGTTTAAGTATCAGAATCTACAACAAATTTGATACCCCGGAAGTGATTTTCAGAGAAGAGGTTTAGACTGATTTTCTGTCACTTTCAGAGAAGATGGTTTAGACTGATTTTCTGTCACTTTCTATGACAGACAGCCATGGTACAGTTTTCTATGTTAAAAACAAACAATAGTTAAATCTATATCATAAACTTGACAGATATGATAGGCCTATACATGTCGAACATCACTCTGATCCATAGATGGAACATAGATGCAATATAATTGTTGTAATACTAATAAAATATTTATTATATGCGTATTGTAATTCGAGTTTGCACACAATTATTATTTCGTATACACAAGTTATCCGTTGTCCGATGGGAAGTTGCAATCTTCAGGGAAAAAATCTTAATATAGGCCTACAACGGGGGGGGGGGTGGCATAGACTCCAAAACTTTTAATACATGTGACATTTTGGCGTAATTCATAAAGGAACTGTTCCGATCAACAAGTCAGTCAATGAAATAAGCACTACGCTTTAGGTTGAACATTAGTGTATTCCGTTCAGTGCTTTAATGCGCAAATTATTAACTTGTGCGTGCTAGTACGTGTGAAAATTGCTGCCACGGGAGGTTCTATGCTGCCACGGGAGATTCTTTTAGTGCGGAACAAACAACTTTTTCATATAATCAAGTTAATCGTGATATGGAATTACAGTGCAAGATGGTCATGTATGATAACTGTAGATAAGTTATATAATATTTCTCATTTTTCCCGGGAAATTCTTATTTTTATGTTATATCCCGGGTAGAACCACTCTTGTATACTCATTAGCTCTATATTCTGTACAGGGATTCAAATAAATCTTAATTTTATCGACTTCCGAAAGAATGTTTTTCCCAGGATAATAATTTCACTTGAAAATACTTAAATCATGAACACAAAGCGTGTTTCATAATGTACTCTGCGTGTCAAGTGCGCGATCGTCTATGTCAAATGCCAAGATCACCATGGAATTTTGAAGTTCAAGTTGCATTTTTAACCAAATCATCTAAAAACGAATTTTGTAATACAGTCGTAATGAGTAACGTATTATCAATGGTGATAATTTATTTTATAATATTCATGCATAAATATGTTTTTTTATAATTTATTATTTATTAAACAAATCCACAACAATAATATGATTTTTCAGTTCGTGTACAGACAACGGTGAGGAAACGTAAATTCGATGACGCTACCGTAGTTCTAGACGCCTTAGATGCCAAGTGTGGCACCGGAAGTTGGGTAATTGAATCAGACCTCCTGTACTCACCAAACGGCTGTCCTGCGGTCGTTACTACGCAACAGAAACAGCCAATGGGAAGGGCATACTTTATTTGGCGAGCGCCATCTTGTGGATGTGTTCATATGAGGTACGTTCATGCATTAAATACATTCTTTTAAATCCACTTATACTAGAAAGTATAGAAAAATAAAGAATAAAGTATACATACATATACATGCCTTCTAAAGTGTTTTTGTTTTTATGTGACTTATTGTCGCCGGGGTTTATCGCCGTTTTTTTTTCAACAATTTTTCAGTTATACACAGCGACCGGGTCACCTAACCAGTTTTCCTGGACTCTATACTAACCAGTACTAACTTACCCTTCTACAAGGAGCCGGCAACTTCCCTACATGTGGAGGAAATTTTTTGTCAAATTTTCATAGAATGGTATGACCTGCCGCGACCGATATTCGAACCCAGATCTCCGGATGAAATGTCCAGCGCACAAACCACTGGACCACGACCGCAGCCCTTCAAAAGTGTTCACGTACATTTCCTCGTGAGCTAAGTTCGGTTCGCAATTTTTCAAATTATTCAGAACTTCTTCCTTTTGAAATAACTGGCTTTGTTTTGGTTTCACGTATTTACAAGCATCTTGGACTTTTTCAGAGTCCGTGTTCATGCCAATTCGACGTATTATATAGAGGACGAAAGCGTGCACAACGGTCCTTTAGCTAGAACGATATGCCCTAAACGTAAGTACAACAATGGCATGTAAATATTTGTCAATACATATAAAGTATCAACCTCATTTCATTTGAGTTGTCCATTGTATTGTTAACTACATTTGTACTGTTTGATACTGAGAATTAGTCATTGAATTTTACTTATATTTTCAATATCGAGAGAGCTTTAAGTGTAATCTTTGATACGATAAATTTCAGCGGGAACTGTTGTTGAACCAAAACATACCACGACCACGACCACCACTGTACCACATCCTACACAAGTAAGTATATACAAATATATGTACATCTTATTCATTTATATAAATCAGACAGTACATGTGTCCTTCAAAAACATGTATCTATGTTATAAATGTTACAACTTGGCAAGTATAGAATATTAGTCATCTCAATGTTATACCTCTGCGGATGGTACATATGTACTACCATGTTTTGTATTACATCATTGTATTACATCATTATATAACAAAATATTGGAATAATTGGTTTTATTTTTTTGGCCAAATCAGTATGAGAACCACATATGTGAACTGATGTAGACGAATCGTACATATACATATGAATGAGATAAAAAAACGCATTCATACTCTGAAATTACAGAAAGTCTTGTGAAGAATATAGCGTTAAATTCATGACAGCTATTGTTGATTAAAATACTGCTTAAATACTAAGACAAAAATTTACGTAAATTGGTACCTCTTTCACTGACCACCCGATCAGTTTGATTCTATTAAGCTTTTCCAAGTTGATATTACGTGAAAACTACTGATGGAAGCAATTATCACTAAATACGCAATATCTTCTTTGACATAATTCATATTCATATGCAACTAACTACCAACAGGTGCCCCTGTCACGTGATGAACGATTAGCTTTACTCTGTAATGTTACAAAAGCACATGAGCACAATGACGTCATGCAGTATGAATACTTCATAACGAGGAGACGAATATCAAAGCTGAACCATTTTGAGATGGACAGATTGTCAGCAGCAGTACAACGCCGCCATCTGGATGTTTTAAGCTGCTGTAATAAAGTAAGTTTGGGGTGATCCTATCACGTAGCTACACTGAAGCACACCGAGGTGCGTGCATGTCTCGGTTAAAATTTGGGTACGTAATGGGGAAAATGGCAGATTTTAGTAAAAAATCCCGGGAGAGCATGCCCAAGGACCCCCCTAGATTGTCAAATATGGGTCTGGCTACGGCACTGGTATATAACTTACATATTGCGAACACCGTACAATTTTGCTTTTCATTACATTTGAAATTAAACCAAATTACGAAAAATGGACCTATCGATCGATACGCCCAAATCGTGTGAAGCTGGATACTGGGTATAAATATTTTAAGTTATATTTGTGTTAGGGCATCGCTTGTGCATGCAGTCGTAAAACCTGCTTGTTTAAACTACGTGTTGTTTTGGCATAGTGAATGAGATTTTCACAAAGTAATCTGAACATTTGATTTAGAATAAACGTAATATGCGAACAATGTCTTATAATACATGAACATATGTTGCTGCATACGCTTGTGATTTACTGATGTTTTGAACTTGTCTCATTAACGTATTTCTGGACTATTGCTACTACATCGGTTTTATCATAATATCAAATATATTGAACCATCTAATAGCAAAATGGTAGATAACGTATAAAATAAGACAGAAGAGAGAATGTACTGGTTCCGTATTCGGTCAAACTGTCATATGACAACCATATCTATCAGTTATTTTTTTACTGCAGAATGATAGTAAAGCCAGTATAGAATGTTTCGGGGATATCCGTCGGAATTCTATAGATTCATTTTGTGGTACCGGCGAACCAGATATTCCACTCGCAAGAGAAACATATGATTGGATCAAACAGAAGGAGATTGAATGTTGTCCGCAGATAGGTACAGACATATTGCTTAATCATCAATGTACACAAACACATAGATACACATTTTAAATTAACATCATATATCTTCCATTAAACTCTCATTCCTATATTAGGTTTTTCACTCTCCAGTTCATTTCAGTTTGTGCTGCCACTGGTTTCATCTCCTATCACAATTCAATAAATTTTACAGTATTTGTGCTCCAGTCACTGGTTTTAGAATGTTGCCTTTCCTGTATTACACTTTCTTTGTAGCATTGTTTGTGCTGCCACTGGGTTCATCTCCTATCACAATTCAATAAATTTTACAGTATTTGTGCTCCAGTCACTGGTTTTAGAATGTTGCCTTTCCTGTATTACACTTTCTTTGTAGCATTGTTTGTGCTGCCACTGGGTTCATCTCCTATCACAATTCAATAAATTTTACAGTATTTGTGCTCCAGTCACTGATTTTAGAATGTTGCCTTTCCTGTATTACACTTTCTTTGCAGCATTCCTAAGTTGTCACATTTCCCTGTGATAACCCCGATACTTTAATGCAGCCCTCTCCATGTTTTACAATGACCTCCAATGTTCTACGCTTGCTTAACTTTCATTCTATTTTCCATGTCCCTCTTTTCTCTTCAATATACTTTCCAGACACACTGTTTTTAACTCGTTACTCATCTATGATTATATTGCAGGTGAACACAGATATCGTTGCTTTAACCAAACATTGCATAATGCAGAAATGATGAAAGACGGTTATGAAAAATACTCACATGAAGAACACGATGACTTCGATCCAATTAATTTTATTCAAGATTATCCTGCAGCTGGTGACATGCGAGAGGTATGCCATAATGTCTTAATGTTTCCTTATTTCTCTTACCATTTAATGGGAGCCTCGGTGGTTGAGTAGTTGCTAGTCTCAGACTTGTAATCACTTGTCACTCACCGCTGTGAGTTCGTATCCCACACAAGGTCAACTTTAACATGTCGATTAGTTGTCCAGCTTGCTTATGGAAGGTCAGTGGTTCAACCCAAGTGTACGCCTGTGGTCTTCCTCCAATTTAATCAATTAATTGTTAAATTGTGTAAGGCAAGTTTGTTTTGATATGAGCCATTTAGTTAAGTAAATAAAACTCTGACAATTTACCCGGCCGCTCAACTCAATAGGGAGAGCGTTAGTTCTACGGACCTTCATAAGTTCATAAGTTCGAACCTTGGACTATTTAGTTCAAGACATTGCATGTCTAAGGCCTATGGTCTCTCGTCTTGCATCACTGACTATTTAAGTTACTTGTGGAAATAAAAAATAAAAAATAACTGAGACTTTTCTATTAAACAGGAATTTATTGAAAAGAAAAGAAGACCAACGACACCACTATCCACTCGACATAAGTTATCTGATGAATCCAAGACTAATACAGAAAAGGATAACAGTACTGTAAATGAAGATATCAATGTAGATCAGCTTGATAATGATCATACAACACAGGATGATGTCAATGATGATAAGGCTAGTGTCGTAAAAGACAAAAAGAGAGGCAAAGATGAAGAGGATATTGCAATACGACAAGACAATACGACAGGACATAATTCTCAAAACGAAGGTGGGGATCTCGAGAATAAGGATGGTGTTGATGCCGTTTCTGATGAAGCAGAAGAAGACGATGATAATGAAGATGAAACTGCACTGGACGAAGATCAGGAGGATGATAATGATGATGACGATGACCACGTGGACGACAGGCAAGACCTTTCTAATGATGAAGAATCCGTCAGACGAGGTAAACAAAAGTCACTATACTTTATCATCGAAGTATTGTGTATTGTATCATGTTTATCATGTTTAAATGATAATTATATATGTATAATTTGATTATACGACCTACCTTACCGTAAAAGAGCCGCGTGTCAATCGATAAAATTCATAGGTTAATGTTTGTAATACCAAAAGATTCATGGCAAATGTAGTAATGGTTAGAATATGCACTAGTATCATGTGGACTTCATACACATAGTTGTATGTCTTTAGTTGTTGGTTAAGATGGGTTGCATGTATCGTTAATATTGTTAAGTTGTAGATTTCTGTTATCTTCTTCATTTATTCGTTGGTACATTCTTCCTCAACAATATATCATAAGCCACTTGAGAGCATGATTTATACCCCATCCCGACGCGAAATGTTATGGCAGATACACATATCTATTCTGATGAATTCCAGTTACCATAGCTAAGTCCTAAAGAGCATCAACGAGTCAAATTAACTTTATGTAAATGTTTCATATAATTTGATTTACCAATGCATGATGTAACGACAACATAAATGCATGTATCTATTTTGATAAACGCTTGCATTTTTAGATTCCGGTCGTGAAAGAATTTTGTCGATAGAAGAATGTTGTATGAACGGTATCGATGTTGGAACCAAGGTGGCTTCGATGGGATTTGACGCATGTTTCAAGATGGCAAATAAATTCAACAAATATTTCAAAAATTGGCACCGGAAGTGTGACCTACATTTTGTTGTCTGCTGTATGCGTGTCATAGATGGGTAAGTAAAACTGATTTTCACAATTTTGTCTTCATTTTGGATTTCACGACTCGTAGATCTTTTTATGCTTTCGTGTATAAAAGGATTTTTGAATAGGCGTATGTTGCTCAGTACAAAGTTTTGTAAAAATACACTTATCATATGGAATTATTGCTTTGTATCATAGTTGAGATGCATATGTCGGAGTTTGATTGAAGCAATTATCTGTCTAAAAGCAGCAACAAATAGATTTAAGCATTTACTTTGTAATATTTTCAGTGGTAAAAGTGAAGAAGATGCTATTAAATTATTCAAAACCTACAAATATGTTAATAGCATCAGGAGACACAAAGACGCATGTGCAATGAAACATTTAAACAAAACTCAAAAACAAAGTTTTCATTCAAATAGATTTGTTAAAAATAGAACCAAACTAAAGCACCTTTCTACAAAACTTTTTACTCACAAAAAACAGAACTTGATTCTGAAATCAAAATTTGACAAGAAATCCTTCTATGAACTCAATAAGGCATTAAATGACACAAGTAATCAGTCAAAAGTAGATCGTGTTTTTCGAAACAAACACACATTAGGTCATATTTCTAAAAACCTTTTACCAAGACGTGATAAGGATTTAAAATACAAGAAATGGAAACGAAAGATGATGTACCACAAGAAACAGAACTCAGTTTTAAAATCGTAAGCGGTTGTTTGTTGGTGGAGGACAAAGATCATGGTATTTGTAACCTCTATATCTAGATATGCTAGATTACCACATTGTATACAAACACTTCACCATTCTACTCTATATACACATACCTTCTCATCATCAAATACCAGTCATGTCTAAGCCACCTCTTCCTGCTTTTCATTGGATACAGGAATGCAAATGAAGTTTGTTCTGTTGTGTTCTATTCTTTTCTGCTCTGCTCTGCCTTACCCAAGGCCGCGGCCGTGGTCAAGTGGTTAGTGCGCTGGACTTGTAATCCGGAGATCCCGGTTCGAATCCTGGTTGCGGCGGGTCATACCCGTCTATGAAAATTTGACAAAAATGTCTATTTTCCTCCACATGTGAAGTTGCCGGCTCTTGGGGAAGGGTAAGTTAGTACTGGTTAGTATACAGTCCAGGAAAACTGATTAGGTGAACCGGTCGCCGTATATAACTGAAAATTTGTTGAAAAAGTCATTAAACCCCAATGACAATAAGTCACATAAAACAAAAACAATCTGCCCTGCCCTGCCTTGTCCTATTCCATTCTGTGCTGTTCATAAACATTATTTCATTTTCAAATTACGCTTTATCTGTTTGCCATGTTCTTAAATATATAATCTTACCTCTGCAAGCATTATAGATGTAATTATGCAGATTTAATTTTGTCTAAACATTATTTAGAATACTTTATACACTAAATCTGGTCGAATGGTAAAATCTGATGAACAATTAGTAAATGACATTTTTTTGCTCTTTATTACAGCCTTTGGTTTTCAGTGTGAGCATATAATGTTAATGTCAACCCACATACCCACTGAAAGTTTGGGTCATGTAACCACAAACCAACATTTATAAACATATGTACTTATACATTAATATACGTCAGTATTTTTGTGTTAACCGTAGTAAGGAAAATGTCTTAAATACATGAAATTCTTGTTTTTTTTCTCTCTAAATTTTAAGTTAAGTTAGTGTATCAAGTTGAAAATTTTCCAAATAAATAAACCTATGTATTCTAATCTTGATCATTCAGACGCTTGATAATCTCTGACTTTAAACATTTCATCACGGCTTTGCTTGTGAAATCTGGTTTGCTTCCATAGTTTTGGGGTTAAGGGTGATTGTTTTTATATGTACATTTGATAATCGCCCATATATACTCACAAATTACCTTTATATACTCGGAGCATTTTTAGTCTTTTAGTGATGGTTAATTGCATGTATGTATACTCATTATAGCCATTTATATATTATTGTCATATTCTTAAAGCTACAGGATTTGTTTCTCTATGCATGTTTTGTATTTCTTAATACATGTATTTATGCACGTAAAATAGTTCAAGCATTTTGTGTTAGTGTTTGTCCTAGGATACCTAATTATTCAGAAAATTCCTCTCGCTTAGGTTACTTAAATCTGAATATTATACATAAAACACTATTCTCCCAACAAAATGTATTAATTCGCAAAATTTCACCTAATTCAGAGAAATAAAGACTTTTAGTATGAGAATTTCGACTTCTAGTTTAATGTCTATGGATAGATGTTTGCTTATCTTGGTTTGAAAACTCATGCAAATCACTCATACCCTTATTTGGAGAAATAGGAATCAATTTTTGGAGACTTCGACATTGATAAAGTCATCAACGAAAGGGACAAATACATTAAACACATTATAAAAAATACAGTGAAACCTCACTTAGCATTCGCAGTTAGACCACTTTATCATAAAGATCCCTTTCAGACAGGGTTTCTGTATTTCCTCTGTGTTTCATTATTTTATTTCTTTTTTTCAGATTGAATTCTTCTAAAGGTGGACCAGCGATGGATCTCGAATGATTCTGCCTATATGTTTGTAAAGATTAGGATAAAATCCGAAATATAAGATCTCCGAATAAGGAAACTGTCATGGTGCAATAAAGTCATGTATGCCATAATATTAGCACAAATATTTTGTGATTTCAGTAGACTATTGTTATTAGTATGATTAATTTTTGTAAAAATATATTTTTTATAATTTTATACTCAGAAAATTTGCGTTTAGTCTCAGAGTCAAAAGTACGAAAAAGTACATTCTCCTGATGCAGCCTTGGTTCTTTGTAGAATTATATTAAGACACCACTAATTGGGCAGTCTTTGAGACGTTTCCGCTAACTGAGATTTATAGATTAAGATCTAATGCATTGTATAGTAGGTCACGGTTACAGTGAACTCGGATATAGTGAAAATCGGATAAGATGAAATGTTAATTTTCCCTGACTATTCATTTTATATTCTGATGTAATGGAAACAGTGAAATATAGATATAATGAAGTACATGTGTTACCCGGGTTCCCAGAGTTCACTAGAACCGTGTTCTGCTGTATCTCTATTTAGTTATTTCTTCGTTTCAGTAAAGCGCAAAAAAATAAGTGCTAATACATGTGGATATTATTGGTCAATCATATTTATAAACAAGACACAGTCTAATGAATGTAGCTAATAAAATGTTACATGATATACATTCTGTATGCATTGATATTCGAAGATTGAAGTTGTTATTTTTTGCAGTATTCTGTTTATACATTTTTTAAATGCTGTAAGCATTTCCTATTTTTATTCTATTTAATACATGCGCGCGTGAGCATAAAATGAATCTCATTTGTATTGTGAATTATTGTATCATAAATCATGGTCAATAAAACGGAACTGTCGAAAAAATTGTGTTTGTGTGTGTATTAATTTCAAAATATTCTCTCTGTTTTTGACTAAATCTTTTAGGCGATAAAGACAGAAGGCTTCCGAATGTCAACACTTTTATTATAAGTATTTATTCATTATGAACAAAAATGTATGTTTTGTTACTAATTATCCCCATAAATGAGGCAGCATCCAGGTTTTATTTATTTTTGAAATGTTGAAGCCATTTTATTTGATGCCAACTATAAAAAAACATAAAATAGAAAATTATCATTGGCACAAAGGCTACATATATTATACAATATATCGGACCCTTTCACTGACATAGATAAGATAGCAGTTCTTACAGCTATGTTAGACACTTGAAGGGACTGGACATAATAGAACGATATATCAAGGTGAAGGACGTAAGATTGGGGGACAAATATGAAGGTTCGAAGATATATGAAAATGCAAGAGCTTCCATATACTTGTATTAGATAATAGTTTTAGCAGTGTGGGTTTGCAAAATGACGAAATTCAGATACAAATAAGCAGTAGAATCACCTGAAAACCGGACTCTCTGAAAATCGGAATTCTCTGAAATTCGGCTGATTTTTCAAGTCCCATTGTTTTCTCATCGATTAGAAATAGTTCCATGAAATCCGGAGTTTTCAGAAAACCTGACTTTTGGCTCTGTTCGGAGAGGGTCCGGTTTTCAGGGGTTTTACTGTACATGTTGTAGACGAATGACATGATGTTGCTTTTTGAAATAAGTTTCAAGTTTATTAGCAATTAGTTCAACGTTATCTTTGGCCATTTACAATTGCAATAACTTATGACAAAAACAATGCATATATACACAGAGATAATGTACATACATTACGAAAAATACACACACGATTTGAATAAACGCACGCATACAATATTTTAACGATACGTCTACAAAATCAATCCAGTTTTGCAGCACTATATTTTATTTTCTGTTTAACAAGCATCATACTATTACATGTCCACTTGTTTTTAATTTCAGTCATAATATTGCATTAATATTTGCCTTGATAAAATTCAGCATAATTGAAAAATCCATTACACATTCCAAATTGATATTTACATGTTAAAAACGTTTAGTGTCCAAGTTTGTTAATAAAAAAACATCATCAGAGAAGTCTGAGCACTATCTTGACTTCGTCCAAAAAAATCATTTACTAAATATCACAATACCACATAGGGACTGATACGTCACATCAGATGTCCCGTGATTCGGTCACATGGTTGCTGTCAAATGGACCATTCGAAATGTGCGCGACAAAACGTAGCATAATAACTGAAAATGTTGTGTTATCGACATTTTGAATAGTTATTACTCACCTACACATAAATCATGAATACCTTGCTCTGTAGATTAAAGGATCTTTTTATCATTGTACAAAAACATTAAAATGGGAAGTTCCCATCGTACTGTGAAGTTTTATCTATTGCGAAATCGATGGTACTAAGGGGAGCAACTCTGATTAACTGTTTTATATTTTATTTTGGAGTTACGTTTCGTAGCGGTTTTATTTATAAGCCAGTTCATTAAGTTCCTAGTTTCTCGTTTCACGCTGTATTTGTGACAAATTCAATATCACACACACGTAATTTATACAATTGTATAAATATCACCCAACGACTCGTTGATTTTGAATAAAACAACCCCGGTGGCAACACTTCATTTAAATTTATTCATATTTTTATTATCCCGATCTTGTATGAACCACAAAACACGCCGTAGGTTTCATTTTATGTGAAGTCAGTTGCGGGGTGCATGTATTTATGTTAAATAGTCTGTATCTTCATACATCACCCATCGCAATGAGCAGATATAACACTATGTTCATATTCCAATCACTTTTGGTCGAAACAACATACATTCTGTACAGAATAATTACAAGAAGTGTTTTCGAGCTAAATGCGAAAGTGATGCAAAACGCACTGAACGAATTAGCAAAATGGAGTGGTCAAGAAATCGTTAATGTCGCATCAAATTGATGCATAACATTGCAAAAAAAAACGTTCACTTACAACCGTAACTTTCATTCAAATACCAAGCCCTCCTTTTGGACCATATTTGCCTAATGACCACCCGATATTAAGGACCACAATGCATCTTTCTGATAAAAATACAAACGTTTTATTTGTATACCGTATACTCACGTTCATCGATAAAATTATTAATTCATGATAATGCAAATAAAGGCCACCATCCATGGTCCAGTGGTTAGTGCGTTGGACTTGTAACCCGAAGATCCGGGTTCGAATCCAGGTCGCGGCAGGTCATAACCTTCTATGAAAATCTGAAAAAAATGTCGATTTTCCTGCATATGTGGAGAAGTTGGCGGCTCCTTGTGGATGGGTAAGTTAGTACTGGTTAGTATACAGTCCAGGGAAACTGGTTAGGTGAACCGGTCGCCCTATGTATAAGTGAAAAATTGTTGAAAAAACGGCGTCAAACCCCAATGACAATAAGTCACATAAAACCTTTTATCATTGAAAAGTAAAATATTCTTTACGACCTGTTTACGATATTTTGATCTCAGCATCATGTGGAAAAAAATGATAGTCCCTGACCGCAAGAATCCGGACTTATAAGTAATCTTAACATTTACATAATCCTCTTCACCGGAGCTGTCAAACACGCCGTTATAATTCGTATTAATAGTATGCCTAAGTGAAATACATTCACTACCGCGTTATTAACTCGTTTAAACCATATTTAAATACAATTGTAACATGTATTCGCGAGCGTCGTCACCCGTGGCACGTGAACACCGTGTATAACAGTACGGTCTTAAATGTGCGCTATATCTCTCCTAACCAAGAGTTTGAGAGATATTTATTAAAATCCTAATCGTATTTTTATCAACATAAGAGTAGTTTAAGTGCATTTCTGGGATTTTGTGGATACTTAATGGCAAGGTGTGAGGTGAGTTTAATCTTTCTAGATTTATGATACGTTTTAAAATACAACATACTGCATTAGAGGGATTTTCCTGAGTGCGTCACCGCCAAACAAAATCTTATAAGCATGATAAATTGAACTTAATTGTTTCTCTCGGATGAAATTAAAAATTTTTGGGATTTTCATTCTGTTCATGGTCTACCGTTGTTGAAATAATCAATGCGACTTAACCTCACAACCCCACGTAAAAACGACAACAGTTTAAATGTTGTAACCGAATATTTCTGATACATGTACAGTCAAACCTGTGTTTGCGACCACCTCCTAATAAAGACCACCCTGTGAATAAAGGCCATTCTTTGAAAAACCTTCCCTGAACAAACTGACGTCCGAATAAAGATCGCCTGTCAATAAAGGACACATTTTGTCTTTTCAAGGGTGACCTTTATTCACAGGTTTGGCTGTACTGTAAGTTCATTTATATTCATGTCCATCTACTAGTCTTTCTGTTTAAATATTCTCTGCGTGACTCATCGTTCAAAGAACGGTGACTATAGTAATGTTCGCTTCTGTTCAGCCGCTTGCCGACTGTGAATGCACGAGTCCACGTGTAATGTTCGTTGTTATAATGTACAATGTTTGTTTTACTTTCCTGACTTTTTCTTTTGTTTCTTGTTTATTTTATTTTATTTATTTATTTATCACAAAAATACCGCAATATAACATAGTACATATAGTTGTATCATGTAAAGTGTGATATTATTGCTTAAAAACGTGTATCTAATTATTTATGAAATGTGAGTTGAAAAAAAAATATTTCTCATGTTTGATAAAGTACAGTCGAACACCACATTTATACATTGACATTTCTATGCTCACAATATTTGAGAATTTATTTCGTGAATTACCCACTATAAACATATAAGTACATGCACATGTATAATATAATTATATCCTTGCGTATAAAATCTGTGCCAACGTTTATAAAGTTATATGGGTTACTGTCTCGTAGATTGGGGGGGGATAAAATACAACCAGGTTTTAAAAATCCATATATATCGTACATATATCTGAATAGAAATCTTCCTTGATTAGTTTATGACATTTTAACAAAAATACTAGAACGCCGCAACGCTGTTTAGTTGTCAGGGCATTAGGTGGTAGATTGTAGAAGGTGTCAAATGATCGCCGTTCATGACATCATTTCTCTATCATTTATATCGGCGATCACACCTTCAGACAGTCAGCGTAAATTGAATTTTTTTCTACAGTTAATGTTGTTAAGCATTGTCCGAATTATATTGAATTATTTTCTCCATAGTGAAGGCTCATATTTCACTATGAAGTCGCGGTTAATGTTTTATGGCTATTGTGTGGACATTGTGAAAGCGGGACGCAAAAACTAACAAACGTCTGGAGACCAAACATTAAACAGAACAGAATTTAGTTGAATTGATGATTTTTCATCCACGATACAGATTGTTTTGAACGGTATACATCTGGTAACTATATGTGACTTAATCAATTTAAAAGTTGGATAAAACGCAGCGAAATATTGCGAAAAAAGTAAGTGGATTCATCAAATGAATGACTTTAAATTGTGTATTTATATGATTTTGATCTCAATAAGCTAAAATGTTTCAAACGGTTGGTGTAATTTTTGTACCAATTTTCAATTAGTCGAGTAAAATCATGTTATTTTAGCACATACGTCATACCATATAATATTTCAGATTTCAAAATAATAAATGCATTTTATGTAGTTAGTTTTTCATTGGGTTTAACACCGTTTTCCAGCAATATTTCAGTTACTACTGTCTAGTTGTCTCTAATATTTAGTGGTCTCTACTATCTAGTGGTCACTAATATCTAGTTGACTCTAATATTTAGTGGTCACTAATATCTAGTGGTCACTAATATCTAGTGATTTCTAATATCTAGTGGTCACTAAAATCTAGTGGTCACTAATATCTAGTGATTTCTAATATCTAGTGGTCACTAAAATCTAGTGGTCACTACTATCTAGTGGTCACTAAAATCTAGTGGTCACTAATATCTAGTGGTCTCTACTATCTAGTGGTCACTAATATCTAGTGATTTCTAATATCTAGTGGTCACTAAAATCTAGTGGTCACTAATATCTAGTGGTCACTAAAATCTAGTGGTCACTAATATCTAGTGGTCACTAAAATCTAGTGGTCACTAATATCTAGTGATTTCTAATATCTAGTGGTCACTAAAATCTAGTGGTCACTAATATCTAGTGGTCTCTACTATCTAGTGGTCACTAATATCTAGTGATTTCTAATATCTAGTGGTCACTAAAAGCTAGTGGTCACTAATATCTAGTGGTCACTAAAATCTAGTGGTCACTAATATCTAGTGATTTCTAATATCTAGTGGTCACTAAAATCTAGTGGTCACTAATATCTAGTGGTCACTAAAATCTAGTGGTCACTAATATCTAGTGATTTCTAATATCTAGTGGTCACTAATATCTAGCTGTCTCTAATGAAATGGTCTTTGGTATTGAAGTGGACATATATTAATATGACATCTACTATTGAACTGGAGTGGATTTCTTATTGTTATCATCTTTTCAAAAGTAATATGCCCATATTACTTCGTTTTGGTTATTCTGTATCCTTTTCAACGTATGAATTGAATGGTTCATACTGTATCTGTATGTATATATGTGCGTGCGTGCGTGCGTGCGTGAGAGGGTGCGAGGGTGCGTGCGTGCGTGAGTGTTTATATCGAGACCCATTCAATTTTCTAAGTCACGTGATACGTTCTATTCTAATCTGTTTTGGTTGTTTTACTGTACAATATTTAAACTGGTTCAGTTGCGAGCATGAAGAGAATAGGCTTTGTTGTTACCAACCCGGCTCAAAATCGCTTTGTTTTCAAATGTTTGTCTGTGTCAGTGTCAGAGTTTTTCTTTCATGATGAATGAACCAGTGTCCATCTAATCTTATTTTTTATATTATGACGAAGATAAAAGACTTTTTTCTACCAAAGTACTCCAAACTGCTATATCAGTTCACCATTAAATGATTTGGACACAATTTATTTCTATCTAATAATCGATGTTGAGGCTAATATCGAAATAGTTTCAAAATTCTGATGTATTTATATACCGTCTACCCCTTGTTTTATGAGAATTTAATTTGTAGACTTTTTGTGAAATACGACCAATTAAGTTACATCGCGTTAGTGGAGCCATGTCTGATCTTCAGAAAATTGATTCAAATCGCTGTGTTTGCATTATTTAAAACGAAACCAGAAAGCTATTTATGTACCCTCAGATCAACTAAGTCTTATCTGAATACTCAATTATACAATCTGTTACAAAAAAAAACGTATTTGATTTGTGATTCGTGTAGCTACCAGAATGAGTTTGCAAATTTCAACGAGTGAAAATCTTTATCAGTGTTATCTAAAGTTTTACACGTAATGTGTCAAGTTAACATGTAAGTCTTAATACGGAAAACAAGCGTTTCGTTATTTACCTCACCCCTCTCCGTTATTTTTATGACATAATATTGTAGATGTCAACATCATTGATTTTTTTGTATGTGATTACACGTAAAAATATCCTACTAATTCTCCACATTCGCTCCGTAGGAATTCCAGCGAAAACAAAACAGTGGACACTACTTCAAGCGCTAAGCACAATGTACGAAATAAATGATATATCTATTCTACGAAAAATGCCGAAGTGCTCGGAAAATATTTCAATCATGCTCCATGATATGAAATGACGAAGTTGACAAAAATGTTGCCATATTAATTAATAATAAATACAATTGATAAATCTATTTTCGCCGCATTTGCTTCTTTCGGGACCTTTCATAATTACTCGATATTTGAACAGCAAATATCCTTCATTATTGATGTTATAAAACATCACCTGAAAAGTGAACATATATACCTGCATGGTCCATTACCAGTTTTGAGAAATGCTGGTCTTCCATTTGACTCCTCGAACGGCATTTTGATTCTTGGAAAACGTTTCTGACACATGGGAATTTGTACCAAAGGGTCAAATTAACTATAACATTAGCAGATAATCTTGTTGGCTGTTTATTTTGTTGTTTTTGACGCCTAGTAAACATCTTGTTATGAAACGCGTGTTTTTAATTTTATACAAACTTTGTACTATAAAGGTTCTATGCTCCAGATTTAAATCAGGAAAAAATCATTATACATGTAATAATGATTCACATCATAGTAAGCAACTTTAGAGGTAAAATATTATACTATAAATGTTAGTCGAATTCTGTAAATATTTAAAAAAAACCCCATAAAAATATGTATTTCTTTATTCTGATTTAATGTCAATAACTAAATTAATTATCAAAATTATTCTACTACATGATTAACTCAATAGTCTTCATTATATCTGACGACATATCATTTATAAGTGAGGTAAAGGCTAAGTTTACATTTTTTTAAAATAATAAATCCGTATCTTTGTCCCTTTAACGTCAATTTGTCAGAGTACGTACAACCCTAAGTTTATTCCTCGAAACAGATTCAATGTTTTATTAGATAAATTAAATAATTGATCATCTTATCATCTAGAAAACATATGTGCGAGTATTTTCCTGTTACAATTTAATTCTACGTTTCTTCAAACATTTTGTATCCGCAACGATAATTGAAGGAATCTAATTGATTCATTTAATAATCAACTCTGTGTATATCTTGTTGAACCCGGATATGAATATGAATTTGTGGCGGTTGATACGAGTATAAAATCCGTACAGAAAATGCGTAACGACATTCGTAGAGACTTTGCTGAACCATTACGAAAGAGAGGAGGAGCTGTAATGTTCGAGGTTTGAAAACATTGAAGCAAAGATGGATAACTTGTTTATCAGAATAATTATCCTCGCTTTCATATTTATGTTTTTGACTGATTTTGAATGTAACGCATTCTCCCAGACGTCTTTGGAGGAACTTAAATCCGCTCATGAAATGATGTCCGAAGATTTCAATTTGCTTAAGAGAAAGGTATGGATGAAAATGGCTCCAAAGTTGAGGATGTTAAAGCGACAAGTTGATGGACTGAAAAGTGAAGATGTATGCAAAGATTCAAGTAGTATTGATCAAAATAATTCGACTGTCTCGGAAGACACTGCTGAAAGAGATCTTGCGGAAAAGAACGACATTGTAAAATGTTCAACCCTGCTGAATGTTATTAATGAGGAAAAGTTGATAGTAAGACGCCTAGAGGAGACTTTGAATAATCTTGTGAAAGACTTTAGTGTCATGAAAAACAAAATACAAGATTACGAGTCAGTAATGACGCATTTATCAACCAATGTAACTCAGACGGCAGAATATGTAAGCAACACTGCTAGCGAGTTTGCAACGCATCTCGAGGAAATGTTTGCACTCCAAGATTCTCACAACAACTTGTTCGTTGAATTGACAGAAATGGAAGAGTCTTTTCGATTGAAACTCGATGAAATAGATAAGGCTGGTAAAACATCAAGCTTTCGTAAGCCGTCGTTTGTAAGTAAATGGATGTTAATGCGCGCGCAAGACTTAGATTACTCACAGAAAACAGTACCACATGGACTTGGTACTTTACCATACAAAGTGGACGTTCAGATTCGACCAATATCTGGACCCAACGCGGGCTGGATATTTTCTGGTGACTCGGGGATTCAAAGTGATGATGATGATTCTGACGAGACTTACGGTGGTGCAATATATTTTTACGACGAAACGAACGTGTATATCATGGTTCCCTTGGCGAATAATAACTATAAAGTAGGATTCGTAATAAACACCGGAGAAACACAAAATCGTCGCCTGGGTAACAACCACCAGGCGTCTACTGATGCATACGTTCGAGTCAAAGTATGGGCACCGACTGACCTACCAAAACCAGACTTGAAATCTGAATGGTTACCTTTAAGTATAAATAACAGGTCTTTGGCGTACTATGAATTGTCGCACAGTCTAAACGCATACCCGGGACTCGTGAATGTTCAAATCCGTTGCAATTCGTCCGTCGAAACAAGCATAATATCGGAAGGATTGGGCGCAACGCCGAAGTTTAGGGCTTATTCGAATGCTGGTGGTGTGATTCATGCCTTCAGTGATACATCTGTACGAGTATGGGCAGGGTTAAATGTCAGCAATGGCGGTGACAACCGTCTGTTTGGAGCAATGGACGGATGGAAACACTCAATTCTGAATAACCTTCAAGCGAAAGAGGGAGAGTTTCGTGTTTTGGTATGGAGTGACAAGAACATCACGACCGGAGATTCTGACTTTGAGAAGCACGAAGAAAACACGGAATTCGCTGAGTGGTCAGCTTTTGAGAAGTTCTCGCCGGATAATGATTTATTTTCGTTCTACGTACAAGCCAATGATGGTCTTAACAAAGGATTCCGATTCCGAGGGTACGGCAACTCCCAGTCAATGAATTCACCATTTGGGGGCGCAGTTTACGCCTACAATCCTAATGGTGATGTGAGAATTTGGCGTCCTAACCCCTCAGTTGGCGGTCATCTTGTACATATTAATTATCCGTACGGCGATGGTATAAATGCACAAGCCACGAACGATGTTCACTATGTCAGTACGCTTCTTGGACCTAAATAACTGACTCTCCGCGTTAAAACACACCCATATGCTATAAAAAGAATATTGACATGGAATAGTAACGTGCGTTTTCTTATGCGGTGTTCGAACTTAGTGACTAAAATATCGCTGTGTGATCTAACCTTATACTCTAATCTGATCCTTGATATTGTAACTGCGATTCACACTGAGTAATAAGTACAGTATAACCCCTAAAAACCGGACTCCCTAAAAACCTGAATTATCTGAAAAGTGGACAATTTTTCAAGTCTCATTTTTCTCTTCTATAATCAATAGTTCTCTAAAAACTGGAATACTCGGGAAAATGGAACTTTAGCTCAGTCCGGAAGGGATCAAGTTTTCAGAGGTTGTACTGTACATTAGAAAACCTTGTTCATTGCGTTGTCTTAAATCTATGGATTTACTATTATGAGTTGAACATTTATCAAACACTAAACATTGACAGGAATGTTGATGTTCCGTCCTACATACAGTGGAATAATGACCATCAAATTTTATGACCGATTCCAAAAAAGCAGTCTTGATGTTGTGTCTTTTTCATAATGAAACAGAGATATCAAAAACTAGATTGTCTTTAGTATTGTTATGATCGAAAAAAATGGTTTTCATTGTACTCCGTGTAATTCAAAATATGCCGTGACAAGTTTTAGTGTCTGGTTTTTCAATGCTGTAAGGTTGAGCATGATAAAAGTGGAATTATTTGCTTGACCATGTAAAATCCGCTACAAGTGGATAAAAATTCGAAGAGTTAATCATAGTAATTCAGACAATTTTTAACATCCGATAACCAGGATCACTATTTTGAGCACAATATTGAAAAAAGTGATAATATTATAATGACTCTTGTGAATGAACTGTAATGTAATCTTTCGTGACTGATAAATAATTATATAATATAAATGTGTTGTAATTGTATTTTTTATTTGCAATGATTGATTATTGAATCAAAGTATGTTCTTGCATTAATATACATGTAAATTAAAGCCTCTGTTAGCGACCTTTTCAATTTTAAGAACATATCTATATAGTGATCACCTGTCAGAGGACTGGTTTTCAGTATTTCTATTGTATTTCAACTTGATAATGAGACCATTTCAATATTAAAACAGCTATGTTTGGTCCAAAAGGCGTTCTTAATATCAAGGTTTTACTTCTCATTGTTTGTTGGTAATTATACATGTATTTTATTAGAATATTTAAATGGTTTAGTCACAGATGAATGTATATCATCAAAGTATGTGACTTTATAATTCCAAACAGACATAATTAAATTACATTAACGTACCGGTTTCATGGCAATTAATTAAAAATGTGTACAGTGCAACCTCTCCAAAGCAACACCCTTTGGGAGACGCAAAATTATGTCGTTGTTGAGAGGTTGCCGCTCTAGAGAGGTGAAATAAATAGTCAAATCGTAAAGTGAGGAAAAAGCATGCTGTTGTTGAAGGGAGGTTGTCGCTCAAGAGAGGGCCGCTCAGGAGAGGTTGCACTGTAATATGCATTACGTACTTCAGAACATGTGAATTTTATGCTGACAAATCTAAGACAAAGGCAAAAGTCTTCCAGTAATAAAACATTATTTTATGTGAAAATAGACGCATGTCGTAGTTTATTTGCCTCGTAATAGATATAGCAATGAACGGAACTTCTGTGGATAAATCATTGAAATACTTCATTTTATGTGCAAAATTACTCAATCTTTATCTAATTTCAATGATCAAATAGTTCGTCCGCTTAACACACCTAACAAAGTAAAAATGAGTGAGACGGACAGAGGACTATTACCTGATTATATATAATCCCTGACTAGAAGTGATGATAATGATGTTATTTCTATTTAGATTTGAAGATAACATGACAAACATGAAGTCCGAATGCCTAGCTACAAGGCTGTTGGTATCTGCGTTCGGTGAGATAATGTCGGACTGACCAAACGGACCGCTCTATCACACTCTACAAAGTAAATACTGCTAAATACATATTTGCTCATGATGGTATTCAAATTGACCTGTCATATGTTTGGATTATCAGTTATTAATGATGGGGGTTTTTAATGTACAGGCGTCAGCCGTGAATCTGATTCAGTAATGCTCTGTAATCTTTCAAAATTAACCGTCTTCCTTGTTTCGTATAGAGCATCGTAGAGAAGAGAATGTTTTTTGTGGTTAATGTAATCAGCTGATTGTGTTGATTTGTCTTGTAACAGTTAAAATGTTCATATAGCTTTTATTATCTTGTACCATTAACATCCTCCCTACGCTACAAGTTACATGTAACAAAAGCCGCGGCTGTGATCCAGTGGTTAGTGCGCTGGACTTGTAATCCGGAGGTCGGGTTCGAATTCCGATCGAGGCAGGTCATACCCTTCTGTGAAAATTTGACAAAATGTCGTTTTTCTTCCATATGTGGAGAAGTTGGCGGCTCCTTGTGGAAGGGTAAGTTAATACTGGTTAGTATACAGTCCAGGAAAACTGGTTAGGTGAACCGATCGCCCTATATATAAGTGAAAATTGTTGAAAAACGACCTTAAACCCCGGTGACAATAAGTCACATTATAACAAAACAAACAAACATGTACCAAAATACATACTGTTGTGTCTATTGTGCTACACAGAGAACATATACGACACTGCTTTGAACTACAGAAAAAATTTGACCACCATAGACATTAATGGAATAAGATCTACTGAGATCACTCATCTTATAATAGTCACAATAAGGCTCTCCATAAAAAGATGTTGGCTTGCAGATGCGCGACTGATTCATTAAAAAATCTATTACCCTAAATATTTTAGCAATTTTGATAAAATATTTTTTTTCCTTTTGATTTTAGCATTTTGTTTTCAGCACAAACATATCATACTGTTGGCAAACAAAATGCCTATATTCAAACCCACTGTTTAACCCTTTGTCGCATAAGCATGTTTTGGGCTCCTCCAAATTCACAGCTAATATACAAAACATTTTTTTATTTTAGAAAATTGGGTTATTTCTCTCTGAAAACATTGGAAAACATTGCGGCAAAAGAAGCCATTACGCATTACAAGCAATGACTTCTTTTGCTACAGTATTTTCAAAAACCGTCTTCTTCAGGTATAGGGAAATGTAGTATTATGAAGCAAAGGGTTAAAGTTGTTATCACGCAACCGCAAACCAACATGTTTGCAAAGATGGCCTAACTGTTAAGTCATTCAAAAGACATTACTTGCGTATTAAACCACTTCAACTTTCCATTTACGCAGTATTTAATACAGTACGTGGTACGCTCGTCTTTTGATTCGGGTAGCTATGTTTGTTTTTGAAAAGTAAAGTATCGTACGAACATGATGTTTCAAAACTAATGAGATAAGATACAATAAAATCACAAAAATTAACAATGATTTTTATCATTTTTATGCCTATGCGTATCAGACATGAACCACCAAGTAGATTTTGAATGTTTGAAAAAAAATCAAAGTACGAGAAAGCTTTGTTACTTGTAATTTCTTGTGACAAATGTTTTTAATATCTGCTTGGAGATTCTTCAGTTGTTATTGTATTTTGTTATTTGTATGTCCTCAATAGAGAATAAACAGAGAATCTTGATAAATCACATGAGAACAGGACAGTGTTTAGTTATATTTAAACTTGGTGAGATCTTTAAGCTGGATATATCATACGTTTTCTCATATCCAGTTAGATCCGTTTAGAACATTTATATCGTGTGTGCGAGTATTTTGAAATACCAATGTTTGATACAATGTCTATCTATGGATGAAAGAGTGAATGTCCATGGCTGAAAATGACAGTGTCTATCGATCGAGACTGTGTCCATGGTTGAAAGACCAAGTCACTATGGATCAGAGGGACGTTTGTCCATAAATGATACAGTCGGTGTCCCTAATTGGAAACGCTCGTGTCGCTGGATGAGACTTTGTTCATGGAAAAAAAGTTTGTTTGTGAACGTTCACATTAAGCCAGAATCTGATTCTTAATAGTCGACAATGCTAAATAGATAAATCACACTGTCTATCAACCAAGATTTTATATACAACTAGAACGGTATAATGAATCCAGACTAAATAAAGATACGCATCTATTTGTGTGATAAGACATGGTTTTATTGTAACCCTGGGCAATAAATCTCTCCTGATAGATTGTATCAAAATAATTATGTATTCGGCGGAGAAGAAATATCGCCAATTCAAGCAATATACACTTAGAGAGAAAATTTCCATATTTGCCAACGTGATGATGTTTTTACACAATTAGAAGGCATTTATCAGATAGATCGGAGAATACCACTTGATGTATGGTTAGTGGGATTGTTTGTGCGAATTATGAGATATCGCCCTCCTTTTAAAACAAGATTTACACCAATAATACTCTCTGTATATTTTATATTTTATGTCTGAGAACTCATTTATCAGTATAATTGAAAAAAAAATGGTTTTGTCACTAATATCTAGTTGACTCTAATATCTAGTGGTCACTAATATCTAGTGATTTCTAATATCTAGTGGTCACTAATATCTAGTTGACTCTAATATCTAGTGATTTCTAATATCTAGTGGTCACTAATATCTAGCTGACTCTAATATCTAGTGGTCACTAGTATCTAGTGATTTCTAATATCTAGTGGTCACTAAAATCTAGTGGTCACTAATATCTAGTTGACTCTAATATCTAGCTGACTCTAATATCTAGTGGTCACTAATATCTAGTGATTTCTAATATCTAGTGGTCACTAAAATCTAGTGGTCACTAAAATCTAGTGGTCACTAATATCTAGCTGTCTCTAATGAAATGGTCTTTGGTATTGAAGTGGACATATATGAATATGACATCTACTATTGAACTGGAGTGGATTTCTTATTGTTATCATCTTTTCAAAAGTAATATGCCCATATTACTTCGTTTTGGTTATTCTGTATCCTTTTCAACGTATGAATTGAATGGTTCACACTGTATCTGTCTGTATATATGTGCGGGCGTGCGTGCGAGGGTGCGAGGGTGCGTGCGTGCGTGAGTGTTTATATCGAGACCCATTCACTTTTCTAAGTCACGTGATACGTTCTATTCTAATCTGTTTTGGTTGTTTTACTGTACAATATTTAAACTGGTTGATTTGCGAGCATAAAGAGAATAGGTTTTGCTGTAACCAACCCGACTCAAAATTGCTTGGTTTTCAAATGTTTATCTGTGTCAGAGTTTTTCTTTCATGATGAAAGAACCAGTGTCCATCTAATCTTATTTTTTTATATATAAGATAAAAGACTTTTTTCTACCAAAGTACTCCAAACTGCTATATCATTTCACCATTAAATAATTTGAACACAATTTATTTTTATCTAATAATCGATGTTGAGGCTAATATCGAAATTGTTTCAAAATTCTGATGTATTTATATAACGTCTACCCCTTGTTTTATGAGAATTTAATTTGTAGACTTTTTGTGAAATACGACCAATTAAGTTACATCGCGTTAGTGGAGCCATGTCTGATCTTCAGAAAATTGATTCAAATCGCTGTGTTTGCATTATTTAAAACGAAACCAGAAAACTATTTATGTACCCTCAGATCAACTAAGTCTTATCTGAATACTCAATTATACAATCTGTTACAAAAAAAAACGTATTTGATTTGTGATTCGTGTAGCTACCAAAATGAGTTTGCAAATTTCAACGAGTGAAAATCTTTATCAGTGTTATCTAAAGTTTTACACGTAATGTGTCAAGTTAACATGTAAGTCTTAATATGGAAAACAAGCGTTTCGTTATTTACCTCACCCCTCTCCGTTATTTTTATGACATAATATTGTAGATGTCAACATCATTGATTTTTTTGTATGTGATTACACGTAAAAGTATCCTACTAATTCTCCACATTCGCTCCGTAGGAATTCCAGCGAAAACAAAACAGTGGACACTACTTCAAGTGCTAAGCACAATGTACGAAATTAATGATATATCTATTCTACGAAAAATGCCGAAGTGCTCGGAAAATATTTCAATCATGCTCCATGATATGAAATAACGAAGTTGACAAAAATGTTGCCATATTAATTAATAATAAATACAATTGATAAATCTATTTTCGCCGCATTTGCTTCTTTCGGGACCTTTCATAATTACTCGATATTTGAACAGCAAATATCCTTCATTATTGATGTTATAAAACATCACCTGAAAAGCGAACATATATACCTGCATGGTCCATTACCAGTTTTGAGAAATGCTGGTCTTCCATTTGACTCCTCGAACGGCATTTTGATTCTTGGAAAACGTTTCTGACACATGGGAATTTGTACCAAAGGGTCAAATTAACTATAACATTAGCAGATAATCTTGTTTGCTGTTCATTTTGTTGTTTTTGACGCCTGGTAAACATCTTGTTATGAAACGTGTGTTTTTAATTTTATACAAACTTTGTACTGTAAAGGTTCTATGCTCCAGATTTAAATCAGAAAAAAAATCATTATACATGTAATAATGATTCAAATCATAGTAAGCAACTTTAGAGGTAAAATATTATACTATAAATGTTAGTCGAATTCTGTAAATATTTAAAAAAAACCATAAAAATATGTATTTCTTTATTCTGATTTAATGTCAATAACTAAATTAATTATCAAAATTATTCTACTACATGATTAACTCAATAGTCTTCATTATATCTGACGACATATCATTTATAAGTTAGGTAAAGGCTTAGTTTACATTTTTTTAAATAATAAATCTCTTAGTCCCTTTAACGTCAATTTGTCAGAGTACGTACAACCCTAAGTTTATTCCTCGAAACAGATTCAATGTTATATTAGATAAATTAAATAACTGATCATCTTATCATCAAGAAAACATATGTGCGAGTATTTTCCTGTTACAATTTAATTCTACGTTTCTTCAAACATTTTGTATCCGCAACGATAATTGAAGGAATCTAATTGATTCATTTGATAATCAACTTTGTGCATTTCTTGTTGAACCCGGATATGAATATGAATTTGTGGCGGTTGATACGAGTATAAAATCCGTACAGAAAATGCGTAACGACATGCGTAGAGACTTTGCTGAACCATTACGAAAGAGAGGAGGAGCTGTAATGTTCGAGGTTTGAAAACATTGAAGCAAAGATGGATAACTTGTTTATCAGAATAATTATCCTCGCTTTCATATTTATGTTTTTGACTGATTTTGAATGTAACGCATTCTCCCAGACGTCTTTGGAGGAACTTAAATCCGCTCATGAAATGATGTCCGAAGATTTCAATTTGCTTAAGAGAAAGGTATGGATGAAAATGGCTCCAAAGTTGAGGATGTTAAAGCGACAAGTTGATGGACTGAAAAGTGAAGATGTATGCAAAGATTCAAGTAGTATTGATCACAATAATTCGACTGTCTCGGAAGACACTGCTGAAAGAAATCTTGCGAAAAAGAACGACATTGTAAAATGTTCAACCCTGCTGAATGTTATTAATGAGGAAAAGTTGATAGTAAGATGCCTAGAGGAGACTTTAAATAATCTTGTGAAAGACTTTAGTGTCATGAAAAACAAAATACAAGATTACGAGTCAGTAATGACGCATGTATCAACCAATGTAACTCAGACGGCAGAATATGTAAGCAACACTGCTAGCGAGTTTGCAACACATCTCGAGGAAATGTTTGCACTCCAAGATTCTCACAACAACTTGTACGTTGAATTGACAGAAATGGAAGAGTCTTTTCGATTGAAACTCGATGAAATAGATAAGGCTGGTAAAACATCAAGCTTTCGTAAGCCGTCGTTTGTAAGTAAATGGATGTTAATGCGTGCACAAGACTCAGATTACTCACAGAAAACAGTACCACATGGACTTGATACTTTACCATACAAAGTGGACGTTCAGATTCGACCAATATCTGGACCCAACGCGGGCTGGATATTTTCTGGTGACTCGGGGATTCAAAGTGATGATGATTATTCTGACGAGACTTACGGTGGTGCAATATATTTTTACGACGAAACGAACGTGTATATAATGGTTCCCTTGGCGAATAATCACTATGAAGTAGGATTCGTAATAAACACCGGAGAAACACAAAATCGTCGCCTGGGTAACAACCACCAGGCGTCTACTGATGCATACGTTCGAGTCAAAGTATGGGCACCGACTGACCTACCAAAACCAGACTTGAAATCTGAATGGTTACCTTTAGATATAAATAACAGATCTCTGGCGTACTATGAATTGTCGCACAGTCTAAACGCATACCCGGGACTCGTGAATGTTCAAATCCGTTGCAATTCGTCCGTCGAAACAAGCATAATATCGGAAGGATTGGGTGCAACGCCGAAGTTTAGGGCTTATTCGAATGCTGGTGGTGTGATTCATGCCTTCAGTGATACATCTGTACGAGTATGGGCAGGGTTAAATGTCAGCAATGGCGGTGACAACCATCTGTTTGGAACAATGGACGGATGGAAACACTCAATTCTGAATAACCTTCAAGCGAAAGAGGGAGAGTTTCGTGTTTTGGTATGGAGTGACAAGAACATTACGACCGGAGATTCTGAATTTGAGAAGCACGAAGAAAACACGGAATTCGCTGAGTGGTCAGCTTTTGAGAAGTTCTCGCCGGATAATGATTTATTTTCGTTCTACGTACAAGCCAATGATGGTCCTAACAAAGGATTCCGATTCCGAGGGTACGGCAACTCCCAGTCAATGAATTCACCATTTGGGGGCGCAGTTTACGCCTACAATCCTAATGGTGATGTGAGAATTTGGCGTCCTAACCCCTCAGTTGGCGGTCATCTTGTACATATTAATTATCCGTACGGCGATGGTATAAATGCACAAGCCACGAACGATGTTCACTATGTCAGTACGCTTCTTGGACCTAAATAACTGACTCTCCGCGTTAAAACACACCCATATGCTATAAAAAGAATATTGACATGGAATAGTAACGTGCGTTTTCTTATGCGGTGTTCGAACTTAGTGACTAAAATATCGCTGTGTGATCTAACCTTATACTCTAATCTGATCCTTGATATTGTAACTGCGATTCACACTGAGTGATAAGTACAGTATAACCCCTAAAAACCGGACTCCCTAAAAACCTGAATTATCTGAAAAGTGGACAATTTTTCAAGTCTCATTTTTCTCTTCTATAATCAATAGTTCTCTAAAAACTGGAATACTCGGGAAAATGGAACTTTAGCTCAGTCCGGAAGGGATCAAGTTTTCAGAGGTTGTACTGTACATTAGAAAACCTTGTTCATTGCGTTGTCTTAAATCTATGGATTTACTATTATGAGTTGAACATTTATCAAACACTAAACATTGACAGGAATGTTGATGTTCCGTCCTACATACAGTGGAATAATGACCATCAAATTTTATGACCGATTCCAAAAAAGCAGTCTTGATGTTGTGTCTTTTTCATAATGAAACAGAGATATCAAAAACTAGATTGTCTTTAGTATTGTTATGATCGAAAAAAATGGTTTTCATTGTACTCCGTGTAATTCAAAATATGCCGTGACAAGTTTTAGTGTCTGGTTTTTCAATGCTGTAAGGTTGAGCATGATAAAAGTGGAATTATTTGCTTGACCATGTAAAATCCGCTACAAGTGGATAAAAATTCGAAGAGTTAATCATAGTAATTCAGACAATTTTTAACATCCGATAACCAGGATCACTATTTTGAGCACAATATTGAAAAAAGTGATAATATTATAATGACTCTTGTGAATGAACTGTAATGTAATCTTTCGTGACTGATAAATAATTATATAATATAAATGTGTTGTAATTGTATTTTTTATTTGCAATGATTGATTATTGAATCAAAGTATGTTCTTGCATTAATATACATGTAAATTAAAGCCTCTGTTAGCGACCTTTTCAATTTTAAGAACATATCTTTATAGTGATCACCTGTCAGAGGACTGGTTTTCAGTATTTCTATTGTATTTCAACTTGATAATGAGACCATTTCAATATTAAAACAGATATGTTTGGTCCAAAAGGCGTTCTTAATATCAAGGTTTTACTTCTCATTGTTTGTTGGTAATTATACATGTATTTTATTAGAATATTTAAATGGTTTAGTCACAGATGAATGTATATCATCAAAGTATGTGACTTTATAATTCCAAACAGACATAATTAAATTACATTAACGTACCGGTTTCATGGCAATTAATTAAAAATGTGTACAGTGCAACCTCTCCAAAGCAACACCCTTTGGGAGACGCAAAATTATGTCGTTGTTGAGAGGTTGCCGCTCTAGAGAGGTGAAATAAATAGTCAAATCGTAAAGTGAGGAAAAAGCATGCTGTTGTTGAAGGGAGGTTGTCGCTCAAGAGAGGGCCGCTCAGGAGAGGTTGCACTGTAATATGCATTACGTACTTCAGAACATGTGAATTTTATGCTGACAAATCTAAGACAAAGGCAAAAGTCTTCCAGTAATAAAACATTATTTTATGTGAAAATAGACGCATGTCGTAGTTTATTTGCCTCGTAATAGATATAGCAATGAACGGAACTTCTGTGGATAAATCATTGAAATACTTCATTTTATGTGCAAAATTACTCAATCTTTATCTAATTTCAATGATCAAATAGTTCGTCCGCTTAACACACCTAACAAAGTAAAAATGAGTGAGACGGACAGAGGACTATTACCTGATTATATATAATCCCTGACTAGAAGTGATGATAATGATGTTATTTCTATTTAGATTTGAAGATAACATGACAAACATGAAGTCCGAATGCCTAGCTACAAGGCTGTTGGTATCTGCGTTCGGTGAGATAATGTCGGACTGACCAAACGGACCGCTCTATCACACTCTACAAAGTAAATACTGCTAAATACATATTTGCTCATGATGGTATTCAAATTGACCTGTCATATGTTTGGATTATCAGTTATTAATGATGGGGGTTTTTAATGTACAGGCGTCAGCCGTGAATCTGATTCAGTAATGCTCTGTAATCTTTCAAAATTAACCGTCTTCCTTGTTTCGTATAGAGCATCGTAGAGAAGAGAATGTTTTTTGTGGTTAATGTAATCAGCTGATTGTGTTGATTTGTCTTGTAACAGTTAAAATGTTCATATAGCTTTTATTATCTTGTACCATTAACATCCTCCCTACGCTACAAGTTACATGTAACAAAAGCCGCGGCTGTGATCCAGTGGTTAGTGCGCTGGACTTGTAATCCGGAGGTCGGGTTCGAATTCCGATCGAGGCAGGTCATACCCTTCTGTGAAAATTTGACAAAATGTCGTTTTTCTTCCATATGTGGAGAAGTTGGCGGCTCCTTGTGGAAGGGTAAGTTAATACTGGTTAGTATACAGTCCAGGAAAACTGGTTAGGTGAACCGATCGCCCTATATATAAGTGAAAATTGTTGAAAAACGACCTTAAACCCCGGTGACAATAAGTCACATTATAACAAAACAAACAAACATGTACCAAAATACATACTGTTGTGTCTATTGTGCTACACAGAGAACATATACGACACTGCTTTGAACTACAGAAAAAATTTGACCACCATAGACATTAATGGAATAAGATCTACTGAGATCCCTCATCTTATAATAGTCACAATAAGGCTCTCCATAAAAAAATGTTGGTTTGCAGATACGCACCTGATTCATTCAAAAATCTATTACCCTAAATATTTTAGCGATTTTGATAAAATATTTTTTTTCCTTTTGATTATAGCATTTTGTTTTCTGCACAAACGTATACTGTTGACAAAAATGCCTATATTCAAACCCACCGTTTAACCCTTTGTCTCATAAGCATATTTTGGGCTCCTCCAAATTCACAGCTAATATACAAAACATTTTTTATTTTAGAAAATTGGGTTATTTCTCTCTGAAAACATTGGAAAACATTGCGGCAAAAGAAGCCATTACGCATTACAAGCAAAGGCTTCTTTTGCCTAGATATTTTCAAAAGCCGTCTACTTCAGGTATAGGGAAATGTAGTATTATGAAGCAAAGGGTTAAAGTTGTTATCACGCAACCGCAAACCAACATGTTTGCAAAGATGGCCTAACTGTTAAGTCATTCAAAAGACATTACTTGCGTATTAAACCACTTCAACTTTCCATTTACGCAGTATTTAATACAGTACGTGGTACGCTCGTCTTTTGATTCGGGTAGCTATGTTTGTTTTTGAAAAGTAAAGTATCGTACGAACATGATGTTTCAAAACTAATGAGATAAGATACAATAAAATCACAAAAATTAACAATGATTTTTATCATTTTTATGCCTACACGTATCAGACATGAACCACAAAGTAGATCTTGAATGTTTGAAAAAAAATCAAAGTACGAGTAAGCTTTGTTACTTGTAATTTCTTGTGACAAATGTTTTTAATATCTGCTTGGAGATTCTTCAGTTGTTATTGTATTTTGTTATTTGTATGTCCTCAATAGAGAATAAACAGAGAATCTTGATAAATCACATGAGAACAAGACAGTGTTTAGTTATATTTAAACTTGGTGAGATCTTTAAGCTGGATATATCATACGTTTCTTATATCCAGTTAGATCCGTTTTATACATTTATATCATGTGCGCGAGTATTTTGAAATGCCAGTGTTTGACACAATGTCTATCTATGGATGAAAGAGTAGATGTCCATAGCTGAAAATGACAGTGTCCATCGATCGAGACTGTGTCCATGGTTGAAAGAGTAAGTCACAATGGATCAGAGGGACATTTGTCCATAAATGATACAGTCAGTGTCCATGGTTGGAAACGATCGTGTTGCTGGATGAGACTTTGTTCATGGAAAAAGAGTTTGTTAGTGAACGTTCACATTAAGCCAGAATCTGATTCTTAATAGTCGACAATGCTAAATAGATAAATCACACTGTCTATCAACCAAGATTTTATATACAACTAGAACGGTATAATGAATCCAGACTAAATAAAGATACGCATCTATTTGTGTGATAAGACATGGTTTTATTGTAACCCTGGGCAATAAATCTCTCCTGATAGATTGTATCAAAATAATTATGTATTCGGCGGAGAAGAAATATCGCCAATTCAAGCAATATACACTTAGAGAGACAATTTCCATATTTGCCAACGTGATGATGTTTTTACACAATTAGAAGGCATTTATCAGATAGATCGGAGAATACCACTTGATGTATGGTTAGTGGGATTGTTTGTGCGAATTATGAGATATCGCCCTCCCTTTAAAACAAGATTTACGCCAATAATACTCTCTGTACATTTTATATTTTATGTCTGAGAACTCATTTATCAGTATAATTGAAAAAGAAATGGTTTTGTCTTCTAGCGATACAATGAAGAGGTCTATGTATGTACTTGCAATTAAATAGCCGTAAAATAGTTGGGTAGCAAAGAATTACACAATGATGAATTAATGTTGTTTGTGAGATGTTTTCCATGCGTACTGCAAACATATTCACGAGTAAAACTTCATAGTAAGTATTACATGAGTAATATCATGACTTCAATGACAAATGTAGAGAAACTTCAATGTTAAGAGCATCTGTTTACAAAGAATACTTATTTTCACAAAGAACACTTATTTTTAGACTGGTTTTCTTTATTCCTTATTCTATATTTTTACTTCCTAATGAGACCAGTCCAGACCACCTCACTATTAATATTATTTTTTTTCTTTTTTGATGCCAAAACTATTTTTAATATCAGGATTCTACGGTGTAAGTAGCGAAATTAATATCATTTAATTATAATTAGGTTAAAAAATAGACTTCCAGCAGTCTTTCCTAAATTGTTTCTGTCAAGACAAAGCCAGATCAATTTTGATAACACGTGTACCCATATGCCGTAACATACGTACCCCGAAACAAATTGGTCACCAAGTAAAGTATCATTTTATGTTCAATAACCACTTTAATTCAACTGGTTTAACCTCTGGCCAATCTGTTAAGTCAGTGTAAATCCCTTTTTCGATTAGCAATCTGTCAATGTTCGCACAATTTCGACAACATGACATCCACTTGATGCGGCTATCAATCTTGTATCTGATCATTCGTTTTTTTTCCATATCATATAGTTTTCTCTATTGCCTTGATTTGTAAATGCAAACGACCGTTTGTGAACGATTGATTTCATGTCAGTGACTGACGAGTCTGTAAACCATTTCCCTCGAAGGCAACAGCCTGGTTCACAGTATGTCGAAATATCGCAGACGTCGTAGAGTTGTTTTGCATCTGTAAAAAATTGCCTTAGTGACTGGGTTCGTAAACATGCATAATTTATAACTTGCACAAATTAGGGATTTTAAATCAACATCTAAAGGCACTCGGTAATTTCGTCGACCTTTTAATGCTCATGATGTTGAATTATTCATCCTGACAGTCTTAGATTCTTGTTACATTATATTGTGTCTTTATCAGGTGGTAATTCTTGTTTTCAACGAGATATAACCCCGGGCTTGTCACAAGAGACTGTCTTAATTACTGTGTCTCCAATTTGCTTTGTACAGTTTTATGAGCTGGTCCTTATAGATGCAGCACATAAAATGGTGCCTGGAAAGATGTGTTCTATCATATTCCTTGTTCTAAGATATAGCACAGAATAGTGGGCGGGCATAAAATGTGGTTGTGAACAAGATAATGCCAAGAAATCCCCGCACATTAACAAAAACAGTAAACCGTGGTTCTCATGGAAGACAAGCTAGAAATTCATTACGGATTGATAACAACATTAACATGACTGATCACACTAGTATTCATAAGTAGACTACAAGGGAAATTCATTCATGTATCTTATTGTCTAGTTTGGTTATATATATGGCTATATATATGTATAAATAAGTATTTATTGCCGGAAAAAATGATCTGACAAATATTTTGCACGCACATATTCAGATTCATTCCTTAATGCACATCTTAATTGTTATTCATTCCTTTAGCCCTCACACATGATTTCTGTGTTATGCACATCTTGATTGTTTGTGGACAATAAGCATTTCTATAACCATATGTTTAACATTATCGACATTTTTCAAGTTTCAATTTGTCAGCGATCAAGATCCAATAGCAGATAAAAACTTAGTTATGAAACAATATTGACCATTGTTTTTCTGATTGTAAGATAACGCAATATTTCTAATGAGATAAATATGTTATCTGTAAACAAATGTCCGTCCGTTTACCTCGTTAGTCGATCTTTGTCTTTCTGGGTTGCCTTGAGACATTTTGTGAAATTGTCATCGTGACTCTGTCCGACCTGGTCAGAGATGACCAGTTTCTTATTGTGTACGTTTGTCAGTTAGCGCGTCTAGAATTAAACTTATATGGTCCTGGAACAAGTCTGCACTGTTTGTTTCGAATACCAAATGTATAAATTTTCTCAGCAATTTTTCAGTAATCTTACGGCAATTTAGCATCCGTTCCGTTCAATTTATTGCATTTGTCAAAGCCATTCGTAGCATACTATTACACCAAATTCTAAATGCAAATTGATACTTAAATAGATATGTGAAATGACGTATTATATAGTATATAATTAAAAGTATGTTTTCCTGTACAGTCAAACCCCGTTTTAAGACAAAAACAGTCATAACACTAAAGGGGTCCCAACTTAAATAGGAAGTAAATAAGAAATATAGAAACCAGTCTGAAAATAAGTGGTCCTTATAATGAGATTGTACATTATTTTATTGTACATTGTACATGTAACAATAGCGGTATGTACAACTTGCGTTTTATGAAGCATCCAAATGACGCAGATCAGAGTCATTCGTTTGAACAACTCATTCTAGAAGGAAACGCCACATGATAACTCTCTAGCGCGGAGTCTATTTTGGCAATAGATAAAAAAAAACATAGAATTGTAGCACAAATAATTTTCTCAACGATAAATTATTAACTATACTGTCAATATAATGCTGCGTCTGTTCCGCGGGGTATATACTATAATAAATATGATCTGACAAGCACAGGAATTTGGACTAGTTCTCTAAATGATGTATCACGTCCAAGTATTGTTGGAACTTGTACCTGAATGGAACAATGGAATAGATACAGCGGAGATAAATGTAACAGAGCATTGTCAAGTCTTTTGGCCGGCCCCTTCAAAGTCAATGGTCTACAAAATCTGATAATGAATTAGATACGATTACCGGAGAAATATAAAACCGATTGTATACAGCCAGAATAATCTAAACAAATGTTTATTTAAGTATTAGTTTGTTACAATTGTAATGTTTTGCTGGTTTTATCTGATTTTCCCACCCGGTGTTACTAATCCGCTGACCTTACAGAGTAAACATTGTCTGTTTTAATCAACTGTCTGTTGTTCGATGATTTAAATAAATTACCACAAAATTTTTCAATTGCTTTAGTTCAAATACTGTAAGACAATATATATTGCTGTGTGACTCAGGTATTTCTTACAAGCTTATTGCAGTTTAAGATTTTTTGCTGAATTTTATCGTAATAGCTCATATTCAAAATGCGATGCGAACTTGTATGGATAAGAAATTTTAATAAATATGTTTAAGTGGTGCAATGAAATTATGTAGCTAAAAGGAGTAGAAACCATTCACTTGTACATTGCGGTACGTATTTTTTATAAATATTTTTGAAATTCGAATAATTAAAGTCTGGTGTCATATTGTCGATGTATGACACTTTAATTAGTTTGATAGTTTTACTTTATTTTGTAAACGGCAATTTAGCATACAAATTGAATAATTGATATCGTCACAATTAGCGTTAATTGTTTTCTTTTTTGTTGTATACGTATTTAAGGCCAAGATGACAAAAACATCCGAAGCTTAAGGGTATAAAAATTATCAATTACGCGGTTTACGTTATTTAACGAATTTAATTGAAAAGTGTCAGATTGTGTTTTATGTAACTGATTTATGTAATGCAATAAACACATTGGAAGTGTAAATGAGTATACAAAATTATGGCTGATTGCCTCAAATTAAAGCGCTCAAGCATACGTGATTTTAAGTAGTACTTGATGATGTAAATATATATAAATGCAGTGAAAATGCAACAAAGTCACTTACATTTACGATGAAAACAAATTAGTTTCAACCAGTTTTGAATCAAAATAATTTCTTTGTGACAAGAATAAGTATATACAGACATGTTTATGATTTTTGGTGCCGTTCGGAATTATTGTTGAGTATGTAAATTAATTTTCCGTCACTTTTTTATGTTTTTTTTTGTAATTTAAATACCAAGTTTTATTTCGGTTTATATTTTCAACATCATTTACCTGGGTAAACACGGTTCCCATGAAATTCTCCTGAGCCTTTATTGATATTTTTTATTTAAACACTGACGCGCTGAAAAGTTGTGACAACCTATTCAATTACTTTGGCTATCTTTTTGTTTTATATATTTCATATCTATTTAAATACAATACCCTTACTATAATTGTATATTAAATCTTATCTACAAATGTATTTTAAGTATCAATTTAAGAAACAATGTATTCTTTCATTGTATTACATACTACTTTGCCCGTGCTATATAATATATGTTGTTGTTTTTTCACTTCTCTAATATGTGATTTCAAAATAAAGCGTAAATTCTGCTCTGTTCTGTTCTGTTCCGCAATTAAATACTGTTACAGAATAGTTAAAATAAATATCAGTCTTTATGCTTGTGTTTACCAGCAGCACTTTGTAACCTCTAGACACTACATTGATTAGGCAACTTGTTAATACTTCAATATTTTCATAAGATTTCGCACGTAATTCTAAGCGCGATGTATTAATACAGATTTATAAAGGCGTAAATCTCATTAAGTATTGAAAAGAATTTCGTAAACATATAAACGCCTTACGTTTTGAATGTTAACACCGTTTCAATATGTTTACATATTGTCAACTTCCAGTGTGTCTAATTAAATGGAAATATTTCAGTTTTAGGAAAAAAATAACGTATAACATGTGATCGACAAATATTATATTTCGAGACTTTCCGTTTCATTGTGTATCTGTGTGAATATTTTCTCACGTGGTTGATACTTCATGTAAAATATCAATTGAGACTTTAAACAAAATTATTTCACGATCTTTATCTCATTGGCTTTGAACATCTACTGAATGATTGGCTCCCTACTTGTGAGTACAAAACTTCACTGACGCCGCAATAACTCACACCGTTATTTTTTTATCTTTTATCTTATTTGTTTATAATGAGTATAAATGCTAAATTATGGTCTAAATACGACTTAAAACATCCCCAAAATTGTTTATTGAAATTTACTTGATCTGTTGAGACACACAGAAACGATCGGATAAACTGTCAGTGTCATTAATATGTAAATCGAAAAATATTTCGCTAGGACGACTGGTAAATTAAATGTAAACACCGTCTTATTTTTCAACTTTTATGTTACAGATGTGGATTGCTCGAGAGTAAAATTGGTGTTCAGTCAAGCAGACAGCGTCGGAAGAGGAATATATTTATTCACATTAGTTAGTTGAGCATCAATTTTCCGCCTGTCACCTTCGACAATAGATGACACTTATTGACCGGACAGATCGTGGGATGGAAAATTGTCGTTTTTAGTGTACTCGCAGTCAGTTTAAAGGACACTACATAACCTTACAGGACGGATTTTATATTAAGCAGGTCTTCAACAGCGGCTGATGAAAAATATTTCACTAGTAATGGAAATTAGTGCTGTTAATTTTTATGCTATAAGAGGATGATTTCATGATAAAAACGATTGAATTTTGTTTGTATTACATTTGCTTCATCTGTCTAATGTGAATAACATATCAAGGTGTTTAGTTCACATTTTCACGACAAAAAAAACTAAGGTAACATTTATCTTGAGTTTAGATCTTATCCTCACTGTTTGAATGACTGTTGATGAAGGAATGTGCATTCAAAAATAAACGATTGTGATAAATGACACACAGTATGTCAATGGATCATCTAAATATTACGGACTTAAAAGTTTTTTACTACGCCATAAAACATCAACGATAACAACCGAGTATTATGATCGACCGAGTGTGACTTCACTCTGACTAGATATTCGCGAGGTTTATAGATGACAAATCAAATAAAAAGAAACATTTTGCGATTAATTAAATGACAGGGGATTGACAATTACAGCTGATTAAAGATTTGTTAAGGCCTGTATTGATCCGAATACTTCTACCGGAATTCGGATTCTTAATTGGTCAATTTTTGTGACGTAAAGTACGTTCAAATCTTTATATCTGATTAAGCGTAGGGACATAATTTGTCTGCCAAGAAAATAAGATTGGATTATTCGTCGTGCAAGAACCACACGCCTGTGTTAACCGTTAAAGGCAAAACGGAAATAATTCACAGAGAAGAAATCGAACTACAAAAGTTTCATCCGCGTCTAGAAGGAAAAATAGTGGATTTATAAGCCCCGGGATGTTTTATACGAAGTCGTTTGGTACATGCTAGTGATGAAATAAGTGTTCTGGGTTATATCAGAAGATAATAAAAGGTTTGGGAGCTGCATTGTAAGATTTTTTCTCAATTGGAACTTAATAGTTTAATCAACGTTGACGTGTTCACACTAGATAGCCTTTCAATTCATCGTGTCAAGGGACTTGTTTTGAAAGTGATATATTTTTAGACAAAATAGCGCTAAGAATTTATTATTGGAGTCGAATAGCTTCAAATTTCAAGTGTTCTGTAAGTGGTTGCAGTCTTTACAGGAGCAAAGAAAAGAATTTCCGATCTATTGTAGCAATCAATGCCACGGGACGTCTCTAACCAAAAGAGAAGAAGAACCAGTGAATTGAATACACCACAGAGAGTAAGGTTTTTTTTTCATTCCATTCCTAAAGTTGAGTCGATTTAGACCTATACATCCACAGAAATCTTTGAATGGGAAAGTGACAAACATTTATTATTCATACTTGAGGAATATGAAGAAATTAATAAAACGATTTCAACAATAGTGAACAACACGACTGGGAGTGAAGTGTTTAATTAAATATTCGATTTCCACACGAGATATCGCTAAACACTGTGGGAAGTTAAATTTATTATACTGTCAGACCGAGCTATATATATGTAAATTCGGAGAACTGTTTATGCGAGAGAGTCGGCTGAAATGGAATTATGATATTCGCCATATCTGACCCGAAAGTTTGATATTTTGTGCAAGGAATTACCCTACGTGAATTTTTTTTGAAGTTCAACGATCAAGTTCTAAAAATGGAGTGGAAATTTAGATATTTGTTTACCTTATGTTTCATTATGGGGTTTCAAATACATATGCCAGTGACCATGTTTCCCGCTAATGGCGATGGAACAAACGAAGATCATCCTGATACTGAGGACGGACTTGGTATTTATTCAATGGATGTACATTTTGTTGATAGTAAATCCAAACCATTGATGTTTAATGAAAAACTTGACAAAGACCACCATGCTGGTGAATTCATTAAATCAAATGATATTGAAAGCAAGCAAGACTCACATTCTGGTGCGAGCGGCTTAGAATCTATTCCAAAAGAGAATTTGAATACTGAGGTTAATCAAGCGATCAGGACAGACTTTAGTGATTTCAATATCGGTGTTAAGCTAAACGGATTAGAGAGGGAATCAGGTACATATTATTCTAAAACGTCACAATCTGTAACAAATCGCCTTCCACAGGATTTGCGTAATAACAAACTCGAGCAACTTGAACGAAGACTGGCGAACTTGTCAACAAACATGTTAACAATAAGGAAAGTTTTACCTGGCAACAATAGAACAGCAGTTGTCAATGGAGTGGAGATGAACGCTGATGAAATTGATAACAATAACAATGACACTCAGATGAAATCTAAACTTGTCTCAGGTACACAAACTTCAAAAATTGACACCACGAAAGATACATTACACGGAAGAAATGAAAATATTGTTAAAGGTGTGTTGTGGTCAAATGACTTGGTAAATAAATGCCCCGGAGGTTTCAAAGTAAGCGAAATCGATGCATGGAAACACAAACTGAATAATGTATCTGTGGTGAAAATTGAGACTGGGTGTGGCAGCATGCAAAATAGATTAATTACATTTAGTGATAGAACAAAAGCATGCGTAAGATATAGACTCAATTCAGACCAAATGCAAGGAGATATATACTCATTCTATCTCGGTAAACTGTTAGGTATGAACTATACCCCACCCTCAACATTACAAATGTTAGATAATAAAAAACTATGGCGGAATGTAATGGGTGACATTGATTCGGCCAAATGGTCAGGCGACAAACCCTTAATAGTGTCTAAATGGGAAGATTCCCTCGAGCCCGTTTTTATGCCGGATAAATTAAAAGACATGAAACGGATACTACACCAAGAAAATTACCAGTTATATGATATAGCCTCTGGCGATCTGTGTGATCTAGTCCAATGGTCAGATTTAATTGTGTTTGATTATATATCCGCCAATTTAGATAGGGTAGTTAATAACATGTTTAATTTGCAATGGAATCGTAAAATGTTCGAAAAGCCTATTCATAATCTTGAGAGATCAAAAAAGACCGGACAATTGGTATTTTTGGACAATGAATCCGGGCTATTTCACGGGTATAGACTTTTAGATTCGTATGAAAGCTATCATAAGAAATTATTAGACAGTATTTGTATATTTAAACCATCAACCGTGGAAGCAGTTAAACAACTTTATGTCAATGGTAATGCTGGAGAACTTTTGCAGGGTATTTATGAAACAAACGAACCATACCATGGTCATTTACCAAGAATGTCAAAACAAACTATGAAAATATTACAAACTAGAGTTAATAATGTTTATAAACAGATGGAACTATGTGAACATATACGATGAAATAAATGGGATTTTAATTGAAGAAAAATGTCATTTTTTGTCCTACATCAACTCTATCAAATGGCTTGGCCATTTCCATTGTGTTAACTCCCACCAGACCCATAATCACATCATGAAATAATTGTCAAGAAGCCGTCGAGTAGAACTAATGTCTCGACCAACGTCCACCGCAGGAAATTCAAGTCAGGAAATTCCATTTTTTTCAATATATTTGATGGGGATTTCTGATGAGACCAAAATAGAATGGTTGATCTCACTGGCCATTGTCATCCTGTGACATTAAGACAACTTTATAGGGACGAAACCCACGCTATGAGGTAAGGTGATACTCCAGTCAATATTTCAGGATTATTTTGAACATTTTATACGCTATAGTAGGATGATAAAACTAGCTTTTCTAGGATAACTGACATCTTAAAATAATCAGATGTAAGTCCATTGTTTATGAAAGACAAAGAAGTTATTTAAGTAATCTTGAACAGTGTATTTGTTACCTATGACACGTCAATGAATTGCTGTATACCAGAGATTACCATCGTTATATAAGTAGACTAAATACTGAGGTGTTCAAGAATTGATGAATGTGTGTTTTGTGGCTGAAATGTCTTTAACTGATTTAAACAATCATTTGGCATACCTTCTTGAATACCTGATTATCTTGACGATTCATGATCAAGTCTTTCTTTTATCTAGTAAATACTTTAATATATTTAGATATTTATATAGATAAACAAAATTTATTCAATTGTTATAAAACAAGAAATAAGTAATTATTTAACTAAGATAATTAGAAATGTAAAAAATAGCCAAAGAAATAAGCATGCAATAAAACAATCAGTAAAACAAAAATATCAAATACAGTACAGTTAAATAATAAAATGTGGTAGACAAATATGGAAAGATAATAAAATAAATAAGAGGATATTCAAAATAAGAAGCACTATAGATAGGATAAATATAATGATCATGACACTAAAGCTACGAAACTGAGAAAATATTTAAAAAAAAAACAGTATAAAATCAAGCAAAAATTGATATATCAGAAGTTAACATTAACGTAACATTTGTGGCTTATTTTTTATTCTAAGTATAAGCGCATTATAGTCAATAAGATTTATATTCCAAAGTACATAATCCAATTACGAGTTATGATAGGGTAATACCTACTTACAAAAATCTTTTTTTGAATGTATATGAGAAGAGCGTTATGTTAACATGTATCTATCTACCTTAATGTACTTAATGTATGGATTGAATTAATTTATGGTAACTTACGCAGACGTTCGGCTAAAGGGGTCTAGCTTTGAGTTCGTTTATTAATTGAAAACTTGATTACAATCTAGAGAAAAAATAGGCCTTTTTTTAGAACGTGCTATATTAAAATTATGTGTTCTGTAATAAAGTTCTTGTTTATATTTGCATCAAACATATTTCATACAGTGAAATATATGATGTATTTCATGAGTTAATTGGCCAATTAAATAATTAATCTCAATTCTTCATTAATGACTCACTTGGAAAAGAATAAGTACTACAGCAAGACCTCAAATAACGACCACCTCGGTATCACGACTACCTTGTTATAACGACCATTTATCTTCGGATCGGCTTTCAATAACTCCCCTATAATTCAACTTGATAATGAGACCACCTCCTTATTACGACTAATTTTTCGGGTCTTGAAGGTAGTCTTATAATCGAGGTTATACTGTGTATGTTATTCACATTTTACGTCTTGTTTTCTGGCACAAACAGATCAGGATGTGTAGTGTTGTATACAAAATTGTGACAAGTAATTGTAACATATAATTGAATTTAATATTTTCATTACAAAGAATTTTCATAGAAGTGAAAGCACACTAAGTAAAAATTAAAACGCAAAAAACCCGACTCAAAAGGTTGGCAATGCGGCTTGAAGCGCATAAATATTTCTGTTTGTCTACCGAATAAGTACAGTGTATATGTTTATCTGCGTTAATGTACAATACATAACGATCTATAATGCATTATGATGTTGAAATACTTCAGAAGATGCGCCTTTCCGTTTGAAGCTAAAAATGAATGGCTGTTTTGTACCTGTATTTAAGGGCTGCAGCTGTTGATTGTGTTGTGGCTGTTCGCTTAACTATGAAAAAATAGCTACTTCATTTTACTTTCAACAAATTAATGACTACACCAAACAGACTCTCTCTTGTGAAAACTTTAATCGAGAAATTGTATACTTACTGTTTAAAGCTTTATAACATCAGTTCAACCGTCAGAACAATATCGTTTCAAGTTTCAATATGAGGTCTGAACCAAAAAAAAAAAAAAAAAAAAAAAAAAAAGAACAGACAAAATAGTTTACGGCAACTTAACCAAGAAAACAATCTATTATTATTGAAGAAAAATACAAACCACTTTGTCTGGTTGCATTTTTGTTTCATGATCGTTATGATAAAATTTACGTATTGAATTTTGTTCTAAATTGTACCGATGTTTAATTTCCGGTCTTTTTGCAGCGCACGTGTAGAATTATTGATTTTTAAACAGATTGCTTTCAAGCATCTTAGGTCCTTCTTTTGCTCATTAAAAATACGAGTATTGTGTCTTTGACACATAGTATATTATTACATTCGTACATACAGTAAAACCTCAATTTACGACCATCTCAATATAACGACCACCTCATTAGAGCGACCACTTAATTTATAACGACCAGTTTTCTATATTTCTTCCAGATTTTAACTCAATAATCAGACCACCTTGATATTAAGACCGCTCTTTTCATATCCAAATGGTGGAGATTTTACTGCACATCCATTGTGTATTTTTGTATTCATTGAATCCAAAATTTCAAATTAGAATTGAATTTTAACGGAAACAAGAAAACTGATCTAGAAATACGATTTTGTTTGATTAGATTCATTTATAGTTTGTAAGGGTATTTGAAGTAGTACAGAAATATCCGATCTGAAAATTCTATACATTGTTTAAGACACGTATTATATGTTACCCAATTATAATACAGTTCAATAACAAAAATATATGGTTTAGGCAAGGATATAATTATATTATTAGCGTATGATTCAGAGTGTTTTATTTTTCAATTCAAACATAATTCAAATAACGGAATTTAATACGTAAAAAGTACGCAGTCATATTCAGGTGTGGGTATCGTTGCGAAATCCCCGAGTGTTGTCACTTTAATTCTCCATTCTCTGTTAAAATATTCTCTTCATCTCATCTCGATGTAAAACGTGACGATTTGAAATTAAATCTTGCAGAAAATATTTAGTGAAACTAACAATTACACGTTAATAAATTTTCTTTGCTTGAATGCTGAAAAAATATAATAGTACGGTATCAAGGCTGGGTGTGTGGGTTCATAACATGATGAATGCCCGTTTGACCAAAGGTTTTGCGTACATAAATATTGTCCTTTGTTCATTTGTTATGTATATTACCAAACAATATAGTATTCAAATTTTTTTTACCGCTTACATGAACTCTAAGAAAATAACAATATGATATATATTGAGTTTATAAAAATAAGTTTCATATTTGAAGAAAGAAACACTTGGTGTTATTTGAAGCAGGGAAAAAATAAATGCCAACAAAAGAAGTGCGAAGTTTGTATTAAAGTTCAGTTTAGCCGTCATGAAACTCGATCATGAACGCTATATGAAACACTAAATTCGAAACCTGTATTCAATGAAAGGGTGATATCATTAATTAAAAAAACGAATGAAATATCACAATGTCTAATGTATGACTGACACACCTGTAGAACACAAAAATTAAATATCTACGTGTGAATAAGTATGTATTCTCACATATATATTTGTCGGTCAGTTGATAGACAAAATCAAACATAAATGGATATGATAAATACCTTTATCGATGCAATATGACAGCCTAGTGAGATGATGTTGTCACATTCTGTAATACGAGATCAGTAAATGGATAATTTCATATAATGTTGACCAATTGTTAGCATGAATCACCTGTCACATAAAATGACATTACTTGCTGCACAATGATACGTTTATTGTGCTGAAACATGAAGTTTATATTGCGCATAGCTCGGTCAACACTGCGAATGTCTAACCCGGACTATCGTTACAACACAACTACATATATCAAATAACATCACTTTAAGCTATAACTTTTATTATGTCACATAAATTTCAAAAATGACTTTTGAGGACAAAGCGCTAACCCTAAAACATTCTAGACCGTATCAAGTTTTTTTTCATATTTTTTTTTATATTTCTATCCGTAGTCTCAACTTAACTAGATATATTCACAACACTCCGATGTCCTCACATTAAGTGCAAACGGCGTATTCTTCTGATGTAATGTTTTACAGTGGTATCTAAATCAGTTTTTAAAGTATACTATTTGTCATAAAACGTACACAAAGTCAGATAGGTTCTCATTAACATCAATATGAAAAGTGTCTGGTTTCTTCTCCTGTAATTAAACAGATAACAATTTTTAATTACATTTGGAAGTTTTTGATTGTAACATCACTAAGTTAATCTGAGAGGCATCGGGCTTCAGATAAAAATGTGAGCTTTGCTGTAAGTATGCCTCCTTATATGCCGTGACATTTAACGTCAGAGTGTTAAATGTAGAGGTTATATTTGGATAAGCTGACATCTTTCAGTCAACCAAATATTTTTTCTCTTATTTCAGTTTGGACAGTAAATAAGATGCTCGGCGGATCGACACAAGATACGAAATGGACGGATATGATGCCTGAACAACGAACAAACAGTCGACAAACAACACCGTGACATAATAATCATCTGTCTGTCAACATAGATGTCATTTATAAAAAATATGTGATAAACCTTGTGATATAAATATGTGACAAACAGCACGGCGTGTTATGTATCATGGTGATAGGTACAGGCTGTGATCAAATGTTTGCGATTTAACTTCCGGTTCCAGTCGGTGTACAATGCACACAGTGAATCTTATTTACGACATTACCGCGTTCATAAACTTATGACTGTCTTATTTATGTTCTAAACGAAAGGTAAACACGTAGTTTTACACGTAAAGTAACATGTTGCAAACATTGTATTTACGAAAACGAAAATTAATTATCAGGTCAAAATATCCAAAAATTGATTTATCAATGAAAGAACGCTAAATTATTTATTGTGTATTCTTATTGTATTTTTCATTTGGCGCCCAGATTAATTCGACATTGTACATTTCACCACATGGGTCGTATGTTATATTTGTGTCCCATCAGACAATTTTGAATGTTTCATACGCGTTTATGATCATTCTAAATGATTTATGTCATGTTTATACTTTGATGCATTGAGGTACATGCAATTAAATTATTTGTTGTTATTTATTTACATCAACTCAGGATAATTAAACATTAAATCAAGTTAAAACAATGTGTCCCTTATTACTCTTTTATCTTACCCTGTTTTATCAGATTAGTTCGGCCCAGAGTGGATCCATCTCGCCTTATTTTGCTTGGTTTTTTCAAATCAATCAGAAAATTGTAACAAACTAAGACTGGTAGTAATGGTTAGTCGACATTTTATGGTTAAGCCCCCATTATGTTATATCCGAAAATGAGGTTCTCCACTTATATGTTCTATATAGTATTTATACACGGCGTTTAACAGTTTTAAAACTATTCCACATACTGTTACTAGTTCCGTTCTGTTCTGTTCTCTTCTTTATCACGAAAAGGTTGAAAAAAATGACTCGCATACAGAAATATTTCAATCATCATTATTTCATGATTGCATTTCAAATATACTATTATATAAGTTAATGCATAGTCAAGTATAGTTGGTCGTAAATATACGACTATACTTAATACACCGTACATTAAATAATGGCCGCTTTTAAACTATCAAGAAAAACATGGGCATTTTTTTACTCATGAGCATCTCACACCAAAACAATGATATCTCTTCATGGTACCTAGCTCCAAAGTTCTAATTCAGTCTAAGCTCTCAATGTTAATTTTTATGTATTTGTGCCGAAGTAGTGTAAGCGGTTATTTTGGTTACATGTTCTTTGTGATTTGTTGTCTACCTATGCGTACGTGCAAAATTAGGACACAAAATAATCTGAATAATATTCAATCTCAAATCCAGAGGAAACTGGACTACAAAGAAAGCACAGACTCTAATTTAGAGCATCATATTCTTCAACTCTTAAATCCTCAGCATCGTAAGTGGAAAAGTTGAAAATAAAATAGTCTTGCCACTTGGGACCGGTTCGCCGCCAGCGCAACGACATTTCATATGTACACAGAGAGGTATTTGTCAAGCACACGTACATGTTTATCAAACGAACTTTTCCGTTTTATTTGTTTTATCACGTGATCATTGATTGATCTTACATTAAAACGTATCGAATCGTGAGACTTACATGTAAAGAATGTTGATTTTAATGAAGACGTATTGACGTGTTTTACACTAAAACTATACACAACAAGGTAAAAAACATCGATCGTGGAGAGACGAGAGCTCCAACAAGCACAGCTGTAATGTTTTTTCACCATACAAGGCTCGTAGTTTTATGTTTTCGATCAATCTTCATTTTATATTGCTTAAATTTCCCCCGGTTAAACAAAAAGAGAAAACACACATGGTACATGAGGATTTTTTGAAGCTGTGGTCAGGGATTTGGGCACCTGTTGTTGGCCACACCTTTAATGTGACGTATACAAAATTATTTTGAAAATGTTCGTAAACAATAATTTATCCAATTTTGTTGCTGGCCACACCTTTAAAGTGAGGTATACAGAGTTATGTTGAAAATGTTAGTTAACATATAAATTATCTAAATTTGTTGCTAGCCACACCTTTAAAGTGAGGTACACAATGTTATGTTGAAAATGTAAACTATAGTAAACTATAATTTACACAATTTTGTCTTATTTTAATTTCTAAATAATGTGGACTTTTAATAAAGAATGACTAAATGATGAAGATACTTATTCAAATACAGTGAAACGTGGTTGCTGACTCTCTACGATTATCATGTAAGCGGACAGATGGCCGAAAATATCCACAGAACAGATATTTGTGGTTTTTATCCTAATGACAAATACACTTCGATATTTTTACTGTACCTCTCCATTTAAACATTATTTATACACAGGATGGATAATCATGAACGAACATGGGATACTTTACTTTCTCAATGTTTAACTTATGCATGATGAATACACGTGCACGAATACTCGTGCACAAAGATGGTGGGTGAGCAACTAATTTAGCTAACATTGATCGATAATGTGAATGCCATAAATAGAACCAGCATAAATAATTCAGGTTTTTATCTTTACATACATGTACAAAAATACAGTTATGGTAGTTGACAAATGAGATAAGACATGTAATGGTTGGGTAAGTTGTTTGAAAAATTCTGACTTATTAGACAAAAATGTATCACATCTGTTGCTCTGGTTACAAAATTTTGTTTTGTCAGCGATTTTTTTGGTATTTTAGATGTTTAATAAATACCTTTTTTATAATCAAATAAAACGTCATTACAAATGTCTGTTACTACGTCAACAACTTAACCATTTAAAGTTGAATGTACCATAATGTCCAAATTTTATGACCATAATTAAATTTCTCAGATTTAATTTACCAAACTAAAACTTTCAGCAAAATGCAATATCGCGGTACATCATGTAAGACCAACCTTTCTTCATAAGCGAACCAGAAAAATATGTAATGAAATTTGAACTTGAAATCTATCCAAACATTTGTCAGACAAGTGTAATTTATGTTTCAATTTAAATGACACATGTTTCAGTAATTGATTACAACGAAGTTATTTATATGAATACTTTCGCGTGGCATTTTATAATATTTGCGTGTATAATTCGCTTGGTATGTATTTTGTTATACAGAGAAATTCACTACTGTAATTTTTGCGTACCAGTGAATCAGTTAAAATGTTAGAATGACCAGTGGTCCGGTGTATAGTCCGTCGGTATTTATTTTTCAAATGTATGTTAGTCTCAATCATACTTGTTTGAGACATCATAACGTTCTGAAACATTCCTGTATGGGGGTGAGGAGGCGATAAGTTATTTTTTGTGTGTGTGTGGGATGGCGATATGTTATTTTTTGGGAGGACGATATACAATTGGGGAGGGGGGTAATATATTATTTTATTATTTTTTTGGGGGCGGGGGGGCGATATGTTATTTTCTTTATACAACAACAACAACAACCAACAACAACAACAACAACCAACAACAACAACAAATACAGTATCATAAGGGGTTAAAACGGTTAAAAGAGAACATCCCACCGACTGAACTGCAAAAGAATGTGCGTGTTATTTGTAAATCTGCATTTTTCCAGAAACATAAATACAGTGATAAATTTACAAAACAATCTTGGATGTACACATAGTACTTTAAAAATGTCTCATTTTTATACAAACTTTAAACATCAACAGATGTCTGTTGGTATTTTATGGTGTATTAATATTATATACAATGAGCTCATCATACCACATGCACTGTTTATTAAAAAATATCTCTCAGATGCGTAAGCTTGAACTTCATACCGATGGGAAAATTAACAAAAAGATTTCTGGCCTTAATCATTATTTGATTGAGACTTAATGCATTAAATTGTGAGTAACGAATGACGTCACGTGTCATGATGTTTGTCCAAGTTAATCAGACACCTGTGAACATTTAATACAATGTTATGAAACATTCACACAACATAACTTAATACTCACGGACAATAAATTATTCATTTGTCATAATACAAAAATCCCTAAATCATGTAAAACTCTTTGATTGTGTTATATAAATGTGTTTTAATAGGACATTTTCCTTTATTAATGTATGCCTACGACAGATATCGACGACTATTAATCATTTTTGGTAAAACGCAATCAAAGCGGTACGACTCGATTCATTATCAGTTAGAATTTTAACCGATGGATGTGTTTTGATTTGTAGATGATATAATGCTAGTTTTTTGTTCATGATAAATGCGAAGTATAACTCACTGGGGGTGAGATAATGTATTGGAATCCAATAGCAAATATGTCTCGTCATTGTGCAGATGTGAATCATTCCGCAATTTATCAAACTTTTAATCGACCGCACCATTACCGGAAGTCCATGCATTTCATTCTTATGACAGGACCGCTGTCGGAAGATAAACACTCTGATATAGTTAACATGTTACATGTTCGTTTATCGACAGTGTGGTCCTTAAGATCTCTGTGGGACGAGGCTTTGGGTAAGAAATGTAGAAATAAAGTTGAAAATACGGATATTAGTACAATATCAATCTGAAAAGGGGGACTGAAGTGTTTTGTAAATCACTACGTAAGACCGTACACAATAGAAGCCAGTGATGACTCATTCACATTTCTAAAATCTTGAAAATATCACAAATAGAAAAAATGCGACCTTACATGTGAAAATAATGCGAGGAGGGGCAAATTAATTTGATGTAAAATCAACTAGGGGACACCCTATCTTCGCGCTTCGTTTCGAACACCGTTGTTCCACCGTCAATACAACCACTCGGTCTGTGTTTGCACACTTAGGCTAAAACCATGTAGATAGTCTTTATACAGTTTTACAATTGATTTAAAATCCACCGTTTGTGATTGAATCATCCAATTAAGTTTTCCGCTCTGATAAAGTGTATCGCTGTTGGTCAAACGGTCCCTTGTTTGAAACTCGATGAAGACAAATACATGTATATCATATTTGACAATATGACTGGGGTACATTCCACTTAACACTAGTGGTCTTCCAGGGGTAATTTCAGATCACTTCAGTTGAAAAGAAAGTGTAATTCGGCTAAAGATGGTGGTGGTGGGTAAGCCACGGTTGATTAATCAGGGGCACTAGTTATACAAAATGTCCACTGTACACAACTGAAGTTTGTTCTGTTGGCAGACAGCGTAAAAGCCACAACAAACAAATAAACAAACCTCACGAAGCTTACATTCAGATTCATCTTGACATAAACCTGCCATGAAAACCACTCGAGAATATGATTTTAATGTTTACGTACATGCCCCTTTCTGCAACAACTGACAGCTGAGAGGTTCCTTTAGTACCGGAATGAATTGGTGCGCAATTTAGCTATTAAATAGTTTCAAATTTTAGTTTTTTATATATGAGTTAACTTAGAATATTCTCATAAATTATTTACATGCCACTCGTGGTGTGCAATTAACATAATTGCCATCTCGAGTGTTATTATAGAAACATAAGTAAATGCTTTCATCGCAAGTTAGTCATTTCTGCCTCCTTCGTCTGGTAACTCTCAAGAAGAATTCATATTCTTACATCGTTCATTCAACAAGCCTCTGAGTTAATAGCGTTTTAAATCATTTGTATAAATCAGATCCATCTTTTGTATTTACGTATCTGCTTCTCTTCGTAAATGATTCAATTTTGCAAACTAATTTAAATATTAATTCATATCTACGGTTAATGTGCAATTTATGCTGAGTACTAATTAAATACACATACGTATGACAGTATATTGTGTTATTTCGTATAATATTATTACAATAATGGTGATTCTATCATTTTGCGTAATCAACTCATAATTGCTCCTTAACAAGATTCATGCATATCTCATCGTCGCATTAATTGTGCCTCGTTTAGTCTCATTGAAAGAGAGAGAAGTTTGCTTTTTTGGCATTTTTACCACTACCATTAAAATCATATGCAGAATATGATTAACAATTATAGGGCTCTTATGAAACCAGTTGGGAATAAGAATTGCAAACGCATAAAATACAAGTATTCAATTAAAATATCATTTATTCATTATGTGTATTTTCAGATGCGCACTAAAACATAATTGCTGTAAATACACAGAAACAATATGTGTATGTTCTTTAAGATTATAGACTTAGCAATAATAATCGACTCGTCACATGAAACATGGATACTGCTAATTAAATAAATTTCGCCAAAATATTGATAGTTTATGAAACGATGAGTTATAAGACATTACAGGCTTATCACCGCTTCACAGAGAAAAGTAAAAATAGTCAGACCTGGCTTAACAAACACCTGTTAAGACCGGTAGGCTGTAAATAACGGTTGCCGGTAAATGACTTTCGTCTGTAAATTGAGCTCGTCTGAAAACAACGTTCGACGGTGTATTATAGTCGTCAGTAAATAACGGTCGTCTGTAAACAGAGGTCCTCCGCATACAGAGATCGTCTGTAAACAACGTTCGACGGTGTATTATAGTCGACGGTGTATTATAGTCGTCAGTAAATAACGGTCGTCCGTAAACAGAGGTCCTCCGCAAACAGAGATCGTCTGTAAACAAAGGTCGTCTGTGCAAACATTCGTTTGTAAACAATGGTCGCCTGTGAATTACGGTCGTCTGTAAACAGAGGTCGTCTCTGAACAACGGTGGTCTGTAAACATAGGTGGTCTGTAAACAGAGGTCGTCCGTTAACAGAGGTCGTTTATGAACAGCGGTGGTCTGTAAACTGAGGTCGTCTGTGGACAACGGTGGTCTGTAAACTGACGTTGTCTGTAAACTGGTCGTCTGTGAACAGAGGTCGTCCTTAAACAGAGGTCGTCTGTGAACAATGATCGTCTTTAAACTGAGGTCGTCCGTAAACAGAGGTCGTCCGTAAACTGAGGTCGTCTGTAAACTGAAGTCGTCTGCGAACAACGGTCTTCCGTAAACAATGGTTGCTAGTCTGTTCATGTTTAATGAAATTATTGACACAATAAGCATCTAAATAAACGTCAGCTGTGTATAAAAGCCACATTTCTACTCTCCTCCGGTGGCCTTTGTTCACGGGTTCACTATATAGAAATACGAAGAGAACAGAATTATTGTATTTTTTCACGAAATAGTCGATGTTTACCTTAATCAAGACCTGTCAAAACCAATGTCTGACAAAAGACCAATATCAATTTTAGAGTAAACAATGTACGCGAGAATTGTTGGTGGCGGAGATCGATTTACTTCTTAATATTCCAAAACCCAACACCGCGATGGTTTCATATAAACACCGGCCGTATGTTAATAGAAAATGGTTTCTATTTTATTCAGGAAATTGACAAATCAACAATATCCTGAAAAAGGTTGAGTCTATGTTTACCAACGTATCAAAATATTTGACAAATCTGTCCAATTTTGAATCAATTTGGTAATAAATGAAATTGTGCCGTTTTATTTACTTTTAATTTCACGTTGATTGTAAGTTCGAGTGGCGGTGAATAGAGATACAGAGATAACTATTGACAGTGGATCACTTTGTAAGACCGCCGCCGATTATCATGTTTACAGTATTTTTACGTTGTAGACATAAGGTTTGCTAACCAATTTGGACATTTATATAAAACTTCCCTCTGTCGCTATCACCGGTACATGAACAGACAGAAAAAAGAAATATGGCGATGCACATCTACAAGGTCAGACGGAAAAAGATTTTTTTTTTCGTCAGATTTTTTCTCGAATTAAATTGTTGTTTTTCAAACGACAGACCTTTATCTGATACAATTTAGATGCTTTGTGCAACATTGTTCAGAATGTGTTGAACAACAGTGATGCTTGTGAACAGCGGTCAGCAAAGGGGAGGGGGGAAATACACTGAATACACAGCTGCTTTTATTAAGAATAATAATATTTTAATAATGATATAATTTATTATATCATTGAATATCTCATATGGAGATCTTTATCCAAAGGTGGACGTTGACACATGTTTGACTGTATAAATGCATAATAATTCTAAAAGCAAAACATTTCATTATTTCATAGAAATTGTTAACATTTGATCTTGCACAATTAGTGTACGTAATACGTAATATGTATTACAATGTATACCGTTATGATGTTACGAGGGTTGTTACAGAAGCGATATAATTTCGCTGATATCTATGTTTTAATCCTTTCTACATTTACCTTAGAACAATGTAAAAGATAATTCATGAAGACCCGAAATATTAGTTAATTACATGTATACCTATTTTCACTACATTAAATTTAGTTTAAATCATTATTTTAAATAATTTGTGAATATAACAGTGGGTAACATTCAGACATTCCGTATTGTCTCGAAAAACCTGCTTAAGTATGTATGCATGTGAATATCAATCCCATTAAAATCATATTCATTATTAAAATGCAGTACGTAGTCCCAAGACGAAAATGTTGGGATGTAATTTTCGTATTATTATATGCATTTATGTAAGATAATCATTTCCTTGAAAAGCCGACCGTAAAATTTACACAATCAGTCCACGGATAGTTTTATCGATCTATAAAGAATCAACAAAATAAACGAAGCTGGTAGATTTGAATTTATTTGGATGTACACAAAGGTTATAATGTCGAAATACGTAAACTTAAGCCGAATGGGTCTGGGGCCCGTTTTATAGACACAACGTAGTTAAGATTGCAGTTTTTTTTAACTAAAAATCATCTATTCATTGTATACAAATGTAATTTTGGGATCTTTTGTCAGCTGTGTAAAGTAAATGTATGAAATGTATGCCATTAAAAGGATGTTTAATTAAAAAGAGCTGTCATTCACCTAACCAGTTTTCCTGGACTGTATACTAACCAGTACTAATCTACCATTCCACAAGGAGCCGGCAACTTCTCCACACATGGAGGAAAATCAGATGCGGTCTGATCATTTGTTGATCAGAAATTACGACGAAGTAGGAAAAGATAAGTAGTGGATTGATCTTACTGATTGTATCCCAAGACTCCAGACCTGATATACAGTCAAACCTGTGAACAAAGGCCACCCCTGGGAAGGACAAACCTTTATTAACAGATGGCCTTTATTCGGAGGTCAGTGTTTGTTCTAAATAATCAGTGATGGTTTTCAAAGAATGACATTTATTCCCAGGGTGGTCTTTATTCCGAGGCGACCGCAAACACAGGTTTGATTGTACTAGATATCAATAAATTGATATTTATAAAGTATATCCTAGGACGGATATGTGTGGTAACAATATCTTCACTTCTGAATAATTCGATTTGGCGGCGTGTGTCTTTGGGACGTATTTATATAATTATGTATGCTAAGATTCAGTTCGCTACCTCCCTTCGCGTAATCTAGATTACATTATCTATATCTATGAGACGCGACGTTTTCTACGAATGTGTATCAATGCATTTAAGATACTTTAGACCTAGACAAACCAGTCTGAGAAACTTCTAGTTTTAGTGTTTCTTGTAGACAATGGGCACAGTCTGGGAAGCTGCGTTAATATGCAACACTGACAACTGAACTGGAATAGAACAAAATAAGCTCATTAGATACATAAGTTGCTAATATGATTAAGACAAGAATTACTGCAGGATATTTCTTAGAGATCAGAAGCAAAAAACGTGCGAATTTCAAGGGAGGTAATTACATAAGACATAATTCATAACATTTCGCATTACCTCCCATCCAATGCGTCACAAAACAGTGATATACTGATATATGCTTAATACAATATATTTACAGGGATTTTCTGAGAAGTTTACGGCGTCATGCGACCGCTCCAGTGTTCTAGTGTTCCTTGTGACTTATTAGCGCCCACCCAGGTGCGAGGTTATAAAACTTGAATTGATCTCCCACCTAAGATCTCAATTTTCTTTAGTCAATTGTATATGAGATTATATGACTTCCAGGCTGTATTCTGTATTCATGTAAAATGATCGAAATATTTACTCAGGCGTGCTGCAAATATACATGTTAGTCTGAAACAAGTTGAGAAAGAAAATGAGATTCAAACTTGCAGACAAATCTCAAGATTTTAACCTCTGATCCTGTTTCCTAATACAATTAACGGGCAATTGTTACTGGGGTTTAACGCCGTTTTTCAACAATTTTTCAGTTATGTACGGTGACCGGTTCACCTAACCAGTTCTCCTGGACTGTATACTAACCAGTACTAACTTACTCTTCCACAAGGAGCCGGCAACCTCTCCACCTGTGGAGGAAAATCGACATTTTTGCCAAATTTTCATGGAAGGGTATGACCTGCCGCGACCGCGATAGTTCACGGGCAATTGTCAATTTGAATTCATGATTTACGTGTAGAGGCGGGAAGCACTGACTGTGAATACAATATTGTCAAACAAATTGTCACAAAACATACCCCGTTTTGTTTTGAATTCTCGGAATCCATTTTATATTCTAGTAGTCCTACATCATAGTGCGCGGATTTTATCCCAAGATTACATGTAATTAAACTGGGAAATTTATATTTTTGAGCATTTTGCTAACATACCATTTCAATTAATTTGATACTATTTTGTTTTTATCAATGTAGTTCCGTACCAAATAGTGTTCTGTTTCAACTTGAAATCATGGTACAGTAATACAGGGTTATAATGAACCCCCTCATATAGTGAAGAGTCGAATACAGTGAAGTTTTATTTTTCCCGGCAAAGCCGTTCTGTCTTTCATTGTTATGGACGTCATGGATATTCGAGTCTCCAGGATGTCACTATAACCGTGTTCCACTGTATTTAGTTTCAAAATCCTGTTGTTTGATTACGTCAATGTTGAAACATGACTTAAAATTAGTCTTCTCTGGAAATCTAATCTGAATTGTATGGATTAAATCCAATTCAGACTTGAAATTCATTGCATAGTTTGGGATGATGTGGAATCAATTTACAAATAATTCAGATAATTGAATACATATATTTATGATAATGACACAATGGTATAACTGCGCAGTCATTGATAAAACGCATAATTTGTACATCTACAATTGATGGGTAGAACGATAAAATACTTTTCAAATCCGACCAACCGCCGTGAATAGTTTCTAACACAGAAACTGAAATTAGCTCAGGACTTAGTAGCGTGTGAATTTATCACACCTATGAAAACGTATAGTAACAAGAATGATACACAGATAACTGATTAGCCGTGATGACGTAGCAATCTACCAGAACGCTTGTCTCTCATAGAAAACGAGAAAGTACGCTTAATGTTGTTTTTATATTAATTATCTGACAGATTACCACTCAGCAACGTCTAATTCTGCACCTAACAAGCAGACTTACTGATCAGAATGAAAGAAATCTCAACGCGAAGAGAAAATAACTCTTGTAAATTTCTCTTTCTCGCGGCGGAGTTACCTACCCTTAAAGGTAAAAACGTGATACTAAATTATGGGGAAGTAATCCATGGCCTGACTGTGACGTTTTGATTAGTGATCCGGTAATAATGTATGTTTATATGTGTCAAGCGGTGAGAACATACATAGTCCATTGACTAGTTATGAAGAGCTGTGGGAATATTTCATGCTAAATTAAACACACAGTATATAGATATTAATATTATATACAGAGATAAGATGGTAAATAAGGTTATAGGTCCAGTATCATGTGTTGATAAACTGAGAGATACGTTGTTTTTATATACATACAAAAATGTTACAGACAAATGATTACAATTTACTAAATCTACATTTTTATCCATGCAGTGTTGATAAGCGGAATTTGTCGTTTTCCTTCACCTTTTTAATATATTCTTTATCGAGAACAATATTTATTTCTCAACGAATAAACTAAGTCTCACAGATAACTCGAATGAATATGAACAACACATCGATATAAATTTAAAGACACACGAAACGTGGTCTAGGCAGGAGGTTATAATATCATGTAATTATTTTTCTGCATTATACCTTTCTGCGTAACGCTATTTTGTTGCATACATTTTAGAGAAAAAAAAATGGATTGTTTAACGAATTACGTATGAAACTGCTTCTTTTGTTAGTTGATCTTTGTCAAGATTCAAATCTCTGATCCAGAATGTTTTTAGGCGTAAAGAAAATACTTGCCTAAAGCCCAAACATATTACATAAACTAATCATCCGAGTCAATTACAGCATACATATTAATCAAATCCAGTGACTGTGGAATCTTTCTCGAAATTTCTTTAAAAAATGAAGTAAAAGTCTGTTTCAACTACGTCCATCAGTTTCAATGTTCATCAAGACCTTGGACATTTTCATGCGCCTATCCGACATTTTTTATTCTCATTCTAAGTACTTCATACATAAATTAAACATTACTTGTCCATAACTGTCAAACAAAACAATTAACTTTAGGTGAGTATAGAGGCTGAATCTTCAGTTTTTGAGAACATGAATAATATATATTGTATGTTTACGTAACAGATGTCTGGCACATGTATCCAAAACAAGGACGAGTTATGAAAGTCTGCAAATTTCTGAAAATATCTATCATACCAGAAACACGCGTATGTACTAAATTATTGAATAATATATTTAAGACAGTTTGTTTATAATGTAATTTTCTCAGTGTTTATATAGTATGTTTTTGTGTATTAGTTATATATACAGACATCTTTGAGGTACGTGATTTATGAAAGTTTAAAATAATCTGACTGACTGAGTGTTCACAGGCTGTGGAGGGGTGATTAAAGAAGCATGAAGTGTACCAGGCGGAACGAAAGACATGTATACTGTCTGAGGTACATGTATATGTTGCATACTGTATGAGGTACATGTATACTGTATGAGGTACATGTATACTGTATAAGGTACATGTATACTGCCTGAGGTACATGTATACTGTATGAGGTACATGTATACTGTATGTGGTATATGTTGTATACTGTATGAGGTACATGTATACTGTATGAGGTACATGTATACTGTATGTGGTATATGTTGTATACTGTATGAGGTACATGTATACTGTATGAGGTACATATATACTATCTGAGGTATATGTATACTGCCTGAGGTACATGTATACTGTATGAGGTATATGTATACTGCCTCAGGTACATGTATACTGTATGAGGTACATGTATACTGTATGAGGTACATGTAAAGTGCCTGAGATACATGTATACTGTATGAGGTACATATATACTATCTGAGGTATATGTATACTGTATGAGGTATATGTATACTGTATGAGGTATATGTATACTGTATGAGGTACATGTATACTGTATGGGGTATATGTATACTGTATGGGGTATATGTATACTGTATGAGGTATATGTATACTGTATGAGGTATATGTATACTGTATGAGGTATATGTATACTGTATGAGGTACATGCATACTGTCTGAGGTACATGTATACTGCCTGTGGTATATATATATACTGTCTGAGGTACATTTATACAGTCTGAGGTACATAAATACTGTCTGAGGTTCATGTAGTGACAGACCCTGATATTTTGGTATTTTCTGAATGTACAGTGTTGTACGTTGGTCTGGTCGTACTCATTAGAAATAAAAAAAAATAACTCACAAGACGGTCGGTTAGAAGATTTCGTTACTAGGTTCACCCTGTTTACTGTTTTTGAAATCCAAATATGCGAACTATTTTATTCTACGACAGCAGGTGTATCAGACCGGATTAATTATTAATTTTTTTTAATTAAATGAATATAACTTGCGCATATTTCCCACATGGGAAACCGTATTAATTCAAAACAATGCACTAGGGACGGACATTATTAGTTTGAATTCACTTTTCCAAAAACTCTCCGTGGGAAAATGAACGACTTATTGAAATGCATAAATGATGCCATGTTCCAGATTCTGTTTTTTTAAGTCTGTCATAGAGTTCATACTAAGAACGTTAATATGATTAAACTCAGTCACCGAGACCTTCGGATTTGGCTTTTAGACTGCATCTCCTTTTTTCAATACAGCTTCCTTTCATTCAGCATGTATCTACATACACAGACTGCTGCAGATCTGTATATATACGACTAGTGTTCGTTTGTATGAAAAATTATTGATGGCTTTTCTCCATACACGCCTATTGACGCCCGCATGTTATTTAGTAAAAACAGCTTGTTTAAATACCACGGGACCTTTCTTACATTCATTCCCGGTTTATTCATCATTTCAGGCGTTCAATTATTATTCTAATGTTATTAAAGGATAAAACCTGATCTGTTGCTAATTTGACAGAGGCTGGTTTCAAAAGAAGCACGAGAGGGTACTTAGTACAAGTAATCCGCGCAGAATAGAGCGCCATCTACATTACGGAAACCCCACAGGGAGGGGTAACTCTGATTAGCATTGTATTGTGTGAAAACAAAACCGAAGTGTAAGTTAAGTCGTGATATTTTCACATTTTGTGGGGACCACCGTGTAGCAAGCTTGTATCGATCGATGATTTGTCAATGAGTCAATTAATGTTTATTATTTCTTTGTATCGAATATTTTAACTTGAAAATATCCATACGTTGATTTCAATGTGACGCGTCTAGGCCGCAAGGCATACAAAATTCACACAAGCTACATGTACTACAAGTAACATATCACGTATATGACTAAGAATGATCGACTTTTACTTATGTCACATGCACAACTGTAGAAATAGTTTCTGTTTTGATGCCTGCATGCTAAAATTTAGAATACACCTCAAAAAGCGACTACTTAAATATACAGACGACCTCATTCCTACGACCGCCACTTATTTTGTACTTGTTTTCAATATCTTGCCTATGTTTCAATTTAATAATCGGTCCATATGATGACTGAATGTCTTATTGACAACGGTGGTCGTAACGTACAGCACAGTCAAACCTGTGAACAAAGACCATCCTTATGACAGAAAAAAATGTAGTCTTTATTGACAGATGGCCTTGGTTCGAAGATCAGTTTGTTCTAAATAATCAGTAACGGTTTGTTTAAAGAATGGCCTTTATTCACAGGGTTGGCTTTATTCGGAGGTGGCCGCAAACACAGGTTTGATTGTAGTCGTCTCACGGTACACCCTTTCCCCTAAACTGGTAAGTTTAAAATCCAATTTTTATTGAGCACCGATATTAATACTCACCACGACAATTTAGGGACTTTTTTGTATGTAATTAAATACATGCGCCACTATGTAGGTGGCATTTTATAAGGCTGTACACTTACACATTTATATGTTGATATTCAATGAGTTAAGCAAAGCAAACAAACACTCTCTGGAAAACATACCCCATGAACTCATTCAGTTTTAACGAACCGTGGAATGTTGATCAAAGATTTATAAAAGAGATGTTGTTAGCCCTCATTGGGTAAGTGGTGATGCGAACTATTATATAGTGTCAGAATACTGAAGATTGTGAACCGTGTGATAACGCTATTTGGGTAATTGATTTATACTACACCACTTGCGATAATATGATACAGACTTTTTTCCTGTGAATTCTAGAGTGAAGCCTGATAGAGATCGGTTAAATGTTTCTACGGGCACAAACATTACACGATACGTAATCACTAGTCCCTCACCGCTGTGAGTTCGAATCCCATTCGCGACCAGAAAAAAACATATGTGAGTAAGTCGTTCAGCTAACTTGCGGAAGGTCGGCGGTTCTACCCAGGTGTACGCCTTGGATCTTCCTCTACTGTTAAAGTTGAAAAGGTTGCTAAGTGACCCTAGTTGTTGGTACGACGCTAATCCCCAAAGAAAAAACAACACAAAGGACACAAATGATACCACAAACACGGACGTAGATGGGCTCTATCGTCCAAAATGCAACAACAGCTACATGTATATCAACAACCGCCTCAAAACTGTTTTAAATTGTTAATTATGAAGATAATAATACTTAATTGTAACATATAATGGCGTATGTGTGATTTTACTGCCTGAATGCAACAATTTTATTGTTTTATATGTACCTAGTTATTCTGAAATACCTTGCTGGAGCTGGAGTATTGTTTTATGCTCTAATGAATTAGCGGCAATATCACTATATATATCGCGTATCTTAATTGTTTGAACGTGCAATAAGTTGTAATAATATATCTATGTCACTTCTGGCACTCAAGTTAATAATTTCATTATCCCGCAATTTTCTAATATATTATGTAACGTTTATGAGTAAGATAATATAATTACAGCAGCATTAAAATTATAAGTGGGTATGTTAATTATAACTATTCGACATTACAAAATCTCTGATACAAGAAGTATTGCTTGTTTGCAATATTGTTAGTTCGTATATAATATCTATAGGTAGGCGTGTACAATTGCAATAAAAGGGAAAGAATTGTTTCTCTCAGAAATCAAGACAAATTCCTTCAACAATGATCTAATTTCCCACCGTTACGTTCATCATGTAAGTTTTGATGTAGAAGCACTAAACACTCCAGATAATTATGCTGACTGAAGCCAGAATCGTTTTGTTTACAATTAGATTGACATTAACATCAACTAAAGCCTGTAGAACATCCAATGGAATGTGGACAAACACGACAACAATGTCATGTCGTGGAGTTATATTCTTACAACGGAACGCGTAATATTGGCGCGAATGCTTCGCCTAATTACCAAACATTCGCAGATGTGAGTCTCAGTTTACCATAAGTTCTGGTGATAGGGATTATCTATGAGCAAAACATCAACTTAAAAGCGTATATGTTGTCGTTTACAGACCCCTGGATTGCGTTGCACGTTGCGCACGTGTGTCAGAATGGCTGGAATTTTGTCGCAATCTTGTTAGATTCCTAACTGTCTGTTCGTTTTGGTGCATCCGTTTGATAGTTATCCGAGGATAAGTTCAATGTATTCCCAGTATTACAGTGACTGTTTCATGGTGAGTCACACAGCAACAGTAAGCTTCGTGTAAAAAAGTACAACCTGGCTAACTACTTTAGTAAACTGAATATTCGCTTACAGATCACAATCTGACTCGTAGAAAGTATTTTGTGTCCCCTCGATCAATCGTTCTCTCCTTTACTTTCATTTTGGTTCCCGGTTTACGTGATAATGTCTTGGTGTTATTCTGGAAGGTGTGGTCATACCATTACCACTTATGCTAATTATCCATTGCAGGTGAATGTTTTGGTCTATTTGTTCTTCCTAATCCTAGGCTAGTGTTCTTCTCTTTACGTTTTGTGATGAGACCAGAACAAAGTTTACACAGTTAATGAATAATGTGTGGCGATCGTGATATTCAGATATCAGAAATTTTGTTGTTGTTTTTTTGTCTAAAGTTGTATGTAAGAATTTTTTTCAAAATCAAATTCTACGAAATGAAGTCGTTTGTTTATACATGTGTTTGTTTGTTTGTTTGTCTGTATGTGACTTATTGCCGTTTTTCAACATTTTTTCCGTCATTCGGTTCACCTAACCAGTTTTCCTGCACTGTATACTAACTAGTACTAACTTACCCTTCCACAAGCCGGCAACTTCTCCACATATGAAGGAAAATCGACATTTTTGTCAAATTTTCATGGAAGGGTATGACCTGCCGCGATCGGGAATCGAACCCGGATCTCCGGGTTGCAAGTCCAGCACACTAACCACTGGCCCACAGCCGCGGCTTTATACATGAGTAATACAGTCAATTTATATTGCGTGTTCATTCTTTCGGGCAAATTTGCGTTTGAGTGTAAGAACAATTAAAATAAATGCGTGCTGATATGATAAAGTAGTTTAATTCTCTTCAGATTTATGACTCAAATGTTTATTCGTGAGGTTCCCAATGAGAAGGTGCAAATCCCGAGTCACCAAAGGCGTGAGACAGAATACAACTGTAGAGTTAAGTTTAATGGAAAATTAGTTGTTACTGCACGCTGTATAGAAAACAAAGAGTTGATACTGCAATTTTATTTACAAAAAAGCTTGAGAATATGAAATTACACAGTGTGGTATCTAGTGTTCATCAACGATAACATCCCAGCTCGCCATGACACGTTCTATGTCTATAGTCTTAATTATTTTATCGCAATAAAATTGCAGTGTTTTTAAACACATTAATTTTCAATTAAGTCTTTTATGTGTTTCATAACACTAACATAATTGAATAGAGCAAATTTTGTTAAATTTTACAACTAAAATCCACTTCGGTCTTTATTAAATTATGGAATATATCATTCCTCAAATGAATTTAAATGTCACAGGCTTCAAGGAACGTAAACTTAATGAAATAAGCTCAAATTACTTTTATTTAACAAACACTTAATGCTTTTAAACATTGAATCAAGTTTTACAAGAGTCGTATTTCTGTGAATGGTAAGCTGTTGTAAGAATTAATTTTTTAAGTATCAGGTATGATAAATGATTACTTTGCCGTATTTTTGGAATTATCTCCCATCTAAACGACCATAGGTCGACTATTTTGCATTCATATATTTGAATAGCAGAAATAAAATGGACGATCGTCGTATTGTTGACGTATGTTCGCAATATTTCTTTTGTTGAGTGGGTTAGTCTTGTTTCGCTGAATAAAATCCAAGTGACGAATTATATTAGATGTCGACGCCACATGCGTGCCTATATATGCAAATGAACCGCCCTGTGAAATAGTAGCGGCCATTACTCAAACACAACATGAAACCGTCCTTATGGCATACAGGTGTTTCCTTGGGCTGAATAGTACCATGTAGAACATATTACACAGTACTACCCCGGGGTCTGAATTTTTGCTAGGCTAGGTTGAAACGTTTTGGCATTATAAACATTATTTTGACGATACAATACAATGTTGAGCGTAACACTGCAACATATCTTCACATTACGGCTTTGATATTTAACATGGAAACACGGGCTTCAACTTGTGTCATGTAAATAATGATGTCTTCATTTATCTCCTGAGTTTCGTTCAGTGGCGACATTAACATGTAGGTACGGGCTTTAATAACGTACACGTTAATATCAGATAGCTACAGCGAATCCCTCGCAGTTTCTAGAGAATATTATACGACAGTATATCAAATAAGTACATGTAATTTCTAGTAAAACATGGATCCGTCGCTTAAATCGGGTTCGTATGGTACATTTCGTTACTAATTTATTTACAAGAACTCCACGACCGTTCCAATTTATTATTTTGCCTTTTAAACAATGAAAGAGACAAAAAAAGCACGATTATAAAACACAGTGAACTCTGTGTTTCCAAATTAGCCTACTTACAGTTTCGCTGATTAAATAAAACAAATTGATTTTTGATTGTTTGGTTATTGCACAATTATATCAGTCAGTGTAATAATTATTGGAAATTTAGGTTGTATGTTTCCAACCAATCCTACACAAAGTGATAAATCATTGACGTGCCACGAATTCACCGTGGTCAATATAAGCAATTGATTAATCTGGGTGTCTGGTTAATATTTGTATCCATGCCTGTGAATTTATAAATACGTTTGAACTCCGAATACGATGGATATTTTCAGCTTATTTCATCATTTGTATGTTTTATTAATCTGGATTTAATAGAAGCCCCAATGTTCACCATACTTATGTAGGACAGACTTGGACTAGTGTTCAAAAATGTGCTAATATCAAACAGTTTCCGAGGGAATACGAATTGATATGTGTACCATTATATCCAAAGCTTTTTGATTGGACTGAGACAGCAATCCAAATACTTGCTAGTATACATTTGTATTTGAATTTGTACAATATACATAATAATAGAAGTTTATTGGTTTAATCGGCATACAATGCCATTGACCATAACGAATGTAAGTTAACACATTATATTATACGCGGTGTATTTGATCTTTGTTCGCGATAGAATAACATCATATTAGACAATAGATCCCATAAAAAAGAAGAAAAAAGTGTTTACTTCGGGTATATACGAGTACTTATCACTTGTGAAGAACTTGTGAAAAAATTTTAAATACCGGATCTAATATCAGTACCAAATTAAATACTCCTTATATTTTAAATTTCCCAGAAGTCAATTAAAATTCCTCAAGCTCTTTGATCCAGACAGAAACCAGACATAATGCCTGTACAATAGAGATACATAATATCAAACACTATTACAAAGTATTTTAAATTACAAATATTTACAGCCTTTATTGTCGTTACTTTGTATTCCAAACAATTTACATTTACGCGTATTTGATGGAAAGAAGAAGAAAAATAAATGGCATTAAATCAAAATTGTACGTGAACAAACTGACATTAATACGTTTTCCGCGGATTTGATCGCTTTTTATCAACAAAAACTCGTTTAATATAACAAAATTGATGTATAATATAAGTATAAATTACATTGAAATATTTAATTCTAATTAAAATAAAATTCAAATTACACAATTACTTCACAAGGATGCATGTTTATAAAACTTGTTCGATTAGTATGATAAGGTGGTTTAGAATGTCGATATTTTATGCGTATTGGCACAAGTTTCAAAGACATATGTTTTTCAGGGTATTTATTCTGTAACTTAAATGTTTCGATTAAGTTCGTGCATTCCTGTCTATTTCATGGTATGAAAACATTTATACAGTAAAACCTCCACATTGATACAACCTTCGGGACCCGAAATCGGTCGTTATAATGAATCGGTCTTATTACCAAATTGGATTATATGGGAATTATTAAAAGCCGGTCCAAAAAAATAAGTGGTCGTTATAACAAGGTGGTCGTAATATTGAAGTGGTCGCTATTTGAAGTTTTACTGTATTTACACTGAGCTGTATTTGTAAGTTTACTTATAATCAAAGAATCCTCCGGGAATGGTGGTGTGTTACAAGTGATGTATGACAGAGTATGGGTCTACTGAATCTTAATCTAAGAAAATTAAAGTCATAAAATTTCTGGTGCACCTGATCCCGGATAAAACGGGTTTTCTTTCGCATTTGGACCGAGCTTCTTTCTAGATATAATTCCATGATTTCGGCAAGAGGGGTTAGGAATAAGAGGGGTCGGATAAGGGGTCTGGTTTAGTGGAGCCATTACCTTTTGGGAGGTCCAATTAGAGAGTATCTGATAAGGGGGTCCAAGAATAGAGGGATTCCAATGTATTAACAATTGTCTATTTCAATATATTTACTCCCGTATATATATTTATCTAAGGCGGACGTATCAAAGTAAATATACATTGTATCTAAAATGCGATTGAATAAAGTTGCTACAAAGTAAAAAAAAAACACAAATAATCTTGATAATAATAATAATCCTTGTTTGTGTAAAGGTACCATCTTATTCTAAAATCAAATTACAGAGATGGGTTTTGCTTATTTAAACATTATTCAATCAAGTATAAGAACAAACACAAAGGTGGTAAGTTTATTTGTTATATATTTAACTTTCAAAATATTTAACTATATGGTAAATAAATTTCAAAAACTGTTTCAATAATATCACGAAGTGAGTAAATATTAGTTTTTACAAGTGGCCCCGTGATTTAGACAGTCACAGGATGTAGACATTTTAGAACTGTTTTGTAATATTATAATAAAATGAACAAAAGACAACACATTCGTGTATTTATTCATACAAATATTTTATAAAAGTCAATGCGAAACATTGTTTAAACTTTTCTTGAATGTTTCTCCGCACAATTGTTTCTCTGTATGGTGTACTCCATGTATTTAAAACGAGGCTTCGACCTGACACGCCCATCTACTGTGTACAAACACGGAACAATTAAGAACGGGATGTATTTCGGTTGTTGGTACACATTTCTGTAGACTTACTGTCTAGTTCGTAGTCACTACGTAGTAAAACAGACGTGAAAATTATTTCACGACGACTGGTTATTCTAGGAGTGACGTAACGCCAAGAGGCGCTGCATAAACCTTGATTTTCAAAAAAAAAATGGCACTTTTATCACATCGTCACCATTTGTAACAGCACTGTATGATAGTATTTATGTGAACAAATTATTTGTTATAGTACCAGCCCGATTAGCTCAGTTGGGTGAGCAGGAGGTCGCGGGTTTGAGCCCCGCATCGGGTGCTTTGTCATTTCCTCATTCTATTACACATGATCAAACCCAGTTTCCAGCCATTATCAAATCGTATCACGAAAATGGCATCGCACGCATGGCTTTAGGTCCCTCTTAAGCCACTTTTTCTTCAAATTCACGCTTTAGGATTAGAATTATTAAAACAAATTCAACAAACTGCGTAAGAGACGTTCATATCGGCGAACATTTGTGTCAGGATAAGCCAATTGTTCCGCTTCGAAGTTGATAGAAATTTCATTGCATGCAACAACGAATCTATTTTACGTTTTTATATTTTTTTCATTATCCACGTCATACTATAGTAATTTAATTAAAAGCCTAATATATGGGTCACTGTCTTTAATCACGTTGATCATTGCATTTTTTCGAAAGCAGAATGAACGAATTTGTATAATTAAATTTGGCTTTGCGTTTTGTCTTCTCCCCCTTCATTTGAACATGAAAAACGAGTTCCAAAGAATTAATTATTCTGAAATTGCAACTATTGCCAAACATATAAATGACACTGGAATAATGTATTATCAGAGATGTGGTAATTACATACATATAAATTTACACTCATTTACAGTCACTTTGGCATAGTAAATGTTACCCAGCAACCAAAGAAATTCGGACTTTAAAATTAGCATAGTATTGTCCTTATTTCAAAACTGATCTTGACGTAATCGTCTCAATGTTGAGCATAACGCATGTTTCGTTTTGATAATATTATCATCTAAAGTGTCTATTTCATACTATGTAAGCCAAAATAAATATACCATTCAGTAAAATATTCTCCCTATTGTCGTCAAGGACAATTCCTGCGAACGAACACAAATGCATTTGAGGCACATAACATATATTATGTTTATAAATGTATACATACGTAAATGACGTACCAGAAGTAATGGATTAAATTATTTTTTATAAAATTGTGATTTTATATGTTCAGTCTTAGTACCTACAACACAGACTGAGCCGGACATATTTTGTCTGTATTTATTCTAAAAATGTGTAATTTAGAAGAATGGACTACAGACGTAAGCCATACAAACATGTGTTATTTTCAAAAGGTAATCTTCGTGACAAATGATGATCTATAAGTCTTGTAGAACGTTAGAAGTTAGATCATTGTACTTGTAAACATTTTGAAATTTCCGAAATACTCAAATCGCCTTGTATGAAACCCGTTTGTCTTGTGTCAGCCAATAAAAAGTATCTGTACATGATGTTGTCGTATGGTCTTCCTTTGTCATCTTCGCTCAACTGTTCTGACGTATCTGGACAAAAGATTCTCTTAAAAGTCAGGCCGAGAACCACCAGTTTAATGATCTTTCGTTCTGATTACATCTCACATTTCGTCAGTGGTATCGATTGTTTCGCTGACAGTAAATTGAGCTCCGTTGACGGGTACCAGTCCTTATTCCCGGGTACCAATCACATGCATTAAAAGCAGCAAGCGACCTTTATCTAACTCTCGGAGAAAAATTTATATAAAGCTTGCGGTGAGTGCTTAATGCCGGGTACCAGTTAATTTATTAGAAATGAATCTGTAAGAACGAAATCATAAATTCATGAACGCGGACAATTAGACGTTATACATTGCTTCATCGATCTGGTTTCTGCGCGCAAAAATATCAATGATTTATTAGTTTCTGTCAGGGAAGATTTAGGACTTATTAAATAAGAAATTTGTCTAGAGTTGATGAGTTAGATACAGGGACAATTAACTCCCTGCTTGATCAAAGAAAATCCTCTAGTCCTAAGATTTATGAAGACAAATATAATGAAAGCTATCAACATCATGTTTTCTGCGCACAGAAGTTTATGTTGAAGGGTTTTCTTGAAGACAAAGTGAATTAAATTTGACTGTTACCATGGCAAAGAAAGAAAATTATGATTTTGTTGCATTAAGTAAATACGAAACTTTTCTGTAAATTTATTTGTTAGCTTAAAATGATATGTAAACTTTTGCTCTACCACTAAATATAAGCTAACTTACCTAAAGGAATGAGATACGTGTACATGCACGCGAAATAAAATGATTAGTAATCAAAATAACATTGCGTGACATGAAATCATTGAATTTTAATTCATTACATAATCATGTAACACCCCAGCTAAAATTCCTGACTCGGTAAATGAGAAACAAATAAGGCAGCTGATGGAACTTTGATGAATCTAATTCTGTATCATTACAACATCAACGGCGTAATTATTAATATATTACCGGTTTGTGTGCCAGCGTGTCATGACGAGGAAAAGGTGGACAAATTCCTACAAACACATTTTAAAATCATAAAATAATTTGTGGAGAATTTATCACTTACGAACCTTCCTTTTTACCATCATGAAAAAGCTAGATTAATCCATTGACAAAAAGCTTGTCTAAATTTATTAGAGATAAAACTCTGTTCTCTTTGTTAAATTGTCTTTTATTTTGAGTGGCGCAGACAAAGTTATCAAAGGCAAGCGTTCAGATGAAATAAAATCTCCGCGGCTACAAACGTATTTCAGCCCACAGCGTTCATGTACGCCTCCGAGAAACACAACGGCGCTAGCCAAAACGTAGTAATAAAATCTACAAATTGATATTCATAAAATAGGTGCGACACACAATTGAGCTCATTTTGAAAGCAATTTAGGATCTCTATTCAGGTGATAAAAAATTAATATAGAGATGTCAGCGTCGTCATGTATTGTAATGCATAATTAGAGTCGATGGACAAATGTCCAGAAGGACTCGAGTCTAGCACACGAACAATCGTTCGCTTTCAAAACAAACCTCGTGATTTGAAATATGACTATGACAAACTGTCTGTTTATTAAACGTATAAAATATCTAAATCATCAGGTCTCATATTTACCCTTAACTCCACTAGGATTTCACTCACTCATTCTAGTAGGATGTATTCTCTTTATGAACAGCTTGGTTAAATAAGAGCATGAATATGAAACGCTATCTTGGCAGGTAATTCAGAAAATATGAGAAGGCGTAATTACCGTCAGAAGTTCCGTAACAATTCTAGATATCGCAGACGCTGAGCAAGTCTTCAAAGTCTTCATCACTTGACTGTAAGTTAAGTTTGTGCAATTCATTCTACAGATCAATTCGGGTGAAATGAATTACCTAGGTCGCCCTGAATTGAGTAGCATTGAATTGATATGAATTCTGACCAGACGAATATTTCCTTTAAAAAAAACATTTGCGTGTTTGATTCAGGTTTTACTGATTCGGATTTGACTGTAGCTGGACTCGATTCTCATTGTAAGCAAATCATCTTTTAAACATCACACAAAACACTTGGTTCGACGAGCATGTCAAATCCTAATCCGTTGTCACTGGAATTAATGACAGAATAAAACATGACACTGATTTTGACGGAAGGAAATCAATACAAGAATCCGTGGACACTCGTTGAGTATTTTTTCTGTAATAAACCTGTACGTTTCTTTTCAAATGATATTGAAGAGACTGGAATGAACCCCGGAGCCATATTTTCAGCCGAATATTATACAAACGATGTACTTTGTCCAGCGTATCAAGAAAACCTGTTTTTAAGAATTTTACCCGACATTTTCTGACTTGGATTATTTGATGAAAGAAGGCATTGAGCAAACTTGAACTAGGAAGGTTGAATGCTTGTTAAATGAAATGGCAATTATTAAAGAGAACTTGTATACAAATGCATCGAATGAAAATTAATTATCATCAAATTAAAGTATTAAGTGTTTCATATTTACTCGAACGCCTTCAGGATTTTAATATCAATTTAATAATAATGTTTATTTTCTTCAGCTTCTGTGACTTCCTTTCTGCTGAACTGTCAAATGGCTTTAAAACTCTTTTAAAAGAAAAAAAAATAAAATTAATCAATATAATTATATGTGTTTAACAAAATGTTTACTTTAAGAAATGCAAATAAATACGGGATAAAACGTGTCAAATATAAACTTATTTAAAGCTTTATTTTTTCTGCAGAAAATCAGTGTATAGCTTTTAAAAGTTAACCCCAGCGGCTTATTTGACACATTGAAAAGTGTGCGTCTGATACTTAAGGTCACTACTTACGGACCCTTTTTATCCTAAGATATAATTTAAGGTAACTCTTGTACAAATATTCAAGTGATAGAATTGTAGTTAACCATTTAATGTATAGAGATAATATCACTATAGTAAACGCTACTGAATGTTGAATTTGGCAATAATAAATAAATATGTTTGATTCGTTCAAAAAGAGATAGCATTGTATTCATTGATGTTGAATTTAGCGAATGCTCAAAATCATGTTATTAAAGTTTATTTTAAAATAAAAAAATGATTCTAAAAAATAGACTTTACTAAGCAAGGCTGAAAACGCAATGAGAATGTCGGACGATCCAATTCGTGTTGGTTTTTTATTGAATTATTAACATGAAATATTGCAAATTTTGTTTTCAGGAAATTGTAAAAAAACATTCTGGTATTATGACAGCGCTTACGGAAATTGTGACAAAAACAGCCCTTATAAGATGAGGATTTAAAACCTTGACTTTTGTAACTTTTTGAACTCTCCATGATCACAATAGCTTAACAAACACAGTTTGATTTAGTGACTTCTACAGATAAGATTTGGCTGAAGCTCCTTTGCTCTATATTAATCTTATACAGTAATTTTAATAAAAACACCAAAATTTAGTATATAAATCACAGGTTACTGAACAATAATTTCTACATAGTGACACGGAGATAAACGGGCAATGCCCATAGTATACGAACCCGTGGAGACAAACATTTGAGATAGCATATATTGTATCATAGGTTTTGGAATATGGGTTTTAATAAAAATGAATTACATTATACATGATTTATACGTGTAACCTCCTATTTTCAACAATAGTAATAGAATTACCATAGCTATTTTTATCTGATTTGACTGCATAATTAATACACTGGATACTATTTCAGCTACAACACAATTGAGTCAGAACAAATGTATTGTTCATCCTACACGACACGCCCGTGCTCCTTATACGATTTTAGTTTTTTTTCATTCATTAATTCTTTATTTGGTCAAAACGGCATTACAATGCCTTTGGCCATTTACATACGCTCTACGGCAAAGACCATACAGTATAAATACATGTAAATGTTTGTTTTTGTCTTTATGTGACTTATTGTCACCGGGGCTTAACCCCGTTTTTTAACAATTTTTCAGTTATATACGGCGATCGGTTCACCCAACCAGCTTTCCTGGACTGTGTACTAACCAGTACTAACTTACCCTTCCAGAAGGAGCCGGCAACTTCTCCACATATGCAGGAAAATCGACATTTTGTCAAATTTTCATAGAAGGGGATGACCTGCCGCGACCGGGATTCGAACACGGATCTCCGGGTTACAAGTCCAGTGCACTAACCACTGGACCACGGCCGCGGCCACATGTAAATGTACAACATAAGCAAAGTTCAGCAAAGTGGCACTATGATATACATACATTATTAAGATATAAATTCCAAAAAAAAGAAAAGAAGTTAAGATTTATGCAAGATTATTCTGTTTTTAGAGTGTCAGTGTGAATAGAAAATTTGTTCGTATTTTATAAAAATAATGCTTGAATTTCTTAAAGATGGAAACACGCCATTGACAAGAAAAGAACCAGTACACGCCACCGAACTTGGCACAATTTGTAACAATGTGTGTTTTATTAATTGACGAGTATTTCACCATTTACACTATGGATGTCTTATTTTTTAATTATATTACATTTTTAAGTTGATAAATAGTATCTACTTAAATATATATTTCTATAATGTGTTATATTGTCGTTAAAAGTTCTTGTTAGCGTTGAACATACTTGTTGATTGATTGATTGATTGATTGATTGATTGATTGATTGGTGTTTTACGGTGCTTTTAACACTAACTAGGCTATATTGCACCTAGCAACATACTTGTAAGCTCAGGTAGTCATCAATTATTACCTATTTATTAAATATTTTAATATTTAAAATGATTGTCTGGTAAAAAATCGTAGTTCAACAAAGTCTGTTAATTTTCAAAGTTGGTTAAAAAGCTCATTTCTAAATCTGATGTTAACCACTGGGATATGGAAACACAAATATTTTTATTATCTACATATGATAGTCAAGTAAAAAATAAACTAGTTCATCAGGAATGTAATTCATAAATAGACCGCCTGAACGATTTATTTCTACCACATCACAATAAATAAATAATAATAACTCCTCTATATAAGAGTTTTGAAATATTATTTGAGCTAGTTTCAACAAATTCAGTTTAAATTTAATTAAATTTATCAGGCAACGCACATTTCTGAAGGATTAAAGAATTAATTACAAGAAAGCTGTATCATTCTTTAAAGTCTGCTTTCCATTAATCATGTGCAATAAAACAGCAATGTTTCAACTACATTTTACTGAGAGCTACCAGATTGCTATCTGAGAAGGAGGGCAAGATATTTATTAAGGTTAACTCTGTATAGACAGTTTCATGCCTGCTGTGCTTATCAGCATTATGCATGGCTGTGAAATGAAAAATGCATGTCAGAAGAATTTAAAGTACATGAAAGATACATTAAGCACGATGGAACACAGTATCGGGGCCTGACATGCGGCAACACTTCGCAATTTTGGTGAAGGCAAACATTACTGATATTTTAAAGGAAATTGTACGCTAAGGTGTTCAGTTTTTTTTTCGCTCATTGAATTTCTCGAATTTACTCCGATATTATTTTGTAAGAGAAAATCAGACAGGGCGGTATATGAGAGAAAGTCAATACGCTCTACTTTTCCCAGAAAACATGTGACAAAATCATGCGTGTGGTCGACAAATGGTTTAATTTAGTTTTGAACATAAATAAACATCAAAACGTAAATAAATTTCATCCTAAAACTGATTTTCAGTAAGTTAGCAGAACTCTACCTCATTACAATCCCTAAGTTCACAAAGAGATCTTTGTTTGTTATATTGTACAAAACCAAGACTTGTTATATTATCAAGAAGTTATCAAATATGAACGAAAAGTTCTCACATTTTGTACCATAAATACCTTCAGTGAATGTATAAATATCATGAATTAATTTCCTGCAACCTTATTCCAGTATCCACGATATTCCAACGTCTGGGAAAAAATAGTTCTATGATAATACGTAACAAAGGGGCCTTGGTTTCTGACTAGTAATAGCTAACCCCTCACCGCTGTAAGTTCGAACCCCACCAGGGAAATTTCCTCATGTGAAGAGGCTGTCCAGCTAGCTTCCGGAAGGTCGATGGTTCTACTCTACCCAGTGAAACGTAAAGTAATCTTGTCCATGATAGTAACGTAACTGTAAACAATGCTTAAGAAGCCATTGCCCCAAATCACTGACTCTTGTGTCGGGTTATTCGGTTAGTGATTAAGCTAATGGTGGAAAAATTCAATTTCAGCCATAATAAACGTGTCGGTATGAAGAGTTGTCGTTCTTGCGATTTTGTTACGAGAAAGGTGGTGCCTACCAAGTATGACAACTCTGGATAGAACATGATTGTGGTATACATGTACAGTAAAACCTCATATAGCGACCACCTCAATATTGCCACCACCATGTTAAAAGACCACTTATTTCAGGATCGGCTTCCAATAACTCCTCTATAATTCAACTTGATATTGAAACCACCTCATTATTGCGACTGATTTTTTGGGACCCAAAGATGGTCTCATTATCGAGGTGTAACTGTATATGATTTGAAACTGTTTCCAGTTGTTTGTTACCCACGGCAACCCACATATTGTGACTAAAATACCTTATAAAAATAAAATATTTTATATGCCTCATGCACAATTCTGATTAATTATAGCAATATTATCAGGTAGGCTTGTTTGTAAAATTCTGCATTGTCATTCCATCGATGACAACATGACATGTGCATCTATTTCAGTTCTAATGAAGTATGTTAACAGAATACACGTGGTTGCTAAGAAACGAGCAATATTACTGCTCCACAAGTTGAACATACATACCTGATCAATGATGAAATGTCAAAATATTACTACAATGTATTTCTAAATATTATCAATATAGAATGAGCCAAAATTACAGTGAACATTAGTTCTGGTATAAATTTCACGAGTCATTAAACACAGTACGATCATTTGAACTCCCACATTAAGATTCAGAAAAATAAATTGAATAAAACAGGTCGATTTATCATTAAAATAAACTTATTAAAAGTACAAATGACACATATATTTACTTACATCAAATCAGCGATAACTTAAGCACTTAACGATTGAATTGTTTAGCATTATTTCGTGTGTTTGGGACATGTCTCAGAATATGACCTTACCACTGGTCAATCACGTGACTGTCAATCAGACAAAATGGGAATTAAGAGTATCCAGACAGACCCAAACAAGGATATGTATGCTTGGTCTGACTGTGAACTCTTATATGTGTATGGTAGTATCTAACACGCTAGCAGGTTGTATAAAAACATTTTCCCGAAATTGAGAAAATTCTGGAAAATTACATGATTTTTAGTGTGTCGATTTTTGCTTAAGAGGCATTTATTGTTTCACGTAAACTATGAGTCAGAGTTCCCTCAGACATGACAGAAATAAATTAACGATTGTGTTTCGATTATTACAAACCAAAAAAAAGTTCAAGACAATTTGAATCTTTAACAACAAATTAGAGTTTTAAACGTTCTGATCAATTACTTTAACTGAGTAGACAGCACACGGGACAAGAGAGATTTGTTAAATGTTTCTGGATGACGTACTACAAGCATACCACACCTATTGTTTTAAGTATTGCGATAAGATAAATTGATGCAACGAATAACATAACCATATAAAACAATAGGATTGAAAACAAATCGACTCTGAAATAGTCATTTGTCAAGTTGAATGACTGATCTATGCGATATATTTGATAATTTCCTCAAAACTATAAAAACTGCAAAACATATGTTATGTCACAAAAGTATGTGCTTATTAGAGTACCAGAATATTTGAAACATATATTTAATTTTTAAATAATGACGATAAAATTTCAGTTGAAATATGCGCCTCAGATTTACGTCCAAAAATTGGAATGACTATTATATTATTATGACTATGATTATATTATTGAATATTCTGTCAGCAATGCTCTGCTTGGGTTACTTTGTCAGCGACACTCCGTTAGAGTACCCCGGTGGAGTTAAATGCCATTTGAACGCCTATAAAAAAAACTGGCTAGGGACCAGTGGTTTCCATTCTTTTAAATCTTACCACTTTGATTAATTCGTTTTGCGGGATTAAGTTTGAATGTATCAAAGTTAGAACAATGTTTCTGAGTTATTCTTATTCGACAAATGACAAAATAATTTACGATGTGACGAAACATAAATAAAACCAATTTCGCCACTTTGGTATTGCTATAGTCTTGTAAAACACGAACCAACTCTATGTTGTACTGTATGAAGTTATATAAGGTTGAACAGCATTGTCCATGAACTGATTCCAGGAGATTTTCCCATCCAACCCGGTTCAGAATTCATTGACTCGTAGCCCCAAACCTTAATCAAGTTCTAATAGATCTCATCAATTTATGTATATTAAGAATAAAATCTCTAATCCTTGAATGAAGACATTTTTATAAATGTTCATCCACAAATTGGAGACCTGGTCCCGAGGTTGAAAAATGAGACCAGTCTCTGAGCTCAAATTACAGTATAATTCCGAAAAAGTTGTCGTACCAAAAATATGACTGTAAAATGTTTAAATATATATTCAGGACAATGTTTGCTACAGAATCTGAGAATTGAGTGTGGAAACCGATCTCACGTTTTATCATCTCGGACCCAGGCCTTATTAAGTCCATGATTTTAACAGGGAGTACAAGGTACTGATAAATTCCCAATCAACAGATCTGCTTAACATAGACATCCTTTTCGACTTTTTGCGAAACTTCAATTCAATTTTGTACCATATACAATGTAGTTTGTTGGATACTGAAGACTTAATCAAAAATATTTAACGACTTTAACGTACATTGTATTTTCAATTAACTGTCTTTAAAACCACGGGCATGTTTCTAATTAATATGTCTCTAATTGTTGAGATTTTACTTAGATACACAAGATATATAATATTGAGGCTTTAATTAAATGAACATACATTGATCACCACTGTGATATAGAAATACAGGATAATGATTACATCAGAAATCTGTTAAGCCAATCAGTGTTAATCTTTTTATCACGTGTTTGTCAGCCACAAAAGTTTATATCTGATTTAACTTAAACTTTAAAGACGGTAATGAAGCGTTGATTATTCCCTAAGTGTGTACATGTCAAATGCTAATAAAAAACTTTGGTTCCTTTTGGCAAATAAAATTTCACCCCAAAAACGTAAGGCTATCCGGAAAATGCTAGTTTGATGTTACACGACTTACTCATAAAATAACCCCCGGACCCCCAAAAAATTTAGCGACTTTGGCAAAAAAAAATGTTCTTTATTCCAGGTTTTTTGGGGGGGGTTACCAAAAAAAATGATATTTACAAAACAATGTCTATCTACTCACTGTAAAAATTTTGAGTCGGGTAACCGAAAACCAACATTCATTTAAGGATGGCTTTATACAGGAAGAACATAGAAACTGGCACTGAAGTGGTTAATGCAGGCATTATTGTATAGTTTCAATGTTTGTTGTTGCTTCTCAACTCATGGTACAAAGCCAAGTGCTGACATGCAGAATGTGTACTAACCTTTGTGTCTTTGGTCCCCTATGGCCTCCGGGGACGAGTGGTCATTCGCATTAACCCCTCACCGCTGCGTGTTCGAATCCCACCGGGACCAGACAAATTTCACATGTGAGGAAGCTGTCCAGATGGCTGACGGAAGGTTCTACCCAAGTATTCTTGGGGTCTTCTTCCACCGTTAAAGCTGGAAAAGTCACAAATCACCCTTGCTGTTGGTGCGAAATAAAACCCCCAAACAAAAAATAGAAACTGGACAAAAAAAATAACTCCCTTTTTGTGTAGTATCATTTGATACTAAGATATCGTGCATTTCGGGCGTGGATCGAAATCCTATACTTGCAACGTCAACGTGATAAAAAATTAAGTCTCACAATGGTGTCTGAACATTTCATTTCTGTACTCTAAACTTATGTTAACTAGATTTAGCAATTATCGAACAAAACGCGTTTAATCTGAAAATCGTGATTACTGATCAGGTTTGTTTCATCTCGTATTTGTAAGTAATTTATCAACAAAAATAACGCAGTGATCAATTGAATTCGTAAAGTTTTATTTGATTGCTCAACGACGGTACGCATTTTATTTCTAAAGATGTTTTACATTTTTACAACACTTACTTCAGCTAAAGGTATACATGTAATTGAAAACACGATCAATGATAAACTATCGATATAATGTACTAATGAAAGCAGTAGTCCATTATATTTCAGACACGTGTAAGCGTGGTAACTGGTGTCATATACATTATGTTGCAGATTTGATGATATTCTCGGGGGTCATTTGGGCCTCTTTTTCAAGCTATAACGGATGAAGAAGGCCCTGGATGTACGACCTTCCAAGAGTCAGCTGGACAGCTTCCTCATGTACAAATTCTTTCTAGTCCCAGGTGGGATTCGAACAGCAGTGAGGGTTTATCAATTACTTGCCAGCGTCCATAACAACTGAACCATGAATGCCACAGGAAGATATTCACTTCTGGATCTGTGATGAAAATAAATGAAAACTGCTCTTGTTTGTGTTTGATTTACTGATTGATACTAAGCAGCTGACCTGTATGTTGTGTTTACTAAAAGCTTAACTTAAAAGTTATTAACTTTTCCAAACAAGGATTCAATATCAAACGTATACTGTCACGTGACGTTAGGCAACATGTTACAATTGATATCGATGAATTTCATAAGATAAAACAAATTCAAATTCATTTTCCGTACAATAACAAATATTGATATACTCCGGACATGCTACGGAATGCGATTGTCGCTGACGTTTGTTGTAACCATATTCAAATGTGAATTTATGTACATTTAGAACATTGCAGTAAGTTGTTGCATGGTCTAAAACATGTGATCACATGAATTACTTATTAAAGGGCATTAACTTATAAGCAAAATTCAAACTTTGTTTTCGATGTTTGAAGCTGTAAAAGTCGAAAAATGACCCCGACCGTTTGGTGCAACGTTAAACCACAGTGAAATAAAATAACGGGTAATGGATAAAGTCAAACCCTGTCGTCTAGTCACATCTCGAACACATCAGTCCAAAAATTCCGCTTTACTCAGTGTCTCCATTTTCTGGATTTTTTGCTGCAATACCAAGTTAAGAAAAGTGTAATAGATTCGTGTACTGATTTCAAATCAGTTTCAAATATGATTGATGGATTTCTCGGCGGACACAATGCATTAATCCGCCTTCAAAAACTTATACATCTCTGAACAAAATATTAAATTGTGACTCGACTTGAATGTAAATAAATAATTGAAAATTTTGACACATATTGTTAGAACCAAATCTGATTTAGCTGCTATAATCTCGATTTATTAATGTATTACGAGCAGTCCGCAAAGTCACTAGACATCGGGAAGGATCGACAAAGTCCGTAAATTTTCGTAAATTTGTAATTTACATAATATTTATGAGTGTTGACAGGAAACATGTTGTTATTGTTGTTTAGTCATACATATTCCGACTCGGTATATTTATGCATAATTTACGACGTTGAATCGGTGCAAAATTTACGACTTCAACATCGGTCGTAAAATGTCTAAGAATTTGTTTTAACATTTGAATAGATAGCGAATAGAATTTCATTCCTGTTGTATGATACATCAGAAAATAAAAGTGACAATTTATACTGATATTTTGTGATAATAGTTTTCGTATAAGGATCGCAAACTCTAACCCCCTAAAACTCGGGAATTCATGAGTTTCCCTGATAACACAGATCAGGGAGACGCGTATATTGTCATCAGGAAAATAAATTGGGTTGAATTGTTTATTTAATCCTTTCATATGTGTGTACACTGTCGAGTTTATTACAACATTTAGGTCTCTTATCGAATAAAACGAACTTCAGGCACATAGTTTTCTCCAACATTTGACGATCTTTAGCCCTTAATTTTTCAGTAAACAGCTGTGGCATTAATTTTGTTTTTATACAGCGATGATATAATGGTGCATTGATAGTTTAATTGCATTAATTAAATCAAATACAACGTGCCTACTTACGTAACACTAATAGCGCGATCTGTGGTTACGAGTGTTAAAATATAAAGATGTTCCAAATTATTGGCTTCAAACTATTTTTTTGCTTTAGTGCCGACAGGCAATTAAAGTTAGGGAAATGTACATGTATTTGTATCAGCCGATGCATTTAACTTATATCACACGCGCGTTTTCAGAAAATTTCGAAACTTGGTAAACACACATTACAATTTTGTATCTTTCTAGCCCAATGGACAAATCGATGTCTCCCGATGCTTTTAAACAACATTGTTTCGATAGTACATACACTTTTTACAGAAAATATTTATTTTAAAAACATTCAGCAAAGTGAATAGAATATAACCAAGCATCCACAGCAGAAGTATTTAAAATTATATTAACCACAAAAATCCTCAGAAGCCGATAAATGTCAGGTATCAACTTTTGATTAGCACGAAATCTACTAGTTATTCCATGCCATAAACAAAATGATGAAGCTATTTCCAGATATGAATTTAATAACTGGAAGCTAAATAATGTGCAAACTAATGACATTCTACGATGGTAGAAGATCATTTATGTAGTATTCATTGGTCGTTAAGAGAAATACAATATTGCCGGAAAATCCAGGCGCACCATCATTTACCAGGGTTTGATTTCATACAATACAAGTTGGAACGGAAACTGCGGTCACGGTCAATGTTCAACTACACGTATCTGGTTTCAATGTTTCGTATAAAGTCATTTAATATACATGTTTATCACCATGATAGATCGTTTATGGCTGTAGTTTTAGTGTCATTATATACTTACTTTTATTTTGTATCACACGGTACAAATGTGGTTAGATTACTCAAGTTTATAAATTGTAGCCACAAAAAAATCTATAAAAAACGTGTATTTTCTATTTTTTGTCTCTATAATTTAAATATTTGTGCATACCTACATATTTCATTATATTTTCAATTGATTTATTATTTAACTCATTTAACAAATTAATTAACTCGCTTTGTATACACTCTCCATGTTGTTCTATGCAGGTTTTTGTACGTTTTTGTTTTGTTTATAATGATTATTAATTGGTTAAATTAGTAAATCATTTATAATGATGTATAGTATCAAGTCTTTCTAGGCAAAACAAAAACACTGCTACTTTGTTGAGGTAACAAATTGTCTTTGTTAACATTGTTGATGATGATACATGTCATGATAATGTTGTTGTTGTTGTTGTTGTTGTTACTGCTTGTTATTGTGTTTATTTTTTGTGTGTGTTTTTTGATATACCTACACTAAATGTCTACAACTTAGGATTAATATGTCTGACAGTATAATCTAAGTTTAGTAAGTAATTTTTTAAATGAGCTTTTGTTTAAGTTGAATTGAAAATACATTGAGATTAATAACCTCAGAATGTAACATTGCCATTTACGTGATAAATTATTTAAAAAGGCATATTTCCGATCTATGTATTGTTAACTGAATATCTTAAAGTACATGTTTGTAGATGTTCAAAAGCTTAGAAATGAAGCTCAATTTCTGTATATACTAAGTTCGTATGGTTATCAGTATTGTTGAGCCATTTGAGTGACAATGTGTTCTATAATTCAGGATATCAGATCTTCGAAATTTCATTAAAAGACCGATCTCGATTTCAATCAGTTAGAAATCAGTGCCTGAGGTGATACAGCTGATAAATGCAGCTGAGTATCATTCAAGGAATTTATGAATAAGTAATGCAAATAAATCAGCTTAGAATTGCCTTGAGAAGCGTAATTACAAATCCATAGGCTTAAATATACAAAATACATGCACTAGTAAATGTACGTGTAGCGTTTGTTTGTCTTACTGAAAATGGATTCGCAAGCTCGTGTGTTGTACACGCTACCTATAAGTGAGACATGAATTGATATGTCATATTCTAATATAAAATATATGTTCATATTTTATGGTAACGAATTTTATCATCGAATATATCAATAATGTTTATATTCCGTTTAGTTCGGTTCAGTTAAAGTGAGCATATCATGCTTGGTGACATATGGATGGTTAGCTCAGAACTTTGTGTAAATATGAATTGTTGAACTAAATGATATTCTGTTCCGTTCTATTCTATTCTGTTCAGTTCTGTTTTTAATCAATGAAAAGACATGATGAAGTGTAGATAATAAACAAGACATTTATAATAATTCAAAAACAAGCACAACAAAATACAGCTTATAGGATTGTATCCATGTTTATAAATATAGATCAAATGTTTCAACAACAAATATACATAAACTATTAGCACTGTATCCAACATAATTATCCCAGTTTCGCATATAATTATCCACATTCACATACATTTACTCATATAATATTTACAAATTACATATAATTACACATAGAGACCAGACAAATTTCGTTAGACGAAATAACGGGCATTGTTATGGAATGAACAATATAGAAACAGAATCCGTTCGGAATTATTCCTTGTTATGAAAGTAATAATAAATACATAATCTGGAATTCTTGATAAGGCAAATATACGCCTAACCTTTCTACAAGTGTGCTTAATCAAAAGATTGTATGCAGAAAACTACAAATATCACGTGATCCTATTCTTAGTCACGTGATATAAGTAGAATCAAAATATCACATTTTCTTATATTAACATCTACATTATAAGGTGAATAAAACACTTATCAGAATAGTATCAATCAAAAAAGTTATAATTTGAAAATGAATGTATTAAAAATGAAATCAATTTACGTGTTTGTTGTCTGATATGTTTTCTCTGATACAGAAAAATTTGAAAAAATATTTGTATGAGATACCTGATTACCTCACAATTGAAATGGTGAGAGCAAGAAGAGCCTATCATCATACAGACAAAGATGGAGATATGCCCTTCTTGCACACATCTCTTCAATCGTCTTTAGCAAATGTTTGATGATTTAGAACTATTCAGAAATTACGTCATGTTAAAATGTTAGCTTTATTTCATATTTCTATGACTTGACTATTGAATTTATCTGACACTTGAATTCAATGACATATGCACAAGTAGTGCATATTCTTCCTTAAGTGTAAATAAGTCCGGTATTTTGTCTTTAAACACGGTGGAAAATGCACAAAGTCTTGACATAATGGTGGAGTAGTCGGGGGTGTCGTCATATAAAGAGCTTAGGGTGTGTACAATTGTGAAAGTTGAACAGTTAAACATATTACACAAAGAATACTGATGAAAAGATGTCGTAAATTATTTTATCAAAATACTGTACGGAATACACGAATGTCGTGAAATTGCTGAAAAGAAAAATGTCGCTTTCAACGATATGAAAGCCACAGTTGCCCCAAACTTTAGCTTAAACTCCATAAATCAACTGATAGGTTGCACTTTAACCAATTAAGGATGTCCTGAACGCAGTTATTAAGAACAAAACATTAAAATTGTTTCTGAAATAATCATCAAAGAAAAAATGGCGGTAAACTGAGTTTGTTGACCCGAGTCTAAGAGTTAGCTTTTTCATTGGTTGAAATTAAGTCATTCGAATCAACCAATCAGAACCCTGAAAATTACAATGTTAGTTTTAGGGCAGATAAGAGCGATTTGATTCTAAACAAAATATATTACATGACAATGCTGTTGGTATATAGCAGATATGGAATTAATCATCGGCTCATTAGTTTAAGTTGGAATGTGTTTTAAAGAATACTGAAATGCACAAATGCATTAAAAAAGATTAAATCAAAATGTTGAAGGACCAATTGATAAGTTCAACCAATCCACCCACTTGAATAACAACGTTAGATAAGGCAAAATTATTGCATAAAACATCCCCAATAGATTGTTTTCTTGGTAATAACTACTGCTTGATAATTTATCAGCAGCAATTATTTAGTTAAACAGATTATAAACATAATAAAAAATACAATTTAAGCATAGGTCGTTGAATAAAGAACATAAAATACAAACATGATTGCACCATATATAACTGTGTAGAAAAGTGTTAATTTTTGGGAGATTATTTTGTTATTAGTGAAGTACATATTTTATTGACGTTTTTTAGTTTTATTTACAGTGTTCAATAATGGTACCAACATTAGTGGATTAATGTATTATTTACAATCTGTGAAATACTTAATTTAAAATACTTTAAACTTTTGCCCAGTTTTGCTTTTCAATTAAAGAAACTCTGACAGCACGAACAAAAGCCTCAACTAATGCTTTTATTAGGAGTGTCCCATCTTAATCGAATAACTAATAATTAAAGAGTTATGACTCTTGATTTTTTATATATTCATCATTTATAAAATATAACTATTAAATTAGTATGTAATTAAACTCTCGGCATCTTTCATTGTGATAATCTGAGTTTCAAGGCCATCTGCACTGCCCCTTGGCGATATTAAAACTATAGGTAAGTTTCGAGGTTTCTGTTTATGCAAAATACACAGAGAATAATCAATAGAACATGCTATTTTAGACACGCAATGTTGTGTGGAAAATCATTATTTAGAGACCATGTAAGTGTTCCAATATCATATGCTTCTTTATCAAAGCCTATAAACGCGTATTGATTATGAATTCAGCTAATATCGATCTGACATCTTCGTATTAAACCATAATTTTGTTTAAAATGAATGATTTATTTGATGTTATATATTGCTAAAGTTTTGTGAGGTATTCTCAAAATTGCGAGGAAAAAAGAGCATACGGGCTTATAAACTTACTATCCCTAATACTGTACCTTTAGATGACAAACGTTGAGATTTTCAATAAATCTCAAATCATATTCTTCGGCCGTTTCTTCAAGATATGCTAATCCATTTAAATTCATTTTGGAATAAAAATTCGGAAACTTGACTAAAATTCAACGTTATCTCCTAAAACCCAAAATATAGTGGTAAATTTCTGAAATAAAAGATTGTTGGACAATCTCATGGGATTCACACTTCATTAACTACACTCTATCTAACTTGAGATTCACATTTCTGTACTTGTTGTAAAATATCATTCATGCGAGCTTTTAGAGTCTTTATATTCTTAGCTGGAACTCTAGGCACGTGTCTATGTAAAGGTTCATTTGCCTCAAAAATGGATTGAAGACTATCACTGATACTATCAGTAACAAGATAATGCTTGATTTTATCAATTGTCTGTTTCTTAAACACACATAATGAGTTTAATAATGAATGGTGGTATGTATTGTACTTGTCTAGAAGCCGGTAACCATGGAATAATCCGGATTCATTGTCAAGGAATACAAGATTGCCGCTGGCTCCCTGCTCTAAGTTATGAGCTGGTTTGCTCATCATGCGTGAATTCCATTGTAAATTGAATAGATTATTCACCACTCTGTCTAAGTTAGCTGTCAAATAATCAAACACAATTAGGTCTGACCACTGCAGTAAATCACAAAGTGAAGTACCAGCTTCACCGTTGAATAGTTTATCACCACTTTGAACAGTATTCTCAGCCACACTCTTTGGCAAGAGGACCTTTGACAAGTTTCTGAACTCAGTAGGGATATATGCGGGTGAGAGTCCACCAATAAACTGAGAAAGTATCACAGGTTTTTCTTCAGACCACATGGCATTGGCAACATCCGCACCAACCATTCTCCATTGATTGTCATTAGCATTTGCTAACTGAAGAACAGATGGGGCTACATTGTTTATATCCAACAATTTGCTAAGGTAATAGGAATATATTTCACCTTGGATTTGATCAATGTTAAGTCTGTATCGTGCACATGCTTTGTCAGAATTTTGGAATGTCAACATACGATTTTGCATGCGCCCACAACCTTCATCCATCTTCACAAATTTCTCACTAGTTGCCTTAATTCGCCAATTCTTATGGTCATCATCTGTGAACCCTTTGGGGCATAATTGCTCGACTAAATCACTCCAATAGACGCCATTTATTACGTCATTACCACTTGAAATCGATGCCCCGCGATAATTGTCAATTTCTATTTTGCCCGGATGACCTGTAGCTACTGAATCACCTGTGATCACGTGTCTTTCAGCTTCATTGGAAGGTTTGTTTTTACTAAGTTTGACTTTATTATCTAACTGTAGGCCATCAACATATGGTCGCCGGACATGATTCGTATCGTTTTCAATATTCACTTGATTATTAAGAACCAGTTTTTGTTGATCAGGATTTACATACACCACTGATTCTTGATTCTTATTCGGGTATTTATTTAATACGTTGAACTGCCTTGATATTCCCGATTTAATCACTTTATATCCATTTTGATCCAGATTTTCTCCATTCAATGCGACATAATCTGTGTTCACTAAATCCTCTTGAAAATTTTGTTTGTCCACTGATCCTATGGAATTATCTTTCAATGTATTCACGTCGTTTAAATTAGGGACCAATTGGCGGTCACCATTATAGTCCAGAACTGATCCCACCTGAGCTACCCGTCGGGACCTAGATAAATGCGGGCCGTCATTAGCATCCGCCGGCAAAGTTTCTACTGGCAAATGAATCAACAATCCACACAATAGCCCGACGGTGAATCCTATTCCAGCCATAGTCAACGCTGTCCAGACCCTCATTACACGTGCATCTGAAAATATCAAGTGCACATTACCCGTGCATTAATGACAAATGACGAATAACACGAGTGATGGACCACGGCTTGTAATTCCAAATGTCTCAGGTACGTTCCCGATATTATGATAAATTATTTCTTTCACAGAAATTACAGCGTTCGTTCAGCAAAAGTCGTCTTACGATACAGATGTTGATTTAATCCGTCTGCTTCTACAATCTGCAAAGAAAATATGAAACATAAATTCCTTGACACTGTGATAACAGTTACAACCAAAAACTCATTCGCTGATGTAAACACAGTGTATATAATGAAAACCACATGAAGCTACGAAGTAAATACTACGATTACAGTCACTGAATACATGAAAAAACGTTACCTACTAAATCAAGTACTGTTTCCCTTAAGAAACAAACAAAAAAATGTTATTGATGTCTACTTGATTGAATACTCTGAGTTAATGATGGAATATGGTTTGATCGATCCTTATATGTTCGCATGACTACTAGTTATATCTATGTATCACACTTTCCCCACCACTGTGACATTCATGTCATTAACATGTAATGCAAACACAGAACTGATTCACCAAAATATTCAGTGATAATTACAGGTGTCATAAACGGATCAATTAATCGTTACGTGTCAAAAAATAACGAACATTCATGTCAAAAGTTGCTGGTAAGAAATTGCAAAAAGCATATGACTTTATTTGTAAAAACTTACATCACCGTCAATTCGTAACAATGTTATATTTATGAAAGAAATATTACATGAGGTTAAGTAGGTTTTTATGAATAATTATTGTCAATACTTACCGATTAACGAGCCGATGGTTTTTCTTTGATGAATTGAACAATCTGATTTTACAACTTATCACAGATGATCGTCATATATTTTCCGTTTATTTTTTTATCTCCGTGAGATTATATCATCACTTTATTCCCAGTTGGTGTCATAAGGCAGAGAAACATATCTGATCACATACTCCTACATTTTCGAAACACCGCTCAAAAACTGTGTGCGACTCTCATAATTCTGTAAACAAATAAAAATGTAAAACTCCTTTAAATCATTTTTAACAACTTGGAAATTAAGAACATGTGTATAGCTCTGTATCTTTATTACAACGAATGTAAAAATATCTATCGTTCACTACATTCCCACCTCACGTAGAAAATATAGGAACGATTATCAGCTGTCAGTCACGGTGATGTGCGCATGCGCCCAGGTATTAAGTGGGCGGGACGAAATTATAATATGTTTATTCATTCGATTTCAGGTAGTTTTATTGATTTCCCCACTTTAACAAATTGACAGTGTATTTAATTTTAACCGAGAACTTGTATAAAATCTAATAAATATTATGTTAACACAAATTGATATTTTCATCCCGCGGGGAACTTTTATTTGATTTGTAAACATAAAAGCGACAATGACTGTATCTAAATAGTACAATATTTACTGACTTAGGAAAACACGCGTTTTAGTCGCTGTCTGTTGAAGAAGCATCTTCAATGCACGGTTTGATCATTAATTCACATAATAAATTAATTTATTCTTAAGCACCATTATAACACTTGAACAGTAATTCTTAATTAAATTTTAATCATTTGATATATTTTATTAAATAAACTAAAAGTTTCATTTATCTATGTGCGTAAAATGAACAAATATTTCATTGAATTCACAAGAACTCAAGTGAATTGTTACTGCACCGATTTACATCATTATTCGATTAACATAAAATTATTCCTTGACATCATTAAGTACAGAATTTGTCCGATACGTGAAGGTGATCTGATAAAAGCGTGTTATCGTGGTAGAGAAAACAAATATACTAAAAAAGTAACACACGTGTGAATAATGACATATACCCAATAAGGACGCACTCCTAGTTTGTTCTAGACCCCAGTTACACGATGGCGTATTTGAAACTCCATAATTTATCAAAACGATAAGTTATTGTACAACATTAAACCAGTTACAAAACAATTTAAAATTATATCAGCAAAAAAAAGATCACACAAAAAATTACATGCGTATGATTAATAAATGTTCATTGTGGTACATTTCTGGTATGTTACATAGAGGGACCCAGTTGTGACTGGCATCTGTTTCTTAGTGTATTAGTTATACAAAAGTGAAGTATACTAAAAAATACATCCTACGTCGACACAGAGGCATGTTCTCATAATTCTCCGCCAATGAGTTACTAATTAGAATCCCCGCACAAATAATAACAAAAAAAATAACTTCAATTCTTTCACTTGAACCAGACGTCTGATCTCTTAGTAAACTAACCGTTCATAACAAAATGTTATATACACATACAGTAACACACACGTAATGACCGCATCAACATTACCCCACCTCATTAAAATGACCGGTTTGTAGGACCGGTTTGTAGGACCGGTTTCCAATATTCTACCGGTCAGGTTTTTTGGTTATTTCCCAAATAAATCTAACCGATAATGATAACGTCAATATAATGACTGTTTATTTTGGTTCCAAACGTAGTTTAATGATCGAGATTTGCTGTACAATAAAGGTATGTTAATCTAAAATTCTTCCCTATCGTAGCTGTTTCACTACGTCACAGATCACGCAATAATAAATGTACAAGACAGTTAATCAAACCCACAAAGACCAAGAAAAAACACATACAATGACTTACACCGAATTATGATTAATGAATAAAACATTTTATACCAGTTTGTGAATTCATGCTTTTTTTCTAACATCACCAAACGACACAACAAAATAAAAACTTTTATAACAGTCTGGTATGTTGTATTTCATTGTATGGGATAGTTTTGTAAAAAAGAAATAAAATAATGAGTCACGAAATTATATGACAATTTCATTATCTTTGAAATATTCACATGCGTACAACAACATAAGAAAATCATTCCAAATTGATCGTAATATAGGAACATATGGTGGTTGTAAAATGTAGAGAGCGTCCCGACAACTATGATCATGTATATATTTTATGAGCGTTTTATGTACCAGATAAATTCAGTACGTAATATTGTCTAACCTGCTGACAATAACATGTTATTGTGTTATTATCGCTGCTAGAAACGGATGTGAATTATTAACAAACGTTGACGTGAAAGTATTTAGTCTCAAAGAGTCAGAAAGGTGCTGTTTGTCTATAATTATGTATATCTCATCCGGAAACAAGCAAACATTTCGTCGATATTTGTTAATAATTTAGCAGTAGTCTGTTCAGAAGGATGGCTATAATATTTGTGGTCATTATTCTCGTATTATTCCACAATATGGACAGTTCAACACCTTAAAGACCACTTGCTACTAGAGTCTAGAAAGAGTTTATCGCGGTGGACGTCATGGTAAACAAGGATCTTACATGTATATCAATCCCCGGACAATACACGGTCAACGCTGAACGATTAGTTTGCATAATACGGTTCATTTTTCGCCCATAATTGGCAAAAATGTCTTTCAAATATTGCTGGCATCAAGCAGAGATTTTGAAGCGCCCTTCCCTGTGACAATTGTTACAGGACAATGCAGTACTGTGTTCCTAATCCCAATATATCCATTCTAATCCGCAGTGCCTTATCTCACACTGAGATCATATGTAGAGATTATTTATTACGGAATAATGCTAATTCAATACATTAGGATTTAATATCAATTTAATACACCCATTTGGTCGAATGAAATACAAATACATTCTTCATTCGGTGTTTATACATGTATTGTGTCGCCATTTTTTTAAAAAGAAAGAAAAAAAATCTGCATATAATATACATCGAAAGTCGAAACAAAGGTAAATACTGACGCACAAACGTATGCAATTCAACCATCCCCATATTAAAATTGTTCAAATTGAACTTTACATTGTGTATAATACATTGCTGTAACATCTTGTGCATAAATGCGTATGGTTATCTAATTCCTAAAGTAAAACACAGTGCAAAAGTTGTATTATTTATTATAAGAGGATAAAATTCACAAAGATTCTGTAAGTGTTTTTTTTCTACAAATGGCAAGTTCTATTCAACAACTACTTGACTACTTATTTACAGTTTAATTTTATAAATAAAACATACAAAATAGTCGGGTCTCGTGAGGCCGAAGTTGACACAAACGAAGGGACAAAAAATCACCCTGATCAAATGTACATAAATAATACCCGTTCATATCATCTTACATCATTTGATAGAGTCACATAGCACTGAGATGTAATCAGTATACCCTGCTTTTGCAAGAACACGCAACACAAATGCTATCAAATGGAGAAATTGTGGTTGAAAAATCTCGCGGATACAGTCAGTACCTAGGATGAAATCTAACGAACCTGGGCAAATCGCAACATCATCGGAAACCGAATACAACATCAATGAACTTGCAACATTTTCCATTGAAATACTACCGTGCGTACTTAGTTAATTTGACACGATATAAAAATAATCGTTTATTTTATAGAAATGCACCAGAATTTAAGGATAAAATGTTCATTTTTATGTTCATGTTTTAGGGTACTTTAAATTAACATGCAATTTGTCTCAAAATATTGTTATTCTGCCGACATTTTCATCGTTCCAGCAACTGGGAAAATAATTGCGAAAATTGGAGTAATAACAAATATATGCACACGTTTTACATGTTATATCAATTAACACTATATTTTTAAAACCCATGCTCCTTAAATATGCGCATAAGAATGTTGGAGAAAATTATACAATAACAACATATACAAGTTTTATATGGTATGTTAACCAGACGAGATTAAAAACTTCAGTACTGATTCAGAGAAAACTCGTGTTCTTGCACATAGTATACAAACATACTTCGCATAATACAGATGTATATCGTAGCAGACGATAATGAAGTATGACTTTTGATGAAACATTGGCAAAGCTTTTTGGTCCATAAGCAAATTTCGGTCTTTTGTTATTGAAGTCCAAAAACATTTGATGTCAAAACACACAATGCCAGAAAAAAAACATCAAGATTGACATATGATAACACTCGATCAACATCGACCGCCCATTTTGTTTCGTGGAAAAGGGGAAGAAAAAAACATCTAATCGAAATAAAAGTCGTTATTGTAGTTTGTCGAGCTAGAGATGTGTATTTTATTTAGCAATGATATTCGTTTCCAATTAATTTACACATGTTTCAGCTATGTGTAAGCAATGTCAAACAATACATAAAATTACATTAGAATAACGCATGGAATTTAAAAGGGAACGGAAATGACAACAGGGGAAAACATGAATAAGGCAAGTGGAGAAATGCTCGCCAACAAAAGTTGCGACTAAAATTATTTCAAAGAGTACTTTAAAAAAGGGGGGAAATGATTAAAAAGGGTCAGCGCCAAGTGAAGACAATCTTATTTCAAACAGACCGGCTCGTCTTTCGGGAGTTTTTTTTCGTAATCTTTTTTTTATAATTAGTTTGATTTTAAGGACTAACAAGACTTGATTGCCGTATCATTTATCACAGTGGAGCGCGCTTACCTTAGCGGAAGTGATCTGGTTCGATTTTCTGCGAGACTACACCACAACGAACCAATCACCGGGGTGCATGGTCGCGACCTCTTAGTAAACCATGGGAATTCTAAGCAATTAAATCGACATTTAAATATCAACACGGCTTGCTTTGTCAACAAGCAAATGGTTATTTAATTGACCACAAGTCCTTAAGGTTGTCTATTTACAAACACTTTCACCTTTGTCTGCTCTTGTCACTGCTAGCCCCTTCGGCGCATGCGCGGTTGAATTGTCAGACAAAACTATGGGAACCCGCTGTTAAAGTTGATCGCGAGAAGTTTGGTGTGCGAAGAGTGTCAGGCTAATGGTGATATAATTATTTTCAAATTGTGAAATACAATTTTAATCTGAAATACCCGTCACTCGGTAGGCGTTATAAACCGATTATAGTCCAAGTTTATGGCCAATCAAGCAATTATGACATGTCCGTGAAAAACCATTACTTAACAATTATTCAAAATGTAAGGATTGATGTCAAAAATATTAATTTCTGTAGAATAGTTATTCGATTTACCTAAATCTATAGAATATAACTGCAATAAAATAAAATTATTTAATATTGACTAATCTGTAAGTATCCATCAATCGTGTAAAACTGTGATAAGTATAGATTTAATTGTCATGTCCAAGACATTTCCATACGTGTATTAACCGTGTTTAACACATAACAATTATTGGTATAAATAAGCTCGTATATTTTAATACATATTTAATCAACCGCTTTTAATTTATTTGACTTAATAATTGAAAATATAGTTTATTTTATCAATGACAAACTGAAATAAAACATATTCTAGTTACGTACTTAAGTTTAGAAACGTACGCAATAAAACCTTTGTAAGCGACCACTTCAGTTTTAAAACAATTACATTAAAACTGTCACTTATAACTGATACTGCGTTTTCAATATTTCTTCAATATTAAACGGACTCAGTTAAACAATAAAAACATCTTAACATTAACAAGTTTGGTGAGTTTATTGTTTTTGTCGGCATATAATGCTTTTGACAATTTACTTATAGCTGAGGCCATTATACACTCTCAGGGAGGTCAAAATTACAGATCTGAGAACATTCTTTAAAAATACTTCTGAGAAAAAGTATCGATGGTAAACAATCATACAATATTTAAGATCGATGTTCGTATAAAAATATAATGGATAAACGCCGCTTGTCGCTGATAATTTGATAAAGAAAGCGACAAACATTTTCACGTTTTCATCTTAACCGCCATAATGTATCTCTCAATGCGCATGCGCGACGACATTTTATTTCAGATTTCACATCCGTTGCCAATCTCTGTGTATAATGGTCTCAGCTTATAATTATAATGTCAAAAATGTAGATGTTTCGGTCTCTAAGGAGACCATGATATCTAGATATTTCCGTTTAAGATAACAATTACGTATATTTTACATTAATTTATTGACAAAGAAAATTTGTCTGGGAGCTGGATTTGGATCTTTTTATAATCTTTAACTTAATACGAAAAAGTGAATTCCTAATAATTCTGTGAAATTAAATCTTGAAGAAAATATTAAATCATTACTTTTATCCATAATTAACAAATAAAGACCCGGTACTACATCAATAAAAAGACTACGTTTGGGACAAAAAAATGGGATGTAACAACTATGAGAAAAGAGAACTTGATCCGGACCTAAAATTGAACTTTAATTTATTATTAAATAGATGTTAAAACTCCTGCGATCGAAACTTTTATAATTTTCAAGTTTTCATTTATAAACCTGAATGATGGGCGTAGCCAGTTAATTAAAACAACCAGCAATTTTTTAAGACTCAAGGAGATTCATTCGAAACACGTTCTGTAAAGAAATAAGACCATTCAGAATGCGTCGGCAGATTCGGTACCTCCGTGTAGATGGAGTTGGTAGACGAGTCCCATAAACTGGGCCCCGTTCCATGTTGCAGTGCTCCAGAGTCAACGGGATCCAGTTTATGCGATCCATGAACACCGCTTAAACATACTGAATGTGGTTGAAAACTGGGCGTGGAATTTGTAAGCGGATAAAATCACTAAGTATTTGGTCGCGTTGTAGCTACAGGGGAAATAATTTCAACACGTCTGTTTGTCGAAATAAATAAAGAATGTTAATTTGATACTTGATACGACTTCTTTACTAATGTTGAAAGCGAACAAATTGTAATCGAAATTGGAATTCTGTATTATACATCAGACCTGGTTATGTTGACCAACGCGTGGCAGGAATCTGAAACAATATCGTATGTCAAAAATGTATTCATATAATTATAGAAGTTTTTAGAAAACATGTGATCCTCATACTAAAAGGAAAAAAAACACAAAATATTATTTTTGGGTGTGTATTCTCGTTATATTTAAATGTAGAGAAGTCCACGTGTTTTGTCGGGAAAATCTAACTAACTGTGATGTTCAGAGTGACTTATTAAATCCTCAACTAGTGTAATAAGGCAGAAAATGTAGTGACATATTTGGATTATATCACGGGTCGATTCTCCCACAGTTCTGCATTACATGAATACTACTTGAGTGTTTTAAATGTTAGATTTTTATACAACTTATCATAAATCATTCGTGATTCTATACAGAATTGTCATAACTTATCAAGATATTACACAATATTAGATTTATTAGCCAGAACTTACATCATATAAGATCGCAGATAAGTCGACAATAAAACCCGGACTGTACGGACAATAGAGAACGGATGCACCGTACCTTTACACATCATTAATTTCCAACATTAAATTGCCGTCACTCATATTACGATAGAGAAACTCCTGAATTTATTGATATTTTATGGACAATTATGAATTAATTAAATTGTATCAGCCCGCACTCTCAACGGAAGACATAATAACATATGAATCCGTGATATTTATCTTACGCACATAGTGCATTTTAACAAACTTAGTACGTCCTTCTGTTGCAGCAGTATAAAAAAGTTAGTTAAAATAGTTTACATTCAACACCGCTTCAAATCCATTCATTTTCACCACAAGATGATATCATTACGAATAATTTTGTTGAATTTTAAATGATGATAAATAAACCATGTTCATCATGCACCAAAATTATCATTGAATGTAACGTTAATAACCAATTAATTTCACCGAATGCACGAACATTTGCATGCCTAGTTGATATATCACTCTCAGGTACACAATGATCATTCCAAGATAATATATTTAAAGTATACACTCCAACTACCGAATTGAAAGTCTGAGTATGATTTCTGTATTTAAATACTCATATATTACATTCAGCAATAACGACTCCACCACATAAACGATTTACGACGAAACCAAGGCCCCGATTATGTAAAATTACGATCGTATTTAAAATTGATAGAAAATGAACGTAAACCAAAGACAAACGATTTAAACTAAACACACGAAGTTTAGAGGTAGTTTTTTTCTGTCATTATGATTATAACAAACAGTTCTGCCTGGGGGCCTCCGGACACGAGTGGTTATGGTCAATGACTAGTAATCACTAGCCCCTCATCACTGTGAGTTCGAATCCCACTCGTGACAAACACATGCGAGGAAACTGTCCAGCTAGCTTACGGAAGGTCGGTGGTACCATCTAGGGGTCTTCCTTCACCGTTGAAACTGGAAAAGTTGCCAAATGATCCTGGCTGATGGTGAGCCGTTAAACGCCAAGTGAAAAACACAGCTCTTACTCAGACATGCCATTTTTTAACAAAATACAAATTGATGAAAATTACATATAAATGTACATTAAGAAATGAACTTCTCTCACCCGATCGAATAAATTAGTTTATAAAATGTATAAGCATTAACTCAGTTAGTAAAAACTGCAATCAGATGCACATGACTAACCCATTTAGTCAATTGAGAGTGTCATAGTATTTTCTAAAGCCTTTTTAACACGAGAGAGAATTTACGAATGCAATATGAACATTCCGATCAAATGGCTTCATAAAATTTATTAAAATATTTTGCACTAGTGTATAGAAATCGTACCTAAAATGACATAACCCATTAGAAGATTCTAAAACAGAGTGGTGAAATAATAATAGTGATTAATAATACTCCAATTTCTGTTGTCAAAAATAGGATACTCGGTAAAATATGACACTGTGTTAACTATAAGTCTGACTAACACTGGTGAACTTTACGCTTTCTATAACTAATGAAAATGAATCACCAAAATATATAATAAAAATAAAAAAAAAATTGAAAGCGCGTATTTTCATATAAATTTGGCATTAAGCAATTTTAACAATGCAAATATGAAATACTAGTTTCAATAGAGTCACACTTGTGTTGACGAAATTTATTCATAGCCAACTAAAGCTTGAAACGAGGCCATGTATTCCTCCCGTGTGATAGTGAAATGCAATGTCATGCCATTGAAAGATTTGCACACGTCACTAGATTGACATGGACACAGGAGGTCTCCGTGGTAGAGTGATAATGGTCTATGACTAGTGATCACTAGCCCCTCACCGCTGTGAGTTCGAATCCCATCTGGGACCAGCAAAAGATCTCACATGAGGAAGCTGTCCTGCTGGCTTACGGAAGATCGGAGGTTCTACCGTCACTGTTGAAAGTGAAAAAGTTGCCCAGTGACTTTGGCTGTTGATGCGAAATTAAACACTAAAGATAATTCAATAACTTTTATATGATGTATGCAACTCAAATATCATATCAAGAGATAGCAATAATTACAAAAAATCTTATAATATTCTTACGGACATGTGTTAGGGGCAAAAATTACCATTATCATTTTCCATACGCTGTGTTTTGCCCTCTTGTATGGACTTATGTGGACTTTTGGGAAGGCAGTATTATTTAGAAAGTTGGATTTTGTGTTTTTTTCTCGAAATCCTATTCTCGACTATACACATACCAGTAAAACAAACGTCTAGTTATCTTACAATACAATTTAAAACTTATTGTACTGCTGTTTTAGAACCGTATAATCAGCCATACGTCTCTTTGGCACATTTTATTATTTGAAGCGCTCGCATGATAAAAGTCCCAAAACAATTGTATATCATCATAATGATACAACCAATCGTTTACATGAAAATATATCAAGTACACGTATTTGTTACTATGGCGAGCTGATAGCGAAACTTCTATGATACGATGTGCAGTACACATAAAATATAACAAGACACATGATTGTATGATATACACCACAGATTATAATGACTGTCGTAAACTAATTGATTCATGATGTTTTGCGGCAATAAAACAATAATTAATAGATTAATTAATCATAAGTTATCCAATTTTATTCATTAGTAGGCTAATGCTGCGCGTAATTACAACTAGCATAGGCGCCTATGACGATCGTTGATAAATAAATTGTTTAATTGCACGCATGTCGAAGATAGTCTTAAGTCTAGTTTATAATGTTCACATCCGACCATCGCTGAACTAAAGTATTCGAGTCCCTTGAGAATTCCTCCATTCAAACCGAAGTGACTTATTTAGTTAACTCGATGGCTACGAACTCCAATATTCTTCAAACATTTTTCAGAATAACGTACGTATAACTCAGTTTATCTAGTTTCACTTGTATCAGTTGCAATAATTTTTAAGCGTAGTATTTATCAAAGTCCAAATGTTCATGAATTTCAAGTTCAGATCTGCGGTTGATAAATGCACTACGTATTATTTCTTAAACAAGAAACCAATGCATTTGAAACAAAAGTTGGATTTCATACAGTAAAAATTCATACTGTGCACTTTTGCCACATGCCACTGAAAATTCACTTGCATATCAGTGACTGAACTACATCTTTATTCGACAATGTCAAACATTTCTTCTGTATCTCAGTTGTTTTTACAAATTGAGTATGTCAGTACGCTTTATAACAATGTTTTGCAAAAAATATTTTTCATTTTACTTTAAATAAAATGTATTGAAAAAATGACCAGTCACTAATACGTTGTATAAATAGCACAACATCCGCAAGCGTGAGTCTATAGGTACACCACTCAAGTCAATGGTTGGCTACTACATACACGAGATACTATAAATCTAAACAATTAACGACCCTTTGTGTTATAATAGATTATACAAGTCTAAGTGTCTAATGTCCATTGTTCTATGAACAGACGTACAGAAGGATTGAGATATTAAAACAACAATAGATAGGGGTTGTATCAGTTACTTAGTCATTTATAACATGAAATGAAGAGCTAAGAAATTAATGGCCTGCTAGTAGTTTATTTAGTAAACAATACATCTTCATAGACCAGGGTTTTGTTACGGTCATGCCATTCTCACGAATGAGGTTCTATTTACGTGTTTGGCTAGTCTTTTGTACTTGGCAGGCAACAGCAGCCATTAATGAAATACACGTGGTAGCCACATGGGCGATACACACAATGTATAAAGTTGTAGTAACAATTTATTTCGTAAGTACGATAGCAGATTGAAAATACAATAACGCAACGCCTTAAAACGGTTTCTTTATTTGCACCAAAGGGAATGTGTAGTCTACAATCAGCCCAAATTGTTTTAATTTCAAACACGACAACAGTGACGCATGTTTTATATACCAAACAAAACTTTATTCTGACCATAATATAACTATGGAACTTAATTTACTCAAAGACGAGTCGTATTAGAATAATAATGGGGAAAGATACTATGAAACACCCTGTATATCACCTCATACGTCATTGCATTTTTAAAAAAAAAAACGAAAGTACATATGAATACATTTACTGTATACGAATGATATTTGTAATGACTTAGTTGAAACATACAAATAGATTTTGATTCCATTTTTTTAAAATAAATTTAAGTCGCAAAATTGAACAACCCTCAAGAATATCTCAATGGCACCAACACTGAGTCTTGTAGAATCTATACTACATAATGTTAAAAAAGACTTTCACATGTCTTAGGTACTTATTGGACAGCCCTTACCAGACCACTTACGGTACGTGACTATCGATAGTTCGCTCTTTAAGCGTGCTTTTTGGGGGGTATAAAATGGTCCAAGTAGTTAAGAATAGTCTTATACTGACTATAACGTGCACCAAATTCACCGAGAAGTACTTATTAACATTTAATTACAAGCACTGGCGTAGAATAACAAATTAATTACACCGAATAACCACGTTAAGAGGTGCTGACATGTTTCTTGTCGCTTGGTGCGCGCTAATCATTTGATTTATTTATACACAGTTTATCGAAACCCCGCATTTACAAGCAATGCACTAAGAACAACCAAATAATTAGAAACCACGCATTGTTGAAAAAAATGAGAAGATGAAAACACTTCCTGATGCTAAATTGAGACAACAAGAGAATGAGACAAATGGAGAACACGCTCTTAGATGAATGGCAAAGTTTAGCTCTATACTAACAACGTCATTGAACTAAATGAGGTGATACGACTATTGAACAGCCCATGTGAACAGACAAAGGGAACTAAGTTATCAAAATGGAAAAAATCATTTTTACATACAGCGTAAACAAGTACATGCGTATTAGAAATAAGATGTATTGGTAGAAAATAGTGTGTGACCGCCAACCAATAATAAGTTCACACGAAGGTATTTTAAAACAAAATAATTAATATTTATCACGCTGCCAACATAAATATCATTCAAATATAGTATGTAATAATTCTAGTTTCAATTATTCAGGTAGACATATTTGTAACTGAATTTGAAGATGATGAAAAATTAACTAACAAAGTATTCTAGTTTTATTCATTCCTTTTAAGAAGGTTAACCTTTTACCACATCTTGGTAGATGAAAGTAAAACTCCAATAAAACATTTCTCGTGTTAATTATTCATGAGTCAATTAGAACATGCTAACAATAAACGCGTTGGAATAACAATATCAGACAATTCTAGCATAAATATCTCTCACGGCAACTTTAAGGCAAGCTCAAATTACTGATTACAAGAGTGATATACATGTACTGGAGAAATACATGACTGATACTAATAACAACTAACAATAACAAGAGGTCGCGAACAACCTAACAAACTACATGTACAAACATTGTAACAACAACAACAACAACAAAAACAAAAACAACAAAAACACTGAAACATTCATCATTAACGACAGAAATAAAGGAATGAAATCAGATGCAATGACAACAGTCCACCTCGTAGAATTCATAATGAAGACATCAGCAACCGCATCAATGCCAACGTCACCGGCTGTACCAACAGGCATACTATAATCAACATCTATGCTGGCAATTTATGAACCTGAGGGTATTTCATGTAGATTCAACTTCTTATTGTATCATTTTCCATTGACCTGCTCGCCAGTCAGGGAATGTTTACATTAATTGGATTACCACGGTATGTAAGTATAGATGTTATAAATATATCAAAAAACAAAACAAGCTTGGCATGAATGTCGACTTATTGGAACATTATCATGATTTACGTGTTACGAATTTTGACCAGTCTGCAATAAAAGTCGGACAATGATTGACTAATTATTGTTCTTCATATTTCCACAGGATAACAGTGGGGTGTGTTTCTGTTATTAACAACCTGTTTCAAAGGATAATACGGTTACGTGTATTTGATCAGTATTTGTTTTAAAATTGCATATACGCAATCGAGAAATATCAAAATCTACTAGATTGTTTTAGTGCAGACCCTCGTATAAGCAAAAACTCACAGTTAAGTGTATACTGTGTAAAATATGAAATCAGGCTACCAAATGTTTCTCAATCACGATGTATTGAAAAATCAACATAACGACAAAGTCTTTTTTTATACAACACAAGTTATTTCAACTAAATAAAACAGCAAAACAAGACATAACTTATTAGTCACCCCTCATTGAAACGTAAATTAGTCATAAACACAACATCGATAACTTATGTTTCTATCAGATATTTTCTCGCGAAAATGTATGTACGACATGACAATCAATTGTAGTGTTTGTCCACTTTTTATCTTATAAATTCTTCCCTCAAAATATTCTCTCTGTTTTTGACTGAATCTTTTAGACGATGAAGACGGAAGGCTTCCGAATGTCAACACTTTTTGTCGGAGTTCAAACACTTAAGTGTAAAGTTAGGAGAAGTTACCACTCTGAAGTATTTGTTCAGTACCTAATGTCACAATGAAGATTAAACAGTTTTGGAAGATTATCTTTAGGGACGTCGAGACGTTATGACTAGGGTAGTTTAAGGTCAATGACAACAAAAGGTACCCTAATCACAAGTCCTATATATTCCTGTTCACCAATAGGGCCTGTTACACATGTTATGCAAAAACACATACAAACAAAATCCAGTACAAAGAGCTGAGACCGCATTGGGCATTTCACAAGTGATTCAGATTTCAAAGCTATGAAATTTTGTAAACGAAAAGGACTTCGAAAAGCTCTTCGATATTTTGATACAATCTAAGATATCTTGAAAGTGCACGAATCATACTTATACTGAATAATTCTGCTTACGAATCATACTAATACTGAATAATTCTGCCTAAGAATCATACTAATTCTGAATAATTCTGCCTAAGAATCATACTAATACTGAATAATTCTGCCCAAGAATCATACTAATACTGAATAGTTCTACTTACGAATCATACTAATACTGAATAATTCTGCTGATATAAGTATTAATCTAAATACGATATCTATCAAAGATATCGAGCAATTAATAATAGGACTTAGACAACAAGGATCCATGTCTTTAATAGTAAATACAAAAGCCCTGATGACTGAACACGGTGTAACACTTCTATTTATATAATGTCTAAAGAATCAAATAAAGTATGTAATAATATTGCGAAATTTATTTCGTACGCAATGAAATTAAGATTAGATAAATTAAAATAAACACTGCCGCTTAGTGAACCTTTGATTGTGTTTTCCACTGCTTCCAATGTTACAAGTGTTTACAATGTTTTTTAATTTAATTTAATGATATTTAAATCCGTTCTTTTTCTTCGGAATGTTTTTTTCGAAAGTACACGTGTGCTTGTATTGATTTATGTCACTGTGTAATCATATAACAACAGCTACATGTTTGTTTTAATTGAATGTACAGAAAATCTTTATATATTTATGTACATATTTCTTGTATAAGCTTGTATATATGTCTTGACCATCTTGACATTAAAAGTATTTGCAAATGGTCAATGGCATTGTATGCCGATTAAACCAATTAATTTCAAAAATGTAAAATCATAGAAATGATGCTTTAAACCCTAATATTTTATTAATGACGTACTCAAATACAAGTCAAAGTAATACGATATTTTATCTAATTGTTTCGATGGTGTGCATGAACTAAACATCGCCCATAATATTATTTTACAGCAGTACAATGCTTTACTATAAAACATGAGAAGTTTGCACCGTAATTAATACATGATATTCGTGGGATCTGCATGCAAGTAATCCGTTACAATAAAATAAGATAAAAAAATATTAATTTATCGTTCTTCAAACGACGCATTGTCCTTCATTACCATTAATTGTGGTTTGTTCACTTTTACGACATGAACAAAATGTTAATTAATATAAGTTGAAAATATTGATATTAAACGATTAATCAGAGGTTATAATTCTGGATAAGGTGTTACGCTATAGACAGGGCTAATTGTGAATTGTTTCAATTTATTTTATATTACGATAATATAAACATGTGTTTATGTCTATCCCGATCAATTTGTTCATAATTCCTGTACGTTATAGACAGCGCTAATTGCGAATTGTTTCAATTCATTTTATATTACTATAATATGAACAGGTGTATACGTGTATCCTAATTAATTTGACTGCATACGATGAACCCGCTCAACCTTTTGTAATTAAAGATTGTTATGTACTTGCGAAACTTCGATTTTTGGACCAAACATGAAGACGTTATGACAAAACAAACACAGAGTATCGTAAGTAAATCGTTAAATGTCAGTATAAACAAGACATTTATGCAGAAAACACAAAAAACTAATCCAGTCTGCATATTTGATCACAGGCTATACTTGTGTTTTATTGAACTTTCTACACACAACATGGGCGGCCTGAGACAGACAACAGAGTCAAGGTACATCACTAAACATTGTCACACAATTAACAAACTAACGATCCTATGTAACGCACAGCGTATCGGTTTGATTTACTTCAAGCAGGCGACATGGTTTGGTAATGAAACTTCATCCGGCATTGGAAGACACCCAGCATGCCGTGTGTAATATCAGGCACGCTAAATTATTACCGACCATAAAAGATGGCAAAAACTCTGACAGGTAGACAGACGACAGACGACACAAGAATTCATCGTAAATGAGAATACAGATGTAATGTCAATATATTGTTGCATTTATCATGGATAATGTCAATTCCTACAACAATTCTGTCTGTATTCATTGTTGACAATATTTTGGCACTTCTCTTGTTACCCGCAAATCAAACAAGTGGCCAATATTGTGTCTAACACAGCAATGTGTTATACATCTGTACGGACCGCGAGAACTAGTAAACGACATGTATGTGGTATTACATAGAATGCTGTATTAGCATAAAATATGTGCTGCAGACTCCATTTCAAAGAACATACGAAAATAACGGAACGCCTCTGATGGTATATAAATGGTTTGTCAATGACTGATCTTACACCTTTGAAGCTATATGTATAAAAAATGTTCATAGCCTTGTTATGCTTAGAAAACTTCAGGTACTAATATATTTTTTTAAAAATCAATGTTTTCCTGTTAATTGAAATAAACGGTTAAGTTTAGATATTATCGCAAAGGCATAAATACCCAGTTCCCTACCCGATAATTCGTTATCTTGGTTATTGTATATAAAAGGATTCATTTAAGCCTTGAATTTATGAGTTTCTGGTACAAACTGGGCAATAAAACACTCATGAATTCATCATTTATACATTATATACACCGGGAACCATATTTTAACATTAAGCCCACAGTCGGGTCGGATACTAATCCTTATAGAATCCCTATGTTTAATATAATTGTAATTTAAAATCGTTTCATTTCCTTTAAGCTTAAAAGGTTACAGCAACAGATAAAATTGTGTCCTACCTTTAATACATCCCATAGAAGACACCATAGATTCCTTGTCAACTAATTTAAACTTTTACTACTAGATGAAGGAAGTCTGAACAGTTGTATAAAATCTATATCAATTCATCTATCCAAATATTTTGAATGATGTGCCAACTAAATATTGTTCTTGTTATTTTTACGCATGGTTCGGTCACACTCGGCTAGTATCGATGTAAGACGAGAGCTTCATTTTGATTGGCCGACAGACGCCTATTATAAAACACAATGGCCGCGATGATATTTGAACCCAAGTATTTAATATGCCGTGGAGCTGAATAGTATCTAAACTTACACACAATAGACATTTTAGAATTAAAGTGTACGAAATAAAGATCGTGTTCCAATATCAAATTGGTTTTGGATCAGTGCACATGCGCTTGTGGTATTTGCCTCAGATGTCGTGTCCAGACGCCTCATCTTCATTTAAGTCTACTTCAAAGCTGCACAGAACGAGTTTTATACGCAAAAAAATGTTTTTAGTTTTTTTTGTATCAGGTCGAAATTAAAATCGCAATCAAAACATTAAAGTATTTGATTCAAAAGCAAATAAGCGATAAAGTTTTACAATAACTAGAGAGACCGCCTAACAATGAAAAAAATGTCATGAAACAATGGACGATTAACCACCATTTGTTTTAAAACATTTATAGATAAAGATCTAAATGTTTTATCTTGTATCAAATTGTTAACTTTACCGATAGTGGAATTGATTGAATACTTCAACTAAGCATTAATTTAACGTGCAGAACAATTGTGATAATGTAGTTTTACTATTGTAACAGTGATTAATAATGGATTGGAATGCTATATGTAGGTAACAATAAAACTAAATACAATTTGTCTTTGTTAAGTTTATGATAAAACATGGGTGGTATATAGATGCGCGTACATAGAATTGCTCAGACAAGTGGGTGGGGTAAAAAGATATAATTTCACTAAGGATGTGAATAACAGTTTTTTCCGAGAATTCCTCACATATTGACTACATACCAAGTCTTGGATTTCCTGGGAAGGTTACAATAACTTGTCAAGATTTGATGAAGTACAATAACATCACAAACATTGTCACCATGAGACTGATAACTATTTCTTTCACGTATAACAGAAATATATGTAGCTTTACAAATATGTCGGGCAATACGTGTGTTCTGTGCAATCACTTAAATATTAAGATTTGTTCTCAATCTCTGAATCAAATACTAAGATTATCTGTTTGCACTTTGACCTGTTTGAAACCAACAACTAGTCCACGTTTCAAATCAATATTGTTTTAAGAACAAAATAACGCTATGATTAATTCTTACGCAATTTAGAATCAGTAAAGAATTGGTAGAATAGCCTTTAGCAATAAAAACACATAACTATTTGCTTTCTTCACTAGTTCTGACCACTGTACCAATGTGTTCATACCACGACAATAAGTAGATCTGCATGAGATTTTTACAATGAAAAGAAAGGATGATCGAGTTACGCCACAGGTGATATATTAAATTCTAAACCAAAATACTCACAACATCCCTCCGGCTGAACATTTTTATTTATGACAACCATTCATGGTTTTCATAGTGAAGAGCTCATTCATGTCAAAGATGGTTTAAACAATTTAACACTAAACAAGGTACCCGATAGTTGTAGATTTTCTTAAAGATGTCTGAATTTATGTAATATTATATAGTACAATTTCACAACGTATTATTTTACAGGATTATAGTTTATATAATTCATACAATATGTATATTTCATCAGTATAGTGGGCTGTAATTTCACCCTCAAGCCGAATTAAAGGTCGAATATTTCGTGACAGTCATTTAAGAATATTTTCGAACTTAGTATTTTTGCCTATGAGTTAATTATGAAGCTATTTTGACAAACTGGTTTGTCAAGTGTTTTATATATTATGACAATCGTACAAGGACTGAGATAGTATTTCTATATTCAGTATTATGTGTTTAGTTTGCCATGACAAAAATCCTAGATTGTTTTGGGGTTTTCATGAAGGCCCTAATTAAAATGCAAAATGATCATGTGTGAGAAACACTATTTATTCATACAGAACTAAATATACAGCATTATATATTATGCATTAAGACTGCCATAAATCGGTTTAGCCAATACAAAACTACAAAATACGCCGAGTCATTATCATAATACATATTATGATAATTACAATGCTTCCATCCAGTTCATGCATTTTTTATTCCAGTCATCATTTATCGATCCCCTACTATAGTCTTAAGGTATTGCAAGATTTGCATTGTCGATACAACAGTATGTATTTTTATAATTCTGCATAATTTTTCTGATTATATGATCAAAGTACTCTCTTCTAGACAATATGATGGATGTCCCAAATATTGATATGTTAATATAATTAATTCTTACTTAATTTAATACAAAAAAGTGCTGTCGCAGAGTTGTGACTCAAAAATAAAAATGTGTCAGAAAAAGATGGTTGTTGAATAACCGAACGTAGTTTAAATATCCAATGTAATGGACAATTCTATGAGTGGAATTTATCACGATGCTTTGAGGGCGGCGGGTACAAATATGTTTTCACATTAAATAGGCAAACATGTCGCTATCACCCAGAAACATCGGGGAACATAGGTTTGTTCCTCCCGCAAAATTTGACAAACGTTCATTTTGACCTGTATCAAACCTCCTCATCATCATTAAAGTATAGATTTATCCGCACTATTGTCTTGAAAATATTAACTTGTAAAATAAAACTAATTTCAACATACCGTAGATATAGCAGCTCCATCTTTAATTTCAGTATTAGTGTCCGTATAATTGTCACGCGGCATTGTAAAGTTGATTCGAATAGAACAATAAGCTGTATTCTAACTCCGGGTAAACCGTCAAACGCGTAGCCTGCAAATATTATTAAGTATTTAAATGTGAATAAAGGTTTATACAGTATTTGAAGGTCGTTCGGGTTATCTAAAGGAAGAAATTTATATTGTTTTTATTTGTATAGAGATAATTCGTTATTCTACTGTAAATAAATTCGGCGACTGGCTCAGCGGGCTGGTATTTAATTCACCATACACTCAGATACTCCCAAAGCATAACTTCATCACCAAGTTTATTCATTGTCTTACATTCTTTGAATAATCCTATTGCTTTTATTTAGTTTTTGACATATGCGTTTTTTCCTCTAAGGCCACACAAAAAGTTTATTACATAGTCGCCACCGATTGATACGCCAAAATAATCAATCAAAAAATTATTTTTTCCTTTAGAACGGACAATCGTGTTTAAAGTATTATTGAAAACAGGCCTAATATATTGTTCACAGAAGCATAGCCTTGCTATCTACTTGACTACAAAATCTAGGATAGGGAGACAGTAAACAATTAAATATTAATAAGGCCCTTGTGCATGTCTGTAACAGTGAATGGATCACGGAGGTATGTCTGTTGTACTTTGTTTACACGTGACTGTATAAATGCTCACCATTTATATTGATCAACGTGTCAATTATAAAAAAAACTCTCATGACAAAATAAAAGAAATTCTGTTTGCTTAACCCGCTGTTTGTTGAGAACAATTGATAAAAAATCGTATATCCACGGAGATTAAATGAATAGGTTGGTGCATTTGTCTGACCTGGAGTGAGGTGTTTCAATTATTAATTGTCAACAGTTGGATTTAAGAAATATTTCTAAATTCAACACAGACACAGGTAACTGTCATACGGGGATTTATGAAGGTGTAGAAACGACCAGCATGTGAAACATTGATGTAAGACAAACATTTAAATAAACATTGGGCGTGGTTCAAGACGCACGTGATTCCCAGCATTGAGGCAAAATATGTCTGGAATATCTAAATTAAATTTAATCATTTCTGTGTATCTTTGGACGAATAAAACAATGTCATCATTTTACCAAGAAATTTTATGGTTAAATACGTCTACACATATCTATTTTTGAATCACATAATTTATACTTGCACCAAATTGTACATAACATGTTTTAGGAAAACGTTAATTACAAAAGATGGATAAGCATTTTGAATTTAATGTTACTTCGGAGTAAAGACCACCTTTGGGGGGGCAAATAAAAGGTCTTAATATTATTTTAATCTTAAAAAAGTTTCATTATCAAGTTGAAATATATTGAAACCCGGTTCGAAAATAAGCGGAAGTAATGATTATGTGTTGAATGATTGAAATGGTCGCTGAGAAATATTTAACTGTATAACACGAAAACACGTAAATGTTAACACGTAAAAAAATGATAGCCTGCAGTTAAGCGAACGACCCATTCAAAAACCCTCCGACCATAAAAAATCCTTAGCGATTATGACATTTTTTTTCGTTCTTTATTGCAGCTTTTCAAAACATATAATGTTAAATAAAATACCTGCCTACATACGAACTCTAAAAAGTTTGGGTCGCATTTTTAAGGATGGTTTATGTTTGGAAATTAGATAATATATCTCGAGTAAATAAAATACAATACACGTATAAAGTAAGCATATGAGATTACCAAAGTTATATCACATTGTAATATTGACGGTAAATATTTTATGATTTTAGTACATAAGATGCGTTCTGTTTTCCGAATTTATCCAGGATGAATTCATAATTTCTCTAGTCAGTAGATTTATGATCGTATAGCTTTGTACGGGTTAATGTTCATTAAGAAAGAAATATATTATTCAGATAACATGTGAGTCATTTAGTGATTTTTCTTCGGTGGAAAAAAGAAGAAATGATTCGTACATAATACAGACACATTGGACGCTAACTGTCTAGATTATTTTATCCAGTTTTTTTTCGATAGTTACAAAAATATGTTCAACCACTTGAACCCATGTTTTGTTATCTTTATGGAGAAAAATACCGGACTTCAGCTATTCATCTGTTACGTCGTTTCTAGGCACCCCTTCAAGCGTGCTGCGAAAATTGCCACAGACCCGAGGAAATAAATGTGTGCCGGTCTTGTCAAGATATCTTAACTTGTCCTGGGTCTGTCAAAGATAAAAGAGGCGGTTTTAAACAAGTGTTAAATTAATTATGTTTAATATGCTCTATTTTTTGTGGCAGGATTCTTTTCCTTTCGAACGTTTGAAACATCGCTATAAAATGCGACACCGAACGTTAGTATGTGCAATACAATACAAATTGTCAACACCTGCGTGAACTAAAAATGCTTATGTTAGGCCGTGGTGAATAAGATTCTGGATATCCATCCCTTAGACTTTTTTTCTAAAAGACAACTTTGTTGTTCATAAAATATCAGACGTTAAAATGTCATGAGTAGATCTTTTGAAGTTCTTCAATCGCATTTAAAGGAAATTGTTTCAGAGCAGCTAGAGAAAAGGGGATTGGAAAGGGACAGATTACCGAATTGTTATTTAAATGCGTCCGTATAAAACTAACATGTTTTTTATTAAATTTCTCTCAACCTGGTGACTAATAGAAGTAGCGTATTTCAAACCGTTCATGTTACATTAACAAAAGTATTCTAACCAGTAATGTACGTTACAACACAATTCACTAACATATCATGTTTCCAGGTACGAAGAAATAATAAACATTCGTTTTTATGAGCTACAATAATGTTATAATATTGAAATTTTATGGTCAAACTGGCTACAGCAATGACGGTATAACGACAGCTGTCCCGTACACGAGTCGTCCTTGTAAGGAGTAGTTTTTAGAATAACTTATGGCTGGAACAAAACAGTCATGTTTAGGGTTTCTTGACCCCCCCCCCCCCCTAAAAAATAGGGTAGGTAGTTAAAAAAATCTTATTTTACTTATTTCTAAAAATACTTTTTTTAGAAGAACAGGAACGATTCGTTCCCCCAATACCTGCCACGAAATACCTGCCACGAAATGAACAACATTACTAATCCAAGATATGGTAAATGGAAGTTATATAGCCAAGACACGAAGCATCCAATCTTTATCTCTACATTTCTAATAGACGAACAAAGTCGCATATTTCAGTGCAATTCGCTCAAATATCCAAATATTAATGCTTGATACTGAACAGCAACCGTTCACATTCAAACCCATACATCTAAAGTCATTTAATAAAGTACATTTTCTATCCTTCATCTAGAACTACACGTCGCCTTCCCACAACCCGAAAAATAATGCTATTTGTTTTCTAAAACATCAACCTGATCATATTTCGTCAACATTTATAAGGATTACAAAGCATTACCCACATAATTATTTAATAAAGATAACTTTTAAGCATCATTCAAAACTGCTTCAAATATTTCAATATTGTTGACCTTATTTTTGATGAAGGACTATTCAATTTTGACAACCACCCGTCATCAAGTATATTAATAACGCGATAATGATTTGATTTAGGATTCTACTCGAATAATTTGAGATCGTTTAGAACTATTTAAGTGGCTTCAACGAGCATGCATTTTGTATGTTGTCTTTGGGGCTTTTAGAATAGTAACATCGTGTTAATTAGTCCTTCAACTGCTCACTATCCGAACCCTATCAGGAATTACATCAAAAAAGTCGAAGCTAGTCAACATAGTCTTTGTTTGTATACATTTCATCTTGAATATCTAAACAAAATAAAAGCATGAGTTTGTTTGCATTGTCAATATGTATGTTGTACACTATTCCCACTGGTAGAGTAAGTTTCTATAGGTCTTTTTTCTTTCGCTAGAAGTTTAAGCCACATAGGACGTCTGTACAATATGTAAACACCATGCCAATATGGGTGTGTTTAAATATTACGTATTTGACATGATTATAGAAAACGATAATAATTATAAGTAGCAAAATGAGAAAATATCTCTATTATATAGTATTGAGATCAAATAGATATACGAAAATAGCTTTTAAAAAAAACACTGACTGACTTCTGTGTTGTGAATGTTTTTTTTTATTTTGTTTTTTAATTCGACGAGCTGTCTAATTTTCTCATCATGAATATCTAAGTATTGCTTGTTATTACGTGTATATTTTATTGTCCAATCAAAGTAAGTTTATTACAATCACATCAAAACGTGAAACATTTCATCAAAGACATTGAGTTTAAATATTTGTTTTGAAGTAAATTACATAGTCAATAAAATTCTAAGATGATACATTGTACATAAATATTTGATATGATTTTGTAACAAATAACTGGGGGTCATTCAGTTGATATGTAATAAAGAACAGATACAAAGTTAATTCTCTATTCTCTGTTTTGAATGTGTTTTATATAAATAATGTTTTTGTCGTAGTATATGTACGTATTTTTATATTCATAACTATTCATGATTACATTGCGTCTTTTCCTGTGCAACTGGAAATGTATCAAAAACATAAAATACACAATAATAATCTCTGATTATGTGTAAATGTTATTTATTTAGTATATAATAAATGACGGAAAAAATATATAAATATCAATATAAAAAGACTAAAATTATATTGGCTGGGGTAATTGCACTACATCCATTTACTGCAAATAATCTTATAATTTTGATGAGAAGGGTGCCATTATCCCAGCCATTTTTAAGTGAAATGATTACAGTATAAGTCATGAATGTTTTGTGTAATGTGTGAAGGTATTCTAAATACAATGTATTGCAGTAAAACCGCAAATATCGACCACCTCAGTATTACGGTCGACCTGTTATAACGACCACTCAGACCGGCTTTCATTGTCCCCTCTATAACTTGATCATTAGACCACCCTATTAAAACGACCAATTTCTCGGGTCCTGAAGGTAGTGTCATTGTTGAGGTTTTACTGTACAATGTATTAAACTGTTATGTGTTGTAGTATAACGATGTACAAGATGTACGATTAGTAAATAAACGTCTGTTCTGTCCTGTCCTGTCCTGTCCTGTCCCGTCCCGCCCCGCCCCGTCCCGTTCCGTTCCGTTCCGTTCGGTTCGGTTCGGTTCGGTCCGGTTCGGTTTCTCTTATCTTAATCAATTCTCAGTCAGACTTTGCATTTACAATAAAATTTAATTAATAATATAAATATGCACTATAAAATAATGTCATCAGACGACATCTTTTTCTTAGCAATACACTGTTTACATTTTTCGATGCATAATTCATTACAAAACTAATTATACCAATTATATATTAGCAATTATTGATTTACTAACGCAATTGAAATTTATTATGTGGCAAATTTTTGATAAGAAGTTTTGCATTAATAATAAATCGGTAATTGATTTTCTGACCGTGGTATTTGCATTTAAACAGATTACATAATCATTATGAGTGCATTAGTCAAACCTACCATAAGGGACTGGCACATTGAAGGGATGGCGTATATTGGTGTATACTACAGTCTAACCTGTGTTTGCGGTCACCTCCGAATAAAAAATTCTTTGAAAAACCATCATTTATTATTCAGAACGAACTAACCTCCGAATAAAGGCCACCTGCTAATAAAGTCCGCATTTTGTCTTTCCCAAGGGAAATATTTTCCCAGGTTTGACTGTATATAAATGATAATTGAATTTGTGGTCTGCGTGACCATTTAGACCTGATTTCACCATTATAGAGCATCTCTTCAAAGTGCTAGTCCCTTGTGCAAGATACATGATATTAACGCATTTTGGCTTGCAAGTATCTTAGATACTGCGACATATTATTTTTATGAACGTACTTATATGTATGGCGTGTTCATTCACAAGGTAATTGATTAAATACGAAATTATGCGTATAAAGTGCCTACCACAGACGGTTCATAATACCAGCATGATGTATGCTTCTTAACAATGTATGTTGATTTTTCACACAACACCCCGTGAAATTATTGAATTAACCGTGAGCACTTCGCACAGCTTTTACCAGTTTGTTACAAGGAATCGTTAAATTGACTGTAGACCAACATTTTGATTTTCTGTAAAGATCGCTTTTCACAGGGATATTAATGTACCATAATAACAAGAAGCGTTGGATCGTAAACCTTACAATTTATGCATGATAACGACCAGTATCCGGGCAACTTGACGGTCTCAGTTCGGAATGTGGCTTTTATGCTAATTCGAAAGTGGTGAAAAGTCAACATGTTGTATAAAACCGTTCATTTATCAGACGAACAAAAAGTAAAATATTCATCTTTTCAATCAGACTTTTATTTTCTGAAAGAGGCTATATGTTATATTGAGGTTAATTTACACCAGCTTGGTTTGTCACTTCGTAACTGTAAATGTCAAAATGCTAGTATTAATGTGTTCTATTTTATCTCACAATGTCGTAAGCGATATACAAATCAATCTCTTCGTCAGTGAACAAGATACTTCCGGTTGATGACATCATAGTTACAACAACTTCAAAAGGTCAATGACAATACCTCTATTGAATCTTAACTATGTACCATTGTCTCCTGATTGAATTCATTTTGATAGCTATACCAACCATACAATATTTCTATCTATAACAATTTTTTAGGCTGAGCAATTCACTTTAATCGCTCTTAAGATATTGTTCTAAAAGTATTTTCGCGGCAAAGGGGTCAACTGTGCTGTACAGTTCAACTGAACTGTATCCTAGTTAACTAAATTAGAGCTTCACTCGTACTTGGAAATATTTGTTTGTTTTGTTTTGTTTTGTTCCTGTTGAGAAAACAATTATTGGAAAACCAAAATACCCCTGGAAAAAAGCATTTTCCAGACAATACTGCCTAGGCGTGAGTCACAACATTAAAATATTCTTATAACATCGTGTTAAATGGTGACGTTCATATTGATGAACAAGTACGTCAATATTTCAAATGAAACTTGAAATTTCATCTGTGATAGCAACCTGCTATGGTTTAAACTACAAAGAAATCAAAAGCTAAATTAAAAGCTTTGATCTTTGGCGTGCAAACGATTAAAAATATAAATTGTCGCACACGTGCATTAAACCAACAACCATGTTAGTCTATACATCTATGCGTCATTGACTGAATATATTGATCCATCTTTATAAGTACCTCTAGCAACATCGATAATACAAGCCAGAGTCCCACTAAATACACTAATAATTATGATAAATAATATTCGTGTTAATAAGAATGATAATTGTAATAATGCAAAAAAAATATTAACAATAAGGATAAAATGATGACAATAATGATGTTAATGAAAGTAATAATAACAATGATGAAAATGATAAAAGAAATAGTAATGATCATAATGTTGAATATGATAATAATGTTGATTATGATAATGATGTTGATTATGATAATGATGTTGATTATGATAATGATGTTGATTATGATAATAATGTTGATTGTGATAATAATGTTGATTATGATAATGATGTTGATTATGATAATAATGTTGATTATGATTATAATGTTGATTATGATAATAATGTAAATAAACATGAAAATAATAAAGATAATGATAATACATATAATAATAATAACACTATTTACAACGTACAAGAAAGCTGAATTAAACCAGTCTTTATATAACCTCATCAAAGCTGTTTTTAACTATAACTTCTTAAACATGTATGTAGTTGTATATACATGTACTATAATAGTAATATAATTCACGGATAAATGTATGAACTCCCTATGTGCAGTTTGTAAAATGTTCACACACGAAATCGGACCCTTACATCGTCGGACACCCGAAGCGAAACTCAATTAATTGTGTACTATTTGTCTTAATATAAAATTGGAGACATAGGTGAAATGTTAAAATAATATGAATTAATGTAACACTAGTATGTAAAGAGAGGATTGTATAATGTACTTGTATAATCCAAGTATTGACACGACAGTTTTTATCAGAATTTGTGAAAACGTCCAAAAAAGGATATTAATTTCTCTGCAAAACAACCAATCGAAATGGTTCAACTCAAGATTATTTGTGTACACCACACCTCACCACACCATCACCCAAAAAGAAAAAATAACTGCTTTAACTTAAGAGAATTCCTGAGTTAATTGATCTTCACAATAGTTTGTTGAAGAGGAGTTGAATAGTAACACGGACTAATTTATGTGAGGTTTGAAATGAAAAGAAACCAAGATCAAACTCAGAAAAGGAGTTTTTTTATTCAGAGGAAAACTTGTGTTTACACCGGTTTAGTTTGATTGACGTATCCAATTAATGCCCATTTGGAGATGTTTACAAATGACCAAAATCTCATTAGTAGGCTTTGTACATCTTAATCCTATAACAAATTCCGACAGGTTTGGAGATTGGAAGCAATAAATCATACTAGCGACGTTTATGTTTCTTAGATACCGATTTCTGACCAGATGTTATAGTAACCTGGACTAATTGAATGGTTTCTTCAGAAAAGGGGTAAATTTTGCTGTGTGCCAAGTTCAATGGGACAAACCTCAAATGTGCATATCGTCCGTTCAGACATAGAATCAAGGTCCTCTTTTTTCCAGCTATCTTTATGCTAATATTTGCTTTGTCATGTTTGAATTCATATAAAAAAATCATTATCTATTTATGACAAATTGACAGAATTATTTTGTCACTAACAGAAAATATGATATCAATGCTAAATTATTAAAATGATTATTGAACAAATTTACCTTAAATTGAATTTACAGATAAGGATTTGTGACGTTTCGGTTTGTCGTTTTTTATCATTGTGTTTGTTAAATCGATTGTGAAAGAAGGTTCTGTGGATTAAAAGAATATTTCTCCCTATATCTGCTTCTTGTACTAGTACTAAGCTACTTTTCTGTTAGTAACTGCTATTTTCTCCACACGAATTATCAGTGTTTAGGGACAAATGCCCATGGGCATTATTATTAGACATTGTCTTTAACCAATTTGTTACAGAGGGCTTGCCCTGAACCCAGAGTTCGAACTCACAAGCACGGGCCAGTACACTAAACGTACTACCTATTGAGTTAACTGACCAACACTAGTGTCCCTACTACCACAATTCATGCTGAACATGAGTCCAGTCAAAAGACGATATGAAAATAGATTGACTTACGAATACAGATTGCGTACGTAGGATAATAAATGATTTGGCATATGCATCTTTAATATTCAATATTGTACAATAAGGGTTTATTTGTGTGTGTTTTTCCATAAGGTATTACCAAAAGCACAAAGTTTTAAGATTAAAACAAACAAATCTGTCAAACATTTTCGCAAAAGAATCATATACAAAAGCAATATGTGATATGCATTTACATATTAAAGACATTTGTTTCTGATATATTGCATTCATTGTGTGTCACGTGTGATTTATTTGAATTGAAATTAAATATATCGACTATACGTACAGCAGGTGCAATGGAATATTAATAAACTCACAGATGATTCAAAATATAATTTCTCATGGATGATGAATTACATTTATTTGAATTTATTAACCGTGTATTAACCTCAGCGAATCAACCTTCACACAAAACGTGCCACGAAGTTGAAGTAGCGTACTTTTGTTTTATTTTTGAATTAATATGTTGCATATTTTCGGTTACAGTGCGCCCTCTCCAAAGCAACACCCTTTTGGAGAAGCAAAATTATGTTTTTGTTGCTTTAGAGAGGTTAAGTTAATAGATAAATAGTAGAATGGGAAAAAATCATGCTGTTGTTGAAGGGAGGTTGTTGCTCAAGAGAGGACCGCTCTGGAGAGTTTGCAAAGTATTTTTTTGTAAATTAATGTGTTGCATACGTTCGGTTATTTTGAACCTGGTCCTTTTTCAACAATAAGAAGGCAATATAGCGACATGTCGGCTTTACAATCAGATGACTAGACAACATGGTAGTGTAACCTAGACATCGCAACATTTCGCAAATATAAAGATGTGAATTTCCCTGTCCCGTCTCAGATTTCTCGTCCAGCTTTTAAACACAGTACAGGTCGACTCAAGTTACATGGTCATCGGGTCAAGTAATTCAAATAACTTGACTGTACATAGACGTTTAAGAAAGGATACTAGTTATAATGTGTTTTGTGAGAGATAGGGGTTTGTATTCGAATTTAAACTAAGTAGGTCGTGTATAAGAACTTAAGCAAAGAAATCCATGCTCATTCATTTAGAGAGTAGGCTCTTGATAACGCCATTTATCTCTGGAATATTGACACCAGTTCACAACACACCGGCCTTCCAAAAAAAACCACTTAATATGGGAATCTTGGATCAGAAACGTATTAAGCGCTTGCGAAAAGATGGATCACAATAAACGATATGTAGAGGGTTTTTTATTGCGAAATACTGACAATAATGCAGACAGTAAATTCTAAAAGATCAAAATCGAAAATTATGCGGCATATTTGTAATAAGCATAATTCTTGCGTGACTGCTACCAATTAAGCTCCCTGAGACAACAGCTTATTTGAAAATTGTGTAAGAAGTATGCTAGCTATTTTTTTCGATTACCTAATGTATTCTAACCCTTTATTTTTCAGTCGCAGAATGTAAAGAAAGAAAGCAATTCGATATTTTGACCTGTAGCTTGCTGGTACACGAGGTCGCCGGTTATTATAAAGTTTGAAAATCGTTGTTAGAGGTATATAAACAAGAAATTGTGTGATTTTATAACAGAAATTCAAACGCAAGTTTTTTTATATTTTGAATATTGAATTGAAAAAGCAATTTGGAGTTTTAATCTGTCAACTTGATGGCACTCGAGGTCGCGGTTTATTTTTTTGTATGAAATTCGCAGTAAGATAATGTAAACCGTGAGTTTGCAGTTTTCAACCGGAAATATGTTTTCCTTATTTCTTGCATTGCAGAATGATAAGCTAAATAGCGATTCGAATTTTTGAACTTCGAGCTTTGTAGCCTCTGAGATTTCAACTTGATTTGAACATGAAAGTCATCGGGAGTCGTGAACAAACTAAGCATGGTGTGTTTTAACAGTATTTCAGTATTATACCGAGATTTTGTTTTGGGATCTGATACTTCAAATTATGTTCCAATTTTATGCAACAATGATACGCTGCAACCAGGACCAAAATTCACACGTGAAAGAGCTTTCCTGCTAGCTTACGGAAGGCGGTGGTTCTACCCAGGTGTATGCCTGGGGTCACCCTCCACTGCTAAAGCTGAAAAACGTCGCCGAATGGCGCTGGTTGTTTGTCCGACGTTAACGCGAAAAAATATCCTGCTGATGATTGTAGTTGTAATTGTTTTTTGCTGTTTTTTTTGTTGTTGTTTTTGGTTTATTTTTTGTCCGTGTAGCTCTTGCTACTGTTTGTTGAATTCATTTTTCAAAATTTAGTTTGTCACGTTCTGATACGATTAGTGGCTGTCAGAGCACTAGAAACCGTCAAATAGATTATACATTTTTATTTAAGCTTATTACGACTTGAAATAATTTTGGTTTATTGAGAGTGTATTTTAAAACAAACTGAGTGTAAATAACAAACATGGGGCAATAATTTAAGGTTTATAACCTTGATGAATCGCTCACAGATAGTTTACGTCTTACAATAGGCCGTCTGTCATACTTTGTGCAAATCTTCCTACACAGTGTGCGTGCTGAAATCGTTGAAATGTATCATATAGAATTACAATATTTAGATGCCTGATCGAGCTTTGGTAAAGATAACATCAAATTCATTTACCATGTAAAAAAGATATTTTCAACCCACAGTTTGGTAAATCGATGACACTTAACGATAAAAACACATTTAACAAACTTAAATAGCCATTAAATTGAAATTTTATTTTCTACGTGTTCTATTATCAGTTTTAAACGTCGGAACGACAGCGCTCAAGTAATTACAACTATCTTTATTGTCAAGATGTTTTAGGCGGAAATCATGCGTAAAATGATTAGTTTCAATTATATTCGTATCAGTATATGTCAAATTGGATGATGAGAATTAAACTATATTGAAAGGAATAGGTACATAAATCATATCGGGCTGTAAAGATGTTTATACATAAATCATTCCACGTATGTTTTTGGTGCGCAAAACATCATGATTATGAATCTTGTGCACGGTGTGATGTCTGAGTACATGCTGTACCGAATTAGACCGGGATATATCATGGACCGGGTGTGTGGGTGATTGAATTCCTGGACCGTATGCATCGGCCTGGTCGCCTTTTCGAATTCGTTGATAGGCAAACAAGAAATTAAAGCAAGGTCCATTATGTACTCCGTAGTTCGAAAAAAATGTCGGTACTCTCCATGATATAATATAAGATCGGAAATAACCGGGATCAACCGAGATATTAAGAGTGACACTAATAATCTTAATTCTAAATAAAGCAGAATGAATTGTTTTTAAAAAAATGCTAAAGGAAGAATTTTATTGGCTTAATCCGCAACCATATTTAGTTGTTTAGTATTTTGAATATTGAAGAAAACGTGATAATGTCAGGATAAACCTCTCTTTTGATATATGTTTATTTATTTATCCTGTCATATAGATATTCTGCATCAATAATAGGAAATCAGTATGAAACCAATAATAATATCTATATGGATATGCATCCTGATAATGAAATATGTTTTAGCAAAAAAAAATCAGACAAATATTTGCATATATTCGTTTCGTATCAACGGATTATAAAAGTCTGAATTCGTGACTTCAAAACAAATCTGTCGAACGAAATACTGGCCTCAAAGTTTGACCTGTCGTCAAATCCTGACAATAAATGAAATCAAGTTTCGTTTTTTCTGCAGTTTTGAGATAAAATAGACGAACAAACGTAGCCATCCGAATTATAATACAGTTTCAAAGCTTTGATCATTTCAACTCAGGAGGACAGATTACAGGTTTAGCTACTTTGATATCGGGGGTAATTTGTATATTACGTGTCATCAGGTAGCTACAAAGAAGGACTTGGAAAATTACTATTCAGCCCCAAGGGCTGCGTGGCAGCAAACCCTTTATCAGTTTTTATGGGGGTCGTTTTTCTGAGATATGCGAAATAAATTCTGAATCGGTTAATTTTATCCACTAAAATAGGATGTTCGTCAGATTAATATGCTATATGACACCAACTAATGGCAGTGGTTTGAAACCCGAACCCATAATTTGTCAGGGTCATAGAAGGTCGTCCATTTCCATGCATGAGGCAAATAACCACCGACCCACAAAATACCGTGTTTTTATACATTGTATAAAGAAGCCTACTCCCCGACAATATACTACCACGCACATCTGTCTAACATTTTAATAATACACCGAATCTGTGTCTTAATAATTTAATTTCGTTTTATTTCTCTCGTTATGCCAGACGTCGTCCTATTTTTTCTAAGAATATTGTAGTATTCATATTTTCCAACACCATAATAATTGCTTATTAAATCCAGGTTTAGAAATGGTTGCATAAAAACAATTCCGCGTGGTGTTGTGTTGCGCGAATTGAATACCGAATACTTTTGTACATGAAAATAAAAACATAAATGTATTTTATCAAATTTCACAATCATATGACGTTATGCAAGAAACAAGACAAGCCTTTACGACTGGCCCGAAATTAAGACCTCGCCGCAATAACGGCCGCCACGCGTAATAACATCAACTTTTCATTACGAGATGAGAAATCCGTATTGTTTAATTCTTCATTAATAGACGAACATTTATAAAATATTCATCATAGGACGTTTTACTGCGAATACATCAAAGCATCTCCGAATATATAAACAAAGGAATGATCGATATGAGAAATTACATGTAGTTCATTAGACCTTTGACTGACCACGTAAGTAAACATTCCAATAACATTCAGTGAAAAAAGTCTTTGAATTGTCGGATAACAATCTTATTACAAAAAGATAGAGAATTAATTATTAAAATAAATTAAAAAAAAAAAAAAACGGAAATCAGACAAAAATATACCTGAAATTGTTTTTATCGTATTTCTTTCATCATTTAACACTAAAAGGTAATATGAAACACTAATAACATTCTCGAAGTCTTTTTTTGTCGACTGTCACTGTTGTGTCTGAGCAGAATATTGAGTGCTTGGTCAACCATTCGTATCAATACAAATGAACACTTCACACTTCCTTTAGCATAAAAGGGCTGTTATTCCAAAAAGATAATAACATTTTTCGTTTTATTGCGGAATTATTTCACCGTTTCAGCGTTGTCCCGTATTATATCCAGTGTTGATCAAACGCGTAATTCATAAATTTGTCAGTTGAGAGGGGGGTAATAAAACTATAGAAATGTATGAATAATTTGTCCGTTTATATCGCAATGTTGTCTTTTTATTCACACCCGGTGTTCATTCCACGTCCGTAATTCATCGTACCGCGATGTCTGAGTATGAATTAATATGGTAAACGCGAATTTCTTCACATCGTGGCAAATATTTAAATGATGATCAGACAGAATACAGTCAAACCCATGCTTGCAGCCACCTCCGAATAAAGACCACTTTGTGAATAAAGGCCATTCTTTGAAAAAACCGTCACTAATTATTTAGAACAAACTGACCTCCGAATAAAGGTCATCTATCAACAAAGGTCACATTTTTTCTTTCCTAAGGGTGGTCTTTGTTCACAGGTTTGACTGTACTATCATGATATTCGGTAATCACAAAAATTTATTAGTCAGTCTTTTTTAAAAAATTGCATCATCTTACGATCTGAAATAAAACACAAGTAACGAGACACTCTATGAACCGCATTCATGGCCACGCCTCATTTACACTTCCATAATGTGACAAAATATTAAAGGAAATGAAATATTGTAACTATTTTAATGATCAACAACTTTGCATAAAATTATCCACAAGTTTGTGGGTAATTTGCCTACACGAATTACTGAAAGGATTTAATTGCATTACAGCTGTTAGCTCTTACGTGTGAAATTTTATTCAAAATCTCAGCATCGTCAGCACCAACTTCAACTATGATTATAATAGTTTACTTTAAACATATTTTATTGCTTTCAGTTTTATATAACATTATATAAATATTTGCAATATGATGTAGCGGGGTCCAGCCGTAAGATCTTAAATTTTGTTACGGTTTTCCCCATTCGCACAGTTTAAAAATACATCTGCAATTATGGCGGTGAATAATTACATGAAGTGTAGTTAGCAAATCTGTTGAATTAAGGTCTATAAGACCCAATACTTGGCGGTATTTGCATTCTTTGAACATGATTCAGAATAACTAAGAGTCCATAAAAACACTTAATCAGTGATAAATACGAAAACAGTTGCTCGATATGAGAAATATAAAAAGGTATATTTACCCACAGGTCGAATGTTAACTGAAATACGACAGCTTTCTTGTCAAACTGGGTCCGAACCCGGCGACACGCTGTATAAGAAGACATAGAGATAACCATGAACTTCTAGTCAAAGTAAACAGAGCTACCCATAAAAAGAACACGGGTGTTATTAATCTTTGACCCCTTTTTATGCCGGTGAATTTATTTTATCATTTATTTAAATGCCTTAAATACATCTAACTGCCGTATAATAGCCTGTGCTTATCCAGATATTTACTTATCTTAAAGTAAACACTTTCCCTAGATAGGACAACTGTCGAGCTTATAAAAGAGTTTTGATAAATCTGTAAACACTGAATAGAAGCTTTCCTTGGTGTCGATATGAGGCTTTTGTGAACGTGGCTCAACTTTAGACAGCTTGCTTTAACGGCCATTTGATGAATGAGATAACTATCGTTTAGCAGTGGATTCTATGACGTAAGCCAGTAATGCTTGGACTGATTGAAGCATGCTTGGGTTAATGGCAGTGATTGAGGGTGCACGATAACCACTTTGATGATTCAACTTGACACGAAATTCTAGATTTTTACACTTTGCGGAAATTCATTAATAGTCAGTAGTTGATTATCCCGGAAGTGGGATATTTAGATATAATGTTAAAATAAAATGCATAATTTATTTTTTTTGATAATGTACTGGCGAGTACAAATCAAATAATGAATTATTTAAAGCCAATAAATCAATGATTTTCTAATTTTTAACTTCTATGAATCATTCGTTGACATTCGGTTGTTTCCGATAATTTCCGTGAGACTGATGCGTTGTGCCGGTTGTCTGTGAACATCCATTCCCGGGTTAAGCTTGCAAATAATTCACCTGTCAGATAATTTTCCCAACGCTAACACTTGGCTTCTATCACAGATTGAAGACATTTCTAGTGTGTTTAGTGTCAATGCTAAGAAAGAAGGTACAAATCTGCTTAAGGTGTCAATTATTCACTGGTACAATTCTGTCATGTTCTGTCACCACGAGATTTAAGATATCCTATTGTCGAGAAGAAAAGTTTGAGCATTTTGTCAGTGTTATTCTAGCGTATTAATCAGAACTAGATAGGCGGGCCACTTCTCGGTGCATGGAGTGATTCGTCCCCTTAGTTTCAACTAATTTGGTATTCAAGTAATTTATATTTTTGGCAGTAGAGGCCGCGACCGTGGTTCAGTGGTTAGTGCGCTGGATTTGTAACCCGGAGATCGGTGTTTGAATCCTGGTCACGTCAGGTCATACCTATCTTTGAAAATTTGACAAAAATGTCAATTTTCCTCCTTATGTGCATAAGTTGTCGGCTCCTAGTGGAAGGGTAAGTTAGTACAGGTTAGTATACAATCCAGGAAAACTGGTTAGGTGGACCGGTCGCCGTAAATAACTGAAAATTTTTGAAAAACGGCATTAAACCCCAATGACAATATGTCGCATAAATACAAAAATGCAATAGAAAGAAGAGGTAACAGAATGATTCGATCAGTTATGGATAACGGTACAATTGTCTCTCATCCATACATTCTTAACTAAATACAGTGTAACCTCTGAATACCGCCCCCGTCCGGACCGGATCAAAAGTCCGGTTTTCAGAGAGTTCCGGTACTATATATAATTTAGATGTTCCGGGTAAATACAGCAACTAGCAGTTTGATAACGCCACTAATATGATCAGTCGGAAGATGACTGACCTTGAACTCTGTAGTCAGTGAGTTCCTGCTAAGATTTCCCAATGTTATCAAAACTTTGTCATGTACAGCAAATAATATTAATTAAGATTTTTAATATTTTTTCAATATTCGTGCACCAAAAGCTTATTTTATTCTGCGATAGAATTGTACAAATTTAAAACACGTACATACAATCTGTTTTCCATACATGTAATGATTCGGAAATTAATGACAAGATAAACGTCACATTTAAACGCAAGTTTGATTTCTTTATAAAATGGAGTATATATTTAATACTGATATTGGATGGAAAGGTAGCTACATTTAATTTACTACAATGGAAGCATAGGGGAGGCAACTCGTATTGTCTTATTTTAATACATTTAATATCGACAGCATTACTTCCCTTGTTTGATTTGTCAGCATCAATAAGATTGCACAATGATTATGGTCTTAATATTGTCCTTGTACAAAAATGCATGGAAATCTAGGGAAAACACGGTTGTATCTGATATATACAGCCTCAGTAACTATAAGTAATTTTTACATAAAACCCAATTTAGTTACATCCTCTTGGACGTCTATGTGTCACAAGACAGAATACTTAATGAATATAAAACACAGGCAAAACTAATTAATGCAGTTAGTTGAGAAAATGGTCAACATTTATTTTACTTTACATTATGTTAAACAAATAAGATAGTTATAGCATTTAATACAATCTTTAAACAAATGCCAGCATACACGTTATTCTTTTCAAGGGAGAGCACCTCCATCTCAGATTTATAAATGCCTTTATATTGTGGTATGCAACACGCGTGTTCTTTCCAGAAAAGTACACCTTACAGGCCTTACTTCAGAAGAGAATAAAAGAATTTACAAAATACGTATTTTAAATTTGAACTAAATACATGTATTCTATAATTGACTAATCTTTGACTTCTGATTATATCACATTGTGTGTTTTTGTTTGTATATTAGTTTGTCATGGTTTTTAATAATAAATCATAGGCAGATCCAGGAATTCTTGTTAGGGGCGGGGCAGAAACTGAACAAGTTTATATATATATATATTTCATGATAGAAGAAAACCTTTGCTTGGGCAATTTTAGGGGGGGCATACACCGGGTCCGCCCCCCCCCCCCCCCCTGGATCTGCCTATGTAAATATAATTTCGTAAAATTGTAATCAAAACAATAACCTAGACGTTTAAAAACATAATTATGACCTAATGGGAAAACAGGGTTTATTTGAATGGGACAATGGTGTCGTCAGGTAGATTTACTTTCGTGTGCCTCGGTAGCGCAGTAGGCAGCGCAGTAGGCAGCGCGTCAGTCTCATAGTCACATAAATAGAGTAATCTGAAGGTCGTGAGTTTGATCCTCACCCGGGGCACAATTTTTTAAATGCGTCTTTAACCATTTATTTTATGAACTGCAACTATTTAAAAAAAACTTAAAGTCATCGGAGTTCTAAAAAGTATAAGAAATATTGCATACTAGCATACCAGCATTCAGTCATTTGAAAGATTAATTTGAACTTTGAATATATATCTTAACGTAATTGCAATGCCAATATATTTATTTTTTTAAACAAGTCCAACTAATCAATGAATCTACAGGTTGTATAGGTTGATAAACGTGTGTTTATCAATATAACAGAAAGTTTATATGTCAACGAACAAGAATGAACACTTTTTAAACAAATGTGCATGCACTGTGATTATGATCGTGTCACAGGACTCATAAGTAACTGTGATCCTATATTAATTATGTATATATTTATGTATTTATAACTAATAATGAGGAATAACCATTTATCATTTAATATATCAGTAAAACTGTAATTAACCTTCATTAAAATAACTTCTCAAATAAATATTAAATAAAAGAGAACCTCGCCGATAAACCGAAAGAGTAATCTGTGACAATCGTTCAAAGCAACGATGAAAGTCATTCAAGTTATATAAGGTGCATGGTCATACATGTATATGAACAAATGTGACAAAATAATTATCTGCCAGACAGAAATCAAGTCAAATAGAAGGCATCTATCAAGAAATACTCGTATTAAATGAACAGCTTGATAATGTTTGAATATTTAGCTTTCGAATGAAAACATGTGACGCAAATATAACAAAGTCATCACCACCTAAAAGGGTGTATCAGGTGCCTCGGTAGCCCAGGGGCAGTGTGTCAGTTTCACAATCACATAAATACCTCATCGAGGGGCACATAACTTTTTCCCCGCTTCATTTATACTGCATTTTCAGTTTATTAAAATTTTTACCCTTCAAGTATACCTTATTTGTAAACAAATGCTTCAGCAAGTTGATCACTTGGCAGATTTATAGTCAGCAGGTAAACTTAAATGTCTAAAATGTGTAACTACCATTAGCAAGATTTCTTAGTTTAAAAAAACTGTTACCTTAGTTACGATATGTCTATTGTAAAGGCTCCTGTCAACCATTCTCATCCAATACTCAAAAATGAACCGAATTTTGGTTGACATATGGTCTAAGTTTAGAACTACACTGAATACTCATTGTTTTGATTTCAAGCTTTTTAGTTTTAATCTAAATACATGTAGTAATTACACAAGTGAAATGTTTGAAGGGAAAGTTAAGAATTTTATACGCTGGATTGAAAAAAATTGACTTACAAAAGTGCACGATTATATTCTCAATCTTATAGTAAAATTGAATGCTGAACTTAAGCTAAATTTTACTATTTTGAAACTGTGCCCTTGTTTATTTTGATGTTTGATTCCTGAATCTGTGCAAACACAGTAAATGAGGAAACGCATATAATTATGATGAACTTGGTAAGTAAGAGAATATATGCAGAGGCCTCAGTGTTGCGTGAACTCAAATGGTAGAGTTAAGATTATGGACCTCGTGTTTGTGTTTGAACATTGGGCGCCGCACATGTTGTGAGGAGTGGGCTGGAGATATAGGTAAGGCATAAGTAAGAACTTTATAATCATTCTATGTTTCATTTTGTTGAAACAGCTCCACTTAAAGTTCAGAGCAATATATTTAAATCGCCAGACAATAACGGCATCACAGAACTAGACGTATCAGTTGTATTCAATACTTTTGATCACCAGATATTGTTGAACTGTCTAAAAGACTTACTATTAATATCACCTGATTCTCTTCATAGTGCTAAGTTTCCAGACAATGTGTAGTAATGGTAAGCTATCAGAGCCAGTGTATATGAAGTAGTGTTCCTTGGAGATGTTGGGTCAAAAATACTTTACAGTGTACATGAATCTGTCATTATCGTGGACAACACAATTTCTATGTTGATGAATCACAAATTTATATTTCATAAAAACTTACAAAATGATTCAAAGGAAGAGCGACTACAGATGTTTTTATATGATTTCAGATTTCATTTCATAATTATCATTTACTCATTGTAATGTATTTTATATTTTGTAAAGTGCTTTCGAAAATACTGAGAGTAGTGTTCAATAAATATGGTACAATATATAAAGATAATTACAGTGAAAACAACGTGAGACATTTTAAGCATTTATTTCAAATGATTTTGCTCATGTTTTATACCTGATATCTATTAGATATGATTAACTGAAATAAAATCTATTTATAAAAATACATGATAGTAAATGTGTGTTACATACATAGGCAGTGAGTTATATGAGTCATCACCTAGGTAACATAAACCACAGAGAAAACATTAAAATACAACATGTACAGTGTGTAGGCATTTTTTCAACGTGTGAATAATTTCCAGCATACTAACAAAGCATTAAAACATAGATAAGGTGACTGACCGCTTAGTCAACAAAGAAAGGAAAGGCGTAACAGTAGACACAGAAAGAATAATAACAAGATTGGACTCAAAGAGAGAAACACAGTAACACAGAAATGTAAGGGCAACATATATATATATATATGGCATGTCGTTTAAAAATACAAGTATTTGCTATTTACAGAGTAATTTAAAACGATAAAAATTAAAACACGAGAAGTCCTTCAATCATGTTGTTAAAACAAATTTGTAATAGCTAGAATAAAGAGAGTCATGAAGTATCAGGACTTAATCTGAATTCTCATTCCCTTATTTTAACACAGCAAGTTGTTGAAATTAACCCAAACTATATGAAATGAAATGCATTTTCGCAAATTTAAAAGATTAAAGAAAAAGTAGAATTAATGACAAGGTGACTGGTTCACATTTCAATTAATGTACAGTTTTCAACTTTAGAGCTTTTGTAAAATATTCTAATTTCATTAATGACAAAAAAAAGACGTGAAACCAATAAATATTACGGTGACAAAACATTAACCATGCTTGTCATATATTGAGAAAAAATTGACCACAAAAATTGAACACAAAGAAAATAAAATATCAACAGAAAATCTACGGAAAACAACAAGAGGTAAATCATTTTTGTTTAATTTAGAACAAAATTCAAAATGACTGTGAGAAACGTGGTAAGATGTTACCTACCAGTATGAAACTAATGTATGCATAAAATGGATAGAAAAATTGTATTACAATAAAATACAAATATTAAAAAAAAACAATGAATCACACAAGGTATTTGACAAATGAAAAATTGTTCATCAATTTCATATTGTTAACAGACAAAAACTACTTAAGCTATGAATAAAGTCCAGGTAATTTTTTATGTCTCCGAGTACAACATCATTAGAAATATAACAGAATAAGCAGAGCACTTACCATACATCATATTTTACAGGTACAAAAAACTATTTTTCATATTTTACCTATATATAAACATAATACATTAATATTAAAGACTTTTTTGTAATCCCACAAAATCACACTGAAAAAAAAATACACAAACAATAAGTGACTTACAAAAAAAATGCGACAGCAATAATACACAAGCAGCCCTTTATGAATTTCATTTCGTTATCCTTATTTTCCAATCCAATGACTTATGAGTTGATATTTCTAATAAGTTAAATTTACTTGACTTCACACACGACCTAACATTCCGGGCTTTAAAATAGGAGTGTCCCAATGGGCCGAGCTTGTTCTCTTGTTGAATCTAGCTTTCTTCTTCTCGAACAACACATTTAGATCTGGTGGCTCAATAACATCGAACATCGCATCAAGATTTGGAGGATTGTAATGTTGTCTAATCAACAATGTTTTCAGCTGAGATCCTAAAAAATAAGTTATACTTTATTAAGTAAAACTCAATGGATTTTCGATTTTCACTGCTTTGAGTTCGAATCCCATTAAGACCGGACAAATTTCATATACGTGGACTCTACAGCTAGTTTACAGAAGGTTGGTGGTTCCATCCACGGGTGAGTCTGGGGTCTTCCTGCACAGTCAAAGCTGGAAATGTAAATGACCCAGGCCGTAGGTGCAACGACAAAACACCCAAAAAAGAAAAATACAGCGATTGGTTATTAAAAAAAATCATGCTGAGACCATATTGGTATCATCGGACAATTTTCATACAGTCGTCCATCTGAAAACCTGAAGGACAAGATAGAAACATAAATTTATAGTATCATGTATACCTTGCGCCCAGTCAGGTATTTTCTTTCTTGGACATTCATCATCATCAGTTTCATCACCAGAATTGAGATCGTCAATACCGTAGTTCTCTGCAGTTGAGGCTTGTGGCACACGCTTTGGTGTCATTTCATAACTGAAAAGGTCCAAAAAATCACTCGAGTATGAAAATCTACTGACACTAATAAAGGAAAAAAAATCATATAATGTGAAAATCACACATTTTGTTTTAAGATCAGTTTACAACATAATTAACAAAAAGTTCCTGCAATGTATCAATTACAGTGTATCTACCACGAAAGCAAGCATTGCAGTAAACAGAAATTTCATTTAAATCCTTGGTACATTTTAAATTTACTATTTATAATATCCATTCTTTTACTATCAGATTTCAAAACATGAATCGTTTACATCAAAGTGGAGTATATTCCCATTAATAATGGCCGCCAATGCAATGAGACAACTCAAAACTAACAAGCTCATATTTAGATAATAATACAGTATCTTACGAGTCATTATTCACAGACTGTGCCACAGTTGGTTCTTCAAGCGAGCGAGTTTTGTTGAATTCTGGCTTAGGTAAGGGTTTGCTATGATTTAATTGATTGTTGTGTTTGTCCACCATTTTCTTTATCTCTTCATTGCGTTTACGCTCTTCATTGCGAAGTCTATCCTGCTCTGCTAGTCGTATACGTTCCTAATAACAAAACACAAGGTAGTTGCAAAATGGGGATAATGTAAAAATCATTATTATAAATTATTAACTTATCCGGTTCTAACACGGTCTGCAGTATTTCTGACAGTATAGATAGGAAATCAACCAGTCATTCTACAACAGTGATTTCTTTGCAATTTGTGAAAGGGTCCTGGTCCGGTCCAATTGGGAAAAAATGCAGTGTGATGCCAAAATTGGAAATTTTTAGGTTAGGAATTGGGAAAAAATTGTCTTTATTTTCGATTGGGAAGGGTCCATTTACCGGACTCAAGCAAAGAAGGAAAAAAATCACAGTGCAATAAGAACATAGCCAGCTGTTACATTGTACCCATTCACCAAACAATATCATATTTTCATTTATTGTCATGAAACTTTTTTGCCAATGAATTGTGGATTATGTACATAACAACAACAACAAAGAACTAAGTAAAATAATTATAGGAACTGTAGTATTTTCAATTGATCATTTGGTGAATGAATTATTGTCTCCAACCTGTTCTTTTATTCTTTCCATTTCTTTCTTCAACTGTAATTCTCTTTCTCTTTTCTTTTCAAATTCCATTCTTTCCCTCTCAGCTCTCTCAGCAGCAATCTGCTTTTCCCTACAAATATTAAACAGATTCTTTAGCAATATATAGGACTGATTCTTTTGATAGAAATCAGCTGTTTTTGTTGATAGGCCCATTTGTGGTAATTTTGATTGAATTTATGAAGCTCATTAATGAAGCTTTGCCAAGTTTTCAATGTTTTAAGATGACTGGTTTAATAGATCCAATAAATTATGATGAGTTGTGTCAGATCCTTCATACAGATTTAACACAATTAGCAAAAACATTTTGATAACATAACACAATTTCAGTTGTTATAAAATGAAATGAACAGATTCAGTAATGAAAATTGCCGAAATACTAATTTTAATCATCTTTTTCCTGCCGACTCATAAGTTTTTACGGCATCCAAATCTTAGTGCTATGTTGTAATTTTTACAGCAGTGTTGCCAATATATGCCAAAAAAAGAAAGAAAAAAGAAAAAAATCCCTACCTCCCCACCCATATTTATTTGGGCATGCAACCATAAACAAACCTTTCTATTGTTTAGGCCTAATTATTTTCATCTGCTATGGCATTATCATGTATATATTATCTACTGTATTGCTATTACATTGTACACACTGTACGATTATAAGTCAACTAAAACAAACTAAGCTCAATTGAATATAAGTAAAATCTCATCATAAAATATCAGAAAAAAGATGAAAAAAAAGAGGTCAAAATAATCTCAATAAATATCTACTTTTCTTCCTTTTTCTTTTGCCATTCACGATGCTTTTCTTCTTCCACTTTCTTCAAACGGTCTCTCTCTTTTTCTCTCTCCCGTTCAATTTCTTGTTGCCGTTCCAAAGCACGACGTTTCTCATCCTCTATCTTTTGTAGGCGCTCTTGTTCCTCAAATTCTTTCTTCCTTTGAAGCATTGCCTCATGGAATTTCTCTTGTTCTTGCTGCAATTAATAGAAATATTCTGATGGTAACAGATGTATCAGAGTGCTACAATTAATTATAAAAATAAGAACAGTAGACTGTCAAGCATGTGGTAATCCAATAAATAAATCGAGGTAAATGAATCATGGATTTAACCATATATCACAATACAACAAGAGTCGGCATTTTAAATATATGGAGTCATGTTTCTGATATATTGCACTCTGTCAAGAAGCTGGCCCCTGTGACCAAAGAGAATAAAATGCCTGAAACCCTTTTATAGAGGTACCTCCCATATACCTCCCACATGATAGGAAGTCTAAAAGTCAATTGAAAATGTAGCTCTTCAAGTTTACCGGTTAAAATGTGTGTATATGCAATTATTTTTGTTGTTAGAATAAAAATGCACCTGAATGTAATAAGTTAATAAATTAAAAGAGAGAGACATTAATTCATCAGAGCCCATCATTAAATCATTTGTTTCTTGCATTTATAATTTAAATCTTGTTCAGCTAAATTTTTGCCCAAACTTTCAAGAGCCAATTTTTCTTTACATGTAATACTAAACTGCAGAATACCAATACAGGCATGCACAAAATAATATCCGATTAAACAAGTCTTACCTGCTCATGGAGCTTCTTCCTTCGCTCTTCTTCTTCTTGCTTGCGTCTTTCTTCAGCTTCCTCCATTTTCTGCAGCCTATTAAAAACAAATCATACCAACAATAAAGGGACTATTCAGATACATGTAACTCAGTCTGCGAAAAAAAATATGAATAGTCTGAGCCCGAGGCTATAAAAAAATGACTCAGGCTGTAAAAATATTGCAAAGTTGTAGTCCAACAGGCTGTAACATTTTGACAATGTAAATTTCCTGTTTCTTTTCTCAGAGGGATAAGCAAATTAAACTCAATCGGGAAATTTTGTCACAGTGTGTAATCCAATCATTTTGATGCATGCTCGCTCATGTGTACCAAATGCTAAAAATAAACCTCCTAGAGAGGGATACCTCCACCGTTTGTCAGCTGGAATTCGATTTGGTGTCAAAAATTGAAAATAAATAAAAAAGGAACAAGTTTTGCCAAATTTTTTATTCAAAATTTCGGACTATAAAAATATACATATATATACATTTATATATATATATAAAATGGACTACAACTTTTTCTGCAAAAAAGTTTTTCATGCAGACTGATAACTAACAGAAATAAACTGAAATAATACATACCAGAATAGAATGAACGAATAACAAACTTGACTTCTAACACCCTAAACATTTTATGGCTTTTTTTAGTAATTAACAAACATGATCACGACATGATTTATAAATGTAATTTAATAGATGACCATAATGATCAACTTACATCTCAAATTCTGCAAACAATGTAACACGTACAGTAAAACTTTCATTTTCAAGTATCAATATCACGAGCACCAGGCCCACTTTGAGTAATTGGATCGTTTTACATGTCTATTACAGGCATCAGACATCAGAGAAAACGTTTTACATATGCACTTAGTATAATTAATGTAAATATGCATCTGATTCAAGGCAATTACACTACAATTTTCAAACAACTTTTAAAATACCAAGTTATTACAGGCACCGGTTTATATAGAGCATTTTGTCTATCCCAGTGTCTCCACACGATAATGTTTACTGTACCTTAATTTTTGTTTTTCTTTATCCTCCTTGATCTTTTCATCTCTTAACTTCTGGGTTAGTTGTCTCTTTTCAGCTAGACGTTTCTCAATACGAATTCTATTCATCCTCTCCTCCTGCTCACGATGTTCCTTTAACTCTTGTACCTTCTTCATTTTTTCTTCTCGTTTTCTAAAGATAATTGAGACAAGATGTTAGGATTTCAGTGTGGGAATTTCAGGCAATTTCATCTGAGGAAACTCTTACTTTATATGGCACTCTTATCACTGATTACATTTTGTGCCACAACAGTTGAAAACTTAAATATTCAGCATAAACACATCTTAATGAATTAACTTATAATACAAGCATTTGTCAATAAATTCATCGACATCTCTGATCACTAATTTAAAACTACATGTATTCCCTTAAAATTTGATGAAATAAATTAAAATGTTTTTTTTACAATTTACATATAATTGCCTATAATGTAATCACATACAACAAAAGCACCAAAGTTCAAAATTATAAGACTAACTTCATAACACAGATGTAATTTTGATACACCATATTACACATAAGAGAACAACAAATAGAACTAACTTCCTCATTTCTTCCATTCTTTTCTTGTTTTCTTCATCACGTTTCTTCAGTCGTTCTTGTTCCTTTCTCTGCTTCTCCAGTAATTCTTGTCTACGCTTCTCTTGAAGCTCCTACAATTCGATTAAGTCAAATTTGTAGTAACAACTTTGTATATCAGTAAGACATCAATGTGTTATCATTAGAATCTAGCTTCAGTTTACACTTTGTTTATTGAAAATTATTTATCTAAGTGGATTGAAAATAAATTCTTTCATTACATAGATATACTTGATATATTCAGCTGAAGGTACACTGACAAAACCATAAGAAAATTAATCATATTAAGAATCAAATGATCGCAGGTACAAGAATTTTCCATTTATTGATCAGATACTGTCAGTCTGACAGGACATCAGGAGCAAAGAGTAAAGGGATTTATTTATATAGTGGTGTTTTATGGCGCATCGACAAGTAATGGTCATGTAGCGCGCATCAGAATGAAAAAGATAATAATGATAAGTTACTTAATAAGATAATGTAAACATACGATAATGTAAAAATGAGAATGAAGGATATATGAATTAGTTAGGAATCGGACAGTTGGAATGATAAGGGTGTATAAAAGTTTTGACATCATCTCTGGTGAGAAGCCAAGAATGGGTTAAACAAGAATGTCCAATTCTGCATCTAGTGAATATCAACTCTTCCCAACGAATGGACCTGTAAGAGGGGTGCCATTCACCAAGGGTTGGCTTGACGGAGTGAAGTTCATTGTTAATGTCGGCATCCCATTGGGATTGCCCGGAAGACAGGATAAGGTCAAAAATTGCAGATTTAAAATCACTGTAAGGAATGATGACATTTAAAATTGGTAATTTCAGGGCAGATAAAGCAAGTGCGTCAGCTCTATCATTACCTTTAATACCCATGTGACCTGGTATCCAGCAAAATGCAAGAGATTCGCTCTAGGGTATCACAGACAGTGGGACTTTCCAAGTTCATATTGTGAAAAGTTTGTAAGGTAGACAATGAGTCTGAGAAAATGATGAAATGATTATGATTTGAAAAGTAAAGGAATACAAGTTAACACAATAATGAATGTGATTAACGTACATACAGTTCAATTCTTACCTTCATGTTAAGCTTCGGAGCAGGGCTGTTCCTTACAATAAATGATTTAACCTGATCAGTGGTACTAGGATGAGATTGTACGATAGGATTCTTTGAGTTTTTATTCAAACTGTTTAGGAATGAGGGCACAGGACGACCTGCCTTGTTAACTGGACATTTAGGAGATCCCAGGTCTTCATCACTACCGCTAGTAACAAAAAAAATAAATAAAATAAAGTATACATTTTACAAGCTATTTAGTGCATGTCTAACAAATATGTCATTGATGCTTTTTGCAGAAGAAATAAATAGAAATGACAACTGTGCTTCATCATTGTGGCCTCATAAATGTTTAAGCCAACCCTACATCTTATCATATTAAAAGTAAAAAATGCACAAAAAAAGCCATTAGGGCCATTTGGCCACGAGTTATAACAATATCATTGTAACAGTGTTGTATTTAGTTTAAAACATTCAATCAAAAGCCTTAAGGAAGACTTGCAATAAAAGAAAAAATAGTGGTACTTAGATATTTAATTGATACTACATAAAAATTTTAAAAGATGAAATGATTCTGGAGGTTTTCTGTTATATAGTGTATCTCCAGTGTCACAAATATTGTATACTCATATGCAATAGTAAGTTTTATGATAGTTTCATAAACAAAAAATAAATATAAAAATACATGCAAAAAGCAAATACTTACACGTCAGGAGATTCCTGTTTTGGAGTGTTACTTTCATCAGCTGATAAAACTGATACAGTGCATGACCGTTTTGGCTGACGTCTCTCATTATCTGATTCTTCTTCATGCTGACGTTTACGAGTTTTCGTCCTATATATTAAAAACAAGAGCAAAATTATGACACAAAATTATAATCATGTCAAATCTATGCATAAATGTTAGGTTTTTGGTATATGTTGTGAACATTTGACAAATTCATACATGATCATACCCCAATATGAATCACTAGTTATAAATTAAAAAAAACCCAAACATTTCTTACAGCAAAAGATCTAATCATAACAGCTAATGAAGTATCATACCCCTGGTAACTTTCTTATCTACATAATCCACGAGTCATTTTCTTGGGAATTTGAAGAAACAGACAATTGCCAACAGATTAAATTATTAACCAATGTCACACAATAGTCTCATTATACTGATAAATCAAAAGAATTACGAATTTCAACATATGTATGTAAATAAGCATATTACAAATAGTGCATACCTTGTTGTTCTTGGAACAGTGGGTGAGGCAAGCACATTATTGTCATTAACATCCAGTGTTTTAGGCTTCCGTACCTTTGATCGCGTTACCCTGAGTGGACCATCAGTGTCTATGGAAGAACCACTATCATCAACACCTACATGAGAACATTTTCAAATACAGCAAACTTCTTCATAACAAGCACTAGTAGTTTTTAAACATAGTACATGGCTATCTTCATGAATTATTTTTTAAAAAAAAAATCAAAGAATTTTGGGTTGGAATTTAGGAAAAATGCCAATATTAGAAGTAGGCAAAAAGTAGGCACCTTAAATTATCAATTACATATTATCAGAAAGGCTTTAGATCTGTCAGAGTAGTATCTAACTCATAAGTCTTATACATAATAATGCTTTGTTCACTTGTGAACCTAATTATACTCCAGTGTTTCTTTTTTCAATTTTGGGGGAAGGGGTCATTGCCAATGTCATAAAACTCTTTAAGGCAAATAACATCATAACAGCGAAAAGATAAACAAATCGTTTGGTGATCAGAATATAACTTGAAATTTGAAACTTGGCTTGATATATTTTTTCTGCGGACAGTGAGGAAATTTGAATATTTTTTGGAGGAAAATATATATTCCAGAAAGTGGGGAATGGGGCAAAATTTCCCCAAATATTTCAAGGGAAAAAAATACTGTACTTTCAATAACAGTTAAGCATAAATTTTAAACAGAGGTTATTAATTGTATGTCTTTGAAAATGCAGGTGTTGAATTAATTTACTGCAGTTTGTAACTAAAACTGTTGAAAAAAAATAACAGAAAAACCCAGACATGTAATATTCCACTCAAAACTAAATTTACAATATTCAACCCTTACAAGCTCATTACCTGAATCTTTGTCATCATTCTTTATACGTTCAACTGCTGACTTTGTATTTTTTGTTCCGGTGGATCTAGTAGCTGTTGGAATATTTTCTGAGTCTTTCTCATTTTCCAAGTCATCTTCAGTATCCATATTTTCATTTGCTTCCTCATTTTTATCGTGGTGATCCTTAGCTGATCCACTATCTCTACCCATACTTCTTGTTCTCCTAAATCAGAAACAAATAAGTCTGAAGCACTATTATCTCTGTTGAGAAAACTATTATTGTATTTTTACAGTTCTGTATTCAACTTTCACTTTGGAGTGTAGAATTCATTCTTTGTCCGAAAATGTTTCTTCACAATGTCAGGTTTGGAGACAATGCTAACAATATTGTAAACCAATTAATTGTTCTTAATGTGTGTAACCCTCAATCATCAACATCTAAAAATTACAAATTACTAATGCTCATTATCAGCAGCAGCAGCAGTACAGTAGTACACAAAATTCATTTCCTTTAAAGAGAACATTCATTTATGTTAATGATGTTTTATTTTCAACCTACAATAGACTATACAAATAATTACTTTCACAACTAATTTTAGACATAACTGAACCGTACCTTTTATTCTGTGGAGTGGAGACTTCTTTCGTTGATTCAGGTTGATTACTGTCATCAGGTATAACAGTTTCCACATCATCTTCTACCTAAAGTGATAAATTAAACATTACAAGTTACTAACAATATTTACAGATTTAGTGGCTTTTATATAGCCAGTGGGCAGTCAAATTCCCTAGAGTGCCACATAGTGAATTTCGTAAATAAAATATCTAAGTCAGCCAATTACAATGTCATTTAAAGACAAGGACTAATACATTTGAAAATACTTAAATTTGTTTCCAAGACAGACAAAAGTTATTTTACACAGCAAAAATCATACTTAAAGTATTACTTTACACAAGGCCATTCTTAAAGAAAAACTTTACAGGTGGTAGGTAGGTAGAAAGGTATAAATTATGTTAACAAGAATAAAGAATTAACAGGGCTTTTTTTCCTTCTATAGCAAGGGCTCTTTATAGGCGTCTTCCCCTCAGGAAAAATCCTTAAATTCATGCAGATTTCCCCTAAAATTAAGTTTGCATCAAGTTTTTTCTTCCCCTATTGCAAATATACTGTGTTATTTTTTCCCCAAATTTAAGAAAGGCCCCTTCTTCTACCCGTGAAAAAAAGCCCCGATTATTTTTTTATCAGAATAGCTAAAAAAAATTGGGTAAATGAATTTTTGAATGAGTTGGTTGTGTAACATCAAACCAACTTTTTTAAGGATGGCCAAATATGCCCTTTCATATCAACAAAAACATCTTGTTACATTACATTTTCAGATTTGTCTTTCTTCTTTAATCTCAGACGAGTCCGTGTCCTGGCTGGTTTCATTTCAGGCTACAACAAAAAATCAATTTGTCATTATGAGGATATGTAGTAAGGACTTCAGTATAAGGGAGGCATCGTGGTCTAGAGGTCCTGAGTTTGAATCCTGGCTTCGACAGGTTTCGTTCATTAACTTCACAATCCCATTTTTTGGACACAGTACTGGTATAGTGTCCAGGAAGCGGACTTGTGTATGTTTAATATAAGTAAAATTGCTTGTTTCACAATTGAGCTAAAATAATTAGTATAAAAAGTTTAGAGAGGTAATAACTTAGGAACATTACTTCAACTTCTATAAAGCTGCAAAACATACGAGAAATGATAATTTCAAAACGTGTTCCCACTCACTTATGAAATTAGAGGTAAGCTTACCCCTTAGGCTTGAAATCTGGGGGTAAGACAAGTATTTTGGGGGTATGAACATTTAAAAAAAACAAAAAAACATACGTATACGCATACATTGTCATGGGTGTTTCCAGAAAATCAGCAATTCGTCCCTAAACATATTCGTCTCGCACCAGATTAAACTGTGTTGTGTGATTTCCGATTTTATTGCCGGATTTACGCAAATTTTTACGCGATTGGGAACACTGTTTACAAGTTCTCATAAATGGTAACTGTCCAAAATTTGTCTATTTGTTGGTTCTTTGTACAAAAATTCAAAGTAAATGAATTCTGGTCACTCTGACACATTGTTTGATACAAAATGTTCTTATTTGTCCAGATTACAATAATTAATCAAAAACTAATGGCACTTATAGGGAGCAAAAATTCTGGAAACTGGTTCCTTTTAAACATAATTTGCATGGTAAAACAGAATATAGCAATGTATTACTTAAGACAGAATATTAAAAAACACACACACACACAAAAACAAATCATTCTTAAATAGAAAAACCACTATCTTCAATTTTTTCTAAAATCAATCAAGGTTAATTAATGTAAAACATAGCAGTCAAGTTCATATCTGACTAAGACAAACTGACAAATCGCTTTTAATTATTGCCATCTTGTTCATAATATATTTTCTAAAAAAAGGACGATTTAACACTAGATCTGCTGTATAATTACATAATGTATAACTGTTAGTCTACAGAAAGAGAAAATGTTAGAAAAAGCAACATCTGTAGGTATATTACAATTTTGGCTAAAAGCCTGTCGTGAATACAGTACTTTCTAATTTGAATGACAAAATTCATACCTTAACACAAATAAAATGTTACATTCCACTACTTACCTCTTTATTGATAGCTGTCAATTTGGCTGTAGACGGTAGCGTTTTGAGTGATTTGCGCACAGATCTGCGACTGTCCTTTGATGATTTATCATCAGTACGACTTGAAATTGGGGTGTTTTCAATGTCACTGTCATCTGGTAACTTAATAGCCGGCATACATATATCACTGACACGAACAGTTGTATCTGGTGTAGTCTGCGGTATTGGCTCATCCGTGGGTGTGTGTGGTGAAAACGACTTTTTTACTGGAGTGTGAGTATCGTCAATTTGAGACACTGACTTTTTGGCACTTTTGGTTACAGGAGTATCACTTATTAACATAATTTCTTCATAAGCGTGGGCCTTTTCCTTAACATTCATAGAGTTGAAATTCTGTATAGGGGTTTTACACTGTGATATAACTTCTTTTATTGCAAATTGCGGAGCCAGGACACTACATGAGACTGGCTGTGTCCACGAGTCTGTAACTTCACACAGAGATTTGTCTTCTTCCTTAACCTGCTTACATTCTTCATGTATCAATTTTTCTAAATTTGTTATAGGTTCCTGGCTTCTCGATTTATTTTTCTCTTTGCCTTTGTTGGCACGTGTGTTTTTAGCATGTGAAGTTGTGGCAGCACGTGAAGCAGCCCTAGTTCTTCTAACTGGAGAGGTCTCCAATTTACTGCATAAGAAGCAAAAAGTAACATGAATTATTACAACTAAAATCAATCAAACAACTTCAAAATGGAACACTCAAGCCTCTGAGCTTAACCATAGTTTTTTATGACACAATTCAGAGGATATAGGACACAATTTTATTAATAAATTTATAACAGTTAAAATTATATAGACACAAATTTAAATTTGCTACAGACTGATAAAATAGTTTTACTTAACTTTTTTCTACAATACAATTATTGATCATTCAAACTCGACTAAGACTAAGTACTAAAATGGGGGACATTTTCAAATTTGATCTCCATCAAGAAGTTCCCATCCTCACTTATAACTCTACCATTAGCTCACTAGCTAAATTACAGGAATCTTGTAACATGTGTAGAGTGCGTTTAGAAGTATTACCTGACTTTATTTGTAGAATCTTCAACATCATCAATAACATCAACTACATGCCTTTTTCTTGATGGTCTGGTAGATTTTGTTTCCCTATAAATTTATAATTTGCTTGGAGTTGTAATAAGTATCATAAATAATAAAATATGAAAGCCAAGACAAAACAATTTGAACAGATAATTCTCCATACAAGTTGTAAAATAAGATGGTAAACTATATCAGGCCATCTGCAGAAAATCTTCATATTATTTGAACACAAATTCTGTCAAGGATCTTTAAAACTTGAAATTGAAACTTTCGAATCGCTGTTCTAACATATTCTTATTATTTCAAAAACTGTAATGATTGCTGATTGAACTCAGGCTAACAGAAACACTTCATTCACTGATAAAATATGGGATTTCTTTGTGACTATTTGATCCTTTCAATGAAAACAATTCCTACTTTCAGCATTTGGAATGTGGTATGCAGTAAGGAATTATCTATGGGAATATTTATAACTTGATATAATTGTAAAGCCAAACACATTCTTCATTGAGTAAAGCAGAAAGTATGCTCACAACTTTCCTGACAAACAATGCATCAGCCAGTCAGAGAGATCAGTAATTTTTGCTATAACACACACTTTATATTAACAAGAAGAAAAAGCCTACGTTTGTTTAGGAGGAATATAGTCATCTTCCGGGCAATCTGATGTAATTATTTTACGGGCATTGACAGAATTTTGCTTAGCTTTTTTGCGTCGACCTTTTTGTTTTGCAGCTGGTGTCTTTGGAAGAATACAAAGGTTAGATCTGAAATGTGAAAAAATCTGTAATAAAAATATACCACACAACCTTATAGCTAGACATTGAGCAATTGTCTTTTTTGATTGAATTAACAGTCTTTGCATTCATAAACTTTCACATAAAATAGTACTCTTATCCTACTCTAATACTAAAAATATGAAATGTACTAAATTCAGCACATGCTGGCAGTAAAAAGTTAATAAAAACGAGAATTCACAAATAATTTCCAAAGGCATCTTTTTTTTCAGGAAAAATTTGTACCTCTATTACTAATTTAATGCCATTGCTATCATTACTAGATCATAAATATGAATCAATAGTTAAGTGTTTACAGAGAGTATTAACAACAGATTTCTGAACCAGTAAATTAACTAATATGCTGGAATATTTAATGATAAAAAAGCTTTTTTACTGATTGCTGAATGCTTTTTTGGCATCTTCTAATACATCATCCATCCATGAGTATGCCATTTCTTCCAGAGTTTGTAACTTAGCAAAGACCACTTTATGCATCTCTGCAACCTCTTCATAGAAGAGAGGGTTGTCCAGTTTTAATACAAACTCCATTCTGATTCTGAAAGTACAATTTGTGAAATGCAGCACTTCATTTCTTTAGTTTTATTTCATTATTTTAAGTTTCTCATATAATGTGACTTTTTCACAATTTTGTCCATAATCATTTGAAAATGTCGCAAAAATTCCCAATTCTGGGGTTCAGGTCATGTTCCCGAAGTGCTGAGAAAACTGCTGGATTGTAAACTCAGCATCATGGGTGTAGAAATGTTTTCATGCAGCTGGTAAGCTACCTAAAGTAGAAGGGGCATCTGGCGAGTTCAATACAGTGTTTGTTGCGTCAGAAAAAGTAGATCTAGATGGCATGAATGCTGAAATGGCTGGTTGATTTTTCCAGGTCATTTCAACAGGCTGCATTTCTACACCCCTGAGTATACTTAAATATCTCTAATTATGTGACATACAAATCCTTAAAATCCAACGCAAGAGTTCTAATGCTCATAGTCAAACGGTGACTTCCTAATTCTGAACTAATGGTAAACATCTATTTTGAATTGATTCAATATTATTGCAATGAAAATTTTGTTAATTAGGAACAAATGCCATCATGTCATGTGGTTCAGACTATCACGAGAACGTAACTCGAAATTTGTTATGTATAATTGAATCTCGAAGTCGAAATCTGCATTAGGTCTTATTGTTGTAAACAATGTCAAATTCGCTTTACCTTCGATAAATTTTAAGAATACTGCAGTCGGATTGACATACCTGTACAAATTACTCCATAAATGTGTCCAACAATAACAGTAAATAATGTTGATTCACACCTATACCATGCTTTGGAGACCGTATAATTAATTAGGCCGAAGTTTTAAAATGCTTACAGAAATTCGTTGATATTCGTTTCCCCCTAATTCTAGTTCAAAATTTCTTCGACCAATGAAATTGCGAAAATCCGTGACGTCATAGCAGGCAAATGATATTAGTTTCGAATTTTCTTAAATTCGATTTCTTGTTGTATTAAAATTACAGTTTGCATTTTTTTGGTGATAGAGATAATATTCTATTTTTTTAATCATCACTGGAACATAAATCGTCAATATGGTGATAGAATTATTGTCTGGATTATCTTTCTATTACTTTGTCAAACTGGTCCCCGTTCCAGAATGCAGTACACCAAAGGTCTCTGTTCAACGAGAATCAGTTTACTACTTTGTTATAAACTGGTTCCCGGTCCATATTTCTGAAAAAAAAAACGCTGTAAGCACTACAACATGGGACGGGGATCAGTTTACATGGGAACGTGGACCAGTTTAAAATAAACTTAATCTGGTCTCCATCCCAATTAACAGCGCAGTCCGCTGTGTACAGACATAGTCAATGGGAACCAGTTTATTTGTATGAGGGTGCACTGTAACATGGAACAAGAACGAGCTTAGTTCAGTTTATATCCGGAGTTTCTCATAGAACAGATAAATTACCAGATTTTATCCACAAAAGTATCACCCCCTGAAAAAAATCGTCAAATAGTCCATTTTCATTTTTAAAAATTGTATTGTATAAAATCTGGGACCGATATAAACATGTATTATGCCATAAATATTTATGTATTTTTGTGTTGGTTTTTATGAAATCTTGCTGTGTTTTTTTTATACATATAGGAAATTGGTTATAAAAGTCAATCCCATGAAAAGTATGATGCTGAATTCGTACCAATTATCGCCTTATCTTTTGTTAATAAGTCTGTTTACTTTATCATATGTCTGTCTATTGTTCAGTTAAATGTTGTTGTAATTTTAACACTTAAATTGGCTGAGATATCATATAAAGTAATAAATGTCCAAGCTGTTCGTATTTTGAAGGTGATTAATTAATTACGTTTGTTTTATCAGTCCTTTGTTAAGTAAAACACTTGTGAAAATGTTCTCCGTTTGATGGTTATAAGATTTCCTTCATTATTCTAAGTATTTAGGTTGTTCAATTGTTTGTATGATGAAAACGCGTGAATTAGTTATAAAGCGATTATTTTTTTGTTATGTAGCAAAAACATAAAAACATTTTTCGGATGCATTTGTATGATATAATGCTACAGTTTTGCAACCGATATTTTTGTAATTTATTTCCCTAATCAAAAAATAAGATAATTTGTTTTTATGATCGAGCTGGGCGAAAATGAATGACTCAGTATCACTGCACTTGTATTGTTGCAAGATAAAAATCCCCATATCAATACTTTACCATGTTACCAGAGAGTAACATATATTACATGTAGTTTATAAAAATGCATATTCTTAAGACGAAATTCAGTACACATTGTTTATAAGCAACTTTATACAGTCGTTTCAATTTTTTTTTGATATTTGGAAGCAATACTTATGTTAGGCCCATATATGCGAAAGAACAAAAGCTACATTTCGAATACAGTAAATATTGATGGTGTATGATATATGACGATTTAGTCAAATGTTAAAATGTATGTCTTTTTCACTATCTGCAAAATACAAAGGGCAATTTTCATTACTGACTGTTAGACGATATAAAATTTATATTACCATAACGCAACATCGTAATGATGGATTCGCACCTTCTTTGCTTAATTATACCACATTCACCGCTTCGAAATCTCCGTCATGTTACAATTCAGCGTAAAAAATAAGTCTTGTCAACTACAAAGTATTTATGAGCGGAAAGAATTATTTACTAACAAGGGTAAGGCTTGATTCAGTAGCCAGGGGAAATAAAACAGTACACTTAAGGGGTTGGAGGACCTCCCCCAGAAAAGTTTGATATTCAGGACTTCGACCTGCGTGGATTTTTTACATTACACGTGCGTAGCGTCTCTAATAGTAGAACAATGCTCTTGTGATTTATTTGTTATTTCGGGGCAGATTACGAACTGGAATACCGGCATTAAAAAATGAACGGTATTTAGATGCAGAATGGTACATAAACAATGCATATATTGTGGAGCGCACACATCGACCGACTACGTCTATTGGAGGTAGATGGAGGTGCGGAAACGGCTGAGGTGTTTCTGAATGTAGGAGCCCCTTAGCGTAAGCTGGTCCCCGTTGACTCAGGATGAAATACATTGGACATAGTAGACCCAGCAACAAGGAACAAATAAATTTGATTAAACACTATTAAATGGTTGTTGACAAAAAGAATTTTGAATAAACGGGACCCGAAGATAAAGGTGTACGCAACAAGTTAAAAACCTAAAACAGCGAACATCCCGTAACGAATACGAACGGACATGGAGCAGAATTTATCGCTCGCTAAATATGCTGAACATGATCGCGCAGATTCGCATTTACTAAAATGTAATGTCTGTCAAAACAAAACAAAATGTCTCGTAATAATCGAGATACGAACAATATAAACCAAAATTACAAACTGGTCGTCGTTGGCGGAGGTGGTGTAGGAAAAAGTGCATTGACTATACAATTTATTCAGGTACGCCAATTTATTTTATACGTTTTCATATCAATGTTGTTTTACATAAACTTTGAGTTTGACAGATCCTCCCAAGATCTGAAGAAATTAGTATCGTACGTTGTGGATAAGTATCGGACTTTACCCTGATACGAAGGTTGTTTTATTGCAAACTTCTGATGGAATGTATTATGCATGCATAGTAATTAAGTGCCCCATTATCAAGGCAATGCTTAACTTGCTGGAAGCCAGCAAGGCACTGCTTAACTTGCTGGAAGCCAGGCACTGTAATGTAGAGTCCCCGTAGAAGCCAGTCTGAACATTTTTGCACATGTACTCTACAGAATCGAAGCCGGGGACAGTGGAATTGAGGGTCTGCACAAAATTGTGACAGTTTAGTCTTAGACAGTGAGACATGACCAATTTGCATTGACTCAGGCTTCTCGAAACTGCTGGAACCCTTGCCTGATATTTAGTCAGGCAAAGTTAAAATTTCTGTCTGACCAAATGAAAATTTATCTGACCAAATATATCATAAATAAGTGAAAAATGCTGTAAATCGTGCCTGACTGCTGGACATCTGGTCAAGTACTCGCCAAAAAGTTATTGGACCTGCTTGAAATTTACCTGACATGTCCGACTTTCCAGCAACTTTCGGGAAGCCTGTTGTCTGTTGATTGACTGTTAAGTGTCTTGCACATTTCAATTTCAGCAGTCATTTTACATTTTGATTTTTATGTGCTCCTTTCATTCATCATGAGAACTTAAAGCAGCAGCAGTAGCTGTTCATCACTGTATTCTATCCTTGTGGTATGCATTTATGACAGTGTGGTGCTTATGTTTTGTTTGTTGTACTTTCTTATGGACCGCATTTATATTTTTGTCTTATAAGTTGCCTGCATTTCTTTTTTCCTAGTCATTTTTCTTTAACTGATCATCCATAATAGCATGTAATAAAATGTATGAACAAAATGCAACATTTCCACTTCTTTCTTACAATTATATTAATTTCACCCCTTGCTATTTTTCTTCTCTCGGGTAACAAAGTGTTCTGTTATATCACTATGAGAGATAATTCATTGTGCAGCGTTTGGTCCTGCTTTATTTGAATAATGCATTACTCTTGTACTTAAGTGAGCAAACAAAGACTATATTTGGCATCTTTGTCAGAACAATGCTTATTCATTATTTTGTTGCATTTGCACCAGAATTATGTACTTGCATATATTTTTTCTAAATCTTAAAATTATTGGCTATACTTAAATGTCTGGAAAATGCTAGAAATGTACTCCAAGATAGTCTGATCCTATGCTTTTAATACTCAATTTTACTTATGCTTACCTCTTATTTCAGTCTTATTTTGTCACTGATTATGATCCCACAATTGAAGATTCGTATGCCAAACAGTGTGTCATTGATGATGAGGTGGCAAGGCTTGACAGTATGTACTGTTTTGATTTATAAATGTTGGTTGTTGCATCTGTTTTAAAAATGTTTTTGTTTTATTACCTATGCAGCCATTGAAAAGATGATTTTTACTATCTATACTTTTATAATAGTATGAGTTGTATACATTAGCAAATTGATAGCACAGTGATATCAGGATGGCCATTTGATCCAGTCAAATACATAAAATGTGGAGGTCACTGTCGGGTAAAGTTTCTTTAAAAATTCATTTTTAATCCTGGATCTTTTGGTAAACTGGTCTGTCAAGATTTCTGCCAGGAAAAACTTCGTTGTTATTCTTGATAATAAAATTTTTGTCCTTAGTGAAACTTTAAATCTATCAAATGGAGTCAATGATTATTTAAAGGTATAAATAGCAAAAAAACCATAGTATTACAATATAGTGTAACTTCAGTATACCAAACCCTGCAAAAACCTGAAACTTCCAAAAATTTGATTAATTTCCCTGTCCTGATTTTTTCCGCTATTTTCTATTCAGTCTGTACTGCTAAGTTCTGAAACTTTTGAATTTTGAATTCAGCTATATGAAGATTTTTGGACAGTTTTCACATAAACTTCCAAAAACTAACAGATGTAAAATATCTTTGAAGTGTCATTATTCATAGATGGATCCTGGATTTCTAGTTAGGGGGGGGACTGAACAAGTAGGCTGGGGGTCGAGCGGCCAAAGGCCACTGGAAGCTCCTGAATTTTGGTCATTTCTAAGTGATTTAGGCACATTTCCAGAACCTCAACTATCCTTTCCCAGGGTATACAATGAAATGTAAGAGAGCTCTAATCTACTGTGTACCTGTAACTTATTGCATTTATATATGTATTCATGTGAATATCATATTTCATGATAGAAAAAACCTTTGCTTGGGCAATTTTAGGGGGGATGTACGCCGAGTTAAACCAGTTCCTCTATAAACCTATTTCAACACTTAATTGGCCAAATGTTCTGGTCCTGACTTCATTACTATATAATTAAAAAATCCCCTCTAAACTGGCATCCCTTCTGGACTGGTCAAATGACCTGGTCCTTGGCTCAACGGGTTAAGAGGAGTTCCACTGTATTTTGTTTTACTCAAGTTTGGTTTAGAGTTGAACTGTAAGATATATTAGTTACACAAAACAATTTCGCAATTCTCTATCCTATATGAACCACTTACAGTTACTCAAAGTGTCCGAATAATTGGCTCAATACTTCCCTCTTGTGTACAAGTGAGTTTTACATTTGAAGCTTAAAAAGAATATAAGTTTTACACCTTTCCTTTGAATGTTGGCATAACAAGTACACCAACTGAATTTTTGACTTATAAAGGTTTTATTTCATAATGCAGAATAATGCTTCATCATTTTGGTTAAAAATTCCATCTTGGCAGTTTCTTATGCAATCACTGATGGAGATTCTAGGCACCATGACAAAAATTCAGATTGATCTTCTCTTGTAACTTATTTAATTAAAATATAATTAATAATAATAAATATATATAAATAAATAAATATAAATAGTAATTGAATTAATATAACAATGGGAAGTTTTGTATGTGAGCAGGTTCCACAGTTCAGGTCATGATTTATACAAAGGCTGTTCAAATGGTTGAAGAGGCTAGCCACTGAAAAACAATAAGCAAAACAATTAGACCCCATTCTCTTTTTTTATATATTGCTTTGCTTGTAAAGAATCTTGTTAATATAATTCTTACCAGTTGTCTAGTACCAAATTGTTTTCTATTAAGCCATAGCATTGACTTGTTATTTATTTTTTAATGTGATAAGACACATTCAAAACAGGTATTTCAATGTTATGCTTGTTGCACGTTTTATTCTATTGACCTTAAAGCTTTACATTTTCATGCTCAAGTTTCATATCAACAAACTTGTTTTGCTTAAATGCATAAGTGCTTGGTCTTAGTTATATGTTAATACTCCTTGAAGATTGAGATGTTGATCACATGATGTGGGAAAATAAGCAGTTTACTTCCGGCATTGGGGTGACTGGTTAATACTGCTTTCATGTATAAATGAAACACTGTCAGTGATTAGTATCTTAAGCAAACCTACGCATAATTTTCATTTCACGATTTATTTATGCATTCAGATTTGATAAATTCAAATTGTTCTGACAAGACTAACAATTTAAGTTTATGCTTAACATGATTAAGATTGCTGTATACTTTTGTTTCGTTAAAATTCTCACGTATGTATTCATTTTTTAATAGCCATAGTCTTGTAAAACAAGCAGGCACATACTTGCCTATATGCGAGAGCTGAGTCCACATCAGTTATTTTTCAAAAAGAAAAATAATAAAAAATAATAATAATATATGGTATGAATTATGTAGGAATGGTTAAATGGCTTTAATAACTCATTAAAATCATTCAAATTCTTCACTGAGATGGGGTTAAACTATCTACTTTCGGAACATATCATATTCTTGAATCCATTTCAATTTAGCCTGGAAACGCAACTGACAAGTATGTTCAAAATTTTACATTCCTGTGTATTGTGTCTTCTGCATTCAGTTGAAGCCATGTACTGTATGCTTGAAGGAAGGTGGATATGAAAGTATGTATAAATTAGCATGAAGTGTACATTTCTTTGTTGTTAGGAAACTCCGGCTTGTATATGTCAACTGAATAAGGACTTCCTGTTGGCTGTTTAAGTCAAAGTGAGCATTTATGTATTATGTCACTCTCAACAGTATAAGCCATCTGAGGTTAATATTTATGTGATGATGAAAACAACATTTGGACTAAGATATATCACAGGCCCAGAAAGATGAAAGATGATTTCAAGCTAATTTTGACTAAAAGATCTGGGGACAGTAGAAAACCCTACCCATAAACTATAATTCTATACTCAAGGCTTTTATTTGGCCCTTAAAACAGCATTTTGACTCTGGAAATCAGTAAAGTAAAGCTTTTGACCTATGAGATTTTGTACTGAAATAAAATCAGAAGGAAATTTTGTTGACTTTTCAAATTATCATCGGCCAAGGGTAATTTTTGACCCACAACTTTTGATGTCTGGTTACCATGTAGGAGAGTGAAGATGTAAGGTTTGACTTCCAGTAAAATGATGCCTCACACCAGATAAATTTATAAAGTCTTTCTAAAGGTTTATTTGTAGGATTAGCCATTATCTTTATATACATGTACATGTATATTAAACATTATCAGACATTAGTCTACAAAAGTAGAATAGTCACTTCTCCTTTATATGGGTGGGGGAATGTTCATAGAAGTCGGAGCAATTATATGGAGAAATGCAGTATTTGAAGCAGCTTCCCAGCTATGTTTTTATGTATCAATGTTCAACACCTATTGGTATGGTTTAGTTACGTTTCATGTATATTTCTACTAGTTAGATTCATTGAACCACCATACAATGCAGAATATCCCTTGTACAAATTAGCCAAGGGGCCTCTGTAATCAGGGTTATCATCTGTGACTAGTAATTACCACTATTAGTTTGAATCCCATCCAGGACCATACAAATTTCACATGTGAGGTAGTTGTCAAGGTAGCTTAAGGAAGGTCTTTGGCTCTACCCAGGTATATGCCTGGGAACTTCCTTCACCGTTGAAAGTGAAAATGAAGATTGTATATACGTGTTTGTTAAGACTTTGCTATTGGTTTGTTTTTGCATTTAGATTCAACAATGGTACACTTTATTTTTCAGTATTGGACACAGCTGGACAAGAAGAATTCAGTGCAATGAGAGAGCAATATATGAGGTCTGGTATGGGCTTCCTGTTAGTGTATTCAGTTACTGATAGAAGCAGGTAAGCTATTGCAATTCCTAGTAAATTATGCTCCATTTTTCAAAAAATCATTTATTCTGTGTACATACAATATTATACTCTAAGCAACTGTTAAATAACTCTGAATAAATTAGCAGGGGATGTACAATAAAACTTTATTATCTGGAGGTGTCTTCAAAGCAGACAAAATTTCAATGTAAACGGGGTGCTGCTAAAAACATGTTTTTTATTTGGTGGTTGAAAATTTATAGTTTCTTGCATCGTATAATGTGCATCAATGAATGTATTTACATTGATAATATGCAGTGCTTACATTAATTGTATTTTCTTATGTCAGATATGAATAAAAAATATGTCGACTTTTAAATTTGCTATTAATCCAGACATTTTCATTTTGTCTTATGTACAGTATGTCTATTTTATGTCACTGAAGAGTTTTATATTCACAATTTATAAATTTATAATTGATTAAGTCAAAATCAATTATATGTAAATCCATATAATGTCACGAAATGATGAGATAGTTATATGATTAGTTTTGATTGTTTTGGTGCCTTTCATTATACAGACAAAAAGAAACTATGAGTCATTGACGCTGAGAAATCATAAAAATTTTTTCATAAGTATTCATCTCAGCTCAGTTGAAGGAAGAGTTACAGACACTACTACAATGTACCATCATTATTGTTTGTCTTATGATTGAGTTCATTATTTGTAGGCCGCGGCCGTGGTCCAGTGGTTAGTGCATTGGACTTGTAACCCGGAGATCCGTGACAATATGTGACATAAAAACAAAAAACAACCATTATTTGTATTCATTTCCTCTTGTATGTAACATATGTGGATACAAGTTTTGGCCTTTAAAGTTATTTACAATAGAATAACAATCCCCCTATTTATATCTAAGTACAAACAGTCAAATTGGTATGTTGAAAATCTAATGTTTGATAATTTGTACTTGAATTGAAATATTATCGGTTGTAATTTCAATTCATAGTTGTACATACATGAAGTTCATCACCTAGCTTTGGTGAAAATAAACAAGATGACTAAACCAAAGCATGAAAAGATATATTATTTCCCTTTTGCTTAAGTTCAATGATAAATTTTGTCAGGTGCTAGGGCTCTCTCTATGTGGGAGGCTGGGGCCCTGGGTGGGAGGAATTTCGCTTCATTTTCAGTTCAAGGGGAATTTCAAAAGCCTGATTAATATAATAGGTGGGGGAATTTTTACCATAATTAGGGGAAAAAAGTATATTCCAGAGGTGGGGGAATGGGGCCGAATTTCGGCCCCAAATTCTGGAGATCAAGAGCCCTGGGTGCATAACTCCAAAACCATGTATGGTATATACATTTTGTATTAGTATATGGAACTTAAATTAAATTTGACGGCAATGACCTGTTTATGCTATGATTTTAGTGATTGTGCTAAAAACTAATGATGGAGAATATTTTTTGGAATATTCTTTCGTTTCCTGTGAGCATTTTTTTCTTCTTGCCCCATGCACTAACAAAGCTTTTGGTGGGGGGGTTGCCATGTTTCATATAATGCTTGCTATACATGTATATAGTACATGGGTTAGTTTTTAGTTGTTACAAAATAATCATTTAATTTGTAATATTGGATGAAATATTTCATTCATTGAATACAACATATTTTACTGCATTTACAACATTAAGAGGAATTTCTATTCATTTGTTATATCATAAAAGAATTTGCATTGCATTGGATTGTGTATAACAGTAAATGATTATTTTCCTTAATTTTCTTGTTTGCACTATGAACAACTTTGTGGTTAGACAATCAACTTAATTGTCTATCCACAAAGTTGTTCAGAGGACAAACAAGTGTCACACAATTCTATGGTTGAAGATGTTGCATCCTGAAGTATCATTATTTGAAGTAATTCATAGATTGTATTATAACTCAAGGTCTTTATTGTGATACTGTTGTGTGTAGGTATTAATGCAATTCAAGCCATTGTAATTCTAGTTTATTAAGGAAGTCTAGAGTCTTTCCTTGTGTATGCATTTACAGTTAGAGTGTAATAATTAACAGCCATAAATGGTACAACAGAACCAATTGTATAAATGTTGGTTTATATTAACCATTGTGGTAAATTTGTGGTTGGGTTAAAACTTGAGTTTAAGTTTGGTAAAGCAATTGTATAAAACTTAAAGTTTAAGTTAAGTTTGACTAGAAATTATTTCTAGTTATATTTAACTTGAGTGTCTCATAGCAGTTAAGAAGATCCTCAGTCTGATTATTTACTTGTCTGAATTGATGAGGTTGTCTAGAAGCCATCATGTTTCTGGTTAACTTTTGGTTAACTTTCTAACCAAACCTCAAATTTAACCTGGTGGTTAAATTTAACCAGCACTGGTGTTTTATTGATATAAAAAAGTGTTCATAGTAATACTTCATTTCAAAACCTTTTCGGTACTACACATAATGTACCCGTAAGTTGAATAGCATCAGTTAGCAGATAATTATTAGAAGGAAACATCTGATTCAAAATATATTTATGCCCAGTGCTTTGTAATAATTTTGATATTTATATCATTAACATTGATTTGTTTGTTTTCATGTGACTTATTGTCACTGGGGTTTAACGCCGTTTTTCAAAAATTTTTCAGTTATATACGGCGACCGGTTCACCTGACCAGTTTTCCTGGACTGTATACTAACCAGTACTAACTTACCCTTCTACAAGGAGCCGGCAACTTCTCCACATGTGGAGGAAAATCAACATTTTTGTCAAATTTTCATAGAAGGGTATGACCTGCCATGACCAGGATTCGAACCCGGATCTCCGGGTTACAAGTCTAGTGCACTAACCACTGGACCACAGCCGCGGCTCATTTACATTGAAAGATTAGCTTCTTAAACATTATGAATCAAAAATAAACATTATGAATAAAAGTCTTCCAAAGTCACATATTATTTATTTGATAGACAAACCATACCTGGACAATACTTATGCTTGGTTTGTCAACAAGTTTGTCAATTAAGATATATAATAACAAACTCCGTAGAACAAAAGGTTAATCACTTACTTAACACAATCATAATGAAATAAACCTTTCAAAATGTGTTGTCCTGAAGGATCATTGTTGTTTGATAATTCTAAACTGTTATCTACCTGTGCATACTTTCATTAATCTCCGTTAATAAGGAAACAGGAAATTGGAAGTCTTGACCTTGCTATCAAACTTTCAAGATTCAATACATTTCATCCCTTATCCTAGTTCTATATTAATTGTTTTGTGATGAACTTAGGCCATATACCTGTGAATTTTTACGTGTTCAGGTGAGCTATAGTGATCAATCAGTCTACACCGGCGACCGGCGTCCACACCTGCGGGTTGTTAATGCTCTAGTGGTCGCACTTTTGAGTGAATCTTCATCAGACCTGGTCAGAATGTTTTAAAAAAATCTTGGATAAGTTTGTACATGGGTGATCTAGGATCAAAACTAGGTCACCAGGTCAAATAGAATGGAAATTTTGTTAACACTTTGTATTAATGATCTCATAAAATCGTATGAATATGGCTCATCTCCGGTCAAAAACTAGTTCACTAGGTCAATGCACCAAAAAACCTTGTTAATACTTTAGAGGTTGCAATTTTGATTGAATCTTTATTAAACTTTGTCAGAACGTTTGTTTTAAACAAATTCGAACAAGGGTCATCTGGGGTAAAAAACTAGGTCACCAGGTCAAATCACTGGAAAACCTTGTTGACCCTTTAGAGGTCGCAGTTTTGATTGGATCTTCACTAAACCTTGTCAAAATGGTTGTCTTAATGTAATCTTGGTTAGGTTCGAACATGGGTCTTCTGGTATCAAAAACTAGGTCACCAGGTCAAATTACAGGAATACCTTGTTAACCCTCTAGTTGGTCACAGTTTTGATTGGATCTTCCTCAAACTTTGCCAGAATGTTTGTTTTAATGATATCATGAACAGGATCGAACATGGGTTAACTCAGGTTAAAAACTAGGTCATCAGGTCAAATCACAGGAAAACTTTAGAGGTTGCAATCTTTACTCAGGTGGACGAAAAAGCCCCATCTTGGCCCTCTTGTTTTTTTCTCTGGGATTTAATGCTGCACTGACAACTTGGGTCATTTAGCAACTTTCAAGTTTTAATGGAGGCATACACCTGAGTCAAACCACCGACCTTCAGTAAACTAGCTGGACAGCTTCTTCACATGTGAAATTTGGTCTCAGGTGAGATTCAAACTCACAGTAGTAAGGGGCTAGTGATTACTAGTTAGAGACCATAATACTTGACCAAGGGTCAACTTGGGACAAGTTTGTTTAATCATACTTGTGTTATGTAACAACCTATACTGCTGATGCTTATGAGTTAGTTGTGTATTACACTACACAATAGGGATTATATTAATGTATAGTGACCAGATCATGTATCATAAAATCAGTGTTGAATCTGGCTAGAAATAGGCATAAAAAAGGTTCCTGCTTTCCACTAACCCAACCGACCCTATTTTTTGTGACCCTATACTATGATAGTGAAATTAATTTTCTGCTTACTGTCAACATGAATGGCAATTATTTATAAACTCTGTGTGGTGGAGTGGTTATGGTCTCTGATTTTAATTGTTAGTCCCTCCCCACTGTGAATTCAAATCCCACCTGGGACCAGACAAATTTCACATGTTAGGAATCTGTCTAGTTACCTTATGGAATGTCGGTAGTTCTACCCAGGGGTAGACCTGGGGTCGTCCTCCGCTGTTAGAGCTGAAAATGTTACTAAATGATCCGGGTTGTTGTGCCGTTAAACCCCAGTAAGAAAAAAATTCAATGTTGATATTTCATGGCGTATTCTATCAAGTTTGATCTTATTGTTATATTGTGATAAGAGATGTTATCTGTTGATTATTATCCTGTTGCACTTAAATAATTGTCATATGGTACTTTCATATACTAGTGTATTAGGAAGTGTTTTTGATGCTGATTGTGTGTGAATGAGTCACAGACATCAAAAATTTCCAATTTTGTCTGTTAAGTATGAAATTACTATGTGGACTTCTTATTAAGAATTGACTACCGCAATTACTAATAAGTGTATATTTCTTCCTCTTTTCACAGGGTTTAACATTGTGCCAACAAGTGCCTTATTGTGTGATAAGAACTGTTCATTTACCTGTCATTTACTGTGATTTAATATTGTACTTTCATATCATGCATAAAAATAAATCTAATTGAGTATGCAAAACAGGGTTTTATTGTGATCAACCCTGTATTCCCCTGTATCCCCCTGACTGACTTCACTTTATAGATGTGAAGATTCTTGATGGTTGGGGGGAGGGGCGATGCTGTATGGGGCTCCATAAGGGACAAATTAATATAACTTGGTATCACTTGCATAATACTGACTTAAATAATTGAAATTTTACAGATAATCTGTTCCAAGCATTCCATTATCCTGATAATGTTTTATGCTCATTGATATATTTATACCCCCTCAAACAAAGTTTTCGGGGATATACTGAAATGACTGGTTGTTGGTTGGTTGGTCGGTGATGTGGTTTCCCAGTCGGTCACATGGTCTCTACCCATTTTGCAGGGATATTTAATCACAATTCAGTGATAGATCTAGTTAATTAAGTTTATTTATTCCAGTGTTCATGTTTCAAATACGTATTTAATTTGCCAGTACATTTATATTACTATGGTAAGACTTAGTATAGTGTATGAATATTATTGTTTCAATATTTCATTGACACTCTCAAAACAAAACAAACAATATTATCAACATGAACATTTATTTAAACAAACCAGGCTTGTACACAGGTATGCAGCTGAACCCAGATCATTTCTTTCCAAAATGATAATAAGATAAAAATAAAATAATATTAATGATATGTGATATAAAATATGTAGGGACTTTCCACTGTGGTCTTCCACTTGATTTCCTAATCAGCTGTTTCCCTGTTTAGAGCCTCTTTGAGCGTGATATCTATCATGTTGTGTATTGCGTTGTTACAATATGATTCTGTTTTGAGTTAAACACATAATCAAATCTCTTATTAAAACAGTTTAAAATTGAAATCAATGAAAATTTCTTTTAAAACATTCTGATATGCTGTCTTGAACTGTTCAAAATGATAGTTTAAAACCTACAATGAATCAAGTGAAACATTATCATTTAATTTGTATCAATAATATCTTTAAACTGGCTTTCATCCAGTTGTAATAAATACATGCAAATGTTACTTGTGTGAGTGTCCATATACTTCCTCATGCTGGAGATAATCTTGTTCATATCTGAGTAATATATTTATGTATGTATTTATTAGTTATCTGAAAGACTTTCGTATCATGCTAAATCATTTAAAATGCGTAAAATAAATACATTTGGGTAACTTATAGGTATTGGACAGTTATACCCCGGTTTAATTGTGCTGTTATAATTAGAAATCAGTCATCCATCTATCTGGATGGAACAAATCCATTAGACTTAACAATACCATCTGTGTGCCTCCCTTAAAACTTGTGGCCGATATGACCACCTTACCTAATAAAATTGTTTTCATTGAGTATTCTCTTTATATATGGCTTAATTTTTAATTGCATATAACAAATCCATTTTCCGAAAGTTCCACTTTGACGATCGTTTGAACAGAAAAATTAGATGAAAGAACTTAATATTCATTTGTAGTTTTTGTCATATTATCTATTTTCTACTTTCAGTTTCGATGAGATTTACAAATTTCATAAACAAATATTGCGTGTCAAAGACAGAGATGAATTTCCTATGATTTTAGTAGGCAACAAATCAGACTTAGAACATCAAAGACAGGTAAGGGTTGTTTGTCAAACAATTTTATCAATTTAAAAGATACATAGCCATTTGTTTGAACCGTTTCTGGTTGCGATGCATGAAATCAGTGTCCCTTCCATTTAATTGCTGGCTTTACTTGTTGGTGATTTTAAGTTATGTCAATAATGGAATGATTATTCTTTATTGCCTTTGAACAACTCAAATTTTGTTGATGAAACTTATGTCACTCAAAGGTTTAAAAGCTGGCAATGATGGGGCAGATATGTGCTTCAGTTGACTGCTATATCAAACAGGTGGTTCTGTTTACTTGTTTAATAAAAAATGTATAAAATGACCTAGTACTGAGTTTAGAATGAGAAATTGAAATCGAACTTTGGATGAAGATAGCACACAGGAACTGGAAAATTGGTGATGCATTTGAGGGTCACTGGAATAAGGATCTACATCACTGATTCTGAGGATGGTTTCTCTTTAGTAACTACATTGTTACTTGATTTATTGCTGCTAAACTTGGTACATAGTTAGTCACTGGGATAAAGGTCACAAGCTTACTCATTTTAGATATAAAATGACTACTGGCAGTCTTTTTTTTTTTTTTGGTTTTCAGCTGTAAGCAAAACAGCCCCTGATAAACTTTTGGAAGCCTGGTTTTGTGGTGTTGCCATGTTTCTCGTGATATATTTGATTAACCTAATAATACTATGTTTGTATCGTTTTACTCATGATTGCATTGAAAAAAATTTGCAGATCTCTCTTACTGAAGGTCAAGAATTGGCTAGGCAATTAAAAATTGCTCACATAGAAGCCAGTGCAAAAATGAGAATGAATGTTGACCAAGCTTTTTATGAATTAGTTAGGAAAGTCAGGTAAGTCAATTTAAGACAGGTTTTCCAACCTAGTCCTATAACCACCAGTTGGGGATACAGATGATTAATGTATTCAATTATAAACTGATATGATGTATATGGTGTTATAAAATTGCTTGTACTAATGAAGAACATACTGTGTATTACATATTTTAGTTGCTCAATTTTACAAACCATTTTGTTTCATGAAGTCTGTCTTCACCATTATTGAAAATTGAAAATCTGTAGGTGAGTGGTTATGGTCTCGGACTTGTAATCACTAGCCCTCACCACTGCGTGTTTGAATCCCTCCTGAGACCAGACAAATTTCACAGGAAGCTGTCTAGCTAACTTATGGAAGGTTGGTGGTTCTACCCCAGAGTACCCCTGATGTCTTCCTCCACTATTAAAGTTTGAAATGTCGCCAAATTACACTTGCTGTTGTCTGACATTAAATGCTTGTGAAAAACATTATATTTTGTGTGTTTTTTTTTCAGGTTATTTGAATTTAATGAAAGGCCACCTGTGAAGACAAAGCACAAATCCAAATCACGATGTACGATTCTGTAACATTCTTTATTTCCAACTGTAAATTGTAATTATCCCCTTTTGAAGTGCCAGTAACTGCCAATGAATTAGACAAAGACGATGAGGTTGAATGTCAAGTCAACAAGTCAATGGCATTACACAATTAGTTTGTATATTATTTATATGAAAGTTAGTTCTAAGTAATATACCAGTGATATTTTTACTATAAATTCTCTGTGTTTTGAACCTACCGTATATTCCTTAATAAACACCCCTGGGGCATTACATTTTTGAAAATGTGTTTGTGACGTTTCTTGGATTTAAAAAGTGCTTTCTACTAATTTTTGTTGTTCATCTCAGATTAAAATAGCCTGTCATGGTAAGTCACTTTTGTTTTCTCTTGTCCAAAAAAGGGGGGGGCATTCATTAGGGGAGGGGCATTTATAAGGGAATATGCGGTATGAATATCGTTGTAGGACCATTATTTAGTGTGGTATTCAGTTTGTACATTTATTGCAATAAGTTACACATTTTTGTGATTGTAGATCCTGCTGAGGATTTTTTTCTCGGTTGAATTTTGATAAATAAATAACAGCTATTTACTCATCTGAAGTTCATCTTTAAGTTCTTGTTAACGTGGAAACAGCTGCTGTTCCTGCATAAGGTTTCATGTACAATACTTGTAAGATACACTATGTGAAATCAACAACTTAACCAATACAAATAAAGAATAATAAATGTATGTTATTCTTATTTAAGAATTTATGAGTATTTCTTATCATTAAATTGTATACAGTGAATGAGTACTAATGTATGAATATTTGAGTATTTTTTATGATTTTTTGTCTGCATTTATTGCTTGTAACATGTTTTCGTGAATATGTTGTTTTTATTTAGTATGCTAGGTATGGCTGTATGTATTATGTGAACTTTAAATGTGTATTATTATTAAAACAATACTCTGTTCTGTTGGGCTGTGTATGATTTGGTAAGACTAATTTCAAGTAGAAATTATCAGTATAAAGCGACCAGGTGTGATTGGAAGACACGAATGCAGTATTTTAAAGTGTCTTGATTGTTAAGATTTTATATTTCCAGTTCATCATGTTAGTATGAATTACCTCTGAGGAAATCTTTATAAATAGTTTGGTCTGATTGGCACACTGTCTAGTCTTGTTCTTATTTTATAGTAATTTAGTTAATAAGGAAGTTTTTACGATGTTTCAAATATTCCTTTTTACCGTTGTATATTTTTTATGTTTTGAATATTCCTTTGTAGTATATTTTTTTTCCGGATGATATGAATGTTTGGCCTCTACTTTTGTTGTTTTTTTGTGGATTTTAAAGCAGTTTGTACAAATAATTAAAATAATTAGATTATTATCATATCAAATATCTTGATCTTCAGCTTAAAGGTATGGACCAAAGTTTTAGTTTATTTTAGAAAAGCTTTCAGTCCAAGTGAGATTTTTGTCAAGTTTTGATTTAAAATAGGCCTAAAAATAGCCTGTTTCCACTAACAGCTCTGAAAAAAAATTGTGTCAATAGGTAAAGGTTTTATTTCTTGTATTTTCATTTTATTCCAGAATATGACTGACATTATTTTTATTTTGCAAAACTATAATTTGACCAAACAAAATCATAGGGTCAACAGCAAAAAAGTAGGGTCAGTGGTAGTGCAGTGGGAGTAGCAGAAACATGCTTTTTTAGGCCTTACATGACAGTTTATTATGTCAAACATCTCAGTTTATGCCTCAGTGATAAAGTTAGTAATTGTGGTCTGTTTCTGAAAACTTTTACTTTGTTACTAGTTTTAAGTCTGTTTTTAATGTTCTTGTACGTTTGTATTTATTGTTATTTTCATCGTTTATAGACAATTCAGGGGGGATTTATTCCTATCCTACAGAATGAAATTTTCATTCAGATGTAGATGTTAAAATGACTTAATTAGACAATTTTTCACTGATTATGCAATACCTTTTACAAAATTACCGTATTAATTTTGCATTTAGATAGTTAGTATATGGATCCAGGTTTTCTTTAACAACTTATGGATGGTTTGAGAGGGTTGTATCAACATGAATTTATAATGTATGTTTGCTTGTATAATTATGGTTTAGAATTGCAATGTTTATTTATTTATTTATTGTATGTGAGTGTATGTAGGATACCATGAGTGAAATTTCTAAATGTCCACATTATAATACTCATTTCAAGGAAGAATTGATGAAGTAAATTAATTCTTATATTTTACAATATTTACAATCAGTCTACTCAAATAATTGAGTATTCAAGGTAAATGTTGGATTCAATAATGTTAAAAGACCACCTATTTATAACCAAGGGTGTTTGATGATTTCTTTCCAGTCCTAAAATATGCAAGGTGGACATTTAAAAATTTGGCTCAGTGTATATATGCCAATCATGTAAATAGGAATTCATGCTAACCAGAATGTGTCAGTGATGTTAGTCAGGTATTGCTAAAACTAGAGACTTGATGTTGTATGCTTATTTTTGCTAAAAAATTGTTGTATATACATATAGTATATAAATATAAACATTATGTATGTGTGTATAAATGATGAACTGATTACGTGATTGTAATATTGTCAGTATTGTTAAATCCATGACTCAGCCTTTATGTTTTATGATATCCTGTGCACAAATCTAAACATACAACTCAATTTTATAATCAGTCAACATGGTCTGCTCTGAATATTTTGTGAGCAGGGCTATCACTTGCCTTAAATGAAGCATTACAAATGATGCTTGTAATGACACTTCATTCTATGGTTAGATTCATTTGGTCTATAATGTTATGACATTTTATGATTTATCTACGAGTTTTATCAAACAAATTAATTGATCGTCATAAATGTTTTATCATATAATGTATTTATAAAATACATTATGAGCATAACTTTGTCATTCTTAGACGTAATATGTAAATTGTAAATTTCAGCATATTGCTTGCTACTGTGCAAATCACTTTATAGGAGAAGAACCAGACTTCTTGGTCATTTCTTGATAATTTTATTAGTATTGAACTCTTGGTGTTTCTCCTTCATTGATAAAATTAGCACATACATCATTGAAATATTGAAAACTATTAAAGAAAAATACAACTGAATATAATACATGGATGAAAGTTTTCCTGAATGTCCTGGAATTTCCGTTTTTAGCAGGTCTGTACCATTCTGGATTTATCATTTCTGTGGCACTGAGATAAGAGTTTCCAGTTCTTCAAAATTTTCAACTTTCATGATATTAGCCTTAGAATCAATCATTACTTTGTCTATCTTACTGGACTGTCCCTTTTCCTTGGTACTTTTTTGCACAATGGAAGTGAACATCAAAAACAAAGACCTGTACTATACTTATATTGTATGGGTATTTGTTAAAAGTTAGCTCATAATTGTATATTCAGGGTTACCTCAGTCATTTTCATATTTATTGCTGTGAGTGTAATTTTTCATAATTTTTGTAGGTAGATGCTTTGCCTGTAGAATCATTCCAGTTTAATTTGTTTTTGAAGTATGGCTTACAAATATAGAGGAGTTAAAATGTATCAGTAGGAGGCTACACTCATACATTGTCTGTTTTATATGTGCATATATGTACATCTATATCTGTGTCCAATATCTCTATAGCCATTCATTCAGCCATGTTTGCGGAGATTGAATATCTTACCCTTTAATGAAATATCAAATATTTAATTATTTTTGTTTTAGTCATTTTCAAATTCTAGCATATGCATGTGAAATTGATGTGAAAAAAAATGTTCAAAATATGCTGATCATCTAATAATATCTTTTTTCAAACTGTAACTTTGCACTGTTGGCTGAAAAATCTGTTTCCATTATAATTTCATTTCAGGATATGTAATATTCTGTACCATAAAAATAGTACAGCTTCAAAATGTAAGAAATGTTAGGTGTTGATAATAGTAAAACATGAGTGCAATTGATTTGTGTATATTCGTATTATGTGTCATGTTCTTCTAGCATCCAGTTTGGCATTGCACTATTTCACCACTTGATGGATAATTCCTTGTGATAATGATTCTGTAAATCTATTAATTCAAAATAATGATCAGTTGAATTATTACTGTGGATCTAACCTTCACAATTGTGTTTATCTGTTCACATGGATGCAGTTTTTGTGTTCATGTAATGTGAATGTAACTATAAATTGATGCTGTATAAAACTCTTGATTAAAAATCAACAAAATCAATTTAAGTACAAATTCCAGTCAGAAAAATTCCTCTTTCTGCATCCATGTAACATATGACTTAAGTATCTTATAGATAGAGTATCGTACACAAGTGGTCATTATTCATTGATTTTATTAAACTAGTCATCTTAAAACAATAAAAAAACGAGGCTTTGCAGAGTTGTTATTGCGAGATAAAGGATTTAATAAATTCAATAAAGTTTGACCGCAAAGTTAAATTCTATTGATGACATAACAAAAGAAATAATGCATACACTTATTTGTTTTTTAGGTGTTGATTTTTTTATTTATGGTAATATTCTTTCTCATTTTTGACTGGAAATTTATACGTTGCATACTTTTTTCTTTCAACTTAGTTCGATATCAGTCTTTTTTAAAATTATTTTTATGTAGTTAAATTGTGCCAGCAAATGTTCAGTGGATGCGTTTGTAGATTCGCTAAGCATACATATTACATTTAACATCCCCTAACTCATGAATGATTGCATTAACATGTTCCAGCCTTCATTTGTTTAGATGTTTTATGAAGGAGACACTCAAAATCCCCTCAGTCAAAACACCCTTGGTTCAAAAGATGACAAAGTGTTCAAAATCCCCTCAACAAAGTTGCAAGGTAGTCATAATCCTCTCTGTGGATAGACAATTTTTGTCAGAAGTCATTTTTGAACCAATGGTGTTTTGACCGAGGTGATTTTGATATACACTCGTTTTTATGATTGTAGGTGCATTTAATGAGTAACTCATACTCAGTTTTCATCTAGTCAAATGTGTATTTATTTGTGGCTTATCAGCATGGACTTTTTAAATTCTGTACTCTATTTAGAAATGAATTATGTAAGGTGTGATGAATCAAAAATTGCTCTAGCAATGTCTATTGATACAACTAATTATAGTGCCTCACAAACATCATTATTGAACTCCTTTCATTTTCTTGGTTATTTTTACATGGTTTGATAATGATTGCAATGAATTGTTGCAGTTTTTTCTCAAGGCTTTTTAAGTTAGTGATTATGGAAAATTGATCATCTGGTTTTCCTTTTCTGGTTCTTATACCGGTATTTTGATGTATGGAAGAGCAGGTACAGGTATTACTGGTTTGACACCTAGGCCATATATAACTAAACTATTGCTGGTAAATACTGTATGTTTCCTGGGAAAATATTACAGTAATTAACTAATTTTTTGTATTTAATTTCCCTGGCATGAATTTCTGCACAGACACTAAAAAGACGTTTTGCATATTCTTAAATTTTTCAGTTTTAGCTGAAAATAACAAATTTTAACAAGACCACAAGAATGTTAGCAATAATGTTGTAATTTTGTGTATTGATCTTACAGCAAAATTTGTGAGAATGCATCAATTAATTATAATACTGCAGTATTACAACCAATACACAGTTTAAACAATACCAAATGTACACATTTCAGACAATACATATTTCAGACAATACATATTTCAAGCAATAAGTGAATATTTCAGACAATATATACACCAGGCTTTACATGTTTCTGATAGTGCATGTTTTCAGACAGTGCATGTTCTAGACAGTACAAAATTTCAAACAATATGTATTCCAGATTATAAATATTTCGGACATCATGTACACCAGACAGTACACATTTCAAACAGTTCATACATCAGACAACATGTATTTCAGACAGTGCATGTTTTAGACAGCACTATAACTTACATCATAGCTAATCTTACATCAGACAATACATATTCAACATTCTTGTCACTGTTTATTTCTTATACAAATATTATCTGTGATCTATATACCTATATCCTGACTGTATATTTTATGCTATTTATGTTCTGTCAGTATAATTGCATCCATATAAAATTATTTGTAATTTGTTAATTAATATTGATACATTGTATATCTAATACATAATTAACTTACATCCATGCATAAGTATTATTGTTTTAAGAAATATTTTGTCAGAGAAATTTTGACATGAATTTAATAATGTTTTAAAATCTAAAATGTTAATGGTTTCTGTTAATGATTTTTAAACTGCTTGCTTTCTTACTTTGTGAAGTGAATTTTAGACTTAACTTTTACATTTTGTGTCTGCACGAGTTTCTGACACATAAAATATCTGTGAAGAATAGCTATTTGTTATATATTTAAAATGAGTTACAAATGCATTTTTTTTTCGTAGTTTGATTTTATCGTTTGACAGCAGTGTAGTGAACAAATAAATATTTTTGACCTTGTATTTATGATGACAGTCCTGACATCATATGTTAAATTAGTATCTAATGGACAGGCAATATTTTTGTCAGTATTCAACATTTCACGTCCGCTAGTCATTCTCCTTTTTTCATTTGTTGTAATTTATCATTGTCGTATAGAAAATCCTCGCATGTACTTTACAGTATTTTGTTTGATTACTTGTTTTTAGTACATGTTTCATGTATGATTAAATGTTTAACATATATATAACTCGGTTAATATCTATATAACTAATTGCAGGATGTATTTCGTCAGATTTCTCTTTACTTCACTTACTAATTGGTACACAACAATGAAGGCATAAATTATAGGGACATTCGTGTATAAAGAATTGTCTTCGTTTATTGATATAGGCACTATTTGTTCATCAACTTTAATCGAGTTCCTTAATTAAGTTAATTGTCAAGAAATTTTCATTAGTGTGTTGTAAATATTTTTCTGCATTATTCAAAATTTGTGTCCAGCTGTTTTTATTTGTCCCAAACCTTATTAATTACAGGCTGCTTCTGCTAATATTGTAAATGTACCGTGTGGTCATATATTCAAACAGTAATTTCATTTGAGACTTGTCACACTTTCAGTAGTGTGTCATACCTTTAGTACAAAAAAAACTGTGTCACACCTTCAGTAGTGTGTCACATGTCTAATACAAAAATAGTGCGTCACACTTTCAGTACAACAATATTGTGTCTTGCTTGCTCTACAATAATAGTGTGTCACACTTTCAATACAACAAAAGAGGGACATACGTTCAATTCAACTATAGTGTCTGATTTTCAATACAACTGTTGTATGTCATACCTTCAATACTTGTTATCAGTTATTGTCACTGTACCGTTACCGGACATGTTATATATGTAAAGATTATTACGACTGTTCGTGAATATCTTTGGGTTACCATGGATTTTTCATGACTTTAAGGGGTTGATTGTTGACAATGATTCTCAAACATTATATTTATTGTTATGTAATTATAAAAGTGCTCCAATGTCCTCTTCATTCTTGGTGAAGAGGGAAAGTGAAGAAGTAGAAATGCTGAATCATTTTGTAAATGTGTTAATGATAAATCAACATTGTTATGAATTATTCCATTTTGTGTACTGTATGACATGTAACATGAAAAATGATGAGGAACTAAATACAGTTTAATGTCAAATATGTTGGGTTGTTTTATTTTATTGGTAGTGTTGTGTGTCTTATTTGTCCAAACTTGTGAGTATTCATTTACCTAGCAGTCTTTTTGACATACATTCTGGTCTACAAATGTTTGTAGAGTATTCTGTGTGTTTTAAATGTAGAATTTGGCGTAATTGTGTGGTATCTTTTGCTCAATACGACCAAAATGTGCGAAACCCTTTAAGAAGTGTAATTCTTTCAGTATTACTATATACCGGTACTTTTCAAAGTTTGTTAAGGACAAAAAATGTAATACATTATCATGCAAGGTGTGTTAGATACATAATATTATGATGTTTTATGTGGTATTATTTGCTTTGAGATAATATCCAATGTTTACACAGGTCACTCTGACTGGTAGACTGCATTGTAGCCAGGGAAAGCTTGCAACACATGCAGGGGGGGGCGGTATGTTTACATGTCCATGGCATGTATGGCACCAGGTTGGTGAATCCTATAGTGTGGACCATGCTGTTATTACCTCAGCCTGGACAAGGCTCCAGCAGTGTAGTAGAACAAGCTGGCAGTATAGAGGTGGAAATGAAATTTCCGAGTCGACAGTTGAGGATCACTTTTTGTTCATCCGGTCCCAAAAGAACCATATTACAATGGCCACCCAGTTATTTGTTTTGTTAGGCCTGATCCTTGAATATTTGTTGGACCAGCTTAGGCGTCTTGTGTACAGTGGACGTCATGTCACCAGCAACGGGGCACAATCAGAGGAGGTCCTAATGGGAGAGTTAGATGTCATCCTACAATACAGGATTTAGGGTCTTTGTTTTTTTAGCTCACTAGAACCGAAGGTTCAGGGTAATAATCCATCAATAGAAACATAAAAAGTTATTTTAAGTATTTCTATTTTTAGCTCTAGCGGCCCCTAAGAGGGGCCAACCATATTTATTTGAGCAAATTTGAGAAAGGACCATCTAAGGATGCTACAGGCCAAGTTTGGTGATGATCCATCCATTGGTTCATGAAAAGAATACGTTTAAAGGTATTTCTATTTTTAGCTCTAGCGGCCCCTAATTGAGGCCAACCAATTGTTTTTCTCAAATCTGATAGAACACTATCTAAAGATGCTAAAAACCAAGTTTGGTTATAATCCATCCATTGAAACATGAGAAAAAGTCATTTTTAGGTATTTCTATTTTTAGCTCTAGCGCCTAAAAGGGGCCGACCAAGTTTATTCGAGCAAACTTGAGAAAGGACCATCTAAGGTTGCGACAGACCAAGTTTGATGATGATCCAACCATTGGTTCATGAGAAGAAGACGTTTAAAGGTATTTTTATTTTTAGCTCTAGTCGTCCTTATTCCTTTGGTTACAACGAAAAAAATATCCCTCGGAAGTTCTTTGGATAATTTTTGGTTAACCCAGTAATTCCCCTTGTAAAAATCTTCCCCGGATTTTAAAATAAAAATCTCCTTTCCTCGAAACATTTTAGTACCGACGGAATCCACTTTAATTCGTTCTCCGACTTTAAAAGATTCCAGTTTTATCAAATTCATGCCATTTTTCACTTTAACCTTTCCCAAACCCTCCGATATTTCCGGCGGCGGTTGTTGTTCCACAATCTCCGGAAGAGATCTGCAGGGTTTTCATTTTAACTCTCGCCATTTGGTTTCTGTTTTGCGTCCAAACCTTTTCCAATATTTCCAACGTGTAAATCGGTACACCCAGTCCAAAAAACCAAAACGTTCTACCAAATTTTTCGATTTTCGGAATCTCTAAAAGTAATTTTTCCTTTAGGATTTTCTTTTCCAGGGCGCTGGCGGAAAAAGTTCCTTTATTCGATATTATATAGAATTCTCCGTATTGCCCGACGGATAGACCCACGGCATACACCTCCAACGTTTCGCCATTTTCCAACGTATTTAAATTTCTATACCTTTCCTTAAAAAGATTTTCGTAAATGGTAATCTCCTTTTCTTCCTTTTCGCGGAGAATTCTCTGCATCTCTTTTTTCCTTTCCAAAATTGCCAATCTTCTCTCGGTAACGAGTCGGAATTTCTCATCCAAGGCTTGCTTCGTGGCTTCGGATACGAGGGTTTTATCTATTTCCCGCCCACTTAACATATTTGGCGCCAAATTTCGGTGGATTTCTCGAAAGTGGAAACGGCATTTGCTGGTTATATTCTTACTCTTGTTATCTATAAAGAAATCATTGTGCGGAAATATGCCAAATTCCTCCAAGGGATTTTTTTGGCGGTATTTTTAAAGAGGAAATTGGATATAACGAGTTTTGTGGATAAATTGGTTATATCCTTTTTCGCCTCTTTTTCGAAACTCCGTACGCCGATGCAAATTTTGTCTTCTTCCTTAATCCAATAAGTGTAGAAAATATCCACTGGTTTGTTCCAAAGTAGTTTTTTAACTCTTCCTGTTTTTCGGCTTTAATACCACCCATTTTCCCGGTAATTTCGTTGTGCCAAAGAATTAAAACAATTTCTTTGGTATTCGGGCAAACTAAAATTGAATTATGCTCCAATTTCTCCGTAAAAGCCTGCCATTAGTATTTTATGGGAGTTTTATAACAAACCACTTCCGGTATATAGGATTCCATTAAATTTAAATGCTCCTCTATTTCCTCCATGGTTGGCACATAATTGTAAAACGTAAATTCGAATCTGGTAAAACCGCGGTCTATGGTTTTTGGGATCGTCTTTCTTAATCTTTCCCTGGGTTGGTCGCACCAATCGTAAAGATGGGATCCGATTATCGATCGAACCGAACCGGATTCTAAATTTTGCGCAAATTTGTTGTAATATTTACTCCGAAAGGTTATATCCCCGCATTTGGTCATTAAAAAAGACAAACAGTTTTGCCCGACGGTCTTGTCATTATCTACAATGCGGATTTCCTCCCCAGCCTCTATTAATAATTCCAAATGGTCTATTAATTTTTGTTTGAAGAAGCTTCTGGCGTAATCTACCGTAACATCGATATCCCCAAACATAATTCCAAAGGGCTCATTCTCCACCACCGCGTTAACCACTTCCAAAACTGTAATGGGATCTTCGTCGCTACATTCGACTTTATACGTTTGTATACCCGTTTTTCCATCTTCTTTTTCATCCCCATCCTCCGTCAATTGGACGGCTTTTACGGAAATTTTACTTAAACCCGCCTCCTGTAAAACTTTGTTTCTTAGCATATTGTTTACGCGGCATTTGGTGGATTTATTTTTTCCAACCATATTTTTCGCGTCCACCTCCATGTGTAAAATAAAATTATCGCAAAATATTTCCGAAACCCTCTCCAAAGGAAAACATTCCTCCCCGCGCTCGTTATAATCTACGTATCCGATTTTGTTTTTACAATTCCTTTGCGCGAGTTTTTCCGCGATCGTTCCAACGGATTTAATATTACGGAAATATTTCGTCTTGTGTTCCTCGTAGAGATTATCCACCGCCGGAGATTCTAAAATATTATCCCAGGCATATTTATTTTCAACTACTTGCATTTTTTACATAAACGTATATTATTTTTTAAGTCAAAAATTTTTCAACGGGGCGAGGTTGTTCCTCTCGCGTGTCTCCTTCCGCGTAGTTTAAAAATACGGAGGAGGTAGTCTTTTCCCAGGAAACGTCCTTCCGCGTGGTCGGTAGTCGTAATTTCGCGGTCTCCCCTACGTCCTTCCGCATGGGTCGATAGTCGTAATTTCGCGGGGCGTAGTTTTTACGGCAAACGTCCTTCCGCATAGGTATATTATTAAAGTAGTTGAAATTGGTGGTTGTATCGTTCTTTTCCTGGTGGAAGAACGCATATATTTTGGGACAGGCTCGAAAATCGAAAAAGAATAATTAATAAATCGTGGTCGTTCGACATTAATTCGCCGGACACGAGAATCGGAATATACCCCCTCACGTACGACGACTATAAGTTTACCGCTAAGGGATATATAAAATTATTTTATAAACCGTTTTTCAACTCATGAAATCTCTTATAAATACGGAAAATTTCGCGAGGGGGAAATTCCCATCTTTTTCAGAATTTGGGATTCCATTAGTTAGCGCTGAATGACTTTTGTTTTTAAAAATAGAAAATACGTTAGGTTCCCCATTAATATTCTACTAACCAACTTTTTTTCGCAAATCTGATAGAACACTATCTAAAGATGCCAAAAACCAAGTTTGGTAATAATCCATCTATGGAAACAAGAGAAAAAGTCATTTTAAGGTATTTCTATTTTTAGCTCTAGCAGCCTCTAATAGGGGCTGGCCAAATTCATTTGAGTAAACTTGAGAAAGGACCATCTAAGGATGCTACAGACCAAGTTTGGTGATGATCCATTCATTGGTTCATGAGAAGAAGGCGATTAAAGGTTTTTCTATTTTTAGCTCTAGTGAAAGCGGTCAACCGGAACGATATGAGCAAATTGCAGTTAGAACGTCAAAAGGCTTCTGCACAGCAAATTTGAAGTAAATCCGACTGGTAGTTTCTGAGGAGAAGACCATTGTTGACGCCAGACGACGGACGACGGACGCCAGAGCATCCACCTACTCATCCTACCAGCTCACCCTGAACCTTCGGTTCTGGTGCGCTAAAAAAAGAAATACATTAAAATGACACTTTCTCATGTTTCTATGGATGGATTGGCGTTGATGCCAACTTGTTGTAAATGCGAATGGCAGTCCTACTCTTTACTAATTGTTGTGAACTTTATTTTTTTACCCAATTCATAAAAATCTACCTCGAATAATGCAATAAATCCATTTCTTTTACGTACGATACATTTATGCCATGTCACTGGGCATTAAACTTTTACATGTAAAAGTAAAAAAGTTCATGTTGTGTTTTCATTTTACGCCAGTATCATTTGATTTCGCAGGAGCATAATCACATGAAAGTATTCTATTATACAGTAGTTGTCCCAGTAATAATAAGAGAATATTATTTTGTGTTTTACTCATGTTTTTTTACAGACTCCGTTGTTTATTGTCGTGCAGTTAACCTAACCAGTTGTCCTGGATTCTGAAACAAGAATTCTGCCAGCAATTGCGAGAGTAGTTTAGGGCGGTACCCTGGTACCACGATTTTTATTTTTTTTTGACTTCTGGTACCACATTTCCCTCACTGTGGGCGGTACTCTGGTATCAAATTTTCGCAAAATGGTACCATAATTTGTTGAAAAAAGAGGTGAAATTGTGAAATTTTGGTCAAGTTTTTGTTTTCTTCTGGTACTCATTTTGGATAGTGGGGGGGTACCCCATTTTGTGTTTTTTGGGTACCATGTTTTTTTATTTTGTTTTGGACTGAATGTGTGTGGGATTTTGTATTTTTCAAAAAGACAATTTAACACGAAGTGTGTTTTTCGAAACCACATGGTGGCCCTGAAAAGGGCCGTTGGGGGTTTGATCAGTGTCTTATTTTTTCATGACTTTACCATAATGACCCCGACCATGGTCAGTTTTCTTTTTCTCAGGTTTAGTTCCGTGGTCTCATGTTTACGTTTTTTAGAGTCTTTTTTTTATCTGTTTTTTGGGGCTTTTCGCTATCCCATTTGTTAGTCACAAATTGTACAGGCACAATCAGTTTGTCTGTTTTTAACTAAAATACACGATCACAGCCAAAAAAATGCTGATAAACAAAAATACACGATCACAGCTAGCCTACAGAATCACAGCCAAAAATGCTGATAAACAAAAACACACTATCACAGCCAGCCTACAGAATAAATATGATCACAGCAAAACGTACGAAAACTACACTATCACAGCCAAAAAAATGCTGGTAAACGAAAAATACACTATCACAGCCAGCTTACAGAATGAATACGATCACAGCCAAATAATGCTAATATACAAAAATAACATAATCATAGCCAACCTACAAAACTATACAGACAAAAAATACTTTTTTATTTTGTTTTTGGACTGAATGTGTGCAGGACTTTTTAATTTTTGACAATTTCACAAGAAGTGTGCTTTCGCAGAAAACATGGTGGCCCTGAAAAGGGCCGTTTTGTGGTAGAGTGACCTAATGATGTTGGCCACATCTACCCATACAAGCGGGACACCATTTGTCCCACTTGCTCAAATCTTTGTCTGTGGCGGTGGAGGCCAACCTGAAAGGAGGCTCATTGTCCTCCTCCCAGTTTTCAACGTGGGTTGATTCCTGAGGGTTATCCCCTCAGTCCTCTTCCCCAGAGCTGGCCACCACCACCTCCTCAGCAAACCCCTTCTTCTTTTCTTCTCCCAGTTCTTTCACCTCCATCCGCAGCTCCTCTAGCTGCATCTCTAACTGCTCTATGTAGAGCCCTAAGTATGATACGGAGCCTACGCTGCGACATGATGAGTGAATGAATGACATGACGCAATGCATTGGCTTTTTATACGACAAGCGCGAAACTTTGTGAGAACATGTTAAATGACGTCACGTCATTTTTGTGTTTGAGTGTTTCTTCAATCCAAGAAAAAAATCGGATTGACCTACTTTGTCATAAAGTTACCGGATTGACCTACTTTTTGTGTATATAAACGTATGTGCCTGTGTGTTCTACATTCAATTCTTTGAAAACATGGGAAATTGTTACGTGCTTCCAAAAAAACCACTGTAGAGGAAGATAGTGTACCTATCAAGATGGGGAATTTATATCCAGACCTCTCCATCTATTATGATGATGAGCTACGCGCCAATTATTGGTGGTATTTGTATTTAGCTGAAGCTAAATATTGAAGAAAAAATTCAACGGCCCTTTTTAGGACCACCATATGTTTAAGATAAGTTTTACTCTCTCTCTACAACAAAAACTATTTGTTTTCATTGTTTTTATTTTTCACAAACACAAAATAACTTACAATCAGCAAAAACAAAATAACATACAATATAATTCAGTAACTTACAAATACTGTCTACCACACAAAGAACATGGTTCAACACATACTATTCACAAAAAACATGATTCAAGAACACTGTCCAACACATCAAATGTTCCAACACAACAAATGTTAATATCGTCCATTTTCGTTTTGTCCTCTCTCTTTTTGTATGTCCGTTTCTTTTGCGGTGGATCCATTTGGTTGGCTGTGTTCACAATGAATTGATCACTCATTCCTTGTGGTGGTACTTGAGGATTCTTTTGTGGACAGTTTGCTGCGAAATGTCCGTTTTCATGACAATGAAAACATTCATCTTCACCTACGTTTTCTGTACACGTAGTCGCATAATGTCCTTTCTTTCCACAACGATAACATTGTATATGATCCCATGTGACATGTTTCTGCTCACAAAGTTGATCCACTATACTGTTTAACTCTTTTATTTTTTTCTTCAATGAATACATCAAAGAAGATTGTTGATAAATGCTATTACTATCGTCAGCTTTTTCCATTCTTGGATCGTTGTAGCTCATATTGTGAGTGACTAGAATGACTAGAGTGGTGTGGAGCAGTCCTTTTTATAAGATGTATGTGACCTTGAATGCGACCTTGAATGTGGCCTTGAAAACATATTATTAATACGACCTTGAATGCGGCCTTGAATATATTATATAATGTGATTACAGACTCTTATAGGTGTGACCTTGAACATAGTATCTAAAGAGGAGTGTGAAGGACCACAGGGATCATAATCATGTCAGACACCGACAGTACCAGCCATGAGCCTCCAGCCAAACGAACAAAGTTGGAGCATGTACGAGAGTATTATCAAATACATTCTCGTATGGAAAGAAAATCAAGGAAATTTAAGATGCAGTCTAGAGTGTATGATGTGGCATTTCAACCGTACGATCGTTCGTTTGAATTTACAAACCGACTGTTTCATGATATGATGAATCAACTTTATCGGACATGCCAAGTAAGATCCAATGATAGAGTTCGAGTATCCACACGACATCCTAATTTGGAATTCATATTCCATTTGATGTGGCATCTCGTATAAATGGAGATGTTGTATTGGATGAAATTGAACGAGTGGCACAGAGCAACCGTGAGTTTAAAATTCATGACGGAGAAGCACAGATGGAAATTACACATATTGCTATGCCACAAGGCTCGGGTAAAAAGACATTCAAGTCGGCAAACGTACTCAACATGGTGAAGTCAAAGACAAGTGTTGTGTGTATTGACAATAGTAAGGACTCGATGTGTTTAGCTAGATCTATTGTGGTTGGTATGTGTAAAGCGAATCAAAATCAAACCTCGGAATAAAAAAAAACGATGGAATCTCATTCGTCAGTCTAAGAAAAATCTACAACAACATGAAGCTAGGGCATTATTAAAACAAGTGGATATTTCATCGGATCGCGCTTGCGGTATAGAAGAATACAACAAGTTACAAGATTACCTCTATCCCAACTATGCCATTAAAATTCATTCACAACATTATGGAAATGAATTATTATTCAAACCACCAGCGATGACTGAAAAAAGTCGGGTGATTCATATTTTTCATCATGACAATCATTATGACAGCATAATATCGATCACAGGATTTCTTGGACGGAGTTATTATTGTGAATGGTGTAATGTAGGTTATGATCATCGTGAAACCCATCAATGTCGAAACATTTGCCAGTGTTATGCTCACACCCTATGCCCCATGGAACAATCCATCCGATGTCCCGATTGTTATCGAGTATTTCGAAGTCAAACCTGTTTTGATCGTCACAAAACAAAAAGTGGAAAACAACCTAAAACTATCTGTGAGTCTGTATGGAATTGTAGAAAATGTGGACAAAAAGTTGTAGGAACGAGACGAAATCATATTTGCCCAGGGAAAAAGAAATGCAAGTATTGTGAAAAAATAGTGGGACCAGATCATGAGTGTTACATTCCAAAGTATGTTCCACCTGATAGAAAAGGCAGGCAACCCGACGTCCCCTTCATCTTTTTTGAATTTGAGTGTCGCTTTGATTCTGGAGAACATATACCCAACTTTTGTGTAGCTCAACGCGCCTGCGGTGAATGTATGTGTAAGTCAGTGCAAGATCCATGTGAGTATTGTGAGGAAATGAATGAAGCAAGACAAATGGTATTTCGTGGAGAAAACATGTTGGAACAATTCTGCACGTGGCTATTCAATCCCACCCATCGAGGATCTACAGTGATTGCTCACAATGCTCAAGGTTACGATGCCCAGTTTATTCTCAGATATGTCGTTACCCACGGGACAGCTAAACCACAACTGATTATGAATGGAAGTAAAATCATTCTGTTAAGAGTGCATGGAATACGATTGATCGACTCACTCAGTTTCCTAAGTATGCCACTCTCAGCTTTTCCTAAGACATTTGGACTGACTTAGTTAGCTAAAGATGGTTTCCATTTTATGCCAATACATTATACTATCAGGATTATGTGGGACCTTACTTACCGCTACACTTTTACAAACCTGACAGTATGAAGCCAGAGCAACGTCAACAATTTCTAACTTGGTACCATGAGAAAAGAGGAGATGAATTTGATTTTCAAAAAGAAATGGAAAAATACTGTAAATCAGATGTGGACATTTTAAGACGCGGTTGCGGTGAATTTCGTCAACAATTGTTAGCCAGTGATCAAATTGACCCTTTTACGGAAGCGACCACGCTAGCCCAAGTGTGTAATAAAGCCTGGCGGAAAAAATCCATGCCACCTCATAGTTTAGACGTGATTTCTGATGCAGGATATCCTAATAAAACTCGGTATTCCGTGAAAAGCATACGTTGGTTACAAATGACTGCTGTGATTGAAGGGATTCATATTCATCATGCCTTGAATCACAAAGGCTGAGAAGTTAAAATTGGACCGTATTATGTGGATGGGTATTGTGAAGAGACAGACACCGTGTATGAATTCATGGGATGTTGGTATCATGGGTGTCCTACCTGCTTTCCCAACCGGGGTACCATCAATCCATATACGTTGAAAAGCATGCATCAAGCCTATGAAGACACACAAAAAGGACTTGAGAATTTGAAAGAACAAGGATATCCATTAGTGGTAATGTGGGAATGTGAATTTGATCAACGTTGTCAAAAAGACCCTGAGTATAAGACCAGAGTAGAACGATTTTATGTGGGTCAAGACCCTATTCAACCCAGGGAGGCTTTGTTCGGAGGTCGTGCCAATGCCGTCCGACTGTATCATGAAGTAGAAAAAGACCAACAGATCAAATATATGGACATTTGTTCCCTCTATCCATATGTCAACAAGTACAGAGAGTATCCATTAGGTAATCCCGTCATTTTGAGTCAAGAGCAAATTGATCCAGAGCGTCTTGAGACATACAAAGGATTGATTTAATGCCGTGTTCTTGCACCGCAAGATTTATGGATGCCTGTCTTACCTATGCACTGTGATAACAAAATGGTATTTGCTCTCTGTCGTACCTGTGCGGAAGAGGAGTTAGATTATTGTACACATTCACTGTATGAACGGGCATTGTATGGAACGTGGACCCATGTAGAATTGGCGAAAGCCATTTCTTTAGGGTATAAAATATTGAAAGTATATCATGTATGGCATTGGGATGAGTGAAGTATGGACGTGTACCGTCAATACATTGACAAATACTTAAAAATGAAGCAAGAAGCCAGTGGGTATCCTCCCGGCGTGGACACAAAGGAAGATAAATTGAAGTTTAAACAAGATTATTTGGAAGCAGAGGGAATTCGCTTGGTGAAAAGTGAAAAAAAATCTAGGAAAAAGAGCTTTTGCCAAAACCATGTTGAATTGTTTATGGGGTAAAAATGCTCAAACCAACCTGTTACCGAAAACGGAGTATGTCCATAAATGGGATCGTTTCTATGAGATTCAGAATGATCCTAAAAAGTCGGTGAAATATGCCGAGTGTTTTGATCATGATGAATTACTGATGAATTTCACGGATGAATCGGATCAAGCTGATCCCCATTCTTCTTCTAATCCTGTCGTGGCTTCTTTTGTGACGGCTTATGCTCGATTAGAATTGTACAAAGTGCTTGAACCTCTGGGAAAAAGGGTACTCTATTTTGACACAGACAGTTGTATGTACATTTATGACCCTCAAGAATACAATGTACCTATTGTCTCCAGTCGTTTGGGAAAATGGACGGATGAAGTGTCTCATGGACGTATTGTGAAATATGTCGCTTTAGGTCCAAAAAACTATGGCTATGAATACATTGAAAATGGAGAACGACATCAGGCGTGTAAAGTGAAAGGCATTACATTAGACTATAATGCAACTCAACAAGTAAATTTCAATAGTATGGTGGACTGTGTGAAAGACAGAGAACATTATTCTACCGTAATTGAATATGCGTCCAGGATTAAACGTCATAGAGATAGAACATTGACGAGTGAGAAACAAATCAAAACATTTCGTTCTGTGTATACCAAACGTATCATCGTCGACGATTACATGACTGTTCCTTATGGATATCTGCATGACTGACTTTGACTTGTTGTTTTTGGTCATAAAAAACCTTGACCTTATTGTTTTTGATATATAATGATGTAGTCGTAGTAGTAGTCGTCGTAGTCGTAGTGGTGGTCGAATACAAAAATACAAAAAACAAAATACAAAACAAACAAAAAACAGAAACAAAAAACAAACAAACAAGTATGGATTGGATACCGTTACTTCCTATAGAGTTAAGACTTAAAATATATCGTTATGTGGTAGAGGCTAACACTGAACCATGGAAGATGGAGTTGGTACATGCATGGGCGACCCATGGTGCTATTCATAGTTTACAACGTATGGACCCTGGACGGGTAGATAGACTATTAGAGGATGTCAGTGAACGCCAGGATTTGACTGTAAGTCAGAAATTACCTATGCTACGAAAGTTCAATATAATTCAACAAAAATTGGATCGCATGATATCGACTGGATGGGTGTTTTGTATCCACGATGCCACTTTGAATGATATCGCTGCATTAACTAATGCATTTCAACCTACTTGCAATGTCATGTGGTTTAGCATGGCTGAAGAAGACAATGGGATATCTCAACCTGGATGGCGAGTGTATTCGCAATACAAACTACGTGGTATCATGTTATTTAAGGAACCGATCCCTTTCACTTAGGTCAGATCGATTCTATCCTACCATGCTGTGTTCTTTAAACAAAAACATCATTTACGTGGAATGGCACAAGGCATTGATGCTCTCCATGCCGATGTACCTAGGCTTATAATGAATGCGGGGAATATTCCATTATGGAAAGACCATTGAGACGACCCCGATATGTGAGTTTATTTTACATTTTGGATTTTGAATTGTATAGAGAGACCTTATTCAGTATTGTACAAGATGACCTTGACACGGTCAAGGACATTCACGCCTGGATTCTGAATCCGCATACGTTTGAACTATTTAAACGGATGATTCATCAGGCGATGATCATTGCACATTTGGACTTGAAAGCTATCCATCGAGACGATTGGAATACGTACATGGTGAATAACAATAAAGTGTTTCAAACCATTCAAGAATGGAACTGTTTGATATTATGAAGCATACCATGTTAAGAAAAGCATTGATTTTTGCTTTTCGCATGAAATTACCTGAAGGTCATCATAGTGTAGAATGGATTTGATAACGTTTGAGTACACCAGAACTGTTTGAAGAATTTAGAAATGGACTTCACGTAATGAATTCATTTTGTAAACAGACAGTGCCACTAGACTTTAGTGAAACGGATTGGATGAACCATGTAGTGAACAAGGAAGAAGTCGTAACCTTTCTCAGTGAAAAGCCAGTCGTACATTGAGTTTAAATGCACATTACATGATCTTATTTCAAAACACAGGAGATAAAGGACAAATCAAAGTGTTGGCGAATCAAATTCAATTGCCACCCTTGTTACCCGCTTATCAAGATGCGATCTCTACACCCCATGATTATTTAGTGATTGATTTTCACCCGCAAACACCAGACACGTATCGTTTGAGAACCGATATTTTTCATCATTGGATCACTGGAGAGGAACGTGGTCCGACGGTGTATATATAAAGGAGACAGAACTTACGGAGTCATCATAGTCATCATGGCAGACAGAATGAACACCATAGCTCAGTCGCTAGAACATTTGAGTCAGGAACGTGATCCTGCTCAACGGGAGCAGTTGTTACGATCAGGATTAAAAGAAATGGTCAAATGGTTTACGTTAGCTGCTAAAGTGATTTTACAAAAGAAATTGCTATTACCTAAACAAACACAAAACTTTATGCAAAAACATCAGAATGAACTAGAGCAGTTAGGTGATGATCAAGTGGATGTGGACACCAAACGTCAACTTATATTGAAACCAATAGGAGGGAGAGAGTGGATTTCTTGGAGGGGTGATGATACGAAGTTTACTTCGATGGAATGGTCAAAAGACCATTCGTAAATTTGGCCCTAAGAAAACTCCTGCAAAAAGAGCTCCTGCAAAAAGAGCTCCTAAAAAGAAACCAGCAAAAAGAGCTCCAGCAAAGAAACGTTCTCCTAAAAAGAAAGCTCCAGCAAAAAGAGCACCAGCAAAAAGAGCTCCTAGAAAGAAACGTTCTCCTAAAAAGAAAACTCCTGCAAAAAGAGCGCCAGCAAAAAGAGCAAAGAAAACACCGATAAAGAAAACACCAGCATTTACAATTTCACTCACAATCGATGAACTTTTAATTACCCTTCGACTAGGTACCAGAGGATCTTCCCGTGGGTCTTCTTTATTTAGAAATGGATGACCTTTATCTAGAAATGGGTTGTCACCCAATGGATCACCCTTATCTAGAAATGGGTCACCTAGAAATGGATCCTCTTTAAGTGGATCACCTCCCATAGGATCACCCAGTGGATCTCCTATTTACACGGCAACACGATGGTCACCTCCTGCAACCAGTACTCCATTGACAACTCCTATGAGAACTCCTATGAGAACGCCATTGAGAACTCCTCCCAGGACTCTAAGAAGCCGTTTGAGTTTTTGGGTACCATGTTTTTTTATTTTGTTTTGGACTGAATGTGTGTGGGATTTTGTATTTTTCAAAAAGACAATTTAACACGAAGTGTGTTTTTCGAAACCACATGGTGGCCCTGAAAAGGGCCGTTGGGGGTTTGATCAGTGTCTTATTTTTTCATGACTTTACCATAATGACCCCGACCATGGTCAGTTTTCTTTTTCTCAGGTTTAGTTCCGTGGTCTCATGTTTACGTTTTTTAGAGTCTTTTTTTTATCTGTTTTTTGGGGCTTTTCGCTATCCCATTTGTTAGTCACAAATTGTACAGGCACAATCAGTTTGTCTGTTTTTAACTAAAATACACGATCACAGCCAAAAAAATGCTGATAAACAAAAATACACGATCACAGCTAGCCTACAGAATCACAGCCAAAAATGCTGATAAACAAAAACACACTATCACAGCCAGCCTACAGAATAAATATGATCACAGCAAAACGTACGAAAACTACACTATCACAGCCAAAAAAATGCTGGTAAACGAAAAATACACTATCACAGCCAGCTTACAGAATGAATACGATCACAGCCAAATAATGCTAATATACAAAAATAACATAATCATAGCCAACCTACAAAACTATACAGACAAAAAATACTTTTTTATTTTGTTTTTGGACTGAATGTGTGCAGGACTTATTTTTAATTTTTGACAATTTCACAAGAAGTGTGCTTTCGCAGAAAACATGGTGGCCCTGAAAAGGGCCGTTTTGTGGTAGAGTGACCTAATGATGTTGGCCACATCTACCCATACAAGCGGGACACCATTTGTCCCACTTGCTCAAATCTTTGTCTGTGGCGGTGGAGGCCAACCTGAAAGGAGGCTCATTGTCCTCCTCCCAGTTTTCAACGTGGGTTGATTCCTGAGGGTTATCCCCTCAGTCCTCTTCCCCAGAGCTGGCCACCACCACCTCCTCAGCAAACCCCTTCTTCTTTTCTTCTCCCAGTTCTTTCACCTCCATCCGCAGCTCCTCTAGCTGCATCTCTAACTGCTCTATGTAGAGCCCTAAGTATGATACGGAGCCTACGCTGCGACATGATGAGTGAATGAATGACATGACGCAATGCATTGGCTTTTTATACGACAAGCGCGAAACTTTGTGAGAACATGTTAAATGACGTCACGTCATTTTTGTGTTTGAGTGTTTCTTCAATCCAAGAAAAAAATCGGATTGACCTACTTTGTCATAAAGTTACCGGATTGACCTACTTTTTGTGTATATAAACGTATGTGCCTGTGTGTTCTACATTCAATTCTTTGAAAACATGGGAAATTGTTACGTGCTTCCAAAAAAACCACTGTAGAGGAAGATAGTGTACCTATCAAGATGGGGAATTTATATCCAGACCTCTCCATCTATTATGATGATGAGCTACGCGCCAATTATTGGTGGTATTTGTATTTAGCTGAAGCTAAATATTGAAGAAAAAATTCAACGGCCCTTTTTAGGGCCACCATATGTTTAAGATAAGTTTTACTCTCTCTCTACAACAAAAACTATTTGTTTTCATTGTTTTTATTTTTCACAAACACAAAATAACTTACAATCAGCAAAAACAAAATAACATACAATATAATTCAGTAACTTACAAATACTGTCTACCACACAAAGAACATGGTTCAACACATACTATTCACAAAAAACATGATTCAAGAACACTGTCCAACACATCAAATGTTCCAACACAACAAATGTTAATATCGTCCATTTTCGTTTTGTCCTCTCTCTTTTTGTATGTCCGTTTCTTTTGCGGTGGATCCATTTGGTTGGCTGTGTTCACAATGAATTGATCACTCATTCCTTGTGGTGGTACTTGAGGATTCTTTTGTGGACAGTTTGCTGCGAAATGTCCGTTTTCATGACAATGAAAACATTCATCTTCACCTACGTTTTCTGTACACGTAGTCGCATAATGTCCTTTCTTTCCACAACGATAACATTGTATATGATCCCATGTGACATGTTTCTGCTCACAAAGTTGATCCACTATACTGTTTAACTCTTTTATTTTTTTCTTCAATGAATACATCAAAGAAGATTGTTGATAAATGCTATTATTATCGTCAGCTTTTTCCATTCTTGGATCGTTGTAGCTCATATTGTGAGTGACTAGAATGACTAGAGTGGTGTGGAGCAGTCCTTTTTATAAGATGTATGTGACCTTGAATGCGACCTTGAATGTGGCCTTGAAAACATATTATTAATACGACCTTGAATGCGGCCTTGAATATATTATATAATGTGATTACAGACTCTTATAGGTGTGACCTTGAACATAGTATCTAAAGAGGAGTGTGAAGGACCACAGGGATCATAATCATGTCAGACACCGACAGTACCAGCCATGAGCCTCCAGCCAAACGAACAAAGTTGGAGCATGTACGAGAGTATTATCAAATACATTCTCGTATGGAAAGAAAATCAAGGAAATTTAAGATGCAGTCTAGAGTGTATGATGTGGCATTTCAACCGTACGATCGTTCGTTTGAATTTACAAACCGACTGTTTCATGATATGATGAATCAACTTTATCGGACATGCCAAGTAAGATCCAATGATAGAGTTCGAGTATCCACACGACATCCTAATTTGGAATTCATATTCCATTTGATGTGGCATCTCGTATAAATGGAGATGTTGTATTGGATGAAATTGAACGAGTGGCACAGAGCAACCGTGAGTTTAAAATTCATGACGGAGAAGCACAGATGGAAATTACACATATTGCTATGCCACAAGGCTCGGGTAAAAAGACATTCAAGTCGGCAAACGTACTCAACATGGTGAAGTCAAAGACAAGTGTTGTGTGTATTGACAATAGTAAGGACTCGATGTGTTTAGCTAGATCTATTGTGGTTGGTATGTGTAAAGCGAATCAAAATCAAACCTCGGAATAAAAAAAAACGATGGAATCTCATTCGTCAGTCTAAGAAAAATCTACAACAACATGAAGCTAGGGCATTATTAAAACAAGTGGATATTTCATCGGATCGCGCTTGCGGTATAGAAGAATACAACAAGTTACAAGATTACCTCTATCCCAACTATGCCATTAAAATTCATTCACAACATTATGGAAATGAATTATTATTCAAACCACCAGCGATGACTGAAAAAAGTCGGGTGATTCATATTTTTCATCATGACAATCATTATGATAGCATAATATCGATCACAGGATTTCTTGGACGGAGTTATTATTGTGAATGGTGTAATGTAGGTTATGATCATCGTGAAACCCATCAATGTCGAAACATTTGCCAGTGTTATGCTCACACCCTATGCCCCATGGAACAATCCATCCGATGTCCCGATTGTTATCGAGTATTTCGAAGTCAAACCTGTTTTGATCGTCACAAAACAAAAAGTGGAAAACAACCTAAAACTATCTGTGAGTCTGTATGGAATTGTAGAAAATGTGGACAAAAAGTTGTAGGAACGAGACGAAATCATATTTGCCCAGGGAAAAAGAAATGCAAGTATTGTGAAAAAATAGTGGGACCAGATCATGAGTGTTACATTCCAAAGTATGTTCCACCTGATAGAAAAGGCAGGCAACCCGACGTCCCCTTCATCTTTTTTGAATTTGAGTGTCGCTTTGATTCTGGAGAACATATACCCAACTTTTGTGTAGCTCAACGCGCCTGCGGTGAATGTATGTGTAAGTCAGTGCAAGATCCATGTGAGTATTGTGAAGAAATGAATGAAGCAAGACAAATGGTATTTCGTGGAGAAAACATGTTGGAACAATTCTGCACGTGGCTATTCAATCCCACCCATCGAGGATCTACAATGATTGCTCACAATGCTCAAGGTTACGATGCCCAGTTTATTCTCAGATATGTCGTTACCCACGGGACAGCTAAACCACAACTGATTATGAATGGAAGTAAAATCATTCTGTTAAGAGTGCATGGAATACGATTGATCGACTCACTCAGTTTCCTAAGTATGCCACTCTCAGCTTTTCCTAAGACATTTGGACTGACTGAGTTAGCTAAAGATGGTTTCCATTTTATGCCAATACATTATACTATCAGGATTATGTGGGACCTTACTTACCGCTACACTTTTACAAACCTGACAGTATGAAGCCAGAGCAACGTCAACAATTTCTAACTTGGTACCATGAGAAAAGAGGAGATGAATTTGATTTTCAAAAAGAAATGGAAAAATACTGTAAATCAGATGTGGACATTTTAAGACGCGGTTGCGGTGAATTTCGTCAACAATTGTTAGCCAGTGATCAAATTGACCCTTTTACGGAAGCGACCACGCTAGCCCAAGTGTGTAATAAAGCCTGGCGGAAAAAATCCATGCCACCTCATAGTTTAGACGTGATTTCTGATGCAGGATATCCTAATAAAACTCGGTATTCCGTGAAAAGCATACGTTGGTTACAAATGACTGCTGTGATTGAAGGGATTCATATTCATCATGCCTTGAATCACAAAGGCTGAGAAGTTAAAATTGGACCGTATTATGTGGATGGGTATTGTGAAGAGACAGACACCGTGTATGAATTCATGGGATGTTGGTATCATGGGTGTCCTACCTGCTTTCCCAACCGGGGTACCATCAATCCATATACGTTGAAAAGCATGCATCAAGCCTATGAAGACACACAAAAAGGACTTGAGAATTTGAAAGAACAAGGATATCCATTAGTGGTAATGTGGGAATGTGAATTTGATCAACGTTGTCAAAAAGACCCTGAGTATAAGACCAGAGTAGAACGATTTTATGTGGGTCAAGACCCTATTCAACCCAGGGAGGCTTTGTTCGGAGGTCGTGCCAATGCCGTCCGACTGTATCATGAAGTAGAAAAAGACCAACAGATCAAATATATGGACATTTGTTCCCTCTATCCATATGTCAACAAGTACAGAGAGTATCCATTAGGTAATCCCGTCATTTTGAGTCAAGAGCAAATTGATCCAGAGCGTCTTGAGACATACAAAGGATTGATTTAATGCCGTGTTCTTGCACCGCAAGATTTATGGATGCCTGTCTTACCTATGCACTGTGATAACAAAATGGTATTTGCTCTCTGTCGTACCTGTGCGGAAGAGGAGTTAGATTATTGTACACATTCACTGTATGAACGGGCATTGTATGGAACGTGGACCCATGTAGAATTGGCGAAAGCCATTTCTTTAGGGTATAAAATATTGAAAGTATATCATGTATGGCATTGGGATGAGTGAAGTATGGACGTGTACCGTCAATACATTGACAAATACTTAAAAATGAAGCAAGAAGCCAGTGGGTATCCTCCCGGCGTGGACACAAAGGAAGATAAATTGAAGTTTAAACAAGATTATTTGGAAGCAGAGGGAATTCGCTTGGTGAAAAGTGAAAAAAAATCTAGGAAAAAGAGCTTTTGCCAAAACCATGTTGAATTGTTTATGGGGTAAAAATGCTCAAACCAACCTGTTACCGAAAACGGAGTATGTCCATAAATGGGATCGTTTCTATGAGATTCAGAATGATCCTAAAAAGTCGGTGAAATATGCCGAGTGTTTTGATCATGATGAATTACTGATGAATTTCACGGATGAATCGGATCAAGCTGATCCCCATTCTTCTTCTAATCCTGTCGTGGCTTCTTTTGTGACGGCTTATGCTCGATTAGAATTGTACAAAGTGCTTGAACCTCTGGGAAAAAGGGTACTCTATTTTGACACAGACAGTTGTATGTACATTTATGACCCTCAAGAATACAATGTACCTATTGTCTCCAGTCGTTTTGGAAAATGGACGGATGAAGTGTCTCATGGACGTATTGTGAAATATGTCGCTTTAGGTCCAAAAAACTATGGCTATGAATACATTGAAAATGGAGAACGACATCAGGCGTGTAAAGTGAAAGGCATTACATTAGACTATAATGCAACTCAACAAGTAAATTTCAATAGTATGGTGGACTGTGTGAAAGACAGAGAACATTATTCTACCGTAATTGAATATGCGTCCAGGATTAAACGTCATAGAGATAGAACATTGACGAGTGAGAAACAAATCAAAACATTTCGTTCTGTGTATACCAAACGTATCATCGTCGACGATTACATGACTGTTCCTTATGGATATCTGCATGACTGACTTTGACTTGTTGTTTTTGGTCATAAAAAACCTTGACCTTATTGTTTTTGATATATAATGATGTAGTCGTAGTAGTAGTCGTCGTAGTCGTAGTGGTGGTCGAATACAAAAATACAAAAAACAAAATACAAAACAAACAAAAAACAGAAACAAAAAACAAACAAACAAGTATGGATTGGATACCGTTACTTCCTATAGAGTTAAGACTTAAAATATATCGTTATGTGGTAGAGGCTAACACTGAACCATGGAAGATGGAGTTGGTACATGCATGGGCGACCCATGGTGCTATTCATAGTTTACAACGTATGGACCCTGGACGGGTAGATAGACTATTAGAGGATGTCAGTGAACGCCAGGATTTGACTGTAAGTCAGAAATTACCTATGCTACGAAAGTTCAATATAATTCAACAAAAATTGGATCGCATGATATCGACTGGATGGGTGTTTTGTATCCACGATGCCACTTTGAATGATATCGCTGCATTAACTAATGCATTTCAACCTACTTGCAATGTCATGTGGTTTAGCATGGCTGAAGAAGACAATGGGATATCTCAACCTGGATGGCGAGTGTATTCGCAATACAAACTACGTGGTATCATGTTATTTAAGGAACCGATCCCTTTCACTTAGGTCAGATCGATTCTATCCTACCGTGCTGTGTTCTTTAAACAAAAACATCATTTACGTGGAATGGCACAAGGCATTGATGCTCTCCATGCCGATGTACCTAGGCTTATAATGAATGCGGGGAATATTCCATTATGGAAAGACCATTGAGACGACCCCGATATGTGAGTTTATTTTACATTTTGGATTTTGAGTTGTATAGAGAGACCTTATTCAGTATTGTACAAGATGACCTTGACACGGTCAAGGACATTCACGCCTGGATTCTGAATCCGCATACGTTTGAACTATTTAAACGGATGATTCATCAGGCGATGATCATTGCACATTTGGACTTGAAAGCTATCCATCGAGACGATTGGAATACGTACATGGTGAATAACAATAAAGTGTTTCAAACCATTCAAGCATGGAACTGTTTGATATTATGAAGCATACCATGTTAAGAAAAGCATTGATTTTTGCTTTTCGCATGAAAATACCTGAAGGTCATCATAGTGTAGAATGGATTTGATAACGTTTGAGTACACCAGAACTGTTTGAAGAATTTAGAAATGGACTTCACGTAATGAATTCATTTTGTAAACAGACAGTGCCACTAGACTTTAGTGAAACGGATTGGATGAACCATGTAGTGAACAAGGAAGAAGTCGTAACCTTTCTCAGTGAAAAGCCAGTCGTACATTGAGTTTAAATGCACATTACATGATCTTATTTCAAAACACAGGAGATAAAGGACAAATCAAAGTGTTGGCGAATCAAATTCAATTGCCACCCTTGTTACCCGCTTATCAAGATGCGATCTCTACACCCCATGATTATTTAGTGATTGATTTTCACCCGCAAACACCAGACACGTATCGTTTGAGAACCGATATTTTTCATCATTGGATCACTGGAGAGGAACGTGGTCCGACGGTGTATATATAAAGGAGACAGAACTTACGGAGTCATCATAGTCATCATGGCAGACAGAATGAACACCATAGCTCAGTCGCTAGAACATTTGAGTCAGGAACGTGATCCTGCTCAACGGGAGCAGTTGTTACGATCAGGATTAAAAGAAATGGTCAAATGGTTTACGTTAGCTGCTAAAGTGATTTTACAAAAGAAATTGCTATTACCTAAACAAACACAAAACTTTATGCAAAAACATCAGAATGAACTAGAGCAGTTAGGTGATGATCAAGTGGATGTGGACACCAAACGTCAACTTATATTGAAACCAATAGGAGGGAGAGAGTGGATTTCTTGGAGGGGTGATGATACGAAGTTTACTTCGATGGAATGGTCAAAAGACCATTCGTAAATTTGGCCCTAAGAAAACTCCTGCAAAAAGAGCTCCTGCAAAAAGAGCTCCTAAAAAGAAACCAGCAAAAAGAGCTCCAGCAAAGAAACGTTCTCCTAAAAAGAAAGCTCCAGCAAAAAGAGCACCAGCAAAAAGAGCTCCTAGAAAGAAACGTTCTCCTAAAAAGAAAACTCCTGCAAAAAGAGCGCCAGCAAAAAGAGCAAAGAAAACACCGATAAAGAAAACACCAGCATTTACAATTTCACTCACAATCGATGAACTTTTAATTACCCTTCGACTAGGTACCAGAGGATCTTCCCGTGGGTCTTCTTTATTTAGAAATGGATGACCTTTATCTAGAAATGGGTTGTCACCCAATGGATCACCCTTATCTAGAAATGGGTCACCTAGAAATGGATCATCTTTAAGTGGATCACCTCCCATAGGATCACCCAGTGGATCTCCTATTTACACGGCAACACGATGGTCACCTCCTGCAACCAGTACTCCATTGACAACTCCTATGAGAACTCCTATGAGAACGCCATTGAGAACTCCTCCCAGGACTCTAAGAAGCCGTTTGAGTTTGAGCAGAAGTGGGTCAACCAGTTCTTCTTCAACCACAAGTAATTCAAGCAGTACATGTTCGACCTGTGGATCAAGCAGTTTGAGTTCTTCAAGCAGATCCAAAAGCAGATCCAGCAGATCCAAAAGCAGATCTAGAAGCAGATCCAGAAGTGGGTCAAACAGTAAATGTTCTACTTCGTACATCAGTTCTTCATCTCCTGATACCCCTGTGAGTAGATTTTCATCCTTGAAATTATCTCAATTATCAAGACAGATGGTGTTGAAACCACAAGGACGTGTGAACTTAATGAGAACCCTACCTATGGGTTCAGCTTCCAAACAAGCCTTAGATGCTTTATATAAACAGTGATGTATGAAACAGCATCAGTTGATATCATGGCTCCAAAGCGTCCACTCCTACACAAGTACGGTCATCTGGTGTTGGGTTTAACTCAAGCCCCACAGGGAATGAGAAGAACGATGATACAAAAAGCACCTAAAGAAGTGATTCAATGCGTCTCCGAGTGTTGTCACAATGTTTTAAAAGGCAATGTTGCCTTATCACCCTCTCAAAAGCAAAGGTTGAAGCCCAAGCGTCAACATCTCCGTACCTTAGCGAATAAAAAAGTATCGATTCAAAAAAGAAACGTGTGTTAAATCAAAAAGGAGGATTATTTCCATTATTGGCTCTCGCTAAAGTCATTGCTAAAGCTGTAGCGGCAGGGGCACTCAGTGGTGGAGTGGCTCAACTCGTGAAAAAAATATGAAGAAAATGGCTATTGTCCCGTTTAAAATGCTAGAAGAGATGAATCGATGGAAATCAGAACAGCGACCACGCTTACCTCCTCCCCCACAAGTCACACAGACCTCTGATTTACAGAAACAAATGGGGGAAGTACTACAAAATGAATCCTTGTCCGAATCAGAAAAGGCACAACACTATGGACAAGTCTTACAAAAGTTTCAATTGTCACATCAAAAAGCGCGTGAACCCACCATGCCACCTCCAACAGCTCCAGCAGCAGCTCCAGCTACCGATAGACTAACCCTAACCGATAGGATTCTTGAAAGTGTTCCCCAAACCATGCGTCGAAAAACTCAACTCTTAATACACTTTCTTCAAAATCATCCCCATATGTCACGGAATGAACAAGGTGTTTTGGAATATGATGGAAAACCCATACAAGGATCCAACATTATAGATTTATTCAATGATGTGATTCGTCAAAGAAAAAGGTCTAGCCCTAAAGGATGGGAACATTTTCTCGTGGATTAAGAGAAGTCAATGTACCACAAGAAGTGGTAGGAAATAAACGGAGATGGTCATAGATACAACAACCCGAGTCAGACTCAGAGGAAGATGAATTTTACGATAGTTTTGTCGATCATTCTGCGTCTTTTACTTCTTCTCCTAGGAAGAAGGTTATAAAACAAGAAAAAAAACTCAAATCAAACCAGAGCCTCATTGGGAACCTTACTAGACCCTACTAGACCCTATGGACCCCAAAGTAGATACCATGTTACAGAAGATATATTATGATCCCTTACATCCTGCTGCTTTTGGAGGGATACGCCGTCTCTATAAGACAGTGCGAGCTCACGGCATTACTTTGAATCAAGTGCGATCCTGGCTAAAAGGACAAAAGACGTATACCTTGCATAAACCTATCCGTCGGAAATTTTCAAGACGGAAAACCAAAGTGGGTGGTATCGATCATCAGTGGCAGGCGGATTTGGCGGACATGCAATCCTTGGTCAAACACAACGCACCCTATCGATATCTGTTGTGCGTCATTGATGTATTTTCAAAATATGCTTGGGTCGTTCCTCTCAAGGATAAAACGGGACTCACTTTGATTGAAGCGTTTCGCTCTATTCTGAAAACGGGACAACCCAAAGCTCTGCAGACGGGCAAAGGCACTGAATTCAAGAATCAAAGGTTTCAAGCGTTTTTAGAGAAAGAAGGTATTCACTATTTCACGACTGAAAATCCAGAAACCAAAGCCAGTGTAGTAGAACGTTTTCAACGTACTTTGAAATCCTACATGTGGAGATATTTTACCCATCATCAAACACGACGGTACATTGATGTATTACCTGATCTGGTGCAAGCCTATAATCATCGATTTCATCGAAGTATTCAAATGGCACCTGCATCCGTGAATGAACACAATGAATCTGAGGTGACCTTGACCTTGTATGGAAAAAAAAGAAACCACATCAACCACACCAACAACATCTTCGTGTCGGAGAGATTGTGCGTATCAATAAAACCAAACGTACCTTTGATAAAGGCTATCTACCGAACTGGACGACTGAAGTGTTTAGAGTGACCCATGTCAAAAGAACTTCACCTCCTACCGTCAAATTGACAGATTTAGATGGAGAACCTATTCTGGGTTCGTTTTATCTCTCTGAAATACAATCTATAAAAGACGATGGTATCTATGAAATTGAATCAGTGTTGGCTCGTCGTAAGAGAAAAGTAGACGGAAAAATAAGACAAGAAATTAAAGTGCACTGGAAAGGATACCCTTCGAAATTTGACAGTTGGATTCCTGAATCCCATCTCGTTTAAATACAGCATGTCTCAGTCTGACACAGCCAGTGTGGCAGTGAGTACCTCAGTGAGCACCTCAGAGAGTACCTCAGAGCAAGTCAGCCCTATTGAGCCGAAGAACAAGGTCACTTTTTTGCCCAAATTGCGGTGATGTTTATCATTATTAGCGTGTCACTCTTTAATTTGTGTTTTGAACGACCCAATCGTGAATTGTGGCTCCTGCTTTTAAGTAGTTCTTTGGGTTATATTCCACCGAATCCCTCTTTGAAATTCAATAAACCCAAACCAACATGAGCTCGTTCTACATTACCCTGATGAGTGACAGTTCGATGGATCTGTTCCCAAACAATACCCTATGCTGTTTTCGTACCAAACTACTCAAACGCATCCATCTCAAACAACAAGACTGGGAAATTGGTTTAGTAGAAATGATTGTACCTAGTAAAGTCATTAATATCACGGAGGAAGAGCGACATTTTTCCATTGTCACACGGGATCCTATCCTAGTCAAGACGTTTGAGGCTTTTCCCCATTACTGTCGTTTTCACAATGATGAAAAAGGAATACGTCTTTGTATTCCTGTAGGGACCTATGTTACACCACAACATCTGGTAGACACCCTGGATCAAGTCATTAAAGATTACCTAGGTCAACTGTTTAGAGAGAAAAACCTCCGTTTCACTGTAGGTTTCTCGGGAACAAGTAAACGTATTTAGATGGATAGTTCAAAGAACCTAGGCATTCAGTTTCATCCTAGTATGTTTATGAAATTGGGTGGGCCTCCTAATAGTGCCCCTACCATCTATTTAACCGAGAATCCAGATCCATTTCCTCACGGGGTAGACTTGAACATGGGTCATTATCATTTGTTTGTCTATTCTGACCTGGCGGCTTATACCTATTTGGGAAACATTGAAGCTCCCATCTTACGTGTGGCTCCTTTTGATCCGAGAACCAAAGCAGGGACTAATCCACATATTCATTTCGAGTTCTTGAATGTACACTACGTGCCACTTGCTAAAGCCGATTTTGACACCATCGCCATCCATATAAGGGGTGACACAGGGCAACCCATTCAGTTTATTCATGGGAAGTCTATGGTGAAGCTACACCTACGCCAACGACAATGATGCCTATGTACCAAGGTCAACCTCGTCAGTATGGACAGGGGCTCGGATCTATGTTTAAGAAAGTCATGAAACGTATCATGCCTTTACTGAATCCTTTGGTTCGATCTGGAGTTCGAACCTTGAAAAAAGAAGGACTCCAGCAAGGAAAAGCTGCCATGCAAGATATCATGTCAGGATCCAACCCTAAAAATGCGATACGAAAAAGAGGAGCTAACGTGTTGAAAAATGTAACCGAATCCCTGTTACGTGAAGTCACCAAAAACCCAAGAAAAGTATAAAGGCCAAACCCATCAAGAAAAAACCTCATTCGAAACTTCATCGTCGTCGAGTGAAGCAGGCCAGACCGCTTGATATTTTCGATTAAAAAATGATGCAACACGGTTCTTGTGAATGTAATAAGACAGAATTGGACGTGTCTGTGGTTCCCCCTACGATGACCGCCAGGAGGGACAATGGACTGAGCATTATCCCATTTCTGCCCTGGACAATAATGCTCCTATTGAATTCGTGATTCCTGCACAAGTAGAAAAATGGACAGATCTGAATCAGTCTTATCTGTATGTGAAAATCAAAATTATACAGGCGGATAATTCAGACTTGGCGAATGACAGTGAAATTGCTACCGTTAATAACTTTTTTCACAGCATGTTCAGTAGCATAGATGTGTATCTGAACAATAAACTGATCACCAGCAATGCGGACACGTATGCCTATCGTACTTACCTAGGAAATTTACTCTCCTTCAATCCAAGTTGTAAAAGCACTCAGCTTCAAACATTAGAATTATGGGCCGCAGACACCCCCGGTCAGATGAACACCAAAGTCCATTATGGAGATAACAAGGGTTATGTAGAAAGGCGAAATCGTGTCCATCAAAGTCGTGTGGTGGAACTATGTGGTTGACTTCATTTGGATCTGGTGATGCAAGATAATTATTTACCTAATGGGATAGAAATACGTCTAAGACTGAACAAAGCATCACCCAATTTCTGTCTTATGGCTGCTGCACCCGCAAAAATCAAGTTTATGGAAGCGGGTTTCAACGAGAGAACCGTGGATTTACTCCCTGTGGTGGCCAATCAACTCAATCAACACATTGCTCAACACAACATGAAAATTCCCATCCGACGTACTGAGATGAAAACCTTTACTATTCCTACCGGTCAACGTTCCAAGATTGAAGATAATTTATTTCAAGGTCAATTACCAAAACGACTGATCATTGGTATGGTGAGAAACGGAGATATGAATGGGGATATAGCGACAATTCCTTTTGATTTCCGTCATTTTGATCTCAATCATCTGGAGGTCAGTATTGATGGAAAAAGTATTCATAACAAACCGTTTCAACCCAATTTCGAAACGGGAGAATGTCTACGGTCCTACATGTCACTCTATCAAGCCACAGGAGCTCTTGGACTCAATCGTTCCTTTGGATTGAGTTTGAATGATTATCAACACGGTTACACACTCTGGGGACTGGATTTGACAGCCGATCAAGGTTGCGAGGAAGGTCAACTCCATCCTATAAAAACGGGGAATCTGAGATTGGAATTTCACTTTGCCAGAGCGCTAGGACAAGCCATTAACGTGATTGTGTATGCGGAATACGATAATCAGATTGAAATCAACCAGTTTAGAGAAGTACTTCTAGACTATTGATCAATCCAATTGAAAAATGGAACACAAACAAGACTTTAAAATGCAATCATTGTATCTAGAAAAAATGGACATAGACAACATGGAACAAGGACAAGACTTTGAAATGCAATTATTAGCGTATACTTGCGATACAAGTGAACGAACTGAATCCTTGCGTGAGGGGTTGAACCACCATGTGACAGAAGCATTTCAAACGTTGATTTATGATCAAGTGCATAAAGACTGTTACGGTTGTCAAGTTTCTCATCCTAGTCAAGTACAACATGTCCTCTGCTTATACACGAACACATCAGAGTGGACAGAACTGTACATTCAAAAAGCGATTCAAAGTTTGGACGTGTTCAAGGTCATGGAAAAGTGGTATCATGAACTCGTGACCTTGACCGATAGTGAAAAAGGAGATGCCTGTCGATTATGGATTCAGTTTAAAAACGAACTCTATCAGAATCAGCCAGAACTGAACGATTCCTGGATAAGTGTATGGGCAGAACGTGTGAATAGACATTGGCATTATGGAGACGAATGAACTTCAATACATCTTAGATCATTCACCTATGTTATCTACATTGCATGCTCGTGTTTGTGCTAAAGATCAGTTACCTTCGGAGAATCCTCATCATGTAAAGGCCTATATTGTGAATACACGCAATGCGAATCAACCAGGAGAACACTGGGTGGCTATTTACATCAAAGACCATACAATCGTGTACTTTGATTCTTATGGACTACCCCCTTTCGAGGAGATTCTCTCTTTTGTGAAAAAAAACATTCAAAAACGTATCAGTGGAATGCATTGTGTATACAAGGGGATACTTTACCTGTGTGTGGTGTGTATTGTTTATTCGCTCTGGACTTTATTTCTCGTGGATGTGACCTGAACCAGATCCTTCTCACTCGATTCAAAGTTCTAGAGGATAGGCCAGGAGATAACGATACTTATGTGACCCGCTGGTTTGAACAACATTATGATACTTATTATAGACAAGCTCAATATGTGAAGAAATGTGGACAAAAGTGTTTTGGACGACGCAATGATAGAGTTGGAGGTGAAAGACATTTGTATTATAGAATCATGAATAGAAACATGATTTATTATACACCTTAATTTGCTTTCTAAACAAAAATCTTGTTCTAACAAAAAATGATTTTTTTTTGTTGTTCTGTTTAAAAAATATGTATAAAACATGTTGTTCTACCCAAAAAAATGTACAAAAAATGTTGTTCTGTTTAAAAATATGTTGATTTACAAAAAAATATGGTTCACTATTGTTCTATGTTTAAAAAATGTTGAATATAAATAAAAGAAATGATTCCACCTGTTTGTTTTATTTTGTTGGAATTAGGATTGAAGAAACACAAAACAAACACAAAAACACACAAAAACTAGCGAACAAAGATATGGACGTGACGTCATTTAACATGTTCTCACAAAGGTTCGCGCTTGCCGTATAAAAAGCCAATGCATTGCATTACGTCATTTCATTTCCATTCACTCACCATGGATGCACTCTTACAACAACTGGAAACAGCTAGACAACTGACGGCTAGGCAAACTAGAGTATGGCGGACGATCCGTCAACTGGCTAATAACGTCGCTAAAAACGAGAGCAAGAAGAAATGGCTATTGCGGAGTCGATGAATTTAACTGAAGTAGATCGTTTTCATCAGCGAGATGAATTGATACGTATGAGACAACATTTTCTCAACTTAGAAAAGAAGACATCGGCTGAACCGCGACCCGCCAGGGGACCCAGTCCCCGTCTGCGCCGACGAGAGCAACAGGCCGCTCGAGATCGAGCTGTAAATTGACGAAGGCAGCGTGAACCGAGACAGCAAGCTATGAATGAAATGGATGAGCAGGTCAAGAGGGAGCTGACTGAACTTCAGTCTGATATCAGACAACAAAGACAAGCAGCCGAGGCGTATTATCAACAAAAAGAAGAAGAAGAAGACCATTGGCGATTAATTGCCACTGCTGAAAGAGCGTACTTTCAACCCTCTGTTCCAGAACAAGAATGGTACTGCGGGGACCCGACCTGCCGAGACTGTTATCCCAACCCCATGAAGGATGCAGACAAGTAGTATGCTGAACAAAACTGCCCGTGTGAGATCTGCACCCCCAAGAAACCAGCTGCTAACTAAATAAAATACAAACGGTCATTTTTAGGACCAAACTGATCAAACTGATCACCCAAAACGGCCCTTTTCAGGGCCACCATGTGGTTTCGAAAAACACACTTCGTGTCAAATTGTCTTTTTGAAAAATACAAAATCCCACACACATTCAGTCCAAAACAAACAAAAAAACATGGTACCCAAAAAACACAAAATGGGGTACCCCACCTATCCAAAATGAGTACCCGAAGAAAACAAAAACTTGACCAAAATTTCACAATTTCACCTCTTTTTTCAACAAATTATGGTACCATTTTCCGAAAATTTGGTACCAGAGTACCGCCCACAGTGAGGTAAATATGGTACCAGAAGTACCGCCCTACACTACTTGCGAGCTTCTCCATACAAATGATCTACGGCGGATGACGAATTGTCATTGACATAATGTCTTCAAACAAGTCATCACAGTGAACATGTGCCTAACACGGGGTTCAAACTCAAGAACCTAAAATGCATACACCAAAGCTCTACCTACTGATATCAGGTTTATCGATGGCATTAAATAGAACATTCTCAAGAGAGACAATTTCCCGATAAGCCAGCGATTTGTCAATAATTTCTTGACATGAAGTGGGGGGCTTTACAGCGGATAGTTGCAAATTCATGCACATGTATTAGATAAATTGATTGTTTGTTTATTGTTTGTCTATTTTCGATGTTTGGTCTGAAATCACATTGCATTTTATTTTTGTACAGACACGTCGAAATTAGCTCTCCTGCGCCCAGTTATATAACCATAGGTTAATTCTAACCACTGGGTTAAATTTTAGATAAGTTTAAATATTTTGTCAAAGTTTTGATAAAGCAATTGTTTTACAGTTTGTTCAAATTTGACCAGAAATTATTTGTGGGTAGATTTAACCTAAGTGTCTAATACTGGTAAGAAGTCGTCAAAATCCTCAGTTTATCTGTTTACTGGTCTAAAGTGTTCGGGTTGTCCAACGTTTAGTACAACAAGGGCAGACATTATGTATCTAACTTTTGATCGACTTCTTTACCTAACCTTAAATTTAACCCAGTGGTTAAATTTAACCAAAGTTTATACAATTGGGTGCTGATGTTTGTGTATGACAGTGTGAAGACACTTTCGTTTGCTACTAAAACAACAGCATAGATCTATAAACACACTAAAATTAAAATTGAGAAATTTAAATCTATAAAATTACATACTTGTTCGGTCATATATGTACACACATTGTTTTATAGGTTTGACTGATGACTGATTTACAAAGCTCGCAGCATTAATGATATAGAAATTCACGTGGTCGGCCTACGTGGTCTAATGGTATTGGTCTCTGACTAATAATCACTAGCCACTTTCCGCTGTGAGTTCAAATGCGGGGTAGCTGAACAGGTAGCTTATGGAAGGTCAGTGGTGTACCCCAGGTGTACGCCTGGAGTTTATCTCCACATTTAAAGCCGGAAAAGTCGCTAAATGACCCAGGCTGCCGCTGCTACATTAAACTCCATTGAAAAAATCACATGTACATGCGTAAACTTTCATGAATAAAATGTTCTAAACAATGTACACATTACCTTTAATGACAGACAAGTGTGACTTACATTGTTGACATATATTTTACTATTATCCACATTCAATAGTGATACACACGTCATCATTCAATTAATGCCTTTCCGTGTGTCACATCTGAATGGCCCCTTCCTCTGTTTACACCCGATTTAATGCCTCTTATACCTGTTATTGATTCTTATCAAATATTAATATAAAACTTAAACCCCAGTAATGAAGGAATTGTTTGATATTATTTCGCAGAATGTTTACACACTGACACACTTAACAAAGTACCGACGCAGAACGGAACACATCTATGGGGCTAGATAAACATAACTTCCAGGGGAAGAGTAGCGAACAAGTCCCGGGGTTTTAATATGGAATAAATACCAATAGCCTCAATCATTTTGAAACTATGAAATTACTCGTTAAGGGTATTGAAATCAATATAAAATATCATATGAAAAAATATCCTTTTCATCATGAAAACTACACCAATGCTTCCTATTGGAATTAAAGTTAAACCCACTGTTCTCAAAAGGAACTCGCATAGATATGTTCATTAATGTCTTAACAAAATATACATGTATAACGTTTTATTAAGCCTGAGAAGGAAATCAGGTCATCTGCTGTCTATTCGGGTGATAATTAATCTATTTTTCTACTTTTGGGGTCAAAGTGCTTTTCCCGCCGCCAGTGTTTTACTATAGTGTGTTATTAAATTCAATATTACGTTCGATAAGCAATTTCTTCTTGGTTTTAATTGCGTGAATATGCATTATTTGTGTTTATTTAGTGTTTGTTATGACAGCAAACATATATTACGATGTCTTTTTGTATACGGTATGCATATATCTAGTCTCTTTTATTACACATTTCACTGAGTGGCTGTATACATAATGTTTTAATGTGTTCTATTGTAAATGTCTAACACTTGCGGCTACCCTGAGATTTCTGCCTGCGAAACCCGAAGTACGAAATTATTAGGGAACGAATCGTACCTTGAATTCTTACGAAGGTGTGCAAAGAAAAGACAAAGAAAAAAGAAGTTCCTCAATCTATCTAACCTGTTTGCCTATTTGGTCAAATTACTCCAAACATGACTATTTGTCTAGTCTCAGACAATTGTTAATGAGGTGAACAGCGTTATTAAAGTAGGCCTAAGTGCTTGAAATTTATAGGTGTTATAATCATCAAATAGGTTTAATGAAATGATCACACGTGTAACAATAGTTTTACAGTGTATGTTACATCAGGTGATTACACGTGATTTATCGTGAGATTAAAAAACAATGATTTCGATCCTTAGACTTCTTGTCCCTTTAAATTTTCATTGAAGTCTATGGGAGTAGCTAATGTTTCAGAGATCAAAGAAAAACGATGATCCATATCAATGAAAATTCGCAATAATAAGATGTAAAAACACAAATCAACCTAATTTAATAGATAAAAATATTTGGGTCACCTATGTGTATCTTAAGAAATTAATATTTTCCTATTTCAACAGGGGAAGCAACTCTAACAAATGTTCAAAATATATCGTAAAAATATATCGTATTAATTGTTTAAGGTAATTATCAAAGAAATTAAAATATTCAGGCAATACTATTTCCATAATATTAACATTTTTGTGTAGCAATGAGCAGATATTATTTTGATGAATAAAATACTTTAAGACCCGAGCTTCAGCTAAGTCGTCGTATTGTCTGTCATAATCTTTTTGGTTAAAATAACATAAACAGGAATGTATACCGATCCTAAATGAAATAAGCTTAAGTAAATATATGGATTACGTATTATCATTTAACGCAAGAACGTCGGTGTCACGAATGAAATAACATTTATTCTATCTCTCTAAATTATGAATGAGAAATTTGTCATGGTTGCTAACTATTTAATATACGTACACAAATGTATTAATTAGTACAACAACAATTAGAGTAACAACAATGACAACATTCCATGTTGTGTCTAAATGATAAGTATTTATGTTCTTCGATTGTTGGCCGGGTATTCACAAGACGCACTGACGCATAGAATTGCTGTTCAATAATGTTTGTAGCGAAGATGAATGACATAATTATTAGGTTCCAAGTTATAACAGCCTTGCTGATTGCATGTATAGTCAAACCTGTGAACAAAGGCTACCCTTAGGAAAGACAAAAATGTGGCCTTTATTGACAAGTGGCCTTTATTCGGTGGTCAGTTTGTTAAGAATAACCAATGATGGTTTTTCAAAAAATGGCCATTATTCACCGGATGGTCTTTATTCAGAGGTACCCGCAAACACAGGTTTGACTGTACGTAGACTTAGACTACAGTTTAGATTTTATAACTAAAAAACAACCAAATATTATCGAGCATTACGCTTATACAAGTACAGGTTTGTGACTAATAACGCACTGTAGACGAACCATCGGACTTCTCAGAGAAAATGGACGAATATTTTTTGGGAATATTTCCTTAGTTAATTCTGAATAAATCACTTCTGAAAATTAACAATTAATGTATGCGCCTTGACCAGGGCATGATTTCACTCATAGGGTTAGCGCGTTATATATATGTTTGGTCCGTGTGACCATTTTAGGCCTAATACACCTCTATGCGCCATCCCTTTAACGTGCTAGCCCCCTATGGTTTCACTAATTATTAATGAGAAACGAGTATTTGTTCATGTATATGGATGAGAAAGAAACAAATAACATACTAAATACACCGTGTATCAAGTACTGTGATATTGTCTTACTAATGTTGATATTTTTATACATGTACATGCAGTATGAAGTAGTAGCATTAAGTAATAGATACAACACGAGTTTTTCTTCAAAAGTGTTTCAACTGTTTGTTCAAATGACATTTTATCCTAAATTATATAAACATTTTATTGAACGCTTCAGCAATTTTACATCATTTTCAGTAGTACTGTATAATCATTTTAATGGTTACTTAATGTCTTTTTACGACCGTAGGAAAATTTCTTGAATAGCTCCGCTGGGGCGTAGTCGTTTAACTTATAACAGACGGTGTAATTTACAATTATACAAATGTACGTAGGCCTGCATGTAGTTTATTTATTTAATGCATTTCATCCCGGTATCGTGGTGATAATGTAGATCGGTGTAAACAAACGAATTTATTCTGATAATCATTAATAAAACGCCGTATTGATCGAGCTTTCATTGTTAAATGGACGTTTGTTCATCTTGAACTCATAAATCCTGGATTAAATTCCCCTTTCTTTCAATTCGCTAGGTTGAGCCGGTATCGCTGGGTCATTCGGCTTGTATAAATATTTGTGATTGTTAGCAAAGCAAAAATGGATATAATTTTATTGTAAGTATGAAAAAAATCTATTCACATAATATTTACAATATGTATCAATATTTTTATTGATATCACTTATCTTTAATGTCTTCTGTATTTGACTTATCTGTTTTAGCGTATCTGTTAATACTTCAACGTATGTATGAGAGTCCAAATTTCGATGTACGTTTTTCTTATCAGACTGAGAATTAATATCTAATATCCGCTATGCTTTTATCGAGGCTAAATATTCACATATGCGCGAATTGGAATTCAATATTGGGCAATATTTTGCGTTACAATAATTTATATGTTGTTCAAATTGTATATTATAAAATGTGTCTATATCACATTCAAGCCATTTCAACCCGAATAAAACCGTTTTATTTTATGGTGATTTTGAAACATCAGAAAATGGGCCAAAGTTGACCAAACTATTATTTTACAGTGGAAATCTGTTTGTTGTCGTGAATAGTTCGTCTAAAAACAGAATTATCCAAGCGGTCGGAGATGGTACGCGAGTGATATAACAATGCTGTTGGAAGATTTATACTAGCACGTTGTTGGGATGGTGTATAATATAATGGTGAATTTGAACCTAAAATGTCCCCACGGACCAAAAAGTATTTATATACATATACAATGGTTATGACTGCCGAAATGACAGTTTCGACACCGATTTTCATTAATACTACGTAACTTTTACAATTTTCCCTCTGATTTTTAATAATTGGTGTCTACAGATAGCTAATACATGACACTACACATATTCAATTTTAAACAATGAACTTTAAACCTTTTCCTCCGAATAATCGTCAAGTTGTTTAGTCGAACGCGACATCACAACACCAAATCAACCTGAATTACCATACGTGTTAAAGGAATGACGAAGCATGCTTTCCACAAATATCATTACATTGTACCGATCCAGCGCAAAAGACTAATCCAGGAATGTTCTACTCACGTACATTCAACAAAATCTGTGAACTCCTCGTTTGTTTTCATCTCGCTGATTCAGTGATCTACAGCCAATGATGGTCTTACAGGGCGAAGGTCACTGAATCATAATCACGGTGCTACTGACGGTAAAAATGACGGAGTTAATGATGGTGATTCTGATAGTGTTACTGGCGACGTTTATGATAATGACGATGATGATCATGATGATAATGATGAAGAAAGTGATGATGTGAATGGTAATGTTACTGATTGAGTAACTGACGATGTTCATAGTGATGTAAATTTTCATTGTTGATTTTTTTTTGGTATAGTGAACATACAAATGATATAACTGAAGGCATCATTTTTGTAGAACGAAACAATAATGAACTCTACACATCTTGACATTATCCAGGCAGCTATGATATTGTCGGATATCGAACATTTAATAAAGATTGGCAATTTATAACACATGACATTTGAAAGACATTTTGAAGTGGTCGAAACCGTATAAATGTAAGTTTAAGTATACCAGTGTTTGTGATAATGTTATCTGAAACGCATCAAATGAAAATTAATTTGCATTTAATCGGAATAATTTTGAAAATAAATTGATCTCATAAATTAAACATTATTAACGTCTCTTCGTGTGTGATTTTACTGAAAACATCCAGCTTGAAATTCAAGATAATTAACATTTGGGAACCTTCTAGCAATCTTAATAGTTATCATAAACCAGCTGCCAATCTAAGGTAATTGCTATCAAGGAACCAGTTTGCTATCTAAGATTGTCAACGTCAAGGAACCAGTTTGGAATCTATGTTAATTAACTTCATGAAACCACCTTGCAACCCAACTTAACAAACATTATGAAACCAACTTGAACCACCTTGCTATCTATTATAGTCATAATTATGAAACCAGCTTGCTTTAAGACAGTTAGTTATGCATAAAATAAGCAACGACATACATGCATATGTTATATGTAGTAGCGAAAACATTAAAACCTGGACTATAATAACAATATGTAAGACAATGTATCATATCTCTTAGGCGCGGCTGTGGTCCAGTGGTTAGTGCGCTGGACTTGGAACCGGGACATCCTGACTCGAATCCCGGCCTCGGTAGGTCATATCCTTCTATGAAAATTTGACAAAAATGTCGATTTTCCTCCACATGTGGAGAAGTTGCCGGCTCCTTGTGGAAGGGTAAGTTAGTACTGGTTAGTATATAGTCCAGGAATACGGGTTAGGTGAACCGGTCGCCGTATATAACTGAAAAATTGTTGAAAAACGGCGTTAAACCCCGTGACAATAAGTCACTTAAAAACAAAAAAAATCATATTTCTTACGATAGACTAGATATGTACTTAACGAATAAAATAAGATTATATCGCTTTTATGTATAAGTTCAGATTGTTTGAAAACATTTAGTCTAATATAGCAATGGAGACATTACATTTTTATCAACCATACTGTTAAACAAAGTCCAGACAGCACGGGCGTTTTTACATAGATCGAATTTATTATAATACTGATATACTGTGTTATTTTGCACTTCGTGTTTAAAACTCATGCACTAAGTTAAAACTTGCATTCAGTCATTCCGTATGTCATTTGTTTACCTTCGACAAAAAGTATCGTAGGAAAATCAAGATCGTGTCATAATGTCATTGAATAATTCATTGCCAATTTATACATATGTATATAAAATAATTACTACTAGATTTACTGTCGATCACCACTCTTGTTCTCCGCCGCATGTTCACGTGGTTGAGTAATTTAAATTCCAGTTGTAAATTATATCAATGCGTCAGATTATTGAAGATTAATTTATAAAGCCAATTGTCGATAAAGCTATTTAAAAGCGCCCAGAAACCTTGAAGAAGCATTGGTTAACTTCGTTCAAATCGACTTTCGAGTGTATAGAGTCATTTTGTATTGAACTGGTAGTGAATCATAGATATGTTTGCTTTATAATTTGTATGTTACTACGGCCATTTGTATAAACTATAACTTTAAAAAAAGAGTGCTTCTTTATACAAGTTTATATCACAAATTAACTACACTAACTATGAACGTCACGTGTGTTGAGAGTTGATACGGTATTCATGAAAATGGAATAGTCAATAATTATGTCCCATTTTAGAGAGCAGTTATTATAGGTTCTTAAAAGGACCGAACTATCATTGAATGAAAATTGTAAGTCGGTGCGGAGTAGAATTGGATTATGTAAATCTTCATGGCGTGTTCTTGTTCTTTATGACCAATTATTAAAAGGATAGTTTACACTCTGGAAGGAGTCGCTTTGTGTACAGCATTAGCAGGTTTGAAACTTTAGTGTATTTTGTCTATCAATACAATCGTGTATGTTAAAATTTATAATAAATACTGATGTATATAATGGTATGTTATAGATGTGAATAAAGTTAATGTTTCGTTTATTTAAATTAGGTAACTCATGAATATGATCATTTACATTCATATAAGATCATTACAGTATCATAAATACATAAAACAAGTTCAAAATATAATTTCTTATCTGCACAACAAAATACAGTGCAGTAAAGTGAATGGTAAACATTCAAAATGAAATTTGAATAAATTTATGTTTTTAATTCGATCAGTAGTGAGTTGGAGTACACGTGCATTCTTGCGATAAATATAGTATATTATTATATTAAATAATATAAAGTAATATTCTATATGACACTACTGGTTGGTGGCTATAAAAGCATTATTTGATCCCGTTAAGTAGGTCTTTTTTACACTCAATAGGATTTGTGTACATATAGTCTCGTTGCAATGTTACATACGCTGATCTTTCATCGCCCCAACTTTCATTATATCCCATTTGATCTTATATTTTAATTACATAACACACGCGGATTAAAATAATAAGACCAGTCTACGAAAATTTATTTGATTACAAAAATTACTCAAATACATACATCACTACTCCACATGCATGTGTCCACATTTCGTTCGTTTGGTTTCGAAATTCGATATTCTCTATATGTACATTAAAAAAAAACAAGAAAACAATCTAATCGTTTAAAGTAAGCATGTGCTGTCATATCTGGGTGATGGTATATTTTGTCAACGTGATATCTGGTTGAAAGTATATTGTAACTATGATGTTCTGTTGAACGTATAGTTCCATTGTGATATACTGATTTTTGTATATTTTTTAATACGAATTGAATACACTTCACTGAGTTTGTATCATTATCTATGACAAAGCATACATATATGACAATAATAATATTATCTATGATACAGTGTACATATATGACAATACTAATATTATCTATGATACAGTGTACATATATGACAATAATTATATTATCTATGATACAATGAACATATATGACAATACTAATATTATCTATGATACAGTGTACATATATGACAATAATAGTATTATCTATGATACAGTGTACGTATATGACAATAATAATATTATCTATGATATAGTGTACATATATGACAATAATAATATTATCTATGATACTGTACTAATATGACAAAATATATAAACTCGTTAGTGTGTTCTTACCATTAATTTGTTCACACGTATATAAAGTGAAAGTCATAAGCAAATCTAAATATATTCAAGAATAATGTCAAACCATTTATTTTTAGTTTATAACAATAACTGGTGCTATTGATAAATAAATTACTAGAAAGAGAAATTCTTTAAAAAAAGACCGCATAAAGTGTTGCAACAATTCTACCGAGCTTTCAAAAGAGTGTAACAAATGTTTGGTAAGAGCTATAGACCGTTATAAACATTATATCCATGTTATGCATAATTTGTTAATGACGTCTTTTAGTGATTGGATAATTGATCGAAATGTGAATTGACTGCAATTTCCTCTTGGTCATATTGTAAATGGTACGTTCACGATTGCTTTTTAAAAGGATTATTGAGGAAAAGCTAATAACTATGGAATGTTTTAACAATACTCTTAATGAGGTAAATATTGGTACGTTTAAAAACACACAACCTTTGTCAGCTTTTCGTGAAAAAGAAAAAAAGGTTTGGGTAAATAATGTTGAAAGTTCGGTCAGTGAATTACTATTTTTTTTTTGAAAAACTCTTAATTGACTTTTAAGTAATATAATAAACTGGACCATGGAATGTGCTTGAAAAGCTATTTGAAATATCATCTACGTTGTTATCTTTATTTGCTATACATAACATATGTACCTGACCATTTTTAATCCTTAACGATCGTTTCTCGGTATTAAACGTAAATGATTTGATAAAAGCTGGACACTTATAACTTCAACATTTACGTTTAAAAAAAGACGAATGAAACATTGAAAAATGATTACGTAACTGTACCACAATTGTTTGTATATCATTCACTCTGATGACGTAAGTTTGTATGAAATGAAACAAAATAAGGTCATTTCTTTGTGGTATTTCATTTCAATACTGTGGCCGTCAGTATTTCTAGGTAAATATTCTGTATTATATTTACTTATATCTACTTCTTGTTGACAGTTCTAGGTTGTGGGTAAATATATCATTATTATATAAACTACTAGTTGACAGTTCTATGTTCTAGATAGACATGTCATTATCATATTCATTGCTTTTTTAGCATTGCCACGTTTAGGTACACGCATCATAAGTAAATTTATTTCTTGGAGATAATTCCACATTTTAGTTATAGATGCTTGTGTACTCAATTACTTTGTGTATTTTCAGATTAATTTGGACGCGAGAATGCCGTTGCAAATGAGCACAGAGAAGTTTATGCGCGCCGAGCGCAAGAATCGGCTAGAGACGCACAAACTTAAGGTGACGTGCAGGCATTATGATAAAGCTACGATTCGCATGAATTACGAGATTGACAGAGAAAAGAGGCATATTACGAGAGCATTTCGGAGTGTGATAAAAACTTCCGGTGCCAGCGATCTCGGAATTCCACCAAAGAATGAAAAAGACACAGACTTTGAGAAATGTCCCTCATACATGCATGGTTTAAAGTTAAGTAACAAAAGGCTACAAGAATGGCGAGAATGCGAGAAACAGTTAAATAAATTCATAGTGCAACATGAAAAGGAAAGAGAAAAACAAAAACAAAAGAAATATATAAAGAAAAATACGGAGACATATGATGTAATTCCACCACAGAAGTTTGAGGTATATGATGACGATGTTTTTCAGGATAATGAGAGTGTTGCTAATACTGAAAAATCGTCACCAATAGATATTTTAAAAGATAACCCAGATGATGAAACAGAAGTCTTTGATATTAAAAAATGGGAGACTGATATAATCGAAAGTTACAAAACAATGGTGTGTCTTGACTCTAACAAACAGGACACAACGAAGACAAATCTTAAATCATTTTCTTCACCGTCATTTTCACCGCATTATGAAGATCTTGATAGGCATAAACGTGCACGACCTCACACTGCTCAACCGCGTCCAAGGCCAAGATCTGCAAAAACATCTGTCAGACAAAGACCTGCATCAGCAAATTTGAATGATACTACTGATTCTAAATTTCTCATTACTAAAGACAGTATTTATATAAAAACTGGACAGAGTTTTGAAAAGTTGCTTGAAAATAGACCCATTGACACTCCACTGATGGTCAATAACTTTGTCGACAGCAATTGTTTGAAACCAAAAACCGTTGTCGTGGAAAAAGAACCAAGCGTAGCATCAATGAGCACGCTCTGTCCGGTACAAGAAGGCGACGAAGACGACGAACAAGAGGGCAACATTAAGGAAACTACTCAAACTGATAACAGGGAAAATCATGAAGTTATTCATGAACAGCAAAATGAAAATGAAGAGACTGAGAAACCTCAGCCGGCACAACTTTCTTTGAAATTTCAGCGTCGAATTCGGAGTAAACTTGAAAAAACCAGGTCAACCTCGAGTAACCAAAGTTTATTGAACAAAAACTTATACAAATACTCTAACTCGGATTTAAGTTCTTACGTAGAAAGTGGACGGCGTACTCGACGAGATTCAGAATCAGCCTCTAGCATGATGAGTATGCCAATGTCCAGAACAGGTTCAATCGTTTCTAGTCATAGACCGAGTGTATCACTTGGAATACCAGCAGATATTGAAGAAATTTCTAAAGGACAGGACAAACTTCTAAGCGAAATTAAACCAGAAAAACCTCTCTCTACAAATAAACTTGTAGCTGTTGGAAAAGTCGTTCGTGCTGCATTAACATTTTCTAGAGTCGCTCGAAAGAGAGCGCTCCTTAAAATGCAGGACGAGAACTCATCAGATTCTCATGAGATTGTTCGCCAAGAGAGATTACGTAAACTTCAATCCAGACAAAATGTTCTCAATACGATTGCTAGTCAGTGGCAAATGGATCCAAACACAAATATTGAACAAGTTGAGTAATCATTGAATTTACTAATGCTATTGCTATCTGTGTCATTGACCGTGGGTGTAAAGGTCACCGACATATCCACATCCATACCCGGAATTAATTCCTGTAACCGACATACATATATTGATATTGTCTTTCTATGAAAGATTACGTTAGTATATTCATAAAGGTATTAGCAGTGCTTACTAACTTATTTATGAACAACCTGTCATAAGACATGTCATCTGGATTGCAAAATTGACCTTAAACTACAAATTTGCCATAAAAGAAACTGGTACAAATGACAGGCTCTACCGAAAGCTGTCAAATGCATTGTACACATAACAGGTTTTAAAGCAACCCAACGCCATTATGATACACAATGCTAATTTAAAGTAAGCTGACACTCATTTGGTACACCATAATGATTGTTAAGTAAGCTAACACACACATTGTACACCATGCTAACTGTTAGGTAAGGTAACACACATATTGTACACCATACTGATTATTAGGTAAGCTAACATACATTGTACACCATGCTAACTGTTAGGTAAGGTAACACACATATTGTACACCATACTGATTATTAGGTAAGCTAACATACATTGTACACCATGCTAACTGTTAGGTAAGGTAACACACATATTGTACACCATACTGATTGTTAGGTAAGCTAACACACACATTGTGCACCATGTTGATTGTTAGGTAAGCTAACATACATTGTACACCATGCTGATTGTTAGGTAGACTAATACACACATGGTACACCATGCTGATTGTTAGGTAGACTAATACACACATGGTACACCATGCTGATTGTTAGGTAGACTAATTCACACATGGTATACCATGCTAATTGCTAGGTAAGCTAACGCACACATGGTACAATATGCTATTTGTTAAGTAAAACAACACATTAATGATTACGCACGGTTGATTGAATTGTTTGAGGTCACGCATTTATGACATTTGTGATCGTCTAAGCAGTGGATAGTGGTTTTATATGAACCAATATTTCTACAGCTTACAAAGTTATATTGAAGGTATATGTAATAGCGTGACCTCTCAATTCAATTCAAACAATATTCTGATAAACTATTGTATTTATTATTTATTCAATTTTATCCTCCGACCAAGATGAAATACTTTATATAATTTGTTGATATTAAGATAAGATAATAGGAAAGTAATAAATACTGGATTACTTGAGTTTGAATCAAGTATTTTAATCCTTCGTTACTTCTAGAATTTGTTTATTTTATTTTCAGCTTTTGTCTGAATTAGTATGAAATTAAACAAAATATTTATAAGTCATGTTGACCGTTATTATGCCGCGAATGTCTCCGGAATGCTAAATCCAAGTCGTGATAACAGAAAGGTAAAATGGTAAGATATGTCGCTCTGGGTTAAGTTAGTACAGGGCGTAATAGTAATTAAAAATAAATACAAATGTATATAGACGTATATGACAGAATGTATCGGTTCACTAATGTACACATGTTACTGAGGGACACAGTTATAAAATTACTATACGTACTCTTATTGTCACGTAATGTTTAAATACAACTTGTACGGTGGTTACCAGCGGGTTAAGTATTTCAGCAAACACAACTGAACTGACATTTTGTTAATGACGTTATTCCGATAAGTAAGCCATTCGAACTGTTGAAACAAATCACGGACAGATAAACAAAACTACAATCGAACTTAAATATAATTCAGAGCATTCGTTTACTTCACCAATGGCACACAAGCGTATACTGTTATAATACTTCTACACACGCTGACACATGTATGTAGAGGAGGGGGCTCTGTGGTCGAGTGGTTATAGTCTCTGACTAGTGATCACTAGCCAATCACCTCTGTGATTTCGAATCCCATCCTGGACTAGGCAAATTTCACATTAAAGGAAGCTGTCTACCTATCCTGGGTAGACTGCGGCGGACGTGGTCCAGTGGTTAATGCGCTGGACTTGTAACCCGGAGACCCGGGTTCGAATCCCGGTCGCGGCAGGTCATATCCTTCTATGAAAATTTGATAAAAATGTTGATTTTCCTACACATTTGGGGAAGTTGCCGGCTCCTTGTGGAAGAGTAAGTTAGTACTGGTTAGTATACAGTCTAGGAAAACTTGTTAGGTGAACCGGTCGCCGTATATAACTGAGAAATTGTTGAAAAACGGCGTTAAACCCCAGTGACGATAGGTGACAATAAGGTGATCGGTATTTCTACTCATGTGTACGCGTTGGGTTTTCAAGTAAAAGTTACCAAAATACCCCCGACTGTTTGTGCGAGGATAAGCCCCAAAGACAAAGAATTACATGTACATAAAGGTTTGTGAAAATTTTATAATGTATGAAAAAATGAAAGCATTGAGATGACTGCTGAGGACAGGCTTTGGATTGTTCTGCGTTTGACAGAAGTCCTGGAAACTGATGTAAAAAGTATGATGAAAACCTGTCTGAGCCGACAAGTATGTCTATACCTTCATTCAATACACACAAACTTATGGCCATTAGACAAACGTGCAGATGGACTGTGTGTTTAGTATATACATACGTACTTAGTAACAAAACGTGTTCGTAAACCGACTACAATACAAGCAAACAAAGGAAGAACAGTTGTAAATTTGTCATTAAATACAGCTTTTCTTATCCAGATAAATTAGTTCACCGGTAGGTATATGTTTGTATTATTCTGTTCAAACAACCATTTATTTGTATAAAAATTGAGTTGAAAGCTAAACAAGGTTTGAAATTAGAATGTAAGGTGGCGGTTTAATTATGCATAGACATTTCAAAAAGGGAAATAATTCAGATAGTATCCATGTATGCAGAAGGTGATTGAATAACATCCCTTTCGTTGTACCTCATCTAATTTAAAACTGATTTTTTTTAAAAAAAAACTGTGTGCTGCTTTGTCAGATGTACAAAGTGGAACTTTTTAAATGCATTGAATAAAAGAGCAATTCGGTGTACGTGTGTTTTAAAAGAAACGAGCGTATACTATGTATGTATGCCGTAAAGATAAATGTACACTCTCAACGCTGTGACAGTATCAAGTCAATAATAATGTTCGTATACACCGCGTATATCATATCTACCATCTTACCATACATACTACATTACCAAACATACACGCTGATTTATTTTTTGTCAAAAAGGTAGTCTTAATATCGTAGTTTTACAGTAGCGATGTACATAATATAGTACTGCATTTTACACCACATGTTGTACAACACACAGAAAACACTAACTGGTATAAATTAACGAGCCATGTCCTCGATAATTCAATGAAGGCACATCTATTTCAATTACTTTACGGAAAAGATAGGTAGGGCTACATGTATTGCAATGAATTAGTATAATAAAATTATACCGAAAAATGAAATACGGCTAATTATTATCAATATATACTGATATACTTATAATGTAGTAGGACTGTATTGCCTAACAAAAGTTTCATATATGTTATACACTCAAGGATACTTCCATTGCCCATACTGTTCCTTGTTGAATATTTCTCATCAAGAAATAGCAGTGCATAAGAATTTTATAAGCATACACTGAGCTGAATTCATCTCCGGTCATGTTCTTTTAGTCCTGTCCGATCAGCCGATTAGATTAAACTGGTTCCCGTCGACTCCGTTTGTACAGAGACAACGTTCCTTAGGTGCACTGCAACATGGAACCAGTTAACGACGATAAACTGCACCAGTAGGGCATATGTAAAACATTACGATATTAAAATGCCCCAAAAGAGCATATGTAAAACACATAACTAAAAATATCGAAGTATCGCATTCAGAGGAAACAAAGGATGTCACGATGAATTAAGCTATCATTCATATCTAATATTCATCAAATAAAATCCTCATTTTGTAGAAATAGACTCGTTTCTGAACAATAAAAGCTAATGATTTGGAGTGAAATATTCGAGATATTGTTTATCCCGCTGGAGCCTACAAACTGGTTTCGAGCTTACAAATGATTTCAACCGCTATATAGGGTCTGTCGTTCAATTATTCATTAACAAACGTACCTGTAAACATTAGAATGAATGACGTAGAGAAATATATATATATGAAATCTGAAGTGAAATTTAAGAATGAATTAGGAGATATTACGTGTTAGACAAGGTGATTGTCTTTCTCCATTTGTTTTCTGTGTATGTAAACGACTTGAAAGAACACGTGATTTTAAATGGTTTTTGGGAGGATTGGTACACCGAGATTAATTTTGTTACTTTAAACTGACGATATCGTTGTAGTAGCTGAAATGCCTGACAATCATCAAAATGGTTTTAATATTCTTAAGAATTATTGTGGAAGACAGGAGTTTGTCGTAAATGTTTTTTTTCTTTAAGCGAGATACTTACCTTTTAGTATTTCAGATACGCAGAGTAGCGAAATGACGTTTTTTTCTTGGCTGATTTGCGTTGTTTGATGAGTTTAGAATAAAAAATTAAGTCTGTTCGGATATATAAATCACAGAAATCGAGTGCCTATGAGAAAGACAACACTATCTATACTTTGGAAGGGGAGTTTTACTTTAATATTAGAATGTCTACTTTATTATGATTAATGTACACAAAGTAAAACAGATATTTCTAGCATGGAACTGATATACCAAAATTCATAGAAAACAGAGACACTATTTTAAACTGATCATCTTACGTGAATTACGATTTTAAAGAATTGACGTTGGAATAAACTCTTCTCCCTAATAGTATTGCAATATATATGTAACATAGGCCTATACACTAGCATCACATCAAATAATATTTTCTGGGTACTCTGTACCATTATATACAGTAGTTTACAGAATTTTCATTATAACACTTGAATGTTGTACCCGATTAATTGTTCTACTTAAAATATTCAATGAGCATTCGCAAAGTCTGACTGGGACGGTATTATTTACATATAATGCTCCATAATCAATTTAACTGCTCATTTATGATGATATCTATGAATATGTATACATGTTATAATAGTTTCTTTATGTGAAATCACGGGCTTAAGGCTAAATTTTCTGAACAAACTATCTATCAAACCGTGAATACGTTCCTCTTCCTGATTACAAGGACATCGTATATCGGGGTAGAGACACACTAAGCTGGCAATATTTCATGCAGCTATAGGTGCCTCCGATATTTGGTCACTAAAATAGCTATATATAAACTGAATTGAATCAATTCATGAGTCATCGTACTTACAGCTGTACATTCAATCCTTACAGCGTGACAAAATATCAGTTCATCGGGTCGTCTTGTTTAACGCCTGACTCGCTTCAGTAATAAGGCTGGCACGTAGTTTGATTCGCATTGAAGGGGTGTTGAGATGAAATAGATGTATTTTATGTAATATACCCCTATTTGTTATGGATACGTTTAAACGTATGAAGGAGTGAGTGCAAGAAGAGCCTATATCCTCCCTTGTCAAAATGGAAATAGGCTCTTCTTGTGCTGGCCCCTTCATATCGTAGCCAGGCGCGCAGTTTCTATTAGGCAGTATTTGACAATTGCCTAGACTTGATTTCCAAAAAGTGAAACTAATGTTAAAATGTTGCATTGAAAATTGATATCATTGACCATTTATATAACTAAAACTATGATTTTTTTAAAAAGATTCTAATGGTCATAAAATACCCCCAAAATAGCCGTAAAATGCACCAACAACGTCTTAGAATTTCAAAATTTTCCAGGACCAACCCCCCTAGAGTTTTGCCTAGACTCTCTCTTTTAGGCAATCTCCGCTCCTGGTAGCAATCAGTTGGTGGGATTTTTTACTTTTATTTATCTCTAATTTCATTGGATACCCGTTTGTTGACGTAGTTTTTCGCATCAATTCAGATAAATTGCTCTCCGCAATTTCACTAAAATATAATCACAATGTAAAAATTTTGTTCGCATATTTTCATTTAGTTGAAATAAAAGTATTGTGACGCTCTGTCGAGAAAGATCTCTCAATACGTTATAACAAATAATTTGCATATATAATGTCAGTAAGTGACAGTTGAACATTAAGTTAGACGGTTTGGACTAAATGTAATGTGAATATTACTCATTTATTTCACAAAATAACTGACTGGCTGCAGTTTGTGCATATATATATATACAGAAATGAATAATTTTACATCATATTTACTGATTATATGTGCATTGATTCATTCCGCTAGAGGAATAGGTGAGTGTTTATCATACATTACATTACTTACGATGAGTTCGTTTAGTATTACACGCTTTATATGTACCGATTTCTGACATTTTGTTTCAATTTTGTTTGAAGAGTCTTTGTTTGGATATTAGCCAGTACGAAAATATAAGCCACGCCTCCGCTTTGCTCTGCATGCCCCTTCGTGAAATAATCGTAGGTCTGTAAGTTTCTGCGCAGTTATAGTCCCTGTGAGACCAAGCTGACACGTAGTTTTCGAACTTAACCCCTTTGCTATAAGTTACATTATCTTTAAAGTGTTTCATGTTTACATTATCTTATTAAGTAACTTATCATTATAAACTTTATCATTTTGATGCGCGCTACATGACCATTAGTTGTCGATGCGCCATAAAACACCACTAAATAAATAAGTCTCTTTAAAGTCAGTTTGAAGTGTTTGGTGTATATGTTGAACAGGAGCAGTAATTTGCCACAAGACGAATGTATATTATGTGTAAAATATTTCATAAGTATTCATGAATGGAATTTTTTTCATCAGGGCGTACATCTTCATGATCCTAGGGAGGCAATCAATGACTTGTTTATAGTTGATTAATGTCTGTCTGATAAATACAAATGTATTTTGAAAAGTGTAGCCATTGCATAAAATTGTACTTATGTCTGATATGTAAATATTATCTCATTTCAAACGGTTTAGACATAATTCTTTTAGTATTGTTTCGATATAAACGAGTCCTCTCACACATTACGTGGGCTGTGTCAGTTCGTGCGTAAAATCATCATCCGGGGTAAAGGTCCATCATTTGGACAATATATATATCTTATACATTGTTGCCGTATTTTTTAAATTTTATACCGTATAATTATGTGACTTTACATAATACCTAACATTATTTATACTTTCAGCTCCAACACTAAAGTTTTGTTCAGAATCTGCCATAAATAACAAATTTGAAAATCTGACACTAGACGGTTCTTACGCAGTTCAAAGTTCGGTATCACAGTCATGCAGATGTACGGTGACACCATTAGATCCCCCTCCTTCCAGTTTTCTACTTTTTAATGAATTATCAACTTCAAAAGACAACAGTCAGTGTTATACAAAGCTTGATGTGTTTCGATCTAATGGTACACTTGTACACAGTATGCACTGTGAGCAAACCGGGATACAAGTCGACACAGAAGACATGGATGGTGGTCTATTAATTTACCTACATGTATTTGGTGATGGCAATGTCATGGTTCCTAAACAGTATAAGTTACACATAAAGCCTGGTACGTATTATTAGAGTTGTTATGGCAACAATGTTGTCTAAAACTATCCCTCGAAATTCTTTCATTTACATGATGGATGAATACTTTACATGAGTCGTGACGCTTAATACGCATCAGCATATAAAAAATCCTCGACCTGAGTTGTAAAACCAAAATATCATATGAGTTTTCTCTTCATGCCTCACTGTGCGTACAAACATTTCATTCCTGCTTACGCCTATGCCTTATTTCATGACCATTAAGCTGACTGGCCCATGAGGACAAACATCATATAAAAAAACTCGTACATTACAAGGAGAAGGTACGCATATTTCATTACAGATCAAGTTTTTGTTTCGAACATACACACTGTTTAAAAACATAGGCACTCTATTTCCATGAGTCATATACCCGTACAGACCTATTTTTTTAATACAAACTAATCAAACAACGCAAATCTGCCAAGAAGAAAAATGTCATTTCACTACTCAGAAAAAAACTAAAAGGTAAGTCACTCACCATTTTTTCGATTGACGGTATCCAGCCTGGGTCCCGACATTCCTCTGAAATGCGCGTGCTTTCCGGCTACATCAAGAGCGAGGTTCCCGAATAGAGCACGCATTTCAGAAAGAATGTCGGAACCCAGGCTGCATACCGTCAATCGAAACAATGGCGAGTGACTTATCTTTTAGTTTTCTGATACGCAGAGTAGCGAAATGACGTTTTTTTTTCTTGGCAGATTTGCGTTGTTTGATGAGTTTAGATTAATAAATCAGGTCTGTTCGGGGTATATAAATCACGGAAATCGAGTGCCTATGCTTAAAAACATACCAAGTTTGATAACTAAATCTATTAATGAAATGATCGAGATAGTGGTTGAATATCAAACTGGTTAAAGTGTTTAGCAAAGTCTGTATTGTTATTTGCATGCATTTAATGCAATTATTTATTCATATCTTATGACGATGATAGAATCATACGTTTCACATAAGATGATTCATTAAATGCAAGTATGAAATAGTCAGGTGTTAATCTCAAGTTGTACATTATGTTCACGTGACTTAAACATTACATCATGCAATGTTTGGTCTAGGAAGAAAACCAGTATGTAATATTTTTCTGTACATGTAATTGATGTATAAAGTTTTGCATTTATTGTAATTTACCAAACATTCACACAAATTCTAAAATATTTACTACTTTATGAATTATTCATGTTAAGCACGTGAGACTAATGTGTATATTTCACTAATACACTCGTATACATTCCATATATACATGTATAATTCAACCATCGCCTGAATAAAAAATACATGTATAGGTAAAGTGTTGTTTTAAAAGTCGTATCTAACATTGTATGTCTGATGCATTGTCATATCTCCTGAAGACATAGAATGGAGCGGTAAAAAGCAAACAAAATGATTCTGAATACAAACTTAAGGTGCCATTGATAATTGAATATTTGACAAACAACTGGTTTCTGTTGTTGAACGTTTGCATGTTTGAAATGCTTCTCCCCTCAGTTTTCCTTGCTTGATTTCTTCTAATGTGATATCCACATTAACATCATTTACATTTATAAACTCGCTTGGCTGCGTCCAATGTTACTTTCACATTAACATCATCCAGGTATAATATGGGGTTAAATCATACATATTTACCTCAGTCAATTTAACCATTAGATATGACTTGACAAAAGTTAATCTAAATCTTGTAACATTTCTACATTTAATTGTGTTTTATCGTGTTTATGTCATTCATATTAATGCCGTATCAAGTCGACTTGAAGATTCATAATTCACTGTATGCTGTCATGTTTTTCTCCTGTCCATATCATGTAATAAACTTGTACTGATGAAAATATTTCTTCTGATATTATCTTACACTCTGATTTAAGCTCTTTAATGAGTTTTGTGCATTGTGGTACATGTACTTTGTTAAAATAAATACTTTTTTTGCTATGGTCTTGTGCTTATATAATTTTGTTTAATTTACGTCATTGTAATTCTAGATTTTTATCTTAATTACATTGTATAATAATCATGTTTGTAGTAAATGTAACGAAGTTTTGATAACCATAAGGGTCTTGATAAATGACTCAGTAAAGATGGCCAAACTTTCAGTTTTAATGATTGATTCATATATAAACAAGATAGGATCTTCTATCCGTGGTTGATATTTCAGATGTGAAGTCCCAACTGATTGTACATTGTTCTCCGGGAACAGAAATTAATGAAGCACCTGGATCCATAGCATCACCATCATCATCAACAACATCGACAAATTCACCACCTACATCAACATCTCGTACACCAGTATCGTCAGGGTCTAATGATACAGGTACGAATTACTTGCTATACATCCTCTGGTTTTATTATTTATCTTTACCTCATACAGAATACTTGCTGTTGATTGGTTGAGAAAGGTCACGTGCTGGCCTAATATTTCCCCGCTCTATGTCAGTAGCAATTCATATCCAGTCAGTAAACATGATTCCAAACCAAAATATAGAAATAAACATAAAAGATTAATAAATTTATTTATCAATGCTATTCGGTAAGATAAATTCGTTACAAGGCTTTTAAACGACCCGATACAGTGTGATACATAGTCAGTAAATTAATATTTACTGACGCTATATCACACCGTTTTGGGTCAGTAAGAAATTGTGCAGCTAATGATATTTTCTTTATGTTTATGTACTGATGTGTTTTCACTCATGAGACTACAGTCGGGGAATCCGTGGTTGTGTACTACTTTATACCATCGACCTACATTAAACGTTACATAATGTCTTCAAACACATGGTCATAGAGACATGTGTCGTACTAAGGGTTCGAACTAAAAAAATCAATGTCCGTAGACCTAAAGCTCTTCATGTTGAGTCAATGGGCTGATATTTCACAATATGATTGATGTTGATTGTAGTTATTGATTTAGCATTGAGTAGCAACAGTAGCTTAGTGTTTGCTCTATATTTTAAGTCAATCATATGGCTCGTGTCTAATCCATGAAGAGTGCAACTTTCTCGTGAAAAAAATTCTTCTCGAATAAATAATGTGCCACTTTTCACATCGATTGACGTGTTAAGGACGGTGCACAAGCCAACACTACCATCCGCTCGCTTGGGTTACTTAATTCCTGAATATTTTTGCGAGTAAACTCCAACCTAAACATAGATCTTGTACATGATATAAATACAAGCTTCTGGGGGTAAAGCACGTGTTGATATATGTTGTATTTTTGTATTTTCAGCGGTTATTGTCGGTGTGGTGATTGGGCTTGGTCCATTCATGCTCGTATTTATTTCCTGTTTGTTGTGTTATATAGCAAGGTGAGCTTTAATATAAATGATAATCACGTGACATCATTCCTCGGTACATAAAATATCGTATCTAGTGAACTAGTTGTCGGACGATATGCCTTTTTTGTTTTTATGTGACATATTGTCACTGGGTTTTAACGCCGTTTTTCAACAATTTTTCAGTTATATACGGCAACCGGTTCACCTAACCAGTTTTCCTGGACTGTAAACTAATCAGTACTAACTTACTCTTCCATAAGGACCCGGCAACCTCTTCATATATGGAGGAAAATCGACATTTTTTGTCAAATTTTCATAGAAGGGTATGACCTGCCGCGACCTGGATTCGAACCCGGATCGCCGGGTTACAAGTCCAGCGCACTAACCACTGGACCACGGCCGCGGCTCTGACGATATGTACAAAACAATGGCACATTTTCGATGGTAAGGAATGTGTTATGACAACAAGGAACATGAAGACACCCTGGTGAAATACTGTAAAAAATGATGGTCCGGACTGACATAAATCATAAATCAAATTTCTGTGTTGTACAAAACACACCATTGTATTTTGTAAAGCAGTCATGAAATATACAGATACATGTATATAATTCTAATTAATTGTCTTTACTGATGTTGGATTACAACTTTACTAGACAGCATAATTATCAAATTGTGTTGGCGTATAAATATACCAATTTATGAGAGGGATGAAATTATTACGTAGTCAACATGTGGTTTGTTTACTTGTAGCTTGTTTGAGCCCAACTTGGCAATTATGTAATATCTTAAAATGCACATTTGGCTGCACTTTATCCAATTGAAACAGACATTGAAAATTCTTTAATTTTGTAATCAATAAAAATGCCACTTTCTTGGTAAATTTTGCATTCCTTTGATGCTATGCACAGATTCGAATAAAAAATAAGCGATCAAACCAATGTTCTGGACCTAACGCTCTTAATTGAGCTAATAGGTTGATAAAACACAATTCAAAACTTAGAAATGGCATTCCGTCTTGCTTGTTCAACAAGCGTGTCATATATTCATATATTCACGGAATATTCTACAAGCTGTACAAATGACTGATATCATTGTAGTTCACCCTCAGTTAAATCCAGCATTTACGTTTAGAAATTTAATGGAACACTGACAGATACGTTCGAGGCGGGCTGAAAATTCAGACATCTGATGGACCCTTATAAAACAGGATCTATTGGATGTAATGTAGTTAAGGAGAGAGAATTAAAAGTTAATTAAAAAATTGAAATTATTTATAACATTGACGTGGAAAAAGAGATTTTTTATATAATTACTTTTAGCGGCGTTTAACTCTTAGGATTTTCGGCGTATGGTGTGTTTTAGATAGCGTTTTCGTCAGCTTATAAGCTTTAAGTAAGATATGACCACAAATGATCATAAATATAATTATGTAAAGAATATATACATAACTAACTACGTATAATGAATTCAAAAACACTTTTTTTTGTTGCAGGCGTCCTAAGAATAAGAATCGCATACCACAGACGGCAGAAAACCGTCCAGAACATAGGACTACCCAACATCATAACATTCTGCAGCGCACATTAACTCGTGCACGTGATAGGATAATACAAACACGCCCATTACCCAAGATTCCTGTGTCACTGAGAAAGTTTACTCTTCGCAGAAAAGTAATCGATAGGGAGGATCAATCTGGATACTACGCAAGCATTCGATCTGAAAACAATAACGGCAACAAGATAAATGACAGCAACAATAAAACCAAGGTAATGAATAACCAAATGTCTCAGCAGCTTTCTGTCGAGTCAAGTACATCTTATATACACCCGAACGAGGTAAATATACCGAAAACACGGGTTGTTGGAAAGGGTATCAACGAGACTAATCGGCAAAAGGTCGTCAATACAATTAGTGATGACGTAGCAAGGAAGGATGATCGTGACTATTTGACTGTTCCTCGTGGATCAAATGTTAACGTCCAGGAAGTAGACAATAAATGCACAGAACAATTAAAGTCGAAAGCAAATGTTCTCCAACCTAGGACGGTGTCGCAGCAAAAGAGCGCAAATGTCGATTCACGGTTGAAAGAGGATGACTCTGATTACATTCTTCCAAACGATGAACAAATTACTAAAATAGGTTATGTTAATGCAAGATCGATTAATGGTCACATTACTTCAACCAAAGGGGGTTTTGATGTCAGTGGAAATCTTAATGTAGATTCGAATGGGGAGTATCTCAGTCCAAAAAACAATGCTGACTATGCAAATGTTAGACTGAAAAGAACAGACGAGGAATCTAATTCTAAAGGAAACTATATAAATTCACCCGCAGACAATCCATGCGAAATAAACACAGCAGAAATAAATGATGCATATGTTGACGTTTCGTGTGATGACACTTATCTACCAATGCAAGGTGTGGCTAACAAAATATCCAACTGTAAGCACAAGGAAGATGCATCGGAACATGATATAAATGATTTTAAAGAAAGTCTGACAGATACCGATAGCGCCGGCTATATGTCGATGAGTAATGCTAAAAACAAACCCGCTTTGAAAAAGATGGACAGCACATTTCCTAATATGATGAGTTTCAGAGCACATGGTACAGTGGATAAAAACGAGAATGTTGAGCATGATCACCCAATAAACAATAACTTTAAACAGAACAAAAACAAAGTTAAACGTTACGTAAAAGAGAATCACATCCTTTGAATAAAATAGTGATTTCTGTGCATGTATTTGTATGTCTACAAACGTAAACAACGATTTGAATTATGCTTATCTGAAATGAAAAATATTTTTCCGTAAGCAACTCCCATACATGAAACTAATCATGAAATAAGTAGTGCAGTTAAAGTAGACTGCTGCCAATGTTTGTGTATTGTCATATACGATGTACAATTATTTTATTTTGCGACCTAGTTACACTGTAAATTAATTTTCATTGGATTAAAACGACACATACAGTCAAGGTTTGTTCAGTATAATTGCCTCTAGGGTGTAACAAGCATTCAACTATGACTTCATAATTTATTAGAATTTAGACTACACGCGCAAGATAATTTACAACAGTTTATATTGATGTAATGATTCGTGTCTCGATATATTATCACCTGACAAAGGTGCTTAATTTAAGCGATGCAGTTTTGTCTCTGTGAGTGAATGTATCGCATCACGTAAAAGTCCAAGTATTGATCTCCTGTCACGTGACATTCCGCGTACAACAACCACTAGCCCTGAAACCAGACCTGCGGCAATGGTGTCTACTAGAATATCATCGTCTGTGTATTTACTTCCTATTGATTTATACTCCATTGAGTTACCATCATGGTCATCAGCTCTTTGTGTTTGAGTATTGTCCTCCAGTATTTCTTCCTTATATTGGTCTTCATTTCTTTCTTGTTTGCTCAGGTCATTAGTATTTTCCATTTTACTGTCTTGCTCCTTACTGTCACTATTAGCTTGGTGCCGATATCGAGTTCCATCAATTTGCTCTCCGCTTTTCCAGATGTCTCTTTCTATTTTTTCATTTCTCGTCTTTTTAATTTTATCCTCATTACTTCTATTGTGTTCACACACGTTGAATCCACCTCGGCCAATCAAATAGCCAGCACTATTCATCGTGCAAATATAATGGTTTTTAAAAATTTCTACTGTAAATGTATTTTTACAGGGATTTGTGAGCAAAGATTTAATAATAGATGCGTCTTTTTCCGGAACACAAAGCTCTCCACAGCGGAGTATTGTATTTCCGTTCGTATCAAAGATATTTAATGAACGTGTGTCAGAAACCGTGTCTGCCGCCCAGTTCTTTGCTAGGGAACAAATTTTATCTTCCATTACACACTTTTATCATAAACTCTTTTAAAATCGTCGTTATAATATATCCACTGAGTTAACATAAGTAAACGAGTACTCGTAAGGTTAGTATCCAAGCATAAACTTCAACAAGAAGGAAATACCTCCTGCTACTTGATTAACACTTTTGTTGTATCAAATGCCATACAATGACTTTGTTGATTATTTCACAATATTAAAGCATATGTCACATATAATTTACCTCCATGTATTGATCGTTTCAACAATGAATTCTTTGTTGTCAGCTTTCAACAACAACAAACAATCTTTAAATCAGAGCAAAGCTACTGTATTCGTTAACGAACCTACAACATGTTTACTCCGCTATGAAATTATTATAAAATATTGTTTTATTGAACTTTCACATAGACAGCGACAGATGCTGAATCTAATTAATATAGGAGCGGGTGACTCAGGTTCCGGTTTTACACAGATCAATATCCCTTGTTGCTATTACCGGTTTTTATAAAGACCGGAGATGTTCGATAACGCAAATTAACCAGCTGAAATCTGCCCAACTATATTTGGTAATATTTGCATTGTGTCGACTAATCTATGTCATTTATTATTCTTTAAACACTCTGATGACAATTTAAAAGTTTAAATTATTAACAAAATATTGATTGCAAGGACAATGTATGCATTTCCCATATCACTTCGTTTGACTCAGTCGGTAAGACAAAGAAATACAGGACTTACGTACTTAAAGTCTTAGTGCTTATAGCACTGAAGTTTGATGCATTTTTAAAATAATGCAAGCTAAATCATTTCTGTAGTATAAGGCACAATTTTATGTGTATGATAGATTTGGGTTGGTAAGATGAAGCTAATCTGTGTATTGGTACATCTGAGCAAAACTATTTAATATCAAAGTTAGGAAGCTGTATAGTGCGGCTGAGTTGCACATGACTGATGTGTGTCACTTTATGTAATATACAACGTACAAAAAAGTTTTGATAAAAAAGTGACGCAAATATACATCAAGCTAACAAATGCATAATTATACATACGTACATCAATACACAAATGCAACATTTTAAGTTTTAAATTAAAGTTTTCAACACAACTTGTCAGTCTATTTTGGCAAAATCTTTCCACAGTACATGTGTAAAATAGTTACATTTTCGGATTGCGGTTGATGCTATCAATTTCGTTTTTCGCGTGAAATTAGAAAATTCTGTGATATCTACGCAATTGATCATAATTCACATATGACTTTCCGATATCATTTTTATTCCAAGAATGATAAAAAAAGTATGTCAGTTTTGATCCCAGGAGTATAATTTGAGCATTTTCGGTAGATAACTAATGCAACACATTAAATATCTAATCTTCAGGCCACGCACTTTTGGCCAAAAAGAATTTCAAAGGTTTTCCCTATATAATCTATGTAAAATAAGTGACACTCAGGACAGAGCCAATTTTTACCCTAGGGGCATCATTTGTAAAATCGTAGAGGACCATCAAAGTATCATTCCTGGCGCTTTCAGAAATTTGATTAGAAACAATTGTTGACAACACACGGTGACGGACAGGGCGATCGCTATATAGCTCACCATGAGCACTTCGCGCTTATATATGTTAAAGAGGGCCTAACCATCCAAAATCTAATCATATCCATGAAGTTTTCTCATCTTCTGAGCTGTGACAGCTTAGTCCATCATCTGATAATAGCATTTTATTTTAGTTTGATTTTAAATTAATGTTCACATTTAGACAGAGATAATTTAAGTCCCTTAGTGGTGTGTATATCTGGGTCGTCTAGATTTTGTATAATGGACCTCTCCACTGTATATTTTAATTTTAACTATTTTACTAGTTTACATAGTATTTCCTTTACCATGTAACAATTTGCCAGCTTCTCCCAAGACGCGGGTACTTGGTTTAATGTAGAATAATGCATTGATTAATTTCATTTTTAGATGTTGCCTATTGTGTAATAAGAATAAGCAAGTAATGCATGTTTATGAAAATTATGTCTAAATTTTACTAATCTTAAAGAAGTATGAGCAGCACACCCATGTTACGCACCTCATAATGTCGTGTGTTTTTTTTTCATATATTACACATATTCACACATATAATTATGTAACATCCATAAACGTCATACAATGATTTTATCAATTAATAGAATTATTTTATAGATGTCATCGTCACAATTTGATAACATCATGCATAGAATAATCATAACAATACATTTAAGGCCGATCCCACAATACTGTGGGTAGAATATACCAAAACATTTGGTGATTATAAACTTGTTTCAGAATATAGTGAACGTGAACCCTCTCTTTTCGTCACAAATTAATTAGTCTATATATAGTTATGGTCACGAAAATTATACCCTACAGCGACTAACATAACTATTGTTAGTATTTTATTCTAAAGGGCAAATCGAAATTGCAAGTGATGGATATAGGTCAAAACTGTTTACATGTAAACATTGGATTGCATGAGGCACGTAGCGCCGAAAAGAATACACTACTAGTATTTTACATTTTGGTCTGATTGTTGCTAATATCTAAGCTAAATTATTGATTTTAGTAGTTTAAAGTTTATATTTATTACTCAAGTATTTGAAAAAGAACAAATTGGTTGATGTTGGTTGAAGATGTTAAATTGAAATGTTTCGTCAAAAGAGCTTTCAATCTTGCACAATCCCAAAGGCTAGCCTCTTGAATGAAACGATATCAAGCACGTGAGTTTCTTGCGCTAAGTTTTGCAAAATAACCATAGTAACGCCTTTGTAATGTAAGGACGCTTGATATTGAACTGGCACATTAAAATTTGGCGGCTATCGGGTATAATCCGTGCCGTATTTTTTAAAAAGGCAGAACAAAAGAATGACTTCACCTTAGTAATTTAACTGCAATTACAGGAAACAGTAAGCTGAATGTGTACACCGTGGCATAACTTGTTAATCCCAACTAAATCGTCTACCAAATATTTTAAATAATTTCTCATTGTAATGTGCGAAATATTCTTTCAGTTTTGTCAATACGAATGGTGTAATATTTGGATGTGGACGTCCCTTTCCTTTTTCCAAGCATTCCACTCCTTCCTCGCGTTTTAAGCAAAAGAATCCCCGTTCTTTAACAAGCGCAAATTGGGATTTGGAGAAATATTGTCGTATCCCTAGAAACCGTTCCAATTCTTGTAACTCTTTGACAGGATTTAGTGCAATCTCATCACCGTCAACTAGATGAATTTGTTCAGCGCTGAAATAGTTTAACCATTGTGTTAGGTATTTGATATAAATAGATTTTGCAACTAACATTTTCTTGGCGTTAACCTCACCAGTTTCTTCATTCATGATGTTCTCTTCAATGGACGATCCCGACAAAAATTGAGGGCGACCCACGGCCATCTGAACAAACTCAGATTCAAGTCGTTTAATTGGATTACGAACCGTAACAATGAGTTTCATTTTTGGGTTAAAGTTAAACATTCGCAGAGGCGCGAGACTGCTTGTAAAATATTGAGCCGAATTTTCGATTGTAAGCTGACCTTTTTTGCTACACGGCATTTGACTTTTATACCAGAGGTGTTCACGCATGTATCGTTGATTAAAGTATTGAACACCTTCAGAGTTCATCTCCATAGCAATATCTGGATGCTCACTAAGAAAGGTCCGCACAGTACCCGTACCGCTCTTTGGTACTCCAATCATAACTACACTTGGGTAATTTTGCACACAATGTTTTCTCCCCCGGTGGTCTGCACGATCTAATATCTGAGGCATTTCTGTGATTAGTATTTTATCCTCCGTGCTGTAAATTGTGTAGTTATTTTTCTTGGCAGAAACAAGCACTTTCGGTTCCTCTTCTAAGTCGGTATATTGAAATATGATTATCCAACTTATTGACAATGGTATAAGAATAAACAGATTTGGTTTAGGGTTCAAACCTCTTACGAACCTTTTCATGAAATTCACTTTAAAGTTTCTGTGGTCAAATGTTGGCAGAAAGTACATATTTAATATAAGTCATCTAATTTATCTTTGATTTCAATTTTTTTCACGCGCATGTATATTAATTCCGTGCACATTGAATGGAATGGTATACGTAAAAGGGAAAAGACTACATAAATTTTAAATCACTCGTTTTCAGTCATGTAAATCCAGTTGAGTTATATCCGCAGAGTTGTCAAACATGTGTACACATAGGGAAAATGTTGTCGTCTGTGTTTTCAATACGTGTATTATTTCGAATACGATTGATAACTATCCATTGTTTGTTTATTACGTTGATAGTGCCTCTGGCTGATGTCCACTCACGATTCGAATGTAATTAGCAGTGCAATTACTATTATTTTTATCGATCGAAGTTAATAAAAGTACAGTTTGTATAGCATATTCGCAACTAATAAGGCTAACAAACCTTTCAGTATTGAGTTTCCCAAGTCAATTTTGGATGCAAAAGAAACCACAATATTTGCAGTATCACTTCTTTTAATCTCTTTCTCAATTGAAATGAAATTATATAGTGTTTTAGGGCGAATCAAAAAAACATTGTTATAAAAGCATAACAACTCCACCAAGGAAGTAAACGTATTCATCATCTTTATATACATATAGGTCAAAAGTCACAAATATACAAACTCAATCGCACTCGGTGATGTCAGGTCTTTTTATGATTGCGTCCATCACAGAAGAGATTCCTGTACGAAAATCTCATTCGTTTGCAATCTCTACCCAGAATTGTCGTTCGTTATCATTCACATACATGCATAAACTGGTCCTCCGGCCATATTGCAGTGTACACCAGAGTCAACAGTTTATACATGTATGTGAGGAATAACGAACGACAAATCTGGATAGAGATTGATTTGTTTAGACAACTCATTCAATGAGCGTTTTCTTTCACAAAATTTTACACTTTACATGGGCAGTCTTTGTAAATTGTTATTCAAGCTACGTATTTAGACGTCGAATTATCATCTAACTTATCCTGGTCACCCCCCCCGTGTTAATGAGGTTACTAATAAAGCTAGCCAATGTTCAAAAAGAAATTTACATTCTTCTAAAAGAATTACAAAAGAATCTGCCTATAACACTACAGCAAGACCAACGCTTGAACACAGTGTATGGAACCCATACCATCAAAAAGATTTTGATAGACTAGAAAACTTACAAAGAAAGGCAGCTGGATCATTTAACTAATAATTATCAGAACACTCCTGGTACAGTATTATTGTTATCCTTACGAATATCATGACTGATCAAAATTAGCCGTCTTTGCAATCTAGAAGACAACTCACGGTGTGGAGTTAAACTTTATCATAAAATAGTTTATAACCATGCAGAATTTAATATAATATATTAACTTACTCTTTTATATAGAACGACATTTTCGTCACCATATAGCGTTCCAAATTCCAACAACTTCTGTAGATTACGTTTAGCATTCTTTTTTTCCCTAGGGACCGTAGTCAAATAGAGCTTGCTACCATCACATGTGGTTGGTGTTGATTCAATCTCTGGGTTTGGATCAGCACTCACTATGTCGATGCTCAACCAATAGATATTACATAAAACTGTTTTTATCTCGTTTGTAGCTATACAAACGTCTCTCTTCCGCACTATAGGGAATATCTCTTTTTTCAACCACCACACACATGGTCATAATGTTCAACTTGATGAACGGTTGCCATTATAATAGAAGAAAAATACCAAGGACTTGACTATTTGTGTCTGCATCACATAGCGATACTAGTTGTGTGGTCGACTGACATCCGTCAAGACCTATTGCTGTAAAGAATAAATCCATATATTTGAACTTCATGAACAGACAACTTATATAAATATTAAGACCGCCCTATTCGCTTCCAAATGGTGACTTTAATATCGAGATTTTTTGGATTCAAGTTTATCAGAAATCAAATCATAATTGCGACAAAGTCGACTGGCGACAGTCTATGAATTTCACCATATTTAAGCACATCTAGATACGAATGCCCAAGTCCACTGTGAACGGTCACAAAATTGACAGTTACGAAATGGCATCGTAACGAAATGATCAGATCTAGCGAATCGGTACCCATTCGTTGAGGACACTTTCGGTTCTTTGGGGTTTTTTTTTAAGAAAGTCATTCGGAATATATCGGCTGTAAACCATTATTTTGACAGCAAATTTTCAGTTTCGAAACTATCTTGTTTGTTAGGAAACATCATGGATTAGATAAATTTGTCATTCTTATACACACACATATATATATAATTCCTTCATCATGTCCAACTACGAACAGTTCTTAAAGTCATCATTGAGCAAGGTATAGATTTTGGAATTTGTGTCAGTTCTAACTTGAGTTGTCAACTGAGGATGAATCATATTTATTTTCTTTTTGATGATGATATCGTTTGATTTGAATATTGTATTGTTTTGATGTTATCGTTGTATAATTGTAGAAGGTTAAAATTTTATTACACTAGTATTAGATTGTACTTTTAAATGTTTATTGAGTTCAGTACGTAGTTCTGAAACATGTGTAGTTCCGGTTCATTCTAATAATCTGAAATGCATATTTCAGAAATGTTGGTAATAAGATGTTGGATAATGTTTATCCCAGACCTTAATGGTTTGTGGAATTGATTTTGTGTAGTCACTGAATTGTTGGCTGTAAAGGTTGCTCAATTCTGCTGTCGCTGCAGAGTTAGATCACTGTCACATGGACAGTGTCATATTATTCCTAGTTATATGCATTAACACCACAAAGAAAAAATGTATTTTTTTGTATAGTTGAAATGAATATCTGAGTAAGAATTCAAGATAAATACTATTCATTTCTTTAATCAAGTTTATAATTCAGTTACACATTGTTTATAATTTGCGTAGTGAGTGTCGCACCATTTGCAGGCTTTTTTGCCATTTTTGATCCAGTATTCGCAACCGTTCCCAAGTAAAGAGATATATATTTTTCTCCATTGAAAGAGAAAAAATTCCCCACAATAAAAAAGAAATCAAAAATGTTCCGTCATGATATTCATATTGGTGGTCTGCAGATAGATATTTTTTCTGCAATATACACATAATCGCATCCCTGTATAGTCCTCAATATAATTTGCCTTTTGTTCTTTTATGTGTGTAAATCTTTAAAAATTACCCAATTTCATAATGCAAATTTCCCCTGTCAGAGGGACCTGATACCTGTTCCCCAGAACCATAAAGAGAGGCCTGATTTGAGTAATTCACTAAAAAAATAATTTTGACCAAAACCGAAACTACATAACTTTTATTAAGGAGATGCATATTAGGTCAAATATTAATATTATTAAATTAAGATATGATTATAATTCTTACATTATAAGAAAATTAATAACGAAAATCAAGGAAATTTACTTTAGCAGTCATTGTGATGATTTTCTGTATTTATTAGCTTAAATTAAGTATAATATGTGAGTAGTTATGCTGTGATAGGTAACTACATATATCAGTCTACTTAAATCTACGCTATTGCAGGATTTGTGCATTAAATTAGATTGACCTACTCATTTTTCTAAAGAATCTTAGACAGTCTAGTCTGCACTTGCGAGTCTGATTTTGTCATTTTTCTTTATGTTTACTGTTACTTTGTAGTTACTTTGTAGAATGTTAGACTTTAAGATATGGAATTGTATGTTTATTTCCTTTATTTACAGTACCGACATGGAGATATAACTAAACGAGATGTACTGACCGTATTCACTACATTCAATGATCTCAGACCTAAGGTTGAAGATTTTGGTAAATATACTAAAATTTCTTTTTCAATGAATTTAATTATATATGTCTCTACAAAATTTTTTAAGACAAAGTGGTTGTTCCATGTACTACAGTTTTGTACATTAAAACTAGTTTTCATCAGTGAGCGTATAGTATCTTAGTATATTTAATTTATTATTTAATTTTCATTGTTTTGTATTTTTTGATATTTAATTTCTCTCCAGTATTCAATGATGGCATCCGGAAAACCTTACTCCAGTTAGATGGTACAATTCCTGTTGTGTACAAAGGTACGTTATTGATTATTATTCAGGATTTTGAATATGAAGTAAATTGCATTTTATTTTTAGACCAGCTAATATCTGTTAATATGCAATAAATTGTACAAAACAGTGGAATGATGACAATTTTTGCATTCAAGTATTAGGAATTTGATGGCCTTTGATTGACATATGTTCGCTTAAGTTTTGTCTGCTTACAATTTTTACATTCACTTTTTTTCACTGGATTTAACGCTGTATTTCGACAATTTTTCAGCTCTATACTGGACTATATTTTAACCAGTGTTAAATTACCCTTCCACAAGGAACCAAAAACTTCTCCCTCCACTGTGTCCAATATGGAGGAAAATCAACATTTTTGTCAAATTTTCATGGAAGGGTACAACCTGCCGCGACTGTGATTTGAACCTGGATCATTGGGTCACAAGTCCAGCTCACTAAACATTACATTGACCTACAAACCATGATCTGTAATATTCAGTAAAAATTCATAGCATTATCACCAAAATGGTAATTATTGAGAAATGTTGTAATGCGATAAATGTGATTCTTCTGATATTTTCTGTGGTCTTCATGGGTATTTGAAATTCGAGGTATTTTCGTTTGTTATTTGGCTTTCATGCGAATTTATACAACATTTTGATTTCTTAGCAATTTTGATTTACTTTCAGGTTCCGTGTATAATATTCCAATATGTATTTGGTTATTGGATACACATCCCTATAACCCGCCAATGGTTTATGTTAAACCAACCAGTACGATGCAGATAAAATCTGGAAGAAATGTGGACATGAATGGCAAAATTGATTTGCCTTACCTAAGAGAATGGAAATATGTGAGTTGTTAAAATATTATACATTCTATCTAATTTTCACTTGCGAAAATTAAAAACCTGTGGAAATAGATTAAGTTCTTAAGCACGCTTAATTTTTGCTAGGGAATGTACATTTTAAACATTACCATATTAGCTATGATATTACATCTTAGAATCATTGAATGACTGTTCCTTTAATATGTTTTATGTTTATCTTTTGATGACAGGGTTTTCACTAGATGTCAAAAGTTGAGGGTCAAAATGACCCTTGGCTGATGATAATTTAAAGTGTCAACAAATTTCTCTCAAATTTTATTGGAAATTTGACCCTTTGGTACAAATTCTCAAGTGTGTAAAGCTTAATTTAACTGATTTCAAGAGTCAGAAGGCTGTTTTAAGGGTCAAATGAAAGCCCTGTATGATGTATCAACTGTTTGTTTCTTTATGTAATTGTTTTTTTCCAGCCTACTTCCGATTTGTTGGGAATGATTCAAATTCTTACTATTGTGTTTGGAGAAGAGCCACCAGTTTACTCTAGGACACAGGCCCCACAACAACAACCTGTAACCAGATACCCTAACCAACAGACCCCTTATCCCTCATCTGGAGGTACTGTTCTGAGATTTGTGACTTTTATATTTTTTCAAAGCACAAGCCTGCATGAAATTTTAAGTCTTCATTTCTCCTGTGTTGTCATATGAATCATAGCTTGACTGATTCGGAAATAATACCGGGAGATTTAATACAAAGAAGCTGTAAGAAAATTTATGTTGTAATACGGTAGATTCAAATGTATGAATACTTTCAAACGTAACTGCTACTCTTCAAACCGACTTCTGTGTGCCTGGGGTCGTCACTGTTAAAAATGTCACTGGCTGTCAGTGCAACATTAAACTGTGATGGTAAATAATTCACTCTATCCAAGGTGAACTAGTTGTTTTAAAATTAGTTTATGTGTAGATGTATTGTTAGATAGTACATATCGCTATAACATAATATTTCAGGAACATCTTTTCCGATGCCCATGCCAAGTGTTGGCGTGGGAGCCCAGAATACACCCTACCCTACTAACACTCCTTACCCGTCAGCCGGGGGTGGTTATCCTCAACATAATCCTTACAATCAAGGACAATTTCAAGGTACGTTATCATTCTGTTCTTTATACATCTTTGAGCGTTATTTGGTTTTGTTTATCTACTGTTTAATCTCATCTGAATCGTATCTTTTTTGTTTAACTTGTCAAATATTACTTTTTTGCTTTGATGTGATTTACCAATGAACCTGTAGCTGTCAACCGGAATGTAAGCAATTGTGGAAAAGCTCACAGAAAAGAGATACTCTAAAGGGATTTGTAATTTCTAGGGAAGTGATAATCATACTTGTCAAGGCCAGGTTTTGAACAAATATGAAAATCCTGGTTATAAGTTTTGGGTACGTCATTTGAAGGTGGCGGCTTTTGGTTTGATTAATCTATTGTTGCCAAACTTTTATATGGCAAGGGTTTATGAAGACCTAGTTTGGGATTATATACGGGGGTTCTGTGGTCATGGTCACTATCATAAAAACAGCAAACAGTCTCTACTCAATAACTATTTTGGGATTGAGATGTAAGGGTCAAACTTGTGATTAAGCATATGCAGACATCAGGAATGTTATTTCTTTTTGGGGTCAGGATGAGGGTCTGTTTGATACCAAAAATGGAAAAACAGTTTCTGTTTGATAACTTCAGTTTTATTTAATCTCTTATTTTGGCATCTTATACCCTGATTACTAAATCTTGTACATCTAAAGAATCATTGGGCTATAACTCCATTTGACAGCTTGTAAAAAATGCATTATCAGATTGTTACTTTATTTTTATAGATTTATTTATACAAGAACACTATGTGATTGACTTGCATCTGGACTGTGAACTGAATTTGCTAACTTTTTAATGGCCATATTTACGGCCTATCATTATGAAACTTGATCAGAATGCTTGATATTGTATAGGGTGAAATAATTCAACCCCATGTTTGCATTAAGTCAGTAACTCAGCTGAGTGTTTTCAGGACTGTCAGTGACCCTTCTGTCGTTCAGGTAAACATAAACCTTGTTTGTTATGTCAGCAACAATTACTTTATTCAGTCAGCCTGTTAGGAATGTTTTCTATTGTTTTGTAGATCTGCTGTTCATGTTTTAATATGTTTATTTCTTAAGTAAATGTGTATGTTTTCAGGATACCCACAACAAACAACAAGTAGTTACCAAGGTTACCCCAGTAGTTATCCTTCTTCAACAGCTGGGTCCAACTTCTCCGGTGGATCATACCAACAACCACCTGCATACCATCAAGCTTCAACATCATCTGAGACTTGTGTGTTTTTTTTCTATACTATTTCTAAGTCATTTGACATTATAAAAATATGCTTGTACAGTCTGAAATTGAGAATCATGTGAGTTACAGTCTGTAACTTAGTCATTTGCTGAATTTTAAAAAAAATTGGCTCGCATGATCAGCATATCATAACGATGTGTTATCAGGCGCGTAGCTGCCTGTACGCGAGTACGCGGCTAAATCCACCAAATTCTGGCAGAATAAAAATAGCTAAAGTTTACACATACTTCTGTATGCCTTCTTGACAACATGACCAGTACTGAATGAAACACCTCAAAACACTCAGAATGCACCAATGGTTTCACGGAGTTCATATTACAATTATGAATCCACACGAATAGAGGGCTAGTTACGCCACTGGTTATGTGCAAGAATCGTATCTCCATCTTCCCCTACTTTTTTAATTATTTCCGTTTATTTATTATTGGCTCCAAAAAATGATCAAATTAACTTCTGTACTGCTTTTTCTGATTTTACTTGTCAACATTCTGGTTTGTATTTAACATAGGTCCCATATTACCTCTCAACATTCTGGTTTGTTTTTAACATAGGTTCCATATTACCTGTCAACATTCTGGTTTGTTTTTAACATAGGTTCCATATTACCTGTCAACATTCTGGTTTATTTTTAACATAGGTTCCATATTACCTGTCAACATTCTGGTTTGTTTTTAACATAGGTTTCATATTACCTGTCAACATTCTAGTTTGTCTTTAACATAGGTTCCATATTACCTGTCAACATTCTGGTTTGTTTTTAACATAGGTTCCATATTACCTGTCAACATTCTGGTTTGTTTTCAATATAGGTTCCATTTGGACTGCTCTGATTTTCTTTTTTTCTATATTCAGCTTCATCTACTGGTACGTATAGTGGAACCAACACAGTGACAGAGGAACACTTGAAAGCTTCCCTTCTGTCTGCAGTTGAGGATAAGATGAGATGGAGACTGAAGGAAACATTTGCCCAGGCTCAGGTTCCTTATTTAGTAGATTCTGATATTTAGATTGAAAGAATTCCACTGCATTTAGGGTCAAATTCAAGTTCAAATGTCTCTTAGAGGTTAACTTATGTCATAGGCTTACAATTGGCCCATTGTGATGCAACATTTTGAGACTGGGTGCAGAGTAAAGTTACAAAATCATTCTCTGAATCTAATATTCACTAATTGCTTTAAGACTTTCTTTATTATTTTACCAGACAGTCACTGTATATGTCTTGTCATGAGCTGAAGTGTTGCAAGCAGTTTGAAATAATCTATGTCAGTTGATCCTACAATGTATCTTACTAACTGTTTCTAAATACTATAGGCAAAAATTGGGTGGTCCTAGCCAACCTAAAAAAAATAGAGCATTTCCTGCCATATTTTATTTTTTCTGATTTGTCAAAAAATGCTTCCCTAATTTACTTTAGGATCAATTAAGCTGGTTAATATTTTGTGTTATAATTTTATTGGTAGAACAGATGATGCCTATGCAAAAATCTGTATGTCTCAGTACTGTTCGTATTACACATCATTTTGAAACTTAATTGAGAAGTACTGTATATGTATTCACGTTTACAGGCTGAGATGGATGTATTATATAAAACACAAGCAGATCTGGTGAAAGGTAAAGACAAACTTGAAACAATGATCAAAGATTTAGAGAGAGAGAAGGTATGTGAATTAACTTGAAGAGACATACAACTTATCATTTAATCCATTTTGTACTTCCCAAACTGCAATTTATAAATTGATTTTAAGACTTAGTGGTATGTGTACATGCTCTGGACATACCCAGATCCTCTTCTATCATATAACTGTTCATAAAATTATGTGTAACTTTGGCCTAAACTGTGTTTTGTGTAATTTTTTTATTATGTTTGTGTATAACTTTATATCATCTAAAAATATGCTGTATAGTTATGATAATTGATTTAAATGATGCTTAAGCACCAAAAAGATGCTGATAAATGGTGAAATCATGATTTTTTTTGTCAAACAAATGCTCCATTATTAAGAAATAGGGAATACAATTTAGTTCAGCTAGTCTTCATGTATATGTTTTAGGAATTTTGTTAAGAATGAACTGAGAAGATTTAGAAAATAAGGTTTATTTTTTTATATACTGTGTATATTTATGTAAGTTTATTTTTCAGACTGAGATAGATGGTAATATAAGGTTGTTAAAAGATAAAGACAAAGAAGTGAAGGATACACTATCACGTCTTGATAACCAAAGTCAGATAACCATAGACGACGCTGTGGTTACGACAGCCCCATTGTACAGACAGTGAGTTACAACTGCATAATCATTCAGTAATCTTATGCTAATTAACATATTTCACTTTCTGTACCTTTATGCGCAGTTTTTAGGTGTTTGCGTTAAACTTTGATTGTTTTTATAAGAGAATTGTTTGTCAAAGGATTTATGGTTAGTCCTCTGATTTGATTTTTGAAGTTAAGCTTTTGTTATTTTCAGGTTGTTAAATGCTTTTGCAGAAGAACAGGCGATTGAGGATGCGATATATTATCTTGGAGAAGCTCTGAGAAAAGATGTTATTGATTTAGATGTGTTTTTAAAGGTACTTACCCTTATTCTTTTTTTTTACCTTTTTTTATAATATCGTATATCATATATGGATATATATACATACATTGGAGAGTGATAAGAAGATTCAGTATAAACTGTTATGAAGGAATACATACAATATACTGTACTTATTATTTGAAATTTGTTGGAAATGTGAGCAACTATATACCTTGAAAAATAATGGGCACGAAAGAGTAAAAAGTGCTTCATACTTTATCATATTTGGAATTTATATGTTAGTAAACTTAACCTGTCCTGTGTTTGCACAAGTGCTGCCAGAGGTGATCAAATTTTTTCTGCCTAATGGGAGGTGAATGATTTTCTGCTGTTATTCATTTCTTAAGTTAAAAATATTTGAGATATGTTGCTTGAAATTGACAATATTAGAGTTAATAAGGATCATTGTATTGTATATATTTTGCAATTAAGAAGATTTTATTTAGTACTGTTTTGAACTCCTTATTGTCAACCTCATTCTTTGTTTTGCCAATATTCAGCACAGTATGTCCACAGAGAATTATTTGGAATGCTTAAAGCTCTTTTCTATTCTTATTACTGATATGAATATCTGTTTATTCTCTGATATTAAAGAAGTTCCGTTTAACATACATTCAAATAAGAACATGTTGACTGCTTTTAAATGGAGGTCTATGTAATAATGATAGATAATGAAGTCCATTAAAATGTAGGTCTAAACCTTGAAAGTAATCATATAATTCTTATTTACAGAATGTACGTGAGTTGTCAAGAAAACAATTCATGAAGAGAGCGTTAATACAGAAATGCCGAGAGAAGGCTGGATTACCTCCCCTGGCTTGAAATAATTGAACTTTGAGCTTCACGACAATGCAAATTACCCTATTTCGCTCATGGCTTAATGGTCTTTTCTATACCTATGGTTCAAATACAGTGTGTTGCTTAGTGATCTTTGATTGAAATACATTCAATTTATCAATTTAGTATGCGTAGTACTCTTATGTATCAGTCATTATAGCATAAATCTCTTCAACTTGGTGATATTGAACAAAACAACAAGTATTCATTTTGTTTCATAAATTGATATCCTAAAAGGATTGTTTTATCCAGGATAATTATGTTTTAATTTATACATCATGAAATCAAAACTAAATATTGAAAATCTTTTTTTTTTATTAATTGCCACAATTGGTTGTCATGGGAATAGTTTTTCTATTGGTACTGATATTCACCTTTGAAAATTGAACCTTACACTAACAAAAAGGACAGGTGTATATTGTATGACTCATATGTGTATAATAAAGTTAATATTATTAGTAATTTCACTGGCTCTCGATTCCACTTAAGTTCTACTATTTCAACTGATAAGTTTCCTTAGTCATGCTTTTTATTGAAATGATAATTAATTATTTGAAATAAGAAAAATATCTAGTTACTAAGTGTGTGGATTACTTTCAAAGATTCAATTGATTTAAGCAGAATTGATTTCCTGTATTTAATTTCTATGTATAGTTTGTTCATGTATCATAAAATATGAAAATAATTTGGTGTATGTATATTGTGTTCGATTCTCTATGAAGATATTCATATACCAAGCTAGTGGAGCAGTACAGAATGTTTTACTTTTAATTGAATTTCAAAAATGAATTCAACGGTATTTCTGTTTGAAACAGTATCTTTATTTTTGCAGACAGAATAATCAACTGAGAGTTATCTGTTTCTGGACTTGTTGTTTTGAATTCTGTTGATATTTTAAATTTCCTTAGATTTGCTATTTGTTATGCTTTCTGAACATTGATCAATGTTTATGATATAAAGTTATTACTTAAGATGTTCACTTACAGATTCTGAACACCTAGAAACTTATCTGATTATATCAAAATAAATCACATTGGATAATGGATTTGAATACTATTTTTATTAACTGCTTTGCTTTCTTAGGTGTGCAGTTGTTTAGAAAAGTGGCTATGGAAATAGTCATATAGTGAAATATGTTATTATAAACCCTATGCAGAAAGGCAATGGGCATGTATTATTGGTCTGCTAGCAAGATTCTGTGCATTCAGGTATTGTCAGGAGCTTTTGAATTTAACTTTTGTCCAAATCAGTATTCTGTACACATTTCAATGTATACTCTTGAAACATGAGAGATAAATATCTCAATTTTCCAGACTTTTGTTAATTTTTAATTGTAGCATTTTTAAAATATTTACCTATCTTTTAAGTTAATAATCTCCAAGCCGATGGTGAAAGGGGGTATGCTTATGGCCTCCATCTGTCCATGCCTCCGATATGTTTTTGTCGAGAGCCTAACTCCAAAATGCTTCAAGGAATTTACTTGAAACTTATGATGAAAAAATCTGTGACTTTTCTACGATAAATTTTGTCCATAGCATAACTACAAAACCATTTAAGATATTTGTATTAAACCTAAATGAAAATTAGATGGCAATTAGATGAAATGCAGAGTGCACAAATCATTAATTTCCCTTGTCAATTTTATGAGTTATTGCCCTTTCTTTCATTTCAGTGATAAATTTTGTCAAAATCCTTTGAGGTTCACTTTTGAAACTTATGTACGAAAGTATGTGTTTGAGAAGCTTATGAATATTTCAGAAAATTAACATTTTGAGCAATGGTTTATTTATGCTTCCAGTCCATAATGAGCAAATTGCATAAGACACATATACATGTATTTACACATATTAAAGCCTTTGTGAGTTTTTATTATTATTTTTTAGTCAGGGCTTAAGTCCAGTTAAATAAAATATCACATAATTAGTACAATTAGTATGTAAATGTTTATGTTCGTCATTGTATCGTTGGAACGATGTATTATATTACTTATAGGTCATACGTTATATTGTCACATACCTACTTAAGGTATATAATTATTTTGTTATTGCTTATTGTCCTCTCAAATCATCATTATTCTTTTAAGTGTCAAATAAATATAGAGTAGATGCTTTGAATATTTTTTACTCCTGTAAAAAATTCCAGTGATACGTTTGCCAAACTCTTGGTATCTAAAATTGTCAGCTGTTTTATTCCATAACACAGAAATAGAACCAGGGAAAAATGTTTGATTATATTAGTAGCTCAAGTTTATTAAATTAAATATATGATACAAAACTTGAGTTACTCTGACCCATACATCATGTTATTTAGTATGTTTGATGGACTCCTTTGGTCTTCATGTGGGTACAATAACAATATTAATTATCTGTCTTGATTTGGCCTGCTGTAAATGGAACTTGGCCAGAATGATTTTATGTAAACAGACATCCTGAGATCGAGTTAATCTCAATATATGAACAATGTAATAAGTAATGATATCCAGGTCTTTATAGCCAGGTAGATGCTTCTTGGCCTGCATGCACCAATAACGCCTCTTGCAGAAATTGGCCATGCCCCATCTAGTGCTTGTCTGCTTGAGTGCTTGGTTTATGCTGTGGTCGAGAAGGTTGCTCACACCTTGGTATCAGTTTTATATTACACCACGCTTTTTTTTAGTTTTTTAAAAACTGATAATTTGTATTTTCCTTTAAAGTACAGATACATTTGCACATCTATAAAAGTGATCACCAATAATTCATGATTATTGGAAACTTAACTTGTAAACATTCTGGTGGGTTGACAGGAATTTAGTTCTTGAAATTTTAAAGACATTTACTGTAAAATAACCAAGGCGCTGAACCCCCAATAACAACGTTTTCCAAACATGATAAATAATCCATCTTTGAGTTTAATACAGAATCTTTCTTGACAAAAAAATAAGATCACTTAGACTGACCATGGACAATTTGTGCTCACAGGAAGGTTTTCTTGCGCTAATCTTGTCCATATTTGTTATCAGGAAAAGTTCAATTTTAAAGTTTTTCAGGTACTCAATTGAGCACATGGACAAAATCACGTTTGAAGACTTGATAAATAAACTGTATTATTCTTCCATGAAAAGTAGTCATGTAAATATTTACAGGTTTCAGTTTTACAAAACCAAGTGGCTCTAGTCCAGGGTGCCCTGTAATGCTTCCTGTATTAGTACTTCAGTCAGTGTGTTTGTATTGTGTTTGTTATGAATATATTGCTATAAAAGCTCCCATCTTCACCTAATGTTGGCATTCTTTATGTACTATTTGTGTAGCAATGCATTGTACATATCATAGTTTGTTCTTGATTATTAAAATAATAAAATCAATTCTGTGTTATACTATTCTGAGCAAAATAAGTAACTTCCTCTAAATTTGCTTGAACATAGCCGGATGAAAACAAACGGGGGGATCTTTGTTATATGCCTTTAAAATTTTCCATGGTGTGTTGTTTGGTGGAAAAAATATGGCTAAAGGCATAGATGTACCAAGATGTTTCAAGTTTGGCACTGAGCTGTACAGCAGTCTAAATATATAAAATAAGTTAAACGTTTAGTTCGGATTAAGTCAACCAGAATGTTCAAAGAAATGGAGTACTAGCCAAGAGAGTCCATAATCTAGGAGAGAACAGAAACCAGTACGTCACAGGATGTATAAATAACCAGCTATAATTTAAATACATATCAATTTAATTTCAAAACCGAAGTCTCAACCTAGAACTGATGTTACAAGTCATTATACATGCTTTGATCCCATGTAATTAGTACACATATTTCTGCAGAAAAGAAAAACAAATCACGAAAACCAACATGTCAAGCCAACATGTAAAGTCAATAAAATAGAGTTTATCTAGTTTATTTTCTATTAAGTCCATTTCTGCTATCACAAAATACTATCTTACTCAACATTAAACAGCTGCTGAAGCAGACAGATTCTTCAATGTTTGAATGCAGCTTGTGATCGTTTCCTTCTCTTGTTGAGGTGTAATAGACTTCTGTACGTTGCTTACAATCCAGTTCACCATATGTTCTTGTTCAAAGTGTCTCTGAGCAGACTCAACATCAGCTTGATACTCCTACCATAGACAATACATCATTCAAATACAGGGTTTGTTTTGTGCCGTTTTCACGACCGATATTCGGTCGTGTTCCCAATGGCAAAAAGTATGTTTTTTCCCAATTGCAAGGCAAAAATTCCCAATTCAAATGAGAAAAAAACTTCACCATTTTCACAACATGTTTGGGGTCGAGAGTAACAAGTGCAAATAACATGAGGAAAAAAATCACTGATTACATATTTTTAGACTGGTACACTACTATGGCCGTATTTTTATACAGTGTAACTTTTTCCCATTTTGTCCAAAATTCACGAAAATTCCCAATTTTGGGGGTCGGGTCATGTTCCCAAAATGCAGAGAAAAAAACTGAAATAACTCCTAAATCATGTGTCATATACTAATAGGAAGATAATACAGGATCTATTTTAGTACATCTTATACATGTAAGTTTATTTCACATGGACAGATCATGTAAGAATAAATGCACAATTTACAAAGAGGGGAAGAAAAAACTTGATGTAAACTTAATTTTAGGGGGAAACTGCATGATTTTAAAGATTCTTTTGGGGAAACCTATAAATGGCCCCTGCTATAGAAGGAAAAAACCCAAGACTTAAACATATTTTCAGCAAAAAATTGCATAACATTTAACGACTTTTATATAATGAAACATTGAATAATTAAATATCTCCCATTGAACACACTTACCAATCTATTCTTTACTGCAGTATAAGCATCCTTCAATCGTTGACGGTATTCAGTTTCTAATTGAAGCTCAAGTTGCTCCTAAAATAAAATAAAACAAATCAATTTTCATTTTCTTCAACTCAGTTCTGGATCAGGATCCAATTACAATGACATGATCAATATTTGTAATATACAATTCAAACATCTCTGGCTTGTTTACCTATTTATTCCGATATTCCCAATTGCTTGTTACCTTGACTCGGTTATCTGTGTTTAATTTGTGAATTAAATAGAAAGCCAGAAGAAAGCTGATTTTCTCTTTTTGGGTTAGTTAACACCATTTTGTATCAGAGCAAACCAAACTATTGAAACTTAGTACCAGAACAAAATTAATATGCAAACAATGTAAATAATAATAATGTAATATGTAAATAAATACATACTGAATTATCTCATAAATAAATAAGAATAAAAAATTTAGCCACATAAAACATTCACTGTATGTTAATATGACTGTCTATCACAAGAGTACACATGGTAAATTATGCTGACTTGACATGAAGTAAATTTCAAACATGACTGGCTGTATCAATGACTGCTAACACAGATCAAGTCATTATGATATGCACATTGCTCCAGGAACACGCTAACATACTGTATCAGACATATCATCTAATAACATTATTTACAAACAAGGTATCATAATGTTTAAGATGACTGTGTACCTGTTTAGCCTGGAAAATCATAGGAATAGCATCCTTTCTTGAAATTTCTGTATTGATTTCAGCGATTTCTTTCAAGTAATTTGACTTTGCCTGTCTAAGTGGCTCATAATAAAACTGGTTATCATATTCCTGAAAAGACAAGACAACAGGTTCATATCTGGATCAATGGATTATATTTAAATTCAACAAAACCTCTCATTTTGAATGATTTATTCATGAAATTACTAAATAGATAATGTACACAAAGCCTGCTAAGATTTTTACAAAGGCAAATGTATGGTTCTTTTTTGGCGATTTTTACAAGTTGGATGTATTTGTCAAGACAAATAATAGAGACATTGTTGTCTTTAATTGCTGAATTGAGGTCATATCTATAACAGAAATAAGAACAAATTTTCAAAGAAGCTACAATAATAGCAACACCTAAAAGGGACCGACCATTTTTACTTGAGCAAATCTTATAAAAGTGAATCTAAGGATGCTACAGACCAAGTTTGGTGATGATCCATCCATTGGTTCATGAGAAGATGATTAAAGTATTTTCTATTTTTAGCTCTATTGACCCCTGAAAGGGGCCAACTGGTATGATATGAGCAAATTGCAGGGAGAACTTCAAAAGGCTTCGACACAGCAAATTTGAAGTAAATCCCACTGGTAGTTTCTGAGAAAAAGACCATTGTTGACACCGGACAACAGAAGCCGAAGCATCCACCTACCCATCCAAATAGCTCATCCTGAACCTTCGGTTCTGGTGAGCTAAAAAGTCAATGGCCATAACTGATACACAAAAATCAGATTTAGAAAGTCTTATGGTCACATATGTACTGATAAAACATGGTTAAATAAGGTCAATTTCTGATAATGACAAAGGAGTAACAAATTTCAACAACAACAAATGTCTGAGACTTCTAGGACTTGACATGTCACACCTAACAGTAATACTTAGGCTGAATCACATGTTTGTGTAATTCCTTTAACAATAATGATTAATGAATATCTCTTTGTATTGTTTAGAACATTGAATGATACAAGTACATGAAATTATGTATGCAAGATATCACTATTCAAACAAAGTGCTCTTTTAACCCTAGAAAACATCAACAATTGTAACACATTGATGATTCATGGTGACCACTTACAACATAATTTTAACTAAAACATAAAGCAAACCAAACATACTATAACTTACATCAGCTACTGAATCAAGCTTATTTCTGATGAAATCTCCAGCTTTTGTCTGTGTAGAAATGTAAAACACAAGCCCAATGGTTGTTACGGCCTTAAAAAAATCTGCATTGATAGGAACAGTTTCCTTGCAGATAAGAAACAGAGCAGTTCCCCAAAAAAGTGTGTATGATCCTAGAAAAGAATGGAAAATACCAGATGAAAAGAATGAAAATATAACTATCCAAAATAGGATATTAAACAGTACCAAAATGACAAACAACCTTTTATAAATTATAAAATTTATGTTTTTAATTCTTGTGCTAAGTTCATGCAAAGTTTGTCTCTGTTCTCAATTTCTAATCATCAATATGACTAAGTAGGTAAGCACTTGCTTATGAACTTGATGCATCTTCAATTTTTTGTTTGTTTACACAGTCTTGACAGGCTCCAAGAAATGATCTGAATGAATGGAATTGAGATTACAACAATAAAATTTTACCTGAAACTCCAAGTTTTGGGTACAGAGCTTTAAACCATCGTGTAGGTATAAACCCTAGTTGATATGTTTCAGTTGGATCCACTTTATACACTGGGTGAGGAAAATTCTTAAAGTCACGATCAGGACCAAAGAAAATATCATTTGCATTTTTCCAATTCTGGACTTTCTGCTCTAATGTTTGAGGAATAACATCTGAGCTGGGAACTAAGTCCTCATTTGGTAGCAATTTCCTCTTTTGCTCAGTTTGAGGCAAATTACATAACTGGGCTGGTGTGACAGAAAACACCCTGTATAATGAAATAAGAAATCATAACACTTAATGGTCAAATTGAGTACTACAATTAGGCCTAAAAAAATAGCTTTGTATCCAGTTATCCGACAACAAACCTTTTTTTGTTTAGGCCTCATAGAAATATATGTGAGCATAACTCTTGTCTATAAGTTATAACTCGCATCTTCTGACTGAAAATTGAACTTATAAAGTAATACATGAAATATTTTTATGACTAACTTAAGTGCTTGAATGAGAAACATTTTGAGATTATATTTTCACTAATGAAATGTCCACAGATTTAAACACAAGCATTTAAAAAGTTACAAGAAAAACATGAAGACAAGCTGTTAATGAAGTATTTTAGCATTTCTCACCTCACACATTGCATGGACTTCAGCCCAACTGAAAAGATACAAGCAATTTATGATCAATTAGTTCATAATTTATTATATTTTTACAATTTCAGAACTTAAAATATTTTTTCTTATCACACATAGATATATTTGATAAAAATGAACTGCTGGCCAAACAAATCATCTCATTTTCGTGGAATTCAAAACTCATTTTACACAATAAATGGTAACATGATTTCAAATTAATCATTAATATTATGAGGCCGCGGCCATGGTCCAGTGGTTAGTGCGCTGGACTTGTAACTCGGAGATCTGGGTTCGAATCCTGGTCGCGGTAGGTCATACCCTTCTGTGAAAATTTGACAAAAATGTTGATTTTCTTCCATATGTGGAGAAGTTGCCAGCTCCTTGTGGAAGGGTAAGTTAGTACTGATTAGTATACAGTCCAGGAAAACTGATTAGGTGAACCTGTCTCTGTATATAACTGAAAAATCATTGAAAAAATGGCTTTAAACCCGAGTGAGAATATGTCACATAAAAAACATTAAACCAATCATTATTATGATATTAAAGCACTGCTAATTCTGACATTCCTTAGCTTAGTGACACAGACATCTGCCACTCAGTTGTGGAGTTGGTTCATATTGAATACTTATCAAAATTTAAAATGGTTGAGTTTTATTTTCTTTTTACAACTGAGTTCATTTAACAGACTCTTCACAATCATGAGCAGACATTCATTGAGTCTGTTATACAAATCCTTAACAATTTTCATTTCTGATCACAAAAATGCAATTGTTACAAACTTGGCTCAGAAATATTTTGTTTGGCACACAATCATGGTATAAACATATTTTTCAATAAAAAATATACATATCAGCAATTTGTCACTAATATAAATGACAGTTTGTTTGCATCTATCAATGCCAGTATTAATCACCCAAAGCCAGGTTTTTCCCCAAGATTTTTCACCTGAGGGTCCCCAGGACTCCCATCTCCTACATTTTAGGGGTCCCTAGGGATTTTTGAGGGTCCCACACAGAAAATGCCAAGAGCAAATTCCGAATCAGAAGGGGTTCCAAGGATGTGGTGATCACTCTCAATGCAAGTCCCTCGGCTGAATATCGCATCAGGGACGCGAGAAACCTGCACCAGGGAAATCCCTGCGAAACCATTGAACATATTGCAAATAAAAATGTCAATCCAATTAGTTGTGCAAACATCTCCATGGATTTCTTTTAAGTGGAATAAAATTTACATCATGTCCAGGTCCATGCTGTATTTCCACTTTGATTTCAATACCATAGTAAAATCATTTATCATTCATTAGGACACAAAAACCTTTGCATTGAATTTTTGATTACAATGCAGTTTGTGAAACTACAAGTTATAATTGACATCATTCTTCTTATGACATTGAATAGCACATGCTTCTTAGTATTGCCAGTCAACAAGACTGATCCAAATGCAACATGAGAATAATGTACAAAATATCATTCGGAAAAACACATAATACGCCCCAGACAAATGTTGAAATGATCAAACATTGAAACTAATCGTTTGCAGTGACCTCCAATTAGGACATTCATGCGATATTTAAAAACGTAATAACTGAATTATTATCTTTGTTGGCATGAAAACTTATGCTTGACTAGAAAACTGACGGTAAATTATGCGTTTAAGACGATAACAAGACCAATGGCATTGTATACGAAATCAAAACGATCAAAAAACGAATTGGTTCATTAAGTGAGCGTTGTAACTTTACATAATTGAATGTCATCAACAAGCAAAATAAAAACTAGCAGATACATCCACAGGGATGATGTAGTGGAATTCTACAATGAATGAATCTAACCTTTTCTGAATGCCAACGTTGAGAGCATTTTTGTTGCTTTTCAACTGCCGGCAAGGTCACACACCGGATATGCGGAGTTCAATTTGCTGAACGAAGCTAATGCAACGAAACGGTCTATTAATACGAAACGAACGGAAGGAGATAAAATATATGACTTGCGAGTAAATTCCCGTGGAGATTAAGCCACGTGTCGTTCAGTAAACGTGACGGTTAATTGAGAATTGCTCTTTAAATAATATAATAAGAATGAGTACTAAAATACTATTGTGAGTTCCGAATATACAAGTAATACTGTACAGCACAGTAGTTTAGAACATTAAATGACTATATATGAAATCTTCAGATATTTCTTCAAAATTATATCATGAAATGAATGTTTTTAGTATATATGATGTTTAATTCAAATTTTAAAGTATGTCAAGTTTCTGTCAACCCGCTAAACTCAATTGGTAGAGCATCAGGCCAGGTCTACCAGCATCTGGACACGGCGTACGTTTTCTTTTAGCGATTTGATTGAACACGTATACATATTATGTCTAATTCAAGTCATTTGTCCTACAACACTGACCGTTCATGTCTACTGGAATAGTTGATAGATACATGTGGAAAACAAAGACAAGTACTGGTACAGAGTCAAGTAAAACTGGTTAGGTTAACTGTCTAACAGACTTTACTTAATGATTAAATAGTATTCAAAACGAGTCTAAACTTGGGAAATTTGTACTTATCTAATCTATAAGGTTACAAGTTTCTGACTGCTGGATCCGCGATATCTTATTAGGGTACACATTCTGGAATAATTAGATTCTACAATATAGTGAACAAATTTTGTAATAATTCTAAAAATGTTAACGGAAGGCGAATACAAATTGTTATCCATGACTGGGTATATGAACGATTGCTGATGTCTAGAACAATTTCAACTATTAATGTGATGAAATCATAATTTGCTGTTGAAAGAGGATGTGGAAATTATTCAATGCTTTGGTCGAACGATACTTGATTTAGTCCATACAGGTCACTGAACCCCAAATTAACACATGTAAATTATACAGTACTGCTGTATACGGGTTTTTAAAATGTCATCAATCATTGGAACAGCCAACTGTTATCGCAGAATAAAGAATAATTGATGTTCTGTATATTTATATTGACAATAATTGCAGATTGTGCTAGAATTTTGAGCAATATCATTTCAATTGCATTCTGTAACACATTAGGGCTGTTGGCGGGGGCAAATGATAAGCTAATGTAAACTGCAAAGTAGACTATTTTAGGGAAAAATTTGACTTATTTCATGTATCTATACACGTTACTGCTTTTAATTAATACATGCAAAATGTATTACATTTTTACAAATTGACACGTACAAGGTATTTCTTCAATGTACATATTACGCCCAATTTTGTTTCATTCATTCAATATATGATTTATTTTAGTATAATTACAATAAACAATATAATTCAACATATTTATAGGAGAAATAAGAATCTAAAAAAAATCTTACATCTTACAATATAATATCATTTATTTGAAATTATAAGCACAATGACAGACAATTGACACTGTACTATGTATTTCTTGGAAATGCAGTTTCAACTACTTTTCTTTTTAAAATATATTAATCGACTACATGAATGAACAAGTCATTCTCCACAAACCTTATTATAACTATATTTAAATTATGATACACCATGCACACGCAAAAACAATACGCCAAACATTGACCTGAATTGCTGCTTGTTCGTAAGGGTATGATAATGTTAATGGCCAAAATAGAAATAATTATGGAAATTCGACATTCTGGGCATATGATCTGACCATTTTTGTGGTCATATGAGTCCATAAAACGATTACACAAGACAGATTGATTCCGTATCTAAAAGCGCTGCAATGCGAGATATACCAGCCATAGTTGAAGAAGATATCCTAACATGTGTAATTACGGCATTCTTATCAAGCTACTTATTTGACAAATAATAAAACATCGTCTTACTTTGATTATCGTATAACTAAACATTATGCTCATTGTGCAAAGTTCTACGCGCACTGTGAAATCTTATTGTATAACTATGTACATAGTGCAAAAATATATCCAGTTACTATGTTTATTGTGTAACTATGTAAATATGCAACTTTGCTCTTTGCGTAAATACGTACATTGTGTAACTACGTACATTGTGTAACTACGCACATTGTATAACTATGTACATTGTTTAGCTTTCTCATTGAACATATACGTACATTGTATATATGTATATACATTTTAGGACTTCCAACAAATTAAAGCTGGTTTGATATCAGTCGACCACTTTATGTCTGATGTCTATAATGACTCTTTACCATATGTGAACCCAACTTACATGCTTATTCAATTTCGTAGTGGCTGCATAGGTAGTAGACACTTGAAGTAGTCACATGGCTTCTTCAGACAACATCCACTATTGCTAATCGATGTGGATAATGTTAATTTGATAGTTTTTCGTTATCCGTATTATGAATGTCAGCAGACGTTTCTTTGGTCAAGTGATTGTTCCCCTACGATGGCTGTGTCTTGATTTTAATGTAAGTTACATATAAGCAGCAATCATGGCATACTGAGGAAGTTAACATATCTATAGATTTTCTTTTTTCTTTAATCATTTCTAATGCTGTGTTTTCTTGTTACTACCAGCAACCCTCCCTACCCATCTCATATATCGACATTATACTTTTATTACGCAGATAATGTTCCCATCAAAACCAGCTTATACCAGCTTGCAAAGTAACTACTCTCCAAGGAAATAGTTCATTCAACATAACCATGTTTTCATAGCCATTAGTTACACGTTAATTGTTTTGATAAAACAAGTGATTGTTATCCACCTGCAATTGACTCAGTGTCGAGAATATTTGCAATATTGATTGAATTAGCTAATGTTCGCTTAACGTATCAATTGACGCAATTTTGTAATGGTGAATTTACAACTGGTAGGATCGTGTTTGTTTCGAGTCTCTTTAACAGGTACATTCATGTTTATGTGAATGACCATGATGAAGCATACTAATACAAATGTATACGTATAAATACACTGTATATATTTTTTAAGTAGTTGTTTCTGTTCCTGTTTGGTCAATTATCTATTTATTACCTCTGGCTATTACTCTTAAAGTCTTAAGGAAAGTGGTTCATGGTAAACATCTAGTTCGCATAATGTTTACAGACGGATGTGTCTGTTAAAAAAATGAAAAAGACTAGATTTTAGAGAGGAAAATTGAGTGTCGGTATTTGAGAGCTGGTACTGGGGAGCTGACATAACGGAGCTGGCATTTGCTGGATGATATAAGTTTGCGTTGGAACTGGAAAACAACCCTCGGAGTTATACACTTGAGAAAGTCTCCGAGCTCAAATCTCAATTCCATTGTCAAAGTATTATGGTTGAAAAGATAGAGCTGATTAATGTTTAAATACATATTCAGATCAATCATGCTGTCAGAATGATGTGTCGATAATATCATTATATGATGTCTGATCATAATTAACTTTGAAACGTTATAAGACAAGATATGAGATTTGAGCTAGGAGACCAAACTCAAGTTTTATAACCTCGGACCCAGTTCTTTGTGAACTGATATTGTGTGCGCTTATATTTGAGGGGTCATATTTGAGTACTCATATTTAAGAGCTGGTTTATGAGGGCTGATGTTTGAGAACTGTTTTTTTTTGTGCTGATATTTGAGCGCTGGTATTTTAGAAGTGATGTTTGAGAGCTGGGACTTGAGATTTGATATTTGGGATTGTATATCTGAGAAACAATAATTGAGTGCCAATATTTGAAAGCTGATACATGTATTAATTTTAAGAGCATATATAAGAGGGCTGATTTTTAGGAGCTGGTATTTGAGAGCTGTCTTCAAATGTCAAATAATGATAGAATTTGAGACTTGAAGAAATATTGCACTTTCAATCCTGCACCATTACTTGATTAATGATTAATTAAACTGTCGACCATGTATTCTTCTCAAATTTTATCACGGGAGGAATCATATAATTTCCACATGTAACATATACATGTATGTATGTATAATATATTTTTACAACATGCAATTAGAGTTTATTCGCTCTTCGTATAAACAATAGTTTCTTTAAATCAAATATTACACGATTTCAACAAGTTCTTTATTTGATTGAATGTATACTTACACCGGAATACGTATATTAAGATAAGGATGCACCATTTATACGTATGGGACATGTCATGTACACATATAGTGACGTGTCATGTACACAGATAGTGACGTGTCATGTACACATATAGTGACGTGTCATGTACACATATTGTGACGTGTCATTTGCACATATAGTGACGTGTCATGTACACATATAGTGACGTGTCATTTACAAACATATAGCGACATAAACGTGTAATTGGTTCTGTCAATCGAACACAAGCTACACATTTGGACGCAGCATATGTCTAATATGTACATAATATATGTACATATATACGTGTCTTTTACACATATAGTGACGTGCCATGTACACATATAGTGACATGTCATTTACACATATAGGGACATGTCATGTTCACATATAGTGACGTGTCATGTACAGAGATAGTGACGAGTCATGTACACATATAGTGACGTATCATTTACAAAAATGTAGCGACATAAACGTGTAATTGGTTCTGTCAATCGAACACAAGCTACACATTTGGACGCAGCATATGTCTATCTTCTAAGATTTTAATGAAGATAATTCGGGTCATGTTGTCAGTGATCTATTGAGGAATAGAATGATAGACAAACACAACACACTCTCTAACATACAAGGGCTGAACTCTGCGTTTCTTCATCAAATTGTTTTCTAATATGCTTTATGGATTCTGCATTAACTGCTTTTTCCCGGGAATATCCTCCGAGTACCAGACAAACTTTACGCAGCAATTCGATAAAATATGAAGGAAAAAAAAACTGTCAATGATTTCTGTATTATAATTTTCACCGATTGGAATCAATTTAAGCTTAGCTCATAGACTTTAGATATTTATATATACGTATGAGTAACTACGTTGATCTGTCATTAACTTGACGGCGTAAACTTGGCGTTATTGGTTTCCGATTATCGAATGCTGGTATTATTTGGTGGAGGAAAGACTTAAATGAACTAGAGAGGAATTAAAAATCAACAATACGTGGTCGTGGGGTTGTGAAATAGTGCATTGATATGATCAAATTTGTTATGGATACTTTATAGGAAGTGTCTTAAATCAAAGGTAATTTTAAAAGTTATTTTTTGAAGATTTAGAATAAAACATATGGGACATATTGTAACATCCGGGTATCAACATAAACGATATTTCTGAAAATTCTGAACTTAGACTAGGTATGAGTTACTAGTAAACCAAATTAATTATTGTTATAAAAGTATTGTTTTGTTCTTTGTGTCCACTCGTCTACATTTTCTTGATATTACTATAAATAAATAATTGAGATTAAAATTTGTTATTGTAGATTTACCACGTATCTTCACTTATTGCGTTAATGCGAAAAAGTACTTTATTTCATCCAAAAGTTCTGTTAGAATATCAAATAGAAAATATGATGATATGTTTTATATGAGATTTCATGCAGATTTACGCTCCCGGATTTACTAATCATGCCATGAATGTTCTATAGTGGTCAGGGAAACTTATTTCTCGATTATTCTCTTATATAGATACAAATTGATAAATCATGGTCACTACATATTTTAGACAGATTTAACACGAAAATAGATGATGATTTTCTTAATGGATTTCATCCGAATAATATTTATATAAATAATGATGTAACTCACGTAAATTTTGTATGTTTTAATTTTTTCACCAACAAAAACGAAAACAACAAAACAACAACAAACCAACAGTAGATGTAACCTTTACTCACTAGTTAGTATTACTGATAATCATGCTGTCGATATAAACTGTATATCTTATATCCGTCTGTCATTTATTCATACACGTATTTATTACAGTATTCAGGCACTGGGTAACCAATATTATCCAAAACAATTACACTATGTCCCTTAGTAACCAATTCAGATAAATCACTAGATAGCCATTCTAAGTATAAAAATAAATATATATGTACATGTAGCAATCTAGTTCCTAAGTTACCTATTTAATTCTTAGGTTGCCTACCTAGCATCTATGCAACCAATCTAATAAACAGGTAACCAATCTATGTAACCAATCTGGTATCTATGTAACCAATCTAGTATCTAGGTAACCAATTTAGTATCTAGGTAACCAATCTAGTATCTAGGTAACCAATTTAGTATCTATGTAGTCAATCTAATATAAAGGTATCCAATATTGTATCTAGGTAACCAATCTATGTAACCAATCTAGTATCTATGAAACCAATCTTGTATCTAGGTAACCAATCTAGTATCTAGGTAACCAATTTAGTATCTATGTAACCAATCTAGTGTCTAGGTAACCAATCTAGTATCTAGGTAACCAATCTAGTATCTAGGTAACCAATTTGGTATCTATGTAACCAATCTAGTGTCTAGGTAACCAATCTTGTATCTTGGTAACCAATCTTGTATCTAGGTAACCAATTTAGTATCTATGTAACCAATCTAGTGTCTAGGTAACCAATCTTGTATCTTGGTAACCAATCTAGTATCTATTTGACCAATCTTGTATCTTGGTAACCAAACTAATATCTAGGTGACCAATCTTGTATCTTGGTAACCAAACTAATTTCTAGGTGACCAATCTTGTATCTAGGAAACCAATCTAAGTTTGGCGGCAATCTTTAAATTCTATGATCCGCAGATTTTCTTGTTTCATCACGAGGTTACTAGTATTTTACACGAGTGAGTCTGGTATTAAAAGACAATTTTACATCTGACTATCCTGCTCTTCATTGTAACTTCATTTATTTACCATGTGTTTTTGAAAATCTTGAATGATAATTTATCTTGAAGCATATTGACTACCGTTAATGCCTGTTGACTAGTTTTGTTGATTGTATCCTATGTTTATATTGTGTAGAAACAAACTTGTCTATTTATTGAAATACAATGTAAAGGTATACATATATATATTAGTTGTAGTTTATTCTCGTCAACTCTATAAATACATTAATAAAAATAATGACGCTTGAACACATTGATAAAAATAATGGCGCATAAATCGAATAAAGCTTTTGATTTATCTAAGTCATTTCAAAACTACAAAAGTTTTGTTTTACAAAACTCATACAGGATTTCACTGTTATCCGGTATATCGTCTATGTCTTACATATTCAATACATTAGTTGTATTTCAATCAATCGGTAATAAGGCGAGTTACTGATCAGCCACAATGAAATAACTTAGCTGCGTGCTCCGGAAAGCATTCCCGTTTGTTTGCCGATAGGCTGGGGTTAGTGCTGTCATCGATATTCAAAGCTGAAAGAATTAAAAGGATACCGTGTTTGTCTGACATTGTCTCATTGATTCTTAAAGTGTCTGTTCTGTTATAACTCGTCTGGTATCGGTCGTGCTTAATGCACTGTTTTAACAAACACATTGGAAATCTAGTATTTATAAATGTCATATCCGGACTTGAAGCATTAGAGGACGCACTGAAGTAAACTGTTCTCCGAACAGAGCTATTATATTATCTGAGGACGGTGTCCTCTTGTGATTAACCATTCGGTGTGTTTAAAGGTCAATAGCTATAAGTACATGTACCTGTTCATATTCTACAACCGACCTAGACCACTCTTTCCTGAATGAAAGGCCGCGGTCGTGGTCTTGTCGTTAATACGCTGGACTTGCAACCCGGAGATCCGGGTTCGAATCCCGGTCGCGACAGGTCATACCTTTCTATGAAAATTTGACAAAATGTTGATTCCCCCCCCATATGTGGAGAAGTTGATGGCTCCTTGTGGAAGGATAGTTTGTACTGGTTAGTATGCAGTCCATGAAAACTGGTTAGGTGAACCGGTCGCTGTATTTGACTGAAAAATTGTTGAAAAACTGCGTTAAACCCCAGTGACAATATGTCACATAAAAACAAACAAATCCTTCCTGAATTTCGAAAAAAATAGGAGCGTTAGATAAAGCTTTTTGGCTGTGTAAAAATATAGTATATATTCAAATTATTTGATTGTAATGGCAATGCAAGATATGAACGAATAATGATATATCTCTGAAATGTTCAGATACAGACTAAATTAAGATCTGTAGCTGGTGTTTTTCTCTATCAATTGATAATTATGATATCATTTGAAAACGCATACGAATCTTGGTCAATAAATTTTGCTCAAGGTGAATGTCTGAAGGTAAATTGATTTTCTTTTATTGACAAGATGGCGTTATCGCCAGAACAGCAGTGATCTACTACAATCTGATTACAGCATGTCGTTGTAATAGAAATATTTAGAAGATGCGTTTGTAAGTCGGTAAATGCGTGTTAATATTGCATATTTTACGACCATTTAGCCGTCTATTCACAGCTACAAATTATGCGTCCGTAAATAAATATTCTAGACAGCTGCGGTGTCGCCAGTGTCATCAGAACTGTGATGATGTGTTATAATTACCATTATATTACTTGCATCAAACACCTATCTCCTTAACGCGAAGCCCAAGTCACGTGACACAAATATTTCTCTCTAATATTGTACCGAAAAATGACAGCATATCGTCTCTAGGTTTAACAATACGAGTAAGTTGATAACATGAAGCGTTAAACAACAAAACACATGAGCCAAACTGCTTATGTCTTTTAAAAGCTGGTGTATATCCAATGTTTTAAAAATTTCAGAGTTCACTTTATACATGTGTTTCTATTGTCAAAAAATGACCAAAAAGGTCAAAAAGCAAGAAATGCCGTAAAGTGGCGAGTAATGGTAAATAAGACAACAGTGAAAACAAAGAGAAGTTAGGAGGCATATTACTACCGAACTCATTTTTTTGCCTTCATCTAAACTTATTGACCAATGTATTCATCAAATGTGGGGAAAAACATAGAAAATAAATTCAATGACGAATGTTCGACGCATTCTATGAGCGCTGAACTTATTACAATGTATATCGTATGGTGTGACCGTCGTGTCGTGACTTCATAATGCCCCTGAAGACTGTTAATCATTTGTATATTATTTCGTTCCATTCTACTCGATTAAGCATCGTTAGCTATTTTACGCCAAAATAATCATTCAAATATCCCCGACTGATGTAAGAATTATAATTGTCGCGCGTTACAAAAGAGCACGATATACCATTATTCAATAAATCCTAATGGACATTTGTGAAAAGTTATTCTTCGTTGTTTGTACTGTAACATCGAAAAAAGTCATGGGGGCATACATGGCCTGTAAATGACTCTATTGATAATCAGTCAGCAATATTGTCAACTTTTTATTAACTTCGTCTTCATGGAATTGTTTGTTCGTAAAAAATATTCATTAAACAGAGCCATTAAAAATTAGTGTGCGTTATTCATTAATCATGTCTGATTTATTCATTTAACCAGTCTGAGTCTTTAGAACATTAGTCTAAATTATTCACTATACTCGAGTTATTCACTGAACAAGTATGATTTATTCATTTTACTAGTCAGTCATTCGAAATTAGCCTGAGTTATTCATTATACTAATCAGTCATTTAAAGTTAGCCTGAGTTATTCATTATACTAATCAAAGTAATTATAAAACTTAGTCTGAGTTATTCATTATACTAGTCAGTCATTTAAAATCATCCTCAGTTATTCATTATACTAGTCAGTCATTTAAAATTAGCCTGAGTTATTCATTATACTAATCAGTCATTTAAAATTAGCCTGAGTTATTCATTATACTAATCTAATCAGTCATTTAAAATTAGCCTGAGTTATTCATTATACTAATCAAAGTAATTATAAAACTTAGTCTGAGTTAATTATTAAACTGGTCTAATTTATCCGTTAAACTAGTCTAAATAATTAAAAATACTAGTCTTAGTTATTCATTATACCAGCGTTTGTCATTCATACAACTAATCTGAGTTTAAGTGAGTTATTCCTTAAACTAATTCGAGTCAATCATTAGATAAGTCTTAGTTATTCATTAAACGGCTCTGAATTATTCTTTTTTCACTGTAGTTTAATGTCGCACCAACACCCCTGGTGATTTTGTGACTTTCCAGTTTTAACAGTGTAGGAAGACTCCAGGCTTACCCCTGGGTAGAACCACCGACCTTCCGTACAATAGCTGGACAGCTTCCTAACTTGTGAAATTTGGTCCCGGTGTGATTTGAGCTCACGGCGGTGAGGGATAGTCATTAGGCTGCTAGGCAGAGACTTTAACTAGTCGACAGTTATTCTTTAAAACTAGTCTGAGTAATTCATTAAACGCCCACATAACCACAATGTTAGTGGATACTCACGCCCACATAACCACAATGTTAGTGGATACTCACGCCCACATAACCTCAATGTTAGCAGATACTCACGCCCAGATAAGTATAATGTGAGTTGAATATTTACGACCACACAACCATGTAAATTAAGTGAATACTCACGACCATAGAATCATAACGTAAGCCTTGTACGTAGATCACCCAATTAACACACATACAAATCACAAATATGTACAGCAATTCATGATGTACCAAAGTATTTGGCCGCGACCGTGGTCCAGTGGTAAGTGTGTTGGACTTACAACCCGGAGGTCCGGGTTCAAATCCTAGTCGCTGCAAGTCACACCTCATTATGAAAATTTAAAAAAAAATGTCAATTTTCATCCTTATCAGGAGAAGTTGCCGTCTCCTTGTGGAAGAGTAAGTTAGTACTTGTTAGTATACAATTCAGGAAATCTGATTAGGTGAACCGGTCGCCGTATGTAACTGAAAATTTGTTGAAAAACGGCGTTAAACCCCAGTGACAATGTCACATAAAAACAAACAAACCAAAGTATTATTGATCGCTAATTAATTTTAGTTATTCTAATTTCAGGAAAATGGTTCAAGATCCTTCGTAAATCATAAACCGTATTTGTGGATTCCAGCAGCTACAGATAATATATTGTGATATTTTGAAAATATACTCATTGTGGGTGCAATGTTACGCGTAAAAGACATTGTGAACGTAATGGTGCGGCTTCCGTTATGTTGTTTACTCACGTCAACGCTGACGATGATATTCATAACGTGTATATCACTGGAAGTTGTGTTGGCGGGTAAGATTAACAAATACTTACAAATCCATTTATACGTGTAGTTCAATAAAACGAGTCCAAACATATACCGAACCAAGAATTAATTGCGGCAGATTTTTTGTTATTTATTAAAAAGACTGTACCAATGTGTGTTTGAGAGAAAAAATGCACGATGTATTCTGTGCAGTCAAGCTGTAATAACAATTTTAATTGGACACTGTCAATCTGAGTAATATCGTAATATTATATGTAATATTATATGTTATATTATTTGTAATATTATATGTTATATTGTATGTAGCATTATATGTTATATTGTATGTAATATTATATGTTATATATTATAACAGACAGAGAGCCCGAATTACAATTTATTCAACACTTGTCCCGAATAGTAAATGTTTTGTATCGTCCAGTGTGAGTGGTTATTTTTGTCTTTATTGTCTATTGTCATATTCATACATCAATATATTCTTTCATTTCTTACGTACACAGCAATCAGCACCACGGTATACGATAGTTTAATAAAATATTTATTATTTTCACGAACACTGACTCAGTGGAAGTACTGTGTGAACATCAATACTGTACGATGTTTTGAAAACTTTATGAGATGTTGACACGGTAAACTAGTAGACAGATCATAGAAAAGCCATATTGAAATACTACTGTGGTTTCACTTATTTTCGTTGCGGATTCGAATTCTTGGACTTCGTGGGTTGGTTTGTCCACGGAATCAAAATTTCATAAACGTAATTGTCCAATTTGACACGCATATTATATTCAAGTATAATGTTATTGACGTATATCTGTCGCATCAAGTATAACTTTTGACGAGTGAGTCAATTCCGGTATTTTACATCTCAACAAAGTTGTTTTAATGAAGAAAGTGATCGAAAACGATAACGCAAAATTATTTTTTTCAAAAATTCAAAACCCACTAAATTACATCCCTACGAAGCAGACATTTTTGTAAATATCGCTAAAACTGAAGTTAGCGAAAATCAACCAAGCCACAATATTAACAAAAACACTTTAAAAGAAATGTCTATTTGTATAAGTTAAACAATTGGTTAACTGTATGATTATGACTAATGAGACTCTAATATTCTCGGCTACATGACACTGATGTGCGCGTAATTGTTCTGAGGTTTGTACAAATTTCATATAGAAATGTTAATGTCTAATGTCTAATGCAGTCGACGTCAATGTTAGTGCTATAGTAAGCAGAATCTCGCTTCAATGATTGTTAACAAGACTATTAAACTGACATTACTTGTTTTGTAGTCAAATATCAAGAATGATAAATTACGGCGTGATAAACCGACAATAGGTATTGTCTCTCACTAAAATGCTACTGATCGAATACTTCATTCTGAACAATTCATTCTTCTATCATTTTTTTCGGCATAATATTACGATACTAGGAAAAATAATCATAAAATTGTAATTGTGCAAACTTCAAGAATTTATTATCTCCTTTTGCTGGGGCCATGTTTAAACGTCGCACCAGAAACCAGGGTCATTTTACCACCCTTTTTCAGCTTAGAACCACTGACTTTCCGTAAGATAGCTGGACAGCTTCCTCACATGTGAATTTTATCTACTTCGAACTCGCTGGTGATTACTAGTCAGAAACAATAGAACTAATTATCTACCGTTCGTTTTGATAATTCGAGATGTAAATGCAGTCAGAATATCTATGTAGTACATGCCGTAACCTTTCAATGCATTAAAGTTTGTGTATTAATCGATTTACCAACCTTTGAAGTTATATCAGCAGAAAATTTTCAATAATTAATAATCACATACAAGAAACATATTTTTCCGAGAGTAATTTCAGCTGGCGTTGCTATGTATTGACGGTTTGTGTCATTAAGTCATAACTGGTAGACTGTAACAGGAGAAAACATTAAAACTACGAATAGTTCACTTGTACTACCAAGTTGTTATCCACAGAAATCAGAATACCTTTTTCCCTTATACTTCATTCCAAAATAACTTATTGTTTCATACTGTCATGATGTTTTGTATCGTAGACAAAGTGCCGCCGTAAACAAGCTATCAACGAAGTCTTGAACTTTATTTTACTGTCGAAAGTTGAGAGAATTTGTAAATATACTACAAGACATGGTGCAATGATGTGCAGTTTCTTAAAGTACGTTATAGGATGTTCTGTTTACCGTTAGGTGTAATAAGTGATGTGCTCTCTCATTAAGCACAGTAGATTGGGTAATTCTTTTATACTGGGTTAATTCAGCCAGACGTTAAAAGACAGCTTTATTCGCTTGATTAGTGTAAGTATTAAAACGATTAAGATTTTCAGAATGTAAAAAGTCATGATTCTCAGTCCAGTGGTTATTGCACAGGACTTGAAACTCGGAGATCCGGGTTCGAATCCCAGTCGCGGCAGGTCATACCCTTCCATGAAAATTTGACAAAAATGTCGATTTTCCTCCATATGTGGAGATGTTGCCGACTTCTTGTGGGAGGGTAAGTTAGTACTGGTTAGTATACCGTCCAGGAAAAGTGGTTAGGTGAACCGGTCGCCGTATATAACTGAAAAATTGTTGAAAAACGGCGTTAAACCCCTAAATATGAAAACAAAAAACAAAACATGATTCTCAGAGGAATTCCAGTTCTAGTTTATCATTTTAGTCGTATAAGTACGACAAACATTGGTAATATTAAAATGTTATCGAAGTGTTACTTTACTTAACAGGTATTTCGTTCAGAAACAGTGGATTAATTACCAACATTTATCCGTCAGTTCATTACTGTATTCGCAGCAACGCGGCCCTAGAAAACCAGGGAACAGCATCAATGCACCCGTCATGTTACTTGCAACATCCTTTGCTAATTAAAAAAAGGGAATATTTCTCGTAATAATCCGAATATCATCATAGTCTAAGTTGCACTATGGGACACCAGTCCGTAATATGTAACACCTCAGTTACACAGAGCCATCGGGGATTGATGGGTAGTTTTTTTAGCCAGAGTATGGAGTGAACCGATGACGACGTATTTAAACCGATATCACCTATTGGTCACCTGTTTTCCACCTATCAATTGCTATTGGGGAAAGATAAGTTTTATCGGTGAAAAATTACCGATTGTGATTTTTAAACATGATTAAAATTCTCGATCGGTGAAAATATTTTACAAATAACCGATTGACAACCTGTCTACACCTGATATCACCGATGAGTTACTAATAAGCAACCGATCAACTAATTCTTATCACCGATATGAAAAAGATCAGAATTAAAATATGGGATTTCGTCGGGTTTGATCGGTGGTTATCCCATGAAATGTTTGTTTAACCGATTGAACACTTGTCCATCACCGATGTCCGTTTACACAGAAAACCAGAACTAAAATCACGCATGACAACCGATCGAAACAGCGAGCAATTTAAGATAAAATGACCGATTGGGGACCGACCGTCTGTGTAACTGGGGTGTAACATCGCTTTTCAGCAAGTATTAATAAGATTTACAGCGTATATTATTACTTGTGGAAAAAAGAACAAAACATCGTATTATGTACCTATGTACCACTTCCTTTACTCAGAACTACAGAAATAGATTAGTATAATTAGTCCAGTATTTGAATATTTAGTATCATTATAGAAAGACTGAGATGCAAAAAAGGAATGAGTTCGGACTTCAGACAAGAATTTTCATATGTACGATTAAATGTAAGGTAAACAACTGATATTCACGACAAGCCACACAGGCAACATAGACCAACCATCACTGCAAAATCTCGGCAAACAAAAACACCAACATGGCTCAAAACCACGCTTTCCAAAATCCCAACACAACTCACAACACTTTCTTTAATTTGATTCATATTTATATAACCCGTTTTCAAAATTGAAGGTCTGAATATATCACAAAATTAATGGTTATATGATGTCACAAATAGTTCATCAATTATTCTATATCATGGTCAAAATCGCTTACTCATTTTGATTTTAATAGCCAATTATTTGAAAATCACTACTCTCAATAAAATCAACTGTTCTCAGCATCGAGAGTAACATTAAACCAACCAACGGGAAATCTTCTCTGTATAATTGATGATAGACAATGATTGTGCTATCGAATGAATCTTTTCACTAGAGACATAATTGAAGTTATGAATATACCTATAAATGTTCTGTACGTATTTAAACAGGCTCCACAAATTAATTATTTATACAATTACATACGAGTAGATGTCAATGTGTGTTGCCACAACAAACAAGTAAAATATGATGATGTAGAAACTGAAAACAAACAAATCCTAAAAGTTATCGTAACTAAATCATGTTATGTATAATTACATAACGATTCTATCAGCCAACACCATTATTAACAATTACGCACCTGTCATTGAACCAACCAGTATCAGTTCTGTTCACGTCTTCAAAGCAATCGGTCAGCACTTTTATGTGTGCTATCTACGTAACAATTGTCATTTCTATACAAATTATCTAACCAATCAACGTGTTACACTTCTATACATGTCATCTTACCGATCAATGTTACACTTCTATACACGTCATCTGACCAATTAATGTCATACTTCTATACACGTCATCTGACCAATCAATGTCACACTTCTATACATGTCATCTGACCAATCAATGTCACACTTCTATACACGTCATCTTACCAACCAGTAGCACACTTCTATACAAGTCTTCTTTTGTTCTCGTCATTTTATACTAGTATATTGATGGTTTGCTCTCCTGTGCTTCTGCTTGTTAAACAAAAACCTAATACGGAAGCCGTGATGTTTCATACCTAGAAAAGAAATATATCTTGGTGTTTCAGTCATGATCGAAAGGACCTTGGCATTATACACGTACATAAGTAAATTGAGCTCATTCAGAACTGATGTAAATAATCGATACGTTGCAATCGTAATTGAACACGTGAATTTGAATGCTTTCGTACGTCTTCTGAAAATATGTATTAAGGCATGAAACGAATGTCATGCGCAAATGAAATCTCAGTGAATAAAGTCTTTAATTACGCCCCAGCTGATCTGAATACTTAATTACTCAGAATTTCAAATTAGTTTTACGACAATGTAACCCTCAAGGGTACGTAAGTACATTGTGTGGAGTCTAACTATACATGACTATACATACTTGATATTAAATATTTACAAAGAGTGTTACAAATATTCATTAACAATTTTATTGGCGTGATTCGTTCTATTGTGGTTGGCACTGGTTTCAAGACGTTAAATATCAATTTATTACGCTTCAATTAATGAAGACTTCAGTTGATTAGCTAAATCCAGACCGTCCACTTTAACCCTAGAATTCATGGTGTATTATCTATGAAATACAAGTAAAAATATTTTCAACATTTGCCTCTTTTAAATGACACAATTCTAAACACGACCTGATCATTCAAAACTTATATATAAGGATGCCATAATGTCCACAATACAAAAAAACTCATTTAGTGACCACTTAAATATTAAGACTGTCTTATCATAACGACCATTTTGCGGACCGGTTTCAATAGTTTTTCTATAGTTAAACTTGATAATAAAACCAACACAGTATTAACATCGTTTTTTTTTGTTCCAGTTTGTGGAAAAAACTACTAATAATCAATTTGATTCACTGGACGCATTTCACACTTACACTTGTATTAGGCTTTGACAGCGTCATAGTGTAACCTTGTCATTGGTCGGGTTAAGACAATTTTTCCATAGGGGTTGTACATCACACAAACAACAAACATTTCGCGACTTTTCCCGCTTTTATGATGGAGGAAGATTCCGGGCGAGCTCCTGACCTTCCGTAAGCTAGCAGGACCAACAGCATGACAATATCCATCCATCCATCCATCCATCCATCCATCCATCCATCCATCCATCTATCTATCTATCTATCTATCTATCTATCTATCTATCTATCTATCTATCTATCTATCTATCTCATCTAGAAACCTATAAATATGTTTTGTTCAATTATAATTTATATGTGATGTATAATTATACATGTATTGAATCTGTATATCATTGACATGTTAATTGTTAGGCTTAATGACGTATGTTTGAAATAAATTACTATATTCATATATTTATTGAGAGCACTAAGGACACAATAAATCTGTAAATACGCTTCAAAATATATACTGAGAGAAAAAAGTTTAGCAAGTTTTTTTTCGCATTTGGTTTTATGATTTCGTACCTACCCTTTCCCCAGGAGTCAATCCTTTCTGAACTTGCTAAACTTTTTTCCATCAGTATAATACAATAATACTCACACATGTATTTCATTTCAGACACCACAACAAGTACCACTACAACAGAGGTAAGTTTATTTAATCGTATGAAACCTATCAGTTCCAAGTGTAAAGTAGAATGAATTATTTATTAAATTGGCTGATCTTTGTTTCGGAATGACTATTTCTGTCATTCAAGATATACATAATTGTAGATTGTTACTTTCCTTTCAAGGTTCTTGTCAGTTCATGTCCTTTAATTAACATGACCTTCAGCCAGGACGTGAGTAACCCTGACAGAGATTATGAGTCACTAGATGATAAAGAAATATTTGATATTTTCAGACACCGTTTATAAAGTCGACCATGTTTATTGGACTTGCCGCTGGTGTTGGTGGATTTTTAGGGTTCCTGGTTTTATGTTGTGTTCTATGGAAATGTTGTTGCAGCGAGAAGAACGAATAACGCATTGATCACCTTAAAACACCTTACGTACGGGCTATTGACACGTGCGTGTTTCCGCCAGGTTTTTGTTGCAGATCAAAAGAACTTTGACGAATCGTTTTAATGTAATGGACCTTTCTATGCGAATCAATAAGTTTAAACACTGGTTCCTCATGCTGCTGGTGTCTATAAAGAGACACACTTAATGTGAGTCAATAACGACATGTTTTGACGTTCTTATGTACTTAGTCAATTCAAACTTGAAACAAAACGAAAAAAAAATGGTATTTGATTTTTATGTTCCCGACTTGCCACCATTTTTCAGAAAGCCGTATAATTGCGACAGATATTTTGAAAAACCAACCTACACTGTATAGATTGGTGTATTTAGTGGAATCATGTTAGTGTGTACACGCAAATCATCACAGATTTACCGTAGTTTATGTATTGTATACTTTGTACAGTCAGTCATCAGCTGCTGGTCATTTTGTCAGTGTCCATGTAACGGAATATTTCATTTTTCATCACGATGTGTAGTAATGCTTCATTCTATCAATCCAAGGCAGAACAAACACAATACTCGGTCTTAAACTAAACACGAGCGATTTGTAAATATAAATGTAGCATTAATTGTAACAACCTATTGCCATTTACCTATGTTAAATCCAGTATGATGCTTTAAAATGAAATAAAAATGTGTTGTTTAGGTTGTTGCTTAAATATGATCATTCCTTAAATAACAAATATGTCACATTATTATTTTCCTAATTTCTTGCCTGTAGACTAAATTAACTAACAATAATTGGTTCGTTATTGTTGATAAAATCGCTCTTCATGTGTGAATCAGACTCCGATATTACAGTTACATATGTAAATGGTAAAACTTCGTAACGAAGCAAAACTTAAGCATAATGTGGCGAAACGTCAACAACACTTACTTAATCGATGGTATAGAAAGGCCTGAAAACGCGTATGTTTTCTCGGCAGACACATATGCTAATGTTGAACTCGTCATTGATAGTATTAAAAAGCTACTTTATATGAATGTACGCCGTATGTATTTACATTACTGAATGATGGATGTCGTTCAAATCCAAAAATAGATATTCTGTTCTATTCTGTTCTGTTTATAATGGCTAATAAAAGTTAAATGTTAATGTATGTTCAGGATTTATTTAACCCGCTTTATTGTCACATTTTGATAATTCTATCTGTTTTTAATATTCGGCCGGATAGGTCCGACGAAATATGAGAAGATTTTTAATTTGTGTTTTATGACCAAATATCCGTAAAGTTCAGTTCTACTTCATGAACGCAGAATTATGATAATTTATCATTATCAATAGGACGCTACTTTCAAATATGTGTGATAAATTCTATGTATTAAAAGTTATTTATCTATTATTCCTGTTTAATAACCAAAGATTTGTATCATGTAAATATCACGATAGAATATGCAATGGCATTGTTTTTCTTTTAGAATTAGTTCTATGATCGTATTTAAAATAAATGGTTTCTGCGCACGTGGCACACATTTTTGATTAAATAAATTGCCAGCTTGGTGTCTGTTCTTTGATAATCGTGCACACATTTGTTAATTACTCTTATTTTGTGACTCTTTTTTATCTCATTATTGAGATACGATTGTACATTTTTCGTCATTACGGTATACACACGTAATTCTCAAATAATATACATTCTGGTGGGTTTTTAGCTAAACCATTTTAATAAACCATTTTTCTAATTGTATTTTGGGCTAATTATAATTGTCACGTGACGCTGATAAAACATATAAACTTGCTATTAATGCGTTATCTTATATTTTTATCAGGACACTAAAACTTAAATAAAGTAAAAAAGTCAACATTGAAGAATGTCATAAAAAATAACCCGTAACAATGAGTATTCATATTTTTTATAGATAATTACGCAAATATATTCATAATATACACATATGTATTTATATATATATATATTATTGTTAGGTTATAATATTTATTGCAAATTAATGCACGTTTTAAGAGAAAAAAAAATGAGTTTCAAGCGAAACATCGATATCTGATTGTCTTTAGATTTATCATGCATTCTTCCAGTCCCACAACACAAGAAGTTATAGAAAGATAATATAAATATCATACTGATCAAATTAGTTTCTCCGTAATCTCCAATTTTTCCTTATCTGCTCCCTTGATAAAATTACGCGTATTATGTAACTTACGTTCACCAGCTTACAGGTTTAGCATTGTTCCCTCAAGAATGCTTATCTTCTTGCAAAATGCTGTAAAACCTAGATATTAAGATCACCATTTGGACCCAAAAAGAGTGGCCTTAATGTTGAGGTGGTCTGATAATCAAGTTCAAATAAAGGAGAAGTATAGAAAACTGGTCCGAAAATTGAGTGGTCGTTACAATAAGGTGGTCGTAAATTGAGGTATTACTGTACATATATTATGAATTCCGTCCTATGGTTGTATCTATTTCTTTTCTTTTACGACTGCCTACATCCTATAAATAGTTTATTTATTTTAAAAAGTTATATTTAAAATATTATATTGCTGTGATGTGTGTCTTAATGTTTGCGCGTGTCATTCAAGAATAGATTTGAAATATAATTGTGCTATTTATGGATGCTTCGGAAATAAAAATATTTTTGTTTGTTTGTGGGTAACTGAAACTCTTTGAAATAAGACATCAGCGCAATAATTTTCTTGCTCGGTTGTCATGCTATGAGTTATTTATTTAAGTGTCCTAAATGCACGTTGACAAAATGGAGTGCATTCAAGAACTTACGTTCAAATCTCACAACTGTATATACCATACTCAATGCAGAATTCGTTTTCAAATGTTCATCTGATAATTTAAATCTGGTCAGAAAGTAGAACACTTGACCAAACAAACCCCATTTCTTATCTAATGGGCAAATTGCACCAACAAAATAAAAATCAAGAAACAGTCGTAACATTCGTTAAATTCTATTACTTAAAGGAAACATGCCGACCATTGGTAAGTTCCAATCGTCCTACTAAATGCGGCATATTTACGACAAACTGTAGCGTACAAGATGTTAAAATTGCATGAAAATTGCCGTCATGTTGACGCATTAAATATCAATGAAGATTTGTTTTATACACCTTAACATTACTTGATCTAACATTTATAATGTGAATATCCGAGTGATATTGATTATTATTGGTAATTCAGTTTTACTTTATCTTTGAACGGTTTTTAAGCACTACTTCTCCATAACGTCAAATATACTTATATCGAGTATGGAATCAATTAGTTAAACATAAACATCCATGACAAACTTCAGTTTAGTATATTTATATATATATAAACTGGTGTACATACAATATAAACCATTCGCTAATGTTTGAAAATGGTGTTTGCTCTAAATTAGATCTACCAGTTATGTCACGTCTTTTTCTTCAACGTGTGTCTACATACTGTTATACTATTATGTGAGCCTCTTTCATCATTAATAATTGGCTATAATTCATCAGATATTTATCATGATCCAGTTTTCCAGTTCTAGTTTCATGTCATTTAATAATATCACGAGTGCATGACGCTTGAAGTAATTATGCAGCCAAATGACGTCACGGGTACATGATGCTTGAAGTAATCATGTCGCCTGATGACGTCACGAGTACATGATGCTTGAAGTAATTATGCCGCTTAATGACGTCACGAGTACATGATGCTTGAAGTAATTATGCCGCCAAATGACGTCACGAGTACATAATGCTTGAAGTAATCATGCCGCCTAATGACGTTACGAATACATGATATTTAATGAAGGTATACAATAATTGAATCATTACAGTGATTTATTCCATGATGTAGAGAAGATAAATTAACCTATACTAATTTTATGTATTGTACAATTAAGGTATTGTCACCCTCGGTAGTTATTATCTACAATAATCCGTGACTATTTCTTATACTTGTCATATGTATACATATATACCATACACTATCCTTGTATTTGAACATTATTACATGCAAATATTGAAATATTTTGATGTATAGATCTATAAATTATTTGTTTATAACATGTATACGTATTTTATTTTGTTTTGCTTGTTGATTTAATCGTAATAAAATGTCTTTCAATGTCATTCTTTTGCTTGTCAATTAACAATTTGAATAAAACATTCACTTGACAATAGTAAAAGTAATCTATAATACATCCATGCTGTTTTACTAATATCACATTTCAGTGAAGGTATTTTATATGAGTATCACGATTTATTCATTTATTTTGCCAAAAAAGTCTTTACCGTCAAATTAATCGAAAAACTCAATTTTGAAATGTTTGCGAGTCTACTCATTGTTCGCCTGTCATCATACACCGCGACAATGAACTTTTGATTACGTGCTTGGAGACATCAAAAGCCTAAGCGAAGACGAATATTGATGAGAAAATGTAAGCGCTATCAAAAGCGTTTGGTAATTATTAAAACAACTGGAACAAACATAATTTTGTTATTAAAAAATGAGTCGCATTTTCTTTGTGCATGTGACTATAGCGGGCGACATTAAAATGTTGGCCGCCCGGGTATGGTAGATGTAACATGCATTGTAAGTCAAAATCCTTTTGGCATAAGCATAAAACGTGTTTGTAGTCAAATAAACAAACAATTTGGTGGTAATTAATATCATATATGTAATGAAATGTACTGAAAAGCATGTAGTTGCATAATATATTCGTTACTGACATAAATTCACATAAGATATGGTAAAATAAACCAAACATGCAATACACACGAAGTGCTTACTCGACCTTTCGACGTCTAAGTCGAATTTTAGCTAGCACGAAGTTTTTCCATGGTCCCGAAAGCTTCGTACTAACGAGAGTCGACTGTATAAAAATTGTGGACAGAAGACACATAGCGTACAACGTCTAACCATCTTAACCGAGTGTCAGGATAGATCGAAATGGAGACAAACCAACAGAGACTGGCACCTTAATATTATGTCGCAGACGGATCGGGAGAATTGAATTTTGAAATGAAAAGACACAATACTGATGTCTGATTTGTTTCATTCAAATTCACGAATCGGCTGCTCATAGAACTAACATTCTGCCTAATCCACTCAACTGGCGGGTTCCTATAATGTCGTTTAACTTAGTAATGGAACCTCACACTTAACTGTTCACAAGCATATTAAACTTATAGAAAAGGGGATTTTTGATCATCAAGCAAATAACGTAGTATATCTTTGTAATATACGGTACAGTTTTTTAGACTAATGTTAGATTAATGGTAAACATATTATCACCGGAGTTTAAGATCGCATCAACAGCCAAGGTCATTTGGCGACTTTTCCTGCTTTGACGTTGAAGGAAGTCCAAAGGCTTGCAATGAGGTAGAACCACCGACCTTTCGTAAGTTAACTGAATAGCTGACTCGCATGTAAAATGTCACCAATCCCGGATGGGATTAGAACTACCAGCAGAGAAGGCTTGGTGACTACTAGTTAAGAGATTACAACAATTCGACCATGGAAACCCCCTCGATGGTACATCATGTACATCCATATGCATGCACTTCATTTTCGTTTGAATAATTTCCGTCCATTTCCGGAAGTGAATTCTATATTGTTTAGTTAAATCGTTTATCAATATAGACAAAAGTCACCTGTCTGCTCCCAAAGGATGTGATCAGTCTGTGAAATACTTACTTCAATCTAATTTAAATGCAGCTATTAATTTGTGAAATATCCCAGTCTGTATCATTCCTTCATATATTTTCTGGATTGATGTTTATGTGTTTTTCTTGGTTCACTCAAGGACTCGTCATTATAATCAAGTCAATACTAGTTGAAAAGGACCACAACCTCGACCAATAAAACAAAAGAAAGACTCACCTATTTAAATGACCGCGAGTTTTATTCAACAGTTCTAGACACAATCAATAATACAGATCATTCATCCGCTTCCTTTTCTTACTCAGATTGATCGAAGTCTTTTTTTATAAGTGTCTGTTTTTTTTAAAATCGGTTATGAATTGCGAACTTAGTCGAAACCATACAGACAAAACTCAATACAGGGCGAACTTATGTCAATATGAAGATGTCAATATTACCTCGCGCTGTTTCCTGTCTGTATACGGATTGTTTAATTTGTATAAATGACACGTGTTTAAAGTTTCTATTGAAGTTAAATTGAACCTATCTATATATTGAATGGTAAACATTGTTATATGATCTTCTATCAGAACAATGCATCCAATCCTTTGTTATTACTACACAAAGTCTTAAACCTCATTAAACTTTCATATAATTAGCAGAATCACGTTTTAAAATTGACAAACAGTCAAGTACAGCTAGTAGCTAATGGATTTTTCAGATGAAGTATTTTAACTGTAAGTATACGTAGATGTATATAACTACCCATGGCGCAATTCATGATTTCGGTCGATGCAACATCATTGTTACACCCAGCAATGATATATTAGTTGATCTAATAACCTAGAACATACTACCACATCGTGACAACTGAGTGCTACCAAATAGAACATATTACCACGTCGTGACAACTGCATGCTACCGCCTAGAACATATAGCACGTCGTGACAACTGAGTGCTACCACCTAGAACGTATAACCACGTCGTGACAACTGAGTGTTGCCACCTAGAACATATAACCACGACGTGACAACTGAGTGCTGCCACCAAGAACATATTACCACGTCGTGACAACTGAGTGCTACCACTTAATTATTATTCGAGATTTTACACGTGTTTAATTCATATACAGCCGAAACTGTGTTTGTGGCCTGCTCCGAATAAAAGCAATCCTGTGAATAAAGGCCATTCTATGAAAACCTCCGAATAAAGGACGTTTGTCAATAAAGGCCACATTTATTTTTCCCAGGGATGGCCTTTGTTCACATGTTTGACTGTACATGTATTTATGTAAGCTTGCGATACCGTTGAATCTGTAAATAATTGAATCATTTTTTTTCTTGAGGCGTTCCAACAGAAAGTATTTAGCTGAATGAGCAGTTTACAATTATTGTCTTAGAATCTGAAGATCAATGTCAACATCGATTTTAAATGTTTTACTTTTAATGAATATTCGTTCTATATTTGCCTTTAAAGAATAAGTTCCGGTCGATGCTTACGCGTTGTTGTATTTAACTATAAAACATATGTGATTACAGGTTTCTCACTTTAAGTACTAGCGCCTACATTGAATACATTCTTTGATCACGTTAGTTTCAGTTGTAATTCTTTCTTAGACACAAGTCTAGTATTCATGCCGATGTAAGGTGAGTCCAGATAATTTAAGATACATCCCTGTGTCACCATGTCAACGTTTCTCAAACGATATTAATCAAGCCATGATCAGGTAAGGAGAATAAAACTCGTATTGTTTTACAACATGTCCAATATTGCTGCCTGTACAGAAGGTTAATGTGCGTTTGATTTACGATCGATACAATGCTAAAATACTTTATCTCCCAGTTACATTCGTTAGACATGAGACAAATAATCAAACAGAGATACTGTTGTTGCATTTCACGATGTTTCATTGACAATACATGTATAAGAACTTCTATCAAAATGTCACCGACCCTATGTTGTATTCAGTATGTTGAAAAATATATAAATGAATCTGTCTAACAGACATGTTTACATATTGTGAGCATATTTCTTTAAAAAAAGTACCCGAGCATAGATTTCGCAACTTTTAGAAATGATGATAGGGTGTGTCATAACAACTGGGAGAATAATAGAATTGAATCGCAAAACAAGTTTTAACAATCTGATGATTCATGAAGTGATTGGAGATTTGGTGTTATATTTCAGATGACTATTTATTTTATGATTCCTTTGTTTTTCAGTATCATCGATGTCAGTCAGTATGGAATCAGAAATGATATAGTTTTTAGAACTGACTGTTGTAACCTGAAGTCTATCATTGAGATCGTATGAAACTTTATAATTTCATATTTCATTTACAATGAGGCACAGTATAATGTTGTGTACGGAGGAATATGTGTGTTTAAACTAAAGTTATTAAGCAACAGCTTATCGTTTGTTTGTACACCACTTTCAAATTTATCTAGAACGCGATGAATTCAAATCAAATTGTGTGAGTATTGTAAACATTTAATTACTGAAAATTGTAAACACAGCGACTTTAGCGGCAAGTACCGCAGGATGTCAAACACAATCAGAAAAGTAGGTAAACAAAAAAAATCACATAATTTATTCTGGAAACAAAAACTAATTTTGCTTGTAATGTAGCGTATTTATACTGGTATTAAAATGTTTTCATACTTATAAATGACGTCAGTTACTTTTACTTATGACTTATAAAGTATTTACACTTACATCATGACGTATTTAAATACATTTCCTCCTGTAACATTAAGTATTTCTACTTGTAATACAGTGCAACCTCATTAAAGCAACACCCTTTGGGAGACGCAAAATTATGTCGTTGTTGAGAGGTTGCCGCTCTGGAGAGGTCAAATAAATAGCCGTGGGGTGAAACATACTGTTGTTGAAGGGAGGTTGTCGCTCAAGAGAGGGCCGCTCTGGAGAGGCTGCACGTAATAACGTATTTTTAATTGTAAAATAGGTAACGTATTAAAACTTGTAACATAATGCATTTCTTTTCACTTGTAACGTTACGTATTTCACGTGAAAGTAACGGCACGTATTTGTACTTATAAGTCACCCTTTTCTACTAGAAATGTAAAGTATTTCTACTTTTAACCTAACGTATTTCTAATGTAACGTTAAGCATTTTCTTGTAACATAATGTATTTGTACTTGTAACGTAGCGTTTTTCGGTAACGTTTTTTTTATTTGTGCTGTAACGTATAACTTCTTGTAACGTAACGTGTGTCTATTTGTAATGTCTTTACACTTGTAATGTACGTTTTTCTTCTTGTAGCGTAACGTTAGTATATTTGTAACGTGTTTACACTTGTAATGTACGTTTTTCTTCTTGTAGCGTAACGTGTGTCTATTTGTAACGTGTTTACACTTGTAATGTACGTTTTTCTTCTTGTAGCGTAACGTTAGTATATTTGTAACGTGTTTACACTTGTAATGTACGTTTTTCTTCTTGTAGCGTAACGTGTGTCTATTTGTAACGTGTTTACACTTGTAATGTACGTTTTTCTTCTTGTAGCGTAACGTGTGTCTATTTGTAACGTGTTTACACTTGTAATGTACATTTTTCTTCTTGTAGCGTAACGTGTGTCTATTTGCAACCATGTTTATGCTTGAAATGTAACGTATTTCATCGATCGCAGCATTTACTGAATGATCAATCGACGTTACATAACGATTTCTTTAAAATAATATGATAATTACATGAATCAGCGTTTAAAAAGCCACATCTTCTGGACACATGCTTTGAATCGCGCGTACTTAGCAGAACGTGCACAATGCACTCTGTGGTATCCTAATTACAGAATGAGACCTAACGCAAATTACTAATTGATAGTTATCTCCCAATTTCCTGCGAATTAATTATTCAGTTTTATGTCTTGATTCAAATCTAGTTGGCAATGGGAATCTTCTGCGTATGGCTTAATAATTAACCACGGTATTGACTCTGTAGGTGTGCATGATAACATCACGTGAAGTCTGCAGCATATTAATCATTGGTGGGAAACGGGTTTGCATGAATTACGTTTCATCATTTTAATTAAAATATAATATTTATGACTTATACGATATTTTAGACTTAGCAAAGTAGACTGTGAGTCTTAACCGTGAACGAAATTCAAAATCAATAGTAAGAGTTTACTTTTCAATTAAAACTGATAGAAAATAGAACATTTGATTTATCGTATTTATTGATCACCGTTTTGTTTCAAAATGTTTGTATTCAGCACTTTACTACAATCGCCTGATTTACTAAATGTATATACAAATAATAAACAAGCGATAAGGCCTGATAAAATGAAATTAACATTTGGGAAACGTATATCATAACCTATTTTAATTAATAATTATTGATATTTAATTAACTATATCATTAAATGTTATATTAGACTGCATTTTTTTACTTTTAACTGGACAACTAGATATGTCATGGTACCAACTGTCTTGGAATACATCAGAACCCAGCCTTTAAAAAACACCCATCAACTGTTAGCTTCTGAGATCACTTAATTATGCTTAGTTTTATGGCATCGGGGAGGCTTCCGTGGTCGGTGGTTATGGTCTCTTACTGGTCATCACGAGCCTCTCACCGTTGTGAGTTCGAATTTCACCCGGGACCTAATTTCACATGTGAGGAAACTGTCCAGTTAGCTCATGAAGGTCGTAGATGTATGCCTGATGTATGATGTATGCCCCCAAAAAAGGAAAAGTCGCCATAATGACCCTGGCTGTTGGCGCAACGTTAAACCCTGGGAAAAATTAATAATATTGTATTTGTAATATAAAGCCAGAAATAAGACGTATAATTAGATACAAAAGTGGAACTTGCACGGATATTATAAAATATTCATAATGACACTCAACGAATCGTTCACAACTAGGAAGAAGTTGATGTTGATAAACATACGATTAATGATACAAAGTAGGCGACAGGAAAATTCTCTCTTTGAAGATTGCATCTCATGTTTATTATTCAACACAGTCAATTGATTAAACACTATGCAATAACATCAAATGTGTTTTAAGCATCCAATATAGACATAATATATTACTTTGTATCATCAAAGTCTGTAATTTTAGTTTTCGTTTCTGAAACATTCATTTATCAACACAAGACAATTTGGCTTATTTCTTCTCAATAATATTTATTTTGATTTTTATTGATATTACTTTGATGCAACAGACCTTCACTATGAGTCGCAAATTCTGCCGTATCACATCTGTAACACTGATTGTCTCAACGTCAGCATCATTTGTTTGTGTTGCCATCCCTTGCTCAAATGTTACAGCGTGATAAATAGTTAATGGTGCCGAAGTCACAAACTAAGTCAGTATCAATTATAAGATATGGTCAAAATATATTCGAGTTGTTTTGACTCGAGTCCAGTGTGAGGATTTTTCAAATGCTTTGGTTATTTTAAGTTGCCTAAAAGCATATGTTACACTCTAATAACAAATAAACAAATACTTCTGTTCCTCTATTTGTGATTCATTGAAATACTTTGTATTAGACAAGTAAAATGTCCTAAGGCGAGGTTTTTAGAAGGGAGTGTGATCATGGGCCGTCCTTTGTCAAATATTCCCAAACATTTCAGCAAAATTACATCATTTCTTTGTCTAAGCGATAAACTCGTGTGCGTAGATTCTGGTAGCCAAGTCGGTAAGCTACTATTAAGTCAGTGGAAGATAGAGTGATATCCAATAAGAACACACACTTAGGACAGAGGAGGAAAAAGTGGACAAGAACAGAACGGAGTGCACAGACAAAAGCGTTGATGGGAACAGACAAGAACGCTGATCAGGACAGATAAGAACTCAGCTGGGAACAAACAATAATGATGACGGGAAAAGACAATAACGCAGACAAGAAAATACGTGCAAGTCATTATTTTATAATGTCAGTTCTCGGAAATGGCTTTAGTCATCTAATTGATTAATTCTGTGTGAGCTAAACAGGTAAATACCGTTAAATTTAATACATTTAAGTATAGACCTTTACTTCCTAGATTATGAATTGTTGATGAAAAAACTACAGTTGTATAAAAATTTCTCCACAATAAGCTGAAAGCGAATTATTAATCTTGGTAATTCAAGTTGCCACTACCAACACTCGTCTCTATGGTATCTAAAGGTTCCATTCTAAGAGTTCCTTTTATACTTTCATCAGTGACCTACTATAACACGTACACAGAAATGGATATTACGAGGATGATGCAACGCCTTTTGCATTTTGTAAATATGTTGAGCTCACGGATCTTTCATTTCAAAGTGACCTAAATGATATTTTAAAACGAAAGGCAATATTCAGGGACTCGTTTCAGAAATATATTATAGTTACGACAGCACTAATAAAGTTAAAATCTGGCTAAAGGTACACATTTTAAACATTCACCTGAAACAGCTGACAGTAAATCCCAAAGCAATCAATAGAATGAAACAGTTTTCCTCTACCAACGAAGGGTACTAAGATTTTAAGCTAAAACAGCTATTGTCTATCACAAGGGCCTTAGATCACTTCATATATGCCTTAAGGTACTTGATACTCAACAAGAAGTCCGCAGATTCTAAATATGACATTGACAATCAGCCTTTATCCTGTATAAATACACAACATATTTTATGGATGGATAAAAGCCGATAGTGGAGCCGCCGTGGTCGGGTGGTTAAGGTATCTGACTAGTTATCACTAGTCCCTCACCGCTGTAAATTCGAGTCCCAGTCCACCGTTAAAGGTGGAAAGTTGCCAAATGATTCTGGCGGGACTCCACCGTTAAAGGTAGAAAGTCGCCAAATGATTCTGGCTGTAGGTGCGACGTTAAACCCCGGTGAAAAAAAATAAAGTCTATCAAATTCATGGACTAACATGCAAATTCCATCAGTTACAAATTCTAACGTGATCTGCATGATTGCCTGTGTAAATATGCAAGAACTTAATCCATTGTATTACGATAAAACACGGCTGGCAGATCTATTTTACCCATACGACTGTAACTTAGCAATAATAATGGTCAAAGACGTCACCAGCTGCTTGTTCCTTTTACAAAGAAGCAAATACTCTCAAGTTGATTTGGGTGTATAACTGGTAAACATTGCGGTGTTTATAATAGAAATTATATTAATATATAATATTTTATCCATGTTTTATCTGTTAATAAATAATGGACTGCCGTTAGAGGCACAAGGGCTTTTACGAGAAGCAACTGAAGAATAAAATATAGGAACATATCTATCATTTCTTGAGTCATTTCTAAGCCATCACATTTGTACATAATTGGACTGTTTTTAAATATAAAATATATAAATTAGAAAAAAATTCTAACGTGTATATTAATAAATAACCTTTGACTATTGTTCTATTTATTGTTTTCATGCTCGAGTAGAATGATCAACAAAATTATTGATATTAAGACAAATTATTACCTCGGTTGCTAAATGAAGTGTTGGAATGCTGGAATCACGAATCTGTTGAATTCAATGTTGAAGTCATGTTGTTTTAGTTAGACAATGAGGCGGACAGACGATTGTTCAGACTGACGGACAGACCAGTTTTTATGTTTCATGTAATAAAATACACGCTTGGACATTGAAAAAGTATTTAATGAGTTTGACAGACCAAATATGAATACCTTCGCATTCCAAATACCACAACATCGGGAAGTAATATAGATAGATGAATCATAACAAAAGTCATACAGATGATAAAATAACATTCAGTACGGACCGTCGGCTTTACCATCCAGCTGGTCTGTTTACATTTCACGCTATGGTTTCGTTGATAAGTTCAAACGTGTGCACGACGGTATGTCGATATGAATGAAAATTCCATTAACTTTTAAGAGTTTTGTTTGTATCTACATATGAAAACATCCTATTGAAATCAGCAAATACTACTCATAATATTATTATGAAATATGCTCAACAGAGGCTCTTGGTGGTGTAGGAATTCACGATCAAGTCAACTTTATTTCCAATCAGTAAGGTTTTTTTATTTCCAAACAAAACAAAATAGCTTGCACACTACATTTGTAAATGTATTCGATATTTATTAACGATAAACATGTTTGTATTTACAAATCCTCGTCACATGCCAACTTTATGTGGTACTTTGTGTCATACTCAAAATGTATGCAGTACTGTGCGTCATATGGCAAATATATGTGTTATTATGGATGTAACGTCAAATATATGTAGCACTATGTGTCTCACACCAAATACATGTAATACTAAACGACACACATGGAATATAATTTTGTAGAACTATACGTCGTAACCAAATACGTATAGTATTATACGTTACACACTGATTGTGGTTTGTTGATGCTGGGAGAAAAACTGCAAAATTTGTATAAGTAAACTTGTGTCATCGGGAAAACTTTGGACCTTAGTGCTTGCTTTGAGTTCATTCACAATCCGTTAGGTAGGTATACACAAAGGGATCAAACCACCCTTTACACTGATAATAATTTTCAGGGTTGGGTATTTATTTAAGATTAATAACTTTGGAACATTGCAAATAGTATAATACCTTTCTTATCGTAGTGTAAACTATTCTCATACATCATAGAGCTTTTAACAGTTGATTATTATTAACATTTGTTCGGCTAGTTTGTACTGACCCAACGTAAGGTAATTTATCACAAAAACACCTCGACAAATTAAATGGTAATGTAAATGGTTGAGAGGTTCGTCAGTGTCCAGTTAATGTGTGAAAAGTATGACAAAAGTGGTAGAACAGCTAATTCTCGTAACTTTAGGCTGTGAAAATTACATCCTCTGATTGTTGACTATCGGTTAAGATGATTTTTGTAAATGCGTTTGATACAGAACTGATTAGATAAAATGTTTCCATGCGTCGTGTATTGGGTAATCCATAAAAATTTCAAATATCCATATTTTATTTTATAACACTGGAGGGAAGTCATCAAACAGACTTGGTTAATTACTAAGTGGAGTTTTAGGTCGCATAAAGTTGGACCGCAGTTCGAAATTAGAATCATGAACTGCGAACCGCGGTCCAACTTTATGCGACCGGATTTTTAATATATTCAATCTAGCTTCTCCATTATACAGCCGATTTCTTCGTGTAGAACGACTGTAAGTATGGCAAAACTTATGAGTTAATTAACGTATTTTGATTCTCCAAAGAATTTAGTTTTATCGGATGTTCGCTTAGAAATTCGGCTCGGAGTTTGCAATGTACGATTGTTTTTATTAAAATACATTTTTGTCTGACTTAAAAACAAGCATTGACGGTATAATTATGGTCTTGAAAGATATAAGTAAATTACTTCAACACAACCATATTTATCCATGCGCAAATTTTGTACAATTCGCAGTATCGTATGATCAACCTTTATTATCAAGTTCACAGAACCACATGTGTTCATGAGTCATTTTCATGTTAGCCATCGTAATAAATTATGACAATAGTTCGTGACACTTTTACGATGTCAACATTTTAATACGAGTAAAAATCAAAGCATCTTTTATACAAAAGTTGATTTATCTATTTGAAAAGATGAAAATATCCCCTAACACGACTTGATTTGTAAATGATGTCGGTTTATCCTGTATCCAAGCCCAGCTATTGATGATCTTGGCTTCAAAGTTATGACGAATTAATTGCAAAATCGAATGTTTGAGATAGCAATTCGCTACATTCCCTAGATTTTAAGGAATCGAATCAAATAATGTTTAAACATCATAGATAAGACGCGAATTTCTTTACATTTGTTGATTTTAGAGCTAGTTAAGCCCCTAACAACAAAGACACTGTATCAGTATGCAGTACCCCTGAAATGATCTTTGGTTAATTACCGAATAAAACCTTCGGAATGCATTGTGGAAGGTCCGCGGGGTTTATTAAAAGCGATTTGAAAGGTCTGGATTCATTTGGAAAGTTGATTAGTTAGTGTCATGGTCAGGTTTGATTCTCTTATCAAACCAACGTTCCATCGATTTATTAGTTAGTTTCAGAAGAAATACACATGAAGGACTTTAATTAGAAAAAATACTATCTGTTTTATTTCCAAAGTTATTAATTGTTTGATTTCAACATGCTGACTTCTTGTATAGAGCGAAGATGTTCTGTGATTGTTTTATATTTAACATGGATAAATATTTTTGTTATCAAAGGTATAAGTATAGAATTTGGAAATCGCACATAATTAAAAAACGACGGGAACAATTTCAACCATTTTTCATTAAATCATTCGCACGCTTAACTAATGCGGCATAATGTACACATGCAGGAGTATTAATTGAACGTGGGGGATACTGACAGCTTTACAAAAATATTCATATATATACATATATAACGTTGGTACAAAAATGCAATTAAAATTTAAGGGTTGAAATATGATATAAACAAAAGACAAGTCTATTTATATAAATGCATATACATTTCGCTTGAAGTAATAAACAAATTGTACTTCTAGCTTGATTATAAAAAATAATATACGCAATCTATACCTGATCATATTTTATGTAAACTAGGATCAGAAATAGCAGTATGGCAGAACCTGACGGCTTGTTACGGTTCAGACAATCGTTGTTCACAATACCAGATACAGTGTCCACAGGGACAGACTATAGTCCTGGGAGAAATGATGTACGCGGCAAAAACCGACACACAATGTCAGATTGGAATTAGTGACTGTAATCAGACTGACAGTGTGACAAGATGCTGTACGTATGATCAGAAAGATAAGTTCACACGATTTAGTGCTGGGAACATGACATCTTTACTGGAGAACTGTGAAGGTCAAAATTCGTGCGCAGGCTGGGCGCCAAGATCATCAATGTTCCCGTATTCTTCCTACGTTTGGATACAATATGCCTGTGTAGATGGTAAATTCACAACTTTTACTACGCATTTGTTTTTACATGTTTGTATCACCGTGATTTGTCCATCCGACAAATGGTTAAAAAGTTAAAAATCAGATCGCATTAATTGCTTGTTTTTCTTTCATTAAATTTTATTTCTTTCTCGAAATTTAATTGGTCAACACTTAAGAAACACAATCAACACAGTAAGAAAGTAACTAAATAAACAAATAAATAAGTAAATAAATTTATAAAAAAGAAATGACTAAAGAAATGAATGAATGAATGAATGAATGAATGAATGAATGAATGAATGAATGAATGAATGAATGAATGAATGAATGAATGAATTTTTCTTGATTTTTAACAGCTTGCAGTAAGGAATAAATTGTCCAGGGTATACATGATGTGTATTTATGTTAAAATTTACCTCATAGATTTAGTATAATATTACGATATAGTATGAGTCCATATTACCACAATGTATATAGTGTAAACATACGCCGTAGTATGCGTCCAACTTACCATAGCTTTTTAGAACATTTGGAGTGAATATATAGTATTGATACCGATTAGCAGTACATATTTTGTACTGCCACGTATATTACATATGTCCCAATTTTAGAAGTTTGGTTTTAATGTACCAATACTGCCCTTTTTAATGGAAATCTAAGATTCTGTATTTATTTGTAGTCGTTGTTTACTTACAGATAATCATCTGGCGGACTTGTGTACAAAACACCAAGTAATAGGCAGTAATTTATTCCTTAAGTTGAATGGTTCTAACACTCTGTCAGCGAACAGTCACCCAGGGACAGATTCTTGCAGTTGCTTAGTGACTGCATCTAATTGTGATGCATCAATAGAGATGACTTTTGTTGATTTGTATTTCCAACATTCAATTCAAAATACATCGGGTCTAATGCAAACTACGCCGTCACTGCATTTATACCGTGCCGATACAACATTCAATTATCTCAATACGCAAGCATACAATATAGGGACAGACAGGATGAGGCGGATACAAATTGATGGAAGTGAGGAAATAATTGATTTTAGAAATTTATACAACAATGACAATGGTCCGGAATACATAATGATTCACATGGAAGCAACTCGTAAGTACATATAACATATATGACATTTCTAAACAACGAACTGCTTCAAGCATATGGTCCACGTTGTTAAAATATAGTTCAATATTTTGTATCTTATATACTGGTACCTATACATGTGCAAACAGACAGTTTCTGTGCACTTGTTTCTTTCAAACACATAGTACTAGCTTTATGAATTCTACATTGCCTCTATTATACAAGATAATAAGGCTGTACTGTATATCTTGTTTTATAGTGGATACAATAGACGGATCCAGGATTTCTAGTTGGGGGGGACTGAACAAGTAGGCTGGGGGTCCAGGGGGCCGCCAGTGCCCCGATGGGCCCAGGGCGAAGCCCCGGCTTGGGGGCCAGAGGCCCTCGGAAGCTCCTGAGTTTTGGTCATTTCTACATTTCCAGAACCTCACATATCCCTTGATATGGGTATACAATAAAATGTACGAGAGCTCTAATCCACTGTGCACTTGTAACTTATTGCACGCGTAGCGTGCGAAAATGTTTGGACATTTATATATAGTTTCATGTAAATATCATATTTCATGACAAAAAAATCTTTGCTTGGGCAATTTTAGGCGGGGGGGGGGGGGTGCTGGATCCGCCTATAGATACGATAGTATCTTAATACACCGTGATTGTTTTCTTATAGTGGATACGATGACTCTCGATTGTTACTCACAAGGACAACAAGCACGATTCAGTAACCACTGTGATTACTCAACAACTATTAACCTCTCATCTACAACAGACATGACGTCTACTACACCTGATATAACACCGAACAACGAAGCGACACGGACGAATGAACTAAATTCAACATTATCAAACTCCGAGACTATTTCATTTACCCGTCAGCCACATACCACAACGTTGTCGAAATTACCCTCAGCTATCACTGAGCCAAATTATATCACATTTGATCAAACACCGCTTGTTCATGAAACAGGTACACCAAAATCGACACACGAATCATCGATCTTTTTAAAGACAGCAGAAACTATTTCTTCCTCTACTCTGCAATCATCAACTTCTCCATTATCAACATTGTCTTCATTTTCTCGATTACCTGCTATTTCTTTGTCTTCGTCGAAACCCGACAAACTTACCACTCCAACGAAATCAAGCATGTCATCTGCAGTTTTAACTGATTCTCTACACCATTCTGGTACCACGGAAAATAAACTAACCACAAAGTCTATCACTGAAGAAAAACAAACGTCATTCACCAGACCTAACGTTAGCCTCAGTAATGTATCACAATCTCTCACGACTGAAACTGTAACATCACGAGGCACTGACGGTTCATCAAGTTCTGAAACTACAACTGGCGCGGTAAAAGTATCAACAACATTCAAACATTATGCTGTTAACTCTACTTCATTAGAACACAATGTAGTTATAAAAGAAACCACTAAAATACCTCCTGGAACGGTTATCAGCGTAACAAGAATCAACCACCACACTACTGAAACCATGGGGGGTAAGTTTAATACAAACATTTGTGTTTCACAATAATGTGTCACAGTTAGAATCGTATCAATATACTGAACAGTGATTGAGGGGAACTGTAACTGTTATTAAACCATTTTTATTTCATTTATATTTTTATAAGTCATAACGAAATAAACACAATTATATAGCACTTACCAGTAGTCGTAAAAATCCATCTTTACGGAAGATTGTAGTTAATATTTACTTATATGAAAACTTGCTTTTATGTGGAAAAAAAATTATTAGGGACAAAAACCACATTTTGATTTGGCGGGATCATGCAGGTAAGGTAGGGTCGTGAAAAGGCGGAACTAAGTGGTAAAGCGTTAACACAATGAGCGTATACTATTTAAACAACATGCATATAACAGTATACCTATCTATGCACCAAAACAACTGATAAAAAGGCTCTTTCTATTTATCATACCATACTTATTTTTGTTTCAGATGACGGTGGTAGCAATGGATTAATTATCGGCATTACTGTCGCTGTGGTTGTTACTGTCTTGATCGTAATCGTTGTATTTGTTGTATGTTTTTGTGTCAGGTGGGTTTCGATTATTGATTCATTATTATCCTTAATATTTGTTATTACTGTCACTATTCATGTAATACTATTACTATAAGATACAGTTGAGTTGCACTCAATAGAGATCGAAATTAACTTAAGGTCCAAACAAATTTTGTTCTTTACTGAATGTAAAATAGTGCTACTATTCTAAATGCTCTGAAATCTAAGAATGCGAGGATTTGAAAATGAAATCCTGTCACTGAAATCAATATTACACTAAATAAAGATGTGGTTGATCGACTTAAATGTATTAGATTTAATTACTCCTAAAGCACCTTTATTCAACATTACACTCTCTGTAGGTACAACTGACGTATTTATAGTCATGACAGAAATTCTGACAAACATTAAGTTAAAGAGACACTTCTGTATTTCAGACTAAAACGAAAAGAGACCATTCGTAGAAATTACATCCGTAATACGAACATTTTTTACTCTTTTCCGGAAGATTTCAACGACACCGGAAGTACAAATTCGGGCTCACCGGATGTGGATGCACGTAACCGATCATTTGTTCCAGATGATAATGAAGAAACCACAAATCCTTCTGCCAGGAACAAAACTGTAAGACTTGATCAATATAAAATAAAAAATACGAAGCAAAAAATTCCGATCGATATTTACAATAAAGATACAACGTATAATTTCGGTATGCCGAATGACAATTCTTATACTGGCGAAACTTCTACAGAAACGATTGATTTTGCAGATGATAAGGAAACCGTGGATAATAATTTCAACACTGGTGCTTTGGACAATGCATTAAAATCTGTTACATTTGATCCCAGTGTGCACTACGCAAAAGTGAATAAAGAAGGGAGGACGAAATTTTGATTCTTAGACACAGTACAACAGTTTCAAATAATTAATTGGAGAAATCAGTGGTTGTCATGGAAACAATTTACAGTTTTATAATTAAACCTATGGAAAGAGGTATAAATGACATTATGTAACAATGTATATGTTTATTTGTTGTTTTTCTGGGGTTTAACATTGTACCTATAGTCAGGTTCAATTGGTGACTTTTCCAGCTTTAACAGTTGAGGAAGACCTCCAGGCCTACAGATGAACAACTGACCCTCCATAAGTCAGCTGTACCGCTTCCTCACATGCATTTTGTTCTGGTCCTGGGTGGAATTTGAACTCACAGCAGTGAAGGACTAGTGATTACTAGTCAGGGACCATAACCACTGGCCCAATGAGGTTCACTAAGTAATAATCATGCAAGGTATTAATAAATGAAAACAAACAGGTCACCATTATATATTTATTTCATATTAATGTCAACAAAAATAGACAATATACAGACTGAATAATAAGCTTTGTGAGAAAATCACAAAAATACACAGAATAAAATGAGACAATAGCAAAGTGATATAATAACAAAAATAAAAGATTAGATAACAATATCACAGAATACATTGATTTACACGTTTTACTACACAGGACTACTATAAAGCATTAACTGAAAGTTACATTTTAATAAAATAAACAGCACTGAAAAAATGACTATATCTGATATTTAGATTAAATAATAATAATAATAATAAATGAGAGAGATTAAATTTGAATTACAATTGTTATTTATAACAAGCCACTATTTTTACATCTTTGAAGAAAACACAGAGTCATTCAGAATGATCTCTTCACATCCAGCTTTCATACAGTGCCAGCCAACATACACCAATAATGCCCATAGTTATACTGAATAAGAGTACTTCAATTTAACTTTAAGATGGTGGGGAATTCTCTCTGACAACAAATCTAATACAAAGTTGTAATACAAAGTTCTGATACAAAGTTGTAAAACACTGCGGAAAATACAAACATAAATACAAGTACTTGAATGAATCTCTGGTAGTCAAGGATTAGATACTGATTTTGAATATAACCAGAGGTGATATGATAAAGATATGGTCCACTAATTCTGATATATTATTTGTAAAGTAAAACATAAAACTTATTTGAATAATATCTAATGCTCATGATCTAATGTAAATAAAATACAGTGAAATCTCTTGGAGTAACCCTCATATCACGACCACCTCATTACAACAACCACTTATTTTATAACCTGTTTTTAATATTTCCTCTATCACCTTGATAATGTGACCACCCCAATATTAAGACCATTTTATCAGGACCCCTGAAAGTGGCACATATAAAAAGGTTTTACTGTATACAGTTTTCTGTACATATAAGTAGTAATACTTCATCAGTACGCAGGAATGGAAGTTAAATCTAAGGTGATATTACACATTATTGCAAGTATTAAAATATGACCATAAATTGCTTAAGTTCTAAAACCAATATTTTTAATTATTTATAGTCACTTTAGTTCAATAGCTAACTCCTTCATACAACTCCATATATTCCAAGTGTCGTTTTGATATCTTCAAAAGCGTTTGAGTAATGGGCTACGTTCGAGTTTTTGCATGAAAACGACAACTGTGACAACAATGACACAGTGATCATGAAAGCTCGACTTTTTCTTCAAATAGATGAGCTAAAAATAGCAGCTTACCAACTTCACATCTATATCCCTGTTATTTCTGGTGGGAAGAGAAAACCAGTAAGTAACAAGCCGACATAACTAATAAACACAGTAAATATGTATAAAAGGTTTGAAAATATCAAATGTGAAACATTCTTAAAGATAAAGATTAAAAACACAAGATTTTACATCAAATTCATACAAATACTGATAGTTTCAATTAAAAATAAAACGTAAACATAACAATAAAACAATTAGGTTTATGATAATTATTGTATTAATTATAACAATATGTCAATGAATAGTACACATTTTTAAACACACTTAACAGTTTAGCATGATAAATGATGTATAATACAAGACAACACAATTTTACGTATCTATCTAGAAGCATACAATACATGGATACATGACTTCATATGGCTGGTCATAAATGAACACATCCACTCTGTGTACAGATTATAGCTAATTAATATCAATATAATGTACAAATCATAGTTCAATATAATTAAGTCCATAACTACATAGTATAGTATAAGTCTTTGATATAATCCTATATAGTTCTCCTGTAGTTTGTTGAAGACTGTTGTGACGTATGTAGACAAGATTCACAAATACCACCCGATACTACATGTAATTAATTCCCTAATTCATCACCTCTGGAATGTTAGTATATTAAATGGTCCCAATAATTAGTAACTACCAATGCAGTAACAAATTCATTAGCAATATCCAACAATTTTACTTCACAAAACAACAACAAAACAAGAAACAACAATATAAACCAAAAATGAAATAATCCACCTATATCAACATTAAAACATGTATTTAAAAAAACCACTATCAAGTCATTTGCTAAAATATTGAAATTTTATATCCCTTCTTATTACTAACTTTGTCAGTAAATGAATAAAACACTGACACTGGTTACTTCTTGTGGTATAGCAGTACGTGTTAACCTTACAGATTATCTCTGTTTATATATCTTAAGATTTTCAATCCTTTGCTGAAGCCATCTCAACATTTCTATATCATCACACGAGTTTTCTTGTTCTCCACCAGTAAATATGTTAACACTACTCTCATCCTGAGTAATATAAACAACAAAATACTTCATCATTATTCAGTAAGTATGAAGTTTTAACACAATCCACTTTAATGTAGGCCATCTGATATAAAAACTATTAATTAATTGTCAATTAACTCATCTGACCTCAAATACAAATTCACTTTACCCTAATCTAAGTCATAGTGAATATATTTATCTAATCTGAATTACCTGCACGTGACTCCACATGATAACTGAAAATATTAAGTAGGGAAGCAGACTATCTATTTAGCATGTAAAATGTCAAGCAAGATTCTAGTAGGTACTAGTAATGTCCGACCAAAGACTACAATAAGGACATCTTGCTAAACTTTAAATCTTCTTTGTATACTTAGATCAAATCTGCAACACAATGTACAACATCCTAATAAACATTACATTTTAAATATTTCTTACAACAGACGCACAAAAACTAACAGATGGTCATGTACTTAAACCAATTTCAATGTGTTTCAAGTTTTCTATCCGATAGTTCTCTGGGGCAACATCCAGGGTCGGGAGGAAGACCCCAGGTGACCATCTGTACGCTAACTGGACAGCTTCCCAACCTTTAAAATATGGTTCGAAGGTGGGATTTGAACTCACAGCAATGGGGGCCTAGTGATACAAATACCATAACCAATCAGCCAAAGAAGCTTCTTCTGATATTTTCAATGTATACAAACCTAGAAGACAGGAGCAAAAATAAAGAATAAAATATGTAAATAAATAAATCCAACAACTTGCAGGTTTAACCTTGAACACTAATTTCTTGTTTACAATGGCTGGAAACCCTAACATATGTTCAATTTTCACCTCCCAATTATATCCCAACCACCCCAACATCTAGGTTTCTGTAACAGTATGATGTTTCTGAAATAGAATCAACACACATACATTGTTACTGAGCACTTAACCCCAAAAAGACAATCTAACCCTTTGCCTCATAATACTACATTTCCCTGCATCTGAAGCAGCAGACAATTTTTGAAAACATTGTGGCAAAAGAAGCCATTGCTGGTAATAAGTCCAAAATATACTTATGAGGAAATAATTAATCAATTAAGAAAGCCGATCAGGGAAAATGGTTTGACATGAATTTGTCAGAAATCTCCGATTCCATGAAAACTAATATTACAGCATGTTAAGGAATAATCAGCATTAACTCATTCATTCTTTTCTGAAACTCAATTTTACACACAAAGTAGATTGTAAAATATTGAGTAACTGGTAATTTAAAAACATTAAAAACTAATTCTGAAAGACAAGACTAAATCTTCCAAAAAATCATGATATGATTTCTGCATAAACATAACACGGTTTTATCCGGAGACATGTTAGAAAATTGTGAAATTGCAAAAATATCCATAAACATTAATTAAATTTTAAAAATTAAATTAGTAAGTTTAAACATTAGAAAACGTGGTTTGGTTTGATGTGCCCATTTCTTCTAGTGCTAGTTAACTTAGTGTTGCATGTTTGAGTTAAAATATAAATTCTTTATTAGTTCGTTAACACATTTTGATAATAAAATCACAATAAAATTTAATCCAAGACTGACAATCATATTGTTTTTTTTTGGTTACACACTTCATCATAGAAATAAAGATTTATATACAGGAATATAACTTGATTGTATAGATAAATTTACCTGATTGTAATGAGTAATACGTCAGCTCAATCAGCGGGGCTCAAAGGGGCATGGGCCCAACACATATCACTTTTAGCAAACTGACCCTTATTCACATTTAACAGTAAATTTGCACCAACTGCTTGATACTTAGAGAAGGGTCTCAGTCCCTAAAAGAATAACAATAATCACACATAAATAAAAAATTCGCTTGTCATTGATATGTACACACAGAATACCTGTAAGTCACTGCCATCCTATTCAAACAATGAACCTTTAATTTTGAAGCCTACTAGTGCTATACATTCTAATCCAAACTTGGTTGGTGAGAAAAACGTTCAGTTGAGAGAGGTTTTCGGAATACAAAGGTTCAAGATTACAAAGGTTTTTAACATAAAATACAAGGTAAAATATCAGGACCAGCTAACGAGACTGGTTTAGAGAGGATTCTGGACTGGAAAGGTTTAAATAATCTCTACTACACCTGATATAACACCGAACAATGAAGCAACACGGACGAATGAATTAAACTCAATATTATCAAACTCCGAGACTATTTTATTCACCTGTCAGCCACATACCGCAGCGTTGTCGAAATTACTCTCAGCTGTCACTGAGCCAAATTATATCACATTTGACCAAACACCGCTTGTTCATCAAACTGATACACCAAATCGACACACGAATCATCGATTTTTTAAAGACAACAGAAACTATTTCATTCTCTACACTGCAATCATCAACTTCTCCATTATCAACATTGTCTTCATTTTCTCGATTACCTGTTATCTCTTTGTCTTCGTCGAAACCCGACAAACTTACCACTTCATTCTGGTACCACGGAAAATAAACTAACCACAAAGTCTATCACTGAAGAAAAACAAACGTCATTCACCAGACATAACGTTAGCCTCAGTAATGTATCACAATCACTCACGACTGAAACTGTAACATCACTAGGCACTGTTGACGGTTCGTCAAGTTCTGAAACTACAACTGGCGCGGTAAAAGTATCAACTACATTCAAACACATTATGCTGTTAGCTCTACTACATCAGAACACAATGTAGTTATAAAAAACACTAAAACACCTACTGGAACAGCTATCAGCGTAACAAGAATGAACCACCACACTACGAAAAACCACGGAGGGTAAGTTTAATACAAACAATTGTGCTTCACAATAATGTGTCGTATTTAGAATCGTATCAATATTGAACAGTGATTGAGAGGAACTGTAACTGCTATTAAACCATTTTTATTTCATTTATAATTTTTATAAGTTATAATGAAATAAACACAAATATATAGCACTTACCAGTAGTCGTAAAAACCATCTTTACGGAAGATTGAGGTTTACTATTACTTATAAAAACTTCCTTTCAGGTGGAAAAAAAACAAAATTATTAGGGACAAAAATCACATTTTGATATGGCGGGATCATGCAGGTAAAGTAGAGTCGTGAAAATGCGGAACTATGTGGTAAAGCATTAACACAATGAGCGTATACTATTTAAACAACAGACATATAACAGTTTACCAATCTATGCATCAAATACAATTGATAAACAGGCTCTTTCTGTTTATCATATCATACTTATTTTTGTTGCAGATGACGGTGGTAGCAATGGGTCAATTATCGGCATTACTGTCGCTGTGGATTCATTATTATCCGTAATATTTGTCATACCGTCATTATATATGTGATACCATTATTATAATATACAATTGAGTTGCGCTCAATAGAGATCAAAATCAATTTGAGGTCCAAGCAAATTTTGTTCTTTACTGAATGTAATATAGTGCAACTATTCTAAATGCGCTGAAATCGAAGAATGCGAGGATTTGAAAACAAAATCCTGTCACTGAAATCAATATCACACTAAATAAAGATGTGGTTGTATCAGACTTAATTACAACTAAAGCACCTTCATTCGATATTACACTCTCTGTAGGTACAGTTGACGTATTTAGAGTAATGACAGAAATTCTAACAAACATTAAGTTAAAGAGAACCTTCTGTATTTCAGACTAAAACGAAAAGAGACCATTAGTAGAAATACATCCGTAATACGAATATCTTTTATTCTTTTCCGGAAGATTTCAACGACATCGGAAGTACAAATTCGGGCTCACCGGATGTGGATGCACGTAACCTATCATTTGTTCCAGATGATAATGAAGAAACCACAAATTCCTCTGCCAGAAACAAAACTGTAAGACTTGATCAATATAAAATAAAAGATACGAAACATAATTTTCCGATCGATATTTACAATAAAGATACAACGTATAATTTCGGTATGCCGAATTATAATTCTTATACTGGCGAAACTTCTACAGAAACGATTGATTTTGTAGATGATAAGGAAACCGTGGATGACAATTTCAACACTGATGCTTCGGAGAATGCACTAAAATCTGTTACATTTGATCCCAGTGTGCACTACGCAAAAATGAATAAAGAAGGGAGGACGAAATGTTGATTCCTAGACACAGTACAACAGCTTAAAATAATTAATTGGAGAAATCAGTGGTTGTCATGGAAACAATTTACAGTTTTATAATTAAACCTATGGAAGGAGGTATAAATGACATTATATGACAAAGAAATACCTGTATATGTTTATTTGTTTTTTTTCTGGGGTTTAACGTTGTACCTATAGTTAGGGTCAAATGGCGACTTTTCCAGCTTTAACGGTCGAGGAAGACCCAGGTATACACCTAGGATGAACAACTGACCCTCCATAAGCCATCTGTACTGCTTCCTCACATGCATTTTGTTCTGGTCTTGGGTGGAATTTGATCTCACAGCAGTGAAGGACTAGTGAATACTAGTCAGGGACCATTACCACTGCCACAATGAGGTTCCCTAAAGCAATAATCATGCAAGGTAATAATGAATGAAAACAAACAGGTCACCATTATATATTTATTTCATATTAATTTCAACAAAAAATAGACAATATACAGACTGAATAATAAGCTTTGTGAGAAAATCACAAAAATACACAGAATAAAATGAGACAATAGCAAAGTGAAATAATAACAAAAATAAAAGATTAGATAACAATATCACAGAATACATTGATTTACACGTTTTACTACACAGGACTACTATAAAACATTAACTGAAAGTTACATTTTAACAAAATAAACAGCACTGAACAAAATGACTATATCTGATATTTAGATTAAATAATAATAGTAATAAATGAGAGAGATTAAATAATTTGAATTACAATTGTTATTTATAACAAGCCACTATTTTAGCATCTTTGAAGAAAACACAGAGTCATTCAGAATGATCTCTTCACACCCAGCTTTCATACAGTGCCAGCCAACATACACCAATAATACCCATAGTCATACAGAATAAGAGTACTTCTATTTAACCTTAAGATGGTGGATAATTCTCTCTGAAAACACAAATCTGATTCAAAGCTGTAATACAAAGTTCTGATACAAAGTTGTAATACACTGCGGACAATACAAACATAAATAATAGTACTTGAATGAATCTCTGGTAGTCAAGGATTAGATACTGATTTTGAATATAACCAGAGGTGATATGATAAAGATATGGTCCACTAATTCTAATATATTATTTGTAAAGTAAAACATAAAACTTATTAGAATAATATCTAATGCACATGATCTAATGTAAATAAAATACAGTGAAATCTCTTGGAGTAACCCTCATATCACGACCACCTCATTACAACAACCACTTATTTTTTAACCTGATTTTAATATTTCCTCTATCACCTTGATAATGTGACCACCCCAATATTAAGACCATTTTATCAGGACCTGAAAGTGGCACATATAAAAAGGTTTTACTGTATACAGTTTTCTGTACATATAAGTAGTAATACTTCACCAGTACGCAGGAATGGAAGTTAAATCTAAGGTGATATTACACATTATTGCAAGTATTAGAATATGACCATAAATTGCTTAAGTTCTAAAACCAATATTTTTAATTATTTATAGTCACTTTAGTTCAATAGCTAACTCCGTCATACAAGAAAAAAACAGCCCTTTAAAAATAAAAGCCCGATTCTCAGTAAGAGGGTCAACATTATAATGTCAAACAATTATTTTCATATTTCAAAGAAATATTTTTTTACTTAGATATTTAGAAACAAGCTCTAGCAATGAAAAGAAACTGTCAATCTAAATTATTATCGTTTAACCAGTCCTTTTAAAAAAAAATAAGACAATAACAGTCAACAATAAAATCTGATTTTAACTTTTACATCAATCAAAACACAAGCCACTGCCAATCGAAATAATAAAAGAAAATACACACATATAATCATACATGCGCTTTTTAATAAATTCATGCTAACATTGCTACCATTCACCCCGTGCTACATGTACAACTTAATATTAACATGAGCAAATGTTTTCTTATATTGCACATTTGAACTGGCACTTTCCACAAAGTATAAACAATAAAACAGATGATTTAACACTCAGTACCCAAGTTATAAACCTCACCCAGTGATGCTGGGTTTTACAGATTGTAGATGAAACATAAACATGACAAAATATTCATCAGTGAAAAAATGAACAATTAATTCAAAACAACTAGAGAAGCAGAGCTCCGAAGAGCAAGGCCAACGTTTATCTGTTTTACGTCATTCTATTTAATAAGAAATTTTGAGTTAAAAAGGGGCAAGCTTCAAAAACGTAGCTTTCAGAATGACGCCCCTTGTCTTGCAACTGTGCCTTGTCATGATAATCAAGTATTCCAAGTTCGTTTTGATATCTTCAAAAGCGTTTGAGTAATGGGCTACGTTAAAGTTTTTGCATGAAAACAACAACTATGACAACAATAACGCAGTGATCATGATAGCTCGACTTTTTCTTCAAATAGATGAGCTAAAAATAGCAGCTTACCAACTTCACATCTATATCCCTGTTATTTCTGGTGGGAAGAGAAAACCAGTAAGTAACAAGCCGACATAACTAATAAACATAGTAAATACGTATAAAAAGTTTGACAATATCAAATGTGAAACATTCTTAAAGATAAAGATTAAAAAACACAAGATTTTACATCAAATTCATACAAATACTGATAGTTTCAATTAAAAATAAAACGTAAACATAACAATAAAACAATTAGGTATTTGATAATTATTGTATTAATTATAACAATATATCAATGAATAGTACACATTTTTAAACACACTTAATAGTTTAGCATAATAAATGATGTATAATACAAGACAACACAATTTTACGTATCTATCTAGAAGCATACAATACATGGATACATGACTTCATATGGCTGGTCATAAATGAACACATCCAATCTGTATACAGATTATAGTTAATTAATATCAATATAATGTACAGATCATAGTTCAATATAATTAAGTCCATAAATACATAGTATAGTATAAGTCTTTGATATAACCCTATACAGTTCTCCTGTAGTTTGTTGAAGAATGTTGACATATACACGTATGTAGACAAGATTCACATATACCACCCGATACTACATGTAATTAATTCCCTAATTCATCACCTCTGGAATGTTAGTATATTAAATGGTCCCAATAATTAGTAACTACCGTTGCAGTAACAAATTAATTAGCAATATCCAACAATTTTACTTCACAAAACAACAACAAAACAAGAAACAACAATATAAACCAACAATGAAATGAACCACTTATATCAACATTAAAACATGTATTTAAAAAACCTACTATCAAGTCATTTGCTATAATAGTGAAATTTTATATCCCTTCTAATTACTAACTTTGTCAGTAAATGAATAAAACACTGACACTGGTTACTTCTTATGGTATAGCAGTACGTCTTAACCTTACAGATTATCTCTGTTTATATTTCATAAGATTTTCAATCCTTTGCTGAATCCATCTCAACATTTCTATATCATCACACGAGATTTCTTGTTCTCCACCAGTAAATATGTTAACACTACTCTCATCCTGAGTAATATAAACAACAAAATACTTCATCATTATACAGCAAGTATGAAGTTTTAACACAATCCACTTTAATGTAGGCCATCTGATATAAAAACAATTAATGGATTGTCAATTAACTCACCTCAGATACAAATTCACTTTACCTTAATCAAAGTCATAGTGAATCTATTTATCTAGTCTGGACTACCTGCACCTAACTCCACACGACAACTGAAGATATATTAAGTAGGGAAGCGGACTATCTATTTAGCATGTAAAAATATCAAGCAAGATTCTAGTAGGTACAAGTAATGTCCGACCAAAGACTACAATAAGGACATCTTGCTAAACTTTAGATCTTCTACATATCGTTAGATCAAATCTACAACACAATATATCCTAATAACATTATATGTTAAATATCTCTTACCACAGACTCGCAAAAATTAACAGGTGGTCATGTACTTAAACCAAGTTCATTGTCTACCAAGTTTTCTGTCCGATAGTTCTATGCGGGTTTAACGTCGCAACAGCCAGGATCTGGAGGAAGACCCCATGTGACCATCTGTAAGCTAGCTGTGAAATTTGGTCCCAAGTGGGATTTGAACTCACAGCAATGGGGGCCTAGTGATACAGAGGCAACAACCACTCAGCCACAGAGGCCCCTTCTGATATTTTCAATGTATACAAAAGTAGAAGATAGGAGCAGAAATAATTCATAAAAAAAAATAAATAAATCCAACAACTTACAGGTTTAACCTTGAACACTAATTTCTTGTTTACAATGGCAGGAAACCCTAAAATGTGTTCAACTTTCACCTCCCATTCTATGTCCCAACCTCCCCAACATCTATGTTTCTGTAACAGTATGATGTTTCTGAAATAAAATCAACACACATTACTGCTGGTAATAAGTCCAAAATATACTTATGAGGAATTAATTAATTAATTAAACACAGCCGATCAGGGATCTAAGGTTTGACATTAATTATCAGAATTTTCCCATTCCATGAAAACTAATAACACAGCATCTTAAGGAATAATAAGCATACACTCATTCAAAATCTTTTCTGAAACTCAATTTTACACACAAAAAGTAGATAGTAGAATATTGTGTAACTGATAACATAACAATTCATAATTACAGGATATTTCAAACCATATAACATACTAGACATAAAATATATAAAAAAACGCACATAACTCATAATTCTGAGTACAAATGCTTTCTCAGAAAAATAAGTCTTTAAAAACATGACTAATTCTGAAAGACAAGACTAAATATTCCAAAAAAATCATGATATGATTTCTACATAAACATAACATGGCTTTATCCTGAGACATGTTTAGAAAATTGTGAAATTGCAAAAAAAAATCCATAAACATTCATTAAATTTTAAAATTAGAAAGTTTAAACATAAGAAAACGTGCTTTGGTTTGATGAGCCCATTTCTTCTAGCGCTAATTACCTTAGTGTTGCATGTTTGAGTTAAGTTAAAATATAAATTCTCTATTATTTCGTTAACAGCATTTTCATTATAAAATCAAAATAAAATTTAATCCAAGACTGAAAATCATATTGTTTTTGGTTACATACTTCATCATGGAAAATAAAGATTTATATACAGGAGTATAACTTGATTGTATAAATAAGTTTACCTGGTTGTAATGAGTAATACGTCAGCTCTATCAGCGGGGCTCAGAGGGGCATGGGCCCAATACATATCACTTTTAGCAAACTGACCCTTATTCACATTTAACAGTAAATTTGCACCAACTGCTTGATACTTAGAGAAGGGTCTCAGTCCCTAAAAGAACAACAATAATCACAAATATATATAAAAGTTGTTTGTCATTGATATGTACACACAGAATACCTGTAAGTCACTGCCATCCTATTCAAACAATGAACCTGTAAAATTTGCAGTCTACTACTACTACATATTCTAATCCAAACTTGGTTGGTGAGAAAAAAAGTTCAGTTGAGAGAGGTTTTCGGAATACAAAGGTTCAGGATTACGAAGTTTTTTAGCATCAAATACAAGGTAAAACCAGGACCAGCTAACAAGTCTGGTTTAGAGAGTATTCTGGTTTGGAAAGGTTAAGATAAGAGAGGTTCAACTGTATATTGACATATTGCGCCATTAAATAAAGAGAAACAACTTCACAAGTATGAGTTGTTAAAAACAAAACCTACAACTTTTGAGGAAAATGTTGATGTTCTACAAGAAATGTGAATATTATTTAGATTAACTCTAAAAATATCCTTAGAACTGTAATGTACATAAAGAAGCCAGCCTACCAAATATGGATTTATAAACCGAGGTTTCCTCATCCTGTGAACAACACCATTCTCCAACTCAGCAGCTCTGGAATTAACAATTAAAACAGCATTAAAGAAACTAAGTAATATTTCTCATTCAATTATCAAAATCGAGGGTCATTTATGACAGACTAGCGAAAGCCTTAATGTAAATTATACAGAATGCACTATTTTTTTAAATTTACAAACTTATATACAGAAAGCAAGATTAAGGCTATGGTTACAGTAAATTTGTTTAATTCCTCATACCTTTGTAACCCATCGAATGCCATACTGACCATGTCAAACACACCACCAGCTGGTTTTGTTAATAATCCCATAATTCCTTTACCAACTCCCTTAAAGAAGCCTTCAACCCCTTCCTCTTGGGCACCTATAATATCAAACATAAACATAGAGAATAGCAATTGGTATAAATAACATTATCCCTTTCTGTTTTTTTTTCTAGAATACAGATTAAACTACAAACCTATTATCTCACACCCATCCTTATGCTGAATAAAAATTAAGAATATAATCACCATAGTATCCATTTTAGACAATACAAAATAATAAAGAAATAAAACAAATAACAACCATAGAGTCATGAAGGCCCTATATTACTCACCAGAGTGACCCAATGAATTGACAACCTGATGAACAAATAACTCTAATGGCAAGAACCAATTTCAAAAGACAAATTTTCAAACTAAAAGAAGTGAACAAACAAAATAAAAAAAATACAATCATGGCACTTCAAAAAGTGGATCAAAAAACGACTGGTAAAGAGTACTTTACATGAGAGTTGTGGAAAATTCAATTGATAATCCCAGAACATAAACAATGATGTCATGTGACAAACCTACCTCTGATTGGATCCAGCACTACACCGGACAAACCAAGACATACACCCATAACAAACCCTCGACCAGCCAGGGCAAGGCTGAGTGGAAGATTGACTGGACGTTGTTGCATTGTTGCTCGTCTTTTCTAAACATTCAAACAAACACATACTATAATGTTCACTTTAAAATATACAAGGAATGGAAATACCTTAGTTATGAAAGTAATAAAAACATTTGAATTTGTAGTTTTGGGGTAAGCTTCAGTAAAAAGTGATTATCTTCTGTACAAGACCCTGAAAGAAAATGTCCATGTAAGTATTTTTAATTCAGAATTTACAAATACAATATGGGGAAAATAAATGTAAAATTGACCAAAATTCTAAGACAAAGATTGGTGAAATATTTTTCTGTTTGAAATATATGTAAATGTATGTCATAATTCAAAAAAAATTTACCATTTTATAATTTTTATCCAATGACATTGCAGCCAGAGCACTACCTAAAGAACCAGTGATACGGGCTACAGATCCTGCAGCGCCACCTGGAAGAATATCACAATATTTATCACAGTGAATGTTTAACATTTTATCACAGTTTGACTATGCCTATGTGAGAATTCAAACAGTAGATCTGTAATAGAGTGTTGTAATTGTCTCCCTTTGTGCTTGTATTTTATCTGTTAATTATATTATCTCCCTTTTATATATGTATTGTACATTGTATCATAATTACTTACCTGTGAACTAATGCCATGGGTCATCATTTATTTTATGGTCAGTGGTTTTAAAGGGAAAATACTAGTTTTGGGCAGTTTTAGTCAAATTGTCAAAGCAGTAAGACGTATATTTTGTAGGGTCAATTTAGTTGTGAAGGAAATTTAGAACTTTATATGTAAGTGTTACACTTCATTATCTATATGAATTCATACTAATATATTAAGTACACTGATTTATTGATTATTATTATTGTATTATTATTTTGTATGATTTGGAAATATATTGTAATGGACAAGTTTATAATGGCGACTGTATCTCGAACTCTGGAACTATCCCTCTTTAACTGTAACATTCTCTGATAACATTAATTATAACATTAGACAGGAATCACTCTAGAATACCCAATTCACTCTTCTATTTCTAATTTGCAGTAAAATTTAATATATTCACGAAAGAGCGGGAAGAGCGACAGCTTGACAGTCATTCCACAAAAGGTAAGATATATGTATAATGTGTATGTTGTATTGTGTACACTGTTTGTGTAATTTAGCAAAAATCTTATTTAGTATTGTGCCACTAGAGAACCGTATTTGTAAATTGTATTTAAGATGAATTTATGATGATGTATTGAAATGTCATCAATTATTTGCGTTCTTTTAAGTAATTGTATATATGTTTGATACTATTCCTTTAAAATGTCTATTTTGTAATACTGTTATTCTATTGTATTTCCAGTGTGTTGGAAAGTTGATTTACGGAACGTTGCTTTACTGAATTTGATTTGCGAAATAGATTGATAGACAGAACCTAGTGGATGTTTTTTTCCTTCATACCCTGGTCTCCCTTTAAACAAATGACAAACTGAACCCACGTTAAATACACAACACAGCTATGAGACCAACACGGCCAAATTAGAACCCCCCACAATTGTCACAGATCAAACACAGCAGAGACATAAACTTCAATCTAATTTAATATAATTAACACTTAAAAAATTCATGTTTTCATATCATGTGTTGCATTATTTTCACCCGACTTGAAAACACCTAGTTGCTATTCTACACCTCCCTTTTTAAAATGAAATAAAAAGAAAGTATAAAACTGGTTGTCAGTGAATTTATTAAAACATGATAGAATTTGTTTATGGCATTCTTTGCGAGGGATGTTCAAAAAGAATTGCTTACTTCGATCTGGAGACTTCAAATGTCAAGTTAGCCCAAAAGTGCTCATTTCTCCCCATAAGTACTCCCCGTGGCTAGAAATGCAAAGTTTCAGATGATGTATCCACTTCCTGAATGCGTCACTGTACGCTGATTTGGGCACAATAATAAGGTACTGATGAATGGCAGATCCAAGTGCCTGTTGGGACTTGTATTTCCGCCCAGCAAGAAATGATTTCAAGTTCGGAAACAAAAAGAAATCACATGGGGCAAGGTCAGGGGAATACGGGGGTGAGGCAAAACAGTTACTTTTTCTTCCTTCAAAAATGCTGTAACTATCGCGGGGGCATTATCATGTTGAAGACTGCTATGCTTAAAACAAGTGGCAAGATAATACTTTTTTCAGTTTCGTCAGTACTACGTCTTTGTACTATTTTCCGGTGATGCTTTTGCCCTGTTCACAGGCAATTTATTGCGACTCCTACACCAGAGAAGAAAATTGCATACAAAACCTTTTTTACAATCAAAGACCGTTTGGCAATTATTGGGCGTTTGCTGTGTTTAGTGGCCCAGATCTTATTGTTACCCTTTCTGACGGGCTCAAAATAATGAACCCAAGTTTCATCACCTGTTACGACATTGGCAAACTACTTTTTGTCATATTTTGGAAACATTTGAAGCAGCTTTTTGGCCGCTTTAACCCGTTTCCTCTTTTGCTCATCAGTCAACAAATGTGGCACCTATCTAGCAGAAATCTTTCTGACTTTCAAATGCTTCTTCAAAATAATGTGAACCGTTGATATTGATATGCCTACCTTTCGTGCAATATCACGAACTGTAAATCTGGCATCTCCTTCTATAATTTCCTTTATTTTGGAAACGATTTTTTACGAGATGCAGATTTTGGCCCACCTGACTTTTGCATTTTTGATGGACTCTACACCTGACTCAAATTTCTTTTTCCACCGCCTAACTGTGTCATAAGACACACAAGAAGGTCCATAAGCTGTAGAAAGTTCAGTTATCAGCTGCTTCAAAGAACAACCAAGTTTTGAGCCAGCTTTGATGTAAGCCCGTATTTCATCTTTCTTGTCTACGCTTCTACCAACCATTTTAACTACAGTGGTCAATGACTGCGTGTATTCAAAATGGCAAATTTTATATCTTACACTTGGTCTTACATGTACATTTATACACCATTGTGCAGGTATTGAATAACCGTATAGAGGCATGTATTGGTTCTAATCGTGTCTGAAGTGGATATCGAGATAGAGGACAACAAGCAATTCATTTCGGACAGCCCTCGTAATCATAGCACACCATCTAGAATTCTCATGTGATATTACACTTGCATTCTTAAAGGCATTAAGTATGCGTAAAAAAAGTGAATGCATCACAGTCCATTCAAACCTTAATTTTGCTAATATTGTACATCCTGTAAAAGCTGATTCATCTAACATTGCCACGTTTAACACGAATGTAAGTGCTCTTTGATAAATTAATAAAAATGGTTATTTAACAAATGTAAATTGTTAATGTGAGTGTATCGAAACATTCATGGTTTCTTTAAAGCCAAATGCCGGATGTAACATACAACATAACATACATGCTGTGTTTACATTTTAGGGATAATGTCGTAATTAACACTTACCAACCGTGTTACCTAACATACTGTGTACACCTCGAACTAAACTATCAGCAAACTCATCTGAACCTTGTACAGAGTCCTAGAAACATGGAAGTATATGATAAAATGGTTTCAGAAATATATCAGTATAAACATAGGCTAGAACTGGGTCAGACATATACCACAATAAAGAGATGGAAATATTATAAACATGTATACAACCACAAAGACATAATATTCATTAGTACAGTGCAACCTCTCTTGAGCGACAACCTCCCTTCAATAACAGCTTGCTTTTTCTTCACTGTACGATTTGACTATTTATTAAACATCTCTAAAGTGGCAACCTCTCAACAATGACATAATTTTGCGTCTCCCAAAGGATGTTGCTTTGGAGAGGTTGCACTGTATTACAGTATTTATAAAACCATGTTTAATAATGTAAACATCCATTTATATTACACATTAAGTTGTCATAAACTAATTGCCTAAAGTAGTATAAAGAAAGCATTATACATATAATCTAGATAACACAAGAAAGACATTCCCTTCTTTTTCAGTCAATAGTCAGAACAGAGTGAGGATAGTAAGTAGACTTCCTTCCTATCGCCAAATATAGAAGAATGTCATGATTTAAAATTAGAAAAATGATTTCCTGTAAATTATTATACAAATAAATAAATATAGAACAATACTACACTAAAGAACATGTGTTTAAGGATTTTAAACTAAGGGGGGGCACATTTCACAAGTCTTAAGACATACAATAAAACATTGTTGCAATAACTATAGTAATGTAGTCAGAGATATATTCATAGGCAATAAATAACATATAAAATGCCCCAAGCAACTTTCTGATGACAAATAAGAGAAATTCAGAACAAGGAAAAGCTGTTAAAACAGGAAAGTCCCCAAATGGTCCTGGTCGTTGGTGCCATGATAAAACCCAAAGAAAATAAGAGGGACACAAATAGAAAACATTTCATACTTACCAGGAAAGGTTCATAAAATAAGTCACCAAAGCCTTGAGTGAAGTCTTTAATAAGACCGTATGGGTTCCCTAGAACATCTAACCCAAATATGAGAACATACGCTTGTTGTATAGCTTGATGAGTGTAGTGTGCTTGTATCTGTCTTGTCAACTGTTGCCATGACAATGACATTCCTTTCACTTCAAAATATGCCATCCTTGACAAACAAAACATAAGTAGTATATTGGATATACAGTTTAATGAGAGAGAATTTAAATACACTAAACATCAGATAGATATCGAAGTAAAAACATTTAAACTGACCCCTTAAAAATCACAGACAAATAAAACACAAGAATAAACCTAGCAAGGTAACTTTTTTCATGATAACAGATGGATGTATTTTTGCAACAAATATATCTCAAACTTACAAATTATTGTAAGACCTAGAATACAAAATAGAGGCAAATATGACAGTGAAAACTGGAATGTAGTCAAATGGTTATTCTCTGACTAGCAATCACAAGCCCCTTGCTGTTGTGAGTTCGAATCCCACCTGGCACCACACAAATTTCATATGTTAGGAAACTGTCTAGCTAGCTTACAGAAGATTGGTAGTTCTACCAAGGTGTATAACTATGGTCTTCCACCACTGTTAAAGCTGGAAAAGTTGCCAAAATACACCTGCCTGTTAGTGTAACGTAAAACCACAGAAAGAAAGAACTGGAAACCAGACTAACAGATACACTTACTTCAGTTCAACGTCTTTCATTTCTGTGAAGGTAGCACCGACAGACCCAAGGAAGAAATCTACGATGTCTGACACCAGGGAGGGTTTATTTTCTTGTGACAGATGAGCAATACCATTTAATGAGAAGCTTACGTGCATCTAGAAAAAAAATGAACTTCTGTAAGAGTATGAAAATTCAGCATCATTTATACTTATTTACAATACATTTTCAAGGTACTCAGGAACTAGTAGTGATTAACAATGCTTGCATGTGCATATAATCATTAACAGTAATCATTACAACTTTCTCTGTTCAAATCCTACCCAGGACCATATTTCATAAGAGAGAAAGCTGTCAAACTAGCTTATGGAAGGCCAGTGTTTCTATCCAAGTGTACTTCTTGCCCAATTGCATAAACATTAGTTAATTCTAACCACAGGGTTAAATTTTAGATAAGGTTAAATTTTGGGTTAAACTTCGGTAAAGCTATTGTATAACAGTTCGGTTAAATTTTACTAGGAATTATTTGTGGTTAGATTTAACCCACTAACCTAATATTGGAGAGAGGTTGTGGTTAAATTTAACCAAAGTTTATCAACTTGGGTGCTGAAGTCCCCCTCATTTAACCCCAAACTCAAAAATGTAACGTAAGTCTGTATGCTTGTTAAGAATAATTTGCCCAGGTCTATTTTATCACAGATCACATGACTGCATAAATTATTTAACAAACATAAAAAAGCAAACCTTTAATGGTGAAAGTCTGAGATATTCAAAGAATATTTTTCTTTGTCTGTTTTGTATCAATACAGAGGCCACATCTTGTAATGACTTCTGTGTTAGAATTAAATCTGACTGAACTTTGGAACTCTGAAAAAATTATCAAAACATTTAATTCTACAACTCATTCAACATATCTAAGTTCATCTTGTCAGGGCCACAATAAATGTTCCCATATAAACATGTATACATTGTATGGAGTCAAATCTACGATTGTACAATCTTAGTCCTTACTAAGGTAAATAAGAATATGTCAGTCACATAAAATATAAACATAACACATTATTGTGATATTAAAATATCAGCAATAGATTAGCACTAACATAACATGAGATTTTGTGAGATACTGGAATAACTAAGAAGTAGATTAGAGATATTACTAGGAATACAAACAGACAATCACAACAAATATACAATGAAATATTGTACCTCTGTCTCGTCTTCAGTTAGCAAACTAGCAAACACATCATACAAGGACATCATGAATCCTTTATCTATCTTAATGTTGAATTCTTGTACTAAAAATTTCATGTATCTAAAAATATATGCACACATAACCAATAACTTGACTCACAAAAAGCACAAAGCAATAACTGGCTATACACCAAAGAAAACTTCAAGAATTAAACAAATTAAAAACGTCTAAATGATGTAGCTGAACAATATGCCAAGCTGTATGACTTCAGTAAATTGATGTAAAATCCTTACAATCCTTCCAGACTCAACATAATGATCTCACCCCTGACAGTATGAACATAATGATCTCATCTACTTAAAAGTGTGAACATAATGATCTCATTTACGTTACAGTGTCAACATAATGGTCTAATACACCTGACAATATGAATATAATGATCTCATCTAGCTCACATACCTGACAGTATCAACATTGTTTTCAGGTACTGTTCTTCTCATCATTCCCATCTCTATAAATGGTTTCTGTCCCTTCTTCCTCACTATGTACACAGGTGTTGGACAAGGATGAAGAACAGTTGGGAAGTATGCATCTGGCAACTGGTTATCAAGCTGAAAATATCACAATATAAAACGATACACTCTGATATGGAGTTTATATTTCTTTAATAACTTCATAGCATGATAGCATAATATATGCTCAGCATATGCTCAGCACAGTAAAATTTATCCTTGTTCCAATTTTGATGATATTTTCCAATTGCTGGTCAGTTAATACAGAAAAAACAATGAAACTTATTTCATAATTAGACAACTTTGTTTAAGAGGAATTTAAGCTAGTTAGATAAGGTCAAGGTCACTGAATACTTATGGATGATCTTATATAAAGTCAACAATTGACAAGCAGCACAATCCAGTGAAGTGAACACTTTAGACAGGAATAATGCACAGACATGGATTCTTTTAAGGACGATTTCTGCATTTTGTTTTATTCAAGGAAAAGTGATCATTTTTTCATATTTTATAGAAACAAGTATAGCAAATCCAAAAATGGAAAGAAAAACAGGGGTCACCGAACTCGTTTTGGAGATAACAGCTCATACTTTGTGTAGGTGTGCAGCTGTTTTTTAAGATTCGCTGTGTACAAAGAGCTTATCGCTAAACACATACTATCACTGTTATATCATGATAAAATCATGCTCAAACATACTGTTTTTACATGTAAGTATTCATTTGGCATATATTGTGTTAATTTAACACAATTCATACCATAAATGATTTAATTCTGTCATACTATGTTTTTATTTTCAACTGCATGCATCAAAAAATGGGTTGCAATTTCGACAAAAAAAAATTATTTTTCATCTTTTATTCTCCCTTTTCCGATATTCTTCCAACAAAACTTTATAATTTTGATATTTATCCTTGAACAATGTCTAATAAACATATTTCAGTAATAAAAACATGAGGTTACCGAGCTAATTTCAGTCTCAACTCTGAAATTCAAGTATATTGTCAAAAATAGTCGACAAATATGATTAATATCAAAAATATGCATATCAAGTTAATAAAGATTTTGCCTATTTTCCAATAAAACTTTCTCATTTAGATATATATATCGTAGAACAATGTCTAATAAACACATTTCAGAGATAAAAACATGGGGTTACTGAGCTAATTTTACCGCCAACTTCTAAATTCTGTTGCATTGTCAACAAATATTTGCCAATTTCAGTTGAATTTTGTAATGTGTATATGAAGTTAATAAAGTGTAGTTTTCTGCTTATCATCCAATAAAACTTTTTAGTTTTGATATATATCTTAGAACAATTTTGTACCACATATTTCGCTTTAAAAAACATTTGAGTCTTTGAGGTAATGTTAGCTCAGAGTCCTAATATCAGCTACATCATCAACAAATATTTGCAATAAATGATGAACCTCCATTACAGTCATATGAAGTAATTCAATTATGAACTGTACATGAAGTGTTTCACATAAATTAGTCACTACTAAAAAATAGAGCACGCATTATAGGTTGCGTTTTTAGCGCGCTCGCGGATACGTTAGTTGTCCGAAAACTATGCAAGTGTTTCTTCCGTGAAGAGCTTCATTGTCTCCCTTATGTGCAGAAATGTTGCGCGTTACGAACTACCGAAATCGTCTTTAATCACAATCATCCCCTTAAAGGTGGTCATCATCTTTATTTTTTTTTATTTCTGTATTTATTTTAAACAAATTTTCTAATAATGTCATGTTATTTCAATTATTTTTATCTATTAATGTACAATGCCATTGAATATGTTCAACATAGATAATAGGCATTTAATATAACTGTTTTACTGTTTCATGTGTAAAGTTGAAAATTTTAGAAAAAGCGGAAATCTAAACCTCGGTGCCGTGGAAACAATAATAAACGGAGGTTCTGGAAAAATCTGGAAAACTTTTAACCATGCTGTTAACAGTTCACAGGTAAAATCTTGATGTTCTATCCTGATTTATTTTGTTTTTATGTGACTTATTGTCACTGGGGTTTAACGCCGTTTTTCAACCATTTTTCAGTTATACATGACGACCGGTTCACTTAGCCAGTTTTCCTGGACTGTATATTAACCAGTACTAACTTGCCCTTCCACTAGGAGCCGGCAACATCTCCACATACGGTGGAAAATCGACATATTTGTCAAATTTTCATAGAAGGGTATGACCTGCCGCGACCAGGATTCGAACTAGGATCTCCGGGTTACAAGTCCATTGCACTAACAACTGTACCACGGTCGCGGTCCGTTCTTACCTGAACTTTCTGCACCTTGGCATGGAAGGACATGTGATGTTCTGAGGCTCGATAGTTAAACCAAATACCAGGATTATATCGTCTTCTTAATGCACCCATATATGGCTTCAACATCTGCATCTTATTTAGGTCAGCCTGCAGTAAAAATAGTGTAAAAATAATGTAAAATAGTGTAAAAGTAGAGTAAAATGGAGTAAAACAGGGTAATTGTAGATGCAATACGAAAACCAAATGAAGATTTTCAACACAAAGGCAAAAGAAAGTGTATAATAATTCTATAATAAGGTTTTTACTGTATATTTGTATGGCAACATTTATGATATACAGTCCATATAGCGTGGTTTAACAATATGTCATATTCACCTCAAACTGCTGTTGTAAGCTAGCGTGAGATTGTCGATTTTTATATTGATCTTCTAACCAAGTTTGAAGTTCCACATTAAGCATCTTCCATCGACTGTTCACTTCAACTTCCCACGTGGCTGGTGGACTGGTCAGCGACAAGAGAGCCACTTCCTCGTAAGCTTGGTTCATCATAGACACACAGATACCATCCAGGGACATAAATACTACCTTAGTGGCTTGTTCCACTTCATTCATCTGTAAATGAATGGATGTTAACAATATAATCAAATTATTCACCAAGTTATGTGTAACAACATATACTGGAAAGAAAGGTATTAGAATTTAAATGCATTCAATTCACCATAACTACAAACTGATTATAACTTATAATAGTTATTATTAATACTGAAATTTTGAATATTAGAATTTTACTGAGACTTCGGCATCTATATGTTGTACCATTGTAAGTATATTTAGAACCTAATTTAATCCTTGACATCAAGCTATTGTATCATCTTAAGTACATTTATGTAGGAAAGAAAGGTAAATAAGATAAAAAAAATCCAATATACAATGATTAAAAATGGGAAACTAAGAAGAGAAGACAATGAGATTTAAACTGGATGCAATCATACAGAAAGAAGCTAGTATTATATCTGTACACAGTCAGACAAACATACGATTTAATATAACATATTATAAGAATGTTTACATCAATGATTATCATAGAAAGATGTTCACATATTATAATAAGTCAAGAAGAACTGCAGAAAGAAAGGAATGTAAGAAAATAATATCCACACTTGAAATCTTTATTATTGATATACAGTATAAATACGGGGTGAACTAAATATAACAACACAAAATGTAACTTAACTCTAGATAAACTGATAAATGAAATTAAACAAATAGAACGATAAAAGTGTACCAATATTAAGTATATGCAAGTATCAACAAATGTACACATGCAATGATTGTTTGAGCACCAAATTTCTTAGCAAAAACACCTAGTTTGTAAAGAATGTAATTTATAATCTTACTTATAGTATTTACTGCTGAAAGCCAAAGTGTTCACTAACTATTTTCAAAAAGCAACCTTTTTTCTACAGACTTACCAACCAGGAAAATACATACTGTATTTATTGAGTCTGAATAACTTCAATTAAGAAATACTGCACATGGTATAAGCACCCAGACATTTAAATTAAGTATGACAAGTCGGATAACAGACACATGAATAGAATCGTGAATTTCACAGTTCCCACTATTTAAGACCCAATGTCTCAGATTTAAATGCATCTATTGTCCAGCTTTCCTATAACAAAAATTACATAAGGGGAAATAACTCAGTCCTATCTGACAACTTTGTACAAAACACGCGTAATTATGAATGAAGCAATGATGTGTTAGATGTGTCGCGTTAGTACTCATTAAAAATGTGTGTTGATGTTTTTACCTGTATGACCCCTCTTTCATGCGGTATGTCTATCCCTTGTACATGTGCCTACAGTTAAGAACAGCAGCATAAAAAATATAAGACAGCGTGATTCGAAGACTGACAGCATATACATATATAGTCTGAGAGTTTTCCGTATAATATATAGATATACAATTAACGCGAGATTTTTCTCTGCATCAAACCAATCTCACCAATCACTACAATATAGTAAAACCAGTTTAAACTTAGAGAAACTATTTCAAAGTATGAGAGGTTTAAATAGTAAACAGTAGCAGCCAAGTGATCCTTAGCTCCTAAATTTAACCACAAGCCAAGGTGACTGCAACCTGAGTGTGTAGTGGGAATATTTAAATAAACAAAGACATATTGAATCAAATATGCCACTGACTAGATTTCGTTGATGTCTGCTAAGAAAAGAGACAGATACCAATTTACAGCTCTAGATGTCTACAGGGTTTAAAAAGGTTTTACTATTACTGGTACATAACTTTATACATGATCACTAACAAAATAATCATATAATTTACAAATAAAATGAATAATTACATTAAAAACAATAACTACAAAAATGGTATCTTGCAACTTTGCTGTTCAATGTACCGTAATTTGAAAAAGCCATTTCATAAACTGTACGTACGAGGGATGTTCGAAAAGAATTGCTTATTTCTATGTGGAGACTTCAAATGTCAAGTTAGCCAAAAATTGCTCATTTCATGCCCTCGAAGTACTCCCTGTGGCTAGAAATGCAAAGTTTCAGCTGATGTATCCACTTCCTGAATGCGTCACTGTACGCTGATTTGGGCACAGTAATAAGGTACTGGTGAATGGCAGATCCAAGTGCCTGTCGGGACTTGTATTTCCGCCCAGCAAGAAATGATTTCAATTTTGGAAACAAAAAGAAATCACATGGGGCAAGGTCTGGCGAATATGGGGGGGTTGGGGGGGGGCAAAACAGTCACGTTTTCTTTCTTCAAAAACTTCAAAAACGCCGTAACTATCGCGGAGGTATGAGCGGGGACATTGTCATGTAGAAGACGGATTTAAAACCAGTGACAGGGCGTCGTTTCTGATAATACTTTTTCAGTTGCGTCAGTACTACGTCTTTGTAGTATTTTCCAGTGATGCTTTTGCCCTTTTCACAGGCACTTGTATTGCGACTCCTACACCAGAGAAGAAAATTGCATACAAAACCTTTTTTACACTCAAAGACCGTTTGGCAATTATTGGGCGTTTGTTGTGTTTAGTGGCCCAGATCTTATTGCTAACCTTTCTGACGGGATCAAAATAATGGACCAAAGTTTCATCACCTGTTACGACATTGGCAAATTGCATATTTTGGAAATATTTGAAGCAGCTTTTTGGCCGCTTTCACCCGTTTCCTCTTTTGCTTATCAGTCAACAAATGTGGCACCCATCTAGCAGAAATCTATCTGACTTTCAAATGCTTCTTCACAATGAAATGAACTGTTGATACTGATATGCCTACCTTTCGTGCAATATCACAAACTATAAATCTGGCATCTCCTTCAATTTCCTTTATTTTGGAAACGATTTCTTAACGAGATGCAGATTTTGGCCTACCTGATTTCGGTGCATTTCTTATGGACTCTACACCTGACTCAAATTTCTTTTTCCACCGACTAACTGTGTCATAAGACACACAAGAAGGTCCATAAGCAGTAGAAAGTTCAGTCATCAGCTGCTTCAAAGAACAACCAAGTTTTGAGCCAGCTTTGATGTAAGCCCGCATTTCATCTTTCTTGTCTACGCTTCTACCAACCATTTTAACTATAGTGGTCAATGACTGCGTGTATTCAAATTCTATGTCTTACATGTACATTTATACACTGTTATGTAGATATTGAATAACGGTATACAGTTATGTATTGTTTTTTATCGTGCCTCACGTGGATATCGAGATAGAGGACAATAAGCAATTCATTTCGAACATCCCTCGTATATTTAAATAAACAATACTAAAACAGGAAATAGAACAGCCATTTTCTTCATACGAGTGGTGATCCAGAAATAACAAGACTGCTTCTGTAGAATGGGAGCAATCTAATGGCAATTACTTTAACCAATAGCCAGGGTCATTAGGCAACTTTTCCAAACTTAATAATGTAGGAAGACCTCAAGATATTTCACTCGCAAGATAGCCATTCATCTATGGAAGGTTGATGGTTCTACTCAGCTATCTCACAGGTGAAATTTGGTCCCTAGTGGGATTTGAACTCACAGCAGTGAAGGGCTAATGGTTACTAGTTTTAATGTAAATATTGCTCATAACATACAAAAATACAAGTTGTGATGATTAGCCTGTGTTTATTTTTTCTATATCAAATTCAAATAAAATGCGAATTTACATATGAAATTCCTGTTATATTGAATAAGAATGCATTTATATATTGAATGCATTTTTTCAAAAGGCATTGTCTATTTCAGCAGTAAGTTCAAAATATTCAGTAATTTATGTTTGGAATTACATTGTTACGTTGTTCGGTAATATGGTACTGAAGTTGTTAATTAAGGAGGCTCATGATGAATGTATAGATGCAACCATACAATGCCAATAAAAACCATACTGGGGCAAATATGTATGAACAGTAGATCACTTAGCATGAGAAATGAATTGTACATAAAGGTGATGACACAGAAAAGTAATTGTGAACATTATGCGACATCAAGTGAGACAATCTTATCTGACATCAAAGTTAAGCTGATACTGCCCCGCTAGTTTGTACAGTGAAGTCTGTTCATAAATGTTGTGCAGTTGTTTCTCGATCATCGGTTTTGACATTTTCATACATAATGAATATAATATATATTTCAATATTGATCATCACGTGGCATGTTTTTCATAACACTTTTCATAAATCTTATTTCTATCAGAAGCTACAAAATCAGCCCAGTTATTTCTGGATCACATCTGGTATACCATTTCAGTATGAGACAATTTACCCCGCATATCAATCATGACCTTTGTTTATAATTAACATACAATGGTAATCATAAAGAAAATGACTCATTTACATGGGTAAAATTACTATATTGTAACAATTAGCCAACTGAAACATAAGAATCAGCAACATCTTATAAGCAATTATCTAATGGGTTTTAAAATGACAACCATTTTTATATGTGATGGTCCAGGTTTAATTCAAAATTAATTGTTTTTAATACACAGTTCAAATCATGTAGCATCAAGGAGTGCAGACATGCCAATATAATCACACGCAGATATACATCTAGTTATCTATCACTTCATAGACATGATTATCATGTAGCAGGCGCATTGTACAACATGTATACGTTTCTAGTTATTTTCAACTTCAGAGATTTTAGTCACGTTGCAGACAAACAGTGCAATGCTCATTTAAAACATTTCCATGAGTTTCAACTTGTGATTTCTAATTGGTCATAATGCTAACATACCACAAGACAAAAAGCATCGAATCAGATTATGCATGCTACATGAGATGTAGTGCATCGATGTTTATATCTCAGACAATACAGGATACAATTGACTAAGCATTTATTCATGCAAGCAAGCAGGAACAAAACTATGCAAAAAGTGGCAATGGTCAACTAAAATTTTAATAAACAAATTAAAAATGAATCAAACAGAACAAAAGGTCAGGTGACTTTTACCAAATTTTAACAACCATTTTTGAGATAAAAGGTTCATTAGTTCAAACCTACCCTTCGGGCTCCTTTAGCAACCCTTTCATCCTGTGTGAACAATAGAACCCTCTGTTGGTGGTCCAGATAAGACACCCAGAAAATGACCACTTTGTCACTGCGTGTTTTACCAAGTAAAGATTCGTCCATTTTTCCAATAAGACCATCTACTTCATCAGAGTCATCTAGAAGGTTTGATTTACATATGATATTACTTCATATAATATTCAGCATGGTGTAATATAAATCTGGTGAATTCGGAGCATACTGTAATCATATAAGTACCTACATCACTCAGAAATATTCTACCAAGCTCTCCCACACAGAAAATTCTACCTGTAACACAGATAAACCCTCCCACTCAGTCAGTCATATTCTGTTTGTTACACAGACAAAATCTCTCGCTCAGTCATATTCTATCTGTAACACAGACAAACCCTCTCACTCAGAAAATTCTATCTGTAACACAGACAAATTCTCCCACTCAGTCATATTCTATCTGTAACACAGACAAACCCTCTCACTCAGAAAATTCTATCTGTAACACAGACAAACTCTCCCATTCAGTCACTTCCTATCTGTAACACAGACAAAATTTCCCACTTAAACAAATACTCATTGAAGCATACAACATGGAGAAAAGGAGGCAAACATTGGTGAATTGGTTATCCTTCAAATGATGCATTACCATTATTACTTGTGTAGTATTATTATACACACACACTCACCTTCAGGACTGCTGTCTGTTTGTATATCAGGGGCATCGACATAATCCACAGTACCAGATGACTTTAGAGATTTCATCTTCAAGTTTACATGACCATAACCATCCTTAGTTAAAATAATACATAAATAGGATATTACTCATACACACTGAAAGTCTTAAAACAGAATTCGTACAAATATATTGAATCATATCATGCCACTACCTAGAAGTGAAACGGATATCTTGAAAGTTTATAGTCTTTGAAATATGTCTTGTGACATGAAATCAATAAATTTTATTTAGATGTTGTTTTTTAAAGAAGGGCGAAAGGAAGATACATGAATTTATGGCCATGTGGGTGTTAGTTCATTGTTACCGCAGACATTATTATTATTTTCTTTTAATGATGTTTTATGGTGCATCGACAACTGGTGGTCATATAGCACATATTTAAGTAATAGGTAAAGGAAACAAGTATTAACCGTGTAAAAGGACAGACGTTATTTAATTAAACATACCTTGGATATCGCTGCTGGAAAGTTGGGTTGATTTCTACCATAAATATTCCACATCAGCGTCCTCTCTGACGTCGGATCATCCCATGTACATAACACAGATTGATTAGAGGACAATATCGTGGTTTGGCTTTGATTTCTACAGCAATAAATAAATAACAATATCTGAATACATTCCAATCCCATTTGAATAACATTGCTGGATATTTTGTACTTATAATTGAATTTTACCCGCTCCTTAAATAAGGAAAATATTGACATAGATAATGCGCATTTTCATTTTCAATCCATTTAAAGTGATATTTGGATATGAAGACATTTTCTTCCGATCATGCCGATATCACAATAATGAGGGTGAACTGTAAATAAAAAAAAATATATCCGTGAAATGATCGAAGTACCCACAGGTGTCATTATAGTGAAGTTATGCTGAAGATGCTTTTTACATGAGTAGATACTTATTCCCTTGATTAAGAAAATAGTCCGATTTTTTTGTTGTTGCTACAGAAACAACACCTTACTTTTGATGAATTTTAATGAAAACATCATCACAGAAGTTTTCAACTCTCACAGGAGCATCTCCGACATCATAATCTGTAAACTGTACAGTGATAGGATTCTGTGTACCTCCTGTGACGCTGACACACAGGGCAGACTGAAATGTGACTATGTATCATATATATACAACATCACTGACATGTATTAGGATTGCAAGCAACAGAAAGATTTGAAGATTACGTATCATACAATTTAAGTTGATATCATATCTATCTTCCAAAACAAAAACAAAACAGAAATGTTTTCATCATTGAATGTGAACGGTTTAAAACTTAACATAATTCATAGCCATACTGCGTTTAATCTGTACATGATGTACAATATCTCTGAAAGTCTTCAAATTCTGACACACAATATATGTTACTATAGTATGTGAGCTAAAGAAGAACTGACCCCATTTTCCATACGTAACACCGTGTTATGTAGACCTCTAAATGGAAAATGCTGTGACACCACGTTACTTTTCTCATATTTCACAAACATAGTGTAGCTCTCAGTGACAGGCCAAAATGGTGAACACTGAAATCAGAACATTGATACGTATGATATACTAATAACTAATTATAAAATCAGTCTAATTTCATAAACATCTTATAAGTGATATCCTGAAAATGCTTTTTTATTTACGATATATAAACCTAAACTGCTTTTTTTCTGATCTGTTCGTGTGGCGCGGTGGTCTAGTGGTAACATGCTCAACTACCAATCTTATCCCCTCTCTCTGGGGCAGTTCTGAAATGACCATAGCTGTCAAATGGGCCGCTTAACAACAATAAATAAGAACTGATCTGTTCATCTTCTCACAATTTAGTGCAGTCAAGTTATCACATATTCAGATCATATTCATACCTGTCCAACAGCAAGGTCAAACCAAAGGTCAGTAGATTTATTCTCCTCCATGTATCTCAGAGGCTTGGATGAGCTATTGACGACAAGGAAGAATGGAAGCACAGTAATAATCTTGGTTAATTTCAGCTTGGATAATTGACTTTGCACCATAAACTGAAGGAGAAAATATTGTCCAATGAGTATAATGCCTTTTTTAAATCATTGTAAGTATAAAATTGAAATCTGTAGTCATATTGAATCAACGAGTACTGAATAAAGAACATACTAAAATCCAACCAGTCAGATGTACATGGAATAGATACTTAAACTTTTTGAATGAAAGCTTCAATCTTAAACTCACCATATATTTACAGTTTCTTTGGTTGTCCACACATTCCACTACCCCAGAATTACCAACTGTATCCAGCGAGAATGCATGTGACCAATGAGATTCATACACCTTCAATTTTGCCTGGAATAATATCATCAAGAACATGTATACCAGTGTTTTATTGTAGGACACTTCACTGACAATCTGTCTGTTGATTTATAATAAACATGTCTAGAATAATACAAAAATGCATCTTAAATGAAACAATGGTAACATGCAAGAAAATTATACAATATATAGTATATTAAATGTAATAATTAGCCTACCTTTTTACGTTTATTCTTCTTATACCTAAATAACTGAGGATAACTGTAGGGTTGACAATCTAAGGCCACATCAGACATTGAGCCCTGAAATACCAACAAAAACTTCTAAAAAATATAATATAATAACAAATGACCCTGGCTTTTGGTGAGATGTAAAACTACGGAGAGAAAAAGAAACCATCTGAAAACTTCTTTAATAGGAAAAATTGTGACTATTTGAGAATGCATTTAGCTTATCTTGTTGAATGGTGCACAGAAAAATTCAGGTTTCCATCACACTGTTGTATAATCACAAGGTGGACTAGAATTTATTAAACAATAAAAGGGATCACATGAAGTTGAATGTTATCAATGAAATAAATACTGCATTTACCCTTATTTGAAATGGTAAATCTGTTTTATTAACAATCCAGTAAGGAGAGTATATATAGAGATTCCAGGATTTATCATGACTACAATGAACACTCAAACTGAGATGTTTGTTGTTGTTGTCAGGGTCCAAGTCAGTATCCATAGAGATGGCCTTGAATTCTTCCATTTCCTGTGTAATATCCAGAGTACCTGACCAATCACATGTTAGATAGTCAGCAACCTGAAAATTAACAAGAAATTTAGATATTATGTTTAACTAAATCGTAAAATTGTGCTTGTGGCATGTTGTATTGTGCTTGTGTTCGTGGAATGTTGTATTGTGTTTGTAGAGTGTTGTTTCATGTTTTTGTAGAGTGTCGTTTCATGTTTATAGAGTGTTGTTTCATGTTTGTAGAATGTTGTTTCATGTTTGTAGAGTGTTGTTTCATGTTTTTGTAGAATGCTGTTTCATGTTTGTAGTGAACTGTGTTAGTAAGGTGTTGTTTTGTCCTCATAGAATGTTGTACAGTATTTGCAGAATGCTGTTATTTTTTGTGTTTGTAGAATGTTACACTGTGTGACTTTTACAATACTTACATAAAGATTGAGCTTGTAAGCTTGAGTCATATTCACAGTATACAATGGCGTACTGTCACCATGTGTTAAACTGCTGGATCCTTCACTACCCTGAATATAAAACATACCATGACTGTAGATACAACAAATGAGAAGTGACAATATCTGTATCAGAACAATAAAAGAATCAATTAACTTGTGTAAATCTTTTTAACCCTTTGCCTCATATGCATATTTTGGACCCTTCAAAATTCAAACAAAATATACAAAACATCAATTTATTTAAGAAAATTGGTTTATTTCTCTCTGACAGCGTGGAAAACATTGTGGCAAAAGAAGTCATTACTCATTACAAGCAATGGCTTCTTTTGCCATTGTGTGTTCAAAAGTCGTCTGCTTCAGATGTAGGGAAATGTAGTATTATGAAGCAAAGGGTTAAGATCTATGAACATTGTAATTCATATTATTACCATAGATTCTGAGCATAACGCAAAGTTTCATACTACAGTAAATGTAATGTTTTATGAACACAAAATTTTATACAACTGTATATGTAATGTTTACAAACACAAAATCTTAAACTGACGTACACTTCGACTTGTGATGAACAACAAGTGGTTTGCATGACATTGTTATACATAACTTACCTGTAATGAAAACTGCAGATCATACGGTAGGTAATTATGTAGCACCACAGGGGGATGAAGTGTTATAGTAAAGTATGGTATGGTTCTAGTTAGCATCTGTGTAGGTCTCAATGTTTCACCTTCCTGGCACACAACCTGTATAAGAACATCAAAGTAAAATGCTGTAAAACTTTACAAACCACGTACATAAACAACTAGATGGTTTGAATATACAGTGCAACCTCTCCAGAGCGGCCCTCTCTTGAGCGACAACCTCCCTTCAACAACAGCATGCTTTTTCCCGACTGTACGACTGTATTATGTACTTAACCTCTCTAGAGCGGCAACCTCTTCACAACAACATAATTTTGTGTCTCCCAAAGGGTGTTCCTTTGGAGAAGTTGCACTGTAGTATTTGTTTATGTTGTACATTTAAATATGTGAAACAATAATAATTATACTGCACCCTTGGTCATTAAGAAGCATTAGAATTTCTTCGTCTAATCTGAAACTAATGAAAATCTAAAATGTGAAAGGAATTGATTTATTCTTTCATTAAGTCAGTTATTAATTATTTCCACGGCAACTTGAAGCAATATTCAGAACAGCATATTTCGTATAATACAAAGTTTCTAACCATTTAATGACTAGTAGGTAAATAGTAACACAGGATTGGAAGAGAAAAATAAAGGTACAAAAATGAAACCAAATCTTTTATACCTTAATATTGAAGAGTTTTTCATCATGGAGAGATTTACAGGTAAAATACTTCTGTCTGTCTTTGATTTGAACAAGATCTGGCCACCATATAGGACTACTAGTTCTTTTATACCTAAATAAGATAAATATGAAGTTATAGTACACCATATTCTTAACTACATACTTAAAGACGATTTCTGTATTTTGTTTTATTCAAGGAAAAGTGATCATTTTTTCATATTTTAGAGAAACAAGTATAACAAATCCAAAAATGGAAAAAAACAGGGGTCACCGAACTCGTTTTCGAGATAACAGCTCATACTTTGTGTAGGTGTGCAGCTGTTTTTTACGATTTGCTGTGTATAAAGAGCTTATCGCTAAACACATACTATTACTGTTATATCATGATAAAATCATGCTCAAACATACTGTTCTTACATGTAAGTATTCATTTGGCATATTTTGTGTTAATTTAACACAATTTATACCATTAATGATTTAATTCTGTCATACTGTGTTTTTATTTTCAACTGCATGCATGAAAAAATGGGTGGTAATTCCGACAAAAAAATATTATTTTTCATCTTTTATTCCCCCTTTTCCGATATTCGTCCAACAAAACTTTCTAATTTTGATATATATCTTAGAACAATGTCCAATAAACATATTTCAGTAATAAAAACATGAGGTTTCCGAGCTAATTTCAGTCTCAACTCTGAAATTCAGTTATATAGTCAAAAGTAGTCGACAAATATGATTAATATAAAAAATATGAATATCAAGTTAATAAAGATTTTGCCTATTTTCCAATAAAACTTTCTGATTTATATATATATCGTAGAGCAATGTCTAATAAACACATTTCAGAGATAAAAACATGGGGTTACTGAGCTAATTTTACCTCCAACTTCTAAATTCTGTTGCATTGTCAACAAATATTTGCCAATTTCAGTTAAATTTTGTAATGTGTATATGAAGTTAATAAAGTGTAGTTTTCTGTTTATCATCCAATAAAACTTTTTAGTTTTGATGTGTATCTTAGAACAATTTTGTACCACATATTTCACTTTAAAAGAACATTTGTCTTTGAGTCTTTGAGGTAATGTTAGCTCAGAGTCCTAATATCTCCTACATCATCAACAAATATTTGCAATAAATGATGAACCTCCATTACAGTCATAAGAAGTAATTCAATTTTGAACTGTACATGTAGTGTTTCACATAAATTAGTCAATATTAAAAAGTAGAGCACACATTATAGGTTGCGTATTTAGCGCGCTCGCGGATACGTTAGTTGTCCGAAAACTATGTAAGTGTTTCTTCCGTGAAGAGCTTTATTGTCTCCCTTATGTGCAGAAATGTTGCGCGTTACGAACTACCGAAATCGTCTTTAATGACACAAACTTGTTTTAGAGTAAGTAAAACCAATGAAGAATGGGAAGCTATCTTTTTAAAAGAATTACAATTATTGAAATTGATGTGATATATTACCTACTACAGTAAAATCCCGCTATTACGACCACCTTTCGTTCTTAAGCAAAGTGGTCTTGATAGCGGGGGGAACAAGGTGTCCGAGCTAAAGTATTTTGTCAGTCATATATGACCTACAGGCATATTATGTTTTCTGTGTGTTCATGTATTCAAGATTACTAAAATTAAAACTCCTTGTTTCATTCAATATTAGCAAATTATGGCGAATACCATATAAATTTATAACAATCAAACTTCAGAAAAAACAAACAAAAACAATTATTTTCATAGCAAGTTTCAAATTGAATGGTCGGTCCACTACAACGAGAAATGTGCGACAAACACTTGATCAATACTTTCGTTAATCCGATCAATTAACATCAACATTAATGACAATCAAAAGCAATCAACACATTTTTAGACACTTTGTTTTCATAACGTGCAGCCGACAGTTAGACTGTTACCGTAAATCGACACTGTACATGTCGTAAAAGTCAACACCAGAGGGTAATTTCAAAGCAAAACTTTGGTGGTCGTTGTAACGGATAATAACTTAGTGTGAAATGATAAACTGGTCCGAAACAGGTGGTTGTATTAGAGGAATAGCGGGGTGGTCGTATTTCCAAACAAACAACCATTGAACTTTAGAACAAAATATTCCGTTCTTTTAAAAATCGGTCGTAATAGTGGGGTGGTCGTAATTTCGGGGTGGTCGTAAGTAGGGATTTTACTGTATGTAGTATTTTAAAATTTGTTGGGTATTTATCTGTAAGTACTTAATATATATCAGGACATCAAAAAAACATCTTGAAATAAACAAGAACATCTGTGTATCTGTTCCATACAATGTATCTGTTCTGTACAGTGTATCTGCTCTATACCATGAATGACATACTGATCTGATAACGACACGTAAGAAAACATAAACAAAATAAGACTGGAATGAAATCTTACGGAAGTTCTGAAGGGCAGATATAGAGAGCACAATGATATGCTGCGAACAAAGGAATGGCAAATAACTCCTGTGGAGCGAGCGTCGTCAACTTCATAAAGTCATCTTCCTCCGGAATAATCTTAGCATTACGTCGATATGTTTGTAACTCTTCCCTCAGCACTAATACATCTACTGGCATGGTTAAGTTATTCCTAAGCTGTAAGATAAGAGAACAAAACAACGACTATTTCAAAAAAGAATTCCAAACTCAACAACGCATTCCAATAAATGGTCACACAATACAGCGTGTCAAATCATTTAGAATAAAATCAGTGAGTTAGCCAATGACAAAATAGTCATAACATACAATTGCTACCAATTATATAAAAAAACTATGAGTTTTAGTGTGAAGATTGAAGATTTTAGAGTGGAAAATACACAAACTGATCGCTAAATATTCAGTTATGTCTTTTAAGGTTTAATGTCATTCAACTGTCTGAGAGCACTTACTGAGTGTAGCTGAGTGTGATACACGGCACTCAAAATTTACAACCACATCAAAATTTTGAATTCATACACAAATAAATTGAAAATGAATCATACAAGCTATTCAAACTAACCAGGAGGAAATTTTACATGCCGTACATGATATATATACACATTACATGAACACTGATACATACAATGAATACATACTACACATGAAAGTTATATGATATGTAGCATAGTGATAACATTAGGTAATGTACTCAGTAAAGGAACAAACTCCTACCTGTAATGGTGATTGTAGTGTCACTGTTTTATGACTGTGGTTCATATCTACATCATACACCATGTAATACTTGGTACTGTGCTGAAATAAACATATCTACATCATGTAATATGTGATAGCGTGCTTAAATAAACATATCTATAATCATGTAATACTTGGTGCGGTGCTGAAATAAACATATCTACATAATGTAATATGTGGTACTGTGCTAGAATAAACATATCCACATAATGTATTATGTGGTGCTACGTTAAAATAATATATCTATAGATATCATGTAATACTAGTTACTTTGCTGAAATAAACATATCTACATCATGTAGTACTTGGTGCTGGGCTGAAATAAACATATCTACATAGTGTAATATGCGGTGCTGTGCTGAAATAAACATATCTACAAGTGATTGGTCGTGCAATACATCGAGGAGTTATTTATAGAAACAATTAGACAAACAAAATCACAGAGAAATATGAGTTCATGGTTTCCATAATTATGTAACTAATTCTCAATATTTCCTTAAAGTCGTAAGGGATTGATATGAAAATTTTAACAACATGCATTCAAACAAAAACCTGTCAACAAAATAAATGAAAATTCATAACCATCAACAAATCCAGACCAACAGATAGTAAAATAATTCAATCAATGTGCACAAAATTAAATTGAGAGAACTGAAAGAACCCAAATTTCATCATGTACATCAAACACTTAAAAAACATAAAAATATATAACAACAATAGCAGCATGATGGCCCTGCATCGCTCACCAGAATAAATATTGATTAACTTGTTACTAAAAAGGTAATAAAGGTACACTTGTGGGCAAATAATGGGGAACAATAATAAACTTGATAAAGGACCATCAAAGGATACTACAAAAGAATATTCGTGATGACTGAATGATGCCACAGACCAAATTTGGTGATGATCCAACCACTGGTTCATGAAAAGAGGTCCTTTTTGGGTATTTCTATGTTTAGCTCTAGCGGCCCCTAATTGGGGCAAACCATTTTTATTAGAGCAAATCTGATTAAACACAATCTAAAGATGCTAAAAACCAAGTTTGGTAATCATCCATCCATAGAAGCATGAGAAGAAATCATTTTAAGGTATTTCTATTTTTAGCTCTAGCGGACCCTAAAAGGGGCCGACCAAATTTATTTAAGCAAACTTGAGAAAGGACCATCTTAGGATGCTACAGAACAAGTTCGGTGATCATCCATCTACTGGTTCATGAGAAGGAGACGTTTAAAGGTCATTCTATTTTTAGCTCTAGCGGCCCCTAATAGGAGCCATCCTTTTTTTCGCATATCTGATAGAACACTATCTAAAGACGCTAAAAACCAAGTTTGGTAATAATCCATCCATAGAAACATGAGAAAAAGTCATTTTAGTGTATTTCTATTTTTAGCTCTAGCGGTCTCTAAAAGGGGCCAACCAAATTTATTTGAGCAAACTTGAGAAAGGACCATATAAGGATGCTACAGACCAAGTTTGGTGATGATCCATCCATTGGTTCATGAGATGAATACGATTAAAGGTCAAATATATTTTTAGCTCTAGCGGCCCCTAAAAGGGGGCCAACCATTTTTATTTTATCAAATCTGATAAAAGTCCATATAAGGATGCTACAGACCAAGTTTGGTGATGATCCATCAATTGGTTCATGAGAAGAAGATGATTAAAAGTTTTTCTATTTTTAGCTCTAGTGAACCCTAAAAGGGGTGAACCGTAACAATATGAGCAAATTGCAGTTAGAACGTCAAAAGGCTTCTGCTCAGCAAATAAGAAGTAAATCCGACTGGTAGTTTCAGAGAAGACCATTGTTGACGCCAGACGCCGGAGCATCTACCTACCCATCCTAACAGCTCACCCTGAACCTTCGGTTCTGGTGATCTAAAAAGAGTAAACACTTATAAAGTATGCTAAACTAGATTTAAAATAAATGCATTACAAAACATTTTGTGTCCAGGAAGAAATCAGGCATCCAGTGTGTGTAAAAAAATAACAACACAGGAAAGAAACAAAACTGGAGAGGTGCTGATAATTCAACAACAACAACAGTAACCGTACTTACTTCATTCTCTAATTCATCTAACTGTAAAATCGGGGAAAATATTCATTGTATGAAATAATATTCTCTCATTAAAATTAATACTTAATTGTGCATTTTTTTATCAATTTAACTGGCACCGGAATTGAAAAACATGCAAATTTGATTTCATCTAAATGTGAATCTATTTCTACTTGTTTTACAAAGGATAAAGAATTGAACAATAGTATGATAAATTTAAATATTATTTTACAAAAAAATTCTGATGGCCTCACCTGTTTCGGAGTTATATGAATCAGTTTACGACAAGCTCTGTTCATCATTTGTACAGCAGACGTATCAAAGGTTGCAATCTGTAATATGAGACAAATAACAGAATGTTCGGATAAAACTTTCAGGCACACTTCACTCGTTTGGTAATACCTGTTCTATTTAGACTGCCATCTGCTAATCATTACTTTCACAAGCATTGACAAGTTAAAACTGATTAAAATTGGATTTTTTACAATATTTCTCTAGCATAATTTTTACTTTTTCACACATTTCATAATTAACATGCTTTAGGCCAGTATATTTGACTATACCTCACACCAAGCATAACAGCTTAGAAATGGTTCATGAAATTTCAGTACAACTGCATACTTAGTAAAGAATACTTGAGAGTCAACATTATAAACAATAGGGCCATGGTGGCCCTGCATCGCTCACCAGAATAAATGTTAATTAACTTGTTACTAAAAAGGTAATAAAGGTACACTTGTGGGCAAATAATGGTGAACAATAATAAACTCGATAAAGGACCATCAAAGTATAATACAAAGGAATATTCGTGATTACTGAAGGATGCCACAGACCAAATTTGGTGATGATCCAATCACTGGTTCATGAAAAGAAGTCATTTTAAGGTATTTCTAATTTTAGCTCTAGCAGCCCCTAATTGGGGCAAACCAAATTAATTTGAGTAAATTTGAGAGACGACATCTAAGGATGCTACAGACCAAGTTTGGTGATGATCCATCCATTGGTTCATGAAAAGGAGATGTTTAAAGGTATTTCTATTTTTAGCTCTAGCGGCCTCTAATAGGGTCAACCATTTTTGTTTTCGCAAATCAGATAGAACACTATCTAAAGATACTTAAACCAAGTTTGGTATAATTCATCTATAGAAACATGAGACAAGGTCATGTTAAGGTATTTCTATTTTTAGCTCGAGCGGCCCCTAGAACAAACTTGAGAAAGGACCATCTGAGGATACTACAGACCAAGTTTGGTGATGATCCATTCATTGGTTCATGAGAAGATGATTAAATATTTTTCTAAAAGGGGCCAACCATTTTTATTTGAGCAAATCTGATAAAGAAGATGATTAATGGTCTTTCTATTTTTAGCTCTAGTGACCCCTAAAAGGGACCAACTGGTATAATATAAGCAAATTGCAGTTAGAACGTCAAACAGGCTTCTGCATAGCAAATTTGAAGTAAATCCGACTGAAAGTTTCTGAGGAGAAGACCATTGTTGACGCCAGACGACGTACGACGGAGCATCCGCCTACCCATCCTAATAACTCACCCTGAACCTTCGGTTCTGGTGAGCTAAAAATGTGAAAGTTTTTATCATCTGAAAAGCTAAGAAAGAGAAGCTTTATCAAAATTTTTAAACAGCCTTCATATTTACTATAAATTACGGTCAAACCTGTGTTTGCAGCCACATAAAGGCCACCCTGTGAATAAAGGTCTTGCTTTGAAAAACTATAATTAATCGTTTCAAACAAACTGACCTCTAAATAAAGGCCATCTTTCAGTAAAGGCCACATTTTATCTTTCTCACAGGTGGTCTTTGTTCACAGGTACATGAAACATATCTATACCTCATGTTAGAATCACGAAACACAGACACGAATATAAACGTACCTGTATTTGGATTCCATCTCTGTCCAGCTGAGCACCAGACATAACATCATCATCAAAAACAAATGCTCCAGCACTGATCAATGTATGCCCAGCATCGGCCAGTGTCTGATTTACAAATGTCAGCGGTCTCCTCTGACTACTGTTTAAAGCAAAAATATTACCATGGTTACTAAAGATATTTTGAATGCACCAGCTAAACAAAAACAGACCATATTTATCTGTCCCACCACTACAAATTTATACATTATCGCTATCGGTTTTTCATTTCATGTATTACAAGACACAAACAACTGGACAGTCCAAAAGCAGTGTACAAGACTGTACAGACTATTACATTCAGAGCACAGGCAGGTGAACACCATGTTCCATGGCTGTACCCCTCCTGTGTTTTATCCCCATTTTTTGTATGTTTCAGAGTGTAAGGTGGGTTTTGGATAGGTTGGTTTTAGATCTGGTGGTATTTTAGGAAAGGCAGAGCGGTTAGCATGTGTTAATAACTGATTTTACATGAAATAAACACAATGTACATTCTATTCTCCTTTGTTCCCCAAGTATATACAAAATCATATTTTGTTTAAATTAAATCATGTAATGCTGCATATGTTGTATGATATTATATGACCACATATATGTTGTATTGTTCATATGTACGTTTAAAACAATGTTCCTGTATAAGTTTGTCCTGTTCTGTTCTTATTTACATCTGAGCAATAAGGCATTTATCCAGATAAAATACATAACATTGTGAGCCTACCTCAGTGAGGCAACATCATCTTCATCTTCTTCCTCATCCTCTTCAGTTATAACATTAATTTCATCACTAGTGGGAGTAGCGTGTCTCATATCTCCAGGGTGACAAATATGACAATCATGCACATAGTCTGCGTGAATCTATAAAGCCGGATACAATATTCATCATCACAGATATATATGTATTTGGTTTTACGGTGCTTTTACCTAATATGGAATAAATCATGAAACCTTAGGTGGTTATCAGAATGAACATAATGAGTGATTGACAATGACAACAGATTTTAAACTTACCTTCACGGATTTATGTAGAATGACATCCACTTCAGCACCAAGCTGTAACATATACAGGTACGAGTAAAAAAGGGTAACAATCGTTGAGAGCTGTCATACCAACATTCAAGCTACATTCAGTAGTTGTGACAAGTCCTTATGACTGACTGCATCTTAATTATTGCACAATTACTAACTTTGAGATGTAATTTCATTTCACATAAGAACATAATTCAGATAATCATATTTCAAACTATCATATTAAATTTACATACGTGTAGAATGTTTAGAGATTCTAGACAGGACTATACTTCATAATCATTTGTTTGAGACCATTTCAAATGAGCACAATTAAACTGCAGTAAACAACAAACACTCAATGTAAAAGCTTGATTTCCGAGTAACTGGTCTAATAATATTCTGTTCCTTGTACACGAACAAACAAATTCACAAGACAACAGTTCATACCTTGTTGTATATGGCCAATGCTGGTAGTTTACTGGTACTGGTCAACTCATCCTCAGCAGACTTATCTACAGACTGAAAATTAATGAAGCAATCATGTAACACGTAACAAGTACATTTTCTTCTAGAGTAACCATTGAATCAAATATAAGTAAGCCTCAAACAAATGTACCAATTTAAATTTATACCAAATTAAAATTTCTAAATCAACTACAACTTTAGCAGAAATAAAATGAGGCTAAAATTATTATAATCACTATATTAAATTGGTATTAAACTATACTTGATTAAATGCCAAAAAAACACTATCATGTTTAGTAACATCTGAGCTTCTTAGAAATTTGTTACAAAAACAACTTCAGACTACAGCATTACTCAATATTAACTCAAACAACCACATCAAGTTAGAAGATGTGTGACGGTTCACTGATAAGACAGGAATGTGTTCAAGAAAGAATCACTTTGATGGTACTAGTATATAATTCCTACGGGAGTTTATGTTGAAGTATGTCCACAAACCATCTATCAGACTGATGTATTAAGACGTATATAATTTATGTACATAAATTAGGGGCCTCTGTGGTCAAGCGGTTATTGTGTTTGACTAGTAATCATTAGCCACTCATTGCTGTGGGTTTGAATTCTACCTGGGGTGAAATAAACAAGCTTAGGCAAGGCTGGTGGTTCTACCCAGGAGTATGCTTATGGTCTTTCAACACTGCTAAAGCTGGAAAAGTCACCAAAAGATCCTAGCTGTTGGGGTGATTTTGAACCTCAGTGAAAATAATGCACATGTGTCATTTTTCATCCAGGCTACCGAGATATATTTCTCAAATGTATCAAGTATGATTAATGACTTAATGAAGTGAGAATACAGGAATACATGAGTAAGTTTAAGTGACAAAATGTACAAAACATTTTAGCAGAGACAAATAGGTTAGTGTTATTTGTTAATTACTGGATAAAATAGTACAATGTATAAAGTATCATTATATGTTATATTATATTCATACATGTGCATAAGTACATCTTGTTATGATGGCATCCTGTTTTCACATATTTTAATACATCCTTATATATTACAGATTTTTTCTTCCCTGGGGTTTAATGTCACACTAACAGCAAGGGTCATTCAGTGCCTTTCCCATCGTTTATTGTTTATGTGACTTATTGTCACTGGGGTTAAAGCCGTTTTTCAACAATTTTTCAGTTATATACGGCGTCCAGTTCACTTGACCAGTTTTTTTGGACTGTATACTAACCAGTACTAACTTACCCTTCCACAAGGAGCCGGCAACTTCTCCACATATGGAGGAAAATCAACATTTTTGTCAAATTTTCATAGAAGGGTATGACCTGCCGCAACCGGGATTCAAACCTGGGTCTTCGGGTTACAAGTCCAGCGTACTAACAACTGGACCACGGCCCTTTCCCAGCTTTAAACACCTGGGTAAAACCACTTACCTTCCATTAGCTAGCTTGGTCGTAGGTGGGAACTGATAGTGGCAAGGGGCTTGTGATTACTAGTCATTTAATATAACCACTGGACTAAATAGGTCCCTTTTTGTATATTATTACTCATTGTATAAACTCAAACATTTTAATTCGAAATATGAAACACAAAAATTCATTAGAATTTAAGAATTAAAACCTCTCCACAAAAACGAGAACAGTTGATCTAATTAACCCTTGATTTGCCCCAAAACCTTGCAAATAACAGAGATAGCTGGCAAATACATCCAAAGGAAAGGTAAATACAGGAAAGATTCATTTTAACCCTTTGCCTCATAAGCATATCTTGGACACTTCAAAAATTCAAAGCAAATACACAAAACATCCTTTAAGAGAATTGGGTTATTTCTCTTTGGCAAGAGTGGAAAACATAGTAGCAGAAGAAGTCATTGCTTCTGATAAGCTATGTCTTCTTTAGTCACAATGATTTCAAAAGTCGTCTGTTGCAGATATATGATAAAGGGAATTATGGTATTATGAGGCAAAGGGTTAACATACAAACGTAAGATTTCAGGATAAAAGAATATGAATGTTAGCTGGTATATTAGGAATCAACCAACCTTCCAGTGCTGAAATATCAAACATAACTACATGTATTACAGCAGTGAAGACACCACAACAATAAACCAACAATAAACAAACATCACATGATATGTATCATATTATATGTGTGCTAATTAACAATAGCAAAAACACAGGAAAACTGAAATAAAATAACAAAAATATCATGCAAATGATTAGCTCAAATAACACGATAAAGGTAAGTTCAATGTTTCAATACCAATAACAATATGATACAAAAATGTTCAATGACAGTAAGTTTTATTATTACTGGCATATTGAAACAGTATCAAAGGCAAGAAAACTGCCAACTCAAGTTGAAAATATGGGTTAACAAAAACTGAACGATACAGTCTAATGTAGCAATGGACTTAAATCTTACATACAGAATTAAACAGACAAGTTTACCATAAATGGCATCTACCACAATACAGACAAATAACATCAAAGGCAAAGTTACAACATACTTGAACGGTCCAAACTCACCATGACGACATCACACGAATTAACATTTCATTTAATATGATATAATTCAAAATTCCCAACTTTGAATAATTTTTGTTTCATATAAACCAATTTTAAACTAACATGTTTTAATACAATGATGTATTTTTTAGTCCCTAAGTCACTTTTCACTTTATTATATCTACACTTAAATTGACATTTGGACATAACTACATTTTTCAGATCCTGCCAATGTCTTTATAATGGGTGTGGACAGTATATACAAGTAATGTAAAAGTTACAACATACATGTTCATACAAGTTACACAAAACAAGTAACATAGAAGTTACAACATACGAGGGATGTTTGAAAAAGAATTGCTTATTTCTATCTGGAGACTTCAAATGCCAAGTTAGCCCAAAAGTGCTCATTTCATGCCCTCGAAGTACTCCCCGTAGCTAGAAATGCAAAGTTTCTGCCGATGTATCCACTTCCTGAATGCGTCACTGTACGCTGATTTGGGCACAGTAATAAGGTACTGATGAATGGCAGATCCAAGTGCCTGTCGGGACTTGAATTTCCGCCCAGCAAGAAATTATTTCAATTTCGGAAACAAAAGAAATCACACAGGACCAGGTCTGGGGAATATGGGGGGGGGGGGGTGAGGCAAATCAGTTACTCTTTCTTTCTTCTAAAACGCCGTAACTATCGCGGAGGTATGAGCAAGGGCATTGTCATGTGGAAGACGGAAATGTTTAAAACCAGTGGCAGAGAGTCGTTTCTGATAATACTTTTTCAGTTTCGTACTTTGTACGTCTTTGTAGTACTTTACACTCAAGGACCGTTTGGCAGTTATAGGGCGTTTGCTGTGTTTAGTGGCCCAGATCTTATTAACCTTTCTGACGGGCTCAAAATAATGGGCCCAAGTTTCATCACCTGTTACGACATTGGCAAACTGCTTTTTGTCATATTTTGGAAACATTTGAAGCAGCTTTTTGGCCGCTTGAACCCGTTTCCTCTTTTGCTCATCAGTCAACAAATGTGGCATCCATCTAGCAGAAATCAGTCTGACTTTCAAATGCTACTTCAAAATAAAGTGAACCGTTGATACTGATATGCCTACCTTTCGTGCAATATCACAAACTGTAAATCTGGCATCTCCTTCAATGATTTCCTTTATTTTGTAAACAATTTCTTTACGAGATGCAGATTTTTGGCCTACCTGATTTCGGTGCATTTCTTATGGCCTCTACACCTGAAAATTTCTTTTTCCATCGCCTAACTGTGTCATAAGACACACTAGAAGGTCCATATGCAGTAGAAAGTTCAGTCATCAGCTGCTTCAAAGAACAACCAAGTTTTGAGCGAGCTTTGATGTAAGCCCGTACTTCATCTTTCTTTTCTACGCTTCTTCCAACCATTTTAACTACAGTGGTCAATGACTGCGTGTATTCAAATGGCAAATCTTATGTCTTACACTTAGTCTTACATGTCAATTTATACACCGTTGTATAGATATTGAATAACCGTATACAGGTATGTATTGGTCTTTATCGTGCCTCACGTGGATATCAAGATAGAGGACAATACGCAATTCTTTTCGAACATCCCTCATACATGTATACACAAGTAACATAGAAGTTACAACATACATGTATAAGTATATACAAGTAACATAGAAATTACAAAATACATGAACAAGTATATACAAGTTACATAGAAATTACAACATACATGTACAAGTATATACAAGTAACATGAAAATTACAACATACATGTACATACAAGTAACGTAGAAGTTACAACATACATGTATACACAAGTAGCAGTAAGTACAACCGTTCTCCTACCTTAAGAATATCACCGATTATTTTCATAGCAGGTTGTGTAACATTGATCATAAGTTTATCTGGTGATGAGAAGATTATGTAAGAACATAAACTGTCCTCGTCAGTACCTATATCCGGCTCTATGACTTCCGCCAGTCCACCATCAATTTCATCAAATCTCTCGGGACCTATATACAAAGAAGTATGTTTATGCACATTCAATTCTTGTAAAAACATGGATCTTTCATTATAACTTTATTTGCATATAAAACTGAAAATAGTAAAAATTGATATATCTGTATAATATTTGCTGAACATACTCTTACACAAACCTGTCATTATGATACGCCCCTCTATAAGGCTGATATACACCCCTCTACAAGTCTGATATACCCCCTCTACAAGTCTGATATACACCCCTCTATAAATCTTATATACACCCATCCCTCAACAAGTCTGATATACACCCCTCTACAAGTCTGATATACATCTCTCTATAAAGCTGATATACACACACCCCTCTACAAGTCTGATATATGTCCCTCTATAAGTCAGATATACACCCCTCTGCAAAGCTGATATACATCCACCCCTCCACAAGTCTGATATATGTCCCTCTCTAAAGTTGACAAGTACGTCAAGTTGAAAAAGTAATACCACACAGAGTAAAACTAAAATTTCATCACCTAGGAACGATTTTCTATTAACAATTTAATAAATGTGTTATTTAAACCATAAAGTAAATTTTGACCAATTATTTATAAGAGAAAATGTATTTCTCAAATGATCATTGATATTATCACAATGTATTTGATACGTAGGACTATAAGCAGTTCATGCACTGAGCTATCAAAGACAAGAAACAGTAAAATTTAAAGCAAGTAAGAACCATATCAATAATCAAACTTTTATAGATGAGTATACATTTTGTGCAGAAAGTATGAGTATTCATTAAACACAACAATTTGAGACATGTTGCAATGGATTTCCTAAATTAACTTCTTTCATTTTTGTTTTATAATAGTAACTAAATAACAAGAAGATGGACATTCAAAAACATTTTCTATGTAACTACAAATAACTGTTGGAACAAAGGCCAGATAACATCTAACAATCCTTGATATTGATTATAATAAGAGTGACCTCCCCTTCTTTTTTTTCAACGCCTTTTAGTCACTATGTCAAGTTAATCTTTCATTGTATCCAGAGATGTACATATACCAATACTATTCTATCATTAAAATATCTGCAGTTGTCTCCCAAACAAGCACTGAAAACAAATTGTCATCACTAGAGGCACACAGATTTGTTTTAAGCCAATAGCGTTTTAAAATATAATATGGGAACATGGAGACAGGCATTTATTTGATTCAAATGTTAATATATGTCCCCAGTGGTTGGAAGCAGTTGGCATTCAGCGATGATGTTATTATTGTCACTGTCAAGAGCTACCCAAATTAACAAATTACTAAAGTAACTTCTGTTTTAACCCTTTGCCTCATAATACCATTTTTGCCCACATCTGAAGCAGACAACTTTTGTGGCAAAAGAAGCCATTGCTTGTAATGAATAATAGTTTCTTTTGCCACATAGTTTTCCACTCTTTCAGAGAGAAATAACCAAATTTTCTTAAAGACGATTTCGGTAGTTCTTAACGCGCAACATTTCTGCACATAAGGGAGACAATAAAACTCTTCACGGAAGAAACACTTGCATAGTTTTCGGACAACTAACGTATCCGCGAGCGCGCTAAATACGCAACCTATAATGTCGCAGCAATTTCGCATGAAGGGTAAATTTGCGAGTGGGTACACGGACGAAGAGGCTACACTACATGTACAGTTCAAAATTGAATTACTTCATATGACTGTAATGGAGGTTCATCATATATTGCAAATATTTGTTGATAATGTAGCTGATATTAGGACTCTGAGCTAACATTACCTCAAAGACTCAAATGTTTTTTTAAAGTGAAATATGTGGTACAAAATTGTTCTAAGATATATATCAAAACTAAAAAGTTTTATTGGATGATAAACAGAAAACTACACTTTATTAACTTCATATAAACATTACAAAATTTAACTGAAATCGGCAAATATTTGTTGCAATGCAACATAATTTAGAAGTTGGAGGTAAAATTAGCTCAGTAACCCCATGTTTTTATCTCTGAAATGTGTTTATTAGACATTGTTCTACGATATATATCTAAATTAGAAAGTTTTATTGGAAAATAGGCAAAATCTTTATTAACTTGATATTCATATTTTTGATATTAATCATATTTGTCGACTATTTTTGACAATATAACTGAATTTCAGAGTTGAGACTGAAATTAGCTCGGTAACCTCATGTTTTTATTACTGAAATATGTTTATTAGACATTGTTCTAAGAAATATATCAAAATTAGAAAGTTTTGTTGGACGAATATCGGAAAAGGGGGAATAAAAGATGAAAAATAATATTTTTTTGTCGAAATTGCAACCCATTTTTTCATGCATGCAGTTGAAAATAAAAACATAGTATGACAGAATTAAATCATTTATGGTATAAATTGCGTTAAATTAACACAATATATGCCAAATGAATACTTACATGTAAAATCAGTATGTTTGAGCATGATTTTATCATGATATAACAGTAATAGTATGTGTTTAGCGATAAGCTCTTTATACACAGCAAATCTTAAAAAAATAGCTGCACACCTACACAAAGTACGAGCTGTTATCTCGAAAACGAGTTCGGTGACCCCTGTTTTTCTTTCCATTTTTGGATTTGTTATAATTTTTTCTATAAAATATGAAAAAATGATCACTTTTCCTTGAATAAAACAAAATGCAGAAATCGTCTTTAAATAAATTGATGTTTTGTATAATAGCTTTGAACATGAAAGAGTCCAAAATATGCTTGTGAGGCAAATGGTTATAAGATCTGAATACAAAAGCATTGGAAGTAAAGATTATAAAACCAAGCAGTAAAATAAATGATGCATGCAATCAGGTTGACATAAGATACAGTGCAACTCCTAAATACTGAAAACCCATGGACCAATAGAAAAGTTTGGCTTTCAGAAGGTTCCACTATTCTGAAGTACAGACAGTATAGAAACAAGAGGGAACAAGAGCTCCACAGAGCAGGGCAAAGAACGCCCGAAGGTTGTGCTACCATGAGTAATGCTCCCTCTTGCACAACTGAGACACTTTGTGATCTTTGCGAAAGTTTAATATAAACACCTTATAATTGAAATATGAAAGTGTAATTGCAGCGAATTTGCTGTAAAAATATATAAATGGCAAATAACTCAGGAAACAGGAGGGCCATGATGGCCCTGTATCGCTCACCAGAATAAATATTAATTAACTTGTTACTACAAAGGTAATAAAGGTACACTTGTTGGCAAATAATGGGGTACAATAATAAACTTGATAAAGGTCCATCAAAGGATAATACAAAAGAATATTCGTGATGACTGAAGGATGCCACAGACCAAATTTGGTGATCATCCAACCACTGGTTCATGAAAAGAAGTCATTTTAAGGTATTTCTATGTTTAGCTCTAGCGGCCCCTAATTGGGGCCAACCATTTTTATTTGAGCAAATCTGACAGAACACTATCTAAAGATGCTAAAACCAAGCTTGGTAATAATATATCCATAGAAACATGAGAAAAAGTCATTTTAAGGAATTTCTATTTTTAGCTCTAGCGGCCCCTAAAAGGGGCCAACCATATTTATTTGAGCAAACTTGAGAAAGGACGATCTACGGATGCTACAGACCAAGTTTGGTGACGATCCATCCATCGGTTCATGAGAAGAAGACGTTTAAAGGTATTTCTATTTTTAGCTCTAGCGGCCCCTAATAATGGCCAACCAATTTTTTTTTCGCAAATCTGAAAGAACGCTATCTAAAGATGCTAAAAACCAAGTTTGGTAATCATCTATCCATAGAAACATGAGAAAAATCATTTTAAGGTATTTCTATTTTTAGCTCTAGTGATCCCAAAAAGCGGTCAACCGGAACAATATGAGCAAATTGCAGTTAGAACGTCAAAAGGCTTCTGCACAGCAAATTTGAAGTAAATCCGACTGGTAGTTTCTAAGGAGAAGACCATTGTTGACGCCAGACGACGGAGAACGGATCATCCACCTACCCATCCTAACAGCTCACCCTGAACCTTCGGTGAATTATCTCCCTCTTGCACACAACTAGACATCAATACTTATCATCTGTGAGAGTTTGAAGACAATAGGTCATATAATGAAGGAGAAGTTGCCTGCACAATAATTTGCTGTAAAAATACAATAAGGGCCAATAACTCTGTAAAAATGCAATGTGAATTATCTCCCCTTTACACACAACTACACATCAATAGCTATCATCTGTGAAAGTTTGAAGAAAATAGGTCATGTAATGAGGAGTTGCCCACACAAGGAAAATGGACTTACAGACGTATGGATGAGTAGTGGCATAACATAATACGACCCTTCAGGTGTATAAAAAATCAGACCAAGAATGTTGTTCAACATTCTGAAGTTTCCAGTTTTTTGAATGTTCAGAATTCAGAAAATGCACTGAATCAGGTTTACTAAATCAACAGAATATGGCTTAATTATGAAAGACAACAGTGATGTTTGATAAAATGGTTATACGTTACACTTGATTAATGCCTCTCCCCTCCATTTTTGTAAAGTTTTAATATTTTATCATCTCATAAATCAAATACAGTGCCCCCTCCTGTAACATCACCTCCAAAGACTGATTCCCTCCAAGAAACGACAGTGAAATGCATGCATACACATAATGAAAAACACCTGTCATGAATGTATCAATTCCCTCCGAACAACAACTTCCACTTTTTTGCGACTCCAACAAGTGTTGTTCTTCGGAGGGAGCACTGTAGCCCCATAATTCTAGCAAACCCAGAAAATATCAAGTTTTTAGGACAAAGTAGTTTATGTGACATACAGCAGTGATCTTTCATACTAAGTCGATAAAGTAAAGAAAGGCAAATCAATATGATGACCAAAGACGTGAAATATGTACCTGACTGGAAGCCTGGTATGGTACAAAAAAAACGTAACGTCACACTTAAAACATTACATTACAACAACAATGTAACAACATCAATAGTGTACAGAAAATTGTGACAAAACTAATTTAATTATCTCCATACAGATGTTCATTTTATGGATGTTTAAAGCACAATTTAACATCAAAATGGCTAAGTCTAGTTTGAATTCTTTGAATAATATTTTACTTGAGAAAGTAACAGTACAGTTCCAAATTTAAACAACATCCCAAAACACACAAACTGTCACATTCGGGATTTATACACCGTAAAGTTTAAACTGTGTACTAAACCAATAGTTAACTACATCAAAACCATCAATAAACACACACAAATAAAATAAGAAGCATTAGCTGGACATTTAACCCTTTGCTTCATAAGCATATTTTGGACCCTTCCAAATTCAATGCTAATACAGTGCAACCTCTCAAGAGCGACCCTCACTTGAGCAACAACCTCCTTTCAACAACAGCTTGATTTCTTCTCACTGTACTATTTAACTATTATTTTAACCTCTCTAGAGCAACAACCTCTCAACAACGACATAATTTAGCTTCACCCAAAGGATGTTGCTTTGGAGAGGTTGCACTGTAAACAAAACATTAATTAATTTCAGAAAATTTGTTTATTTCTCTTTGACGGAGCGGAAAACCTTGTGGAAAAAGAAGCTATTATTCATTACAAGCAATGGCTTCTTTTGCCACAATGCTTTCAAAAGTCGTCTTCTTCAGATGAGGGGAAATGCGGTATTATGAGGCAAAGGGTTAAAAGACAATATCCATATTTACATGATTGGTTATAAGCCTTAAATGTTCATTTAATGAACATATTTAAGGACATGTTCATGTAAATACCATCATTCAATCTCAAAATAAAAAAGCAAAAAAATTAACCTGTATTCCACATGGTCATAACTAAATTATATTGAATAATCATTCGAACAATTTCTCTTTATCACTTGGAGACACAGGAACCCTTATTATGCAAAGTCAGTAATAAGTACAGGTAATCTTTACATAGTTGATTGTTCCGATGTTTACTTCAGTCTCTGTCTATTATTTATTTATATAGTTTTCTTTTTTGGTTCCCAAGAGATAAATGTATGGTTGGGCCCATCAAACGAGTTTAAATCCACGTATCACATTGGTACAGATTGTTAACCCAAGGTTACCTTTAACCATTTTGGTTTACTAACCATTAAAAATCATTTAAACATTTAAAAAGAGCGGCCATTTTTGGTACTGGTTACTGTTTATGTTAAGATTTAACCAGCATCTTAGACTTGGGTTAGATTTATTTGAGCTTTAAAAAAAACATTTAGTTAAACTTAAACAATTTTTTCTACAACAGCTAACCGAATATTTAACCAAAATTTTAACCAAAACTCTGATTTAACCCAGTGGTTTAAGTTAACCAACGTTTACACAATTGGATGCTGTAGTTCCATAAGACAGGAGTTGACAAACATAGAACTCTTAATGATGTAATAATAATTCTTTTGGAACAAATATATAAAAGCCAAATAGACACAGATTTTGTTTAGAACAGGTGTAAATTACAGCAGTTTCACTGTAATCAAAACAAAATATAACATCTTACAATGCACGACCTAAAATAAAGCAAAACTGAACATTAAAGCAGAATGTTTCCTGATACCAGCCATTTTGATATAAATACAAACATTTGTACGGTAAGAATAAGCTTCAAGAACTCAAGGAGTACTCAAGGAACTCTAGGAATACTATTTTCTGACACATGGTTAAACATTTTCCCCCCATAATTATTTCTGTATGAAACCATTCCTACCATTTTCTGACTTTGCCAATTTCAACATTTTTAGAAAATGCAGATCATTAGTTGAAAAGTTCTTCAATAAATTCTAAGTTTGCAATTAAAAGTCTAAAAACAGGCATAGATTATACAGAATACCCTTTCGACAAAAGAAATCCATTGTATAAAGATGTGAACAATAACCCTGGTTTGCAGCTTTAATTATGTACAAATAAATGAAATTTAACAATATTTTAACATCTAATTAATTGTTGCAGATTTGAAATCAAAGGGCTGTTGCCAGGAAACATAATCAAATATAAAATACGGAGACAAATATCTACAACACAACAGCTGGCACAAACCGGTTCTAAATTTCACAGGCCCCTGTGGAGTTAAAAATATCGGTTTGTCTAGGGTCCAGTCTAAACTTTCATCATTATCATCAGTTTCGCTGACATCAGCATCCTCGCTGCTGTCTGTGGTGAAAATACTGCCAAGTTTGTTTGTTATTGTATGAATCAGACTTTCACTCTCAGAGTCCGACTCACCCTGCACGCTGCTATGACGACTGAGCGAATCTGAAAATTGGACAGCTGCCAAATTAGCCACCACCATTAGTACTGAATAGTTCCATAAATTTTATTGGTAGTTTCCGTAAGTTTAAAGCAAACATACAGTTTTATATGACAGGATCAATGCAAATACCTAACCAGGCATTTCAGAAAGGGATAAAAACACCCTTAAGCAATACAAATTGATATGTTTATTTTTGTGCTCTTCTTATTTCACTACGAACAGGTCTGAACTTGACAAAAATGTGACCCTTAAATATGAATAACCCCAAAATTTAAAAATTACCAAAGAGTCCATGTTTCGTCTGTGTATCATAGTAAATGACAAACTTGCTTATACAAATATATCAAAGAAAATCAAATACAAAGAAGAAAATGTATAATTTTCAAACAATAAAATATTCATGCAAAACATTTAAGCAAGCAGTAAAGAGCTAAACTGGTTCACTTGAAACAGTCCATTCAACAGTAACAGCTGTACCGACACATTGAAAATAACCAGCTTTCACATTCTCATAAAATTTCATCCCAATTCTTTCATTCATACGAGAAAAGTAAATGAATGGTTAATAAAATATCACAATAAAGGTCCCTTTTCTAGGTTCTATTTCCTCCTGTGTGTTTATATAATATGTCATTTTTATACAGTAGGTCATTGTATGATGAGGTCATGTGAGGTAAAGTAGATGTTAGATAGGATAAAAATCCTGTCAAAACATAAACTAACATTATTAGTGGTACATATCACGACAGATACTACATGCTTATAAGCCACCATCAATGTCAACTCACCATAACTCTTGTCACTTGCAATCCTGACTTTACGACGAGAAGGCTTCGGTCTTAGAATTGTCATTTCATTGGGTGAGTCTAACTCCTCGTCGGCTTCATTTTCACTACTACTAGAACGGAAATGATTTTTGCTGATAATTTGTTCAACATCTGCTTGTAGACCATCAGGTACATCTAAGCCATTGTCGTCATAGTTACATACAATTGGGAAGCTTTGAGCTTCAAACATCTGAAAAAACAACATTTTATTGAGAACACAAGAAACCTCGCAAATCTACCAGGTTCCAAACAATATCAATCATTTTTCAACTTAGCAAGGTTAACCCTTGTACCAGCAACTATGTGTCTAAATATCCACTAATATATTTTTCTCGTTTAACGTCACATCAACATCCAGCATCATTTGATGACTTTTTAAACTTTAACAGTGGGGGCAGATGCCAGAAATACACCTGGCTAGAACTACCGATCTGTAAGCCAGTTGGATAGCTTCCTCCTATATGAAATTTGGTCCCGAGAGAGATTTGAACTCACAGCCATTAGGGGTTAGTGATTACTGGTCAGAGATTATAACAACTCGACCACAGAGGCCCTCCACTAATACCAGATTTAAATCAATATAAAAAACAAGCGTTAATCTTAAGTTAATAATTAGGTATGTAACAAAATTTACAAAATCTAAAATAAACTACCAATATCAACTAAAAAACTTTTTGAGCGTAAGTATAGATATTTGAACGACACTGATTGAAACATCTTTTATTCTTGAACAGTGGGAAATGAAACCAGTATACATTAAATTACAACATACCAGCCTGCTTTTTCCACATAGTATAGTAACATGAAAAAATCTAGACATACCACAGGTCATTTACACATTTACCTGCATTTTGAGAGCCCAGCGTTCATACGAGCCTTCCTGTACCAAATTAGGTTCTACAAGCGGTTCCCATACACTCAACTTCTCATTGTAATAACAAACTTCAAGTTCTAGGTCAGCTGTTAGTCTCATCTGTAATAACAAACGTATTTTATAGGAACACTGTTTCTTAGGATATCGAGGCACAAATACCACAAGATAAAACAATAAAACAAAGAACACGGCTTCATTAAACCCTTACATTTTATCACGTAATATATTCATTGAATGCATCCTAAGATAGAATTTAATTTGGCACATAGTACATACATGGCAATAAAACAACATGTAGTGATATATGACATAACACAGCATGAGTATAAACACCATGACATGTGCATCAACAGCAGGGATAACACAAGAAAGGGTAAACCCCTTTACCCATAGTGATCCCGTAAAGTGCTAGCATCTCACTTTGTAAATTCTTGTCTACCAGAGCAAAACAGAATGCCTAGAACATAGATTAATGGAAACAAATTACAATGAACTACCTTGATGTATTAAACAGTTAATTTGACTCCAACTTATTGCCACGTTTTGTGATAAATATCCTATCTAAGTGATAAATCTCACTTACATGTTTTGTCCAATTCAAGATTTTGCTATCTACAGATGTACTGATACACAACAATGGTACTGATTGATCAAGATTGTCTACTTCAAAAAATGCACACACTTCCTGCACATCCAAGTAAAATGTTTCCGTTGGAGGATCCAAAGGTCCAAAAACAGGCCCAGTCGCTGGATCTTCCTTCCCTGGTAGTAGAAAGCAGAAAAATCATAACTGGACGGACTAGTACGGTGCAACCTCTCCAAAGCAACACTGTTTGGGAGATGCAAAATTGAGAGGTTGCCGCTCTAGAGAGGCTAAATAAATAGTAAAATCGTACAGAGGGGAAAACGCATGATGTCGTTGAAAGGAGGTTGTCGCTCGAGAGGGTCACTCAGGAGAGGTTGCACTGTATTTACAAGACAGTTTCAAATTTATGAAACAAACAAAATCAGAGAAATACTGACCCTGAAATTTAGCCAAGGTTAATAGCAATTACTGTCCCTAAAAAAGCATTGTGACAAATCTATAACATATCAATCACATATCAGTACCTTATTTCTATACATTGATTTGTATGCAAACGGTAACTATTTGTCAGTAAAGTGTTTATAAGCACTCCTCCCAAAAATGTGTGTAACAAAAAAAAGCTGTATTGGAGTGACATCAGCTTACTGAAGAAAGTTTCAGAAAGCAAGCCAGAGCCATAGCAGAGATGTATGAATGAATGGCTGTTGGAATTGATCATAAGATCAAAATTAGCACTGTTCTCGAAAGAGAGGGCACTGATGTCAGTGGAGGAGATCATAAGACTTGCAGAACAGTACACAAAAGGAAGAATCGCATCAAGCAACATGACACTGAATGTTCACAGGCAGTCTTGTGATCTAGAGCAGAACAATAAATTACTGCAATTAAATATTAAAGCTGCCATGAGACTTTAAATGCTAGAAAAAAGACTAGTTTCATCTGCGATAAACCAGGTCACATGGCTAGAGATTGAAGAATATCATCAGAACTGTAGAACCAAAGAGTAACAGAACAATATCAGCTGTATGAATTCGTGTATAGTGCCAGACAATTTTGTCGAAGAACATACAGAAAATAAGGGCTGAAGTTCTATTATTTTCTGTTGACTATACCATAGAAATATTGGGAGAAAAAATGAGGTTTACAGAAATGATTTATTAGTACCAGAGGAATAAAGGTATTACAAGACACCTACTCTGATTTAGCGGTGGTGTGGATAGAGTTGACAAAGGAAAGTGATTTTTAGGCAAACATTTATAATGAAAACAATGAAAGGAGAAGTGAAATTGGTTCCAGTAGCAAGGATAAGAGCAGATACAACTTATCACCTCAGTTCCAAGAGCATTAATATATGATCTTGTTATTGGTAATACAGTGCAACCTCTCCAGAGTGTCCCTCTCTTGAGCGACAACCTCCCTTCAGCAACAGCATGCTTCCCCCTGTACGTTTTGATTGTTTATTTAACCTCTCTAGAGTGGCAACCTCTCAACAACGGCATAATTTTGCGTCTCCCAAAGGATACTGCTTTATATTCGACATAGATAGTCACTTTATAAATGGAAATCTGCGTTCGGGACCGAAAATCTACTTCGATGTATAAAAACATCGAGAACGACTAAAAAGAAGGATAAAATTCGGGACTTTTTAATTACTTCGACACAAGCGGGATATCGATGTATGCGATTTTGATATAATGGAGTTTCAACTGTATTGCCCTTCCACAATAACAATTAGACGGACACTGCATATGCCATAACATGTGACCACACATGTTACATCACCATGATAGGTACCACACACACAGCACAGGTATACTAATAATGGAAAGATTTCTTTCAGTTTCATTATCACAATCTTGCTTACATTTCACAAATACACCCCAGTGATAATGAGACATTTTACATGAAGACGAAAACATGAACGACTTGTTTATAACGTCGAACCCTCAGTAACTCACTTTTCAAGGCTATAATCTAAGTTTCATTCAAAACATGGTACCGATTTAAATATACATTCAATTAAACTACACTATCTGAAACTGCATGATTAATTATGTCACAAATTATTGGAACACAAATTTCTGATAAAAACCATTAGACTTGAGGGTGAAGGCCAATATTCAGTTCATTATTTTATCACAGTCACTACAGTCAAACTATCTAAAAATCTATTTAGGACTATGAAACTGCCTGAGATTTCATTTTTCAGATCAGTCTATTTTACACTATGAAACTACCTAAGATTTCATTTATTTCCTACCATTGAATTCACTCATAATTCTTTTTTATCGCAGTAGTGGGGAAGGGGGGGGCTCTGTGGTTGATTGGTTAGTATTTGACAAGAAATCTCTAGCCGCTCAACAATGTGAGTTCAAATCCCACTTGGGACTGGAAAAAATCATATATGAGAAAGCTCTACAACTGGAGTACAGAAGATCAGTGGTTCCATCCAGGTGTTCGCCTGGGGTCTTCCTCGTGAAATTTGTCCGGTCCCAAGTGGGATTTGGATTCAATGTGTGTTTTGAGAGAGGTTAGTGATTATTAGCTACAGACCATAACCACTCACCTATCCACGGCGGCCTCACATATCTAGAGCAGATTAAGGTCTATTGGGTTAAAGTTGGCCACTTAAAAGAACTGCATGACATGGTAGATGTTGATAAGGTAATCAGCTGATAGATAAAATACAATTCAACGTAAGTGAAGTAAAATTTACATAAAACTGGTTACTAGCTAAGAGTTGTACGCAAATGAAATAGAATGCTTACATTTTTCTATCCACTTTTCAGAAGTTACTTGTTTTATCTTCCAGAGATCATGTGTGGTGTTTGTCGTCAGGTCACCAGCTGAAGCCTCAGGACTCTGGAAATCAATCATACGTCTTACACAGTCATTACAAGGACATTAACATTGTATCGTGTAAGAAAGCTATGCCAAATTCATGGAACAGGCAAGATAACATAGGCCAAATTATATTACGTTTTATTTCACACAGGTGTGTGTCCAGTTTTACTATGAATCTTCTGTCAAACTTCATCTACAATCAGAAAATGAGTACAGACAAAGTTCACCTTCACATACAGGCATCAGTGTGTACATTAAAATGTATTACCTGCACACTCTTTTGTTGTAAAATCTCCAGGACATCCATGAGCAGACGGATGTTTGGTGGAGTCAGGTGAATGTATAACTTGGCTACTTTAGCAGACATAGACAATTCATTCTTAGCAATATCAAAGCATCGGTTGAATTCAATATCACAAGGTGAGATCATCTAGCAAAGATAGAGGAATATGTTAGATATCTACTAAATACTTAAAACAATAACAACTATCATCAATTACGAAAAAGCATATAATATCATTAATGATAAGGCCCATATTCATAGTACAAATATAAATATATTATCAGCATTAAGTGCTAAATAACACCAATGGTATGTTACGTTAGATGTAAATGTATTTAAGCATGACTTTTGACTTTGAACAAAAAAGTGACACACTCATTATTTTTATTTCAAATTATTGGAATCAATTAAATATATGCTATTATTCCATAAATATATGAACAAAATATTCCATTTATTAGATCTAATAATAACAATGGGAACAAAATATTCCATTTATTAGATCTAACAAAATGGGAACAAAATATTCCCTTTATTAGATCTAATAATGACAATGAGTCGAAAATATTCCATTTATTAGATCTAACAAAATGGTAACAAATATTCCATTCATTAGATCTATCAAAATGGGAAAAAAATATTCCATTTATTAGATCAAACAAAATGGGAACAAATTATTCAATTTATTAGATCTAATGATAACAATGGGAACAAAATATTTCATTCATTAGATCTAACAAAATGGAAACAAATATTCCATTCATTAGATCTAATAATAAACATGTAAAAAAATATCCCATTTATTAGATCCAAATAAATGGCAAAAGACATTCCATTTATTAGATCTAATGATAAACATGTGAACAAATATTCCATTTATTAGATCTAAATAAATGGCAACAAACATTCCAATTATTAGATCCAATGATAACAATGGGAAAAAATATCCCATTTATTAGATCTAATGATAACAATGGGAACCAATATTCCATTCATTAGATCTAAACAATGGGGATAAAATATTCAATTTATTAGATCTAATGAAAAAAATATGAATAAATATTCCTTTTATTAGATCTAATGATAACATTTTTAACAAATATTCCATTTATCAGATCTAAATAAATGGCAACAAATATTCCATTTATTAGATCGAACAAAATGGGAACAAAATATTCAATTTATTAGATCTAATCATAAAAATGTGAACAAATATTCCATATATTAGATCTAAATAAATGGCAACAGACATTCCATTTATTAGATCTAATGATAACAATGGGAACAAAATATTCCATTTATTAGATCTAATGATAAAAAACAATGGGAACAAATATTCCATCTATTAGATCTAATGATAGCAATGGGAACAAAATATTCCATTTATTAGATCTAACAACATGGGAACAAAATATCCCATTTATTAGATCTAACAAAATGGGAACAACTATTCCATTTATTAGATCTAATGATAACAATGGGAACAAAATATTCCATTTATTAGATCTAATGATAACAATGGGAACAAAATATTCCATTTATTAGATCTAATGACAACAACTCACTTTTGACTGATGATTACTTGGTGCATCATACATGCTTGAGAACATTCTTACAGTAGAAATCTTGGACCACATTTTCTGTTGTGTTGGGTTAGCAACGTACTCAAAGGCAAAGTCGGCCTATTTCACAGTTGTAAGAAAATTTTATAATTATTGGTGAACAATTAAATCAAATATTAATGATATAACACAATATTGTATTACCCTAAGGTTCGGAATAATGAATTTCAGAAATATTAGGTATGAATTTGTCCTACGGAACACAGCCCCAGTTTTGCCATATTCAAAATCAATATTAAAGTACAATGCACATTAAGTAGAGTACTTTGATTCAAAATTAAAAATATGGGATTTGAGACTTTGACTGTTTATAATTATCATCAGTTTAACACTCAGTAAGCAAATGTTTATAGAATTTGTATTAACTTTTCTAGAAGATTAAGCTGTAATTTTACATGTGTAAGTAATTTCATAAATATTTTATAATTTCCACCAAATTCTTAATTTTTATCCTATTAAAAGTAGTTTTTCCTGTAATCATGAGATACAAAATGTTGTCAAATTTAAAATGAAATAATATTAAGAAATAATAATAATAAAATAAATCCTACATTAACCACAATAGTTCTACTGTTTTGCGATTCGGGATCAGCCAGGAGCACAATTTCAGGTTGCGATATGGAGAAATACAGAGTCATTACTGGTCCTTCATCATTCTCACCAGGTGGCGTTAGTGTAGTGTATGTAGTTCCACCTGGCGGAGTTGCCACGGAAGCAGAAGATGTAAAAGCTTCAGTGAAGAAATCAGACATTTCCATAATATATGGTATCTGTACATTCATGATTACTTTCTCCATCATTATATCAGCTACAAACAAAGAAATATTTCATGTAAAAACTGCAATACACTGAGCCAAATTTCTATATGTCCATTTTGTATTTTATAGCACAGGAAAAAAATTGAGCACATTTGGTTGATTACCAGATGGATTTTTAATGTATTCAATCCAATATTTACCTTAAATATTCGATTTCTTTGAGTAGATTAATTGCAAATATTATAAAACATGAAAATCAATTCACTTATTTGGGCTCTTCCAAGAAAGTTTTATAAGACAGATGTTTAGAAAGTTGACTTGTGTAGTTCTAATCCTAGAAATTGATTTAACATTTAATACACAACTTAATATTACAAGCATAATACTAAATCTGGTTAAATAGAATTTGAGTTATTATGCAAAAAATGAACAACAGAAAGAGTAGTACATCTATCAGACTAGTTTTCTAAGTTGATGTGATTGTAGGAATATAGGCCACTTTCAAGAGCTGCAACATGGTTGAGTGTCCACCTACAGTGATAAGCATCTTGGGTTCAATCCCCAGTTAGGACCATGTATTTTCTCGCTTTTAATTTACTCTGCTGACAACATGTTACTAGCCCCTGTTAATTTGAATGCACATACATGCATATAGGAATGGTAATTAATACAGGCATTCTAAAGATTCCAAATACTATCAATCAGTCTAATACATTTTTAAATGAGAAAAGAAAACTCATCCATTCTAACAGATATATTAAATCATAGAACAATAGGATTATCCACACATTTTGAAATGTTCACATATTCAACAATTTGAAAACATGGGTTTCAGAAAGTCTGTGTGCATGCTAAAATTCAAGTAAAGAATATGACATATTCATGAACATAAAATGAAATATTGAACAATAATTCTAAATTTACCCTTCTGGTTGCCATCTCCAGAGACCTTATATATAACTGATACAAGAGGTCTACGGGAATCAGTATCTTTCTCAACACTCTCTTTGTCGTAGTACAGTATCCTAGAAATGTGAACACATCATGAGACAGAATAATGTCAAAATATTTTTTCACTGAAGTTTAACGTTGCACCAACAGCCAGGGTCATTTGGTGACGTCCAGCTTTGACGGAATCCCCTGGCATACACCTAGATAGAACCACCGACCTTTCATAAGCAAGCTCAACAGCTTCCTCACATGTGAAATTTGGTCCTTGGTGGAACTCAAACTCACAGTAGTGGGGCTAGTGATTACTAATCAGAGGCAGTAATTACTCGACCACAGAGGCTCCTATGTCAAGATATGTAATATTACAAGCTGATGTAAGCAAAATAAAATCATTAGTTTCGTAAAAAACAATAGAATTGATCACAAAAGACCTAACATATAAACAAACTTCACAATTCATATCAGGAAACTAACAGTGGGAGATGGTTTTATTATAATTCATACACCTCCAATAATTAAATACTAATATTACTGAAAGTTTCCCCTTTAACATTTCCAACAATATTTAGGCGAAGTAATGAATAGACTTAAACACTAAAACCTACTTTTTCACAAAATATGTGCTGTCAGGTTTTATGTTGATGATATATAGAGTTTCCAAGGCAACAGTAACCTTCATTTCACCATCTTCTCTAGAATTCACAGTCCCAGTTATCTTTCCCATAATTAGTTTGGCAAAATCTACAGTACCTCCATTCTGAAAATATAAACATATACGGTTTCAATAAAACATCATGTGTCAAGTAAAGTCTATTTAATAAACATCAAATTGTGCCGATATAAACCATAGTATGGCAATTTTATATAATCTGTGAGTAAGTATATTACAAGAATATAATAGATCTTCTTTCACTGGGGTTTAACATTGCACCATTAGCATTTGGGTCATTTGGCAACTTTCCCAGCTTAAACAGTAGAGTAAGATCCAAGGCATACATCAGTTAACTAGACAGATTCCTCACATACAAAATTTTTCGTCCAAGGTGGGAATGGTGAGAGGAGTCTTTTAAAATACAGTAAAATCCCTACTTACGACCACACCGACATTACGACCGCCCCGCTGTTACGACCGATTTTTAAAAGAACGGAATATTTTGTTCTAAAGTTCAATGGTTGTTTGTCCGGAAATACGACCACCCTGCTATTCCATCAATACGACCACCTGTTTCGGACCAATTCATCATTTCACACTAAATTATAATCCACTACAACGACGACCAATGCTTCGGAATTACCCGCTGTGCACCCCAGGTGTTGACTTTTGCGACATGTACAGTGTTGATTTGCGGTAATGGTCTATTTGTCAGCTGCACGTTATGACACCAAAGTGCAAGAAACTGCATTGTTAACTGCTTTTGATTGATCGATGTTAATTGGTCAGATTAACGAATGTTGATCAAGTGTTTGTCGCACATTTCTCATTGTAATGGATTAATTATTCAAACGGAAAATTACAATGAATTTTTTTGTTTTTCCGAAGTTTGGTTGTCATAAATTTATATTGTATTCGCCATAATTTGCTGATATTGAATGAAATAAGGAATGTTAATTTGAGTGATACTGAATTCATGAAAGCACAAAAACATAATATGCATGTAGGTCATATAAGTCTAGCAATACTTAGGTTTGGACACCTTGTTCCACTAATAAAACCAACCAGCTATTAAGACCACGTTGCTTAAGAACGAAGGTGGTCGTAACAGCGGAATTTTACTGTAGTTTATTTCATAAAGTTAGTATATTTCAAATAATGTGAAAGAATTGTTTTATACGCCAATTATCGAACAAATAGAACAATGGCTTGTTCAATACTTCCAGTAATTATACCTGTACCTTGACTAAAACTGCATAATGTCTACTAAATCAGTTACCTTTGAATCCTGGTTTAATATTAGTTCCATCCCCTCCATAGTGAAGAGCACCACACTGCTACTCTTCTTTGATGATATAGAAGATGACATTGTTGGATCGACTATCACAGTTCCAGATTCCTGACTTGTTTGACTCAATATTGGTGCTCTCCTAATGGGTTCTACAGTTTATAAATTATGTTGGATATAATCTTTTTGAGGAAGTTATCTTTTCTCATAAAAAAATCAAACAAATCATGCATACAAAAATATTATTCTGCAAAATTAAGCTCAAGAAGTGATGACATTCAATAAGAAAAACGGAAGTGGCTCCTTTTCTTCCCAAAACATCTGAACCCTTATTATTTGACAACCTATTATTCAAATAAAATGAATCACATGAAAGTGGTCCTGAGTTCATGTTTGCACAAAATAATTATTCTGAATATTAACTGAATCATTTGGAAACCTATTCCGATTCAAACCTAAGAAATATATAATTTAATTTTTCAGCGCTTTACAGAGTATCAACACCTTTCACAGTTTGCATTGGAACCACTTCTTGTACATGTATCACCTTAATTTGTACTTCTTGCAGGTAACCAAGTATTTAATCATCATTAGATAACTGTTCACCAGAATGCATAAAGGAACACTAAAAATAAGGAGAAGCCAACACATTGTGAACCAGTGAAAAAATCGACATACCAATATCACACAAAGGGGCTCCTTCAGCCCAGTTTGCTTTAAGCACACCAAATAAAACTTGACAATCTTTCTGTGACATACAACTGTTGATTTTATCCAGTTTACATGCAATATCCATATGTACATCAGACACTTCCGGTTCAAGAGCTAACCGGACATCAGTTTGAAATGTCATTGGTTCAAGAATACAACTATGGACTAAGAAGGCATCGTCATCTGGAGACAACCGGGCACTGTGAAATATAATGTAAAATTGCATTGATTTGTGAACAGTTCATTTTACAATATGCAGAAAAACCATGACACACTTAGGACAAATATTATGAAAGATTTATTTACAGAAGTTACAATGTGCCATTAGATCTGAATTCATCTGTTTTGCGTCCCCCCAAACAGGATTATGTATTACTCCTGCGTATACAAACATCTGATTTTTTTACCCAATTTGGATATAAAGACGTGATACTTATATACAAAATATTGCGGCAATTATCTTTCTAAATATGTTTTAAAGTGGTTAGATTGGTACCGATATTACAAAGCATCCACAAACACTAATCAATAATCTGATAATCAAAGTGTACATACCGACTAAGTTGCACAAAGGTCAAGGACACATAAATATGATTCCATTCCTGTTTCATGCCGTGACCTACATCGGTAACATCAAATACATTTTCTACATGAAGGTCACCGGATTTAAGAAGAAGTAAATCCAGAGAGTCTGATTTCACTGGGATCAATATGGTGGGCGTCATCATGTCCACCGTTATACCAAACCTGCGGTTATCTTGTTGAAATGTGTCCATCTACAACACAATATCAAAAGAACTACAGCGACGTCTAGAGCTTACATATTATATATCCATAAAGTGGGTCAAATGACTTTATACAACTCTGCAGATTAATTTTTAACTCACATGAAAAATTCAATGCTTCTTTTGTTTGATATTAATCTAACAACTGACTGGGTAATATTGTCAGATTTCAAAGATGTCACTGTCACACAATAGCTTGAGAAAATTTTTGTTGAGAACATCTACAAATGGCAAACATTCGTGCAATTATGTATCGATTATTTTCCAAATTCTGACCTTAAGTGAAAACAATGGTACAATATACCTGTTTAGTGACGGCTTTCATTGACACGCTGGCTGTATCAAGTACTTCAGCACTTAACAATGGTTCCAGAAATTTCTGTAAATTTATCAATAATTAATTCTTCTCAGCATATACTTACCTCACTAAAACAGGTTATCAATTGCCAAAAAAGCTTTGCAAAAGCTGCGTTAAAACCACGTTAAAGCTACGTTTACTGTACGTAAAAGCTACGTTAAAGCCGCGTTAAAGCTAGTGGTATTGGCACCTTCGCAAAAGCTGCGTTTTTTAAAACCAAAAGGTAAAGAATTCTTCAAGCCAAACCTTCACTTTTTTGTTAAAGACGCAGACTTTGCGAACCTCTTAAATCGCACCTTATAATGCAGAAGCTTCGCAAAAGCTGCACTTTCTGGAAAGCTTCGCTATTTTTTTGGCAAGAGTAGTAAATTATAACAGAAGTACCTGCATGATGTTATACTGGTAACAATAATTGTTAGTTTATTACAAAATTAAAACTAAACCATAAAGTAAATATATGTAGAGACAAGATGCCAATTAATTAACATTGACCTATGTATATATATACATAATGAACAATTTTCAACAGTAATGACAAAGTTATGAAGGTTAAAATGTTTCCAGATGTTTGATGTAATATACAGGACGTAATTAATCTATTAAAGTTGTAAACAAATATTTATTACATATACAGTACATACAGTTATTTCCCAATAAAACTTTCCAAGCGCCACCAGTTGTAAATGACCGACCCTCAAGTTGAATGTATAATCAAATGGCTGAATAATCTGCCTGTTGTCTGATAAAGGAATTAGTTTCCTATTGTATTTGCTGAACTGAAATATTATAAGAGACACGAGTAATGCATACAAACAGATATCTATTTGTTATTTTCTGATTTAACAGGCCAGGTATCCAACATAAGAATATCCATGGTCTGTAAAATACACAGTATCTAAATTCCATTTAGAGTCCGAGTATTAGAGTTGAAATTTATTAAGTTGATATGACTGTATGCGGGATGTTCCAAGTTCTTTTATACTTACTTTCTTTGAAAGCATAGAATAATTATCAGAGAGAAATTCATGCTTGTGGGCATTCCATATTTCACCAACCAATTAAATACTTCACATCTCACCAATCAATCAAATACAAAAAATGCATGATTTGTGGTTATAGTATACTAATGTCTAAGGCCCCGTTTACACAGAGCTACGTTCTCACCACGCTAATGCCGCTCATAAAGACCTGAAAAAATTATCAGATCGGGACGAGAGCGGCGTCAAAATCTTGAAAATCGATGAGTATCGTCCACGGATCGCCTGGTCTACGCTTGTACTACGATTTCTCCGCAACCACCGTGTGGTAGGAGTGTGGTATAAACATATTTCAATTATTTGCCGATTGCACTACGATGTTATTACTATTATGAAGATCTTGCCACGATCCTTCCATGATGCTTCTACAATTATGCCGATCTCACTACGTTCTTACACCGCTTCAACCCCGATTCATTTTAGCCACGCTCCTGTTACGCTTCTTTTAAACATGTTCAAAATAAGCGTGGCGGGTGCGTAGAGCTTCATGATTCTTCTACAACCTTACCACGTTAATGAAGACCCTCTCTCGATCTGCCACAATGATACCACGATTGGTCACGATTCACACTATTAAGTTTAGAGTGTGGTAGAAGCAGGGCCCTGTGTGAACGGGGTATTATAATGTTTAATTTTGCTCAATATGCTTATTTTTGCTCATTATATCTGGGGAAAACTACTACTCAAACGTTTCTCACTCAGTCATGTTACATACAAATATGTGTCAACTAAATATGCCATATAAATCAGAGATATCTTTCAACTCTTACTTTTACTAGGGCTGGTAAGAATCACTCTTTATAAGAGTTTATGAAGAATGAACATTTTTGAAAGAGTGTGTGGATTAAACAGATCTAATGTTTCTTTTATATGACAATCAATCTGCCCACTACTAGATTTACCACAGACAGGTCAGAAAATATTTCACTTATCAGAACTTAATTTGATGCCCATGGTATGCAATATTAGTACAATGAGCTGAACTTCTAAATGTCCACTTTGTATTCATAGCACAGGAAGAAAAATCTTCAAACACACTTGACTGATCACCAGGCAGGCTTTAAATATATTCCAAATCAACATGTACTTTTAATACTCAATATCTTTATGTAAGCAGATTTAAGTATTGTAAAACATAAGAGTCAATTCACTTATTTCGTAGACTTGAGTTTTACATGGTGGATGTTTAGAAATTTGACTCAGTCAACATATACATCATAGGTGGATCCAGGATTTCTAGTTAGGGGGGGGGGCAGACACTGAACAAGTAGGCTGGGGGTCCAGGTCCAGGGCGAATTGTACATGATGTCATTGTGTTACTGTACTCGCAACATATAGCATGCGTAGTGTGCGAAAATTTTTTGACATTTATATATATATTCATAAAAATATCATATTTCATGATAGAAAAACCTTTGCTTGAGCAAATTTAGGGGGGGGGGTGCACGCCCGGTCCGCCCCCTGAATCTGTCTATGTACATTGATATATAAAATACTGGTTCATCTACTTACAGAGAATTTAAACAGACTGTCTTCCTTATCTTCCAACATTAAAATCTGTAAATAAAGCAAATTATTGAGAACAGTATCTATATAATTTATAAATACTAATCTATATTACGTATACACTTAAAAGACTGTAACATGACAGTCATAAGACAATTGCGTTTCATGTCAGTAAAATGGAGGCATAAAAAGACATCAAATTTATCTTTAAACCCTTTCATCAATGCAATACACAGTTTATGTTCAATGTCTTATCTTCGGTCTATAGATAGAATGCAAATCTAAGCACTTCAAAAATCAAATTGTATCAAATTTTTCTAGCTTAAATGATGGAGGAAGACCAAAAGCATACACTTAGGTAGAACCACCAACCCTCCATAAGCTAACTGGACAGCTTCATCACATATGAAATTTAGAATCAGGTAAACTTCAAACTCACAGACGTGAAGGGCTAGTGATGATTAGTCAGAGACCATAACAACTCGACTATAGAGACCCCCCAAACTTAACTCTAAGCTTATGTGAAAGGTATAAACAAGTATACAAACATTTGGATAGAGGGCACCATGGTTACAATCCTTTACATCTATGTCACGTAAACTTCCAATCAATGCGAGTCTATCATATCGATCCAACATGTGCCCTTTCAATTCTGAAAATTTATAATATATATATATCAATTAAAATTTACAAAACAATTGAAATCAAGACATTTTTGAAATATGAATGACATAAATAATATAAAAATTAGCCTAATGCATGATATAAAATTTCAGTTACTACATTGAACATTTAGCAAAATATATACATTTAATTTCAGAAAACTTATCAGTATTGTTGTTATATTAAAGAACAAAATGAGATATTTACCTCTGACGTGTATTTCAGCAATTTTACTGTTATTATCAGACATAACAAGAGACAGATCATGTAAATCAAACATTATGTTCCACTTTACAACAGATTTCTCATCATCAGAAAGTTGGTCTGTGAAATAAAGAAAGCTTTAAGTCTCTCTGATTGGTTCTTGTTCGATAGAAAAACATCCTTTTTTCACTGGGGTTTAATGTTGCACCAACAACCAAGTTCATTTAGTGACTTTTCCAGCTTTAATTATGGAGGAAGACCCTAGGCATACACACAACAATGAAGGTCTAGAGATTACTAGTCAAACGTCACAACCACTTCACCATAGGAGCCATAGAGATGTTTTCAGTTCAGTGTTTCAAACTAAAACTTGAAGAGCCAAATTTTCTTATCGCAATTAACATTTCTACAAAGATTTATTTTAACACCTCACAACCAATTAATATGTATTACACCCGGCTAATTAAATGACAACATCAAAGTAATACCTCTCTCCCCTCAGCAGGGAGAATAATCTTTCTGAGTAAGGATCAATTTTCAGTCAAATTTATTTAATGACAAACAGAAATACATGTATTCTTAAGCAGACAAAAATGATATAAAGTATTAAATGTAAACAGAATATTGAATTGCCTGGTTCATCTGCAGGTTGACTCTTCTGTCTGGAGATAGATTTAGTTGGGTCAGTAACCAATGACGACACTGCTGTACTTACGCTGGTAACCATGTCAAGACTATGGACACTGTAGACAAAATAACATCAAACATCTTTAAACTAAGTTACATATCAAACTACATACAGTCAATGCTCATTATGACTCACTTGCTTTTGCTAAAATTTCAGTTACAATTCTATTAAACAATCATTGGTACGTGTATGTTTTGGAATCTTGAAAGCCTCATTCGTTGTAACTTTAGGCAGATCATTTAAATAATAAATATGGAAAGTGAAAACTGATAAGGATTTCCATGGCTGCAAAGTTTTATTTTTATATGATAAGAAAGAGATAAGAACAGGAGTATTGCTATTAGCATGGTACATGAAAGCCACCTGTCTGGAAGGTTGAAAAAAATGAATGGTAAAATTGCTTATTTCTTTCCAACAAACAACTAAATAATTGACCATAAGTTTTTGTAGTTTATTCATTTACAAATTAAAGATACAACGAAATCATTAGCACTTTGTATATACTATGATTACAATAAAGGAATTCCATACATCCAATCACATGCACTGAAATTTTTTTGTCTGGATATAAAGAACAATGGATATTGTAATTTTTCCCAAGGAGTTCACTGATAACTATGAATGTTTTTCTATATCTATCATTGAAACAATCAATTAAAGTATAAGAAACAGTGTGGCTAAAGATGTTTACCGTCTTCAGGATTGTTTTGCAACAAAGAAATTACAATCAATAGTTATTATCACATTTGTCCACAAAGTGAACAGACATGATTTTCATACATAGTCAGTTACTTTACCTAGATTGTATGCCATCTATATACGTCTTTAAGTACATTATGGCCCCCTGATCAGCCAGAATATTTAATGTTTCAAACTGTAATCTAAGTGATTGTTCAACACTGTGATAAACACTGTCAAAATCTGGACAGTTCCTTTCAACCTATGGAATACAAAACAAAAAACACAACATTTTTTGGCATATATTCAGAGCATATTTTTCCAGCATTGAACAACCAAACAGGACTTCAATCAAATATTCTAATTTTAATAACAACATCGCATAAAAAGAATTTCTATAAAACTATCATAACAGACATGCATCTTCTAACCTTATAGTATAATAAAGAAATGATGAAAATCTGTGAAGGAACCAACCATTATGTATAGTATAGAGACAATATAAATTTGTGTAGGGAACCAAACTTTCTGTATAGTATGGATACAATATAAATTAGTGTATGGAACCAACCCTTCCGTATAGTACAGAGATAAAGTAAATCTGCGTAGGGAACCAACCTTTCTGTATATAGTACAGAGGTAATGTTAATCTGTGTAGGGAACCAACCTTTCTGTATTGTACTGTACAGAAAGATTATAAATCTGTGTAGGGAACCAACCTTTCTGTATAGTACAGAAAAATATAAATCTGTGTAGGGAACCAACCTTTCTATATAGTACAGAGACAAGATCTGTCCCAGGTTTTGTACTCATCAGTTCCATGTACTCTCCTGAAGTACCAACATGTATCTTATCAGCCAGCTGTACAGCCCCTAGACTAGCATGCGCAGCTAAGCCATGTTCAGTAACAACAGCATCTAAACGAAGTCTCTCAGCACGGAACATTAAGTACGGATTTTCCACTTTGTCAAGTGATTTTGATAACTGCAGCATAACTTCCCGTATGACAACACGGAACACAATGTTTGCGGTATTGAATCTTGAAGATATGTCATCCACAGCCTTCAAATCCTCATATCTACAAATATTATACAATAAAATACAGTCCATTCTCATAGGCATAACAATCAATTAAGGAGATATCACTGATAATGTACTGATAATGGTAACATTTTCTCATAACAAAGAATCAACTATTATCTATCTTGTTTTTACATACTTTGCAATTATGTATCGGCTGAATACTGAGCCAGGTCAAAGTATCACAAATTTGCTTGAAATTTCATATAAACATACAAATGAAGAAATCCAGGGACCAACCAAATGTTTGGCCAGCTAGCTAAGTTCAAGTGGTAGAAAGTTTGGTCAACAGATCCCAGGCTCATGGGTCTGAATTCCATATACTATATGACAAATGGTCTTTGGTTAAAACATTGCTTCTACGGCCATTAGTACTCCATATTAATCAGTGTGTTTCAAGCGGAGAAGTTGGCAGTTACTTGCAGGGAACAGGGTTAGTACTGGTAAGGAATCAAGTAAAAACTGATTGGGCTAACTTCCAATCAATATGTAACTGAAATATTGTTGAAAACAGGGATAAAACCTGAACAACTTTTTTATTTTCATTTTAAATAATGAGAGGGCAAACCAACATAAGGTACTTTCATGAAGCACTTACGTAGTCCAATTCTCCGTATCATCTCCTATATCCGCTTTGTCAACATTATCCATCACTGTATAAGATCAAAACACAATTAATATAGATCAATTACAAGGGAGAATATAAAAATGACATTCAAAAATCAATATGTAAGATTTTCATCAAAAGCAATTATTACAAAAGGCTTTCAACAAGGTCAGATAGAAGATCGAACAAATAAAAATCACAAAAAAACTTAGTCGTAAAAACAAACTGGTATCTTACTGATATAATTTTAAAACAAATAGATATCTCACTGATTCAGCGAGTATCTTATCACATATTTGGTGAACAATTCTGTATATGTTTAGTGTATATATCTTGTAGAATGATGTGACATCTATACCTGCAAACATTTATTCTATAACTGCAATTCCTGTAAAAAACATAGGCACTCGATTTCCGTGATTTATATACCCGAACATACCTATTTTTTTTTATCTAAACTCATCAAACTACGCAAATCAGCCAAGAAAAAAATGCCATTTCGCTACTATGCGTATCGGAAAAGCTAAAAGTTTTTTCGATTGACGGAGTGAAAGTATCCAGCCTGGGTCCCGGCATTCCTTCTGAAATGCACGCTCTATTCGGGAACCTCGCCCTTGCTGTAGTGCGCCAAGTTAAACAGCGAGGTTCCTGAAAATCGCGCACATTCCAGATGGAATGCCGGGACCCAGGCTGGATACCGTCACTTCCGTCAATCGAAAAAATGGCGAGTTTATTTTTTGGCTGACTTGCATTGTTTGGTGAGTTTAGATTTTAAAAATGATCTGTTCGGGTATATAAATCACGGAACTCGAGTGCCTATGGTAAAAACACTATTTTAATAAATTGTATACAACTCTTACCAACAACGGGGGGTGACTTGGGATACTTGTTTGATGTTATGATGACGTTACGTCCTAATACTCTCTGTTTTAGTACTTTCAATGACTTGAGGTCTGGTTCTAATTGAATTTCATTTGGGTCCTGTAATAACAAGCACGAATAAAATGAATTCGACAGTTCATTAGTAAAAACAATAATCCTTTATCCCATATGCTCTATCTATGTTAAACATTTAAACATGTATACCAAATATTCTTACATAACACAGATAAGAAATGATAATAAAAACTGAATTCAGTAAAGAATGGAATCAGTAAATTGATTTTTTCTCTAATTTTTATGATGCCTTCGAAATTCAAAACAGATCTGAGTATTTTATAAGAACAAATTAAATCAGCCAATATATTGTCGCTTATACATGTAGCTTGAATTGTTCACTGACTAGAGAAGCTAATACGTCTTCCAAAGGACATTTTTGGACAAATATACAAAACAGCTGTTGATGCAAGTGAAAGATTTTGAACATGACCACATATAACAAAAACACTGACTTTACATTCATATTGTTGTTATGTTGTCAGGATGGGGCCAACATAATCTCACAATTTCTGATTAGTTCCTGTACACGGTAGACTCATATGAGGTTCAACACTACACCAACATCCAGGTTCATTTGCAACATTTCCAGCTTTCATGGTGGAGAGAGGCCCCGGGTATACAGATATACAGTAGAAACTCGTTATATCGAAGTTCAAGGGACTTCGTACAAATGTTCGATATAAACGAACTTCGATATATAAATAATAGGAGAAATTTTACAACTGGGTTTATTTTTAAAGCGATCGTTGGTGTTGTCATAATCTCATAATCATTTAATCGTGATACCTCGTGTACGAGATAGGAACGAAACACGGCATTGATACTTTCTATGTATTTAAGACATGCAACATTAGCGTAAAAAAACACAAATAAACAAAAAATTATTTACACAAACTGATTTTATAATGGCCAGCATAAACATTCCCATTTTTACGTAATTGTAATTAAATATCGACTTCGGAGTTCAATACAAAAGTATCCGATCGGGTGAGAAAGTAATAGGTGTTTGTTGCAGGTAAATGTTCGAAAATTTCTTTTGTTAACCGGCAACTTAATTAGTTCAACATAGATGGTCACTGTATCGTTGAAAATCTGTTTGGGACCGGAAATCTACTTCGATATACAAAAATATCAAGAGCAACAAACTCGAAATAAGTGAATTTTTTTTGGTATACAAAAAAGAAGGATAAGATTCAGGACTTTATAATTATATCGATACAAGCGGGAATTCAATATAAGCGAGTTTGATTTAATGAGTTTCTACAGCATTTCATTTATTTACGAGTATTTAGACCACCGGCCCATGCACTTATACTACAACATATTATTATATACGAGGGATGTTCGAAAAGAATTGCTTATTTCTATCTGGAGACTTCAAATGTCAAGTTAGCCCAAAGGTTCTCATTACATGCCATCGAAGTACTCCCTGTGTCTAGAAATGCAAAGTTTCAGCCGATGTATCCACTTCATGAATGCGTCACTGTACGCTGACTTGGGCACCGTAATAAGGTACTGATGAATGGCAGATCAAAGTGCCTGCCGGGACTTGTATTTCCGCCCAGCAAGAAATGATTTCAATTTCGGAAACAAAAAGAAATCACATGGGGAAAGGTCTGGGAAATACGTGGAGCGAGGCAAAACAGTTACTTTTTTTCTTCAAAAACGCCGTAATTATCGCGGAGGTATGAACGGGGGCATTGTCATGTAGATGATGGATATGTTTAAAACCATGGCAATGCGTCGTTTCTGATAATACTTTTTCAGTTTCGTTAGTACTGTGTCTTTGTAGTACTTTCCGGTGCTGCTTTTCCCTTTTTCACAGGCACTTTTATTGCGACTCCTACACCAGAGAAGAAAATACCTTTTTTACACTCAAAGACCGTTTGGCAATTATTGGGCGTTTGCTGTGTTTAGTGGCCCAGATCTTATTGCTTACCTTTCTGACGGGCTCAAAATAATGGACCCAAGTTTCATCACCTGTTACGACATTGGCAAACTGCTTTTTGTCATATTTTGGAAACATTTGAAACAGCTTTTTGGCCGATTTAAACCGTTTCCTCTTTTGGTCATCAGCTAACAAATGTGGCACCCATCTAGCAAAAAACTTTCTGACTTTCAAAGGCTTCTTCAAAATAAAGTGAATCTGCAAACTGAAAATCTGGCATCTCCTTCAATGATTTCCTTTATTTTGGAAACGATTTCTTTACGAGATGCAGATTTTGGCTCACCTGATTTCGGCGCATTTTTGATGGACTCTACACCTGACTCAAATTTCTTTTTCTTCCATCTAACTGTGTCATAAGACACACAAGAGGGGCCATAAGCAGTAGAAATTTCAGTCATCAGCTGCTTCAAAGAACAACCAAGTTTTGAGCGAGCTTTGATGTAAGCGCGCATTTCATCTTTCTTGTCTACGCTTCTACCAACCATTTTAACTACAGTGGTCAATGACTGCGTGTATTCAAATGGCAAATTTTATGTCTTACACTCAGTCTTACATGTATATTTATACACCGTTGTGTAGATATTGAATACTCGTATACAGGTATGTATTGGTTTTTAACGTGCCTCACGTGGATATCGAGATAGAGGACAATAAGCAATTCATTTCGAACATCCCTCGTATTAATATAGAAAAATAATAGCGAGATATCAAGCTGACCTTTTTGGGGCAAGATGACGTTTAATGTTTAATGTTGTTTCATGGCACATCATCAACTAGTGGTCATGTTGCGAGCATTTAAACATGAGGCAAGGGAAATAAGTATAAACAGTGTAAAAGGATAATATTTGGCAAGATGAAAAAGTATTATGAAGCCCAAAGTTTATATACAGAAGTAAATGGAGAATGATCAGTATTCAATGGTGTATATTCTAATGGTTACAGACAGATAACAATCCTGACATTAAGTCTGATACACAAAATGTCCCCTGTCTAATAAACAAAATGTCTTCTGTTTTCATTCTAAGTCATCAGACATGTTATCATAAACACATGGAACTCTGCAGAATGAGAACCATTCTCAGGCCATGACATCTATAATGAACTTGATAAATGGCATATAAATAAAGTAGTATAAAACACAGCCAATGTTGTATAACATAGGTCTATTAATTATATATACAAAACACAGCCAATGTTGTATAACATAGATCAATTAATCATATATACAAAACAGCCAATGTTGTATAACATAGATCTGGTTCTTTTTTATACAAAACACAGCCAATAACCATATGGTCAAACAAATACAAGATTTTTATCAAGAAATTTCAGCGAAATAAAAACTCTGTAATGGTAAGTTGACTATCATAGTTTTACATACTAAGTGACCTAAATGCTACCATGCAACAAAAACTACAATAACTACAAAGCAGATATTTAAACATACATAATATTAAACTTAGTATGTCAAATGTGCGCTACTACGTTAAGAGGGTCACGGGAGCTCGCCCATGTTATGTTCATAATTATGACATTATTAAACATGCTTTGTATTTATTTCATAAAAGTCTTGAAAAAAAAGTGCAGCAAAATGTTTTGAGATTTGAGAAGAACTAAATGAAAATCAGATCAGCATTTAAGAGAGGTTTATAAAAGATTTTAGTACTGTGTGTGTAGAAGATCCATTATAACTTGTGATGATAGATAAGTTATTGTCACTGGGGTTTAACGCCATTTCTCAACAATTTTTCAGTTATATACAGCGACTGGTTCACCTTAACAGTTTTCCTGGACTGTATACTAATCAGTACTAACTTACCCTTCCACAAGGAGCCGGCACCTTCTCCACATATGGAAGAAAATCGACATTTTTTGTCAAATTTTCATAGATGGGTATGACCTGCCGCGACCGGGATTCGAACCCGGATCTCCGGATTACAATTCCAGCACACTAACCACTGGACCACGGCCGCGGCCACATGTTAGATAAGTAATACTGAACATGGTGTCATAACAATTATATAATTCAATCAAGTGAGGGAATAAAATCACCAAATGAACACGCAATATACATGTATTTTCACAATTCTGATTAAGTGACAATACGGTACCGTCTCTTTAGGTATTAGTAAAAGGACCTTGAGGTGGAGGGTGGGTAAAATGTGTCTTTTTAAGTGATTTCTGGTGGGTAAAATGTGCCTTTATAAGTGATTTCTGGTGGGTAAAATGTGTCTTTTTAAGTGATTTAGTTGCAGCGACTAATTTTCGCACTTTTGGCATTAAATGTTTTCTTTTTTACGCAAAATAGAACATAGAATAAAGATCATCATTTATTGAATAAAATGACAACTTTGCCATATACTTAGTTCTTATATTTCGTAGCATATAGGGCCAAGATCATTATTAAAGCCTATGTGTATTGTTAGTTGCACGTGACGCATGGAGTAAACATTACATAGCCATGCAGACATTAGAACAACAAAATGCTGGCTGAAGCCATTGGTTAATATAGATGTAAGCTTTGCGAGAGATTACATAAACATGAGTACATGCTTACTGGTGCAATATGGTGCTTCAACCTCTCTTCCTGTAAAAATGTAACAAGTTTTAACGTAAAATAATGAACAAAATCCAACATTACATTCAACTATCAGTATACAATCAAAACATCACATAGAGCTAAGTCTAGTACTTTAAATAACTAATTAGTGCTAGAAAAATGAAATTATATTGCCCAATTAAAATATCTTAAATATTCAAAGAAACACAGTCTTTAGAAATGAAAATCAAAGACATAGGTATTTGGTTTTCAGATGTTAACAAAATTACCAATATAATTTGACGGTTAAGAGTAAATCTGAAGATAAAAAGCACTTCAGAATTGTTCACAAACATCCATCTACTCATCATGCAATAAGAACAAAATTATTCATTAAATTTGTATTCAGGAATAGGAACAGAAACTAGACATTTTATCATTTCCCTACAGATAAATGGCTAAAAAATATCTTAGTTCAATATTATGACTGAAATGTGCGCATCAGATTAAATTTTTTTTCTAGGGTTTAATGTCGCACCAACATTCAGGGTCATTTCGCAATGGTTTTGCAGGATGGTGGAGGAAGACCACAGGCGTACACCGAGGTAGAACCTGTGCCCTTCTATATGCTAGTCGGACAGCTTACCCACAGGTGAAATTTAATACCGTGTGAGATTCAAACTCACAGTGGTAAAAGACCAGTGATTACTTGTCAAAGACAATGACAACTCAACCATGTTAACCAAGTTAAGTCCTAGGTGGGATTCAAACTCACAGTTGTGAAAGGCTAGTGATAACTAGTCAAAGACCATGACAACTTGACCATGACATTCCATCCCTATGTAGGATTTGAATTCAAAGCAATGGCTATTGAGGGCTATCAATCCAAACCAACTTCTAAACAATATATGAAACATTTGAATCACAGCAAAACCTCGTTACCTCAAGTAGTCATCGAAACAGAATGAATGATCAAGAAAAACATGGTGCTCGTAATAATGAGTTGTTTGTCTGTTGAAAATTACACACAACTTAAAACAAATATTGATGAGACTTTAAAAACTCCTAAAGATAAGTTGGGTGCACGTATTGATGGTATCAATGTACGTAATAACAAAGTTTAACTGTTCTTACGATGGTAAATGAAGCAGTCAATCCAGCATCTACTGTATCCTCACCGAGCATCCCCACACTTGTACTCGATGGCAACGGAAAATTTCGGAAAAATTTCCACAGTAGCAAAAGTTTCTTGTCAGATATGTTGATCTCAAAGGATGGCAAGGTTGTAATAATTTTCTGTCTGAAAAATAGATCTTCAATAAATAACAGTATCCAAAGTTAAAACCATACCCAATTTAAAGAATATATGACCTTGTATTGACTCTTGTCTAATCATGACACTATCCTTTAATATAGTGCAAGAATTGCATATAATGTATGCAAGAAAAGGATTTCAAGAACAAAACGCATAAAAAATCATAATATCATTATATAACCCTCTATGCTTCAGTCCTTATATATCAAACTCTCTTAATGCTGATGAGATCACTCTCAAGCTACGCCATGAGTTACCTCCCTTTATAGACAAGTTCCTCGCCATTATAAAACTGAATCATGTATGATTTATTTAAATGAGCCAGAATCAGGAAATATATATTTACAGCATGGCATTTTTTATATTGGGCATGTATAAACTTCTCTGAGAAATCTTCCTTTAAACTGAAGATAAACCTTATGTTCATCCATTTATTACAGAATACATTGTCACAATCTTGTCAATAGAGAACATTACAAGAGTGCCTAAATTTTGCAATTCAAAATGAAAATAAAAAATATTACTGAGGAAGTTGTTTATAATCTGGCTTCACAGAATTGTAGAAATCTAGGATGAGTTTCATACTGGGTAGGATATGATATTCTGAGGTGGGTTGTATCTGTGCAGTGTGCCAATCATCTCCTAAAAGTAGCACAAAATTTGATGAATGTATGCAGACATACCCAAAACAATATCAATACCACATTAATGTAACATAAACAATACAAATACAACCCTTGCCAAAAAAACTTCGCAAAGCTACGTTAAAGCCGCGTTAAAGCTACGTTTAGCGTACGCAAAAGCTACGTTAAAGCCGCATTAAAGCTAGTGGTATTGGCACCTTCGCAGCTGTGTTTTTAAAAACCAAAAGGTGCAGAATTTCTCAAGCCAAATCTTCACTTTTTTGTTAAAGACGCAGCTTTTGTTAATCTTTTAAAGAAAAATGCACCTTATAATGCAGAAACTTCGCAAAAGGTGCGTTTAAGCTTCGCAAAAGCTGCACTTTCTGGAAAGCTTCGCTATTTTTTGGCAAAGGAATAACTAGTATGGTCACTGACTAGTAATCACTAGTCCCTCCCCACTGTGAGTTCAAATTCCTCTCAGGACCAGACAAATTTTACATGTGATAAAACTCTGCAGCTAGCTTATAGAAGGTTGGCGGTTCTACTCAAGTGTACACTTGGAGCTTTACTCCACTGTTCAAGCTGGAAAGTCGCAAAATGATTCTGGCTATTGGTTCGATGTTAATCCACTGTAAAACAATCTTAAGTACTATTACAAGCTCAAAATTTAGACTTATGTTAAACTTTCCCATTTTAGCTGTACATATGTACAGAAATGTATGCAAGCATGAAGTGATGCCTTACCCGAGTCAGCTAACAACACTTTGACATCTGTTATAGTAATATTGAACTGATCATATAACCTAGATGCTATCTCAGACTCAGATAAATTTCCATGCTGAAATAAAAATAGAAAAAAATCCTAAAAACAAGCAGTCAATAAATAAAATGGAATAAGATTTCCCTTCAAATGGCATAGTAGAAATATCTCCTAATTGTTACCTATGTCTGTACAGCAAAAAGACGTGACCCATATTCATTCCAATGTAGGTAATAATTTCCAACCTCACAGGGCCTATTTATATAGCTCCTATGTATTAGTTACATACATCCTATTTAACCATACAGGTACATCTCAGTAAGCAGTCCCATTGATTCTATCTTGTTTCATTGACGTAGTCACAGTAAAACTTTGTTATGATTAACATTGTGTTAATATAACACGTATATAACTTATCTCAAGGAGTATTATGAAGTCACAGCAATTTCCATTCTTAGTAGTATGTTGTTCAGTAGCGGCAGGTCATACCTTTCTATGAAAATTTGACAAAAATGTCGATTTTCCTCCATATGTGGAGAAGTTGCCGACTCCTTGTGGAAGGGTAAGTTAGTGCTGGTTAGTATACAGTCCAGGAAAACTGGTTAGGCGAACCGGTCGCCGTATACAACTGTAAAATTGTTGAAAAACGGCATTAAACCCCAGTGACAATAACAAAAGTAGTATGTAGTTACACATGTCTACTACTAGTATTGTTACCTTAATAACTTCAACACAAATACTGGTCCATTGAACCAGTAACTGTTAATTACTAGTGTAGAGTAACCTCCCCCCTCCAGACAGAATCCCTTTTGCTCACATTTGTATAGGTGGACAAAATTCCCTTTGCTCATATTTGTACAGGTAGACAAATCCTTTTGAAGTTTCCACAAGGTATTCACAGCAATAAATTTTTTGAAACAATCATTGAAACAATGAAAACAACGAAAGGCTGTTTTTAACATGTGTTCAACATGTAATTAAATCTGAATATTGTTCCAAACAGGAGTGGAAATACTGGCGTCCATAATATGCTGTGTTGTTTTTTATTGTATGTGATGATGAGTCTGTAATATATACATGTAATTCTTTCCAAGATTGTGGAAAAGGCACACTAAACAGTAAATATATCATACAGAAATGTTAAAGATAAGCCACCTCTATTAGCACTGACAATATGCCTTTAACAAACTTTGTGGAGAATAATTACAGTAAAAATTCTGTTACCAAATGCAGCTCAGTATCGACCATGTTGTCATATTTACAACTAGAGAGGATAGTCATGTATGGTATTCACATGGTATGTTTCTTATAGAAAGGCGCACACTCACTAATGTTACCAATGTTTGTCACACTTCATAGTACTGTGATGGATATATATAGTTATTGGTAACATTTTTTCAGGATAAAGTCAAAGTCTTGTGTTCTGAAGTTCAATATGTGTTACATTCTTACTGAGAGCTTATGTCTGCCATCACTGATTTCGTTTTGACAAAGTTCAAACATTTGTGAAAGATTTAAAGGTAAGATATACATAAACTAGTATTTGATGTGGAATTCCAAAAAGTTACTGGATTTCTACACTAAAGATTAAATTAAATCATGCTTGTCACGTTTATGAAACTATGGTAAGATGACAGTGATAAAATAACTGCTCAAACCAATGAGTTTAATGATTTCACAGAGGTTACCAATGTTAGATCAGACAGAATTAAAATTTGACCAAAGTTTCAGAGAAATAAGACTCTAATGATTATTCTCCAGGTACGTTGAAGACAAGACGAAACAGTTTTGATAATCGGATTTCTCCAACTGACAAGTAAAAAGTAACAGACCTTTTGAAATTTCATTTAACTGTGATGACAGGCTTAGCGTGGTTACATTGAAGTATTACACTGCAGAGACAATGCAACATGAATATTATGACAGACTTAAACATAGCAGAAGAAATACACATACAAGTAATGATAAAGATATGATCGTGAAAATCAAGGGAAAATATCATGTGGTGAAGAAAAAAAATATTTCGAAACTGATCAATGATTTTGTAAGGCATGGAAAGAATAAAAAATTGAAGAATGGACAGAAATTGAAATTTAAAGACATTAGTTGTCAGACAAATCGGGCTACCAATCAACAGGCGAATCCAGACACTGGTGTGTTAGGTAACCATGATACTGCTAAGATAAAAATGGATACTAACAATTATTCAAGATGGAATTGTGACTCATCCTTCAGAATGTATGATGCCCAAATATTTCCTAATATCTCTACATACAGGGACACTGGTAATAGTTCAACATTTGAAAGATGGACAGAATGCCGTGACAGACCTAAATCAACCTCTGGTTATTCATCACACGATACTTACAAATTCAAACTTCCCAATTTGAAGGCCAGTTTGACAATAGATATGGACGAAGTACGCAAACAAGCTCAATGTTATTTTTTCTTCCATGCTGAGCGCAATTACAACAAATTGGAACATGAAGGAGTACAGGATGAAAGAAGTTTAATGAATGACGTATATCCTTCAACGCAGTAAATCTTACAATGAACAAGTACAAACATTTTACATAATTTTATATCATATGAATGTTCAATGTAAATTTACTATAGGATTTTAATACTGTGCTCCATCTAAAGAACAACACTTGTTGGAGTCGCAAAAAAGGTTTGCTCTTTAGAGGAGGAAGTTGTTGTTCAGAGGGAATTAATACATTCGCAACAGGTGTTTTTTCGGTCCAAAGAATTCGGTCTTTGGAGGTTACGTTATCGGAGGGAGCACTGTACCACCTTCTACAAAGGGAGAATACTCTGTATAAACGAATTATATAATATAGTATAATTTATTAAATCTTTTTTAAAAAATATGACAAAGCTTTGATGCCTTTAATAATTTCCGTTCTTTGCTGTTGAACACCTGTTTATCAGTTTACACATATCATGAAATTTAACAGGGGACAAAGTAATAATCTTGTGACCATATTGTAAAGAGTCTGTTTAATAAACACATTTTCCTTGGACAACAGGTTTTAAACATTAAAATCTTGCTACTGTTCATTACTAAATAAGTGCTTTGTCCTATGGATAGCTTTCGGGATCTACTGTTGGCTGTTCAAGGTAAGTGTCTGAAATCTATACCATTGGCTAGGTGCTTAAATTTAGCTAAGACTGCATTCTGTCATATTGTGTCTATGACCTTTGCTAGAGGTGTAACAATACAGTAAAAGCTGTATTGCAATATATTATATATATTACGAGGGATGTTCGAAATGAATTGCTTATTGTCCTCTATCTCGATATCCATATGAGACACGATAAAAACCAATACATACCTATATACAGTTATTCAATATCTACACAACGGTGAATAAATGTGCATGTTAGACTATTTGTAATACATAAAATTTGCCATTCAAATATACACTGTCATTGATCCCTGTAGTTGAAATGGTTGGTAGAAGTGTAGACAAGAAAGATGAAATACAGGCTTACATCAAAGCTCGCTCAAAACTTGGTTGTTCTTTGAAGCAGCTGATAACTGAACTTTCTACTGCTTATGGACCTTCTTGTGTGTCTTATGACACAGTTAGGGGGTGGAAAAAGAAATTTGAGTCAGGTGTAGAGTCAATAAGAAATGCACCGAAATCAGGTAGGCCAAAATCTGCATCTCGCAAAAAGAAATCGTTTCCAAAATAAAGGAAATCATTGAAGGAGATGCCAGATTTACAGTTCGTGATATTGCACGAAAGGTAGGCATATCACTATCAACGGTTCACTTTATTTTGAAGAAGCATTTGAAAGTCAGAAAGATTTCTGCTAGGTGGGTACCACATTTGTTGACTGATGAGCAAAAGAGGAAACGGGTTAAAGCGGCCAAAAAACTGCTTCAAATGTTTCCAAAATATGACAAAAAGCAGTTTGCCAATGTCGTAACAGGTGATGAAACTTAGGTCCATTATTTTGAGCCCGTCAGAAAGGTTAGCAATAAGATCTGGGCCACTGAACACGGAAAAACGCCCAATAATTGCCAAACGGTCTGAGGGTAAAAAAGGTTTTGTATGCAATTACCTTCACTGATGTAGGAGTCGCAATAAAAGTGCCTGTGAAAAAGGGCAAAAGCATCACCGGAAAGTACTACAAAGACATAGTACTGACGACACTGAGAAAGTATTATCAGAAACGACGCCCTGCCTCTGGTTTCAAACATATCCGTCTTCTACATGACAATGCCCTCGCTCATACCTCTGCAATAGTTACGGCGTTTTGAAGAAAGAAAAATTTACTGTTTTGCCTCACCCCCGTATTCCCCACACCTTTCCCCATGTGATTTCTTTTTGTTTCCGAAATTGAAATAATTTCTTGGTGGGCGGAAATACAAGTTCCGACAGGCACTTGGATCTGCCATTCATCAGTACCTTATCACTGTGCCCAAATCAGCGTACAGTGACGCATTCAGGAAGTGGATACATCGGTTGAAACTTTGTATTTCTAGCCACGGGGAGTACTTCAAGGGCATGAAATGAGCACTTTGGGGCTAACTTGACATTTGAAGTCTCCAGATAGAAATTAGCAATTCTTTTCGAACATCCCTCGTATTGCAATACTCATTGTTTTTCGCTTATATATGCATTAATTTTATGCCATATAAATTATTGACAGTACAAAAGAGAACCAGGCGGATAAACTTACTTCCAGAGAAGAATCCTTTGGTTGAAGTTCACTCTTAATTTGCAACATACCAAGGTCAGCAATAAGAACATTACCTCCTCTGTAAAATAAACAAACACGCTATTGGTCCATGTGTACTCATATAATATACTCATTTCGGGAAAACATTAGGTTGAAGTAAACATTTAATTATAAGTCAACACATATAACAATCAATGGACAATAATTTTATACGATAACAAAAAGTGTTGGTGACCTACCTGTGAAGTGTGCCGAATTCAGGGATAACAACATACGGAGATTTCATATTTACAGCTAGATGAATAGTCTATAAACAGAAAGATGAAAGTACAGTTTCAGAAATTATATTCAGAGGAAGTTAGGAAAAGTAAAATAAACAAAAGGCTGCTTTATTTGCTATTATGAATAATATCAATATGGCAATTTAAGCATTCTATCAAAGTAGATTAAATTAGATGCAAATTTTGACTCACTGGGAATGCAAAAGATGTTCTCACAGAGAAGTAAAGTTTCATAATTGACTTGACTTATTTTTTGATAAGAATTCAAATTTACATTTGTATTAGTGAATGACTTTTGTTACTGTTTCATTTAGTACATTGTGTTTTGTTAAATATAAAGTGTACAGTAATTGTTGTTGTATAATATACTGAGATGCTAAATTAAAGCTCATTTAGAAAAAAGGAGTATTATAGTATTATGTTACATTTAAGGTTTTATACCCACAAAATTAAAAAATATTATCTGGTCATGGAGTGGACAGATTTTGGAAACCTTTATGCTTTTGTATGGGTTTCTATTATAGAAACTGATTAATCATGATAATTTTCAAGAAACATGGCAATCTTTTGAGTAATTGACCCTTTAAATATATATCAGAAAAGTATAAAAAGATAATCCTTTGTTTTATGTTTGACACTTATTGATTCACCCTTTAGAAGTTTTCAAACACGAGTGATCAGCAAATTAGTGAGTAATACCTTATGTTTGTTTATGGCATAAATCAATCCCGCCTGACTGATCCTTACAACTTCTTGCATGGTTTCCATGGCAGCATTTTTTACATCAATGGTTCCTGATGGTAGCTGAAAGAATGCTCGCACTTCACAAATTGAATGCTGAAATATGATGGATATATGACAATTAGAAACACATAATTATACCAGTAGTAATGACTAATACTAAATCTACAGTGTCTTTTCCTAAGCAAAATATCGCTGTGCATTTTTTTTGATGAATACTTAAAATAACATAACTATAATAAAAAATCTAATCATTGTTATAACACAAAGTTCTATTAAATGCAGTATTGTTATTGGCTTAAAATTTATAGAAAAGATGTAAGCACATGTATGTTACGGTCCAACCTCTGAACAAAACCACATCGCAGAAAAATTAGAAAAAATGGCCTTGTAGAGAGGTTGTTGTTGTGCAGAGGTTCCTTGGTTATCTAGAGGATACATTTGTTATAAAAACTCGAAGGGAGGTAGGCTTTGTTCGATGGCTTTGTTGACAGAGATTGGACTGTATTTTGTAATATAGTATACCTCATCATAGACAACTTCCACAGGTTGAATATTTGTCTTCAAAGAGAAATCAGCATCGACATACAGAGGATTTGATTCAAAATCTAGTGTGAACACTTGGTTTACTGATGGAGCTGAAATAAAGTAATCAAATAATATTCATATATGGTTTTATTAGTGATAATCTATTCTCTACATCGGTGGAAATATGTTTTCTTCAGCAGACAATTATGTTTACATCAATGATAATCTATGTTTATGTTTTCAAATAACAGCAGACATTTTCGACAGATAACACTGGCATTTCAAAACATTTTGCAATTTAACAGTAGTTTTGATTATAAATATTTCCTCACAGAATAAAACCCGAACAATATAAGAATGAATTAACAAGAATTGCAAGAATTACCATAAACATTAACATCGGAGGTTACTATGGGAACCAGTTCATGTTCTATAGATGCTCCTTCCACAGTGAACGCTTCCGTATGGCAGGACAGTCTACAACACACGTCACAATTATGATCATACTGTATTATGTAGATAAGAAAAGAATTAGAAGAAAAAACACAAAAAAAAAACATCCCAACTTACCCCAAAATATTACCTTTCTATAAATTACCCCCTCCCCTGTCATGTAGGACCAAACAAAAGATGGAGGACATAACACAGTCTCCCAGAGGGAGGTAGCAAAGCTACAGGGGGTTTGAAGGCCCAACCGAACACCACAGCAGAACCAAAAATATTAAGTTATGTAAATGATTAATTAGACAGATATCAAAATATCAAAAAACAGGACACTGCGACAAAAATCATGTCAGGATAATTCCAAAAACTAAATCATAAAATCTCTATGTTTTAGAAACCAAAAAAAAAAAACATTTATGCACAATCAGTATTTCTTCTTCCAATACTTATATCACCATACTGTTGACAATATTCTGGGCTAGTTCACCCCTCTCAAATAAATCCTGAGCACACATCTGCTTGATTTTTATATTTTATTTCATGAGTAGTACACAAAAATGGAAAGATTTGTCATCATACACTAAGTATCAAATGCAAGATATGTACGAGACATGTACCTATCATATTATATTAGAACATAATACACCACTTTACGTAGCATAATACCTGTAAGCATCACCAGCGGGGCGTGTCTCCCAGGAACCAAGCATCTGCGTGACAGAGATTTGTAGAATTTTCTTACTGTAGTTGACCAATGAGAGACAACAACTTCTCAAATTCACCTGAACCTTGTATTCAACATACTGAAAGCATTAGTAAAAAAAGCTCAGCTTACATCATACAGTTTTAGATAACTTTCTCAATAATGCATTGTGCTAATGAAAAATACCAAATAATAAAGAACAGAACATATATTTATTGCATCATGGTACAGGGTATAACTTGGGGTTATATTGGAACACATGAGTTGATAATAAAGAAGTCTGATGAAAACTGATGATAAACTGATAATTACATACACATGAGAAAAGTAGATAAATAAATAGATCCAAAGAATTTGTTCAAGGAACAATATAGGAAAATATCTTTAAGCAATTGTTGGGAAAACGCTTATAAAAAATGTCATGAAAAATTGACAAAAAAGAGGGCCAAGATGGCCCTTTTTCACTCACCTGAGTAAAGATTGCAACTTCTATGGTTTTCTTACAATTTGACCAAGTGACCTAGTTTTTTAACCTGAGTTATCCCATGTTCAAAGCTGTTCATGAAATCATTAATACAAACATTCTGACAAAGTTTAAGGATGATCCAATCAACACAGTTGCAACTAGAGGGTTGACAAGGTATTCCAGTGATTTGACCTGGTGACCTAGTTTTTGACCCCAGAAAACCCATGTTCGAACCTAATCAAAATATCTATAAGACAACCTTTTTGACAAGGTTTATTGAACCCCAAATCAAAACTACGACCTCTAGAGGGTTAGCAAGGTTTTCCCATGATTTGACCAGGTGACCTAGTTTTTGATACCAGATGACCCATTTTCAAAATTGTCCTGGATATTATTAAAACAATCATTTTGACAAGGTTTGGTGAAGATCCAATCAAAACTGTGACCCCTAGAGTATAAAAAACGTTTTTCTATGATTTGGCCAGGTGACGTAGTTTTGGACACCAGATGACTCATGTTCGAACTTGTCCAGGATATTATTAAAACAAACCTTCTGACAGTTTGATTACGATTAAATCAAAATTGCAACCTCTAGAGGATTAACAAGGTTTTCTGGTGCACTGTCCTAGTGACCTAGTTTTTGACTGGAGATTACCCATATTCGCCCAATTTTACAAGAACATAAATATTCACCAAGCACTACGTGCTCAGGTGAGCTAATAATAAAGAATCCATTCTAAGTGATAATGTGATTGATTTATGACATACATTGTAATTATAATTCTTTTACGTCATAATACTTTTGTGCTCAGATGAGATGTGCACCAACCATGTGCGCTGGTGATTTTCACACTGAACGGACGTGTTATCGTTCAGTGATATAATCCTTTGTAAAGTCGATACCTTGTCTCAAGTGTGCTTTACTAATTTAAACTTGTGTTAAGTATGGCTGCATGTAATGATTTCAAAGCGTTTAAGCCTTTTGGGTAATCTCCAATTTTAAAAGTACCTAAATTCCATTACACAGGAATTTAGACAGGTGCGAATAAAACCCTTCCTGTACTACAAAGATTGCGTTGACGTTTTACGCAACCGCACAAAACTTGATAAACAAAATAGCGAGTGCCATGCTGAAAAGAAATGAAATAATTAAAGATAACCAAACTTTGTCCTCCTGGGACAAGAGATACGACGAAAAGTTAACCAGAGGTTAAAAAACCCATTTCAATTCGCCAACCCGGCAATTCAAAACAAAATATGGAAAGAATACCACACCCACGCCTGTACAAGTAAGTACCACACCATCTGTGACTTCCGGTGGTAAATTCAATGCTGAAACATTATCTATCCTTATGGAAATGAATGCTAACATTACAAAAACTAATGACTAAGTAGAGAAACTATCTCATATAGTTGATTTTTTGTACGAACAAGACGAATTTGCCGGATATGAGAACTTTGAGAATTGTTTCTACGATGACGAGGAAAACGAGCAAGATGAGGTTAGTCATGATGCTGCCTCCAATCCAGATAGTATCTTTGGCAAATTTAGCAAGACTTTTGCTAAAAATGAACCTACAGACAAACCTGTAGGCCCTCAGTTGGCATCCGTTGTGGATGAAGCGTTCAGAATGGGAATGCTGGACGAAAATCTTCAGACAATTACTGAAGACATCCACAGGCCAGAAAATTGTGATGCTCTTATAGAAATTAAACTATTTACTGACATATGGTCTGTACTAAAACAATCTACTGAAATGGAAGACACTAAAATATGAGGTATTCAAAACTGTATTGTGAAAGCTTCCTGCAACCTAGTAAAGTTGTTGAACTCAAACGCTGAAAAGTTCAGTGAGGACGACTTGTCCCTAGGAATGAATGCCATTGGAATTTAGGGTCAGGCTAATAAGTAGATAAATTGCCGCAGAAAAGATATGGACCCAAAGCTCCACTATTTATGTGGAAAACACCAAAAAAACTCCCAGAGAGCGGAGACAAAGAAACAATAAACGGTAAGGTAAGTTTCATAGCAGGTAGACTGAAACAATTTGAAGAACATTGGATGTAGTTGAGCTCAAACGAAACTATCACTGAAATAGCCACCAGTTGCAAAATAGAGTTTGATAAGAACATTCCAAAACAAATAAGATATCCAACAAAACATTTTAGTAAGATAAATGAGTTTAGTAATGCTGTCTTGAGATGTAAAAATAATTCATTCTGAGTATTGTTAGTGTGGAAAGATTGTAAATAAAAGCTTTAAATTGGTACACACTTATATGTGACTATATATAATGGTACACATTGCATGCCTGCCATGATAATTTATTGGGTGAAAATCTGTATTTATACAGAACCTTTGCTTTAAAATCTCATTTGAGCATAAAAGTGTCATGACGTAAAAGAATCCCCAAATAAACAAGACTTACCTTAAGTTGGAATTCTTTGTAGTCATAAAACACTGAAGTGATCAGATGCCCACCCAACTAGACAATGTTTAACTCAAAACTACAAAAAAGTAGGGAATATAACCTTAATGTTTGTGCTTGTATTTATATGTTCCTGCATAAATATTTGGGCTGTCAATACTGAGGATTATAATCACATGATCAGTCCACATCTCATCTGATCACTTCAGTGTTGTATGACTACAAAGAATCCCAAACAAACTTCTATTTAACGTACATCTTATTTACTTGGGGGATTCTGTAACTAGTTCACAACTAACCTCTTTTGGCAGCTTGGTAACATTCGCATTCTCATCATAACCAATTCCTTGATACAAACTTTTCTTCTCTTCTGGGGTTAGTTTTGATAACCAGTCTGTCAAATATGAATACAATATCATTGTCACCCTTGCCAAAAAGCTTCGCAAAAGCTACGTTAAAACCGAGTTAAAGATACCTTTAATTTACGCAAAAGCTACGTTGAAGCTGCATTAAAGCTAGTGGTATTGGTACCTTCACAAAAGCTGGGTTTTTGAAAACCAAAAGGTGCAGAATTCCTCAAGCCAAACCTTCACTTTTTTGTTACAGACGCAGCTTTTGCGAACCTTTTAAAGAAAAACGCACCTTATAATGCAGAAGCTTCGCAAAAGCTGCGTTTAAGCTTCGCAAATGCTGCACTTTCTGGAAAGCTTTGCTATTTTTTGGCAAGGTTAGTGTAATGAATAAATCCTTCCAAAGGCAACATTCACACAGACAAAAATAAGATAAATCTAGTAACTTTTCATAAATTTCTAAATGCTCACTGATAAAAGCTAAAAGGGACTATATAAACTACATGGAAAAATACATAGGTAATGTCCCATTCTGAATCATTAAATTGTCAAATCAGATATCAAAGATTTCTTTACAAGTATCAAATTAACATGTTCAAACGATCTTCCTATTTAAGTTAACATGAAACTCATCCTACTTCTCCTATTTTTGGTTACATTGCACTCCTCAAATTTCTGGTTAAAGTGTAACTCCTCCTATTTCTGGTTAAACTGTAACTCTACTTATTTCAGGTTAACGTATTTCAGAACAGACATTATGACTATACTTACCTTTAGATTCATCATTCAGGTGTATATCAACTTCTTCTTCTTCACTATCAGAACTGAACCAAGATGAAAACCATCCTTTCTTCTCTTTTTCCTTCTTCACGATTTTCTCTGGAGCAAACTATAAGCACAATTAAATATGAAACTACAGGCAACAGATTTCAATTTGATAAATTGACAGACAAAATTCACTACTTTACTCTAATGTTTTATATATTCTTATATGATGTACGAGGGATGTTCGAAATGAATTGCTTATTGTCCCCTATCTCGATATCCACGGGAGGCACGATAAAAACCAATACATACCTGAATACGGTTGTTCAATATCTACACAACGGTGTATAAATGTTCATGTAAGACTAAGTGTAAGACATAAAATTTGCCATTTGAAAACACGCAGTTATTGACCACTATAGTTAAAATGGTTGGTAGAATCGTAGACAAGAAAGATGAAATACGGGCTTACATCAAAGCTCACTCAAAACCTGGTTGTTCTTTGAAGCAGCTGATGACTGAACTTTCTGCTGCTCATGGACCTTCTTGTTTGTCTTATGACACAGTTAGGCGGTGGAAAAAGAAATTTGAGTCAAGTGTAGAGTCCATAAAAATGCACCGAAATCAGGTAGGCCAAAATCTGCATCTCGTAAAGAAATCGTTTTCAAAATGAAGGAAATCATTGAAGGAGATGCCAGATTTACAGTTCGTGATATTGCACGAAAGGTAGGCATATCACTATCAACGGTTCACTTTATTTTGAAGAAGCATTTGAATGTCAGAAAGAATTCTGCTAGATGGGTGCCACATTTGTTGATTGATGAGCAAAAAAGGAAACGGGTTAAAGCGGCCAAAAAGCTGTTTCAAATGTTTCCAAAATATGACAAAAAGCAGTTTGCCGATGTCGTAACAGGTGATGAAACGTGGGTCTATTATTTTGAGCCCGTCAGAAAGGTAAGCATAAGATCTGGGTCACTAAACACAGCAAACGCCCAATAATTGTCAATCGGTCTTTGAGTGTAAAACAGGTTTTGTATGCAATTTCCTTCTCTGGTGTAGGACATGACAATGCCCTTGCTCATAACTCCGCGACAGTTACGGCGTTTTTGAAGAAAAAAAGTAACTGTTTTACCTCATCCCCCTCGTATTCCCAGACCTTGCCCTTGTGATTTCTTTTGGTTTCCGAAATTGTAATCATTTCTTGCTGGGCGGAAATACAAGTCCCGACAGGCACTTGGATCTACCATTCATCAGTACCTTATTACTGTGCCCAAATCCCAAAATCAGCGTGCAGTGACGCATTCAGGAAGTAGATACATCGGCTGAAACTTTGCATTTCTAGCCACTGGTAGTACATCAAGGGCATGAAATGAGCATTTCTAGCCATGAGGAGTACTATGAGGGCATGATATGAGCACTTCTGGGCTAACTTGACATTTAAGTCTCCAGATAGAAATAAGCAGTTCTTTTCGAACATTCCTCGTAAATTATACATATTACTATACCTATAAACCCCTATAAACCCCATAATAATTATTCAACTGATAAATACATATTTTGCTTACTGTCTTACAATCATAATCCTTATTTCCCTGCATTTTTATAGAGGAAATGTTGTGATGTTCATAGATCTCAGTATATGTGACAAGATGGATCACTTAAAATACATTTCTTAGATGTTTTCATGTAAGCAAATATATTTCTTGAAGCCATTTATTGTCTAGCATTAAAAATTCATGGAGGGGATTTTGTCCTACCTGTAAACTTTACTGAAGGACAAAAACTCTTAGGAAATTCATCCACCTATACGAATTTGAGTAAATGCATTTGTCCTAATGGAATTTGTCCAAATCCCATAAAGATGTATACTAACTGGCTTTAAAAACGCAAGTTTGATATCAGTTTTGAGAATTAATTAAATTAATTCAATTGCCGGTACATTAATGGACACGAATAAATTACTATTTGGTCATATTCCAAAAAATTCATTGACATAACACTCACAGTCAGTTAAATGTTCTCATTTTATACCATTTTTAAACAGGGAGGCGTAGAATACCAAATATGTGTTTTCATGTCTGGCACAAAAAAATGCAATACATTTAAAAACTTTTTTAAGCTGTTAAGTACATATCCCAACATAAATGTACCACTGATGATCGTTTACACACCTCAGACTTAGCCTCCTCTCTAGCAATGACTATATTACACACATCTAAACTCTCCTCCAGTTCCCAGAGTTTAGCTTTGATACTCTCATGATTAGGTAACTCTAAACTCTTCCTGTACAAATCTCGATATTTCCTGTACTTTGATCTGAAAAAAGGTACATGAAAATTTATTTGTCGAACTTAAAACTAGAAAGATGTTGAATTCAAAGTAAAAAAAGCATGATTTAAGAGTACAGTGTATTAGTGAAAGAGAGAAATTAAGGACCTAAAATAATAGACTCTCATTGGCAAGAAGTTGCTTGCGTCAAAAACTCACTTTCAATCATCTTTCATTCCATGAAGTCCAACTAATGTTGGTTAGAACAGCCCAACATTAAACTTTTGAACCTATCATATGATCTCTTGATCAAAGAAAGCACAGTTCGGGACCTCCTTGGTCAAGTGGTTATAGTCTCTGACTTGTAATCACTAGCCCCTCACTGCTGTTAGTTCAAATTCCAACAGACAAATTTAACATGTGCTAAAGCTCATCAGCTAGCTTATAGAAGGTTGGTGGTTCTACCAAGGTGTATATCTGGAGCCTTACTCCACTGTTCAGGCTGAAAAAGTCACTAAATGTTCCTGGCTGTTGGTTCGATGTTAAACCCGGGTTTAAAAATATCCAACTTGCTCAAGTGACCATATATATTCAGCAGACATTTTATTGGACAATAAAGAAAATTTCTTCCCATTCATTTTTGCTCTAAAAATTGGGTTCTATTAATTGTAATTTGTTCAAATCGACCAGTGAACATAAATGTTTGCCAAAAATTATGATTGAGCAGCCATTTAAGAGACCACAACATTCAACAAAGTTCTAAAATACACCCAAGCTCCATATGAATGACCCAGAACAAGTATTGATCTGACAGGACAATGCGAGTCCACAGTATCACAAAGGATGTAATACAACAGGGCCACGATGGCCCTGCATCTCTCACCAGAATAAATGTTAATTACCTTGTTACTAAACAGGTAATAAAGGTACACTTGTGGGCAAATAATGGGGAACAATAATAAACTCGATAAAGGACCATCAAAGGATACTACACAGGGATATTCGTGATGACTTAAGGATGCCACGGACTAAATTTGGTGATGATCCAACCACAGGTTCATGAAAAGAAGTCATTTTAAGGTATTTCTATTTTTAGCTCTAGCGGCCCCTAGTTAATCTGATATAACACTATCTAAATATGCTAAAAACCAAGTTTGGTAATAATCCATCCATAGAATCATGAGAAAAAGTCATTTTAACGTATTTATATTTTTTAGCTCTAGCGGCCCCTAAAAAGGGCCGACCATATTCGTTTGAGCAAACTTGAGAGAGGACCATCTAAGGATGCTACAGACCAAATTAAGAGATGATCCATCAATTGGTTCATGAGAAGAAGATGATTAAGTTTTCTTCTACTTTAGCTCTAGTGACCCCTAAAAGGGGCCAACTGGTATAATATGAGCAAATTGCAGTTAGAACGTCAAAAGGCGTCTGCGCAGCAAATTTGAAGTAAATCCGACCGGTAGTTTCTGAGGAGAAGACCATTGTTGACGCCTGGACGACAGACAACGGACGCCGGAGCATCCACCTACCCATCCTAGCAGCTCACCCTGAACCTTCGGTTCTGGTGAGCTAAAAAAGCAAAAGGAAAAACGAAATTTATAGTAAAAATAAATCTAGACAAAAATAATGTAAACAGGTAGCAGAAAGTTTAGATTTTCTGTAACTCTCAGTGAGCTGTGTACCTATGTTCTCTAATTCTCTCCCATGAATACGGTCGTATTCTTTCCTCGACTACTGCTGTATAAGCGTACATCCACCACGATCTGGGACTTATCTTCAGTAGGACATTAGGATGATATTTTCTGTATTTCTGGTTCACAGACATCAATTGGAAGGAATCTTTCAGTGTCAAGATATTGAGAAACTGTAAAAAAATGTGTGGAAATTTATTCACCACAGTAAGCAACAATAATCACCACTAAGTCGTAAAAATATTTCTATACATACATTTAACACATTGTTTAGTATAATCTACTCAATATAATACATGCGTACGCCTAAGAATGTAGTGTAGAGAATAATTATAACCATAATTATTGTAAGGAAAATGAAAGTAGATTAATCTATTGCAGTACTTATACGTTGTTTGATAAAATAGTCACAAAGTAAAACTGAGCCATTTACAAACTTAACGAGTTTACCTGCAAAACAGATATTATACAATTTGACCACTTGAGCTACTTTTTAATATGACATATAATTCATTATGATTGGACTACAGTTCTGATCTGCAAGTACTACAGTAAACAAGAGACATAGCAAACCTGGCTCTTTAGCAGAAACTGTTTTCCTATTTTCAGCAGTAACAACCTTGACCTTGACCAAATACAAACCTGAGCTAGATCTCTATAGCAACAAGCCATTTATCAAAGTAGGCAGCAATAATCGATCAAATAGAAACAAATTGTTTGGCCTTGCAGGAACAGAGACTATTATCATAGCTTACCTGTTGTCGTGACAACAAGATTTCAATCTCATCCAATGAAATATCAGCAAAAAATTTAGGAATTGCATGATTGTTATCTTTACTGATGATAACTTTAGTTTCTGCAGATACCGGCTCAATGACTGAAAATTTAAAAAGAAACATAACATGGTAAAGATAATTCATGAAATGATGTTAATTATTAATTTATAGGAAAATATATACAAGTAAGGGATTCCTAGAAAAATACAACATCCCACCTTACCCAAAATACTACCAAAATACCCCCCAACCCAACCCAAACCTGTCCGACGTAGGATCATACAAAAATGAAGGACAAAACAAAAAAAGTGTCTTCCAAAGGGCACTGCCTTGGACAGTAATTGTAACAGTTACTGATTTAATTCGCAGTCTGTACAATTTGTAGAGATGATGATTTCAACCACCATGTATGTATTTTAATCATTATAAATATCTACAAGAGTGGCTATCATCTACTTGTTACATCACATATAAGAATGAATGAGAATCAGAATCAACTTACTGAAATCAAAATCTTCTTCAAATATACTATGTTTCAATATAGACTGTTTCAGCAGATTCTGAAAATAATTCATCGACTCATTGAATATATTAACAACAAAGCATGTACGACGGATATTCGAAATGAATTGCTTATTGTCCTCGATATCCACGCGAGGCTTGATAAAAACCGGTACATACCTGTATACGGTTATTCAATATCTACACAACGGTGTATAAATGTACATGTAAGACTAAGTGTAAGACATAAAATTTGCCATTTGAATACACGCAGTGATTGGCCACTGTAGTTAAAATGGTTGGTAGAATCGTAGACAAGAAAGATGAAATACGGGCTTACATCAAAGCTGGCTCAAAACTTGGTTGTTCTTTGAAGCAGCTGATGACTGAACTTTCTACCGCTTATGGACCTTCTTGTGTGTCTTATGACACAGTTAGGGGGTGGAAAAAGAAATTTGAGTCAGGTGTAGAGTCCATAAAAAATACGCCGAAATCAGGTAGGCCAAAATCTGCATCTCGTAAAGAAATCGTTTCCAAAATAAAGGAAATCATTGAAGGAGATGCCAGATTTACAGTTCGTGATATTGCACGAAAGGTAGTCATATCACTATCAACGGTTCACTATATTTTGAAAAAGCATTTGAAAGTCAGAAAGATTTCTGACAGGTGGGTGCCACATTTGTTGACTGATGAGCAAAAGAGGAAACGGGTTAAAGCGGTGAAAAATCTGCTTCAAATGTTTCCTAAATATGACAAAAAGCTGTTTGCCAATGTCGTAACAGGTGATGAAACTTGGGTCGATTATTTTGAGCCCGTCAGAACGGTTAGCAATAAGATCTGGGCCACTAGACACAGCAAACGCTCAATAATTTTCAAACGGTCTTTGAGTGTAAAAAAGGTTTTGTATGCAATTTTCTTCTCTGGTGTAGGAGTCGCAACAAAAGTGCCTATGAAAAGGGGCAAAAGCATCACCGGAAAGTACTACAAAGACGTAGTACTGACGAAACTGAAAAAGTATTATCAGAAACGACGCCCTGCCACTGGTTTCAAACATATCCGTCTTCTACATGGCAATGCCCCTGCGCATAACTCCGCAACAGTACGTCGTTTTTTGAAGAAAGAAAAAGTAACTGTTTTGCCTCACACACCCCCCCCCCCCTATTCTCCAGACCTTGCCCATGTTATTTCTTTTGGTTTCCGAAATTGAAATCATTTCTTGCTGGGCGGAAATACAAGTCCCGACAGGCATTTGAATCTGCCATTCATCAGTACCTTATTACTGTGCCCAAATCAGCGTACAGTGACGCATTCAGGAAGTGGATACATCGGCTGAAACTTTGCATTTCTAGCCACGGGGAGTACTTCGAGGGCATAAAATGAGCACTTTTGGGCTAACTTGACATTTGAAGTCTCCAGGGAGAAATAAGCAATTCTTTTCGAACATCCCTCGTATAAAACAACTTGTGTGAGATTATGGAAAGAAATATTATAATAAACTTAACAGTTTCAAAAATGCAAGTTTTCAAATGCCTTACATTTTTTGTGTCCGACTTTCCTATATGTGCCTGTCATCAGATATTTTACAAAATGGATTATTTTAGGCTTATATTTATAACATGATGCTTACAAGCTCAAGTAAAATATACAATGTGTGGCAGTCATGTCAACGTGGCAACATTATCAATCAAGTATCATTAACATTGTACACAAGGGAATATATTCTCAATAAGAATGTCTGCTTGATCTTATTCTCGCAGAGGCCTTCACAAACAAACTTGTCAATATAAAGAATTCATCATTGCTTCTACAAATATGGCTGTACATGAAAATAAATGAATATTCGTCTTTGGTTACATGGAACCGATGATTAAGAGCCCCTTGCCAAAAAAGCTTTGCAAAAGCTACGTTAAAGCTGTGTTAAAGCTACGTTTAAAGTATGCAAAAGCTATGTTAAAGCCGCATTAAAGCTAGTGGTATTGGCACCTTCGCAAAAGCTGCGTTTTTTAAAACCAAAAGGTACAGAATTCCTCAAGCCAAACCCTCACTTTTTGTTAAAGACGCAGCTTTTGCGAACCTCTTAAAGAAAATTGCACCTTATAATGCAGAAGCTTCGCAAAAGCTGCGTTTAAGTTTCGCAAAAGCTGCACTTTCTGGAAAGCTTCGCTATTTTTAGCAAGGGTAATGCGCTACAAAAGTGCAATAATTCAAACTGCAGTAGTACAAGATTTGGTGGTCAGGATATATGATACTGCATGAAAGCCTAAACAGGACTGCAATTATTCCTGCAGAAATCAATTTTCTTCCTTTAATAATAGTGATCTTGACCTTGACACAATAACCCCAAAATACAATCCCAAACTAGGACTCCATTAACCCTTGTTATATACCAAGTTTGGCAACAATAGGTCAATCTAAGCCATAATTATGGTTCAGAAACCATTCTGTTTTGTGTCACTGCTTATATGCTCACCCACCAGTCCAATGAACAAAAAAAAAAACAATCAAATATCAAGGATTTTCAACTTAGTTGAAAACATGATAAATAAGCTGAACTTCAAAAATTAAGAGTTTCATAAAATTGAAAACAATCGAATATAGTTGAAATCATTAAGAAAACCTACACAACAGCACATACGGAATACAATAATTTGATTCTGCAATGACAATAGCACTCTTATTACAATTTTACAATCATTGTGAAAATGAAACAGATAAAGTATCAGATTGTGTGAGTAATTTTGGTAATCAAATATTTCTGAGAAACCCAATCTACTGACAAGACATTTATTGTACTAGACAACATACAGCTGAGTCACATAATAAACATATACATCGTCCTACAGGGAGGAAAGACAGATCACTTAGACATTAGGTTAAATTGTGCTAAGCAGAAACATCATGTGTCTCCATACTTGTGGTTAGGTGGTTAAGTAAATATCTAGTCTCAGTAACAGGAATTTCAGGATAATTAGTAGACCTTTAAAATAATGTTTATTTAATGCAAGATAAATCTGTTATAATAACAAGTTATAAGCATCAAATTTCTACTTTGTACCACAATACAAGTGCTGTAAAAATATACACTTCATATAATCCTATACATACTGTTATGTTATAATATTGATATTTTTATGACAACTGATGTGTCTTCCGCTTTTTCATACATTATATTATATCATAACCAATTTGTTTATGTTTTCTGTTTTCTCTAAGAGTGGACAAAAAATATAAACGAGTAATAATTTTTGTTCATGTGTTATTTTTACAGTAAATAAATGACAAAATGCAACAGTGATGATACATGGAGATTACCATGTGCTTCATGAACACAGCTGGCAAATGTAAAAAAATCACAGCGGCTCCAACACTCATCTATTTTACATATCAGCAACAGGGGTCCACATTTGAGATTTCAAGTTTGAACTCAATAAGGTATAATTTTGACCAAAAAAAGGGCATAACTGCAAAAATATAGCTTTCAGAATAATGTTCCTTGTCTTGCAACTGTGCTTCATAATGATAATGAAGTAGTCCAAATGTCGTGTTAATATGTTTAAAAGTATTTGAGTTACAAATAGGCTACATTAAAGTTTTTGCTCAACAACAACGACAAAGACAACAACAACCCAGTGATTATAATTGCTCGACCTCTTTACTCAAAACAGATGAGCAAATAATAAGCAGTAAAAGAGGACGCAAGAATGGACATAATATATATTGTATAAAAATATATTAAGTCTAGAAAACACACAATGCTGTGTGCTGCTCAAAAATGACCCATGCTGTTAAATCTTGTCAACTCCTTCAATTGATTACATAATATGGCTACAGATCATTTATTTTGAAAGAAATGGAATAATATAGTGCCCTACCCTCCAGCCATCTGTGTTGATTCTAGATCTGATTAAATGTTGTTCCGGGATGTATGGATTCCAGTATACAGATAATTCTCTCATTTCCAATAACTGTAAATATATAATTTAGTAAAAATTCCATCGGATTGAAGACATAAATAAATATGATTACCAATTCAAAATGAATCTAAGTACATATATGATGAAAAAAGGTTTTATCTGTCTTTTATACTGTATGAATATTTTCCACAAACAATGCTCCAACGCATTGTAGTACTTCCATTAAATAACATATTCATGTACCTTACCAGACAATATGCAGGTTTTACATCAAATTATCTTGATGTAATTCTGTGGTCTTAAATGAATTAAATATGTTTACATGAAACAGAACTTGGAGATAAATTTCAGTATTGACCAACACAGACCAACACAACCTGACTGAAACTTTAAAGTGGGCATGTGTCTTTATTACCAACATCTTGATCAGTAAAATCAATTAAAAAGATATTTTAAGACTGAAGTACAGTCTACGAATATACTAGTAACTAAATTATTATACTACTTATATGCATAGACCACCGAGAATTTTAAAACTGTTACCTTGTGTATAACCGTAGCAGCATTGTCCATCTGTGCGGGCTGCCATTTACCATCAGTGGTATAAGCAGATACATGCTTTAGCATGATACCACAAGCAAACGGATGGTCTGGATTTGTTACTGTATCTTCATACCTCAAATGTACACGACCAATTGATATCTGAAAGTAAGTCAACACACAATGGTTTCATTATACAAATGTCAAATGGATATCTCATATACTACTCAAAATTTGATAAGGATAGCTTTTTAGATTGTTTATATTTGATTGGATATAAATGTCTACCAAACTTTTATTATTTTAATTGAAAGTTTATGCATTTGTCTATTTGTTTGAAGATAGAAATAAGTTTTTGGTGTATTCATTGAAGCGTGACAGAAGCCAAAAGTTGAATGGGTGCTAAATTGATGTTTTCGTATGGATGTGCCAAATGTGAAATTTTGCTGCGAATGAATTAATTGAATTAATTTCTTGGTCAGTATCGAGTGTGATGTCCATTTGCATTGATAACCGCCTGACATCGCCGGCGCATGCTGCTAACAAGCCTCCGGATTGAGATTTGTGGGATTCGAACCCACTCCTCCAAGAGGGCCCGTCTTAGCTCCTGGACTGTAGTGGGCTTAACAGGGCGGGCTGAAATGGCTCTCTGCAGCATGTCCCATACAAGTTCTATGGGATTGAGGTCGGGGGAACGTGCCGGCCAGTCCATTTGGACGATGGTGGCATCCTGGAGGTACCTGTTGGTCACCATGGCCCTGTGTGGACTTGCATTAAAATGTCCATTAAAATGAATTCAGGGCCTATAGCGCCAGCGTACTGGCGGACATACATGTCCAGGATATCATCAACGTACCGTTGGCCCGTCAGACTGCCGTTATCCACGATATGAAGGTCAGTCTTGCCCTGCATGCTGATCCCCGCCCACACCATGATGGAACCCTCTCCATAGCGATCATGGTTTGCAATGCAAACAGGTGCAAAACGCTCATGGGTCATTCTCCACACCCGTGCCCATCTATCCGTGAAGTCCACGTAGCGTTGTAGCGTTCATAAACCAGTGATGTCGAGCTTGTATAACTAAAAACCTGTCTTCAGCCTGCGTTGTTGCTCTTTGACGACCACCCCCATGCCTGTGGGTAACGTCACCATAAGTTTGTTAACAGTTCCACATCCATGAAACTACACGTGAGGCTGAGAACGCCCTGCTGCAAGCATCCCGACCCCCATATTCATTTCTTCCCTACTCAAACAATGCGTTACGCGCAAATTCGCCATATTTTACGTATTCAGTAAGTTTTAAGCTGAATGTGTTAGATTCAAGTGAATAACTTGAAAGTGTGTACAATTGTACATGTGGCCACCACGCCTCTTTTCATGGGTAGCCTTTCCCCCATGCAAATCGGGAAGCCGTGGGCCGTGAAACCGCAGTAAAACTAACTGTACGTTGTAGTAAACACTCGAATAAATATACACACCAAAAATTGAGGGACTGCATTGCGTATGTTACAAAATATGTAGCATTGAAAAAGCTATCCTTATCAAATTTTGAGTAGTATAGTAATATATTTTTTACAAGATGTCCATTATTTTGACGTTTTTTTTCCATACAATATGAATAAATGTCAAAGTCATACACAAAATAATAATTAGTTCAATATCAATAATAAAGACAGCTGAGATGACAGCTAGTATATGACCAACATATCAAGGCTCGTAAAATGAGGAGTCTTCCTCCACTGTTGAAACATGAAGTCACCAAATAGCCCTAGCTGTTGGGGTAATATTAAAACCCAGTGAAGTAAAAAAAGGTACATTGAGGTATTATCATTACAAACTGTTTACAAAACAGTGTTAGGCCGCAGCCGTGGTCCAGTGGCTAGTGCGCTGAACTTGTATACCGGAGATCTGGGTTCGAATCCCGGTCGTAGCAGGTCATACCCTTCTATGAAAATTTGACAAAAATGTCGATTTTCCTCCATATGTGGAGAAGTTGCCGGCTCCTTGTGGAAGGGTAAGTTAGTACTGGTTAGAATACAGTCCAGGAAAACTGGTTAGGTGAACCGGTCGCCATAAATAACTGAAAAATTATTAAAAAACGGTGTTAAACACCAGTGACAATATGTAAAAAAAGAACAAACAAAACAATGTTGGAAATATTGAAACAACAACATTATCTTACTTTAAATAATTTACCTGAATATTGTTAACAACATATGTATATAACTTCTCCAGAAATCCATCATCCTTTTCATCAGGATCTGAAAACATGTAAAATTTGATAATTTAGATAAATTACATAATTCATGAAACATGTCTATATTCTTGTATGACAGGACCTTACACTCATCATTTTAATGTCATATATATATATCACAGGACCTTGCACTCATCAATTTAATGTCAAATATATCACAGGACCTTATATTCACCATTTCAATGTCTCATATATATATGACAGGACCTTACACTCACCAATTTAATGTCATACATATGACAGAACCTTACACTCATCGATTTAATGTCATATATATGACAGGATCTGAAACTCATCATTTAATGTCATATATATGACAGGACGTTACTCTCATTGATCTCATGACATAATTTATGTTGACCATACTTACCAGCTTTGTTACTGCTAGCTTCAAGAGCTTCTAAAGTTTCTCGCTTGATGGCATTCTGCAAGGCACGCTCGCGATCTGGATCATACATTCGATCTGTGACTGGACCAGCCAATAAATAAACATCCTCAATGTTTACAACAACACTAGCAGAGAATAAACTAGTCCAGGGTATGTCTACTTTGATTTTACCTGTAATTCACAAAATGTAATCTCATAATCTATAATTATATACACAAAAAAGGATTCTAAGAAAAAGCCATACCCAAAATATCCAACCTTCTCCAAAACACTACCTTCCCCCGAATCCCCCGACCCAAAACACAGCTAACATACAGAACAATGCAAAAAATGGAGTACAAAACACATATATACACACGATGCTACTACTATATCTGATTCAAATAAATGTCAAACTACTCCTTGTTCAAAGGACAATCAACAAAAAAGCTTTGCAAAAGCTACGTTAAAAATGCACCTTATAATGCAGAAGCTTCGCAAAACCTGCGTTTAAGCTTTGCAAAAGCTGCACTTTCTGGAAAGCTTCGCTATTTTTTGGCAAGGGTAACACACCTTGGCATCATACAGAACACATCTTTTGGGGAAATTTTGGGACATTCTTGAGTAGACTGGACATATGAAGTTTGCCAATAGTAAATAAAGTGTCTTCCATTAGTTGGATACATAATCAGCAGTTCAAAGAAGGAATCAATTTTACAATTTTCACACTGATTACGCTTGTACTGTTCAAAATAAGATTAAAACAAAAGGAAGGTAATGATTCATGCGCTTCAAGGTATTTATCCCTAAGTTCAACATGTAATCTAATTAATAGATAGCTTTCTGTCACAAATACAGTGTGAAGTCAATGATTATAAACCATCCATTATATTGATTTAACAATAGAACAAATAGATAAAGGTGTTAAAGTATTTACTACATTGTAACATGAATCAATCTGTGTGTATTAAATGGTTGCTAGGTTCAGATCAATATTCAATACACAAATGCACAATAAATATATAAAATTATAGTGAAATTAGAATTGATACCAATATTATAACATGAGAACTGACTACTTTCATGTTTTGCAAACAGTATATACCTCTAAGGGCTTGACAATATTTTTTCAGGCCACTTGTCCTGCGGGACATCTAGCTTAGAATTTTAACTAAATCTACAGCAATTTCAACTCGTCCTTAGTCAATTTCTACTCATAAATATGAGCAGACAAGTGGATTTGTCGAGCCCTGCCTCTGGTCAATCAACATCAAACTACTCTACATATATCAGGTAAAGAACAGTAGTTTAAATATGATGTCATCCTAGTGCAATAGGAGGCAGAAAATAAAGTTCCCCATGCGGGGCTCGAACCTGCAACATTTTGCTTGCAAGTCAGCTGCTCTACCAACTGAGCTAATTGGGCAGACGGGCATACAAACTAATATAAGCGCATATATATACAACACTGTTACATTCCTCCTTCCTTTAATCAATTATTAAGCGACAATCACAGGTTCTTTAAGCTAACCCAGCCTTTGCTTCATCCTAGCTCTAGGATTCCAAGGCTAGCCACACACTCAAGGCACCAATGTAATAGGAGGCAGAAAATAAAGTAGCTCTGCAATGGACTCCGGAAAGAAAGAGGAAAGGTCGCGCTGGTGAAGGACACTTGAGACGGAAATGGGAGGAGAATGTTTAGGCTGGGGAATGACACAAAGAAAGGCTCAGGATAGGGAGCAATGGAAACGACTAGTCCTTGCCTTATGTGCTACCAGGCATAACAAGGACTAAGTATAGATGATGTTATGTCCATACTGACATTATGTAAAACAATCATGTTTCTTAAAGTAGTAAGCTAAACAAGTTAGTAAGTGGATCACAAAAACACCATTGTATGAAATTATTTTTAAAAAATAGACGTCAGAGAAGTATTTATACACAGAAAACTGTTATAAAAATGACAGTCAATGTAAGCATTGTGATAGGTTAATTCATTTGTAAAGTTGATTATTGCAGACAAAAATTTTGAACATGATGCTTTAAGTTGTGTACATATAATTTACATCATCTTTTAACTCCTTATTGACGTACATAGCATTCATCAGTGTAATATATTTACCTACATATCCAGCTTTCACTTCAACAGGAAGCTTCAACTCAACCTGAAAAATATAAAAAAATGATAAAGTCCAACATTCATCAAGCACTGACTCGTATTAAATATAATAATATCATGCAATGACTGGCAATTCTACAAACAAGCAAATCTTTCAAGAAATATCATATATTGAAGATTTGGACACACATGTTAACGGATAATAATGAATTGACAATGGTATCACAGGTAACAGTTAATTGACAATACTATCACTGGTAACAATTAACTGACAATAGTATCACAGGTAACAATGAATTGACAATAGTATCACAGGTAACAATGAATTGACAATAGTATCACAGGTAACAAAGAATTGACAATAGTATCACAGGTAACAAAGAATTGACAATAGTATCACAGGTAACAATGAATTGACAATATTATCACAGGTAACAATGAATTGACAGTATTATCACAGGTAATAATGAATTGACAGTATTATCACTGATAACAAAGAATTGACAATAGTATCACAGGTAACAAAGGACTGACACTGGTATGAAGTGTCAGTTGATAATGATGAATGTATATGCATATTCCTAAAGATGCAAGGGCACATGGATGTTAGGGTTCAATTTACACAAAATACCAATAGAAACATGTACTTCTAAACAATAATCATGAAAAAGATAAATCCTTATAATGCATATACCAAGATATATCTGTAATATGCAATACGCAAACCATAACACAACATATGGTATTAACACTGCATTATATTGATTAACAAAGCTGCCTCTACTAAAGACATGCAGTATGAAACTTTAGTTTTCAATCGATTTTATCTCATTTCCAAGAGTATGTGTCATCTTATATTAAGTTATCAACAAGAAGAAATTATATAGAGTATGTTACAGGATATCAATTGGTGAACAATTTTAGAGTTTTCTCAAGTAGAATTTAGATTCCAATAAAAATCTATGTCAATGGCCAACAGATGATTCCCAGGATGCCAAACTAACTCCATGGTTTGCAGAGCTTGGTGACCATACTACCAGTAAGCAGTCCCCTTGCCAAAAAGGCTTCGCAAAAGCTACATTAAAGCTGCGTTAAAGCTACGCATAATGTATGCAAAAGCTATGTTAAAGCCATGTAAAAGCTAGTGGTATTGGCACCTTCGCAAAAGCTGCGTTTTTTAAAACCAAAAGGTGCAGAATTCCTCAAGCCAAACCTTCACTTTTTTGTTAAAGACGCAGCTTATGTGAACTTTTTAAAGAAAAATGCACCCCATAATGCAGAAGCTTTGCAAAAGCTGCGTTCAAGCTTCACAAAAGCTGCAATTTCTGGAAAGCTTCGCTATTTTTTGGCAAGGGTACTTTTGTAGGTAGGTTTTCAGCAGTATCAAGATTTTGGTCAGAACAACAAACACCATGAGAATACAGATGTATGGTACAGTACATATACAGTGCAACCTCTCCAAACCAACACCTTGTGGGAGAAGCAAAATTATGTTGTTATTGAGAGGTTGTTGCTCCAGAGAAGTTAAATTGATAGTTAAATCATGCAGTGAGAAAAAATCATGCTATTGTTGAAGGGAGGTTGTTGCTCAAGAGAGGGCCACCCTGGAGAGGTTGCACTGTAATAATAATGATACACAGAGATAGTAGAAAACTGAAGTAGATCAATGATAGACATCATATTATACCAGTATAGCATAAGAATATTTCTATATTCATGACAAACTAAAGAAAAATATATTAAGATAAACCTAGTCTTTCCTTAAAACTTGATATTGATTTATAAATTGCATACAGTACTAGAAGACACATTATTTAAACATGAACAATAAAAACCCAAAGCAACCTTAATACAAAAACATTGAGATATGTTTATATTTTATGGGATATGACATTCACTGCTGTAACAGAATAAAGCGTTTATAGACAACAGAAGGTGATTCTGATTACTGTTGGTTTTCTCCCAGATTATCTCATTTCAGGGTAAATGAATGTTGAAGCTTGAATTTTCTCATGAATTATTCTTAAAACATATTTTGTACTCACCAAGGGATACATTTCTTATTATATTGGTACTGTCCTATGCAAATGACATCAACAGATATGACAGTAGGTCACATAACATCATTGATAAGACAGTGTCAAGTAAACACAAAGTGGTAAAAAGCACATTTAGAGACAACATATCAACCTGCTGAGATAAAGCAAACATTGTGGTAGAGTATGAACTCTTTGCTTCATAAGTATATTTTGGACTCTTCCAAATTCAAAGCTAATATACAAAACATCAATTATTTAAGAAAATTGCATTATTTCTCTATGACAGGGTGGAAAACATTGTGACAAAAGAAGCCATTTTTCATTACAAGCAATGGCTTCTTTCGCCACAATGCTTCCAAAAGTCATCAAAAGTTGAATGCTTCAGACGTGGGGAAAGGCTCTATTATGAGGTAAAGGGTTAAAAAATGAATGTTGGAATGTTGGCAGTAGCTTAAAGACAGAGCAGGTCAGTACTGGCAGGTAATCCAGTGGCACTGGTTTAGAGTTTAATCTAATACAGGCTTAAAGTAGTATTTTACATTCTAGAAGTTCAGATTGTTGTTCTCCATAAATTATTTCAAACAAAGAAAGTTCAACACTTTTGTTGACACGTTTTCATAGTTATTTTAAGATATTCATGGTGATTCCTGAATACTAAATTCCAATACAACCATGTGTATATACAGGTCTCAACAAATCCACTCGTCTGCTCATAATTACGAGTAGAAATTGACTCAGAACGAGTTGCAATTGCTGCAGAGCTTGTTAAAATTCTTAGCGGGTTGTCCTGCAGGACGAGTAGTCTGAAAAAAATTGCTGAGCCCTGATACATAAATAAATGACAGACAATGGTGAGCCATTAAATAATGAGATACTGACCACGCAATATTTCATCTTATTCATCAGTTGATTTTGAAATGCAAGTGATAATTTCTTATTTTTTATAATCATCTCAACAGTTGTAAATAGTTAATGTATTAACACAAAACACAGCCAAGAAACTAGTCATCTAAATCAGAAAATCTGAGCATACATTCAGCCCTAGTTTTAAATAGCAAAAAAATACCAAATATGCATTTACATACATTGTAGATATATACATATACAGCTGGATTTCATCCATAAAAGTCATTTTACATAAAATACATGGCATGCAATGGAAATCAATGTTAAATCATTAATTAACTGGCAACAGCTTAAAGTTAATGATGGGGTGTTATTATATCATATATACATATATATAAAATCAACATAACGAAAGTTGACTAAATATATATATATTTCATTATGTCGTTATGTCATTCGTTATATATATGTGTTAACACATATATAATTTTAGGCGACAGAATTTTATATACTTTTAGAATGAAAAAATTGGGACTTAGAAAATACTTCGTCATAATGGAAAATTTGTGTTAACCGACTTCGCCATATATTCCCTCATAAACACCCCTGGGGGGGTTACATTTTTGAAAATGTGTTTGTGTCATTCCTTGGATTTCTATTGTTCATCTTGGATTAAAATAGCCTGTTATGGCAAGTCACTTTTGTTTTCTCTTGTCCAAAAATGGGGGGGTATTAGGGTAGGGGCGTTTATAAGAGAATATACAGTAAAGATAATAAAAGTAAAGATTATCACTTTTACTGTAATGCTACATGTTATATACTTAGACCATATTCATGAAAGAGGCCTATGTGGTCCAATGATTATGGTCTTTGACTTGTAATGACTAACCCTTCACTACTAAGGAGTTTGAATCCCACCCAGGACCAAATTTCACATGAGGAAGTTGTCCTGTTAGCTTATGTAAGTTCAATGTTTCTACTCAGGTGTATGCCTGGGATTTTCCTCCATTGTTAAAGCTGGAAAGTCACCAAATGACCCTAGCTGTTGGAGTGATGTTAAACCCCAGAAAAAAATATATCTGTATCATAGAAGAATATTGTATGCAAGAATGTCACAAACAGAAAAAACTAAACAAGCTTTTACTGTTGAACATCTGCAAGGTGATCATGTATAAAATCAGATAATAACACCATGCCAAAGAAGCATTCATTCACATAACAATAGCCTCCAAGCTGAACAATTCTACGTGGCTGGAACAAAATTGCCAATCATATTATCATTATATTACATGTTTAGAGTACGTACTGTACATGACAGCTTTAAGTGGATAAACTGTAATTTCAATCAATAATTTGTATTGTCCAGGTAATAACATTATCAATCAAAGTGGTTAAAAGCTTCAAATGTAATTCACCCACTAAACAAAAATACCTTACAAATATACTAACATAACACCAATGAGTGCTTCAGGGTTAACTTTACACCCTTGCCAAAAAAGCTTCCCAAAAGCTACATTAAAGCCACGTTAAAGCTAGTGGTATTGGCACCTTCGCAAAAGCTACGTTTTTTTAAAACCAAAAGGTGCAGAATTCCTCAAGCCAAACCTTCACTTTTTTGTGTTAAAGACGCAGCTTTTGCGAACCTTTTAAAGAAAAACGCACCTTATAATGCAGAAGCTTCTCAAAAGCTACACTTTCTGGAAAGCTTCACTATTCTTTGGCAAGGGCAATACATTTCGTTTCATTCAGTCATTAAAGCAAAGTTCCACAATTAAGATTACCAGGTTGACTGACATAAAGAGAGTCATATTATCAAGTTGGTCCTAAGATCAAGACTCAGCATATTCTGAGGCCACACTGTCATAAATTGGCAAAGATAGCCTTATACCGGTAATTCTTATCCATTCATAATATGCTCCTTAATATGATCCATTAGCTGCCTTAAAAAAAACACAACAAACTTGCCATTTTTGTTATTCAAATTCATTTATTTTATTTTTTGTTTTTCATTTTACAAACAAACTTGAAAAGACACAACAACCACAAAATTTTATGTACGAACAATTAAAAAATGAAGTATGAATCAACACAGCGATAATTATCACATTTTAAACTCATGTACTACACTTGTTTATGAATCCAGTAATTAGGTGATTGTTCGACTTTTCTACTGACTGTCAGCATTAATGTCAATAATACAGATCAAATAATTGTTAAATTCTTTAATGGCTTCAATTTTCAATCATCACATTGTTTACCAAACTGTTTTCCACAATTTTTTTCACCAAGATAGTACAAAGCATTCGTACGTCGTTAAATAGCAACGACATCGTCTCTGGACACACAACACTAACATTTTGACAATAGCTGAAATCATGAGTTCAGTTTAATGGAACACAATAAAACAACACAATTTGACAAGTACTGCAGAAAGCAGACATAGCTGACCAGTCATGATTTCGGACCACAATTATATATATGTGGTCCGAAATCATGCCTGGTCAGCTATGTCTGCTTTCTGCAGAGCTTGTCAAATTGTTATTCAAAGCACCAAATATTTCCATATATATATATATAGGGAAATATTTGGTGCTTTGAATAAGTGGTCATAACATCCAGTTGGTCATATAACTGGACTGGTCATTCAACAAAAGTTAACTGTATCACCCAGATAACTTAATATAGGCCACAGATGGTCATTATATATTATACCACTAGGAGTGTATTGGATGCTGGTATATTGTGATAAACCTAAATAGTGTTTCATGCATATGAAAACCCAGCACCAATATTTTCATCAAATTTCATGTGACATGAATACAATGTATACATGTATGTGTTGTCACTTTGTTTGGTGACACTGATACAAAAGAAAAACTCAGGAAACAAGTATTTGGTATGATATTACAACAATAACAAAACTGTAAAAGAACAATAAGTGACTAAGGGATGGACATTATATCCCTGATATAGGGAGATATACTGATTATTCTATCACAAGATTGGTTATAAATGAAACAATACATAAAAATACAGGCTATTTAAAATGTTAGGATTGACACAGTTTTATCTCTGTGATATTTTTGTTTATTCTTATTTTTATCACTGGGCTCACAGTGACTTGTTATCATAATTATTCAATTTGAAACAGTATGACGCAATCAAACAAGATACTGGCCTCCATTGTTAAGGTGTCTGACTAGTAATCATTTGTCCATCACCACAGTGAGTTCAAATCCCATCCGGGACTATGCTTCGGGTCCTTCTTCTGCTATCAGTAAAGCTGGAAAAGTGGCCAAGTGACCCTGGCAGTTGGTGCGATGTTAAACTCCAGTAAGTTTACAACCTTCAGCAAGCTAGTTAGATAGCATATGAAAATTTGACACAGATGGGATTCAAACTGACAGTAGTGAGAGATCAGTGATTACTAGTCAGAGACCATAACCACTCAAACATGGAGGCCCAACAGCTGTTGTACAGTAGAAGCCCTACATACAGCCACCCCGAAATAACAACCGCCCTGCTATTACGACCGATTTTTAAAAGAACAGAATATCTTGTTCTAAAGTTCAAAGGTCGTTTGTCCGGAAATACGACCACCCGGCTATTCCACTAATACGACCACCTGTTTCAGACCCATTCATCATTTCACAATAAATTATGATCCAATACAATGACCACCAATGCTTTGAAATTACCCGTCATGCAACTGCACCCTAAGTGTTGACTTTTACGACATGTTCAGTGTCGATTTGCAATAATTGGTTGGATTAACGAAGGTGTTGATCAAGTTTTTGTCGCACATTTCTCCTTGTAGTGGACCAACTATTCAATCGGAAACTTGCAATGAAAATGTCTGTTTTTGTTTAGTTTTACCGAAGTTTGATTGTTATAAATTTATATTGTATTCGCCATAATTTGCTGATATTGAATGAAATAGCGAACGTTAATTTGAGTAATGTGGAATTCATGAACACACAAAAAACATAATATGCATGTAGATCATATATGTCTAACAAAATACTTAGGCTCGGACACCTTGTTCCACTAATAAGACCACCCCACTATTAAGACTACTTTGCTTAAGAACAAAAGGTGGTCGTAGTAGCGAGATTTTACTGTAAATTTATTGTTACAACCATTAAGGCACTGATAAACTTAAGTTCTAGACCTAACTAGAGCTCCATAGAGCAGCGCCAATGCGTATCCATTTTACATAATTCTATTTAATAAGCAATTTTGACCAAAATTCTAAGTCAAAAGGGGCGTAACTCCAAAAATATAGCTTTCATATTGTCCCCTGTCTGGCAACTGTGCCTTGTTATGATAATCCAGTATTCCAAGTGTCATGCCGATACCGTATATTCCCTTATAAATGCCCCTCCCCTAATAAACGCCCCCTCATTAAAAAATGTAACACCCTGGAGGTCTTTATTAGGGAATATATGGTATCTTTAAAAGTGTTTGAGTATTGGGCTACATTCAAGTTTTCACATGACAATGATGACAAGAATAAAGACTACAATGATGATGATGCCACAGCGATCATAATTCTTCAACTTTTTCTTTGAAACAGACAAGCTAAAAATCCGCAAAACAAACCATATTAATTAACAAAAGCCTATCTATAATTCATGCAGTTCACAACAAAATTTCCTTGCAATTCAACTTATCTAAATATACTATGGAGAGTAAATGAAATTACAAATTGTTTCAGGTTTAATTTATGGTTGGAACATAAAGAATAAGAGGTATTCAGTAAATTTGGTTCACTTCTCAAACTGGATCGTAGTCAAATGAATGAAACGGCTTCAAAATTTGTAAACAAATCAACATTTTTTACATTGTACTTTGTAGCAGTTTTAGAACGCCTAACATTTGTTGTACCGAAACAGAGGACCAAACTTGCTGATAGATCCATTTCTGTTGTGGCACCTAAATGTTGGAATACCGTACCAAAAGACTTAAAGTACATTGTATCAGAAATGGCATTCAGAAAAGGACTTAAAACTCATCTATTCAAACAATTTTATGAATAGATGCCAAATATATGTGTATATAGTTTGTGGATACTGACAATAGAAATTGTGGGTTTTGCAAAGTGCAACAGAATATGCCTATAAAATGTTGTGCAATATAAATACTCATGATTGATTGATTGATACCCAATAATTTTACACCGGGCAAACTAGTTGCTGGTATGTTATCAGAAAACTTTGAAAGGGATGTTGGGAGTTTGAGTCAAGCAATATGAAATCTTCACACAAATTTAGATAACAAGACATATCAATAGCTTGCCATGTCATAGATGTCCACATGTTACAAAGCATGGCCATCAACATGCATTTGCATAATTGATTTCAAACTGACATTGCTGCAGCTGCTAACATACCTGGGAATCCTAATAATCAAGTAATTGTCAGCAGAAGAACAGTTAACATGACCTTACTGGACATGACAACAATGCTGAAATACCCTTCGTTTTTTAGATGAATCTAGATTTTATTTACATTGTGACAACAGGTGAAATGAACACTATGCTGATGGTCGTGTTCTCAAAAAAGATCATTTTGAGGGTGGGGGTTCTGTCATGGTATGAGCAGCTATTGCCCATGGTTATCATTCACTACTAGATGTCATTAATGGCAATTTAAGTGCTTGACACTCTTGTTCATCACATCATTCCTCTGTTCCATTACAACACCAACATTTCAATTTTCAACATTATAATATCACATCTCATACAGTTAAGAATCACTGTATTGTTTTTATAACAAATAACATTAATTTCACTGATGAATGGTTTCCTAAAAGTCCTGATGCCAACTCAATTGAGCATGTCCAGGATATTCTGGGCAAATGATGCAGTGTCAACCAAAGCTACCTGCTAATGTCAACAACTTTGTCAAGCACTCATTCAGGAATGGAGCAATATTCCATACACAGAGATCAGTCCATTCTGAGTGTCAAAGAAGACACTCATTTTTAACAACCATCCCAAAGATCTGTATTCAAGCAAACTTAGCGAAAGTTTCTTATTATATTCAGTATATAACATATTTACCTAACTACAGTACCATAAATTATTGATTTAATCAACTAGTGTAGTAAGTATGTCACTAAGTCTAATACAGATGTTTTTCACAGGAAAACATTGAATTATTTCCAGTTCAGAAGCCAATTTCAAACAAATCAAGTAAATAATACAGGCAACCGATGTGTTGGCCAACTCGAAAGTTGTAAGTTATAAAAACATAACATGTAATTATGTTAAGTTTATAATTTTTCATTCATTGTATCAAGTTATACAATTAATTTACAACATCTACAGGAGGAATCTGTAGCTTCTTGCTTTTTATTGAAAACAAATATGTTTCACATTAAACTGTATCATAAACTTAAAAGACTACTAAAAAGGTATGTATTTTTGTTTACAAAGGTGGGGTTTCTGTGGTCAATCACTAGCCTCTTACCACTGCCAATCAAAACCCACTTGGGAAGCTATCCAGCTAGCTTATAGTAAGTCAGTTGTTCTACCTAAGTGTATGCCTGGGGTCCTCCTCCACCATTAAAGCTGGGCATGTTGCCAAAGACTTTGTCTGTTGGTGCAATGTTAAACCCCAGTGAAAAAAAAATATATATCAAGGCTGTGCACTTAGCTCAATAAGAAAAGTATTATGTCTACAGACATTAGGTTTGTGAGTTCAAACTAAAGGAACATTACTGTAACAGTTTTAATACAGACAATCAATATATTTAAACTATGTTCGTTCATTTACCTTTCTATTCTTGGCTCAGTCACTTATTGTGCTGTTTAGGCATTAGAATATTTAAAATTGATTATACATTCATGAATCCCAACAATAAAAACATTTCTAAAGCTGAAGTGAACACAATGCAATGTGTTTTCTACACATCATTAATGCCAATCAGTCCTTAATACTGAATGCAAATAGTCTCCTCCATTATGCTGGATTAGTTTTATTTTGCTCTTAACCACATTCAGTGTCATATTTTCGTCTGTTTTCTAAAAGCATAAGAAGTGCTACTTATCATGAGAACATTTCTTTATGATTAAGAAATAAACTTGCCTAAAAAAGGAACAAATGCCTTCTTTGAAGCACTTTCCTGCCAGTCAAGATTGTGTAATTGACTTAATACTTAATACAGGACTAACATTACAAGTAGATTTTTCCTACCAACAAGATGCTTGTTTCCTATATAACCAGAAAGGTAGGTCAAGCACTATATTGACCAGGAGGGTGAGGCAAACACTACATTGACCAGGAAGGTGGGGCAAACAATACATTGACCAGGAGGGTGGGCAAACAATACATTGACCAGGAGGGTGGGACAAACACTACATTGACCGGGAGGTGGGGCAAACAATACATTGTGTTCCGCTCCATAGGTTACCTTATATAAATGAAATTGCTACGTAAACTCTAACCATTACTTTTAAGTTCATCAGTAACCCATAAAAACAGACTGTTAGTCATCTTTAGGGCTAATGTGGTTAGTACAACTTTATACAGATACCAGCATTAAAAGATGGGACACCTAAATTACATAACTGTTAAGGACAGCATCCATTACTTTCACTCTTATACAACTGTATATGTTTCTCATCAAGCTGTTTATAAATCTCATATGATCCAAGTCAAAATCTTCTGCTATTTCTTCCTTTAGCAGACAAACTAGATATTTATGATCAGTCATGATTCTAAGATAATTCTCTAAGGAAATTCCAGCACCCATAAAATACACCATACCAACAAATACAGCAGGAAATGATTCCTTAGGTGACATATGGATAGGTTCTGTCATAAATATACATAAACTTGAAATGAGAGAGATAATGAACACTGGGAGCTACAGTTAATATTGTGATTTCAAACAAATGTGGTTACCATAGTATTATATTGGATCAATTAAAACATAAACCAATCTATTGGTTCAATAATATAATTATAGAACACAAACAAATCCTACATGAACGAAAGTTCATGCACCTAAAATGGCTGCATTCCAGAATGGTGAAATAGCAACAAATATCAAAAACAGTCAATATTCAATTAATTAATTTTGCCTTTGTTTAGTCAATAATGTTATCAGTAAAGTATTACTGTAGTCAATAATGTTGTCAGTAAAGTATTAATGTAGTCAATAATGTTGTCAGTAAAGTATTACTGTAGTCAATAATGTTATCAGTAAAGTATTACTGTAGTCAATAATGTTATCAGTAAAGTATTACTGTAGTCTATAATGTTGTCAGTAAAGTATCGCAATAAATAAACATAAAATAAAAATAAATAATATAAACAATCTGCTTGTAAAAGTAGATTAGTTGTTCTGTGAACAGAAATAAAGAAGTAATTCTTACCAAAGCTTCAGGCTTTAATTGTAAATCTGTCAACTCAACATCACCTGAAAAATATGAATACAACTCATGAACTAGGAGACTGTCTTGTTACATATTGTATAGATACATTTTTATCATTTGACCATAAGTAAGAAAGTGTAACACAGCAATGAACTCATTCATTAACCAATGAATGTCAAAGGATTTTCTTAAAATGGTTCAAGGTTAACAAACTGGCAATCTAAACAACAAACACTATTATTCTAGTTTGCACTATGCACTGACGTTTACATGTTAACGACTGACAGCAACTATTCTGTTGAAATATTGATCCTTAATGCTAGGTTACTTTCAAGAACAGAAGAAAGCTCAAAAGGCTGTTTTAACAGACAAGACTAAAAACAAGGAGATACCAACAAGTTTAAACTAATGTTTCCAGATATCAACTGGATAAGGTTACAGATTTCCATACAAGGATACAATCAAAGATTAATATTTAACACATACGATGTACATAGAACCATTGTAATGAAGATTGTTGGACAGCATCAGATGATATGCAATAGCAAAGGTTAAGTGATCATCTAAACTGCAAGCAGATGAGGGTTCAATACTGAGACATACCGTATATTCCCTTATAAACGCCCCCCCCCCCCAATAAATGCCCCCTCCCCCTTTGGACAAGAGAAAACAAAAGTGATTTACCATGACAGGCTATTTTAATCCGAGACAAACAATAGAAATTAGTAGAAAAGTAGACTTTTTAAATCCAAGGAATGACACATAACATTTTCAAAAATAAATGTAATGCCCCGGCAGCATTTATTAGGGAATATATGGTAATATTGAAACATTCAAAATAGACATAATAGAAGTCTAGGTCTGCTCAGCAAAGGCAAAGATAAAAAGCTTCCAACTCGTCGCCAGGACTGCACGTATCTCAAAGCAGTTTGGCATCACATCGTCAGTAACAAAGACATTGTCAGCAACAAAGACATTGTCAGTAACATTGGTGAGTGGGATTTATGATCCAACATAATGACACAACACATATTGTTCCATACTGACTTGCATTTTATGGATATTTATGGAGACATGTAAGTCATGAGTGTTAATTGAATTCAAGAATAACAACAGAAACAATATGAACAGTTGCTTAGTACTGGTTACAATCATGAAAATGCAGTCTTAATGCATCATGTTACATCATATGTTCACAGATGTCTTAAACTAACAAGGACCATTGTATTGCTAACAAAAATCAATATCCAACTCAAATAAGTAAACAGCTATATTCATTGATCATTCTATTGCAATTAAAACATGTCAAGTAACAAGAACAATACATAACATAACAACGTAATAATCATCTATATGGTAGTGACAGGAAGCATCTCAGGGCTCCACAAATTTTTTCCAGGCTACTCATCATGCAGGACAACAGCTAAAAACTTTATCTAGTTCTCCAGCAACTTCAACACGTCCCAAGTCAATTTCTACTCGTAATTACAAGCAGACAAGTGGATTTGTCGAGCCCAGCATCTTCTGATGTAGAGACGGGTCTATATCTTATGATGTAGTAATGAACTATATGGTAGTGACGGGACTATATCTTATGATGTAGTAATGAACTATATGGTAGTGATGGGTCTATATCTTATGATGTAGTAATGAACTATATGGTAGTGCTAGGTCTGTATCTTATGATGTAGTAATGAACTATACGGTAGTGACAGGACTATATCTTATGATGTAGTAATGAACTATACAGTAGTGACAGGACTATATCTTATGATGCAGTAATGAACTATATGGTAGTGATGGGTCTATATCTTATGATGTAGTAATGAACTATATGGTAGTGACAGGTCTATATCTTATGATGTAGTAATGAATTATATGGTAGTGATGGGTCTATATTTTATGATGTAGTAATGAATTATATGGTAGTGATGGGTCTATATCTTATGATGTAGTAATGAACTATATGGTAGTGATAGGTCTATATCTTATGATATAGTAATGAACTATATGGTAGTGACAGGTCTATATCTTATGATGTAGTAATGAACTATATGGTAGTGACAGGTCTATATCTTATGATGTAGTAATGAACTATATGGTAGTGACGGGACTACATCTTATGATGTAGTAATGAACTATATGGAACTGATGAGATAAATTAAATCAAACCATTAGAACTACTGACTGAAAGATCAATAGGCTATTATCTGACTGGTGGTATGTGCAACATCTGGGCAAGACTAGGTTTTTTCCTCATTAATTTATGTCCAATATTGCTGAAGGCAAATTGTCTATGACCTCTGATTTATAACTCACATGACAAAAGTAAACAGATGTGCATTTCAGAACTGGCTGAAATCCCAACACAACCTGAACAGTCAACTGTGTATATCATTCATAGAGACCAGCTGCGCATATCTTGAATGATGACACCCAGTCTCTTATTTACAGAATACTCAACAATAATTGTAATAACAAATAATTCAACTCTGCATATTGTAATGCAGTGTTACCTTTGAATATGCTGACATTCAGGTTACTAGAGTCCAAGTTCTGGACATACTTCCCAAGAAATCGATTCAAAACGTACGATGCGGCACTTTCAAACATGATGATAATGTAACAGTTGGCAATTACTGTGGAGTTTTCACAAAATATCCTGGTGAAATCACTGTACAGGTAGGCAGAGTCATATCTTCAAGTTGACAACACAGCAGACCTAGGATTAGAAAATGAAATACATGTTAATATATTATATATTAATATGAAATAAACCATTTCTATTCACATACAACCTTACAACTAAACAGACATGAAATGAACTTTTACTGAATACATACTTCAAATGATAAACAGAACGACAAATTAACACCCAAATTTTACCTTGAATACAAAATTTTAAATATATATATATTTATCACAAGTTGAATGATCCCAGGAGGGATTCGAACTCACAGCGGTGAGAAACTAGTGATTACAAGTCAGTGACCATAACCACTCAACTACTGAGGCTCCCTATGTCAATTAATGACAAAAGGGCACACGTGATGTAGTAGTATTTTTTGTTTTATTGTTTTTATGTGACATATTGTCACTGGGGTTTAACGCCGTCTTTCAACAATTTTTCAGTTATACATGGCAACCAGTTCACCTAACTAGTTTTCCTGGACTGTATACTAACCAGTACTAACTTACCCTTCCACCAGGAGCCGGCAACTTCTCCACATATGGAGGAAAATCAACTATTTGTCAAATTTTCATAGAAGGGTAAGACACGCCGCAACCGGAATTTGAACATGGATTTCTGGGATACGAGTCCAGTGTGCTAACCACTGGACCACAACCGCATCTGATTTAGTGGTAAATGTTACAGGTTGTTTTACATAACGAACACAAATTCTACAAATCTTAACATGTGGTATTTGTGATTCATGATAATTAACAAATTATTAATGAACTGAATACAGATTCTGAATCAGCTCTGAATGGTTTCCAAATCATATGGAATTCAGAGAACATGTTCCAGTATAGCTGACCATGTGCACTGAACTTAATAAAACTGATAAGAAATCAAACATATCCTTATCTAAATATTAGCAAGGAATACCATAGAGATTTAGTGCATGTGTTGATGTGTTTTTCCATTAAAGCAGATCAGAGAATTCTAATCGAAGGAGAACTATTGAAGTGGATTGTATACATATCTGACTGTGCCATCAGATTTTCCAACAGACAAGACTTGGGAATTGACTACGGTTTTTATTTACAATAGAACACATTCATAGTGAACTCAGATATAAAACGTATAACGTGAACTCAGAATTTTGATAACTTGATAAACAAATGTCTCTATGGGAAGAAACAAGTTAGACACAGAAGCATAATTTCATCAGTAATAGTAGAGAATCACTTGACAATATTACTCACTAAATATCTAAGCTCTAAATCATGCACTTCCAGCTAAGAAGATTTTTAAAAGTTTTGAACTTTTCTCTAAATAAGTCTATATAACACAAGTGACCCCTGGGACAGGGCACCATTTGAACATTCTCAATAGAGTCACACAAGGCAAAGCAACAAACCAAATATCTATGCTCTTGGCATACAGTTTACACCAAAAAGATTTTAAAAGGTTTTCCCTATATATTCTTTGTAAGACATGTGACCTCAGGGCAGAGTCAATGTTGACCCCAGGGGAATCATTTGAACAATCTCTGTAGAAGAGACCACATATCTAAGCTCTAGGCCATGCAGTTTATGCCAAAAATATATTAAAGGCTTTCCCTATTTAAATCTTTAACCCAATGGCATCATTTGTAACATCTTGATAGATAACCATACAAGGATCATTCCTGTGAAGTTTGATAGGAAATGTATCACAGGTTTTCAGAGGAGATTGACAAAAGATGATGTACTTCCTGCTCAAGCGAGCTAAAAAGTTCTCGATTTCCACTAATACAACTGAACGTATTTATTCTGACCTTTCTGCTGATCTTAGATGTTTTCATTTCTCATTCTTTTGGAGATGGCTACCAATGTAAATTGTATGATGAACATATACAAAAACATTATCACAACAATATAAATATTCATTACTATTATATGAATGTATCATTACTAATTAACACAAGTCGTTAAGTCACCAATTGTTAAGGAAGTACATATACTAAGCACTACTTACAACTACTTACAAGTTTATTTCAATATCTAAATTACCTTGAAGAAGAGACGCTCAAGTGTTAGGATATAAATGGAAGATCATTAAATCCTGCACCTTAGAATGTTTAGTTCATACAAAATATATGATTTCCAGGGTAACACATCTGTTCCCAGCAGTCAGACAGGAAGAATTGTTTATGTATGAATATAATTGTTTTTTATTCAAACAAGAACACGAACTGAACACCAATTGAACTTCAATCATTATCTCATAATTGATGATAGAGACCTCCAGCAACAATTACGTAATATGTAGATGTATGAAGATATGAATATATATTTATCAGACAAACAAACAAACAAACAAACAAACAAATAAACTAGATTCAAAAAAAGATTAATTATAGATATCATGGTAGTGATAGGAAAACATAAGGAAATTCAATGATTCATATATATGTGATGATTACACTAGATGTCAAAAGTTGTAGGTCAAAAATGACAGTTGGTTGATGAAAATTTGAAAAGTGAATGAAATTTCCTTCTAATTTTATTGTAAATTTGACCCTTTGGTACAATTTCTCAAGAGTCAAAAGCCTTATTTTACTGATTTCAAGGGTCAAAATGCAGTTTTAAGTGTCAAATGAAAGCCCTGTATAAAACGTATCATATTATGTACATGACATGCAATCAATTAAAAAGAAAATGCCATTTTCTAAGGGCATATAAGCACATATCTCATCATGAAACAAACTGACGATTAAGATAAAACATCATTAAAATCTTTTATATATACAAGTGTAAGAAGTCTTTCTGTCAGCTACAACATATTGATAGAACCAACATGCATGTAACAATCCAATTAAATTACCAGATGTCTGAAATAAAACAGTTTATCCCTGAGCATTCCTGATGTACTGTCTGCAATGTGAATACAGCTGTCACACCAATTCTTCTGATATCAATATAGTAAGTTAATTAATTTAGAATATTATGATTATGAGTCATAATGATAATATTCTTTCATTACAAAAATAAATATTCTGGTATATGCAACTCTATAATATTCCAAAGTTATTGGTGCATTATGAAACAAATAACCTTCTAATATATGGAGTCATACCAGTGTGTAATTGTGTAAATATTGAAACACAAATATAATAATACAGAAAAAGAAGTACTGTTTCATTAACCAGCAATGACCAAAAATGATTTGAACAAGAAGATTAACCAGGCTCATTGTACTCAGACATTCCAAAAATTGTTTCAGCATTCCTGGACATACATCTTTCAAGATCAACAGATCAAATCAATTTCCACTGACCCCCCCCCCCAAAAAAGGAAGTCAACTAAATGATATATTTAATTGGTCATGAAAACAAATGATTCTTGTACACCTTTCAACTAACAGAAGTATATCAGTACGTAGACCCAACATTACCCCAGAAACAACCTTTATAAGTCAACACAATACAGCCTTATGCCCTTAGCGTCTTTGCCCAAATATTTACCTTTTTTTGTAAACGTACATGATGTTGACTTTGACTAAATCATTACTTTCAACACATGTGAACTCACAAACCCAAGGTTCATACACCTCAAACAGGCTTTCCGAAAGTTGCCGGACCACAAATTTTCAGTAGGTCCAATAACTTTTCAGCAAGTACAAGACGAGATGTCCGGCAGTCAGGCACAATTTACAGAATTTATCACTTATTTATAGTATATTCAGTCAGACAAATTTTTATTTTGTCAGACAGAAATTCTAACCAAATGTCAGGCTAGTATTCTAGCAGTTTCAAGACGCCTGTTCATAGTCATATGTCTCAGTACACCTCATTCATATGACTCAATGCAACTTAAAGTGGACAAGCCTTTTACATTCATAGACAACACCAAAACTAAAACTGATGGCAAAAGGTTAGTAATGTATAGTAGCCTGCCAATTATCTCAATTGGTAGATTATTAGGAATACAGACCTTGGATTTATGAATTCAAACCACGGGTACAACACATGTTCTGTGTGATGAATTGGATGAAGACATTGCATTTTAAAGTCACTACTGATACGTAATGCAAAGAAGTAGGCATTTACTTGTGTGGTATGAGGTTAGTACTAGTACATAATCCAAGAAAAACTGATTCGGTTATCTACCCAATGGAATGTAGAAAACAAGGGTAAAACCAAAAAAAAATGTGGTGTATAGATCTAATCCATACGTTTATGCTTATAAAACATGTAATTTGTTTTGAACGTATGACTACTGTATTCTTATTCTTGACCATTTTCCTGATCTTACAAGGACTGTACAGCAAAGGAACTTGTGTTCCTAAAGCACTGAGAAAAACTGACATGACTAATCATAAAAAGTTGAGCTAGTTACAAGTATTCATGACCTTAACAACTCTATACATACAGGAAAAATAGTCAATCAAAATTACAAGAAGTAAATTAAAGCAATTAGTTCGTATTTTACAAAATATATAACCAGAATACATAATGATTCCACCACCATTACATGCAGTTCCTTAAATATTCAGCATAAATTATCATGTATAGAATATGACTTAGTTTTCTTTATTCAGATCTACATCTAACCTTAAACACTCCAAATAAATCAAGTATCCAATACACACATGCTCAATATTATACAATCACAGTAAATGCACGAGTTCACACGGTCACAGTTGTCAAATTAATATGTATCAAACACAAATCCGTAAAAATCCTACTTTCACTTTGGACAGACATTCAACGGAGAGAAGAAGCACTTTTCAATAGTTACAAACAGCGCTTGAACCTCACACTTCCTCTTTAAATCATTGCTATTATTATTTGAAACATCTGTTGCATTAAAAGCTAACACTGGATGTAGCCAGATTCCCATGAAATTATCATAGAATCTGTCAATATATGGATCACGTGATCAAACATGGAAGTGAAAGTTACAGGGGGTCATCTCAAGAAAGTATGATGATCTCAAAATTAAAATTCAATGTGAAGGGATGTATCTGAAGGTTTCCTCAGAGTCATTGATAATTGTCTGATAATCTAGAAAAATACTAATAAGAATAATTTTCAATGACACTCGTAAGTTTTTATAATGACTATTCGAAATATTTTCAGACGGTCCCTGAGAAGAGTATTTCACCAAGGGAGATTACTATTGGTACACTAGGTGAAGGTCATTCGTTTTCTCGCGAGCTGCGAAAGTACAAGTGGTAGATATATCTATCTCACCTTTTAATCCTTTCAAACGTTGAAAGCTGATAAATTGATATTGTGTTTGGTCTTATATGTTTCAGAGCTAACATTCCTGGTCGGACACTCCGTTGTCATTGCGTGAATTAAAGCCAAGTTTTTTTTAGAAATCATTAAATTCCCAAACAGCCATTGGCATTGCTGTTCAGTCACAGCCACCCACTACGGACATCACCGAATTCAAAAGATCATGAACTTGTTAAAAAAAGTATTTATTAACCCAATGTAGAATTACAATATACGTCAAATATTTGTTGGGCGCTGAAACATGGTGATATTAAGTGTTGATGTTCTGTAAACATGATAAGAAGAAAACTTTGAAATCTTTATTTTTTTGTACCTTGTAATGTTTGTGTGATAATAGGTACATGTAGACATTAATACAAGAAATAGTCTACCAATAAATGTCTGGAGTAAATGTGTACAAAATTACATTCTGGTATGCCCCACTAACTGACTTTAACCCCAAAGCATTGTGGCTAGTGCATATTGCTCGAACATTGATGAGACTGTATGAAAAAATATATTGATATGCAAGTATAATTTTTGTATGAATTTGTGAATCTGAATATTTGTACTATTAACACAGAGAAAAACCTGAAATTTAATGCTTTTACTAGATAATACATATTGTGATCATCCCTGGATGTGTGATTTGTGTTTATGCACTATAGTCTCAGTCATTTATCAATATTAACAGTTATTCTGGCTTTATTTTTCAGTATAAATTTGTTTGACATGTACAAAAGTCTTATTACAGGAAAAAGGCACAGTTTTAAAACTCCATTGAATTTTTCTCTTTAGATTACCAGAATGTTTTCCCCTGCACGATCAATTCAGTTGTGTGGTCGACAGATTCTGCAATCTTTTTGTCCTTCTTGCACTGTGTTACAGAAATTTCCGTACTCCACTGACACTAGTGGTTGTCAAGGAAATGCAACAAAACGAAAACCAAAAAGGTGATTATTTATACATACTAGTGTGGTATATTGTATTAGTTTTGTCTGCCTTTTTTTACTTGGGGTCTCTATGGCCTTGTGGTTATGATTACCTGTTAGTAATCACTAGCAATAATGTCATGTTTGTGTGATGTTAAACCATAATTAAAAAAAATTGTTATTTCCCATGAAAACAGCATTGATTTTTAGAAATAATGTCTTTGCTATTTACTCAGCATGATTTTTCCAGATTCTAAACTTCAAAACTATCAGTGTACATTAAAATTTGTTTACAATGACTTCATTATATTTGCATGTCTTTGATATCAAATCCCTCATAAAAATTTCAATGTTTTGTGTAATAGAATGTTAATTCTATTGTTGTAAAAATAAAGTATCTATGTTATACCCAATTAGGCATAAAAAATTGTTTGCTTCTTTTTACCCGGCCTACCCAAATTTTTCTCATGACTCCAGACTTTTTATTAGGCAGGAGGAACAATACATCCACTGTCTTACTTTTTTACCTTTCCACACAAAAATATATTCTCAACAGTGGCTTTCAAGAATAATGAATTTTTTTTTAAAAAAAAATTCCATACCTATGTAACCTATTTTTAATGAGCATGTAACCAGAAACAAACTGACTTTTTTATTCCATAATACTGCCTCAACTATGTTTTCACATTGTTTGACTTGTAGGTTGACCCCAAGAAGAGCAGTGTTGTATATACCAGGTAACGATGAGAGGAAATTAAGGAAAATAGAAATTTTAAAGGTAGACTGTGCTGTCATGGACTGTGAGGATGGTGTGGCTGCTAATAGAAAGGTAAGCATATGAGGGTGATCAAGAAAAAAACAGACTGAGTTCGTAACTTCTGAAAGAAAGGTAAAGCAATGAAAAAAACACTAAGCTGACATTGTGTTACAGACTAGTGTGGCAATGTCAACTTGATCATGATATCACCTGAATTATCACCTTACATGCTATGCATTTCTTATGTTGTGCAATCCTGCAATCCTTTGAACCTGCCATTGTTTAAATCAGATGCTATGCAATGTACAATGATGCAACAAGTACAGTCATTTCATCTGTGGTTTCCGCATGATCCAAGAACTCAATTCTGTCTTGTTGATATCGGAGTAGAAATTTTCTTAAGTATGTACACATATCTGCTTGTGTCCATCCAAGAGCAAGGGAGGAACCCATACATTGCTAACAGCAGTCATCAACTTGTTGTCCACAGTAGTTTTAATCTTCAGACAACACACTTTCATCTCCGAACTTCTAATGTTGTGTCATGCTTATCATAGCTAAAATATCAGAAGCAGAAACCACAAAAGATAACTCCTTTATGCTTGAAAGAACACAACAAAATTATAAGTGCTCTCTCTGTAACTGGTATCAGTTTCACTGTAAATTAGATGTTTATATGCAAAGATTATGTAGAAAAATTTATAGATATATAAATAGAAATTTGAACATATTATATGACATATTGAAAGATATGGTGACTAGTGGTTATTTCTGGTCGTATCACATGTCACATTCATAATAATAATGTGACCAGACTTGCATTATACTTAGAGCTGTAAAAATACTAGTATTACCTGATAAATGTAGACATTTTAGGTAGATATACACTTAGCATTTATGGAACAATTGATTGCAGACTGAGCTTATAGCAGGTATTGTAATTATTAGAGACATGCAATTGAAACCAGACAGCTAGTGTTGTTGTCCAACCATTTATGTACCAAATAATGATAAAAATATTCAGTGAAGAGTGAAGATATTCATGTCCAGTAAAACTTCCATTAGCTTGAGGTACCATCAGTACAAATACATACAAAATACTTGATGTAAAACCTGGTGCTCGTGATATCCAAGTTTTTAGCTTCTGGTTGAAATCTTAAGTATTCTTGTTTTGTATTGACATGATATATGGTACACCAATAACACAGATTGATTTTGTAAAATATAACTGATATTAGGAATAAATGCATGTTTTTTTATGAAAATTGATGATACTGATATTATTTGTTTATCAGTTATATTTGTATAGTTTGTCAAGCTTTTTTTAATGGGTCATTAAGTTTCCTCACAAGATTTCATACAAACCTTCAACAATCAATTTGGATATCATTGGTATTTTAGGTTACTTTAATTACATGTGAAAACGTGGAACTGTTTGACAAGAAAATTTATTTCATTGACACAGGTTTGAATGTCAAACAACACGACAGCCCTTCAGGTTGGTAATTAAACTTTAGACTCGAGGAACCAGCATTTATACTCAAGTTATTTAGGTAATGATGTAATACAAGGTATAACTATGAACAAAATTGCTAGTGCTTCAAATACTCCTCAAGATATGTTGGATACTCATGATGCAGATTCTCTTATTAAGAAAGTCGTACCGTAATTTGTAAAGATATGTCTTATTGGCATTGAAAATGAGATTATTAATTTTTAGACTGAAGCAAGAGAGACGATCAAAAAGACACTGGATAACATGAACTTTGGTCTTACTGAATGTGTTGTACGAGTGAATTCAATAGGTAGTGGCTTAATGGAAGAGGATCTTAAAGTCATCACTGAAGCTGAGAAACTTCCACAAACCATATTTGTTCCTAAGGTTAACAGTACACAAGAACTGGCTGCTGTGAGTATCTGTGTAGTATTCAGTTTTTTTAATTTGTAGAAAGTATCTGGTAGCATTTCAGGGTTTATTGCTTACACCTCTTCTGGGCTTTGGATGACACAAGGTCTCTACTACCTGGTCGGAACATTTTTTTATTGTAAATTGTTTTAGTTAAAAACTGACACAATGGTCTTGAGGATCTATTTATATAGGTGGTTGGTCTGTACACACAAATTTTTAGGTTCAAGTTTTCAGACAAACAGTACTTGTAGATCCTTTTAACAGTCATTAAACAGTATAGACTGTAAATGCAGTTATAGGATTTTCTTGAATTCATCAGAAAGTTTCTGCCTATAGATTGGGACATTTTGCCTACCCTATATTCCCTTATAAACGCCCCTCCCCTAATAAACACCCCCTCCCCTTTTTGGACAAGAGAAAACAAAAGTGACTTACAATGACAGGCTATTTTAATCCAAGATGAACAATAGAAATTAGTAGCTAGACGCGATGTCACTTCAACCTAGATTGTAGCGGTGACTTCAAAGAGATGAGAGTCTGCAGTCATTGCTGTATATACCCCACTTATAAGACCAGTGTAAAGAGTGTAATTGTTACGCACAAAGCTTAAAGAATCTGACATTTGGACAATTTGCAAAGGTTAGTCCGTGGTTTAAATTTATTGATACATATTTGGCAACTTGTTTCAAATTTATTTTTTGTTCTCAATTAAACGTCCCCTCTTTCAAAAATGTAACGCCCTGGGGGCGTTTATTAGGGAATATACGGTATCTTGTATTCAGTCATTTTTACGCACATTTCTTTTCTATCCAGATTACACATTATGTTACATCAGTCTTAAAGGATCGTGATTTGATCCATAAAATTTCCTTAGTGTTGTTTGTTGAGAGTGCGTTAGCATTGATCAACTTGCGAGATATTTGTGAAAAAGCCACCGAATTATCACTGAGATCCAATACGTTTACAGTGGATGGTTTAGTGTTTGGATCTGACGATTTCTGTGCTGATATAGGTTTGTCAACTTTATTCTATCATTTGTTCTGTTGTTATTAGGTAATGATTTGTTAAAATGTGTCACTTTTGTGAAATGCTAGAAACATGATTTTGTAATGGCTTATCTCTTGACTTTTAATTGAATGTTCAATGTTGTTTTATGGGGCATAGACAGTTTTGATCTTTTAGCACACTTCAAAAAGATGAAAGATAATAAGTATGATTTTGGGCAAAATTAAAAATACATCAACAAAATAAATAAAGGTGTGTAATATACATTTGTGTACAGTAAAAGTAAAAATGAAATGTGTAAAACAGATATCACCATTTATTGTAATATATGAAGTAATTATTTCACTTAAAAACGCCATTAGGCCATGGCAATGGATGGTGGTCCAGTGTTTAGTGTGCTGGACTTGCAACCCAAAGATCCGGGTCTGAATCCCGGTCACAGCAGGTCATACCCTTCTATGAAAATTTGACAGAAAATGTTGATTTTACTCCATATGTGGAGACGTTGCCAGCTCCTTGTGGAATGGTAAGTTAGTACTGGTTAGTATACAGTCCAGGAAAACTGGTTAGGTGAACCAGTCGCCATATATGACTGAAAAATTGTTGAAAAATGGCATTTAACCCCAGTGACAATAAGTCAAATAAAAACAAACAAAACAAACAAACACCATTGTCTTCTGTGTCAACTTGTCTCTGTATTAACCAGAGGTTTTACATTTCAAAACAAAATCATTTTTTCAGGTGCAAAAAGATCAACTGAAGGTTGGGAGTTATTATATGCCAGACAAAAGATTGTGACCCTAGCCAAAGCTTTCCGTCTGCAAGCTATTGATATGGTACATATAGATTATAAAGGTACACTTCACCGACATTCATACTGCAATACTGCCATAATTGAAATTTTGTGAATGAATTTTTTACCAGAATCAAAGTCTTACATGTGAATAACCAGTATATATCTTTCTTAATCTGTAAGTTGATTCCCTGGAATTCTTGGTGGTATTTACATTAATTTTATCAAGCAAAGTAATTACAGTAGAACCCTGTTTTTTGACAATGAATTATTCACTAAACCTGGTGTAAGCAGAAATGAAATTTCATTCGTGATTTTCCTTTAAGTTTTAAGATAAACTACCTCAATTATGACCAAATTGTGTAATGTAGAGATACCCATTATAGTATTTTCCCTTTCTTTTGTGCTTTTGTTGCTATTTGTTAATTGCTTTGAATTTTGTAATTCAGACCAAGAATCGTTACGTGAACAATCGATAAAAGGGGCTCAGATGGGTTTTACTGGAAAACAAGTTATTCATCCATCTCAAATTCCTGTTGTACAGAAAGCATTCAGTCCAAGTGCAGAGCATATTGAATGGGCCAAGGGGTTAATTAAAGCTTTTGACGACCACCAAACCTCCGGACAGGTATATAACCTTAGCAAAACATCGGAGCTGTGTTTATAACTATAACAAAATGTCAGAGCTGTGTATTACTAGGTCATTTTGAATATAATTTGTGTAGTGGTATTGGGTGACCAATACAAAGAAGTACCACTGTATTATGTTTCAATAGAAGCAATTTTCATTGACCATTCACAAATGAATTTTAGAATTTGAAACTCTTCATTCAATGCACATAGATTGAGCAATAGTTTCAATGCATATTACATTAAAAAGAACATACACCAAATACTGACCTCTCTAAAGTGCTACCTCACATTATTGGATTGATCCTTTACTGTTTCAATCATTTTGTCGCAAAATTAATTTGAAACATGTTCAAGAGTATCCCTGACTCCAGGTACATATGATATACTAACAGTTCAAAGATAGTTATGTAATGTACAAATGTTACAGTATACTGGTACAGTGCTACAAAACATGTTTGTGATGTATACAATTGTACAAAACACGTTTGTGCTGTATACAACTGTACAAAACATGTTTGTGATGTATACAATTGTACAAAACATGTTTGTGATGTATACAATTGTACAAAACACGTTTGTGCTGTATACAACTGTACAAAACATGTTTGTGATGTATACAATTGTACAAAACATGTTTGTGATGTATACAATTGTACAAAACACATTTGTGATGTATATTGTGAATGTAGGGGCCACAGTCAAGTGGTTATGGTCTCTGACTAGCAATCACTAGCCTTTCACTGCTGTTTGTCTGAATCCCACCTGGTACCAAACTTTGTTATGCGAAGAATCTGTCCACCTACAGAAGACCAGTGATTCTACTCGGGTGTACACCTGGATTCTTCCATTGTTAAAAGTTGGAAAAGTTGCCTAATGACCTGGCTATTGGTGCAGTGTTTCAGTTCATTTTTATTTACAAGTCTTTAGGCCACCAGCCCATGTACATATAATACTACATAATTATAATTGTGTATTTACATATATATGTACTTGTGAAATACCATATTATTACAGCCTATTATAAGTATTTCATGTCATGGTATTTATACTCATGCTGTGTTATGTCATGTATCACTATATGTTGTTTTATTGCCATGTAATTACTATATGGCAGAATAAATCTTATCTTATTTTTACCAAGCTGACTTTTTGGCCAGATGGAAATGTTTAACCCCATTAAAAATATTCTGAATCAAACAGGTCACTATTAGTATATTATTTGATAATTGGTTAAACTAACCTGGAAAACTAGATATTGATCTGATCAGGTGTATGCATTATTTATATGTTATTTTCCATTTAGAATATCACTCTAGTTTTGTATAGATACACGTTGTTGCATGTTACAATATTGAAGATGATCAATAATAAAATATTGAAACAATGCCCTTTTATGCTATTTCAGGGAGCATTCACATATAGAGGTCACATGATTGACATGCCATTGTTGCTACAGGCCAGAAATGTTGTCCAGTTGTCCGAGATAATACATGACTGGTAGATCCATGATACTTCGTATTGTTAAACAGGAAGTGAGAAGGAAATTTCTAATTACAGGCAGAAATTTTACATTTACGTGAGTGAGAATTAAACCCTAATTATCATATATGTGCTTTGTATGACACCAGAGAAGTGTAAGAAAAAATTCAAATTGTTGCTGGACAAAATAAATCATTTACTGCACATAAGCATTTGAATATAGATGGCTGGGTAACAGTAGAAATGAGGGCCTCCGTGGTGGTGTGGTTATAGTCTCTGACTAGTAATCCTAAGCCCCTCACTGCTGTAAGTTCGAATCCAACCAGAGCTGAGACAAATTTCATATTTCCGAAAGCTGTCCAGCTACTAGTTTATGGAAGGTCGGCAAATCTACCCTGGTGTAACTCTGCTCTACCTCCACCGTTAAAGCTGGAAAAGTCTCCAAATGATACTGATCGACGTTAAACCCTGAAGTTTTCTACTAGAACAAGAGTGTAGCCTTTTGTTGCTGATGATGGAGAAAACTGCAACTGAATTATAAAAACATGTATTTAATGACTTGTATATTTATAACCATGATTTTATCAAATGCTGAAGATTGTTACAAAATTGGATGTGTATTGTCCTGTGATTGACGTTAGTTAATGTTCAACGATCGCTTTATAATTTGCTTCGGACTGTTATCAATTATCCCCAATACTTACAGCTATACCAAGCTTATCTGATTGTTGAATGTTTGATTTTATGAGTTGTTTTTTGTATTGAAGATTTTTAATTTACTTGGCTTTCTAATTGTTTTTTTTTATTCTCATTTCTATGAAACAGATAAGACTACAAGACAACTATTGATTTTACAAATTTTACTCTCATTATGTATATTTTAATTAGTGTTGATTTGAACCTTGGGCAATTGAAGAATTGAAGCAGAAAGGATATTTTAATCTACTTTTGGAATAAACTTAAAAAATTCATAAGTTTATTTAAACACATTCTTAGATAAGAATTTTATTCATTTGTCAGTTAAATAATGATTTTAGCTATTGGTGTTTTTTTATTTTTGGGAAAGTATTCAGTAAAATTGTGTATATTTGAAATATTTAAACATGTAACTATATTCAAAGATTGTACTAATGTACTGTATTGTGTTCACATACGAAGGTCATAATTATGAATGTATCATATCACGTACACATACATGTAATGATATTCTGTACAAACAAGCAGTTACTATTTAAAAACCTTTTTTATGATGTTATGTTTACTTTTTAATGAGCAGGAATATCATGCAGCATCTTATAAGGACTTATGTCTGCTGAGGTAGAATTTTAGAACTAATGTAACTGATTCCTATCTTTAAGTTCCACAGTCTATCTGTAGGGCAAAAGAATTGGATTTTATGTGTATACATTACTATCACTGTAAATACTGTATCTTAATAAATAATGTACAGTGCAACCTCTCCAAAGCAACAACCTTTGGGAGACGTGAAATTATGTCATTGTTGAGAGGTTGCCGCTCTAGAGGTCGAGTAAATAGTCAAATCATACAATAGGGAAAAAGCATGCTGCTGTTGAAGGGAGGTTGTCGCTCAAGAGAGGGTCGTTTTGGAGAGGTTGCACTGTACATTTTGATCGATAAATTAGATGATTGGAATCTGCATTTATCTTTTTTCATCTCTGATGTATGAGTCTGAATATTGCATACTAAATGAGAGGTTTAATCAGAAAATGGCTTCAGTTTTTGCTCCCTAAATATATAAATAGAAGTGTAACATAGATAGTCTGTCAGTGTCATGATGTTAAGTTGTTGTTCAATGGTTATTGTAACCTGTTCGTACCCAGAAATCACATTATTCAATCAATGGATTTTATGTGAAAAATATATGTAAATCTTGATTTAATAAATAAGATATCAAACCTCACTGATGTGAGTTTAAATCCCTCCCGGAACCAACCAAATTTCACATGTGAGAAAGCTGTCCAGCTAGCTTACAGGTCAGTGGTTTTACCTAAATGTGTACCTGCTTGGAATCTTCCTCCTCTGTTAAGGCTGGGAGAGTCACCAAATAACCCTGGCTGTTGGTGCGATGTTCATTCCCAGAGCAAAAAAAGATAATAAATGCAATGAACAGCACATTGATGTCCAGGCTGTCCTAGTGTCTCATGTTTACCATTAGATATTCATAATACATAATTTACTCAATAATGTATTGTCAGTATTTTGGATATTGCTAATATTTATCAAGGATTTTAATTCAATTATAAGTAAATGACATACTTTTACTTTCTCTGTAATAAACACCAACTTTTATACTTCTATTTACGCCTAGGTCATACCTTGGTAATTTATCATCTACATGTACTTTGTGCATCAATTAATCAGCCATCCTGTTTTTGTACCTGTATTTTTCAATTCTGTATTGTCCTAATTGTGGAGCAGTCTTGGAGTCTAAGAGAAAGCATCCATCATTAGGATGCTTTTATCTTGTGCAAATTGTTGTCTATAAACACACTGACCTTGCATGACGAACAGTGTTATTTATAACAAATAAACAATCGAGCATAAAAAAACAAGCAAGATTTATTTATAGCACATGCGTTTACTTTCCATACACAGTATGTTTAATAAGTTCACTAACAATGGAATGATAAACAGTAGGCATTTCTACAACATGCTCACAGTGCACAGCATATGTTCTTCATAGAAATTCTCCTATTTTATCATTATTATTTAAAAATAATATATTCTATAACAACAAGTCTTTCACCTGTCTATTGATCCATCTATACTACCAGTAAATAACACCCAGAAGGTGAAGGATTTCCAAAATAAACAACTCAAAAAAGAGCCAATCATGGAGGTTAAATACTGACTTATTTAAGCAGAAGAAATATCAAAGCTATTCTTAAATGTGGATCATCTTTGACAGCAATTAGGCATGAAATAAAAAAGTTGAGAAAGTAAGGAACATACTGTAATTTCATGAATTACAGAAAACTAGCAAATGAAACAATGTTTTTTTTTTCCCAAACAAAAAGTGTTTAAAAAATGATTACTTGATTCTTTCTATAATTACTGACAGGTAAGAAGCCTTATTTTTGCCCAATTAAACTACTCATTGATTCCGATTTCTATAAGATCAGCATTTTGAAATGTTTTATACCTGTCAGGTAAAATATGTGGCCTTCGTGTTGACTATGTTGATTATATTATCATACTACAAATAATCATGACCAGTGTTTAGCATACTAGATTTAGGACTATAGCAATGTCTAACCGAATCCTTTGAACAAAATCAATAAATCACACAAAAATTAACATACGTAATATCGATCAACAGATTCATGCGTACATAAGACAAGTAAAACAAGTTATAATGCTACAAAATCATTCACCAGTAACAAAAGCTTAGAACTCATCCTAGGGTAAACAAAACAAGCAAATACTTAGTAATCCTGGAACTTAAAACGAGATTATATCTAGCAATATAGGCAGGTATATGATACTACAAGCTGGCTGTCAGACATACTGATATATCAACAAAAGAATAGCAGCAAACTTAACAATAACAACAGGACTGAATACCAGAAGACATTACTAAGTCTCTTTCTATGGTTTAACTAGTCATTAATAGTTGAATCTTGAGATACCAAACTACAAACAGAATATAAACTTTGACTAAACTGTTTGTATGGTACGAAGTTCATCAAGTTTGGTAAGAGATAAAAACATCTTCAACATGTAAAAATTGTTATTGCACACATCTATAATAAACCCTAACTATAATAAATCAACTGACTTATCTCATGGTTGTAATCTAAGGCCCCGTTCACCCAGAGCTAGGATCTCACCACGCTCATGCCGCTCATCCCGACCTGAAAAAATTATCAGATCGGGACGAGAACGGCATCAAAATCTTGAAAACCAATGAGTATCGTCTGCGGATCGCCTGATCTACGCTTGTACAACGATTTCTCCAAAACCATCACGTGGTATAAACATATTTCAATTATTCACCGATTGCACTATGATGTTATTACCATTATGAAGATCCTTCCATGATGCTTCTACGGTTATGCCGATCTTACTACGTTCTTATATCGTTTTAACCCCGATTCATTTTAGCCACGCTCCTGTTACGCATCTTTTGAACATGTTCAAAATAAGCATGGCAGGTGCGTAGAGCTTACCGATTCTACTTCGACCCTTCTTCGCTTATGAAGACCCTCTTTCGATCTGCCACGATGATACCACGATCGGTCACAATTTGGTACCAAGTTTAGAGCTTGGTAGAAGCGGGGCCCTGTGTGAACAGGGTATAAGCTTTTAAAAACGTTTAGAAGCATCATGCAAGCTCATGCATAAAAAATCGATTATGTCCCTCACAGGACTGCACTGAAAGACAAAACAGATCTCATATCCAGACAAGTCACACAGAATTACAAGTGTAGGTCAGGCGATCCGCACTGAAGGACAAAACAGATCTCATATCCAGACAAGTCACACAGAATAACAAGTGTAGGTAAGGCGATCCGTACTGGTGGACAAAACAGATCTCATATACAGACAAGTCACACAGAATTACCAACTAAACCGAAGGTACAAGAATGTCAGGATACCTACGAAAACATATGATGGCAATTTCAACCTCAGATTATACTGCATGCTTAAAGTTACATGTCTTAATTATAAATATACAGCATGAAAATTGAATGATGACCAAAATGAACTGATTTGTTGGTCAAAAGATATATTTTTGTAAAAACTGAAAAAGAGGAAGAACATGATTTTCATTTCCTTTTTAGCAATTAGCCAGGAAGTACATTCAAGTACACAGAATTTTATAAATATGGTAACTCACTTAAATATTTTTTAGAAAATTATAATACTTTTTTCACTGTGTTATCTTATATTCTACAATTATACAGAAACAAAATGTACTCCTTAGTATCAATGTAACACATGTAATAGTATCAGTTGACCAGAACAAACTGGTGTATGACCTAAACAATTACAGATTATTGATAAACATTTGTTAATTAATGTAAAGATTATACAATAAAAATCAAGGCTGATTAAAGCAAAACTCATACAAGTTTTATAACCCGGTACACTATTACACATATAGTCATTACTTAATGTAAGAAACACTCTCATCAGATCAGTCATTCAAAAGATGAGCAAAGCAGGTGCGAAAGACATATTCTTTCTTCTATAAGATCTTTATACAGTTATACAAAGTAGGACACATTTATAATGAATTCTTAATGATGTAAAAAGTTACATTACTATATCCATAATAAAATTGTTAGGCTTTGGACTATGGCTTTGCTATAAATGATTTTAACTGTATCCATATTCATATTAAAAGTACCATTAAAGTAAAGGACTTGGTCAGGGAGGAACAGTCACTTAATTAAGTCCAATTATTCACTTTACCCAAGTTTACTATAAATATGTTCTACTGTAGTGCATACAGTTGGCTTTGAAACTCTATGGCGTAATCATTTGCCAGACTAATTGGTATATGATAGTAACTGATTTTGAATGCTGACCAACAAACTATTCTGCACAGGTGTTCCTGACATACATAATGTAACAAGTGAACAAGGAAAGAGCGTAAAGATAAAGAAAAAAGATGAGCAAAGAAAATACCAAAGAATATACTATCACTGAGTACAAGAATGAAGTTTTACTAGATGATAGATGGTAGTTATTTAGAGGTACAGGAGTTGTACTTTTCCTGAGTGTTAAATCAAACATCCGCGCTGATAACTACCATAAACAGACGATTACTTCACATCCAAATTTTTTAAAATTTTATTTAAACAAGTACCACATATTAAGCTTCCAACTATTATTCTTTATTTATCAAATTAATGAAGATAACATAGGATACAATCATTGGATATAAAACGACTCAAACTGTACAAGTCATATACAAGCATTTTATCATGCCTATGGTCTTATCAATGGAATGCCAACTTGGAATTATTGAACAACATACAACAAATCCAGACAAGAAATCAATGTTATTGCTCCAACTGATAGTTATAGGTGCTAAAATTTAACTGCATGCATTAAGACGACTTCTCATCACAGAGATTAAATCACAAAAGCAATAATTAATATCAAAATGTGGAAATGCTAAAACTCCAAAGAGTTGATTATAAAGCAATCATATAGAGCCTGTTAAATGTATTGTATAAATATCTATCTTAAATTCCAATAAATGTATTAATAAATCCTTTCATAAAAAAGAATGTATGCCTGCGCTCTCTCCACAGAAGCCTCGGTGACCTCGTTAACTCTGGAGTCACTTATATGGTACCATCTACCAGGTGGTACAATACCATCGATATTAATATCATCTCCCGTATCTGTGTCTAAATGTTGTCCATTCATCACCTGTTGAGCATATGTACTGAGATACTCCCTTAGGGTTACGTTGTGTTTATTGAGGAAGTTGGTAATAGTACCAATATTTGGTCGAACTTTCACATAAGCTGTGTAATGTCCGGAAGTAAGACGACCGCTATGCTCTACCACACCATACAGAGAATACAAGATTTTCTTCTGCCCAGGTTTGATACCCTGAAATACATTGTATACATCTGTAACTAACAATACATGAAAAAGGTCCAATATGATTCATAATAATCCAAGTATATATGAGTATATAATAAATGCTTATTATATATACAAATTTATCAGCTGAGCAATCAGATGTAAAATGTTGTAAGTTGAATTCTATATAAATTCAATAAGAAGATATCCCAATTGTGACATAACATGAAAAATGAGTCTACTTTGTAAAACAGTTCCATATGTAGACTGCTACCAGTAAGTCCTAATTATGAAAATGAATCCCAGAACAACGTAGTAATTGTTAACTAATTTTTAACAAAACTGAATCAACCTTTTGTCCATTGAGGTATTCAGCATATTGTTACAAAAGACTAAACATGAATTTCACTTGAATGGTATTTTTTCATAATAAATTAACATAAAATTTTATTAAACCATTGTTTTAGATGTTCACAATCTTGCAATTCCTATAGGTTTATACAAAAAACAATATGTCACATTTTCATAAATAATAAATACACATAATGAGTACACATACCTGGGTCATTGAGCTACAATATGGTGCTATGTCTAACACAAATGGAAACTCAACATGTCGGTTTACCTTCCTGGAACTAAATCCAATCTACAATATAAAAATGAAAGTTATAGATTATCTATATATCTGCAATCTAATGAAGGATCTCTTGGTTTGAGTTTATCAACATAATCGAGTATCCACAAACTAAGGTGGCAAAAAGAAGTACTTTTCTTCAATGATATCAGTGCTGGTGGCATACATCACAGGTACTTGACACAAAACCAAATTTTAGCTCCATAGCCTATGGAGTTAAAATTTGGTTTTGTGTCAAGTACCTGTGATGTATGCCATACACTAATGTCTAGTCGTTGAACAATGTATTTGAGTTTCGTTATCCAGGAATGAACAGTGCATGAAATATGATTCACCACAGTGTCAACTACATCACGTCAAGATCAAGTTTGATTTTTATTTTAAAGCACATTTGTCTCTAAAACAAGTATGGTTTAAAGACTAAAATGTTGCGCAGAATTAACTGAATTCACTAAATCAATAAACAAAATACACTTTCAAAAAATGAATCCTAAATTTGGTCAGTGTAAGGCGTTAAAATTTGGTAGTATGTTCCAAAAACAATTGCTCAATCTAATTACACCCATTAAAGAGGTCCAGAGTTCTAAAATACATTTGTCAATAATAATAATAATTAACAAAGACTGTTATTATCACAACATTGTACAACAGTATGTGTGAGCCTATTTGTACTGTGTCGCTTATCAGAGATACACAATCGTAATCCACAGTATATATTTATATTTCTTTTGTATTCTCCTATTAATTTTGTTCCATCATTTAATTGTAATTTTAATTGCAGAGCAACAGATAAGCTGCATATTTGCGTATTTACTCAACTAAATTTACAAAAAACACAATAGAAACTATATCAGATGCGTATAAAAAAGCAATTACAAAAGCAAACTACCCAATTAGAATACGTATGATGCGTATCGAAATCAATTTTCATGAAAATACATGCATATCGTCATTTTCGTCAGTCAGTCGTTCCTCATAGTCTCAGGCAAACGTTGTAGCAATGCAGTCCAAAAACAACAAAATGTGTTCAGTCTGGAGTGTGTATTCCCCGGCCCTAGTGACGGGAAATAAGAAAATTGAGTTTCAGAAAACCCAATTATATTTAGCAAATATCCAATTCAAAATGACATGATGGAGAAATACCCAATTCACTGAGAAAGCTTATCTGTTGCTCTGTAATTGTATCATATTGCTTGCTCCAGTGGCCATACAAGATAATACATTCCAAAATAAATAAATAGGAGAATACAAAAGAAAAGAACTTTGAAATGCCAAAGTCCAATATTCTTCTTACAGTCCAGTGTATACAAATATATGAAATATGGAGGTTGGTAACACAATTATATTGTTTATATGTATTCATATCATATCCTTACCTGCTCAAATCTTTTCAGATGCAAGGTCAAAACAGCAGGTGGTTGAAATACCAGGTACTGTTTATTTGCATTGGAGTACACCGTTTCTCTCTTATCTGGAAAGAAAAACCATAGATCTACATGCACAAGTCAACTTTACCTACAATAACTTACAATATAATGTTCAGCAAGGTCAGCAAAAACAGGAAATAATACTAACATATACACAACAAACAAAAATTATGCAAGAATTTCATCAAATATTGACAACCAATATAAGGCATCAGAAAAATAGATTTCTGACCTAAATTTAGGTGAATAACATGACAGGAACTGTCACAAAACCAGATTTTCATGAGAAGTTGCACACAGATTGTTACATGTGCACAAAATAAACAAAGGGCCATAATTTTGCAAAAACTGATGAAATCACAAAGCCCTGCAAATATCCACTGTGGTACATGATGATGTTAATTATGTGAAAGTTTTGCCAAGATCCCTTGAGAAATGTAGGTGTTGTGTGCAGAAGAAATTGTTTTTAAAATCCTTTATGAAACAAAACTATACAGAGACATTAAATAGCATCTGGGACACTGGTGTATCTCGCTGTACGGATACCTAAAAAATACAGATACACATAAAAGTTCCCCCATTTTATTTTTCAGCAAATAAACAGTTACTGTAACAGATACGAGTAATCACAGACAAAGACATTTCACTAGATAATCCATACCTTTATTCACATTGTTATTTTTATACTTCAACTTGGTACAATTTTTACACCCAAACTTGTTGTTACCAGTGAGGAGTTCAGCAGCAGTGAATTGATTCAAACAAGACTCAACGGAACATTCTCCTGAGCTGGGATGATACCTGTATAACACAAATCAAAAATTAGTTCATGCCATTAGGCCTAAAAAAAGAGGTCAGATTCCGGTTACCCGACCGAACCAATATTGACAACTGACTCATAGTGCTAATTTTCACAACTCATTAATATTACAGCGTACATATTCCAAAACATGTATATACATAAAAAAATAAAATAAAACTACATACCGACCCATATTTTTGAGATATGTAACCGGAAACATACCTTTTCTTAGGCCTTACCTACATGTTTGTAAATATACACAATGTCATGTTTTGTACTGATAATCAATATACAAGTTGAGAGATAAACAGCCAAAGAAAGCAAGTAAACATCGGAAACACTGTTTGCTGGTTATGGTACCTTATAAAATTCTAGTAATATTACCACAATGGTATGGAAAGAAATTTTACTATAAAGAGGTACAATCAGTCATTCAAGTTTATGTTTAAATGAGGTACCTAAGGCATTGCCAAAAATAAAAAAAAATATATTATCTAAAAAAAAAATAAACAGAATGCTTTCACATGAACAAAATAAAAAAATTAAATTAAACCTTACATCAGCTTATTGATAGAAATGAGTCTGGTTAAAAGCTGCCACAACAGTCACTTAACATCCATTAATAGGTATTTGTCACACATATTATGAATGTTTAAGTATGTAAAGAACAGTTATTGAATGAAATAAATAAGAATGAAGAATGAGTCATTAAAACAAACCGTTAATTAACATGGAAGAACTCAGTTAAACTTAAATAAACTTATACAGAGGAAATGAGGAAAATAAACATAGGCCAGTCATTCTGCTTTTCAACATTTACTCAAATAAAACATAGGAAATGAGAAAAATAAACATAGGCCAGTCATTCTGCTTGTCATCATTTACTCAAATACAACAGAGGAAATGAGAAAAATAAACATAGGCCAGACATACTGTTTGTCAACATTTACTCCAAAAATCATATCATACGCCACATCAGCTACCTGAGTTAACAACTAGACATAGTCACATATAACATTAAATAAGTATCAGAAAGAATTGATGAAGGATTAGAACACTAGGAAGTCAGGAAACAAAGGGTGGTCCAAAAAGTAAACCATCAATTCAATACAGATTCATACATGGGGAGGGGTATCATACACCATATATGTATTGTATATTGTACTTACAAGGTACGTATAGAAGAACAACTAAAATCCGAGCATAGTAAATAATTAAATTACAGTATTTTTGAACAGCTGATTATAACACAGATAGAAGAGAATTAGCCTGTTGCATTACCTAGTCATTTAATACCAGAGACAGAAACTAATGGTTTTCCATTTGCCAAGGATGACCAAATTCCATACTGAACAGGTAAATAGAGAAGATTTGAAGATAATTAGAGCAATTTACTCCATGTATTAATTTAACAATTTTCACCCTAGATTCTGATAACAGAAACAGAATAATGTGAAGTGTTCAGTAGATTTTTGCATTTTAATGACATAAATCACTTTTGTCAGCAAGGGTGTTTGTGACTGTAAAAACAGTAATTTAAGCTCATTTAAAGAAACTTTTTGAAATACACAGGCCCTTCTCTTAGATGATATCATAGCTATTGTTCAAATTAATATTGGAATTATTGTCACTTAACAACATATTTATAGATGACAGATTACTTTCATTTTGTGCCGATAGCCTATTCCATTGGCAGCTATGTTCTTTAATGGTCTGTTACCATGTGAACAGCATCATGTTACAAGTTACATCAGGTGACATGGCCAGAATATTGATGGTTTTACAGTTTTTCCCACACAACAATGCTTATCTTAGCCACAATAATTTGGCACCCATGACATGGTCTCATTTTATCTCTTAGTTTGTTGTGAGTGTGCAAGTTAAGATAAAATAGTTGCTGGACGCTGCTAGTAAATTTTAAGATAAGCGTCCAAAATTCAGAAGTAGTACAAGTTTCCATCCCAGTGATAACATTCAGAAAAATACTGGTTACAATAACAATATATATACTCCTGTTAGCAGGCATAAGAAAATATAACATTACAAAGAACAACATTGAATTTAATTATAAAAAAATCATAAACAGATGCTGTGACTGACATATCACACAAATCCAGGATCAGATTCAGGTGACTAACATTATATACACAAATAGATCAGAAGAAGTTCCTGAAACTAAGAAACGTGTCACACAACACGATTAATCAATACTACTTATCACAATATTTTCAGTTGAAAATTCAAATGCAACAACTTACCTATCTGCTAATGTATTTATAGACTTTCTCTGTCCCTCCTTCTGGATTTCTTTAAACTTGAAGGGTTTAGAAGCAGAAGTTGGGCTTGTTATGGTCTTGCATTGCACATTGTAAGTCCCATGGATATCACCATTTATTATAGGAATTTCTGCACCATTGACACAATCAGAACTTGCTGTTCCTGATTTTTCAATATTATTCGTGTCATTTTCTATAGCTTTTCTTGCTTCTACTTCACCACCAGTTTCATTCTCATCTTTAAGGGTTAGTTGACTTAGATTGCTAGTAATACTACTTGAGTTGTCACCTATGCTTAGAGTACTGACACTAGATGTAAGATCATTGACAGATTTATCTAATTTAACATCCTCTACTTTAACACTGTCAGTAGCCTTTTCTTCTAACTGATCAATGCATTTAGTATCACTTGTTGATTTTTTTACATTATTGTCCTTGTTTTCATTCAAAGTTTTATCCTCATTAACTAAATCTCCATTGCATATAATTGGGATAGTAGCAGACGTACAGGAAAATGTGTAGTTTGTATCATTATCAGGCTTCTCATTTATTGGTTGTGCATCATTTTGTGTGAGACAACCATTAGTCAATGTATAGCTAACAGACAAATCTTTATCATCACAACGTCCGTCAACTTCATCATTTACACCATTTAATTTTGAAGAATCCACATCAGAAGAAGTAACTCCTTCAGCATGGCCATTTTCAGGGGAAAAATTGGTAACTTTTGTTTCAACATCGAAAGTTGCATCAAGTCTGTAGGCTGAAATGTCCATCTCCTGTGCGATCGTTGTTTTATCAGTTTCATCGAGGCTATTTACCACACTATCACTCAGAGTTTTACCATAACATTTTGATGTATCACTCTCCAGATTGTCCTCCACATCAGCATCTGCAGTAAACAAAATAAGATTTTTATTAATGCAACAAATTAATTTCAGACGGTTTGAGGCTATACACCTAGAGTTAATTATTGATAGCTCAATGAACAAGCCTGAAATGGCCGCAAGTATTATGACTGGTGTTCAATCTTATTTTGAATTTTGATACAAAATTTTTACAGCCTTGAGCTGGTCAAAAAGATTCTTTACTAATATATAAGTGTGTTGGCATTACACATATTTATTCCTATATAATACATACCGTATATTCCCTTCTAAACGCCCCTCCCCTAATAAACACCCCCTCCCTTTTTGGACAAGGGAAAACAAAAGTGACTTACCAAGACAGGCTATTTTAATCCGAGATGAACAATAGAAATTAGTAGAAAAACTTTTTAAATCCAAGGGATGACACAAATACGGTCACCAGTACACGCGACAGCTCTCTTCCAACATCAAAGGACTTGAGCTGCTAGACGTGACGTCACTTCAACCTAGATCACAGAGGCAACTTCAAAGAGATGAGTCGGCAGTCATTGCCGTGTATACCCCACTTATAGGACCTTAAGAATCTGACGTTAGGACAATTTTCAAAGGTTAGTCTGCGGTTTAAATTTATTAATACATATTTGGCAACTTGTTTCAAATCTTATTTTTTTGTTTTCAATTAAATGCCCTCTCTTCAAAAAAAGTAAAGCCCCCCCCCCGCCGGGGGAGTTTATTAGGGGATATATGGTATATACATGAAGCGTAAAACATGCATCCTACCTGAAGCATCATATTTCTCTTCCTGATCCTCAGCCTTCCCATCTGCTTCAGTTTTTTCTTCCACTTCTTCTTCCTTGTCACCTGGTTCATCTTCATCTTTACCCTCATCTTCTGGGTCACCTTTATTCTTACCAGCTTTCCTCTGTACAATGTGACAAGGATTATATTAAACATTACACATCCTAGCGTCTTATCAAGTTTTACAAGTTTTAACATGGTGGTATATTTAACCTGTTCAACATCCATATACTTTAGATTGCCAACTGTAAGTAATAAGCAAGCCTAAGTTGAAGACAAAGATACACAAATCATAAAATATTGACTTCCATGATTTCTTACCCTAGCATCTCTTTTCTGTCTTTTTTTCATTTTCTTTGATTGATGTTTCGATACAGGTTCATCTTTCCCAGCAAGACTGTCTAATCCTTTAACACCAGGTGTCTCATCTTTCATCTCAGACATGGAATCTTTCTTTCTTGATCCAAATTGCATATTAGGTCTTTGAGGCTAAAAATTGTACATTCTATTAATAGTCATTCTGTTTTATAGAGTGTATTTCATCTGGCAGTGATCATTATTGCAGACCTATTGTCCAAACAATTTTCAATTATTGTTTTAATAACTGTTTCGAAATGTTAACACTATAAGTTAATTTCTTGGAAGAACAGAAATCATAGATCACCATGGGTTAGAACTTTTTGTTTATCTAGGCAAACATATTTCGAAAAAGCAACACGTTTGGCTTTTGTTCTGGCCATATTTTCTTCAATAAGATTAACATACTACAAAAACACAGCATATCAGAATATTAAACAGTCAACTGTTTAACAAACCTTTTCTTCCGTTACTGGTAATGATAAATCAAGGAAAGGTTCAAGGATCTGTGAAATCTGAAACCATTTAAACACATACTTTATTTCATTTGTTTTATACAAAAACAAAAAAGCTCATTAGTGTACAAACTAGACATTAGTGTTCGGAAGCTAATATTGTTTCAATTTTTAATTTAATTAACCAGTACCTGGAATTTTTCTCATAATCAATGTTGTATTGACTTTGAAATAACACTTGGGATTCTTGTATAACTACTTAGTACACTATGTTATAAATACAGAAATCTCCAATAAATTTCCTTGTCTTGCATTTTTATACACATTTACACATTAAAAAATTCAACTTACATATTTACATTCTTCACAAACGACTGTACTTATCAACTGCCCTCCAAATAAACATTCTACAAATGTATGTTTAATCTGTTGACCATATGCTGAAAAGAACAACAACATATTTTATATTTTTCATTCACCTAACAGAGAAATATTTCAGAAATAATATCAAACAGGTCCTTATAGCCAGAATTTACTATCAAAAGGAGTTTTTTTTCCCCTGATGTTTCACCTCACGCCAACAGCCGGAGAGGAAGAAGAGCCAAAGTGCACACCAGGATAGAACCAATAACCTGAAAGCTAGCTGGATAGCCTCCTCGCATGTGAAATATGTCTGGTCTTTGGGGGGATTCAAACTCACAGCAGTGAAGGCAAGTGATCACTAGTCAGAGACCATAACCACACAGTCAAAGAGGCGTGCATCATAAGTATCTAAATGCTAAAAAGCAACTACGAACATGTTGAACTCACCTTTTACCCTCATCTTTGTGTCCTCATCAACTTTCTTAGGATTTGTGTTCTCAGATAATTTGAAATATTTTAAAATTCCTGATTGGCCTCTCTGAAATAACATAAAAATATCACATATGAAATAAGTACATGATTATATTAACTGTTCAATGCACAGGTAGCATGTTGCTAAAGAGAGAGAATAAATTTAGATCAAGAATACAGTATAACCTATATAATGAGACCACCTTGAGGACCCAAAAAATTGGGTGTAATAACGAGATGGTCTCATTATTAGGTTGAATTATAGAGAAGTTATTGGAAGCTGGTCTAAAAATAAGTGGTTGTTATAAAAAGGTGGTCGAAACAATGAGGTTGTCACTATCAGAGGTTTTACTTTATATGATTTTTAACGTTAGATTCTCATAAACATGAACATTTAGACACAACATATTTATGTTTTATGACAAGTTTAGGTATAAACAGTCATTACTGAATGTTGTAACTACCTTGATCTCCTCTGTTTTCGTGTTGTCCAAGAGATAACGAAGCAATTCATGACTATCTTGTTGCTGCATTCCTTTAAACCTTGGGGCCCTAAAACGAGTTTCAGGATTGATTCAATTATTATTCGATATAGTCATAAAACAATTCTTTATAAATTCATGAGTTTTGAGGATACATATTCCATCAGATATTGTATTTAAAAAAATAACAAGGTGATATGTGATTATATCTATGATCACACTTAATAATAATACTTATCATATATTTGTAAACCTTATCTCTATGAGTCTCTTTACTTGTTTTTCTTTGCTTTTATGTGACTTATTGTTACTGGCTTTTAATGCCGTTTTTCAACAAATTTTCAATTATATACAGCGACCAGTTCATCTAACCAGCTTTCCTGGACTATATACTAACCAGTACTAATATACCCTTCCACAAGGAGCCGGCATCCTCCCCACATGTGGAGGAAAATCGACATTTTTGTCAAATTTTCATAGACGGGTATGACCAGCCGCAACCGGGATTCGAACCCAGATCTCCCGGTTACAGCCTTAAAAGTGCAAGTACGATAACGCTTGAGAATTCTAGTTGGTTTAAACTTTATCACATTAAAGAAGGATGCAAAAAAGGCACAATTTTCAAAAACTTCATTGACCATACAATCACATTCAGTAACACGATCTCATTTAGTACAATTTTAAACAGGAAAAGTGTAGAATATCAAATAGGTGTTTTTCAATTCAGGCACAAAAAAATGCAATGCGTAAAAATCTTGTATTTCTAAAGCTTATAAATGCACTCACTTTTTACACACTTGACTAAATAGAGTACTAGGATTGATACATCCAGATCTTGATGTAGAATTAACATCTTGAAGAAACAAAACAAGAGCAGATGTAAGTGCTCCTGGATCGGTTATACTGATTTCAATGGAGGGCTGTAATATAACATACATATCTATTGTAAAAAATATATATATACAGTAAAACCCCTGAAAACCAGACTCTCTGAAAATCAGAATTCTCAAAAATATTTCCTTCAATAATCAAGAATTCTCTGAATATCGAAATTCTCAGAAAACCAGACCTTTGGACGAGTCTGGAAAGGGTCCAGTTTTAAGGGGTTTTATATACATTGTTATTTGAAGAGATGATGAAATATACAAGATGCCTGCTGTAACTACCAAACCAAGACCCAACTATTAGACACATGGAATAAATGCAAAAACATGTTCATTAAGCATGAAACAAAACCTTGGAAACAGCTGCTTAAACTTAACATTCAATCATTTGAAATAACTAAAAACATGGCAAAAAAAAATAATGAGAAAATTGACCATGTAAAACATGTAAAATAAACATAGACAAACATTACACAGACAACATGTACACAAACATTACACATACTCCATAGGAGTAAGCATTACATATGTACACGGACCTTACACAGACAAATAATTAAACAAAAATTTAACAAATGTAAGAGGTACATGTTGCATGAGCATACCATTTCTTTCATTGTATTATCACCTTCATCACTAGAGCTACATGATTCCTGGTCAAAGTAGGAGTCATTTCGTAGCTTCATCGGACCTTTTCTTCTCTCACTGAGTAGATATTCTAGATTTGGTGTTTGTACAAGGTTCTGCAACATAACACATGAAGCACATATATCAAGGGGTCATTTAAAGTGATAGTCTTAGAACCAGTGTGTTAAACTTAGGTTGGAAGTAAAGTGATATAAAAACTGGATAGATTGAGCTAGAACTCGTATATATGTTTTGTTTTAATGTGACTTATTGTCATTGGGGTTTAACGTCATTGTTTCAACAATTTTTCAGTTATTTACGGCAACTGGTTCACCTAACCTGTTTTCCTGAACTGTAAACTAACTTACCCTTCGACAAGGAGCCGGCAACTTCTCCAAATATGGAGGAAAATCAACATTTTGGTCAAATTTTCATAGAAGGGTATGACCTGTCGCGACTGGGATTCGAACCCGGATCTCCGGGTTATAAGTCCAGCGCACTAACCACTAGACCATGGCTCAACTCGTATATCAGCATGACTAACAGGTGCAGAATTTCTATCTGACAAAATCTTCAATTACAGTAAAACCTCATTTATCCCACAGATTCAATTATTCTGGACAAAAGAATTCATTGTTTTATCTTAGACATAACACAGAGTTTGCCATCATGCCATAAATAATAGAGTCAAATTGTCTACTTTGAAAAACATTCAGCACACTTTGTCAACAGATTACATATGCTGAACTTCAAAAGCTGACATTGGAACCACTTGGAATTTCCTGGAAGCAAAACTGGCTAATATGGCAGGCTCCATGAAAGAAACACCTATCAAGTTTGTTATTTATCTACTGTGTAATATAGAATCTAAAAGACAACTGCCTGAAGGACAATTCTACAATGAAAACACAGGACAGTCGTAAACAGATGCCATATGAAGAATGTAGTTGTTCAGCAGTAAAAATTCCATATCATAAATTCGCAGCAAAATTACAAATGTAAGGCATAGATGCATATGAAGGTACAAAGTACATCCGAGGTTAAATGAAGGTACAGAATCAGCAGAGGTGTTCCAAATGCTTCAAAAATAGATGTGAAAATAAGTGTTGAAATGCTTTGTTGGATTAGTCAATCGTTGTAAACCAGACTATGTTTTCAAAAATAAATTTTGAATAATCCATTTGACTTCACATAGAAATGTATAGGAACGAAGTGAGGACTATCAATCTATTTCAGATAAGACCTGATTTGTTAATAAAGGGAGTTTAAATAGATGAAATTTAACTGTATTCTGTAAATATTCATTTAAATATTAATCTGACATTATTGCAACAATAAGACAAATTCCATAAAACAAACCTGCATCACTGCATTGAAGAAACATGTATTTCCAAGATTACTGAGTCCCTGAAAATAGGCAAATCAACCAAATAAAGACAACATTTTCAGACAAAGATCAAAACATAATTGTTCTCCCAAACACGAATAGACAGACATTAAGATCAAAATTATAATACACTTCATAAAATACTAATAGCAATTTAATGCAATACCTATTTTGTCCTTTTATCACAAGGTTATATCCTTATTGTTAACCCAATGAAGACAATTTTAACAACATAGATAGTAAATACTCCAGCAAAAATCCATCCAAACATATCTATCACTTGAATTACATTCACTCCAAAAAATAGGCTACAACTTACTTTTACTTTGTTACAGCCACTAGCAGCTCCTTTACCAGATTGTGACCGACCCTTGTTCAAAACAGGGTCCGCAGAACAAGATGAGCTACCATTGCTGTTTCTCCCTAAAAGGGAAAGTCAAACGTAAAAATAACACATGTTTACCAAATACATAGCAGTCAAAAATATCAGTGAACAATGAGTTCATGTTAGTGGAATTATGTCATATGATTTAAGAAACCTTCCAAGCATAAAAATGCAAGCCATGTAATAAAAGAATTAGGTCAATAAACCATCATCCATAAAAGTTCAACACAGAAGATAGTCATGTATCTCTTATGAACCAGTAAAAACTAGATTTTGTAGAACAGCTGAATATATTATCTGACATTCCATGAGATGAACCAACAAATTTATATGAGACTGAGAACAATTTAGGCAAGACTGAGAAAATTTTCTACCCAAAACTAGACTTACAAAAAGTTGTCAGACAAATCTAATAGAAAGGTAACTTTCAAAAAGACTGAACAGGTAAAAATATACAAGATTGTAGCTAAAGACGTTATCTTGATCAGCATTAAGCAATATTGTGAGTATATTAATAACCTTTAAAAAAGACATCAAAAAAACACTAAACACAAAATTCTTTTCATATGCTTCAATTTAAAAATCTATGAACATTGGAAACCATAAGGCAATAAATGAAGGGCACATTTTATACTACAATAACTGAGTGAGATCACTTATAGTTACCTATTGATGTGTCAACTGATGGCGACATAAACACTTTCTTCAAATGTTCCAAACACTCGGAGACTTTCTTGTACTTCTCAGGCAGTATTTCATCATCACACTCATAGCACCAAATTGACCATGTGGACGTATTAATGACTACATTATGCTGGGAGGATCTAGGTGTCTCATAATGCTTAAGTGCATGTTTCTCAGGACTGTTTCTACCACATCCCTGTATCATAAAACTTCCTTATACAATACAAGCAGACATACCTAAGTAACAACATATCAGCACGTAATGATAAAAAGTAGAACTTGAACTTCTCATTTTACTATAGACACATTAATATATCGTAAAAATGTATAACTGGTGTTTACCTATTGCTTTTTTTTCATTTTCATGGCTCCCTTGGTCCTTACCTTTTTTGAAGGTATTCACATTCTCCCATAATGAATGAGCACTAAGACTTAACATAAAATTCAGTCAGTATTCCATTTTTTTTGTTCAAGGACATACAGTGAAAACATTTATGAGAAATACAATTAACAGAGTGATGTAAATGATTTGAATGTGTATCTAAATGAGTATATGCGTGTACCTATACATGTATATGAGTGTACTCAAATGAGTAAATGTGTCTACCCATGAAAGTATACATGTACGGTATATTCTAAATAAAACACATCAGATGCATTTATTGATTATCATATATAATCCATTTATGCTATTTGTTAATAAAAGGAGAATAAAAACATGAGAAAAAGTTTAAAACATTCAACCAATTTGTGATTAATATATATCATCAGTTCATTGTAACATGACAGGATAGTTTTATGATATAGTACAATGTGAATAAATCAATCTAATGTTGATCCTTTATTGAGTCCAACTAAACAAATCTCTATTTAATCACCAGCGCCCAATTGTATAAACATTGGTTAATTTTAACCGTATGGTTAATTTAACCCAAGGTTAAATTTAACCATTTTGGTTTACTAATCATTAAAAAAATCATTTAAACATTTAAAAAGGGCTGCCATTTTGGTACTGGTTACCGTTCATGTTAAGATTTAACCAACATCTTAGACTTGGGTTAGATTTATTCGAGCTTTAACAAAAACAACATTCGGTTAAATTTAAACAAAATTTTCTACAACAGCTAACCGAACATTTAACCAAAAGTTTAACCAAAACTCTGATTTAACCCAGTGGTTAAAGTTAACCAATGTTTATACAATTGGGTGCAGTTGATTTTTGTTGCAACATCAAGAGAATAGTAAGTAAAAAATTGAACATGGAAGTAATATCTTCAATGCATGTTGAGTATTATGCTTGATCCATTTTTTTCTCTGGGATCCAACATCGCACCCAAAGCCAGGGCCATTTGTCAACTTTCCAGCTTTACCGGTACAGGGAGACCTGGGAAGTACCATCGACTCTCCATAGGCAAGCAAGTTTTGTCTCATATGAGATTTGAACCCACAATGGTGAGAGGCTAATGATTACAAGTCTGAGACCATGACAACAGAGGCCCCTAATGCCTGATTAAACATTCAAACTTACAACGTCCAGATTAGAAATGATATCTGAGTAGACTCAGATGATAAATCCTTGTAAAATGTAGAAGTCAAGATTTACCTGATTACCACACTGTAGACACACCCATATAGTAGGGTCATGCTCTTCTAGTATTTCACCACTTGTAGCACCTTCAATATGATCCATTAATGTCTTAGGTTCACCTTTTTTTGCTGCTTCTTTGGCACAATTCTAAATATACATATAAGTATGACAGAATGCTATGAGCTACAATAAAAAATTCAACTGACGACCCTATAACATTATATGATAATAGATTACTCAATTGTACATTTGTATTACATATATACAAAGATGATAACATTGTATTAAGTAGTAAGAAATGATAACATTGTATAAAATACTATAACATTACTCAATTGTATTATACAGGAATAGACCATAATACTTCACAGTGGTGAGGGGCTAGTTATTATTAGTTAGAGACTAAAAACCCCGTCATCCTGGCGGCCCAATGCAGTCGACTCTCGTTATGGTGAAGTCGGTTAACACGAATTTTCCTTTGTGACCAAGTATTTTTTAAGTCCCAATTTTTTTGATCTAAAAGTATATAAAATTCTGTCGCTTAAGATGAATTTTGCTCTCAAAATTTTTAGTTATGTCGAACTAATTTTGAAGTCCAAATGAACAATTTCGAACCTAATTTGCGTTGTTTATTACGAAGTCAGATAATATTATGCACTTGCCCCCAATGTTTTTCACACCTTGCTGAGCGTACAATGAGTTCGGTTTAATTTTTAGTCAATAACAATAGGAGATTATTATAGTTTACTCTTAAATGCGAACATGTCATCATATTTAACTTAATAGCGGACAAAACGTTGGATTTGTAAAACATGTGATAATGAAAGATATTTGTAGTTTAGTATATTTTTATATAAATCACCATACATGAAGTAAATATCAATTACTTATCTATTTACTTGTAAATATGTAATAATAAAATATCACAAATAAGTAATTCTAACAACACACGCACCAATTATCATGAACTAGTGATTCTAACAACAGCTGAAATGTCTAATACAATACCGGTAATCGTCGGACGTTTATGTCGAATTTTCGTTAAGACGAAGTATTTTTTCGGACCCAAAAAAACTGACATAACGAGAGTTGACTGTATTAATATTTAAAAAAGAACATTTGATGATAAAATCATTTCATTTCACTTACTTGACATTCTCCATATGTCTGTTTAGCAAGGCCTTTCTTCATAGAACTGAAGTTTACAGCTTTGTTGACATGTACACAACCTCTACCTGTCAGAGAATGACTATGTAATGTAATCAATGTGACAATATCAATCATTTCTGATTAATACATCCTTACCAATTCTAATACAGATGGTGAATAAAAAGCATTTCACTAGATGATGCATGCGTAAACATAGATAGGGAGTACATATCAAACAGAAAATTGTGCAATCTTTTATCAGTATGAAGTTCAGTTATCTATGAGATAGGATTCAAATAAACCAAATTAATAATCAAATAGTATCAAAACTTGTGTCATAATGTTACAAAAACTACTTCATTGTTTTTGTTTTTTTTGTTGTTTTTTTTCACTACAGCTTACATTAACAACAAATACTGTAATCTTACGTGTCAAAAGTGAATCCTATCCAAATTTATATACAGATATACACTAATGGTTGACTGATATTGTGACATTCATATTCAAGGGGATTTGATTTTAATGGTGAACCTTCCTATGAAATCAATAAAATTAATATCCTGATGAAAATCAAAGAAACCACAATACCGATGTTATTAAATATATTTCAATTTGATCTAAACTGCAGGGTTTTCCCTAAGATTTTTCGCCTGAGGGTCCCTGGGACTCCCATCTCCAACATTTTAGGGGTCCCATACAGAAAATGCCAAGGGCAAAGTCCGAGTTGGAAGGGGTCCCGAGGATGCGGCGGTCACTCTCAACGCCAGTCCCTCAGCTGAATAACGCGTCAGGGACGCAAGAAACCTGCATCAGGGAATTAAGTAATAAACAGCTGTCAGTCATTACATAAAACATAAATTCAGAAATCCCTGAAACTGTAATTAAGATTACCTGAAACTTCTTCTGATGAATCTGAATTCTCATTTTCCTTACTTTTCCTAAGCTTATGCTTATTCTTCTTGCCCATGCTATACGATGATACAACTTCCTTCTCGAGAACTCTCATTGACTTCTTCTGGACAGTACCCAACTCTGAAAGCATAAAAATGATAGAATAGATGATATATGAAAGTGTCAAAATTGTTGAGAAGTTAATTATAAAGGAAAGACCACAGCGATGGAGATTAAAATTTGAATAAAAGTACTCATTTGTATTTTCACAATCTGGACTGGCTTAAATGATCAATGACATGACCTGCCTTAGGATACAGGATTTTACTATATATGCATGAATTCAAGATATTTCCAACTCAGCATCACCAGTTGATTATTCACTAAGAATTCTCAAATAATTTTGTCTTTAACAATTTATACATATCCATGTTTTTTTCCAATAACAGAAAGAAGTCCAATGTTAATTCACTTCAACTCCATTTCACATTTTCATGGGTCAAAGTTGAAATTTAAAAAAAAAAACAGAAATCTTAACCTCGGTTCACTGGGAACAATAAAACACCAGTAGGGTCCAGACCTGGGAAAAAAAATGGAGGTTCCGGGAAAATTCCAGTAAACTTTTAACCATGCATTTTTGACAATCAACTCCAAACTAAAACCTATCCTAACAGTCTATTTATTCATAAATTATCTAATCTTCATAGAAATCAGACACTTCTGTTTACATCCACTTGACAGTTCATTAAATCATTAACCAATGAAATAAATTTCAATGAGAAAATTGTATTCAGCTCAACATAATCTGCACTTTGACATTAAATTACATGTAGACCAGTTATATATTGTCTCTCACAACATTCTTCAACATGAGTGTTTAATTAATATACAGTTATTTTATTGATGTTTAAATAGTAAGAATAAATATCATAATTTTTATTTCAAAAAAGGATGCATGTGAATGAGTGGGTGTCATATTTAGTAAATGTTAAATTATGCACATGATTTAAACGTAGCACAAACAACCAGGGTCATTAAACAACTTTACCAGCTTTTATCAGTGGAGGAGGACCTCAGGCATACACTTGGTTGGAGCCAATGACCTTCCATTAGCTAGCTGGACAGCTTCCTGACATGTAAAATTTTGCGCCCAGGTGGGGTTTGAACTTACAGTGGCAAGGATCTAATGATTACTAATGAAACTTGAGAGACTGTAACAGATCTTACTTTTTCAGTTATTATGTTATTCTGGGCATCAAATATTCCCACTGTCTACCATTACGTTTTCTGTAATGAAACTGACTATTATGATTGGTCGTTACACTATACTATGTTTATCTACCTGCGTGTGTACTGACCAATGGTTGATGAGCCAATCAAATCTCATGTAGTTTACGTCAAATGTCATTGTCGATAGGGTATGATACCGGCCTTAATTGTCAAACTTATTCTCCAGACATCTAACTTCTCAGGGTAAGCTTCTTTTAACGTCTAAAACCTTGTTGGAACTTAAGTTCTGCTACTTGAGTGTAACACACTTGTTTGCCTCATTCAATTTGCTGTTTCTCAGCTAAATATTGTCATTTTGTTATAAGTAATCAATGTAGTGTCTTTTTAGGCGTTAAAATAAATACAAAATACTTATACTTAAATTTACTAAATACCGGTTAATGTGTGGCGCATGTCTGTACTAATGTGTAGTGTTTTGTTTGCGTCAGATTTATAAGGTACTTTATTCATTCATTACACTATATGATCACTGGTACAAAGGAATACTCCTAAACACACAAAACTGAACCTGTGACAAGACCATAATCAGTCGACCAAGGAGGCCCCTTTAGTATTTTTGGCACATTCAAGTTAACTGCAGTCCATAAGGTGGTAGTAAAAACTACAATTTCTGCTCTTCATGTAATTTATGCTTGACAAAATTTCTAGACTATAAGCATTTCAATCCTTAGCCAGGGGAAATATTTTCATGAAGCCGGTAAGCTACTAAAACGCTCCCTGCGCAGAAAAAGTAGCCGGCAAGAATGCTCAAATAGCTGGTTGTTTTTTCTGGTTTCGATTTCATTTCTACATCCCTGCTCATCTAAGTATTATCTACCTGATCACACTCATAATGACATGATTTTTCCAAACTTTTGTGTTTAAAATACAACTCACATGGATAAAAAGTGTTCCTAAAAAAACATCATGATTCATGCGTGCGTACATGTATGCAGTTCTTCTTTCAGTCACGTGAAATAATCGAACAATTTCTCATTTGAGAATCACTTATAGTTACACTGTTATCTTTAATTACTCATAAGGAAGGAATGACAATTCATGGATGTGTGTTTAGAACTGATAGTAAGGTTCAATACTGATCAATGCAATTCATTACTAATTATTTAGGACATTTTATTTCCATAAACCTACGTCTTGGATGTTCTTCAAAATCTGAAGTTTGTCTAAAAGCACCAATCCCCAATCAGTGATTAAATTGCCCTTGTTACAATGTTCATGTATAAATGAGCAATGACCTCATTCTTATACTAAGCGCTGCTGTTTTTAGTTCAGGAACTTAGAAATACGTCGCAATGATGTGACAATCCGAAACTTGAAATATCGTTAACACAGTTAAATGTACTGGAGTCTATTTACAAATGATAAACAACGTAATTAAAAATTATTGCTTAATTACATTAAAATAGCAATACCTTTGTGAATATATATTGAGTTTTCACTCAGTGTCAGTCATTGACTAAATTAAATCTTCTCTTGCCCTCATCACACGTTCGTTATCATGGCGAATGACATTATCTTGCCTGTCTATATCACATGCTTGTATGCATCAACCTCTAATACAACCACGCCCATAATCATAGACTCCGCCTTATCCATGTGTGCGTACAGATACAAAACCCTACGGATCTTCTAAGATGGTTAAATCAATTGCAAATTATACCGTGGTTATCACTGTTTGATTACGGTCTCTCTAACTTTATGAACCCTTCCTCTCTATACTCAGACCTTGCCGATATAGATATTATACAGTACAGTGCAGTACACTGCTTAAAGTACCCTGTTATGTCATACTTGTAGCACTTAACTTTATGCACGCATGATTGCCAGTACAAAGAGAGCCGCCAACACCACGTATTTTATTGTCTTGTTATATTAAGCTTTCAGATTGAAAACAAAATATGGAAGCTTTTCGTGGCTGATCAGAATGTCATAGAGAGGTATTACGTGGGGATGAATGTATAATGATTAAGTTATGCCTAAGATGGCCATAATCGACTACCACATTTGATAAAAAATCAACGAGTTTTTGGCCCGTGTGGTTAATTTAGAGCTAAGTTTACCGCTAAAAAATTCCGACAATGCACTAACCCCTCATAATTGCCAGGTGCATGTTATGTGTAGTTTATTAGTGCATGCTAAACCATGTTCTTTGCAGTACCTGTCAAAAAAACACATAAGGGCGGGGCGAAAGCGTTTATAAGTGACGCTATGCAGTAGGCGTATCTGTATGAAATGTTGCAATCGTTTCGGAGTGCGAGGTTAGGTAAGAAGTATATTTACATTATCCGGGCTCTTTAAAAGGCCCTTTTTAAAACATACACTAATTAGTTTCGAATTGTGTTGATGAAAACTTGAATATTATTAATTTATTTCTAATCCATAATTTTAAGAAAATCCGTTTATTTGTATTATAAGAAAAAATAATCAATGTCAGTTGATAATAATACGAATATAACTAAAGAACCGATCGAACTCTTAACGGGTCATTATTTTATTAAAGTGATTCCCGGGTGCCACTATTACGATTCTTGGGTTATTAATTGTAATATGACTCTTCCACGAGAAATTATACGACTCCCCTCGTATATATATTATTATGTCCCCATAGAACAACGGCTCGCCGTTTGAAATTATTGACAAAAAAAGACGATTGTCAGTAATTTTGTTCAGCGTACGCTTATCCATCTCCCCAACTTTCACTGAACAATTTCTTATAAATTTATTTAGATTTAGTGTTCAGGTGCGAAAGAAATACCATGCAGTGTTACCTGATAATTCACTTCGTAGACAGAAAAACAGCGCTTTTGCTGTATGTTGTTCTTAATTATGCAGGCCTACAGGAGCATATGATGATAAAACCATTACCTCAAAAATCCGAAATTTTTGTCGAAGTTTTTGAATAAATTCTAAGCGAAACATTAGAAATGCTGCTAAATATGGGGGATTAAACAATGACTCACACACGTGTTTATGATCGAGCGACACGGGTAGTACAGGTTGGAACTAGATGACGGCGGAACATGACCCAAACAGACCGTTCCCTCAACGCGCACAATGAAGCCAACACTGAAAGTAAGAGACCTCCGTCAGAATGATCGCTAAGCAACTTCCAAGAATTAACAAACTGAACCATCGCGTTGGTGTTTTCGAGACAGTTTGAGGCAGCTATAGTGAAACCTGGGTTTCTTTTTTTGTGGCACCTGGTCTTGTATGTCAAGTTATTATATACGTTGCATGATTCAAGGGTATATTTCGAGATTAGCGTGATCGATATCCATCGCCGTACAACGGTTGAACTCGGAACATCAAACTATTCTCGGTATTCTTACAACAAATATTTTTTGCTACAAAAGTAAATGTATGCCTCAATTTCATGATACAAAGTTTGTGTATAATTTCAACACAATAAATATTCTGTTGCCAAAAGATATAAAACAAAATTATTGGGAATTCCATGCTAGATGATGATTGTAGGGAAATTATTGATTCCGATGCCAAGCGGATAGTTATTGCCTGTAATATATGATTGTCAGACGTGTTTTGTCCAACTGAAATCCGCATCCACCGTGCAAGTTGTGATAGGTAGGGAGAGGAAGGACAGTTATTGAATAAACACATCATTCATTCTTTATTATGAAGAAGTGCACTTTCCCAAAGTTTGCTGTCATGGCCCAAACAATACCGTATTTAACTTACAATAAGTATTTTTCTCAAACTATTTGTTTCAGATTACAGTTTTGATATGTTACATATAACAAATGAACAGTTGTTTGTATAAAACTAATGATTCAAATAGCAATAGATGTTCTAAGAGTAACCGGAATTTCTTTTTTCACTGGGTTTAATGCCGTTTTTCAACAATCACGTTTTCAACAATCACGTTTTCAGCTATGAACTGCGGTCTGTTAAGTGAACCAGTTTTCCTGGACTGAATAACCAGTACTAAGCGACCCTTCCACAAGGAGCCGACAACTTCTCCACGCATGGAGGAAAATCGGCATTTTTATCTTTTTTTAAAAATGTTCATAGGAGGGTTATACGTGCCGCGACCTGGACTTGAACCCGGAATGGCGGGTTACAAGCCCAGCACACCACCACGGTCGCGGCCCTGGAATTTCTATGATTAAAACTAGTTTCTAGTTTCATATGCTGATTTAAGGGTAAACTGTTACTTCTATGCGCATTATTACTGCAAGTGGAAAATATGCATTTGGCTGTAGTATCTCTTGTTGATCATCATAGTAGAATGACATTCATGTAGTAGACCTCATATCAGCTTCCAGGATCTTATACACTGTCAATCAGGTCTAATTTACATGAGACTTATGTATATGGATAATATTCCTTTATTCTGACATAAGAAAAGTATGTTACAGCTGGTTGAATACATGATCCGAAACACTGGTGTTTTCGACATCTAAACTTCTTGATTTAATACCCGCAAGGAAAACGTTATTATGCAGCGCAACCTCTCTAGAGCGGCTCTCTCTTGAGCAACAACACCCCTACTACAATAGCATGATTTTCCCTCTTTAACTATTAATTTGACCTCTCTAATGCAACAACTTCGCAACAACAACATAATTTTGCTTCTTCCATTGGGAGTTGCTTTGAAGAGGTGGCACTGCACATCAAAATAATATATAGGCGCCATCATAAAACGCTAATTAAGTCAGCGACCTATAATATATTCACAGCTGTGTACAGCTTATTTCTAAGTACCCTGACATAGATAATATATACTTACCATGCCTAACTAATTTAATAAACAACGTTGAAAGCAGTTAAAATGTTTATTATGAATTCAAAAAAGTCAACACGCAAGAGTTGAAAGCGTAAATATTTGATACATATAAATATACAAATATATACCAGCACCAACATATTGGTGATGAGAACAGAACCGCATGAAACACGTGCAAAGAATGCTTTTTTTGCATAGAAAAGCGGATATTCTCATGTCATGCCATTCCATGTTTTCCATGTGCGATGGATTGGAGAATTCTGAGACATTGTTGAATGTGTACAAAGTAATACTTCGGAGATATTAATTATGTACAAGGAACTCATTAATTAACTTAATTATAATGCTGTGAATGATAGAATGGTCTGTGAGACTAATACTGTTACGGTATTGAACTAATCCGTTCATGTAATGACAGAGCATAAAGTTGGATTTGACTGTTATATGTCTGTCTGCAAGTGCATTAAGTAAGGACGGAATGTTGATTTTATTCTGAGGTACTGGTATCTTCAAAACGTCACTATATTTGCTTGTCACGTGGTATAAACGGGGCGTCAACTTCTATTTCGATAACCTCAGACGGTGAATTTCTGAAAACAAACAGAATTTCGACAAATATGTACATGTAATTACAATTTCCTGGCACATAGCAGAAAACAGTATTATGTGAAAAATATTGTTTATAACATGAAATTAGCGACTATTCAAACAAGCATAAATATTTTTCTACTAGAGTGTGTATCAAATTTTGTGTTCATATATTTAAAGATTCAGCGTAATTGTAAACAATTAGTGCGTTGGAGGGTATTCATGCACCGTCATGCACACCCGGCGAAAATACACATAGAATATTATTCTGGTCATTTTGGAGCGCGGAAAATAATAATCATGCAAATCCTTCCTACTGCAAAATTAAGCTTCTGCTGGAATCAAGTAGATCTACATGAACAATAAACGACAGAATGCATACTTCCCAAAGTCTTCCCCTTCTTCGATGGTATCTGGTAGTCTTTTATTCAGAGTTTCTGGTAACAACAAACTCAAGAGACCGGTAAGGATAGACAACCCTCCAAATACAACTAGCGGTTCAACTTGACCAAATTTACCTCCTATCAGCTCGCCCTGATCGTATAAGACAAACTTGATTATGCACAGATATTACCAACATGAATGGACCGTAGTGGTCCTGTTTTATACATGTATTACCTAACAAAACAATGTCCCCTAATACCAAAGAAGGAATCATTTTAGAAAAGCACCTTTTCTCACGTTTGATGCATTTATTTCTGTGGCGGCGGTCACACAGATCCCGTTAAAATATTATCCTACTAGAATTCAATGTCTGACGTCATTTATAAATTTGATCACCGCCTCTACATACACAGGACATAGCGCGTTCATACAAGACAATGAAAACATTCAAAATACAGAATTAAAATGCTTAAACAAATCCTATTATTCAAGGCACATCTGATAACGAAAACAATAAGGTAAAGTTACCGATTTCGCTATGTAAGGTGCTAACATGGCTCCTATACGTGCGGCACTAGAACAAGTACCCATGGCAGCAGTTCGTACAACCGTAGGTAGCAATTCACCCGTAAATATGAAAGCAATGCCAAATGCCATCGATGACCCGGCTTTGCCAATCAGGGCAAGAGTGACGGTAAGAGGCTGTAAGTCTAAATAAAGGGAAAAGAACAACATCGGGGTAAATAATTTACAAACAATCAAATACGGTATAAGATACACGAATAATAAGATATATCTCTTATTCATAAGTTCATTTACACAAATGTATATGAATTTCTGAATATGAGGTATAACCTATTTCTTTAGGCGATTCTTGTTCATGAACTTTCACGATAAGAGAAAAAAGTTTGATGCAGTTCATTACAAATATAGTTGGAAGAACGCAGTTTTCTGCAACATAGTAAGTTTGGCCGGTAAATAATAAGCAGGCAATACAGCGAATGTTTTACCAAAATATTATTTAACCGTTAAAGACCGTTCGCAAATTCTTCCGGCTTTGACCATGCCACATTAAACATTATAAATGCATGTGTTTACGTCATTTTTTAACAATGCGGAGGTCTCCTGTTGATTATTGGGCATTCATCACCGTTTCATGTCAGTTCTTACAAGTATTTTGAACAACTGAATAAGAAGAGTTACGTGAAAGAAATCACTCGTTACGTAAAACAAAAATTAAAAACAAAATACGAACCATCTCTAGCTAACAACACAGTAGGCATGGTACATAGACAAGCTAAACCACTGACTAACAGGGAACCAGCGAGAGCATAACGTCGTCCTATTCTGTTAAGAAGGGCGATACCAACAAAATATCCCGGAAGTTCTGCTGCACCCATTAACAGGAAATTAACGTAAAAACTTCCACCAAGATTCCCTGAGTTCATTGTTACGCCGTAATATACCATACTCACTATCATCCTACAACATATATATACACACTTCATATACAAGAGTTACATCAATTTAACTAACGCTCGAGCGGTCGCATGTTCGAGACACCGGGAAACACATGTTTCTCTGTGACGCTTCTGGTTCATACTTCATGTTTGGAGGTAGACAATTGTTTAAAAAATAGGGGATTTGTTGGTAGTAGTAAATAAGTCAGGATTCCTGATTTAGTCTGTTATATACAGCCGAAACACTGTTCATCGACGACATTTAGCGGAATGTGAATATATATATAAACAAAAAGAAAAAAATCTGAGATAATACAACATATATATGCCTTATGTTTATCGAATAAAGTATAAAAAAAGTATAAGCATAGCAACGTAGAACGTTTGCAAAACATGGAATCTCAAAAGCTCTCTGATAAATATATTCGTGGATAGGTTAATACATACCATACAAAACACAAATTAAGCGTCCTTTTCAGTAATACAGGACTCTTTATTACGTGCCACATTGTTCCTTCAGGTCGTACATATTTCTCTTCCTTGATTTCAAACATGCTGTCCGGCAGCTGGACTTTATTCGTAGCAGCAGCCTTTCGTAAAATGTTCGCAGACTCCTGAAGCCTTCCTTTGCTTAGAAGCCATCTGGGTGATTCCGGAATTAACCTAATATAAGATGCTTTGATCTTTAAAGTACGCTTATTATTTTAATGCATATCATTGTAAATATTGTCTAGAAAGAAGTAATGTATTGTATGTAATAAAACAAAAGATGACTGAGGTCTCACATTTTTTATAACTAAAACTAAGAGTGCTTGAAATATGAAAAGCCGTGGTATTCATTTATATCTTAATATAAAAAAATTTTGAATTATAAAGAGTTGAAAGATCTTTCTTTGTTTTACTTACCACCAGTAAAAAAGGTAAACCACACAAGGTAATGCACATGCTAGGTTAATCCACGTCCATTCCCGTATAAAATAACTTACAACAGCGAGATACATGGCGCCGATAGCAAAACAGATCTGCAAAAGCACTCCAGTCCAGACCCTTTCAAGAGGTCCCACAATCTCCATAACTAGAATTGTAAACAAACAGGATCGAATAGGCTGTGAAATGTTAACAGTTCTTACAAAGGTAGGCATTGTCATTACAAATCACAATTTTCATCCGAACCCAAACCATGAGTATCTTAAGAATTATAATACAATGTACATGTACTTTAATCTGTATACAAACCGCCGAAAACTTACCAATGTAATTTCCTAGTATGGAGCATAAAAACAGAAGATCTTTGACTACATTGGCATCGACTTAATTTTACATTTTAGTGAAGTTGATAATGGAGTTTACTAATTTATAAGAATACAATCCATGTTCACGTACATGTAACAAACTCGGATAAGGTTGTATAGACACATTAGGAAAAAATGTAACACTCACTATAAGCGGCAAAACACAAAAAAGCGCCGTGGGCGAAAGCACCAATCAGAAATTGTAAAATGCCAAATGCGAAAAATTCAGGAGCCCACGTTACCGCCACAGATACGGCTAACAGAAGTGTGAGTGCGAAACAAAAAGCCTTCTTTCTTCCAAATCTGAAAAAAGGTACACACTTCACTAAATTATATACATTTTTAAGTTCTATTTATATAGTATTACCAATCATTGAAGAACATTATACTACGTGGTAAAAATACTATTGTAATCATATATTGTTGTTTTTTTTTCACTAGGGTTTAACGTGGCACCAATAGCCAGGTTCATTTGTCGATTTTCCCAGTTTCATCGGTGAAAGAAGACCTCGGTCGTATACATGAGTAGAGCCATCGACCTTCCGTAAGTTAACTGGACAGCTTCTTTATGCGTGTTTTTTTCTTGTACCGGGTGGGATTCAAACTCACAATGATGAGGAGCTAGTTATTACTAGTAAACGGCCATAAGCACTAGACCACAGTGGCCCCTCGTGTATTGTTACATGTTTGCAATTAATGTAATGCGTATTTGCTGTTTGTTGACAAGCTGATCTATGCCCATAACAACCGGGGAACATATCATTCTACATACAAGCCAGCAAAGTTGTAAACATAGTTAGCTTTTGAAAATCTTAAAATGCGAATCGATCGGCCTTTGCTTTCGTTATGAAATGGGAATTACGAGGACGAGCTTATGTCAAGAAGGAAACGGTAGGACAGGACAGAAACTACTATGCGACCTTATTAAATTGAGGGGAATTTGAAAAGACAACTTGTCAGTTTCAAAACATACGTGGCATGAAAATTGGTTTGTTATATACATAATCATAAACATTGTACTTACATATCAGCCATCAGACCCAAGACGAGATCACCAATCAACACACCAAAGTAGAAGAGCATCTGTATATGAGACATCTTCAAAGCATCATCACAGACGAAGTTAACCTGCATTCAGAATCAGCTAAATATTCAATGAACATATACATGTACATTACTTTGGACATGAAGCATAACACACAAAATATTTTATGACAAGCACACAAGCATATCAGTATAACAGTTTGATCAAAAATTTTCTTTAAAGTTTGTTGGTGTAACAGTGCTTAAAAAGAACATTGACCATACTGCTACTGTGGGCAATAAGAATACCAACAATCAATAATCAAACATGAAAAATAATAGAAAATAGCGTAAAATTGTAAAACATCCGGAAAACAGTTGTAACAGTATGGAATACTTGAGACGGATGTTATAAATTTAACTAAATGTGTGTTTATTTATGAAAACTACGTATCAGACAAATATCATATCATTTTTCGTATGATCCTATCCGTTGGGTGGGTTTGGGAAGAGGGATTTGGAGAAAGGTAGTATGCTGGAGATAGTGGGATGTTTTGTATGTGTTTTTTCTATGAATCTTTTACTTATCTATGTTGTATGGAGTATCAAGTGGAGTATAATATTTTGCATGCATCATCACCAAGGAAATGAATATCAGAATATGCCAATCTGATACAGTATATACAGTAAGCAGCGAGAGTTTACAACATTCAATGTAAGTATGTACACATTGGTAACTAAAACATATTGTTACATCGCTGCAATGTTCTCTGCGAACTGTATTCGTATTACGTATATATTGTGTACACGAGCGTACACGTACTGAACTGAACCTAGAACAGTACAGTTATTTATACTGAATAATAAATTTAATATTTTTCGGTCAATCGATTATCATTGTGTAACACCTGAAGTAGATCGTTAAAAATAATAAATTACGTTTTCTAATGATATTCTTATCTTTCTTAGTCTTACTTTTCAGCCATGAAATTCGTACTAGAGAAAATTTATAGTTGATAAACGACGATTCCCGCTTTGTATTCCTGAGTTGCGCACGCAAAATGTAAAATCGTACTGCGCATTTTAGTTAAGCATTCCAATATAGTCCGACATCATAAGAATTCCAAACTTGCGAAGGACTTGTCTGAAACGGTTTGTATGCATACACTGCGCACAACATTTACATGGATTTTACATTGATGTAAGAAACAATTGGTGGTTTTTAATCCAATTTCGTTTTTCACCTGTAAATTATTACGCATTCTGAGAATAAATAGGAGTTTGTTTTTACCTGAGATGTGAAGGTTTTGTAAAATACTGATGTATCGTAGACCCATTCTGTACATTTTATGATGCTTGTATTCCGTACACTCTGATATCTGCCATCCACAGGAGGAGTGTATAACTTACATCTATCATAGTCTAGAATCGGATCTTTTGCTGGTGGAATTGTCCGGTTAATACAGCCCTGATGATATTCTCCCATTACTTCGAACGTGTCATTGTCCAAATATGGTATTTTACACCTGAAAGTGTGTTTAATTTACATAATGAAGAACGTTAACATATGACTGAACAGTTTTACTGATACGTTTAATAAATAAGTATAAGTGGCATACAACGGTCCGAATTTTCATACCGTTACTACATAGTTACCCAAAAACAGTACAGATACATGTACATGTATAAGAATCTATATTATGTGCACTACACAATACTAGGAAATGAATCATCAGATGTCGGTCGCTTGAGATGTCCCTGAACCACATAATTATATCATCGGCTGATTCACGCGCACGCCAGCACGCGCATATGGTGTTGATGTCCCTGAACCACATAGTTATATCTCACACACGTGGTGGTATATAATGTCCTTGACAAGATAAAATATACTGGTTCCTGTGTCCGCCGCCAAATCAGACTACCGTACTTATTGCCATTTTTTCACTGCTTTTAACGCCGTTTTTCATCAATTTTTCAGTTATATTTCAGCCACCGGTTCACCTAACCAGTGTTCCTGGACTGTATACTAACCAGTACTAACTTACCCTTCCACAAGGAGCTGGCAACTGCTCCACACGTGGAGGAAAATCGACATTTTTGTGAAATTTTCATATAATGGTATGACCTGCCCCGACCGGAATTGAACCAGCGCACTAACCAGTGGACCAAGGTCGCAGCCTATTTATTCTTAACTTTATAACGGTTGTGTGGCTTAAGCCATTACATGTTCTATATTTGTAAATGGTCAACTTTATACAATGATGATTTACCTAATTAAACACACATGCATGTACATATTTTTGTAACAATAATCTGTACAATGTTAGAAATAGTGGACAAAAACACTTACAAAATACATATACATATGTACATGTACATTTATGCTGACGTCCAGATACATTTTAATATTACCGAGGTAAAGAATCAAGTGTTTTATGTTTGATATCACTACACGGATACTTACAATATATATTTATTTTATATATTATATAACGTATATTTATTCAGGCGATAAACAAAATACATAAAATAAACCAACTTAACCGTTTGCATTGATTGTTATAGAGGACCGAGTTTTGTCGGTAAAAATAATCCTATACAAGAAATGTGATCCCTAACTCGCGTGTATAATTATTATTTCCTGTATCGTAAAGTTAGACAAAGACAGTACAGGTATCTAGCAGAAAATTCTAGAAAATGTATACCGTTGAAAAAAAGACGATTTTTACCCAGATTTCATGTTTAATATATTAATATTGCTGTCAAACCATTTTTTCGCATAGACCATAGATTTACATTTGCTTCATGTTGCCAAGCAAACCAATGAGTTGGTTGAAAAGACTGCATTGATCATGATGTGGATCATACTACATTGACTATGGTGTTCAACGCAGTATATTGACTATGGAATGCAACAGACTACATTGATATTAAAGTACAGCCTACAATAACCATGAAATACAAGCTACGTTGACCATGACGCTCAGCAGGTTACAATGAACACGAAGAGCAACAAGTCCCATTGGTCATGGTGTACCAAAAAACTACACTGACAAAGAAAAAAACCAGGCCGCATTGGCCATGGTTTTCTACAAATTACATTGACCATGAAGATCGGCTGGCTTCACTGATCACGGAATTCAGCAGATCAGCCATGGGGATTGTTCTCATGGTAACGAGACGCCGTCGTTGAACAGTTGTCCTAGAGTTTGATATCTGGAGTACAAGACGATTAGACTCCTGCCTTTTTCGACCCTTAGATAATTTATAAGACATTTTGACCCCTCGATATTTCGATCGCCGGTTAAATGTAACTGTCCGTAGACATTTCGCCCCTCGTCGATTTTAATTTCAGACAACCTGATTCTACAATTTCGTTATGTAGTTTGTATTCTCGTTGCATTATTTTACATTCATATTTCAATAATGTTGATTTCATACATCAATGAGGACAAACCAAATACATTCTGCAGAAGAAAGGAATACAATCCGAGCATTTCTGAGACTCTCGTCCGTATGTGCACCAACGTGGAAAATCTTACACTTTCAGTTGTACACACAGTGCTATGATAGTTTTTACTACCCCGTCAATTTTTTGTAATTCTAATGTTTATACCTTGTTCACAAGAGTAAGCATTCCGTAATTCCATAGCATTTCATTATGATTCAGAGAACATGTGTGGACGAGATTAGATGGGATATTTCGTCTTATCTCATAATCATAGGTTTAAGAACGCGCAAGCTTTCGTTCATACAACATTTATTGCATTCAATTTAATTTAATTTGTCTTTTCTAGTTTTCGGGAAAAGTTGACAGTGTCCTTCGAGGAAGAAAATAACGCAATGAGTTGAAATAGGGAGAAATAGCTACCTTTGTCTCCTCCAGTATTTGAAAACTTTGGTAGTGTGATTAAAACGCAATCACGTAATACGGTACTAATTCAACAAAAAAAATTAGAATTCATTGAAATTGGATTTTGTTCTGAAACAGGGAAAACTTTTACACAGATGACTAGAACAGAATTAAGACCCTAAAAATACCCCGAAAAAACACTTTTAAAAGTGCTTCCTTTGTAAAATAAGTCGCAGACCGATGTGTAACGCAACAAACGAAATGTCTGTTGGATGTCTTCATCTCCGTTATCTTCATCTCAGCGCGAAAATGTAAATAAACATAATATTTTGCCGATGTAAATATTATGATGCATCTATATACCGACTTTTACAGACAAAACGCAAGCCTCGAGATTAGCCGTGGTTGAAAGATTTGGGTCACATATTACTGACAGACATGTTATTAATTTATATGTTTTTTCTTTAATTTCTGTAATTCTATCAGAAAACGTGATAAATTTTTAGTATACTTTCCTTTTTAAGATTTCCGATTGTTATTTCATAAAACTGAATTAGCATGCATTAAGTATAGTAGTCATGAAAATCATATAAAACCACGTCACGTGTCATATGTAATAACAAATACTCCCGCCCTGCGTGTCACAGACACGTGCGAACATGTAAACTAAAACGTGCACGAACGTCATTTGTATGCTGTACTAGAATTATCATACTAGTCCAACAATAAGGTAATTTAAACATAGTCATCAGGCATATCTATAGTTAAAAAAGGATAAACAACGAATTCGTAAAATTTAATATACTATCATGTTTGTTGAGAGATTTGCACTTTATATTATTTATAAACAATGCAGAGCTTTTATAAACAAAGCAAATTTCTCACAAATATTAGAATGCATTACTGTAATAACCTTGAAAATTTATTTGGTCTGAAACTATCCTTACATGAGTGATGAATTTGTGCATTAGAAATGATTAGATATTCGTCCATATTCGAAGATAAAGCTATGAAAAGTAACAGTAGTTAACAAATATGTTTTATGGCAGTAAAAAAGTTCCTATATTGTTTATTTTATCTCCGTGAAAACATCTGTTAACATTGCGTTGACGCATGTGTAAATACATGCGAAATGTAAATGATATAACATTTACAGTGCTAAATACGTGTACAACCATTAACTATAATAACCAATCAAAAATTGTACATACACACTGGATACCCAAGCGCTCTTCAAATAAAATCTAATGATGTACAATAATTTGATAGAGTTCGTGTTAATGTTACCATCAAATAATGAAATAGTATTAGAAGAAGCCTGATTTATACACGCGTTTTAGTACGAACACCGGATGGGTACCTGATTAATTCACCTCTTCACCGGTATTATCATTGTTTACACATGTATCATTTCAATACAAGGGATTTGCGGGTCACAGATCGTCAGAGGTTTTTTTTTTTCGTAGTTATGACTGATAAGGACATTATACGATGTGAACATACCAGTTGTGCTGTTCACATCATTGTTCTCGTGAATTAGATTTTAATAATTCTTGAAATCATATAAATCGTTGACGTAAATGTCACATCAAGTTTTTGACACATATTGGTCGTGTCGGGTAAACTAAATTTTACAAAAAAAACAACGTAATTTCAGCTTGCGTTCATGATCGTTGTATTTAAGATTAACGATTTTTTGCTGATATTTTTTACATAGAGCATGGTGTGGGGAATTTGCCTACCATTGACGTTGAAAAAAGAAACATAGAAATATATAAACAACAAATGACAATGATTCGATTGAGATACAAAATATATACGTAGGCCTGTCACACAAACGATTCTTATTTATTTAATGTATGCTCTTCGGTAAATCACTCGCGTCATACGACAATACGGCCCTTCAAAAGTATTACATGTGGTGTACATCTACAACATTCGGTATCATTCGGTGTTTTGCGTAATTTACAGGCTGTTTTTGCATTCTGTACCACGCATGATAATTGACGGTAATTGCCGCTTCAGTGGCTGAAGTAACTGGTACAACCTATAACACGCATGTAATGTATGCAGTCAACGAAATTAGAGCACGTGCTATCCTCGGAGAGACAGATTCTATCAACAAAGCCATGCTTCCATAACACATCCAATGTTAAACTTATTGCGTTCAATTAAAGTGAAAATTTAAAGATTAAGTGGATCACATAAACGACTCATATAAAAGTTATTCATTTCAATTAAAAACTTTTAATTGCGATCATTATACACGCGTATCATATAAATGAAGGCAGGTTCCTATGTGCTTGTCCAGATTTTTTCTAAATATTAACTAATTGACGGAACATATTACAAAATAATGACACAACAAACTCACGTACCTGTGCTCTGGTGTGTACAACACAACAATCACCATAAAACAAAAACTCCCAATACTGACAGAAGGCAAAGCTATCCAAAAAAGTGCCTTCTTTTGAAAAAGTCCAAAGGTTCCAATTTTCTGTAATACTTCTTCGAACTTCATATTGACAGTCTAAGATTTAACTACTCAATCACTGACCATCTCATCCTATAATAGATACATACATTACAAGCTAAACTAAGCTGTATTCATAAACCTGAACGCGTTTACTCTATCCAAAGAAATAGAATCGGTCCGCGAGAAGATCGTAAAACTGAAGATTATAACACTCACAATCTGGCGATGATTCTCAATAGACAGTCAAAGTTTTATGACTATATTCATATCACACCGGTTTATTTTACGTTGCATTCTATCTAGTTATCAATGCTACTTGCTACTTTCCAGTATGGATCCGAAACCAGACGATATGGGGACATGGGGTCACACGAGAGCAGACAAGTGTTAATGTCCAGCTTAAAATGAAAAACTAAATAATCAAATTTTATCTTTTAGATGGTCTTGAATTTGCTTAGGGATGAAAGAATGTCATTAAAGGATACGTTTTCCTATGTTGGATTGATACATCATGCAGCCATATTTTTAGTGCAAGTTTAGATATAACGAGAAACTCAAATACATTACAATTTCAAGGTATTGAAATTTAATTTCTAATTAATGTACGTATGTAATACAATCAAACCTGTGTACAGTGGCCACACATGGGAAAGACAAAATATTGCCTTTATTGACAGATGGCCTTTATTCGGAGGTCAGCTCTTTCTAAATAATCAATGACGGTTTTTCAAAGAATGGCCCTTATTCTGCTTTTATTCGGAGGTGGCTACAAATGCAGGTTTTGACTGTATATGAGTTAATCTTAATAACTCATACATGTACGCACAGAACTCGATGATTTTAGATTTTGAAACAATTAAATTTGATAGACAGATACTGGCACATCATTTTTCTATCATTTAATGAAAAACAGACAGCAGTTTGGATGCGAATTAATTTCGTACCACGTGGCGTAGCAAAAGTAGACTAACGGTAAAACATGGTTCGTTCCCGGGACGGCACGTTTATCATAACGCATTGGTCTATATAGGCTGTGAGTGATACACAATACTATTTTTTCATGCCTACCCAAATGGATGTCAGTATCTTAAACAACAGGGTGCAGGATGACGTCATTTATTGGCATCATTCATTGACGTCATTTGCTGACGTTATTATGTATGAATGCACGAAGAATCTTTCATGTCAGCTTTATAGAGTTAATTGTCAAGAAATTGAATAGCTCGTGAAGTCTTATAGTGCTTTGATTTCTAAAATCACCACAAGTCAGTTTTCATGAACATTACGCTACAATATCGGCATTTTATCAATTCTTTGTCAACGAGATGTAGTGATGTATTCGATTTTCAACAAATTAACGATCGCTTTGCTTTTGTAATCCGTTCTTCTTGAAACTTATTCGTACCACTGCGACTTTCACCATTTAAAAATTGTGTAGTGTAAGTTAGGTTATATATAGCTATTGCTCTAGCGGTATAGTAAGTTAAAGTTAAATAATGAAGTTTCTCTGATCATTGAGATGTTTGGTTTCTCTGTAGAGGGAACCCTTAATTACGAGAAGCGCCGATAAAACCGTATAGTAACGAGTACACTGAGCATTAATGGTCTAATCGCTCACCTGGTGGAGTTGTGTTCAGTCAAAGACTTTTGGTTCAATGCTTTACAGCTATATAGTAAAAAGGCTAGCTAGTTGAATATAAAACCAGGATCGGTGGCGTCTGCATTGGTTTGATAGTTTGGCGACGTCCATCCATGGACTACACATGAAATCGCTAGAATAATACAGTGGAAGTGAACACAGTAGGAAATCAATCTCATACGCAGAGGTCTCTGCTGTCACAAACTTTTTCGTCAAGATTTCAACCAAAGTTTGGTTTCAGTTTTAGTTTGTTTTGACATGTTCACTCCAGAATGGTAATTTTTTTAAACATATAATGTGTTTAATGGTAGAAGACGTAAAATATAAGAACGAGAAAGAAAAATAATGCTACAGATGCACCGGTTTACACGTAAATGCCCAGTGATCTCTTCCAGAATTTTTTGTTTCAGTCAACATTACTCTGAAAGTCTTTATTAGTAAGAAATAAATTTCACAGAGAACTTGCAATACTGCAAAGCCAAGCAATAACAGTCCTCTCAGTGCTTTGATTGTGGACATGTTGACCGGTCCACATAGGCATAATAACCAGAAATTCGGCCTACTGCAATGTCATGCTAACTCTGCAGTAAATTTATTACGTCAAAAAAACAACATCTTACTATGCTGACTTCCAGTTCCATTCATTTACGCACATAAACACATTGATCTAATTATACAGCGATGATGTTACGGTCATCATAACCATGATTTATACAAGGTTTATTGACGTAGATATTGTATACATATCCTGGATAACTGTTCTAGAATACGTAAGTTCCGTACGAAGTAATTATGTATAAATTCACTACAAGTCACAGCTAATACGCGATGTTTTCATTTCTATTCGTATGACCTCATCCTAAACCTAATTATGAGGATTCTCCACTAGACTTGCAACCAGGATCAAATACAATGAAAACAAAACTTATGACTTGTATAGTATCCTTGTCCGGTCAGGCAAACAAATGTCCATCACAATTTTTACCTCCAGGCGCCGGGTTTCGAGCAACGGTATGTTCTCACCCGTAATGAAAAATCAACGAATTTTGCGGCACCAAACCGACATACATGAACGTTCAATGCCTAAAATGAATGTATAGGTCCTGTCGAGCAAATACCTGGGACCAATATACACATGTGTATATTGGTCCCAGCAAATACTAATTACTTGAATTTTGTAGTCACATGAATATTTAAAATAATGAATTATAACCATATTTATTATTTGATAAAAAGACTCGATTTAATTTCAAATTGGAGAGAAATTCAATGCATTCATTAAGTGCAACAATATTTTTCTCATTCCAGACGTTTTTTCTCTATTCGGGAACCTCGCTCTAGCTGTAGCGCGCCAAATTTAACAGCGAGGTTCCCGAAAAGCGCGCGCATTTCAGAAGGAATACCAGGACCCAGGCTGGATACCGTTACTTCCGTCAATCGAAAAAATGGTTCCCAAAATCAAACGCATCCATTTATCCATTAACTTTTACACTTCAAAATTATCCTGGTTTAATTAATCACATTTCTTTTTATTGGTAAACGTTTGTCTCACTAATGACTCTGGTAGTACAATGCGATAAATAACCGTCTTCTTTAGAGCACTAGTTCTATTGACCTCCGACAAAACTTATAACGCGTTTTCATTAACGACATATCAAAAAAGCTATATTATACATTTTATATAACACGATATACAGACAAACTACACACCGACGTTTATTTATTCATATTAATTTAAGATAAGCAGTTTCCCTTGTAAAGGGAAAAAATCAAAATGTAGGCGCGATGATGTTAATCAAGGGAGCTTACTTAATGTTTTTGCATAGAATTTCTGGGTATGTTAGGAAAGATTTAAAGACTTTCATAATGTTTTAAAAACAAATAAAACATCCGGCAAGCAGGTCACCAGTACCTGGGACCAATATACACATGTATATTGGTCCCAGCCAGTACCCACAAAGTGAGCATCTATCTCAAAGTCCAGTCTATACGCTTCTCGAATTCCATCTGGTAAAAAAATAACGGGCTAGTGATAACAAATTAGAGATAATAACAACTCGACAATGGACACCTCATGTATCTGACAAGCAAGAACAAGATGCCATTGATCTTTACAATGAATAAAATTAATTATCAAGCATTGCACGGCCTTGAAGTTACATCCAATTGTTTGATTAAATATGATTTGGATATAGAAACAGATAGATGAGGGCTGACAGTCTTCAGGGACCACACATAACACAATATAACTTGGAGACTATGCCATCAATCAGGAATGTAAAACAAAGAAGACAACAGCTGCAACTGTAATAACCACATTTGATTTAGCATATCTTTATGAATAGTGACACAAAGTTTAAAACAATTATCATGCAGGTACTTGACACAAAACTAAATTTTAGTTCCATAGGCTACTTACACCTAATGAGAAGGGTAAATGGCCTAAAAGTGGAGCTAAAATTTGGTTTTGTGTGAAGTTCCAGCAAACTATCAATATCTTTTTAGTTCAGGAGTTTTTGAACATCAAATAAAAAGAATCAAAAAATCTAAATGTTAACATAAGAATACTATACATTTCATGTAGAGTACTTGATGCAGTAAGAACATAGGCAAACAAAAAATCAACCAGTACACCTTAAATGTACAAAACGTTGTTCAAACATAACTAGGAAACACAAACACATTAAATTTAAATCGCAAACACATTAAGTTAATATTAATGTTTGAGTCTGATATAACGAAACTTCATCTTTAGGTTGGTCCCACTGTAACTTGAATACAGAATGAACAATGAACTTACACATACAAGCATTGTTTTTCATTGCACATATAATGAAATTAGTGTACCTATAAAAAACACACACAGACAAGTTTTCTTACACAATACATTGAAACATTTATCTATGAAGTTTGTTATATTCATGGAATTATAGAGGTGACATAAACTTGTAAATGGACACAATATCTATTAACCTGTGTAATATTTCACAGTGAATTACATGTACATAGTTAAAACAACATAAAGTGAACGAAAACATATTAAATGTTTTTTATGTAAAATGAAACACAGTGGTTGACTTAGTGGGAATAAATAAAACAAGTTTTACACAACACGTAACATAGTTTTCCATACACGTATGACCACATGGGACAAAACTTTCATCATATTCATCAATATCAGGAACTTAATTCATCCATGAATTCAATAAAATATCAAATACAACATAAACTATGTATACAACCTGGAGGGCATGTTTAGAACTAGAACAAGACTGGGAACATTTCCCCACAAAACAGAACAGTTGAAACAGGAAATTCACAATTATGCATTAACACAGAATGTTCTTTACTTAGGGTCGTCATGAAAACTTACAATATAGCTATATAAAAGATCAACATAAATTATAAATTGTTCTGTAATAAAGCCAGAAAAAAAGTTGTTGTGTATCCATAACTTGACAAAAAAGTAGGGTAGGTAGGTAGGTTGCAAGTTTTTTTCAACTTTTTTTCTAAGCATATCTTTCTTACTTTTGAAGCAAGATTCATTCCCAAAAAACTTTTAAAACTGTCTTGGCTGCAATTTTTGGGGATTTACAGTTAGAAACTTTAAAATCGGTGACAAAAAAATAGAGTTGGTCAGGTAACTGGAAACGCAACGATTTTTCTCTGACCTAAGCAATGAATATAAACACAAAATGTAGAACAACTTGATAATGAATCTTGTTAGCAATAAAAATGATAAATTACAAGTTTCTTGATTATGTCGTACAATATCGATAAGTAAGCCATGAGTCATCTCCCATACACAAACATCAACTTTCTTGTTTCCACTATAAACAAACAATAAAATAATCACCCGAAAGTATTAGTTTAAAAGTGAAAGTATAGGAATCATATCTTGACTATATAAAGATAACATGAAGGGAGAAATTTACAGTTACTTTGGTATGTTTCGTAACAAATTTTTAATGTCATCTCTACTTGCCTCCAAACCATGAACTTCTCCTCGTATCATGATAAATGATTGTACAATACCAAAACCCATCATTAATACAAGAACAACTCGAAAGAATGTGACAAAGAAATCAATTGGATATGGGATGTGTATCACAGCGATAAAGTACGCTAATAGGAGACATAGTATGGAGAAAACAATAAAGAATTTCTTATTTGTTCTTGTTTTCTGTAATCCATCATTAATGATATGTAGACACTCCTGTAACAAGCCACTCAAAGTTTCATTCTGGTGCACAATGGTCGATCCTGGAAGAAATCAAACAGTAGGTTATTTAACTAATGTCTATACAACCAGACAGGTAAGTACAGTAAGTGGGTGGAGTGTGACACTGTTAACAGACTTAAGTCAGGCACATCTGTGATGATTAACAGCAGATAATTTGAATTCCTCCAGAGACCAAAATAAAATCACAGTAAGGAAGCTGTCCAGCTGGATTATGGAAGAGTTCTACCAAGATGCACACCTGTGGTCTTCTTCCTTCTAATGTTTTGTATGTTTTTATCCGACTTCTGGTCACTGGGGTTTAACGCCGTTTTTCGACAATTTTTCAGTTATATACAGCGACTGGTTCACCTAACCAGTTTTCCTGGACTGTATACTAATCAGTACTAACCATTCCACAAGGAGCCGGCATATTCTCCACATATGGAGGAAATTCAACATTTTTGTAAAATTTTTATAGAAGGGTATAACCTGCCATGACTGGGATTTGAACCCGGATCTCTGGGTTACAAGTCCAGTTCACTAACCACTGGATCACAGCCACGGCCATCTTCCTTCTGAAGCTGGAAAAGTCACCAAATGACCCTGGCTGTTGGTGCAACATTAAACCCCAGTGCCCAAGTTTAAACATAGAGGTGTTCACATAATATAACACAGTGACTCCACAAAGGTTATAATTGGTACACTGTTACCTGAGGAGGATTTTTCAAGTGATATTGTAGCCTCTACACCTTCGTGATCAGAATAGTTGAAAGATTTACCAGGAATTCTTCCCAAAGTAATGCTACATTCCTCTACCTCTACTTTGCTATCTGTATACAGAAAAAACTTGGTAAATTCATCAATTTTACAACATTTCATCTAAGTTCAATAATCACATCATACCAATGAAATCTGAGGCAACAAAAGCCCTGATTTCATATGTGTGTACAAAATTAATTGTAAACCATTAGACTAAGTCAGACATGAACAGTGGATAATTTGAGGAATATTTTATAATTTTATATTCTGTATTTACTATTCTAGAACTTTCACAAGTCTATTCATGAATTCTATTAATCAACAAGATGTATTTACCTCACAATTCCATAACCCAAATAGAAAAACGCTGGTCTTCAAATTGATAAATACTTTTTTCACTGGTCTTCAACTTGATAAATATTTTTTTTTCAAAGTAAAACAATACAATGATTTGCTGTATAAAGTATAATAGTTGAAATAACAGACTGTTATATAAAACATTACATACTGTTTCCTGGTTTATGTAGAATATAATCAATTCTCTTCCCATTTGGATACCTGTCTCTATGGTTACCATCTGAATAGCTGTTACTAGGGCAATCACTAGTGTTACCTTCTTTATCTTCAGTCTTACTACTCTTCTATAAATACATACAAAATGTGATTTCAGAATGAAGAGTTACAAATCACACACAGCTAACTCCCATTGACTTAGGATTTCTGAAACATCTAAGATTTCATTGTTTGGTCTGGTTTCAATTAGATAGCACAGATACATCAATAGCAAAGTAAAAAGCTTAATTGATATTTTGAAACATGTAGTCTCAAAGAGATAGATGGCAGTACAAAGTTAAATGATATAGACTACTTGTTAAGCGGACTTTAGTATCCACTGATGAGTTCTAACATAAGTCTTCATTTTTTTGTACTATATAAAAGTCAGCTATGATATTAATATGATATTTTGAATTTTGTCTGAAGTTTATCAATATCAGTACCTTACATATATCTTTTTAACTATTTCACTTTCTCCATAGTACACTCACTATCAACAATTTAAAATGTTTAGACAAATGTTACCTTCTCTATCCAGGAATCCTTCAGGTTAGCATTACAACAAATCAACTTGTAACCCAGGTCCACAGGTTCCAGGTTCAAATCTCCACACAGCAATGACAAGTCTGCTTGACCACTGGTAAACTTTATAAACTGACTAGTACTAAATGATTGTGCTATTCTATGAGCACGATATTCATCCAGGTCACGATTATACTCGGCATGTATCTGATGAAATACAAAATATTAAACACAGATTAATTATCTCTGCAACTTCAACCAAGAGACAGAACACTATCCTAAGCAAGATGTATAAAACCAGTGCATGAGTACTGATTTTGATTAAGTTACATCAAATGTAATGAAGTTTTCACTTTTCTTGTGGAATCATATTTGAATTGTTGCACACAAATGCATAATAAAGTTAATGTTTAAAACATTCACCTAAATCTTAACAACTGGAAAATTATCTTCATGCAAGTTCTCTGGTCCAATTATAACTCTTATCACACAGCAATAAGGGCCTTAAAAATCAAAATTATCTCCCTTTAATCACAGATTATAATACCGTGAACATATCCAAGAAATTCTCATGACACTGTAATCACTGTACACCAGTAATATGCGCTATAAACTTACATGTGTTATGTACAAGTGTATATCAAAGCCACTAATGTTGAGTTTCGCCATTCCAAGACCTTTTCCACCAAACCAGTCACCATGCTGTACTTTATGAACATAACCATTTGGATCATATCTGTGATAGATTGTCTCAAGTATTGGATGCTTAGAAAATAGACACAGTCCACTACCAATACTACCACTGAAAATACACATAGAAACTGAAATTACATCAGTCATTAAACAAGAAAGTATTCAATGTTAGCAATGTTTGTTAAAGAGTTGTCTCCTTTCATCTAATATATACATTTTGTACTTATATAGGACACTTCTCTCTCAATTTAAGTGCTGTCAATATCAACAAATGTGTTACACACTATTCTGTAAAAGTTAAGTACTAAGAAAATAGTTAATGCACTCAATAATGAATGTTCTATTTAAATATATTCAGTAACAGAAATTATGATTTACCTGTAAAAGTAATGATGGTACGGTAACGTAGATCCAATCTTTTTCTTCAATATTTCATAGTCACCTTTCTTCCACACCTGAAATACAAATTTACATACATGCACATACTTATTAAACAAGCAATTTAAAAACAATATGTGTCCAATGTTCCCTTCAAAAGTACTACCAGGGCTTTTTTCGCAGGTAGGGGAATGGGGCCTTTTTCTTAAATTTGGGGAAAAGTAGCACGGCAAATTTGCCAAAAGGGGAACAAAAAACTTGATGTAAACTGAATTTTAGGGGAAAACTGCATGATTTTAAAGATTTTTCCTCAGGGGAAGACACCAATAAACATCCCCAGCTATAGAAGGAAAAAATCCCTGGTTATATTTAACTCTTTCTGTGAAAACATTACATTTTCTTCACAGTTCAGGATCAATAGTATACTTACTTCCTGAAATGCAGCAACATCATAAGTAGACTTGGAGACTTGTTCACCAATAGCAACAAAACGCTCCTTGCGATTCTTACATACCATAGGGACTGGAACTCCCCTAAATATGAAAATAAACTATTATAATAGATTTTTAATAACTGGTATTAATTTATAAACATGTCTTTAAAATGCTGAGATATTTCACATGAATAATAAATAAAAAGCAATAACTTGATGGATATCGTGTCAACTGCTCACAGGTGAGATAATAAAATCAACTTTGTCCAAACAAATCATAAATTTACACAAATACTTCTTATGAATGGTAGTTTAGTATCTTAATTGAAAAGATAGTAGCAAGGGAATCAGTAATAAAGTATCAAACAGGTTTCAATGACAAAAGCATGTTGTGTATAAGATAAAATAGTGGGAATGATATTTTTTGGCTTTCATGTAAATGCCAATGTTTGTAATGAAGGAATTTTTGAAGACAATTCTTTGTCTGTATTACTGATGCTGGTAATACAGGTATCATAAATTCTATAACTTATTAACAGCAAACTGTTGTTTCTAATTCATATTTTTTCTACAGGTGACACTTTTGTTCAGTTCAGAAAATAACTGAACAAGTCATAAATATACCAAATATTTTGTAATATTTCTCAAATAATATCTTAAACATGTTCTTTACATATCCACTTTAGTCAATTATCATTTAAACATTTTGAACATCAATAAATAAAGTCAATCAGATATGGTATTCGTAGGAATGTGATAAGAATATGAAAAGTCGTACATTTGAATCCCGGTGATACTTAGCCGAATTTGGATTAACCGAAAACTACTAAATTTTTATAAAAACCAAGAAATATTTCATACAGAAAGAAATAACAATTATTGTACAGACACTCGAATAAAGACGCTATTTGAGAATTCAAGAAGCAACATTTAAAGAATGTTGACACGTTACATACCAACAGTTTAAAGTGAGTATTTGCAGATTAATTTTCATGTTTACACTTGATACCCCCCCTGCCGGTGTGACTACCCAGCGATACCTGCACCCGAATACAATTGATAATCGCTGTCGTCTTGTTCACAACTTGCACGTTTAAGTACAGTCATCAATGACCATAGAGACCCTCTCTGAGAAAATAAAATATATTTCCATTGGAGAGTTGGTGTTCATCCAGAAACTAAAATAAATTGCAAATACTTGTACATCAATTGGAAATAAAACCTCTGGTTTGTACAGTCAGGTTGTCTCCATTCTGTGGTCTCTAACACAAGTTAGGCGGTAATTAATGGAGAATTCAACTCTCAAATTAGTCAATTTGAAAGAAATGTTTGGTCAACTCACAATAAATATTTCGAAAAACAGCAGAAAACAAAATCTGGTTTCACTCGCAGCCATATAAATGCACTCTCTAGTTAGCCATACAGAAACCATATTATGCGTGGAACACATATTTATGTACACTGAGTCGAATTTCAAAACGTCCATCTTATAAAGCTGGATTCTTTGAGGATCCCGAGTAATTTCATTGAGTTTTATCTTTTACAATACTTACACTCGATCTACACAAAGAATTCGAGCATGCAACGTAAATATTATATTGAATGTACGTTTTGTATTTAAAGTCCACTAGTTAATTAAACATGCAGGCGTGTTCAACGATTTCCTTCCAGTGCTATAAAATACCAGCTGGATATTTAGACATTCGGCTCAGTGTATATACAGAGATGTATTATTGATTGGTCCCGGTGGAATTTACACGCACAACGCGTTAAGGATAACAAAATAATCATGACAAAGAAAATAAACTGTATTTTTTTATTTAACTGTAATTAAAATGTGAGACGGTGACACGAGTAGACTGGAATATGTTTCAAGATAAATAATTTAAATAGTTGGGGAGACATTATAATGATGTATCGTCCAATAGAAAATTAAAATAATATAAAGCGTTGCTTCAATTAAAAATGAAAACATCATATATTTGGTAAAACATATACGAGTATTTGCACATCAACACAAGTGTCTTAATTATCATTCTATAGACAGTAACATGATTATGGCGCACGTACCACTCTGTACAACACACGTTTTGTCATGCTGTATCGATCATAATCTGTCATCATTGAATTTAACAATATCGGTGGTTTTATAGTGAAAGAAAGATTACCTCCTAGATATTTTCATTTTCTTAGGTGTCAAGTACGTAAATGGATTTATATATAAAAATAAATTAAATTATATTGGCTTGACGCCAAAAATAAGACAAAATGTGGAAGACTGGGGGACCTTTTGGTAAATATCGAGTTGTTCGCTCTTGTCATATAATACCGATCTGTTATATATTTTTATTAATTTTGAGTCTGCTCTTATCAAACAGATACGAATGAAGACACTCAAAACTTGAATTCATTTTCAGTTTAAATGCAGCTTCATAAATACATAATTCTCCATAAAAAACCTTTTCGTCCACCAATATCGATAATTATACAAGGCGTATTTCTGAAGTAAACTGTTCTTATTGTCCATGGAAACTGATATTTACAGAGAAGCTTACATGCACTTTGAGACTTACGCATCTCAGGTCATTGTATATGTTTTATTAAAATTTGCAATACATTGTATATATGTATAGAAAACAAGGTGGTTTATATACTCGGTTAACAGATAAATAGAATATATATTTATATATATGTATCAACTCCTTCTCTTCTACAAAGACATGTTGAGATATTTACCTCGCATTTTGGCTAATTTTGTATGTGGCGTCGTTCTGTTTTTATTAATACACATACTTATTGTTAGAAAAATTTTCTGCATGATTCTATGACATACAGAATGTATACGCATGTATGTGGTCACATACTAAAGTAAACTAAACTAAACTAAACATATTGTATTAGGATATGATTACATGTTTATGAGGACCTTCTCAAGTGCTTTTAGTGCGTTAAGGGACAATCGGATTTTCTCCAAGGACGAAAAAATATTAATAATTTTGTTACAAAACTAACTTTCGAAAATTAATTTCATGAATCTAGGATCTCGTTTTGTTTGATACACAAAGTGCATAAAACCATAAAAAGCATCATAAAACCATGATAAAAACATGTTAGGATAAAAGGTAGGTAGGTAGGTAGGTTGGTCAGTCGGTCGATTGGTTTATGGACGGACGGACGAATGTGTTCTCGAGGTTTGTGTACTAGTTGTGTACACGGTAGGATTAAAGTACGAGTTTATTGTACATCTACCTTTACTAGTTTAAAAACACATAACAATAAAATTTACACACGAACTTGTCATAATTTAGCCTCTACTTCGAGCTGTTTAATAAAATATTACGTAACCTTCACCACAACTAGAGAGCTAGACATTTATACAGAACTAGAGTCACATATTCTGTAAACATGATTCTGCACAATACATCATGCACCTTCTCATAATTGTCTGCTCAAACAGGATAACTTATTTGTTTTATTTTCTACATTTATACAAGTCTAGTTTTATAACACGTGTGGCGTGAAGTAAGGAAAAAATGAGGTCACAGAATAATCTCTCGCAAAAAAGTCAAAGATTTTCATAGGCTTTAGTTTACAAACTAAAAATGCACAACTATCATTTATTGATTCGTGTCTAAAATGATTAATCAGTTAATATCTGTGAGCTTTGAACGTGAAAGTTTAACCTGACATAATACAAAACTTAAAACTCTTATCTAGACACTCTGTATTATTTAAAATTCAAATTAGGCTTATCAATATTGCTTTAATTTAACAAACAATCATAAGGTTTTATGTAACTCTGTAATACAATATGTACCAAGATGTATACATTATTTACGTGAATAGCATGACGCGCTACCCGTATATAAGTTTAATTTAAAATAGTATTAATTATACATTAAAACATGCTGAATATTTCCCCATAAAATATCAGCATTAACTTTGATTTGTGAAAAGGGTGTTAAGTTTTTATTACTCAATCCCTGTTATTGATGTGAACATATTTGTAACCGCAATTGTAAATACCACTGGTATAAGTTGATTTTCTTCGAGTTGAAATTAATCTGTTACGCGAATATATTAAACTAAATGTTACTGCAACAATAATTTGTGTAGTAATTCAAACATAGAATCTTTTTGCGCTCTGTGTTCACTTTATTTCTAATGCAACGGTTTTCGCCTGGCAGTAAAATTGTTGACATAATTCAAATTTCATGGATTTTAATTTTGTCTATCGTGTTTAAACATGACAATAATTTAGCAATAACCGCTCCGTTTAATTCTTGTACGCAATTGTAAAATCAGTAATTTATCGTAGCGTACATGTCTTTCATAATGACTTTATTTTTTAACATGTATATTTGAAAAAAAAACTTGACACAATACCCATAGTATCATGAATTGATTTATTTCATATATATATAAATATGAGGAACGTCTTTAGGCTTCTCGTCGTAGAATAGAGTACATACAGTGTTGCCATAGATACGGAGTTAGTGGTGGATTGCATAACATAAACGAGATGGCTAATAATAATAAATCTCAGAAACTTTCAAACTAAAGCAGAGCAAAGAAATGTTTTTATATGAACATTATATAGATATATATTATATTATATATGTTTTATTATTTACTGTATAATCATACTGTAGATATGTCGACATTGTCTCTGATTGAAGAACTGGCAGTGAGTGTGAAACCTGATTAACCAAAACACTTATTTTGTCGTTGTTAATTCTGTTAATATTCAGATTACGGTAACAATGTGAAACTAGGTCATTGTCTGAGAATCCATTTTAAGGATACTTAATTCCATGAACCAAGAACGGTACGTGATTAGTGGCTAGATTAACACGGTCAATATTTGAATTTCTTCGCGTTACCTCCTTGTCATTATAACTATAATCCAGTAATAACATACTAAATACATGCTTCATAATTCATATACAAACGCGACCTTTTAATTACCGCTGGATAGAAATGGTTTCCTAAATATATTTTTTCGTTCAAAAACAAGCGCTGCACATGTAGCCTCATTCACATCAAGTGGTTATATTATGGGGTAAAACTATAGAAAAAAACATTCTACTCTTTGCCTAAGGACCTTGATACAAAGTATAGAATTACAAACTTTGTAACCGCTCCGAAAATAAGCCATCGAGAAATCGAATGACTTTACAGTCTAATGAAAATTACACATTAGACATTGACAAACATTGTTCTATGATAAGTATTGATATCCAAAGTCTTTGTATTTCTTTCCAAACCATAAAATCTACAAACGCTCAATTTTAAAAGGAAATTGGTAAAATCAATTAAACGGTTCGAATTCTCGACTATTATCGTACAATCAAACCATTGAAGCGATTTAGACTGTTTTTGTTCAATAATATGTATTGAATATTACTTTCCATATTCGACAAATCCGAATTCTGTCAGTATTCATTGATAAAGTTGGATGGTCGCATGTAACAATGGGGAATGTGTATTATATAAGCTCACGTCGATAAAATACTGAATTAAGTGTCTGGGTGAATCTAAAGTGAAAAAGAAAAATTGGATTTTAAAACGATGTAAGTATAGAGGTTAAAACTCACATATTGTACTTTGAATTTATGTTTAAATGTGTGTATAGTGTTTTGCGCTGTTACTAGTATAATGTATTTGATGGAACCGTATTTATATTCCTTAATTATATTCCCAGACACTAGATTGGCCCTGATATAAGAGAAAGGCTATCATAATTTATTTGATTTTTTTTTGTTGTCAGTAATGCTGGTCAGAAACTTGATACACAAAACATTGACTCAAGAACCGATTGTCGTATCAGAATATTTCTAGATAATAAGATATCCCCATAGTGACGGTTTTTTGCCTTTTTAATTTCCCATGGTTTACGTTGATATCTTACACTAGGTGGACCTAACCATTTAAAAAACCGCCACGTATATATAGATACATGTTTATACAGCTTATGAGAAAACAATATTTTTGTCGAACGATGAGTCATCTAATATAAAAAGGGAACATAACTAATACTTCAACTAAATGCTGGATTCAAAACGGAATAAAACTAATGTACACTTCAACAATCTATAAGTGGATTATGTCAACAAATGTATAAATGATTACCGAATTATTCTGTCATAATATTTTCATGCTTTAAACTATAAAGTCAACATAAACAAGTAATAATGGCAGAATTGTTGCTAAGTTACCGCGAAACTCATTAAACAGAAAGAGAAAAACAGAACACGTCATCTAAACACCGACACATTGTTTTTGTAACGCATGTACACGGGTAAACTTGTACAATAAATAATAACCAGGTTTATAGGCTATTAAATATTTCTAATATAAAATTTTATGCTTACAATAGTAAGAAGCTAAACCAGTACACAAACAAGTGTTTGTCAGTCTTTGTTAAGATGGTCATAAATATTTATTATAGTGAATGTTCATCGTGACTTCATGTGGTAACTTTTACACTCCAGTCTTGTACTTGTTTTCGCAAAGTAGTTTGATTAAAAATCCTGAGCGTTATCTGTGCGTAAAAGTGATGCTAAATAATTTGGAAAGTAGAATTAAGACGCAAAATTCTAACATTATTTTAATCTATATCGGGTTAGGGCGCTGGACCTGTAACCCGGAGATCAGGGTTCGAATCCCGGTCGCGGCAGGTCATACCCTTCTATGAAAATTTGACAAAAATGTCGATTTTCCTCCATATGTGGAGAAGTTGCCGGCTCCTTGTGGAAGGGTAAGTTAGTACTGGTTAGTATACAGTCCAGGAGAATTGGTTAAGGGAACCGGTCGCCGTATATAACTGAAAAATTGTTGAAAAACGGCGTCAAACCCCAGTGACAATAAGTCACATAAATACAAAACAAAACAATCAAAATGTGTCTTTTTTGACTGCCCAGGTTACTAGTCAAGTGCACTAACCACTGGACCACGGCCGCGGCCACACATTTTGAAGCAGCTCAAAACATAACTAGCTTATTACATGTTATACACCAAGAGGTACATATCTGATAGGTTACATGGCACACTAAGAAATACATGATTCGTTCAAACACTGTTTAAACATCTGGTGTGTAAATACATTGTCCATAACATGAAAATTACATATAATTTTGAACTGGTAAAATCAGTAGAATATCATATTCGCCATTATCAGCAAACAAGTGCATTCACTGCTGTCTGGTTAGACAGTTTTATAATTGGTACGATAATAACAATGAAAGAACTTAAAATAACATTAGGAATGGTGATCCGTGTAAAAATGACGAGCATCACATAAAACCTGGTTAGATTTCTTGATAATGATTATTCTATAATTACAGAATCACTTCAAATGGACCACCTCGGGTGTTCTGATATTTATATAGAGATGATATTTATTGTACTTCATTTCAAAATCAGTTTATTTGAAAAGCAATCCAGAATCACTTTAGTGATGATTATTGTATTTATACATACAAGATACACACAATGGTCAAACTGTGTGTGTTATCATATTTATAAATTTTGCAAAAGATGGGCACTACAGTCCGAATAATGGGAGACTTCGTAGTCGAGTGCTTATGGTCTCTAACTGGTAATCACGAGCACTTCACGAGTTGTAATACCACCCGGGACGAAAGAAATCACGCGAGGAAACTTCCGGCAAGCCTACGGAAAGTCGGTGGTTCTACCAAGGTGCACGCCCGAGGTCTTCTTCCACCGTTAATGCTGGAAAAGTCACCAAATGACCGTGGCTATTTGTGTGGCGTTAAACCCTACAGAGTATTGACTAATGAAACAATAGCTCTGTTTTAACTAAAACTGCCAGTTGTCCAAACTTTTAATAACCGAACATATGAACTTCTGAACTTAAATTTAATTTAAATGCGCATCAAACACTATCATGAACAGAATGCTTTAAGTCGATTGTTTGTTAGTTTTATTGCTGAAAACTATTATAGAGATGTGGGCTTTTTGAGGGTAGTCATATGTTTCTATATAAAAATAGATATGCTACCATGTATGCCTGATTCTTCTCATTCCTGCCATACTGGGTACAGCATATAATTTATAATATATTGTATCATATTATAGTGCTGTCAGACTGTGTGCACAAAATAAACACTTGACATTGACAATGACATAATGCTAAGACACTTTTCAATTGGTAGTCAAGGCAACGTTATCATCTAACGAACCCTTTTAAATACATGTGTGTGTGCGATGTGTATATGTATGTATATAATAAGTATGTGTATATGTACATTCAATCAAAATAAGTAGGCAGAAGTATACATCAAAACAAGTTCTCACAAAGTCTACGGAGGTGTTTTTGTGGGGAACATACCATTTCATTGAAACATACAGAGTAGTAAAGACTACATTTGAAGCAAGCGTAAAATATACAAAAACAGTAGAAGAACGTCAACTCGGATAAAAATTCAAGCAAACAATATCTCAATCTTCATATTGTAGACAAATGAACCTTTGTTTAACAGCATATCTGCCAAACACCAGTAGGGTGTCTGACTTGTTTGACTAAACAACTGTCTGGTTGTATACAGTGCTAAGGGGAATTTCAGCAAAACAACACAATCGATAGATATTAAAAATGAAAGAATCACTCTATTATGTTAGAAAAAATGTTTTAAATGCATGATACGGACATATTCTACTGGTCTCTATTTATAGTCGGAAGTGACAACATGTCAGAAGATATCGGCGTACATGTTTTTTAATTTAATTCAAAACTACAGTAAACGCCGCTGATCAAGTTCCATTATTAATATTAGAATATCTTACAAACCGAATTTAGTCAAACTTTCATTTTCATGTACATTTTATTGAATAACAGTAAAAAGTTAACAAATACAATGTAACAGAGGTTCGTACTTTGACACCGTTTAAACCACGAACGAAAAATAATTTTATTTCTAGACTAAAATGTTTAAACATAATTTAGCAGCATAGTTATCATAGTTAGGCCTCCATTTGCTCTTATGACAGGCTGCCAGCAGGACCTGATAGACATTACATAGTTCCGGAACCAGAGCTAGGAAATATTTCACAATTCTGTGACAATGTTCTGCTAGAGTTCCAGCTTGTCTTAGGGACTGTTGAGGAATTACTCAACAGGAACTTGCCCAAACATTTTCAATGATGTTACGGCCAGAATATTGTTCCGGTTATGGAAGATGCTGTTTCTATCAGGTTTCTATCGATGAACTGCTTTGTCATAGCTGCATGACAAGGTGCCCGCCCAGGACCAGCATCGTGTCCCTAATCGGCCCTCACCAGAGGTGAAACCACGGAGCACAGTTTTTCCACATGAAACCTGTCGGCATTCCGGTTTCCTTGCACGCATATTATATTCCTTTTATGGTGCTAAGAAACCCCAATACTTGCCGTGGCCCCGGACTTGTTCAGAAGTTTCGTGAAATTGTTTACGTGAACGGCCGTTCATCTAGTCACCTGAAATAATTAATGTTACCATTGCATATCGATTTTTCGGTGCTACAGTATAACCTTACATTCTTTAAACTTGCATTACGACTGCATATTATTAAAGCGTATATACAATAAATCAGTATTGAATGAAATTTTCAAACTACTTTAGAATCAGGTATATTTTTTCTAAGCGCCCTATATTGCATTGGTATTTTAACGATTAATTAATGTTTTAAAATAATTTTATGCAAATGAGTGCTGCTTGTGTATCGTGTAAAATGACTGGAAACGGGTAAAATTATATTATATTACGAACTGAATATATTGACCTGTTTAGCGGGTTGTACTAACTAATGTATTCAATATATGTTCGAAATTAAGTTGAATAAAAATTAGGAATGCATAAAAAAAAGGCATTATTATATATACAGGTACACTCATAAGTGTCGTTGAGTGTACAACAAACAGCGTTGTCAATGGAGACGTGTCATGGGATGCATTCATTATGAACATATTATCAACACTGCTTACTTTTACACACAACGCACTCTACCCTAAAATAGAACGTAAATCGAATACACAAATAACTTTACAAAACTTTTCACTTCGGAACAAAAGCAGAATGTAATATAATGCAATCAGATTAAACCATTCATTGAGTACTCTAGTAGTTTGACACCACGTGAATAAATGAATTGTTGTGTGGTTAATAAAAATAAACTATATTAATCGCGTGTAATCTCATTATAAATGCAGTGAGTCGAAAGTTCAAATGTGAAAGATGATATCTTCAATTTAGCAATTAATTTAAACACATAATAAAATTCTAAAATGACTTATAATACCGAAAAATGCCGTAAAATGGTCTGTAGCTAACGTGGCATTTTATGTACACTTGATTAAATGCCACAATCAACCTTCAGGCTAGCCAAATGAATTATCAAGCCAATCAAGCCAGTAATTAATGTTTGCGAATAAATAAAAATTGTGATATCATGCCTTTGTATGCTTTCATACCAGCATATCAATTAGTTGTTTTTGTCATAAGAAAAAAGATATCTAAGAAAAAAGAGGTGTTTCCTGTGGACAATTTGAATCCGCTTACATGTAATGAGTAATTTATCTTGTACAAGTATCAGAAACAATAGTTCTCGAATTTCTACACCTTTTACATATATTTCAGGGCATTGGGTTTGAGCCAGAAGTCTGTCCCAGTTCACAACGGCCTTCATAAAACTCCAACAGTCGGTAAAAAGTCAGGTGGCGATTTGGACTTTGATCTTTTAGTAACCCACGTAGAAAACACCATACATGAAGACAAGCGACACCAACGCAGCGGAATTACTCCACAGGAATTAATGATGAGAAGTAATCCAGCCATATATCAGGCTGACAACCCTGGCCACCGTGATTTAGCAAATCCACGAGAAGTTTACAACATTCTCTCACACAAATCTAAATCCATTGAAGATTTAGCAGCGAAATTCAAGCAAGAATTGGCAAGATCTGTGCAAACGACTGGATCTTTACCAAAACTTTCACGAGCATTAAGTATGAACGACATTGAACATGGACCGGATAAAGTGAATAGACTTTGTCATAAAAATGATTCACATGGTATTATGTCGAATTCACACCGTAAGCTTAACTTGTTAGTATTAAAACGACACAATACAAGTGTAAATGAATTACACAAGACCACTGATATCAAACGCGAGTTGAACCTGCCAAGCATCGAGGAGAAGAGTGTGAGATACGAGGAATTGAAAACAAAACCTAAACAGCGAACTGAATTAGGTCAACTTACTGAGCGAACGGAGTGTGATGGTATCAATAACGATGTAGGCAACAAACGTGTTAATTTTAGTGATTCTAAGCAACCCGGAATTGCTGAAGAAAAAGATCAAACATCTGGTCAGGAAGCTAAGCTGAATAAATGGTTTTCCGAAATGCCGAACGAAGTGTTTGACAAAGCTCAGCGAGCACTAATGGAAGAAAGCATTAAAGATAGATTACATGACTTTCAGAAAAGACGAAGGAAAAAGCATACGGAATTCCCACACCCATCGGTTCATATAAACGTGGGACCGAAAGTGCGGAAAGTTCCGAACACTTATTTGGAATTGAGAGTGGATTCATTCGGAAAACATATTCAAAATGAAAAAGATGACAGAATATATAAATATAAATTGCAACAGAAGTCAATGCACCATTTAAAAATGCGAGAATCAACGGATGTTGACCAATTTGAACGATTACGCAGAGAGGAAACTTTCCCCAAACTCATCATTCCAAGTAAATCAAAACCCAAAAAGCCAGATCAAGAACCTACACAGATAGTATTGCCAAAGAAAGAACTCACACTTCACGTGGATGGTGGATTTAAAACGATAAACATCAATGATGCAGTTGGTACTGACTTAGCCCAGAATTCCAAACCTAAACATGGCCACAATAACTATGAGGAATACACTGAACGTCTTGTTATGATGAAAGAACTTACAATAGACTTAACACATTTGGAAAGCCGCCATGACCTTCACTGTAGCGAAGATGCAGAAAAGGATACAAATAAAGCCGCAATAGTAAACCTGACATTAGAACAAGAATTACCAAACATTAGGAAACCACATCACTTGGAACATGTTCTTTGTGATACAAATATGGAAACTAAATTACCAAGCATTAGGGACGACGAAGAGGCTAAGGCTGAAGATAAACTTGAAGAAGAGAATACAGAAGAGCAATCCCCTAAAACGGATAATAAGATAATTACAAAGATACCGACAGCACAATCTACTCGTACTTCAGACACACGTTCGTCGAGTTCTTCCATTTTGTCGAAATCTAATAAAGAGGCATTGAAAAAGTTCAACAAATTAGAAGTGTTTGCAGAAAGCCAACCACCTAACGATTACAATGTTACTAGAGATCATTTCAGCAAAGGGAGACACCGTGCACCTGATGAATCAAAAATAGAAACAAAACAGCTGAAACGCTTGGTTCAACCTAATCCTGATGCAATAGTTCTTCAAGAAGTTAGAAAATCTGAACCCGACGTTATATTTCGATTTGAACCCGGAGAAGTATTTATACAGAGGAAACATAAACAACAAATGCACACATATACGCGAAGCAGTGAGCGAGCAAGAATTATTTATGGCAAAACGTTACATGGAAATAACGACAAAATTTTCTGTGATAAACAATCTAAGTCAAGCAAAAAGAATGATAGTAAAACAGGTAACTCTGCCGTTACTAAAAGCACAAAGCTTGATGGATTTAAATCCGAGTTTCGGCGGTACGAGCATCGAGCAAAAAATGACAGTTTATGCACGTTATCTCCTCGGCAAGATGATGGTGCCAGAAATAATCATGTGGTGGAAGAGAGGGAAGCTGGTCTGAGATTGACCCGAGATGTTGCTACAGAAACTGATCTACTTGGTTCTATAAAAGACTCAAAGTCGGGAGTAAGTGCTGAAAATAAACCATCTGACTTTTACAACTCTAATGCGCTAGATGATCGGCCAGATTCAGAACTCAGTGACTTCATAGTTGATAACAATGATGGTGAAAGTTTAGAGAGTGATGGTGATGATGTAAGTGAACCTGTACACCGTGTAATAGAATCTACCATAAGTGTGTAATATTGCTGTGATTATCTTACATGTATGAACTCATTTTTACAATTATATTCAGTATTATGTGATATATTTAGTCTCTATTTCATTCACTGACTAGTAATCACCAGCCCCTAATAACTGTGAGTTTAAATCCCACCACAAATTTCGCAAGTGAGAATTTGTCCACCAAGCTTAAGGAAGATTGGTGATTCTATCCAGAAGTAAGCCAGGGGTTTTCATCCACCATTATAGCAGGAAATGTTGCCAAATGATCCTGGCTGTTGATGCGACATTATACCCCGGAGAAAAATTGCCTTCATTATAACAACTGTACACATACTTGAGTTAAGTAAAGTTGATTTACTTAGAATTGTTCAATCTCCATACAGCAAATTATCTCCCTTATTTGAGATATATGAAAAGAATATCATTGTTATTGATAAGAAAATGTATTGAAAATTCCTTGAAAGAATCCATGCAATCAACGTTAAAATATCAAGAAGCATACAGCATGTAGTTCAGACAGTGATTAGATTACCACAGGGGGAGATAATAAGCTGCGAGTTTAGGCATTGTTCTCAGTCATTTTTACAATAATGACTGCCTGGTCATATATAATACTTACAGTTGGTGTTGATTGTTATTTATCAGTATGGAGAGTTTGTACAGCTCAAGCTTTGAGTAAGTGTATTTTTTATCCCAAGTCCAACTTAAGTTGTAAGTATCATAAGCACATCTAACATCAATAAAGACGAACTTCACATTTACAGTGTGAACATAAGATATCACTAGATAGTAAATTAGGTTTTCCAAAATTGTGTGAGTGACTATAATGTATTCAATCTTGTTATCACCATAAGTAACTTCATGCTGTATTATTGCTATGTCTTTATTTAAATAAAAATGATTGCAAAGTCAATGACTTAGAACTTCACTGTACACATAAGGAGTAATTGACAACAATATATGAATTGTATATTCTAGCTGAAGAACATTTTACAATCACTCCATTACCCAACAAATTCTATCATAGTGGGTTCTACACAAAATAATCGTACAGTACAATCATATGATACAGTTTGTAAATAAATTTAGAAAGTACTGGTATTTATGGTTTGTAAGACACAATATGTACATTTACTCATAGAACAGACTGTAATAGTCTCTCACTAGTAATCACTAGCCTCTCAACACTGTGAGTTCAAATCCCATCCAAATTTCACATGTGACAAATCTATTCAGCTAGCATATGGAAGGTTGCTGGTTCTATCCAGGTGTAAGCCTGGAGCCTTCCTACATCATTAAAACTGGAAAGTCACCAAATGACCATGGACGTCCGCACATGTTCAAAAATTTGTTTATGAGCAACATATACATTTGAAGTGGGTTGCTATAAGGTTCTAATGGAAATATATGAGAATATAAACACAAATCAAATGAAAACAATTTCAAATAAATTACTATTTAATATATTATATATTTACGTACAATGTAATTTTAAACAATAAATATGCTTTAATAATGATTTAGTTGTGTTCATATAAACATCTTATGTACACTATAATACATGTAGTTGACATCCTTTATGTAATATATACAAGTAAAAATTGTCCAGTAGGTAAAAACACTGCATTGCATAAAGCACGTAGAATTTAGTATTTTTCATTCTGGACAGTTTTTGGCTTATATCTAACTTAAATTACAGATTTTTACATCAGTTACTCAAGCAATATGATCAATGCTAAATCTGTGATAGGTGATGTTAAATTGAAACATTACATCAAGAACCAAAGGTAGACTTTTGAATGGAATATTGTCCACAGCATGAGAGATCATAGTAATTTTAACAGTTTGAAACAAATTTGGACAAAGACAAAGAGCTGAAAGTCAATGTGCATTTAAGCATATACCAGGAACATCTTTAGATGATATCCTGATGCAATCAATGAATATCATGCAGAATATTCTCAACAGTCTACAGGTACCAGGCTTTTTCTATGCATTCCACGGGTCCGACTACCAGACCCATTCCCAAAGCCAAATATGGGATATTTTTCCCCAATCCCATAAACAAATTCCCAAAATACTGCTTTGGTTATTTGTCGAAACCTTGACAACGCTATCGGCCTCAGTAAATGACTAAACTTGGCCAGGGTCTTTTTCCAAAAATGGCTAGAAAAAGGCCTGGGTACTCACACAGACACTATTGTTGAGACTAGTAGTATGAAATTCTGCACACAATTCAACTTGAAACATTGCTTGTTCATCAACATAACACTGATCTCTATATAATTCTACATGGAACATAACAGTAAGTAAGTCAGTGACCAGACAGAGGCAAGTACACCAATTATGTAAATGTAGAATGCGTTACTATGGTAAACACATAACTAAGACAACAAAATTGCATTCTACTCTCAAGTATTGAAAATCTAGATAACTGTACTTTGAAGAAGCACACCACATCACTACTCATAAATATACTAGTTATATATACATGCGCCCAATTGTATAAACATTGGTTAACTTTAACCAAATGGTTAATTTAACCCAAAGTTAAATTTAACCATTTTGGTTTACTAATCATTAAAAAATCATTTAAAAAATCCTGTGATGGAAGAGAGGGAAGCTGGACTGAGATTGACTCGAGATGTTGCTACAGAAACTGATCTTCTTGGTTCTATAAAAGACTCAAAGTCGAGAGTAAGTGCTGAAAATAAACCATCTGACTTTTACAACTCCAATGCGCTAGATGATAGGCCAGATTCAGAACTCAGTGGCTTCATAGTTGATAACAATGATGGTGAAAGTGAACTTAAGTTCAATAACTTCTAAGTAACAGAGGTCAGTCGATCACTTGAACCGTTTGATTAATATGACAAAAAAATCTTTTTTGTATAACTGACCAATATGATACAGCTCTATTTATGTTCTAATAGGATTTGTTCCCCATATTTTGGAAACGATAGCATTCGATAACAACAAAACATAACTATCATGTTTTGAGCTAAAATCACAAACTTTTGGCAATCAAAAAATGACAAATTTACTTCAGATACTAGTATAACAGTGATGTAAAAAGAAACTTGTATGCATGACTTTTACAGTGCCACACTTACAGGTGAGTGCGTTTTCTTGGCTTCATTCAGGTCAGAATGAAGAGATTTTAATGATTCTTCTAATCTTGTTTGTTTTATCCTCAATACCGCGGCAGCTTCAGTTTCCACTTCTAGACGAGCTTGATGTTCACGTAAATGCTTTATCATCACCTGTAAAAAAAGCAAAGTACAGTTAAGCAACAGTATTTGCTACACATACCTAACTGACTGTCGAATACATCTGGTCATAATTGATTCAGTGATGTAAAGAAATGGAAAATTTACCACAAACATTAAACAACTTACATGGGGGCCAGTTAAGAGACGATAGGCACTCGACCAAAGAGGACACTAAATTTTTATTTCTGCGTGACTTGATATTAATGAATACAAAATTATTCTAATTTTTGTATCAAAAGTGTTTTACAAATTAGTAAAGAGTACAAAGTCCAATTTACTTCTTGTGTATCAACTTTACTCTGTAATTCAGCGACACGTGACGTGGAATGTTCTAATGCTTGCTGGAATATCACACGTTTTACTTCCTACTGATGTAATCGTCGCTGTTGTTCGAGTTTCTCTTCAAATTTCTCCTGAGTTTCACGTAGAACAGCTTCATTCTCTGCCACAACTTTACGCACATCAACACGATTCTGATCCAATTTGTACTGTAACTGATCTACCTGTGAACAAAATATTTTTATGTTATTATAAAAAATAAATTTAATGTATAGTTTATTGCACTGAACATCACTTTTAACAGTAAAATAATTCAATGAAAGCCAGAAGGACAAAATATAAACAAGATATCTAATAAATATAGACCTAAACATACAGAGGAGTGAACTTTTTGGATTTGTTATTCTTATTTCACAATCATTTGGGATCCCCCAAAAATAAACCAAACTAATTATTCAATTTTAAATCAATGTTTTATTTTTATGTTTTTATGTGACTTACTGTCATTGGGGTTTAACGCCGTTTTTCAACAATTTTCAGTTATATACGGCGACCGGTACACCTAACCAGTTTTCCTGGATTGTATACTAACCTTTACTAACTTACCCTTCCACAAGGAGCCGGCAACTTTTCCACATATGGAGGAAAATGGACATTTTTGTCAAATTTTCATAGAAGGATATGACCCGCCGCTACCAGGATTCAAACCCTGATCTCCGGGTTACAAGTCCAGTACACTAACCACTGGACCACGGCCTTTAATTCAATGTGTTCCAGTGCTTCAAATGATAACCGTTAATTCAGCCTATTATGGGGAATGTGTCCTCACAGAATATATTAGTTTATTTTTTCACAGGTAGATTTCATTGTTAAGTACAATAAGTTCTGTAAATGAGTCAATGGTAGTCAGTTTGTTCATAAACACTCTACATTTACATTGTACTATTTTTTACCATCATCCATTCTCAACTATTACAAACAAAATAGGTAAAAATCATGAAATACTTTTGTTTTTAAATCTTCATTCTCCTTCAAAACATCCGAAATGTGTGCATCTTCAAAAGCTTTTGGTTCATATTCTTTTTCTGTAACAGTTTGAGCAGGTAAGGAAGAGACGTCTGTATCTACAGTATCACCATTATCTGATTTATCTCCCTTGGTTTTAGCCTTTCCTTTCTTTACTGTGAAAATATAAAGATTCATTCCGTATGATACTTATAAAGTACTGAAGTACTGAAGTCCAACTTACGTTGTAAGTATCATAAGCACATCTATTATCAATAAAGACGAACTTCACGTTTACAGTGTGAACATAAGATATCACTAGATAGTAAATTAGGTTTTCCAAAATTGTGTGAGTGACTATAATGTATTCAATCTTGTTATCACCATAAGTAACTTCAAGCTGTATTATTGTTATGTTTTTATTTAAATAAAAGTGATTGCAAAGTCAATGACTTAGAACTTCACTGTACACATAAAGTGTAATTGCCTACAGTATATGAATTGTATATTCTAGCTGAAGAACATTTTACAATCACTCCATTACCCAACAAATTTTATCATAGTGAGTTACATCAGTATAATGGTACAGTACAATCATATGACACAGTTTGTAAATCTAGTAATCACTAGCCTCTCAACACTGTGAGTTCGAATCCCATCCAAATTTCACATGTGACAAAGCTATTCAGCTAGCATATGGAAGGTTGCTGGTTCTATCCAGGTGTAAGCCTGGAGCCTTCCTACATCATTAAAACTAGAAAGTCACCAAATGACCATGGACGTCCGCACATGTTCAAAAATTTGTTTATGAGCAACATATACATTTGAAGTGGGTTGCTATAAGGTTCTAATGGAAATATATGAGAATATAAACACAAATCAAATGAAAACAATTTCAAATAAATTACTATTTAATATATTATATATTTACGTACAATGTAATTTTAAACAATAAATATGCTTTAATAATGATTTAGTTGTGTTCATATAAACATCTTATGTACACTATAATACATGTAGTTGACATCCTTTATGTAATATATACAAGTAAAAATTGTCCAGTAGGTAAAAACACTGCATTGCATAAAGCACGTAGAATTTAGTATTTTTCATTCTGGACAGTTTTTGGCTTATATCTAACTTAAATTACAGATTTTTACATCAGTTACTCAAGCAATATGATCAATGCTAAATCTGTGATAGGTGATGTTAAATTGAAACATTACATCAAGAACCAAAGGTAGACTTTTGAATGGAATATTGTCCACAGCATGAGAGATCATAGTAATTTTAACAGTTTGAAACAAATTTGTACAAAGACAAAGAGCTGAAAGTCAATGTGCATTTAAGCATATACCAGGAACATCTTTAGATGATATCCTGATGCAATCAGTGAATATCAAGCAAAATATTCTCAACAATCTACAGGTACCAGGCCTTCTTCTATGCATACCACGGGTCCGACTTTCGGACCCATTCCCAAAGCCAAATATAGGATATTTTTCCCCGATCCCATAAAAAATTCCCAAAATACTGCTTTGGTTATTTGTCAAAACCTCTGACAATGCTATCGGCCTCCGTAAATGACTAAATTTGGCCAGGTTCTTTTTCTCAAAATGGCTAGAAAAATGCCTAGGTACTCACACAGATACTGTTCTTGAGACTAGTAATATGAAATTCTGCACACAATTCAACTTGAAACATTGCTTGTTCATCAACATAACACTGATCTCTATATAATTCTACATGGAACATAACAGTAAGTAAGTCAGTGACCAGACAGAGCCAAGTACACCAATTATGTAAATGCAGAATGCATTGCTATGGTAACACATAACTAAGACAACAAAATTGCAATCTACGCTCAAGTATTGAAAATCTAGATAACTGTACTTTGAAGAAGCACATCACATCACTACTCATAAATATACTAGTTATATACATGCGCCCAATTGTATAAACATTGGTTAACTTTAACCAAACGGTTAATTTAACCCAAGGTTAAATTTAACCATTTTGGTTTACTAATCATTAAAAAAATCATTTAAACATTTAAAAAGGGCTGCCATTTTGGCACTGGTTACCGTTTACGTTAGGATTTAACAAGCATCTTAGACTTAGGTTTGATTTATTTGAGTTTTAACAAAAAAAAAATTGGTTAAACTTAAACAAAATTTTCTACAACAGCTAACCGAACATTTAACCAAAATTTTAACCAAAACTCTGATTTAACCCAGTGGTTAAAGTTAACCAATGTTTATACAATTGGGTGATGAGGTACAAAAATGGACGGAATGATGCAAATATCAAGTTTAATATCACATCTTGGAAAGAGCTACATCATAACCGTTGCTAAGAGACAGCAGTAGATGACACTGGAATGACCACACCCTGTTTTTGTAGAACTCTAAGCACTTCAAGGATAGAGTCAAGTTCCATACGAAATTTCTGAATTTCATTATTTTTTATTTCTACTAATTTTCTCCATTTTTCCACTTCTTTTTCTATTTCAATGGAAGCATTTAGCTTAGAATTTCTGATTATTTGATGAAGTTCTTGTTCTCTAGTAGAATATTTGGCTTCTATCTGAACTATCTTCTCTTGTAGTGCTTCAAAATGACGCATTTCCTGAAATATATATAATGCAGTAAAACTTTTTTATTACGAGCATTAATATCAGCTTGATTCATCTCAAGGAGTTTTTAAAGTCCGAACAATTTTTGTTCATAGTCGTGTATAGTTTTAGACCAACAAACAAATACCTAATTATTACAAGCACCACATTTATCTCAAACAATTAGTCTGTTCTGATGACTCCTTGAGATAACGAGGTTTTACTGTATCTGTATCAGTACGGTTTAGTAATTGAGTTTTCAACAGTACGGTACCAAATCAGTGCACCATGTACTCTGACTTACAACTTTCCCCTTGACTTTAGAATCAGGATTTCGGGACAAATATGTATCAACAATATGATTAAGTTCAATAACTTCTAAGTAACAGAGGTCAGTCAATCACTTGAACCGTTTGATTACTATGACAAAAAATCTTTTTGTATAACGGATCAATATGATACAGCTCTATCTATGTTCTAATAGGATTTGTTCCCCATATTTTGGAAACAATAGCATTCGGTAACAACAAAACATAACTATCATGTTTTGAGTTAAAATCACAAACTATTGGCAATCAGAAAATGACAAATTTACATCAGGTATAACAATGATGTAATAAGGAAATCGTATGCATGACTTTTACAAAGCCACACTTACAGGTGAGTGCGTTTTCTTGGCTTCATTCAGGTCAGAATGAAGAGATTTTAATGATTCTTCTAATCTTGTTTGTTTTATCCTCAACACTGCAGCAGCTTCAGCTTCCACTTCTAGACGAGCTTGTTGTTCACGTAAATGTTTTATCATCACCTGTAAAAAAAGCAAAGTTTAGTCAAGCAACAGTATTCGCTACATGTACCTAACTGACTGTCGAATACATCTGGTCATAATTGATTCAGTGATGTAAAGAAATGGAAAATTTACCATAAACATTAAACAACTTACCAGGGGGCCAGTTAAGAGACAAAAGGCACTCGACCAAAGAGAACCCTAAATTCTTATTTCTGTGACTAGATATTAATAAATACAACATTTATCTAATTTTTGTATCAACAGTGTTTTACAAATTAGTAAAAAGTACAAAGTCCAATTTACCTCTTGTGTATCAACTTTACTCTGTAATTCAGCAACACGTGATGTGGAATGTTCTAATGCTTGCTGGGATATCACACGTTTTACTTCCTGCTGATGTAATCGTCGCTGTTGTTCGAGTTTCTCTTCAAATTTCTCCTGAGTTTCACGTAGAACAGCTTCATTCTCTGCCACAACTTTACGCACATCAACACGATTCTGATCCAATTTGTACTGTAACTGATCCACCTGTGAACAAAATATGTTTATGTTACTATAGACAATCAATTAATGTATAGTTTATCGCACTGATCATCACTTTTAACAGTCAATGAAAGCCAGAAGGACAGAATATAAACAAGATATTTAATAAATATACAAGACCTAAACATAGAGAGGAGTAAACTTTTTGAATTTGTTATTCTTATTTTACAATCATTTGGGATCCAAACTAATTATTCCATTTCAAATCAATGTTTTATTTTTATGTTTTTACGCGACTTATTGTCACTAGGGTTACATACGGTGATCTGTTCACCTGACCAGCTTTCCTGGACTGTATACTAACCAGTACTAACTTACCCTTCCACAAGGAGCCGGCAACTTCTCCAAATATGGAGCAAAGTCAACATTTTTGTCAAATTTTCAAAATTTAGAAGGATATGACCCGCCGCTACCAAGATTCAAACCCTGATCTCCGGGCTACAAGTCCAGCACACTAACCACTGGACCTTGGCCTTTAAATCAATGTGTTCTAGTGCTTCAAATGATAACAGTTAAGTCAGCCTATTATGGGGAAGGTGTTCTCACAGAATATCTTAGTTAATCATTTCACAAGTAAATTTCATTGTTAAGTACAATGAGTCAGTCAGTTTGTTTATAAACTCTCTACATTTATATTGTATTATTTTTTTTTGCCATCATCCATTCTCAACTATTACAAACAAAATAGGTAGAAATCATGAAATACTTTTGTTTTTAAATCTTCATTCTCCTTCAAAACATCAGAAATGTGTGCATCTTCAAAAGCTTTTGGTTCATATTCTTTTTCTGTCACAGTTTGAGCAGGTAAGGAAGAGAACTCTGTATCTACAGTATCACCATTATCTGATTTATCTCCCTTGGTTTTAGCCTTTCCTTTCTTTACTGTGAAAATATAATGATTCATTCCGTATGGTACTTATAAAGTACTGAAGTAAATTAAAAGGGCAAGAATATAATAAAGACTGTCTCACTGTGGTTTACAAAAAAATTAAATATTGATAAAATACATGCACTTCAATGAATTTTTAGCTATTTTGATTAATTTCAATAAAAATTGTATCTTTTATATTAAAAGTGCAATAAGGAACAATATAACAACAAACCAGTTTGTGTAGTGAAAGAAATCTGTTTCTCTTTACGTAATCTCTCCAGTGATTTTTGCATAACCTGAAGATCATGATTCTTGTTTTCTATCTCCTTTTTTAGAGAGTTCACCAAGACCCGTAACTCACCCTCAGCTTCCTGGGCATTCTCAGCAGATGCTGAAATAGAATAACAAGGTATCATATAATGGTAGTTAAATGGTAGTTGGGGAAACAGTGATCTGAGGACAGAACAAAAAAATTCTTGCTTTATATATTGACAGTAGTTCTACATGATTCTTACACTGGTCTCATACTACGCAACCTTGTACAAAAACTATAGACAGTCATTACCATTAAGAGTATTAAGATATGATGAACATAATACATGTAGTTTTATTACTGACATAATATAAATCTGTTATGACAAAACTTACCAGCTGATGATTTTTTTGATTTAGAAAGTTCCGACGTCAATCTGTCTATCTCTGCTTGAAGTTCTTTCACTTGAAGTTTATATCTCTCTCTTACACTCTCTAATTCCCGTTCCAGGGCCAAGGAATGTGTATGAGGATGAGCATGTTCTGTCTGGCCCTGGTAGATGGATAACTGAAGTTCCAGTTCCTTAATTCTGTCTTCAAACTGCAACTGTAAGTCAAACCAAACTTCTTAAAGAAAGAGTATAAAAACAACACTGCTAAAACATTTACAAATACGAAGTTTATACTATACAACTTTTCAACCATAAATTAATTCAACAAATTCTGATCAAAACAATCAGATTGCCATAAATAAATTCTGTACCTCATCATACAGGTCTAAAACTTTAGGACAAATGATAACAAAACATATATTTACAATTCTTTTTCACAACTTCTACAGTGGAAATATAAGACAGACAACTAATATCAGATTGGCAATCAAACACTTGTATAATAACATATTTTCAATATAATTCTTTCTAATTCTGTCACGGTAGCTACCAGTAGTATAAATAAGACTTCTGAAGTGCCAAGGATCAAACAACAACTGGTATTCTATGTAATACCAAACAGACTCTAGACATATAATACAAGCCTACTGTAGAAACTGTACAAGTAAGCCATTATTTCTAACACACCCATAATCAGAGTAACAAAATATCTAACCTTGATAGAATGATATTTTTGCTCCATACCACGCATCAATCTATCCGTGTCTCCATCTTTCTCATCTAATTCTTTTTCTAATTTCTTCACACGACTCTCCAGGACTTCAGTATATGCTGTTCTGTTATTTGTGGCATTTTCTGGTGCTGCAGCTGCTGCTATCATCAATGTTGGCAAGGAGTTTGGGTTGCGCCTTTTTAAAATGGCTTCCATTTCCTTCACCTAACAAAGAGAGAAACTAATGTGTAATATAGTACCTAATTTGCATAATATGTAATAGATAGCAAGTAATATAGTACCTAATTTGCATAATATGTAATAGATAGCAAGTAATATAGTACCTAATTTGCATAATATGTAATAGATAGCAAGTAATATAGTACCTAATTTGCATAATATGTAATAGATAGCAAGTAATATAGTACCTAATTTGCATAATATGTAATAGATAGCAAGTAATATAGTACCTAATTTGCATAATATGTAATAGATAGCAAGTAATATAGTACCTAGCAAGTAATATAGAATAATATGTAATAGATAGCAAGTAATATAGTACCTATAGTACCTAATTTGCATAATATGTAATAGATAGCAAGTAATAGTATAGCATAATATGTAATAGATAGCAAGTATAGTACCTAATTTTACATAATAAATAATACATTGGTCAAATATGTTGTATAAACAGCCTGGAGTATGCCACGTGAGACTAAGACACACTGAATATTTTATTTGAAGAAGATAATGAAGTTATCTTTTGACAAGTCCTGATCTGAAAAACTTATGAAATAAATTGTTCAATGTCGTTTCCAGCAAAGTGTTGAAAAACTCTCATATATAACATCTGAATTTGTGAATCAAATCTTTGAGATACTTTATTCTGGGAGTATCAGCGTGTACCGTTATGTTCACAAACCTACAAGTGGACTGTATTAAGGTTAGAATATTCATACTTGTCTTTGTAAATCCTGGATTTTCTTGGTGTCTGCAGCACGTTCTTTAGCTCTTGACTTGCTATCTTCAACCCTCTTCCCAGACTGAAATATATTAACATCATTACATCACTATAAAATACAGAATTAAATTTCAATCATGTTACCCATAAATAAAATACTTTTTATCAGCAATTCCTGTCAGTACAGATGACTAATTCTTTTATTACAAAAAGTTCTAATTCATCATAATGTTCACTGTTTAAATGAAGGAACATACCTCGGTCTGCATCTCTTCAATTCTCATTTTCAGTTTGTGTATTTCATCCTCTCGAGATTTTAACTTTTTGGTTCCCTTGTCAAGAAGCTCCTGGTTCTCAGCATACCATTTTAACTTGTTCTTCAACTTCTCCATTTCTTTTTCATACTGGTGTTCTAAAGCCTTCAATGAAATATTCAGTTAGATAAAAAAATGTTTTTTTTTCTCAGAATGCTACAGTAGGAAACCAGTCACCAAACCACAAGAAAGCAAAAATTGACAGAAATCACAAATTTTAAACTGATGAAGTACACTGACATTATAATCAATACTTAAGCTGGTATATTATGAGCAGAAGGTTACAACAGTAATGATCAGTCAAATCTTCTACCATCTATACAACACAATGGTGTGAAGATATGTTAGAATGCTTTAATCTCATAAATCATCAGTTTTCATCTATAATGCTACCAAACATATATAAATGCATCATAGACAAGTGACATGAAAGAACACTCAATTCACTTTTACAGACATCATGCTAACTAACCCTAGAACTACTTAAAGGTCAGTGCCCAATTGTATAAATATTTGTTAACTTTAACCCAATGGTTAATTTAACCCAAGGTTAAATTTAATCATTCTGGTTTACTAACCATTAAAAAAGTCATTTAAACATTTAAAAAGGGCTGCCATTTTGGTACTGGTTACCATTCATGTTAAGATTTAACCAGCATCTTAGACTTGGGTTAGATTTATCTGAGCGTTAATAAAAACAACATTTAGTTTACCTTAAACAAAATTTTCTACAACAGCTAACCGAGCATTTAACCAAATTTTTAACCAAAACTCTGATTTAACCCAGTGGTTGAAGTTAACCAATGCTTATACAATTGGGCGCAGATGTAGATGCGTGAGCTGCAAGTACTAAGATTAAATACATCGGTATGCCACAATAAAAAATCAAGTACATTATGAACCCCAAGTAAACTTTGTCCTTAGTATAAATTACCAGTCCATTGGAGTCATGATTTACATACACAACATAAACTTACCCTAGCTTCCTCAGACTTCAGGGATTTGGATTCTTCGATAGTTTTCTTCAAGTTTTCTCTTTCTATGACAAGTTTTTCTACATGTTTCTCCAGTTCTGTTCTAGATTGTTGTAACACTGACATCTCACGATGTAATGTATCACACATTCTCTGTATGATAAAGAACATGTCAAGTATATAATAGTCAGTTATCTTAAAGTTCATCTACAAAAATAAAATTTGATACCAAACCCTTTGTACTGCTTTTCAAAAAAAACTCTCAATCTGAACAATTTAAGATACATTACTTCAAAAGCTCAAGAAAACTCTCATAAGAATTGAAAACATAAAAATATATCAGAACAAATTACCTTAGTTTGTGACAATTCAGCCTCTAAATGAGCAACAGCCCCTACTGCATCCCCTTCAGCAATCTTCTGTTGTGCTGCTGGCCCCGTAATCAGCCCCTTATTTTGATACTGAATCTCCTTTTGTTCTAACTGGGTTCTGAATATGCATGTTACAAAACAACATCATTTCAGTTACACATAATATAAATAATTAATTATAAATAAATTATGGCAAATACAGATAATAATGAACAATTGAGTAATAACCTAATTTGTCAGTTAATACAAGTCCCTAGATTTTACTTGTGGCTTAATGCTTACGGTTAAACATTTCATTTTGCCAACGAAATAAAAGTAGAGTGAACTTATCCATCAATATTAATATTATTACCTGTTCTTAACAAATATATAAAATAATTCATCAAGTAATTATTTGAATTGTGTACCAATATGTTTTCAAATATCTAAAAAAAATACAAAAAGGAAAATATCATACAAACATTTAATCAGTTATTTTTTAAGTTAGTACAAATGTAATGCTAAACAATTTTAGAGCAGGTATTTGAAGATTCAAGAGGTATCTGAGAGCTGACACAAAATCTAAGCAAAGACTGACAGCGGCAACATAATGAAAAATAAAACTATAGCAAGGATATGTATTAGACAGAACAACAACACGAGGTTAATCAAATAGACAAGCTAATACATTTTGTCCTGAAGTCAAGTTTTATCTTTATAACATTGACTTGAGTAATTGTTAATGTATGCAACCAGTATACATAGACCTAAGTACATAATGTAAGCTCTGAACTTCATTTTTAATGTCACAGAAATATTGTCTCAGCCTTAACGTAACTTGGAGAGTTTAGTAGCAATAGAAAATTAATAAATTAATTTTTTTAATGTCACATCACGAAATAGCAGGCAAAATGTTAGTTATGAAAACATTAACCTCATCAAACACATTAATCAAGTATTTTTTTCGCTGAAGTATAATGATACACTAACAGTCAGGTCCATCAAGTAGCTCTTCGAGCTTGAACGGTGGAGAAAGATCCCAGGCATAAACAAGATAGAACCACTGACCTACAATAAGCCAGTTGGTCAACTTCCTAATAAGCGAAACTTGTTAGGTCTTGAGTGGGATTCGAACTCACAGCCGTGAGGGGAAAATGATTACAACCACTCAACCAATGGAGGCCCCCTTTATTTCTATGTTTACAGTATAACTTAATAGAAACACTTTCACATAAAATAAAACTATTACATCATTAAGCCAAACAAAACGAGCACATGGGAAAGGTATCATAGCAACACAATTCTATCACATCAACACAACTTACTGTGTATCACGATTGTCTTTTACAATCCTACAGAAATCAATGCATGATGTTATCAAATAAATAGTACATTTATTCCACTATACCCCTAATGTCATGTTTATTATGTTCAAAATATTGAAACATTTTACACACAGAAGAAATCTGAGAACTAAAGATCGAACTCAGAATTTGATCAATACCACAATCATAATATCCTAGACTAGTTCCAAAATATAGAAACAATATTCTGATTTGTAAGCATGGACCAGTAGCATATTTGATGAATGATGGCCCAATATAAATACATGTATGATATATATACACTCAACAAAATCTCAAAACAATTAAGTGTGATTTTAAAATATTATTTAATGGTTTATTAGTTACTGATATTGATTTATCAATTGTAAGAGCTAAATGTCCCATTCGCTGTCCATGAAATTCAAAGAAAATGTTGCCAACAGAATACATTAAAAGGTGTGAAAATTTAAATAAAAAGTGTTCATCGGTTGCCTTCCAATTTATCAAAAACCTAGGTGGCTGGTTAGAATTTTGATTCAGCATACCTGAGATTAGCTGCCTCCGATAAAAGTTTCTGGTTTTCTTGAAACATTCGTTCTTCAAGTTGTTTACTTTGTTTCTTTAGATTCTTCATTTCATCGTACAATCTTTTGTTTTCCTACAGATATCAATGAAGAAAAATCTAACTGGGAGACAAGCAACGACTTTAAACTAACACTGTAAAAAAACATGATTCATAGATGAAAAATAATATCACTAAGCTAAGATTTCAGATGTGAAGACAAACTTAAACGCTACAATATCAATATCTAAACAGAATGTCACATTGACACATGGCTTCCTATACAAGACCTTCTCAATGCAAAACAACCCTACAATGAGAAGTATATCCTATAATATTTTAAAACATCCATTGTCAACAATTACTCATGCAATGACTAAATTAAAATGTTAACTAGAATGTACAAATACCTGTTGATACCCTGAAATTAAGGTCTCTTGTTCCCTGAGATCCCTTTGTAAACTTTCTAACTGGTCCTTAGTGATCCCTTCAAGAGGTTCATTAGCAAGAACCTTTCTCTTCACTTCAGAGTCACCTTCTCCAGATACCTGGAATTGTAAATATAAAATGAATAATGAATTTAAATACATGTACATCCAGGGTTTTCACTAGACATCAAAAGTTGAGGGTCAAAAATGATAATTGGCAGATGATAATTTGAAGATACAGCAAAATTTCCTACTAATTCTATTGTAAATTTGACCCTTTGGTACAAATTCTCATGAGTCAGAAGCTTTATTTACCGATTTCAAGAGTCAAAATGTTGTTTTAAGGGTCAAATGAATGCCCCATATATTTATTTCTACCTATTTTTGAACCATCACTGGTTTCTTTAATCATAATTCAATATTTCATCAACTTAATGAAAAAAACTTACCTTAGCATTAAGAATAAAGTTTTCCTGTTTCAGGTCAGCGATTTGTTGTTCATAGTCTAACTGCTGTGTGTGTAGTCTTCTTTCATAACTCTTCTCCATGGCTTCCATCTCACCTGTAAATAACACAGGGTTTAAAAAAAAATCAGATGAAACTAGTGTCAAATCTACAAATATACAATATACTGTTTGAAGCTATATTTTTTCAACTTAATTATTGGCACACATTGTTTGATACATGTAATAAGATCAAAATAAATGAAATTTAAATTTTTGGGGTAAAAAACCTGAGTCGCAGTATTCAAGCATTTGATTGGTTGTTGTAAGCCCAGTGTAAATAGTTGAACAATAGTAATGCAGCATTCTGAAAGTAGTCTCCTAAACAAGGCAACCTCAGACAATGTTTACTGCAAAATTTTAAAGAAATAAAAGTATTTTCTTCAAACGGCAGGCAAGTTACAATGCAAATGTTTGACCAGAAAATAGCTATGTCCATAACAGTTAAATAATCTATTTTTAATGAATGGAATAACAGCAATTTTATACAGAAAATACTTTACTTTTAAGTTGTTCAATGATAGTGTCTTTCTCCTTATCTTCACTACTCTCCGTTTTTTCCTTGAAGCTGCTTGACACAGCTGGTTCTTCAACACTATACTTCACCTTATGAAATAAATAAATACTGTTTACTAGACTGGGACACCAGTACAAATAAACACAGTTTTTTGCTACAATATGTTTCCTCATTTCATAAAATTACTGCAAGAGCTTTGTTGCATTTTATAAATCCTGAGGGACATTCATGGTCAATTGGAAATCACTAGCTTTTTACCACTGTGAGTTGAGATTCCACTCAGGATCAGACAAACTTCACATTAGAGAAAACTGTCAAGAGAGGGTATGGAGGGACAGTGATTCTGCCTAGGTGTACACCTGGGGTCTTCTTCCACTTTAAGAGCTGGAAAAGTTACCAAATGACCCAGGCTGTTAGCACACTGTTAAATGCCAGTGAAGAAAAAAATTCTGTTTGCATGTAATATCACTTCGTATATTGTATTACAATCTGCAATAAAGGTTTAGATATTTGTACCAATGTATATAGATTTTTTTATTATTTACATTCACAAATTTTATTCAATTACGGGCATGATCTAGGGGCTTAGTTTACCTCAGGTGGTGGAATGTTCTTGCCAGCAAAATGTTCCTTGATGTAATTAGCAAATGATTCAATAGATGCATCTAATTGCGTGGAAGCTACTGATCCAAGTTTTACTTGTTTTGTCCCAGAACTACCTGTAAAGTATAGAGTTCAAACTTGTTTTTTGTAAAGTGCTAGTCTCAACTATAAATGGGCTATTGAAAATAAATATTTTACCACTAATACACAATTTTAAGACAGTTCATAAGCTGGATAGACATTTTTTAGTCCTAGGCTTTAGGGTAGGCTAATGGGTTACCATAAAGATTGAAGTAAAGCACAACCCAAGCGAGGATATCAGTGTTGTACTGAGTACATATGGTCATATAATTTGGTACATTTCATACAGCCAACAATTAACTATACGAAACATAGATATGTCAATAGCACATTTAATGTACAAATGACAAATACATTGCAATGAATAAGTCAACTTTTTAAAGAAAAAGTACAAAAAAACATGCTGTTCATGGCAGGTTATCTTTAACTCTGACTGATAATTAAATAATTTGACATTTTCGATACATTAGTATGAAATGGATTATTTTGTGTCAATGGAAATGGAACAAAACCATTTGATAATTCCATTATCACTGTTGACTATGCATCTAAAAAACAAATTTTTTACAAACTCTGCCAACAAACCTTTAACTTTATGTTTGCTAACTTCAGCTGGACTCCAGGCACTTGAATTTTTGTTAACAGGTTGTTTCTTAGGACTGGTTTCCAGCTTCAACATGTCATCTCGCCTGGTACCCAGATTCTGAGTATCTAAACCTCTTTGCTTCTTTGTGTCAGTTCCATCATTACTAGGGTCTCTCTGTGTATCTCTGGTATCTCGTCTTGACCTGTTATAACCCAATATATCACGTTCTTTGTCTCGACTTTTATCTCGTGGAGGTTTTGGTGGAGAGTAAACTTGACCATACCCTGAACCTTTGATAGTTTTATGTTTCCATTTCAAAGTCTCGGAAAAATCTGCAATTAATCAAATACTGATTATCACAAACTTGTACCAAAGTGCTCATTGTGACAGATGATCTAAAAAAAATCTATCTACCTAGTAACCTACTAGTACACATTCAGATAAACTGCTTGTAAATGTCTGATATCAATAATATCCTATAAATATAACGGTACAGGCTTTGCTCTATTCAAGAAAACTTAACACCACACTATCCTTATACCTAGTATAACACTATAATCAACATTAGTATAATGTCATATCTGATGAAATCCACGATTAAAAAGCATTCTGGTAAGGTACACAGTATTTCCGTATAGAGAAATTGTGAGTTTGAAAAAATATTAGTAATCATTAAATTATGCAGTTATAGTTTGTTTACTGTATGAAAATACAGGAAAGTCTAGGTAATAAATTAGTGATCTAAAATGTTAGAAAGAACAATAAAAGAACATCAACAGCTGTTGGTGCTCACTATTAGCATCAGAATACTTATAGTCTACTATGTAGCTTACCTATTTTCATTGGTGAAGAAGATCTAGACCTCCTCACTGAAGAGTCAGGTCTTTTACTGGCTTCCTGTTTATCTTTAATTGATTTTCTTTTATCAACTTTTTTCCTACTATCTTTTTTCGTTCCTTTACCTTTCTCATTAACAGACTGCAAAAAAGTATCAACAATGTTACACATCCAGACCAGAGAGATTTGAACCTGTGTCATCAAAGTACTGGTGCCCGGCAATTACAAACACAGTACTGATGTCCAGCTATTACTAAAGTGACCACTGTACAGACCAAGACATGTCCTTGCAGTAACCCATTGTCTCAGAATACAGGAGTCAACTGAATGATAGTCTGATAAAACATATCTTAGAAATAGCAAATATAAAAATAGTAAACCATTAAATCATAATGTTTAATAACTGTTTAATGTAAGTCCAGGTAATAGATTAATGATCTGACATGTTAAAAGCTACATTAAGAGGGTCTTAAATATGAACTGTGCTAATAATACATATCCAAACTAACAGAAAATTTGTTGCATACATGAAAAGTACCTGTTAATATAATACCTTAGACTGGATTTAGATTAGGCTAAAAGTGTCCTCAACCCATTACCAGAAAATCAAAACCAAGACAAAAAATCTTTCAAGAATAATGCTCCATTGCCCTAGCATACAACATATACCTACTAATATAGTTCCATTCAAAATAAAAACACTACAACTCTGATAAGTACAAAACGTGATCAATTTTTCTATCTTTTGATAAAATATGTATTTTGAAATAATTTATTTTGACTTGTTATAAATCAGGGTGAGAGTTGGAAATTTTGAAAATCTGGAAAACTTAAGATCAGAGACATGGAAACAATAAAAGACTGGTGACAACATAAATTCTGACCTAAAAACTTTCACCCAAGTATTTGTTCTTCCATTAAATGTGAAATCCTGCCAGCAGTGTCTCACCACTACCCAGCTATCTTGAAAGTGTTAAGTTATTAACATCACTAACTGTGTGTGAATATTCTCCCAGCATGTTTATAAGCGTTCTTATTTGAATAAATGAAGTATTATTATTACGAAAAAGATGTATCAGGAGTTTACATGAAAATATTTTGAAAAGAAGCAGATCAAAGACTGCTTGCTAAATACATGACATGAATGTTAAGTTAAAAGTGATTCCAAAGTAATGTAAAATGTGCAATTTTGCAAAAACTAAGTTACAAAATTGTCTTGTATTTGTGCTGTGTTGAAATTGGGTTTCACTAGTGATGCTGATGTGTTTTATAAGTATCATTATATTTCATCATTACTTTTTTAGTGAATAAAAATACTGTTAAGCTTAATTTTGTCCTTTGCTGGGGTTTAACATCACACCAACAGCCATGGTCACTTGGCAGGTTTTCTAGCTTTGACGGTGGAGATAGTTCCCAGGTTGGACAGCTTCCTCACAAGTGAAATTTAGTCCCAGGTGGGATTCAAACTCACAACTGTGAGGGCCAAGCAATAACAAGTAAGAGACCATAACCACTTGACCACAGAGGCCCTGTTAAGCCTGAACAGTCCTGGGCAACAAACCCGAGTAAACCATGTCTTAGCCAGCACAGTTTTCGTAACTTCTTACCAACATTGTGTACACTAATAGTTAAGTGAGAGTTTGACTACAAATACCAAAACATTGTTAGAAAGTTGTTTCACACTTACAAACATACTTACACGTTTACCATAAGCTGAATCCATGAATGATTCCTCAGACTAAGACATAAATTATGAAATAGCCTTTATAACATATATATAACTTCATTCATTCCTTAATTTTTTCATAACATACCTTGTTTCAATACAAAATAAAAAAATGTAAAACAGAAAATTTCAACAGCTGATACAATAGTAACCTATACAGACTATGTACCTATATATTGTTAATCAGTACTGATATACAGATGGAAAAATGTGATACACCATAACCAATGTAATTTAAGATTTTAATATAATATATAACAAACAATGAGAATATGACATTTTAAATAACGTTCACACAACAACACCTGAAAGTATCTAAGAAGATCTTCTTGTATAACATACAAGAACATAATTATGATTACATACCATGGTACAGACCTGAACCTAAACACTGTTTTCCATTACATAAAAAACTGAGGTTGAAAATTTATGATATAAATACAGTGCAACCTCGACAGAGCGGCCCTCTTTTGAGTGACAACCTCTCTTCAACAACAGCATGCTTTTACACCACTGTACGTTTTGACTATTTATTTAACATCTCTAGAGCAGCAACCTCTCAACAACGGCATGATTTTGCATCTCTCAAATAGTGCTGCTTTGGAGAGGTTGCACTGTACTGGATACAATACTTACAACTTCTATAACAGGACGATACATTTCTGTATCTTCAGTATGTGAGGTATCAAATCCTCCTCGATATGAGCTGTCCCCTCTATGTGAACTGTCCCCGCGGTGTGAACTGTCCCCTCGGTGTGAATCTGGTTCCATAGGGTAGGGATGTGCCGGGGACAAGTCAAATCCTCTGATCTCTTCTGCATCATCTTCCACCTGATATTGTCTCTCAATACCTGTGGTAGATCGTGTGATAATGGCTTCTTAGTATTTTAATTCATAATAACAAAAGAGTCGCACCTTCTTCATTATTAATGACAGTGTTCTTGCTTAATATCTATTACACAACATTGAATAATCTTGCCTTAACAAATTATCATGAAAAATTTTTTTTTCTTATCTAAAATCAGATTATTTATACAACAGAGTATCAGGGCAAGAAAAGTTCCAAATTCCAAAATTTCTGGTTCCTTAATAAAAATTGGATGTATTTTAATAATAACCTCGAGGACTTTTATTTCTTTCACCAGATGGTTGTACTTTTGTCTGTAAATCTTCCAATTCTTTCATTATCTCAGCTACATTTCTTTGCTTCCCTGAAACAATCAATCAATATAATAACCTTTGTTTCTAGGATCACAACACTTCTACTATATTTATGAGACACAAATATCAACACAAGTGAAGAAATTTCAAAGTGAGAAAATCAAAGGTTAAAAAAGCAGGTTGGAATCAAGAGTAGGTGTGCATACAATAAATTTGTCACCAAAAGTAGGTGTGCATATAATAAATTCTATATCGTTAATAGATGTGCACATTAAAAAATTTCTAATAAAAAAAGTAGGTATGCATACAATGACTTCTTCACCAAAGAAACAAACTACCAATGAAATTTTATAATACAATAATTCCAACCAAATGAACTCACCAGTACTATCGTTGAGCAGTTTTTTCACGAGATCCTCGGTACCTTTGTCACCTTGTGAGGACAGTTCAAGTTGACTATCATTTCCAATGGTAGCAGATAAGCCTAACTTTTCCAAGGCATTGTGTAAGGCTTCAATCTCCTGACTGGTATTTGTACCAATAAAGCCTGAATGTTCAATTAAAATATAATAAATCAATCTGCATCTTCCATTCTGACAATAAATTTTAGGTAAAAACACAATTTAGTATTTAGTTATAAAATCCAGCAGTAGGAATGAACGTTTCATAAATTGCTCATAAACATCTCTCAGAATACAGAAGAATAGCAAGGCTTGTCATACTGATATATATAGATAAACATATATAAGTAATCCAGCTACATGAAATAAAGTTGTCTTCACAATGAGGTATCCCATGTGGAAACTAGATGTAGAAGTAATAGTTCTTTAATGAAGTAAACATACATTTTTTACACTCAAGCAAACTTACCTGTAGCAGTTTTCAATGTTTCAGGACCACTGTGGCTTGGTCTAAAGTCTGCACCACCATGATCAAAGTCATCTTCATCTTTCTCTTCCAACATATCTTTGGCTTCACGTAAAGTTGATCTACCAACTTGAGGCGATGTTGTTGTATTCATGGTAGACTCAAGTGAGTCCATGAGTGAGACTTAAAGATAATACAATACACAAAGATACAGGGTAGAATTTCATATTTGGCAAGTACTGTTTTGTTTCAACTTGCACAAAATTCTTTCTACACAGTTTGTATTAACAATACAATATTAACTCAAGATTTGGACAGTTAAATTGTTTTCTTAAATAATAAAGCAAACAAATTAACAGTCAAATCAAAGAATAGAATAATATGTAAAGAAATGAAAAATCAAAGTCTTGTTAGAACAATCACAAAAAATTAACATATTAATACGACAGAATATAAATCTAATAAAACTTATTACAACACAACTTATGACATAATTTACCTTTTGACAACATGCTAGGTTTTTGCTCTGAATGATCCTGTAATATAAAATCAACAACTGGTTTAAACATTCAACAATTATGAAAATAAAAGTACTTATATCATTTTGTACAGATAATTGTCAAGAATGTAATGACAGAAGGTACATAAATGTAACTGTTACGATAAATGTTTTGTGGAATGGATGCATTGTAAACCAGTATTTTAATTACATCAAGGTGGTATATTGATGAAACATGCTACTGGGTCTCTATGGAATAAATTTTTGTCTCTTGGAGACAGCTGCAGCAATAGAAAGGACAATAAAACAATAAATAACTTCAAGTCAAGCTACAATCAGTGTTTTTGCTATCTTATTGGAATAGTAATGAATCTTGGATTTGTAAATATGGAGAAAACGTAAAAATAGTCCATAAGTCAATTCAACAGCAAGAATTAACAAAATCCTACCCTTTCTGATTGTATCTGACCACTGGGTGTACTAGGTACAGGGTCTTCATCTTCATCTTCAATATCTTTCAATGCTGCTAGTGTGGCTCCAGTCCTAGCAGCCATCTCAGGTGAAAGGGTGTTAGCAGTAGCGCTGAGTTCTTGATTTAACCGACCATAATCTATTGTTCCATCAGCATTTTTTTCAAGATCCTGGAGTAAAATACATAAGGGAGTTTAGGACAATTCATAAACTGTACATTGTTCTTACAATCAGTAACTATAACAACCATTCTTTTAAGGCTAGACAACAGGTAGAACTAAGAAGTAGCTTTGTGTACATACATACAGTTGACTCTCGTTACTATGAAGTTGGTTAAGACCAATTTTCCATTATGTTGAAGTACTTTTTAAGTCCCAATTTTTTCCTTGTTAAAGTATATAAAATTCTGTCTGTGAAGACAAATTGCTCTAGAATATTTTCATTATGTCAAATTAATTTTTAAGTCTGAGTGAACGATTTCGCACTTGAATTGGGTTGTTCATTACGAAAGTCAGACAATATGCACTCGTCACAAATGTTTTTTGCACCTCGATGACCGTACAACTTACTGGATTTAATTTTCAGTCAATACTTAATTTTCAGTCAATATCAATAGGGAGATTGCTATTGTTTACACTCAAATGCAAACATGTCATTATATGTAACTTAATAGGCGACAAAAAAGTAATTCTTACAACACACTCCAATTATCATGAATTAGTGATTCTAACAATGGCTAAAATGTCTAATAGGGACAAAGTTGTCTAAAATTACAAATGGAATTCTGTTCTGTACAGTAAAATGCAAACTTACCCTAAAGAACTTCTCCTTGTCAGCCAGTTCATCAAGGGTATCCATACCAACTTTACCCGGTGACTCTGCTGGATTCAACAGTTCTTCTGAAATATTTGCATAAAACACATGTGCACCTTATCGCCACTTTATAAGCAGAGCTAGAGCAAAAATAATGTTTAAGTGAAGTATGGAAACTGAAATGATAAGATGGTGACAACTGAACATGCTTTAAAACAAGTGATGCGAGTCACTTTACTCCATAATTTTAGACAGATCAGTAATAATTTCATTTACTGCACTTTTTCAGTAGTCCGCACACTACTAAATTCATCCTGGATATTTTATGTTTATTTACTGTTTATCATACTGATCCTAATGTTTCTTCAGAACAACAACAACAACATGAACAAACTATCAAACTGAAAGACTTTGTAATGTATCCCACTGCCTTGTAAATGCTTGTTTGATAACCCTGTAAGATGGTCACATAAAGGAGTCTGGACTGTACTATGATACCAAAAAAATGCATATGAAGAATATGCAACAAAATACTCAATATTCATAACTTTAAATATGACAGACACTAACCAGTGTTAATACTGTCAACACTTTCCTGAGGTACATGTACTCTGAACCTGTAAATATATAACCAAATCTCAAATTAAACAACCATATTATATTGATAAATATGTAAGATTTTACAAATATAGTAAAATTTCACTTCCGACAGAATTCAAACACATAACCTCTGTGCCATCAATTTAACATTCCACTTGTAGACCCACATAACTCAGGACATGACTGTCATTATCCACGAATTATTAACAGGTGTATACATCCTTTGTGTATGTTTCAACATCTACAGTACAATTTTATAAAGTCCATAATATATAAATATCTTGTTTTTTTTATAATCAAAATAAAAACTAATTCAACTAGACACCAAACAAATGATCCATTTTATTGAGTTATGTGACTGATTTATATCCCACATATCCCAAACCCCTAAACCACTGACAAATGTTTCCTGCTAGATTTTAATTATTCCTGATACTAGTATTTGATATTTTTACATAAATCTACCTGTTACCATGGTCACCACGATCTTCCTCTGACTTCTCTGATACTGTAAATACAGAGTATATATGATAACAGGACACGATCCAATACAGGTAATATTTCTTCTATGATGTAATCAAACGTAAGTCAGTTTGATCAATGGAGAATTAAGTCACTTAGATAAAACGCTAAATTTCGGCATAGATTTACTTTCATTACCTTAACAATACTCATATTTACCTACTTATAACAATAATATGCCAATCATTGATTTCAATTGACATCTGAAACTTGTTTTACTATAATCCAAAAAAAGAAAGAACCTCCTTTCAGCAGACAACTAATCATTTAACTTAAATCCAAGGAAACATCCAAAAAATGCACTTATTAGATCATTTTTACAAGTCCAGAATCATTTCATGCGAACGTAATTTAATGGTACAATTATCAAATAAAATAAAACTACGGGACATATGTTTACAAATGTACAATTCTACTACTTACTATCATCTAAGCTATCTTTACTGATTGATGCTTCAGATTTCACTCGAATCTTGGCCTGTAAATAATGGAAACAACCAAGTGAATAAGCAGACAGGTAGCTCAGCCAAGAAAGTATCTAGTTTACAGTTTAATCATATTAATACATAGTTCAACGTCTATACAAATTCTACATGTGATAATGCACATGGCATAACTGAACTACAGAATAACATCTTTTGGATATGACCAAAGAGCACAGTTTTCAATCAAAATTAGGATTGTTTGATAAATAAGTTAATAACTTACATCTTTCCTGGATTTAATTTTGGATGGAGCTCTAGGATCTATCTTTCTGTTGTCTGTAGATTTCACATTTGCTTTATCTGGTACTTTCTTCTTCAAGAAACTTTTACTTGAACTTAGTCCTGTAAAAATACTTATTTTGACTGATATGTCCCAACCAGCAAATATGCAATATCTAGTCTCAAACCTGTTTCTCCCTTACATTCTGCAAACAGATGACAACTTTCCTACATACTGCATAATTCAGTGGCTGGACATATATTGGATATAGTATTTGTCATCGAAGTTAATCAGGATCAATTTTTGTTTTTCAATGGGGTTTAACATCGCACGAACAGCCAGGGTCATTTGGCAATTTTTCAAGCTTTAACAGGAAGTAGGAATACCCCAGGCTTTCATCTCAGTAGAATCACTGATCTTTCATGAGCTAGCTGAATAGCTTCCCCACATGCGAATTTTTCATGTCTCAGGTAGGATTCAAACACACAGCAGTGAGAGGCTAGTGAATACTAGTCAGAGACCATAACCACATACCATGAGCCCTTGATTGATATTTTAAAACTTAATGCAAGAAAACAAACTATACACATTGTCTTAATGTCACTATGAATGCGAACAAAACATACAATAAGGTGTTGGGTAAGTTCAATTCTTAACATTTCAAAGATCAATTCATCCATTATTTTATTACCACTGTACAATCATAGTAGATAAATTCTAAGCATGCCTCACTTATCATTGGCTGAAAACAAAATTAAAACTATGAAACAGGGCCTTGTTTTCATCTATCATAGGAGCCAATATTCGGTGACTTTCCCATTGCAAAAAGCTCTTTTTTCCCTGTTTGGAGAAGTGCTGGTCAGTTGTTGTTCAATGATGTATCTTGAAAGTCAGTCTACCTTTTCCCAATTTGGCTGAAAATTGCGCTTGAATTTCTCAAAATGAAAGGCTTAGGCCCCTTTTCAATTTTTTAAAAAAAAAGGCCCTGTAAAAGCTTCCGAATGTTATTCTTTCACCAGGTTATCAGAGAAGATTGCTGTCTGGTGAAGACCGCTGATTTATATCGCTGTAGTATTTCATACAAATTAATAAAGTTTACCTTTCTGACTGTCATCATCATCATCATCCCACCATGGCTTCTTCTGTTTTGTCGGCTGCTCTAAGATCTTATTGATTCTAGCAGAATTAATAGAATCCTCAGATGACAAAGACTTTAAGAAAAATCAAAGAAAATAATTTTATACATATTATACAATGAACAAAATATATTATGAGTCAGTAAGAAGTTTGGGTGTAGTACTAAAGAGAGAGACGTCAAATAAAATGAAATAATTACTAGGATAGTTATTAGTTACTCATAACTCCAATATAACTTACATTAAACTAGCTATATGATAGATCAAGTCTTACAATTAAGTGAATATTAATATAAATCTTTAAATCAGGCAATTAAGCCATAATGATGCTACTTAGTGTATAAAATATTAATAAAAACCTCTTTAAGAAATGCTTCAAACTGTTCATCAAAATCTCGGTTTCTTCGACTCATCCTGAACTTTACAATACCATTTGATTCCAATTAATTATAAGCCATACAAGGAAAGTTACAACCAAACACACTACTCATATAATTTCACCCATATCCACATACATATCTGAAAATTTAGCACAATTAATATAGTTCTACAAACATCAAGTTGAGGAAGATATAAACTTAACAATGCTTGTAAGAGATGAAATCAGTTGCTGCCATTTCATGGGCATTAAATTGTCACAGTAAGCAAACTTCATGACAGACTCCAACAAACCTCAACCTATGGGCACTTGTAACTGACATCAGGTAAGATCATCACAATCAACTGATATATACACAACATATATCAAGCAGTGATTTTTTTTCTTCTTTTTTTAGGTCCACTAAACAGACCCTTCCCAATTTAAAGACACTTTCCCCAATTTCCAACCAAATAATTCCCAAGTTTGGCATCATGTGGTACATTTTTCCCCAGTTGGACCAGACCCTTTCTCAAAATTGCAAAAAAATCAGTCAAGACTACCAAGATTACAAATAATACTTCTACTGCAGCAAGTCAGTATGGTATCAGAAGGTACATTTCTTAAGTTTGCATCAATATGTTAGGTTTATCAGAACTAGGGCTGAAGTTTGGCAAGCATGCATGATATCGTCATTTCAAAACAAATTTACACCTTGAGTGCACAAGCAAATGATATCATATGCTACAAAATCCTTTATGGAAGTTTAGAAAATTAAAAAATAACATCTACTGACTATTTGGCCATTGACAGTTTTCCGCAATTAAGTACAACAATCGAGATAAAATATAAACAAAAAAACAGTACAGAACTGACAAAAAGGCATATCCGAATACTAATGCACTTCATGAATATGCAAAACATAAGGACATCGACAAATAAAGCAACAAAATTAACAGTTAGAATAGACAGCAAAAGCCTCAATGTGATAATTTTCAATATTTATTTACAAGATTTTCACAGTAAGCACTATTAAATACTTCAAATTTGAGCCAAGTATGTGTTCTTACATGTCAAAACTTAGCGCCCATAACGGCAATAGCAGTCACGTCCCGATTGAGTTTGTAAACTGGTCCCCGTTCCAAGTTGCAGTACACCAAAGTCTCAATACGACCAGTGTTAACGGGAACCAGTTTGGATCATTGTATAAAGCACAATTTTCCGGTCGTATGCAGATCGTCTCCCTAAAAATCCAAAGCGGTTAATTTGTAAAACCGTAAAGAGTTTTGTGTTAATCTGACTTGCCTGAAACTGAAAAAAAAATATCGGCTTCAAATTAACGCCCGAGCTATTAAATTGACGAAATGTACTAATTGCTGAAGTCTGTTTAGTAAATTATGAGAGAAAAATCAATGGTTATTACCGGGAGTGAATTCGAGACCACCAGCATGTACATACGGTAGGCGGGCACTCAATCAGGTTGTTAAATAGATGACCTAGGAGCAAAACTGTTTAGTTGGACTTCGCGTAATTAATCATTACATCCACCGCCGTAGCTACACTGAGGTATAACGGGTGCCTCGGTTAGAATTTGGGCAGGTAATGGGGAAAAATGGCAGGTTTTAGAAAAACATCCGGTGGAAAATGCCCCCGTAGCCCCCACCCATTGCCTCAGTTCAAATATGTGCTACAGCACTGACATCTGTAAGGATTAGAATTGGAACTATGGTTGAAAGCTGGGACCAATATACACATGTGTATATTGGTCCCAGTTGAAAGGAACTTTGGTACTTAGATTAATTTTTATCATTATCAAAAGAGCTCACTGGTACTTATATACGGATATATACGTTATATATAACATTATAATAAATAAAATTATATACCTATATATTTATTCGTCTTCAGTATACTAGTATTTGAATAATAATTTAAAATTGTCCGATTCGATTGGTTTAAATGTTTAAATGCACGTATCAGAAGTATCAAATCTATCATGCGTGTATAATTGTTTTACGGTTCATTTAATACTATTCGACCTTTATTCTTGCAAAATAACCACAATAATTTCACCTGTAATCAAATTAACATGAACACGTCGACTATTATGGAAAGGCTGCAATAAATATTTATATGTAAGGATAATACGTACATATCTAGCTCAGAAAAGCTTCGGATGTTCATTGTAGACAACCAACTTCAAAGATGAATTCACGATTAATAGTAGTAAGTCAATTTTTCATATTGTTTATTGTTCTTTAATACATTCTTGTTTTTGTGATATTGATTAAATGCTGATGTTTTTATTGTTGCTCATGCTTGTTTGATTGAGAAGCACAAGTGTAAAATAATTTTCGAATTTGAGCGTAATTTTTTAAACAAATGTAATTTACAAACATCAAACGTGATCAGTCAGAAATCCACACGAGGATCATAATTATACATGCATATCAGAATAGTGTAAGATCCCGACATATCATTATGTATATGATGAATGCTCAGAAAATGTCATTTTGCCCCTTTCTTCTTCAGATCTTATACCAGTTGTTCGATGCAACCACTATGTTATGTCACATGTTGATCTATGGTGATACTAAGTGATTGTAATCTAAATGAACTTTTATTTTGTTTTTCTTTTCTATTTAGCTTTCAGTGATTTTATTACAAGTTCTTGTTTTCCAAGGTGTAAGTCTTCGCAATGTGAATAAAACAAGATGTGGTCCGGTGCTAAAATTGATTCCACGGCCGCATCTTAACGAACGTCCGGTTACTTATACTCACGATGGAGTAATACTGTGCTCCAGTAACTTTTGTTGGAAAGTAAAGTATGTTTTTATGTATTGAATTGTTTGTCTTTAGCTAATTTGTCTGTGCAGTGCAGTTAAGTGAAAGTTTTACGTGCGATGAACTTGAGCATCGGATTTTTTTATACCCAAATATCATATTTGGGTATAAAAATCAGATGCCAAAGTCACATTCGTCATATAAACAAATGGATTCAATTCCTATGTTAACTGATTCAATTACCAATAAGGGCCCATGTTACCATGGGGAACCAGCATACTTAAAATCTACAATCAAGCGATCTTGGGAAAGACACTTATTGAGGACGTAAAACGTTGTATTTTGCATTGTCAGTGCATGCGACATTTACGCAGCCTGTCACATACAGTGTACGTAAAGTGCAATGTACCGTGTTCATATAAATCCTGTATGCAAATTTTAATTAAAATGTTTCGCATGTATGATTCATCGGATTTCGTGTAAATCAGAATATTAACATTAACCTTAAGATTTACGTACATGAATTAAATATATTTAGATATAGGTGAATGTTCGATTTTTTGCATTTTTGCAATTTGTTCTCGTTAGTATTACTGCGACTTTGATGAATGTTTGTGATATGAAATGAACAAAATGAAACAGAACGGAACCGTGGCAAGCAGTATTTTGCTAATTTAATTCAGTATTATGACAAGAAAGACTTGTATTGGATGCACTTAGCCGCTTTAAATCTTACGCAACAATAATTTATTGTTTGCTTCATACGTAGCTTGTTTATTTTAAACGATCTAGACACAGCATATCACAGCATACGTTTATTGTCGGAATACAAGCAAAGTAATGCGGACAAAACCCTAATACTGTCAGTAATCTTATGTTTTCGTAAATAGTTTTATTAGTTTGTATTCGAACGAACAAACGTTCGACCTGTTATAGCTGTTATTACGTGTTAGTGGAGTTTTGCTAGTAAATTGTCTGAAAAGATTATGTGATTGGATGGTGAATAACAATATACCCTTATGTTTATTTTTGCGATTCAGAAATGAAAAAATGGAATCACTCTATCCAAACAATTTCTTATCGCTGGAGGACTACACAAATATCACGGGACTACCATTTCTACTGCCCGGGAGTGAAACACCAACAACAAGCGACGGAAGCTCATGTTGTCAGACGTGAGTATGATATAACAAAACAGCGATATTTGATAATTTGCAATCAATGTATTATATACGCCATTATTTCATGATTTGTGATATATTTTTTATATATCTCTTTACACTGAAACGTATTTGAAGACTTATGCGTATCATTATCTATCTAGCCAATTGTTCTCCAGGGTCTTGTATGCAACATGCTACAATGCGACGCACATGTTGAATGTCGATGGAGAGGTGTGTAGTATAATACATCTTCCTGGCGGAAATAAATATCAAATGGTCACCACGGGAACATGTGGGTAAGTAATGTACATGTTTAACAGGCTGTTATATCATATATAATGCGGATGAAAACTGTCATGGATATGTAACCAGGTACTCTATTAGCATAACCAGTCACTCTACCAGTGTGGCTAGTTTCTCTACTAGTGTTACCAGGTATTCTACTTGTGTGATCTCGTACTTCCTTAGTGTGACCAGGCACTCTACTAGTGTGGTTTGGTATTCTACTAGTGAGACCAGACACACTACTGAAATGGTTTGTAAGAATGCAACGCACAGGTTTTATGATTTTATCTGCATGATATATATAAAAAAACTGCGATTCATGTAAAATATTCAAATTAAATGCTGCAGCACCTGATGAACATCAGTTACCTTAATCTACATACAGTTAATAATAATCATTCATATTTTCTACATAATATGTTAATTTTAGATTTTTTAATACAGCGCTTTATTTAGAAATTACAATTTGGACTATCCGCGTGATTTTCTATGTAAACTTATACGAATGTAATAGATTCTCTTTTATGCAAAGTCTAATATTCAGACTTGTGTTCGTTGGTCGTATAATTGATGTTAAACTGTATCATAGATTATGTATTTGTATGATTTTAATACGTATGTTGCTGTTATAACAGACAGAATGGAAACTGTGATGGTACATGCACACAGATGTATACAATACAATCTTTACTAGCCTGGAGCCACGTGACATACAAACTACAATTTGAGTATTTCCAAGTACCAACATATTGTGCATGTATGAACACACGGAATTAAATGCGTACACTTTATGTTGCTCTTGTAAATGTTTCTACTGATCAGTGCGTATCAAAACAACTGTGTTATTATGTTCATAAATTCAATACAAATGTATTTAATCCATGTATCATAGCACTGTATGTCCCCATATATATACATGTAAATGTAGTTCAATTAAAGATTATATTTCTTACAACGTGTCGAATTGTATTCTTTTGCCACTCCAAATACACATGCTGGAATATATTTTTGTACACAATGGTTAGGGTCATAGGTGGATCCAGGGGGCGGGGCGGACTAAGTGCGTACTATATTTGTAAATTATATATAACCCAATGGAAGGTTAATTAGCACCCTGTTTTTACAGCATAAAATGCAATAGTCCATCACATACGCTTCGATTGTACGGTTTTCCACGCACACACAGAGTGTTTGTCCGATTTAACTACTTAAAATAATTCTGGACAGGACAGTCTTTTCCATATGTTTGTGATTTACAAAGGGAACTTTCAGAATCCAGAAAAATAACTGACTAGGTAAGCTGCCCCTCAGTGTATAACTGAAATATGATTGAAAATTTGTCTGGATTACCTGCTCCTTACACTATGTGATTAATCGAAGGCTATATATTAGGCAGGGAACCAGACAGCTTGGTATGATTAAAAAATACCAAGTTGTAAATATTACGATCATTTTACTTAATGCGCATAGTCTGCAATAAATGGCTGTGTAACAGTCAACACTTTGAATGGTACAAGCAAATAACTTATATTTAACACACATTTAAACTAAGTGCACAAATATATTGCAATCTTATGAACATTGCTGCTTGTATGATTTAACGTCACTGTATAATACCCATCTTTGAACGTGTTGATGAGAACGCCACAGACTTCATGAATCAATTCGCATGGTGACTGAACGAAATTAGTCAAGAATTGCCTTTTGCATCCCTCAGTTAACGCTCCGTGGGAGATTATTCATACAAGTATATTTATATATATTTGACTTGGAGAAAACCTATGAGAATTTATCATAAAATGGTACTCGTTGACTATGGTTGTACAGAGACCTTCAGAACGGGGGACCAGTTTGCACATGGTTTTGATTGATTAGATACGTACTTTATACACAACCCAATTAAAGAGTTTACTTCCGGTGCGCTAATGGCTTCCCTAGCGACAGGTGTTCGCTTGTAAATAAATAGGTAAACGTGAAGAAGAGGATTTTCGGATTGTTTTGTTTTACCAAACGTGCTTAATAAGGTAAGTTTTCTTTGCAAACGTCTATCATGTTTTGCTTTTGTTTATTGGAAAGCTTGTTGATTTTAAGATAACTTGAGTTGATCAATCACGATTCAATTCTACACAGTTGGTACAAACTATCATTGAACAATAAATGATTTAACATGTAAAATCTATTGTACAGGGTGATATGTCTTTATTGTTGTTGTGTCAGATTGGAGTGTTTTGTTTTAATATTATGTTACTTTACCTTGAGAAGTACTTTTAAAATTGTTGTACTTTCTTTTGTACTGATTAATAATCTGATAAATTGAAGCAGCATTCTAGTAATTTTCTGTAGTACTATCATTGTCATTCTTTAAACAAAGTTGTTATGTGAATGAGTTGTTTTGTTACCTTCATTTACATTCTGTTATTTGATGAAAAAAATTATGCCTTTAAAACATGAGTATGACTTTGAATAATTTCAGATAAAGATGACAACCCGGGTTATTGAGCCACGGGGTGTACCCACCATATTTGGTGAAGTGTTAGAGAAAAATGTGACCTTCTGTGTGGATACCTCTGGAAGCATGTATAAAGGTATGGACATGGTGAAAGAACATTTAATCGAAAGTTTAACAAAAATGGGCGAATCTGGTAAACCATACATGTTCAATATCATAGAATTTAACTCAGAAGTAACCCAGTGGTCAGATAAACTGGTTACCTGTACACCCCAGACTGTAAGTGTAGCAAAAGAATGGATCCAGAAACTGCAAGCGAAGACAGGAACAAATACAAAGGAAGCCCTTATTACAGCATTGAATGATCCACTGTGTGATGCTGTTTATTTGGTGACTGATGGATTGCCAGACCATCATCCAGTGGAAATTTTAGACCAGGTTGCTTGTATTGGAAAAATGCGACCAGTACATTGTGTATACCTATCAACTGAAGAAAGCACAGAGAGTGCAGCCATAGAATTTCTAGAAGATTTAGCCATAGAATCATATGGTTCTTTTCATATTGTTTCCCTTACAACTCATGGCTGTGTTGAACGAATTACACCAATCTACCGCTCTGAACATGCGGCTGAAAGGATAATACGCACTATCAATGGAACTGTGCGTCCGAACATTCAAAAGTGCAGTGTTAGAACAACTCTACAAGTAGATCCAGATGAGAGTATATCATTAGCTCCAAGAGCTTTATCAGGTGTTTATCCCTATGGATATCCACCATGGGGTCCCTACTGGCACGATTGGTTAACCTTGCCTTATCGTTATTACTACCCATATGCATGGAGTCGATACCGTCCAGCTAGGGGTTGGATAAAGGCCCAGGAACAAATGACTGAAGAAATTGAAACAATGCATCTGTCACCTGCTGCTGGTTCTCTGCTTATCAACAAAACTGTTCTAGCTAGACGATTAGATGATGGCTACTTTTACAAAGCTACAGTGAAAAGTCAGGTCAGTATTTACTAATTAAATCAAACAAATTGCGTGATATCTGATTGATGATTATGTTGCTAGTACAAGAATCTGTTAAGATTTGAAGTCACTATGAAACAACTGAAATGAAAAATTTGTTAGTTTCATACTGGCTTACCAGTGTTCAAACTATTTTTAAAGCACCCAAACTATAACTGGGCTATTTAAAATATACAATTTACCAGAACACACAATTTTGTGAAAGTTCACTAATTTGAACTGAAATTTATGAGCCCTGGTGGGATCAAGCAAAGACTAGTTTACTCCTTATGTAAAATACAATACTAATAGTATAATTAAATTTAATGCCCATATCTATAAGCATAACATGAACTCATATTGGTTGTTTATGCTTAACTTCTTTCTGTTCATTGAAGAATAAATCAATGGCTTTATCACTTGCCTTAATATTAGTGTTAACATGTGTAAAGTGCATTTGTCGTAATTATATGCGATGATTTATTTAGTCCAAGTTAGACAGAGACGTAAGTGTTTTTGTTGTATTCTTACAATTTGTCCTTTTTATTTCCTTATTTGCTTAGCTTTATATATGATATATAATGATAATTTACTTTTGGTAAACAATACACAACAGAGCGTTCTGATAATATTCAGCAGAATGTAGACTTCTCAGATGTTCGCATTAATTGTTCTCACACCAATATATCCTACATGCTTGTCTGATTTGGATCAATTGCATACAGGCTGCAAACAATTTAAATATATGTACTTGTAATCTGAAGTTATAACGTTTGAATATTCAGCAACTTTAATTTTCATTAGTTATTTAAGAAACCTGTAGGGAAGTAAGATTTACTTAGAATTTGTGTATGGATTAGTGACATTAATAAAAGATAAGGCATATATACCAACATGCTTTTGCAATTGCTTGCAAAAACACACAAAAGCATATTTTTTCCATTTAGTGTAGTTAATGGACTGGGTAATATATTCATGACTTTAGATAAAACCACCCTGTACTCTAATTACAGTTCTTTGAATGGAGAAGCCTAACATAAGTAGCCTGTATTCTTAGACTAGCTGGTTTAATTGGTAGATAATTGTTTTTTATTTGAATTAATATAATTTAAATTTTGGTAACCAACAAACAATTCGTAACAGTTTGTAATGATCATCAGATATATTTATGTTTCCAGCTTAACTGTAATGTATTATGAAGTACATATTTTTTTCATGCATGTAGTATGCAGATCCATTCTACAAAACTTTTGGCAAAGTAAATTAAAGATGTTATCATGAAATTAGAAATGGTATTAGCACAACTTCCGGATTTTTCCGTATTAACTTACAACTTTTGTTCCCGTGATTACCAAATTTAGGAATCTGTTGCTTGGTTGTCATGTGATGAATTTTTTATTTTGTTAAGAGTCTGTAGAAATATTTACCAGATTATTACAGATTATTTGAGAAATAATGTTGTTCTGTGCTCCATCAAGCTAAATATACAATGTGTAGTTATGTTTATAGTGTTTTTTTTTAATGAACAAATCTTGTATATTCTGAGTTGTTAAAGTGGTCCATATATGTTAGCATTTCTAAACCATTATAGAGCTCGTAGTATTAGACTGACTTGCTTGTAAACATGATTAATACATAACAGATATAAAAAAATAATTCATATCTATGGTGAGATGAGAACTCTAGTGTACAATTAGATCCAATATGAACTGTTATCATAATGATAATAGAGACATTCCAAATCTCTCTAAGCCGCTTGGATATATTTTATCTATAACATAAATTCTATCAGCTGATGTCACATATCTAATGCATTTACCAGTCCTCATATTTTTTAGGTATTATCAGTGTTCCAACATATACGTTCTCATCTCTGGTTTATTTACTCTGTATTTGCCACTGTCTTCTGTAAACATTTACCTGCATATTGATTTCATGTATAATATAAGAGTCTTATTCTGATATCAGGCGGAAACATCAGATTGCTACCATTGAATAGTTATATCACCGCTTATCATGTAATATTTATGTTGCTATAGTACTAAGTGTTTGTGACGTTGCCATTACTTGTATCATTTACCCATCAATTATTCATGTTTAGTTAATTCTTCATACATATTTAGGCAACTCTAACAATTAAATTACTTCATCTCTTACAGAAAAGTGGTCTGTAACATTTTTGCACATGGTGAATTATAAATCTGGCCCCTAACACAAGAACATATATGTTTTCTGTATTGTTTTTTTTTGCTGAAATTATTCATTTAATTTTGTCTATGTTGTATATTTGTCAACCAACATTTCCAGACAAACAAACAGTTATTTACTCCTGACCTTCCTACACACTCCTTGTAGCCCAACAAAGTATTATATGTCAGTGTTTCATCTTCATCCATGGAGATTATAAAGTCTATATTAGTTCATGCTATCAAGGTGTTATTGATTTATACATTGGGGTTAAATAATCATTTCTCACTGTTTGCAAGGTATAGTTACTAAGTAACCAAAATTGTGTTAAACAAATAATGCAAAATAAAGACAAATAACATCTGCCTCACAAATGTTTTGATTTATTAATGTTTTGTCCATGTTTAACCCAGACACTGGCAATATTTGACTAAGTTATATCTTGATGTAGCATGGATACTGGGACATTAGTAAATAACTATCTAAATATCACTAATTGTTTATCAAACAGGCCTGCACTCCATTTTGTTTGTTAATACTTATATGAATACTGTATGATGGTTTTATACCAATGCTGGCCTTTTCTATGAAATTGGAAGAGTCAAATTTTCAGGCGGGGGATTTACAGCAGACCGTTTGTTTGTTTAATATTGTTTTATGGCGCATCTTCAAAGTTGGTCGTTTAGCATGCATTAAAATTGAATTGAAAATATAAATCAACAGAGTCGGTAAAGGGGTGTTAAACTTATATATAGTGTAAAAGATTGAATAAATGTAAATGCATACCTGGTAGTTAAAACAAATGTGTAAATAATATATTGCAGTTAATTGTAATGTCCACGCTCTCCAATGACCGCAATAATTGCTTGAGGATTGACATTGGCAAAAAAGGCGTTCATATTGTCAACATCGAAGTGTCTTGAACAGATTGTCTGTCAATGTTGTCAATAACAAAATTTATGCAATCATCTTATAAGAATGTACATAGATATTGATTTAAGTTACATGTTTTTGTAGATATTAACATGTTTATTATAACAGTGCAAACCCTCTAAACCAGTTCCTCTCTAAACCAGTTTCCCCTCTAAATCGGCCAAATGTTCTGGCCCCAACTTTATTACTATGTAATTCAAAAATCCCCTCTAAACTGGCATCCACTCTAAACAAGCCAAATGAAGTGGTCCCAGGCTCAACTGGTTTAGAGGGGTTCCACTGTATATACATTGTGTATCAAAAACTTATGTTTAAGTCCAGAAATTTTATCTGTATTTTTATCAAGTCACTACAAATACCCCCTATTCAGAACTTACATTAGGAAGGTACAAGTGTTTCTTCAATTACTTAATGTTATCGATTACTTGTGATATTAATAACTTGTCAAACCTTGCTTGCGTTTGAAAATTTAGAATCTTAGGTTTTAGTGTGTTTGCACATTTGAAATGTAAATACTTCACTGTCAATGTCATATCAATGAACATCAAGAGATGTATAGTGACTTTTATATTACCTATCAATTTATCACAATTTACTGACTGGAATTCTAGTTCAATATTGATATAAATTTTTCAATTAAATCTTCATTAAATAAATGCATGTTAGATATTGAAAACATAGAATTGTCACAAAACTGTTTGTAGATTGTTATGTACATGTATTATCTAAATCAATAGTTTGGAGAATTGTATTCGTGATATAACAAAACGTAATCAATACACATTAGATTTCAGCCTGTCATGCAAATACAGAATATTGATGTACTTTGGGTTTCTTTGTATCTATGTGTACATTGAGTTGCAAATATTAATGTCCCTTTACCTTGTACATGTATTATTACATATTGACTGTTTTATTTTACTGGTACCAGTTGTATTGGTGCAAAGTTTTATCTGATTCTCATAGACTTTGTGTCAATGTCTCCACAAAATATTGATTTTGAACATAACAGTTTTTTATATCATTGAATTTTTATTTAGAACATATACTGGTATATTAAAAAGGTCTTCATGAAATATGTCATAGAATGATGTTCACTTGATTTGTATATTCATAGTCTGATTAGAACATGTTTATTCTAATTGTTAAGATACACATAATACATAGGATAAGATAAACAAGCACCATTACCTTCAGTTTAATATAATAATAATATATATAATAATATAATTAAATATAATTTTCATAAACTAAAAAAAGTCCACCACACATAATGTAGTGTTGTTGAGAAATTTACTTTTATGGTTCTTTTTTCTTGTTGATGGGGATTTCGTACCAAGAGACATTCGGCACAGCTCAACATACTATGTCTAGTCTCAGCTACACCTGGCAAGCCTTAGCAGTAATTCTTCAGCTGAATTCTAATGTAGGACGTAGACACTTATTGGGCTACCAAGTATATCTGAGGTTAGATGATGGTACAGAGTTAGCCAAGGCATTTTGAATGACTCAGATTTATTATTATGACAAAATACAACAAATTGTCATAAATGTAAGACAAAAAACAAATGAATGTGAAAATCCATTTTTGTCATTGATAGAAATGACAGATTTGTGGAATTTGTGATATCGTTATAAAATATTGTTGTATGGTCTAAAACTGGAAAATGAAAGTATTTAATTATAGTAATTCTGGTCAGCATGAGTAACTGACTTAGTACTTAAGTGTTGTATGCATGTATTTGTGTATGGACTGTATTGTTTACATCAAACAGTATAAAAATTATTCTGAGAAAACTGTCATAGACTTTGAAGGTTAATGTGCTCCTATTTACAATGTTTGTATCAAATTAAATACATTGAACGACCATCTAATATTAAATTTGATCAATGAACATCTAACATAAACTTGCTTGCAAGATTTTCAATGGATTGTATGCCAGTTATGCCGTATATTCCCTTATAAACGCTCCTCCCCTAATAAACACCCCCCTTTTTGAACAAGAGATAACAAAAGTGACTTACCATGACAGGCTATTTTAATCTGAGATGAACATTAGAAATTAATAGAAAAGAATACTTTTTAAATCCAAGGAATGACACAAACACATTTTCAAAGATGTAACACCCGGGGGCGTTTATTAGGGAATATACGGTAGTCACATTTTTATCTAAATGTATTTTACTGTTTCAGATTTTGTCAGACAAGTTTTTGGTAGCATTTGGTCCGTGTAAGCATGGCAAGTTTAACGACACTGTCTACCAGGACACACATGTATATGACATCATTGACTATGAAGATGCCAAACGCCATACCATCCTGACTGGGGATAAGGTGTTGGCCCCTTGGGAACCTGAAGGGGAAAGATACGGTCCAGGCACTGTTCTTGAAGGCCATGAGAAACGTCAAGCTGAAGGTATGAATCAAATGTCTGAAAAAATTTACGTAATAGGTTCAATTATGTAGATGTAGGTAATATTTTATAGCAAAAATTACAGGATGTATATCTTTCAAACACTAACATTTTTTTCAAAACTTCAATGGTAGATCACTTTAACTATGACACTGGGTTTAAATCATATTTCTTACTGCTGATTTCAACATTGACTCTGCCATAGAAGGGCTGTTGGCCTGACAGTATCTCAAATCTTTTTTAACCGCACATGTGTAAATACTGGTGGCACCTTTTCTAGTTTTTTATGAGACGGAAAACTTGCTCAAAGTTTATTTAAGCTTTGATCAATTTTATTGGAAATTATGGAACTAATTCGAATGACAAAATAAAATATTTTGATATAATAATATATTGATATGTTTTAATGGTGATTTTAAATATGGACACACTGGATAACAATGTACAAATAATTACAGTGTCCTTAGTTTTGACAATAATTTAATCATTCCATAGCCTTCATTGTTGCCTTGTGTATGTATAGTATATGTTATAAATGTAAAAAATTATAACAGAAATCAAAGAATCATTGCAAAAAAATACTGATATTCAAATCCTCTTTGCAATTGAGTTTGCGGTCTTTAATATGGTTGTTCAGAGTCAAGTTATTTCTGTTTGATTTTGTTTCGTTTTGTGTTTATGTCATTGTTTCATTGTTTCGTTGTCATATAATTACAAGTTCCATACACTCAAATTTACAGATAGATACAACTATGCAATTACTTGTGGTAACAATCTTTTATCATCCTTTAAGGCTTGCATTGGCCAGTTTCATGTTGTTTTTATAGTTGTCTCCATGTATAGTGATGTAGAATTAAAACAAGAGTTGTTCCCCTTTAGAACTGTAGCGAGAATAATAGTGGGTGCTATAACAGAACTTTCTCAGTCAGTGAGGACAAAAAAATCCATACTTTCATAACATGCGCTAGAATATATCTCACTTCTGTACCTTCATACTGAATAATAGAAAAAGTATTGTCATATGGACAATACTTCATTTATGCCATCTGTAGCTCGATATTATATTTGAATCATCACAAACTTTAATTTTTTCATTGGAACAAAAGTGTATTTAATATGGAAGTAAATGTAAACAATGATACTGCATGTCAAACGTTTTTTATCTGTATGTTCAAATTAAACATCATGCTGATATTTTGTTGGAAATAAAAATATAAAACAGTGAACTCATCATACCAAATGACCACTGGACTTCTCGATACAGTTATGCATCTACGTTATATTTAATTGTATGTTTTTGATTTAATTTTTGTGTTCATTTATTCATTAGTTTGAATCACATTTGAATAGTTTATATTTTTACCTTATAAACCCCCCTCACTCTGTATACTGTACTTGTGTGAATTAATTATTGATACCTTGTGTTATATTATTCCCATTTAAGTGAAGTACTTCTTCATTATCATTACAATTTATACAATAAGTCTATTTCTGAACCTTTTCATAATTCATTGATGCTTGTATGTTTTGAAGACTAGCATCTTGTAGTATATGATACACTCACAGTGTTGTACTCAGCATGCTGGCTATGCTTACTGTATATTCCCTAATAAACGCCCCAGTGGTGTTACATTTTTTAAAATGTGTTTGTGTCATTCCTAAGATTCAAAAAGTGTTTCTACTAATTTCTATTGTTCATCTCTGATTAAAATAGCCTGTCATGGTAAGTCACATGTTTTCTCTTGTCCAAAAAAGGGGGAGGGGCGTTTATAAGGGAATATACGGTATGTACATTGTTGACAACAAAAGGTCCAGAACTGCGCCAATTCAGTTGAAATTTGAGGAGAACATAAAACACATGAAGCTGGTCCATTTCCTGGAAGAGTCCTCATGCATTCTCTCATAACATGTAGCTTAATACGGAGTTATCTCTTTGGCTTTACTTGAAAACTTTTCTAGTTTTAATTCTTACATGTAGATAACATAAGATGGTGTTTTAGATCAAAACTATGTTTGCTTAACTCTCTGTTTATAGATAGTCTGGTGAGGAACTGTTTGACTGCACTAATATAAAGATGGTATCTGATGCTTGGTAAATTCTAACTAAGGGTCGCACAAACTGGCCTGTATAAAAACATCTGCATGATTTCTTTATAAACTTTGGTAAAGCAATCTTCTTGTTTTGTGAGATACAAATAGCATTCCTTTTGAATAAAACATTTCATGCATATTTTTTCCCAAACTGAAGAATTATTTTTAAACTATATGCAGAACCTCAAAATTAGTTCCTTAGTTAATCATTAGTTGATCATTGAAAATTATACTTGTTTAGTATTGAAATATACACCATTTAAATACATGTATCATTATTCATGTTATTTTTATAGTGTAAATAGATGACTGTGTGAGTTCTTATTACACCTAGTAGCAGAACAAGTAATTTCATGCCTTTATTTGATTTTATTGTGTTCTTTGTAGCCTATGTGATAGACAATGCTTATGAAAAATTATTAATATCCATGATTGTTGATTAAATATCTTATTCTTAACAGAGAAATTTGCCCATAGCTGCTGTAAGAAACTTCTTTCATTTTCTCCTTTTTTTCTTCACTATATACTGGCTTATAATGGAGTTAGATGTATGATACAGTCATTCTGTCATCTTTCTGCTTATATTTTTATCAGTGTTTTAAGCTTTACCTGTGATTTGATAATGGATTCATCACAATGATACATAGTATAATACATGTACTTTGCTGACTTTCATTCATAGAATATAAACCAGCTTGACCACTTGGAAATGAAATATTTGGCTGATCTCCGTCAACAGTTGTATAACTATTGTCTGACTATTCTACCATAATATTGATCCTGTGACAAAAATTTGATTCAATATGAAGTACATGTATACTACATTGTAATTAAGTATAAATTTAAGAAATGACTATGTGCAAATTGTATATTTATTTAAACTTATGGCTTTTAATGGAACGATAACAAATTATTTAAAAATTAAAGAAAACTGGTTATACAAAGGGAAATATCTACTTGTGAACATATACATATAAACGGTAAAGTTTATTTAATTATTGATTCAAAATAACTTGAAGCTTTGGTTGAAAGAAATTTTTATGAAGGTGGTATAGATATGTTACAGAACATAAAAAGGCTGAAAGCTGTCAGTAAAGGATCAAGTTGACACATTAATATGAAATGCAAATAGAGATTTAAGAATTTATTCCCTTAATTTTGTGATATAAAACATGAAATAACACTCTCAGTGAAACTTTCTATTGACTGTATGTGGTCATAGTATATGATATGTGCCTCAAAGTTGTAAAATAAACATTAAATTATAATTATACAAATAATTGAACATGAAACATAGCATTCATATGATTTACTCTTCTGTGAAAATTTGACAAAAATATTGAGCTTCCTCCATGTGTGAAGAAGTTGTTGGCTCCATGTAGAAAGGTAAGTTAGTACTGGTTCGAATACAGTCCAGGAAAACTGGTTAGGTGAACTGGCTGCCATATATAACTGAAAATTGATGAAAGGAAGGCATTGAAACATGTGAAAAAAATATGACTTTTCTAAAGTTTCAACTTTGCTGGGTCTGCTTTTGTTAGCTTATTGATGAATTATTGAAAAACAATTATAATGTTGCATGGCATGACAATACATTGTATTGAGCTTTGATACCATGACTAACTTATATGAATGGCACTGAAAGACTGAAATACTTGTGATTAGAGGTGTAACAGTTAACCGATATACCGGTTAATATTGCAATACGGATTCTGGCAGTGTCTCACTGTTTTTTTTTCTCTGAACTGGTTTTTGTAGTCATGGCGACGCCACCAATGGAAAGGTCTCAGAAATAAGACAAATTTACAAGCAAACAAAGTCATCGCTGGAAGATGCGACCGTTATGCCCACCCGTGTTTCATTAGTTGACATATATCAGCATTTTTCTCTACTTTCTGCCTATTTCATTAACGGGTTTTGCGTATTGGGATATAATGCAAGACAGTTTTTCCATATTGTTACTCCCCTACTTGTGATGCACTATAACTAGGGACTTCAGTTTCAAATTTATAAAATATTCTGAAAAAAAAGATGAAAATAGATCTACTTGATCTTTTCACTCTTTCTATCTTTATGATATAACTATATCATAAGCAGTGTTAAGTTCTGAATATCAAACACCTATAGCACCAGTACAAAAGTTTGGTTTTTGGAAATTTTCAGTGTAAGTGATTTGATGTATGCGTTATTTCTTAGTACAGACTGTATAAAAACAGAAGGATACATCGCAACTGAGAAACTTTTGATTTTTGGAAGTGTCTGGTTTTCAGGGGGTTCAGTATTCAGAGACTACACTGTGCTATATTGTTTGAACAGCATTCAGTCCTTCCATTCAGTAATATATTATGCATGTCTGTATATGTAATCATGTAGAAGTACATACTCGTATATGTAAATAATAAGCACGCATTGTTTAAATCTGACCATGATGTATTAATGCTTTCTACATGTATATATTCAGGACCAGATGATAAAGAAATTGCTGTAAGTTTTACAAACAGTAAGGTAGAGAAGGTAGCCAGAGATTTATCTATCTGGATTCCTAAGGAAGTATTTGAGCGAATCTCACTGGAGTTAAAGATGCCAAAAGAGGCAAGAGAAGCACTGGCATCTGAGGACAGCTATCCTCTGCAATCAATGGAAGGTTGGTTCATCATGTTCATGATAAATGTATAAATGAGAAATGAATTATTTTCTGACTTCATTCAGATTTCAGGCATTTCTTTTGAACTTAACAAGACTATCTGTTCCATATGAAACCTCAAAATTCCTGAATTATCGGTTAACATCTTGATCCTCAGTCAGATGTGTATTTGTACCACATGTATCTAAGTATTTAAGTGTACTGGTTTCCCTTTCCTTTTTGAATTACCAGTCAACACATTTCTCTGTAATGATTCATTTTGGCACACATCATTATTGTACATGTCTTGTTATTCTAAATATGGTTTTGTGTGTATCAAACGTCACAACTTTAAACAACATGCTTTACATCAGTGAACTTATCAAATACGTGTTTTTGTGGTCAGTACAATTTATTCTGGAAAGATAGGGTTAAACAGGTTGAGTGTTCTGAGTTAAATAACAAAATTGAAGAGTACATGGCTCCAGGGTACAATGGCATGATGTGTGAATCAGAAGAGACATATGATTGGATGTGATACCCACAGTCAAAATGTAAACTGAGAAATGTGTCTTAATCCAGCGGTTTCATGGTCAACAGTCTTTCGATGTTTTGGTAAACCATGAGTATTTTATGCAGATAAATAGGAAACTGTATGTGTATAATTATTTGGATATTTCTTTCAGGTTATCCCACATCAGGACCTGAAGCAAACCCTAGAGAGTTTGATATGCCGGATCCCATCATGTTTGATTATGATCCTATGGTTGTAGAACGCCGGGGACCATGGAGATATCCATTCCATCCACCCTATCCTCTCATTGTGAAATCACCTGGTACCCAGCAGTGCAGGGCGTCTGTGAAGGAGGAAACAGTTGAAGATGTTGGATCAGTGGTACCAGGTTAGTGATGATAGGGAGTGATCTTATCAACAATATATGTGGAATTGAAGTTATCTTGTATATATTAAGTCTGAATTCATTACACATAAAGCAATGTGACTACATTCTTTTGTCACTTTTTATTATCTTTAGTGTTACTTTTAAAGTATTTTTATAAGGTATTTTTAAGTATATTTGCTGTCATAATTGCAGGCACAAATTTAACTCAGCAGGAATTAGATGACCGAGTTACCTCACAATTAATGGAACATAAACTTTTACTTGATGAGAAAGAAACTGAGAAGGGAACAGCAAAAGAAAAAACAGAAAAGTGCTCTAAAAAAGAGGAGTCAAGTTCTTTTGCTGGGGTCACAAAATCCAAAATTGAAACTAAGACTGAAGCAAACACTTTCTGTACTGAAGAAGATCTTGATGCTGAGCTGAAGTTGAGGCTGGAACAACGAAGAAAAGAACTAGAGGAAGAATGGAGATTAGAGCAAGCTGTGATACAGAGACAGCTTGAGAGAGAACGTTTGTTGAAGAAGAGGGGAACACAAGAAGAGAATACATTGAAGAAATCTGTCAGTTTTCAAGATGAAGAAAGTTCAAAGGTTAAGATTGAATTGATAAAGCATTTTTTACTATTCCTTTTTTAAATTATCTTTAATTGGAAGTTGAATTGAATTCATATTTGTAATATATGTATATTGTGTATGTATAGAATGTATACTATCAGTGACGTTTGAGTTTTCCGTAAAATATGTTTTCGCATTTCATTATTTAAAGTTTCTATGGTTGTAGATGGACACACGATCTGAAATAACTGAGGATAGCGGTGTTGGTATGAGCAGCCGGCCAGAATCAAGTATGACAGAATGTAGCCAAGCTGAATCCCGTAAGACAGAATCAAACCTTACTGACACATATTTCAGTGACCCTGAGGATGCTACAAGTGACATTCGTAATCAAGGTGTCAACACTGACTCCAGTCTGTTGTATCGACCTACTAGTAAACTGGTTGCTAGGCGACCACCATGGAAGAAGTATTGGAGAGCTGACCCAGGTTTGCCTGTCACAAATCATGCACAGGGACCATTTAGGGAGACTGCCTTACAAGCACCGTTAGAAGCCAGAAACTTAAACCAGTCACCTTATATCAGTACGTACACTATCGTTTCATATCAGATGATCAAAATATTGTGGAAAAGACTAAATATAGTTGCAAATGATGCACAGGATGCTCCTGGGGTTAAAATTGACTGCACTCCACACTTGTTTTTTATGGATTTATATTTGGGAAACTTTTAAGAATCTGGGTGGCCAAATGTGAATGGCCTAGAGCTTAGATGTTAAAAGGTGTTGCATTGTCCAGTGGTCTTCTGCTGGAGGCTGTCCAAATGATGCACTAAGGGTTAGAATTGGCGCTGCCCTGGCTGTCACTTGTTTTGTATAAATTATGAAGGGAAAACCTTCGAAAGTATTCCTGGACAAAATCATATGGCTAACGGCTTAAATAGTTGGTTAGTAGCATTGTCTGAACTCTACCAATTACGCTCTTGAAGTCATAATTGGCCCGTCTCTTGGTCACATATTTTACTTAGATTATATAGGGAAAAAAAAAATTTGCATTGTATGGGGGGTTAGATATCTAGTTGTCCTCTACTAAGATTGATCAATTTATGCTTCTGTGGTTGGAATTGGTTCTGCTGATAGAGTCACCAAGTCATCAATTCATGCTCTCCTGTTTTATCTTGAAGCATTACAGTATTGTTGAGTTTCTAAATTATATATATATACTTGGTTATGGGTAAACTTTGAAATCATGTTTAAAATAAATCAAACATTTCTTTTTACAGAATAATTAAATTATGATTCATATTATTTCAGCTGAATGGACAAGTCCTGTATACAATTATGTTGATCCATTTTCCAAGCATAATTACACAGATTCGGTAGAAAAATTGCTAAAACCTCCATCAGCCCCTCCCACACGTCCTGATAAGAGTGTATCCAGGTCCCACCCTCCCAGACCAATGTCAGCTGATACTAAGGAAATCATGAAAAGAGATTTCAAGTAAGTGAAATGTTACCATAGTAATTTATTACTGTACATTAGAGTGTCAACAGATACAAATTTCAGTTTATACTGAAAAACTAAAATTTTGGTTTAAAGCATTTGGACAAATATTTGAACATCATGAAAAACAAAAATAAATTGTCTAGAATGGTTTATGTTTGTGTGCATAAATAAGTACATGTACATTGTATATAACGCTACAGTATTGTATTTACGAAGTAGTTCCTACTGCGTTACTGAACATAAGATGCGCAATAATTGCTTTGATTTCTGGTAGTGGAAGCTTAATGAAACATCTTAGAATAAGGAAGTTGATGGGTTACGAATATAAACACTGTGTAAATGATGAAAGAGTTGTAAATTTCTTTGTATTACAGACGAAGGAGGGAAGAACAAAGACAACAAGCCTGGACCTTGAGATGTAGAACTTATGAACAAATGAATGAACTAATGAAAGATCAGCATAAGGAGAGGATACAGGTTTGATAAAATGTTTTATCATTCAGCTTGCAATAAAAACAGTGTAAAAATAAGACTAACCTTTATTATAATAAACACAATTTTTGCGATGTTGCGCAATTGATCCTCAAACAGTGATTTTGATCACATGAATTTCTTGCTATATATCTTTATTATTTGTTTCAATATTTTTGCATTCAAATAACATTACATGTATTTAAGAAGTTACAACGGGCCATAACTGAGACTGTTATGAACTTTTTAACCTTACTATGACAATATGAAAACGTAAAAAATCAAATAATGACCTCATATGCTGGTGCAGTCAATAGTACTTTTTTATCACTAAGTATTGCCCAATTTCAAGATGGTGCCTGTTTGTAAGACCTTCAGGTACAAATTGAGTGGCCAGGGCGCTCAGAGAGACATTTGATAAGTGAATCTATCCCTGTTTGTGACTTGAACCACATGCGCTTAATTATGTAAATATTGCTTTTTTTTAAAATTTAATTACTGGGTAAAATTTGAGGTTGGGTTGAGTGTTAACCAAAAGTAAACCAGATGGTTGCCCATGTTGTATTATGCACTAGACAATCTTGACAAGTCTGGTAGGTAAACAGACAAACTGAGGATCCTGATGACTGGTAGTACTTCTTTATACCAGAATCAGGTGACTGGGTTAAATTTAAACTGGATTTTTTCTGGCTAAATTAACTAAAATTTCCTCAAGCAAGCACCAAATTAACACTTTCACAATTTGGACAGAATTTTGCATTTTGGACAAGCAGTTCTAAAGTTTTTAGTTGCACATTGTTTTTGTATTCTATGAGTATGAATACAAACTATATTCAAGGATTTTAACTTTTGTTAAAATTTGTTTTTATAGAACCAATTACAGAGGGAAAGAGATCGTCAGGCAATGGAACAGAAGCAAATAGAAATGTCTCGGGAACAGAAGAAGTTTGTAAGTAAAGAAATAAGAGAGAGGATTGAAGCGAATAAAAAACTAGAACATGATCGTGAAGCACAACGTATAAAAGCGATGCAGAAAAGACGTGAACGTAGAGAAGAAATACAGAGACAGAGAGAGAAACAGATCGAAGAAACAATGCAACGTAGAGCTGTAAGTTACCCACTGTTCAATTGAATACATCATTTATTTCCACACGAACATTGCATTAAGTTGTCTTATTCAGGTTGAAACAAAATAAATATGCTTAGGGAATTTAAAGATCTCCTCATTAAAAAGACTGGTTTATTTTTGGACACGTTTATGGTATTTCCTTAAAATTTTTTAATAAGCCGACCTGAGTTTGATTCCAAAAGAGGTCTTAATTTGAAAAGCAAACTATCCATGCTTTTAGATATGGCTTAATTACTCAGGAACTTAAGAATGTTTCTGTGGAATGATATAGCATATTGGAAGATTGCGCACAGTTCTATCATAAATTGTTGGACATATTTACAGGAAGTAAAGATTCAGAGATCCCAGGAGAGATGGGACCATGTTAATAGAAGGTTAGACCAAGAGGAAGCTGCGCAGGCAAGACGTGATCAACAACATCATAACGCAAAGATAAACAGAATTCAACATTTCCAAAATCTTGAAGAAGTGGGACAGAAAAGGAAGGATGTACGTATTGAAGTCACTGACCGACATCTATCCATGTTCCATTCCGTTCCTCTGTGCTAGTTGAGTCATTTTGTATCATGGCTTTATGGACTTTTTTTACGTTGTATGTTATTGTTAATTTTAGTTGATTTATAAAATCTGTGATAACCAGGAATATTGATCTTAATAAATGCTAGATACTGACTTTATCAAAATTTTTGAAGGCATTGTTGCTGTATTCTTAGGAAGGAATGGTTTTCTTAAATGAAACTATACATATTTATGGATTTATTAAGTTTTTTGTTGTTGTTGTTGCTTTATTTTCATATCATTGAAAACCTCAAGGCGCCAGGATACTACACTATTTAACAATTAATTGTTATGACACTCAATATTCATGGTGCCTTTACATATTTGTTAATATTTTTAGCCAAATCTATATTTGCAACAACCATACTGTTTTATTTGACAGTATTTTGTCAGCAATAAGCAGTTGATTTCAAGCAAATGTTAATATGTTTTTTTCTGCATGTATTAACTTAATTGATGTTAATTAACTATGACTTAGTGTTGTGGTTATTAGGTGAACCTCTTCATGAATAAATACATATTGTTGATAAAAAATTGTACTTCATGAATGAATACCTATTGTTGATAAAAATTTTACTTCATGAATAGTACTGTCCGGAGAAGAATTTTTTTGTATTGTGTTGTTGTAGAATGTTAGACTGTTTGTATAGATTATGGTAAAGGGGTATTTTATAACTTTGTAGTAAATTGACATAGTGAAATACATTTAACTGAATCATGTACATGAGTTTCATTAACTAGAGTTCTACAAAAATAAAGGATATTTCAGTGTGACAAAATTTAACAATTATGAGTAAGCGTCATTTCTAGTTATCATATTTCATTTACAGTATAACAACATACTGTATTAAACTCTGAAAGAACTGATCCTGATTCTCAATATAATTTATCAGAAATGCAAAAAAAAATATATATTAAAAATGTTGATTTTCCCAAGAAGTTTGCTATAATGCAGTTGAAAAATGTCTCCTTGTATGATTTTCATATAAACTGTTGCTAGGCAACATTCTACTACTTCTGATAACTGGATCTTCTCATTAGATCTACATTCTATGTGATATTAGGCAGATTTTGTTCACTAATAAAGAATGGCTGATCAGATTGATCGTGTAATATGTTTATTGTTTGCTTGTTGTATTGCTGTAGGTATGGGGCTTGTTTTATTGTTCATGCATATTAAGAGATAGATTTATGTTCATCTAAAAGTTGTGTAAAATACTGCAAGCTAGACATTTTAGGTGACCCGCCTACATTACACAATAAGACAACACTACATGTATTTCAAACATCACATTGGATTTTCCCATGGTTCATGTAGTTATGTATTTGTGTATGAAATCATTGTATATCTGTCAGATAATTTTATATAAATTGTTATACATGTATTTGCTATGATACACTCGGTATATGAATGATACATGATTAGAGGGATGGAAGTTGATTGAATGATCCGTCATAGAGTCGTTGCCTTTTAAGAATAATGCTCAATAAAATTGCTTGTTCTATAGAAACTTAGATATTATTTTATATTACTTAGGTTTTTGTCTAGTCCTAGTCGCTTTTTTGTAAATAATTTCATAAATTTGTTGTGTACATAATTTAGGGGTGTGTTGCCTGATGTGTGCTAACTAAGCATGGAATTAATGAATTAACATTATTGTTTATCTTGATATTTTTTTTATTTTTTATTTTTACATTTTAGTTTTATTCATTCATAGTTCGTTTGGACAAGAATTATTACTCTAGCTGTTGTGGTTTCTAGAGGGACTGGTGTTAAGATACATATGAACCAGAAATCTTTTTTTCTGAATTAATTGGTTTACAATTTAACTTAAATTTTGATTCCAATCTTTTTCAAGGCAGTTAGATAGGAATGTAAACTTCAGTCACTATGGTTCTTTCATGCATACTACCATTACAATATCTAATAAATATGTTCAGTCAATGAGTAAGTGGGGTTAGAAGCCAATGTGCATCATAATGCAGTATAAAGTTATTGTATTGATGTGTTGATATTCTTTTGGTTAGCATGTGAAGCATTATATTTCTGTTTTTTGTTCAATTTTAAAGCTTATTTGCTCTACTTTATAGATAGTACTGGCAAATTAGAAGAGATACATGCAGTATGTATATGTGTATTCTGGTTACAAGAATAATTATGTGTGATATATGTTAGTAAAGTAAATTATCATTGTATCTTCTTTGCACTTGCTTCCTATCAATTGCACCAAATTTCCGTGCTTTTTATAACTACATTAGTTTTGCAATCACATGAAAGAAATCCGTAGGAACACTCTGGTCAGCTTCTAACAGTTCTTTTTGTTTACCATTCTTTGTTGTTAAAATATGATAACTTGAGCCTGTAACATTTCATTTAACTGTTTACAAATGCATTGAACTGTATTTAAGTCTAATTGTATGTCAATTACTTTATTGACTGTAATATCTTTTATGATACTACTTGGCAGAATTTCTTAATTTTCAAGAAATCAACAAAATTTGCTGTTTTGTGATTTTCTGACAATAGCCGACTAATACTTTTTTTCCTTTGGTATGTAAATTATCATTAGATTTTAAGTTAAATACAACAATAATGTCCCAAAGAGTTTTGATTTTCTGTAATGTTTGGATTAGTTTGTGATTACCACTGCCATTATCTAAATATATAACCAATATTCTCAAAACTAACACAAAACATCTGGTGCTGCAATACATAAAAAATGTGATCAGAAATGCTGGTCAAATATTATATTGAAGTATGTATGAGTAATTTAACACATTCACCAATACTGATGAGCAAAATGTTAAGATGTAAATAGGTTATTTATCTTTATAATCTGTGTGATATATATACTATTATGACACTTTCAAATGAAATGGTGTTGTGGGAGTATTTGCCATTTTCCGACCATATCACATGTAGCCATATGCACTGTTTGAATTTGAGATACATTACGTTGATCAAATATTCCCTAAGGTGACCTTCAAACACTCCAAACCCAACCTTTAGAGAAAAATTGAAAATCCTGACTCGCTACAAATGTTTCATGAATCCTACAATCTATATTTACCTATTTGTGTCCATAAAAATGAATACTTAACAAATTGCAAACAGGTCTGATATTAGGGAATATACTGTAATTACGGTATTGTATTAAATATTGAGCACGATGTTTAAAGATTTGATTTAGATGCAAGTTTAGTAGATGTGTTATTGTGATTAAGTGTATTTGCAGCAATTGCGTTCAGCTTTACCTTCAGCAATAAAGGTCTTTTAAAGATGAAAGGTATAAACATGATATGTCAGTCAACAAAATTTTTTGCTTTAAAGTTTGACTTCAGCAAAGATAGACTTTTAAACCACACAAAATCATTTTTGCATGTATGTGACTATCAGACATATTATGCCATCATTCTATACCATTGTACAATACTTTACCAAGCATCTTGTTTAATTAACACAAGTTGAAAAATCAAAACCTCGATGGAGTATGACCTGCACCAGTTATACTGTCTGTGATATTTGTTGTTATTTTTATGTAGATTTAGTATTATGACTGTTTATAAACACAACCTTTCAAACTACGTTACAATAAATTCAATGTGGTCGTGTAAACTGATATATGATAATTCACTGTCATGATAAAGGAATTTCGTCCGATTATGTTAAGACCTAGTAATCAGGCAGTGTTTCTGCATATGCTAAGACTAAAAATTTGATGACTACAATTAGATGAACTAAGTTAATTTTTGTACTAAGGCTTCATAGGCCGAACCATTTCACTTCATTACTGACACTGATACATGAAAGGTGTAAATGATTAACAAAAAAGTCAAAAACAATGTTATAGTTTTATTAGGTCACGTTATATCTCCTGGTTTTTCTAGAAGTTTAACTGATTTTTATATATTTTTGAAATTCATTCCTGTATGATTACATTTAGTATCATTAAACAACAATTGTGTATCAGTATGCCCCCATTTTTCTGTAGTTGATTACTGTGTATTTAATAGATGCAATAAAACTAACAAAAATAAATGTGTGTTCTCCATTTTATATACATGAATGTTACTATTGTAAATTGCATGTGAAGAACAGTCCTATAGCGGGGTGACACTGACAGCTACCATGAGAACAAACATTTTCTACTGATATTGCTAATTATGTCTTAAAGTAACAACTGTGCAAGTCAGCACCATTTAAGTCCAGTGTTCCCATACAACATGTCTTCGACATCATTTTTTGGAATACAGCAAGCAAAGATTATCAACAAACCGCTCAATTCGAAATCTTCAACTTCATATAAGTTCTTTATTTCATACATGACCAAATAAAGCGGAGGCTAAGTGTGAAATACAAGGACAATGTAATGGTTTATTCAATAGATGAACAGTTTTTGCCTGAAAATAGGAAAACAGTATTTTGCCAAACAAAATCTTGCAAAAAAATGATGTCAAAGTTACGTGGAATGGGCACTACTGGAGTAGTGTCTAACACACGAGTGAAGCTTCATTAAATACTTCTATCACAGTATCGCAGACAGACAACATTGCAAGCACACAGACTGTGAGATTGGGCATCAATTTGAGGGCACCCAATCCAGTCATATAATACAGCTGGTTCTCGGAACATTAAAGTACATACATTTAGCAGACCTATTTTCAAGAAGTATTTCGGGAAATGGGACAGGCGTAAGTATACTAGATTATCAAATGAAGCCAAACAAAGTAATTGTTCCAAAGCACCAGTGGACAATATTCTCCCAGGTACAAATTGAGTACAACAGAACAATAAATGCACAAGTTGGTATCATCAATGTTCTAATACTGTATGCAAGCATGGTAAGAAATAAGTAGCTACTACAGCAGATCTGTTTTAATGTAATGGAAAATATGTGTACAATAATTTATGTAGGTCATATATCTGAATGGTAGACCAAATATATTAATCATTGCTTTCATCAAGACAACACATGTTTCTAAAACTGGCATATTTATCACACTACAGGTGTTTGTTGTGTGAATACAGAAATACTTCTTCAATACAGTCACAGATACACATATGTTTATTTGTTCATCTTTTCCAAACATAACATTTTGTTAAGTAATAAATATTCAACAAGGAATAACTTAATAAATAAATCAAACATAATACTGATATCACAATAATTTGTGTAATTCATACTGTGCACCATATAATTCACTGAATTGGGCTCAATACAAGATCAGTCTCGCCTTGTCATATTATCAAGTTTTGTGTTTCGAAATACAGATTTAGACATTTCAGGATTTGCTTCTAAAACAGAGTAATAAAACTTGACTTGTTCAACTATGTCTCTGTTCTCTTTATCATTAACACATAAATCAAATACCTCACCAAGTATATACTGAAATCTTGCTGGTTGGGCACAAAATAGCTTAACTACAGTCAATAACAGCTGACTTTTGACCTTGATATCCAGGTCATTATATTCTTCGATGAAATCCTCCAACATGTACAATAGTTCAGACGAGTCAATCTCAAGGTGAGTTATCAGATACAGTGCTGCACTTCTTCCCTCGCAGTCAGGCTGGTCCCTGGCAATCTTACATAGCCTCTCCCCAATGTTATCCACGCACATAAGGTTCTCAGTGGGCAGTGTAACAAGTACTTGCAATGTGTTTGATACCACATGATCTTTTTCATTGCACAAAAGTTTGTTGAAGGCTTTAATCAATCTGTCAGACAGGTCCGGAAAGTCTGATACAAGTTTACCCAGACATTGTATGGCACACAGTGACACATTGGAATCATAGTCACAACAGTTTGTCACTATTTCTTCTAAAATATCCTTAAAATTATCAACATTCACCATGGTCGCAACAAACTTTAATTTTTCAACTTTCAGGTATGAAGGTTCTTTCACTTTACAGAACAATATCTTGTGATGGTTTGCCAGCATTTTCGATGCACCTGACTTGAACTTACTACAGAATTCCAAAGTTGCAGAAATTAATTCTACATTACCAGACGAGAAAATAGAGAGAAATTTATTCTGTGTTCTCATAAATATATCATCACTTAAATGTGGCATTTCTCTTATCAATCCTGTAAATAGCTCTAAGGTATTCATACTAACAACTGGATTACTGTGATCTAAGTACGGATCAAGACAATTCATCAGGTCAAATATCTCATCTTCCAACTTAGGTGTATATTTCTGGATGAGTTTAGTGACATATGCAACACCCCATGGAGTGAATTCAGATATACGACTCATTAGGTAACCAACTAGCTTTTTATTCAAGACAATTCCACCTTCAGCTTTGAGAAGTTCATCCAGTGCCAGCAAACAATCAACTGTAACAATTGGATCAGAATCTCGAATCATTTCGTACAATTTATGAACTAACCCTGACTCCTGGAATTTTTCATTACTAACACGGAACACGGACAAACAAGCCATTACAGCAGTTCTTCGGACATGTGAACTGTTATCAGCTAGTCCTATCTTTATACATGGTAGACAATGTTCCTGGAAGGCTTCATGATCCACCGTGCACATTGTACGAATGGCAAGGCTTCGAATTACTGGATTACTTTCTTTTACATCTTTGAGCAATGTATTCACAGCAAGCAACATAAACTCAGACTTTGCACCTGAAATATATACAGTTGCATCTATAGAATACAGATACTGTAATATAATCTACTTTACATCTTGGAATATTTTTCAAGCGACCATGTTTGAAAATTATACATAGATTATGTGCAGTTGATAAAAAAATAAGTTGTCTTAGGTATTTAACGAAATGATTTGTAGCTATTTTTACTTTTATCAGAACTCAATAATATTGAAGCATATAAAAATACATCCTAATTCATTGTTCAAATCATTCACGCAGAGTTCAGTCTTATTATTGTAAAGACACAAAATATGGACAGAACAAGAAAATACTGCATACAAACTGTAAAATACTCATAAATGCTAAAATATTACACACAGTGACACTAATTATTTATATGCTTTGTTTTTTTGTTTTTATGTGGCTTATTGTCACTGGGGTTTAACATCGTTTTTCAACAATTTTTCAGTAATGTACAGCGACCGGTTCACCCAATCAGCTTTCCTGGACTGTATACTAACCAGTACTAACTTACCCTTCTACAAAGAGCCGGCATCTTCTCCACATATGGAGGAAAATCAACATTCTTGTCAAATTTTCATAGAAGGTATGACCACCTGGGTATGACCTCCCACAGACAGGATTCGAACCCGGATCTCCGGGTTACAAGTCCAGCACACTAACCACTGAAGTATCAATATAATTTGCAGGTAACTAGAATAATGGTCAGTTAAAATAATGACTGCAAAGTTATTTACCAGATATTTTCGTAAGTAAGTGACAGGCTGATTTCTTAATGAGCAAGTCTGAATGAGCGATCAGGTTAACTATCACAGGTAAAAACACCGACATATCAGTTGACTTTTTTGTTGAAAATTGCATCATCTGAAATTAAAAAATATTTAATGGCAGATTGAAATGATGAACAAGCATGTCAGCATAGCTCAATCAATAGGGAATGTTTTCAATATATCTCAGGTTATTGTGTTTGGACACAGCAATACTTCTCTGTGAAAATTACTTAAATACATAAATAAATAAATAATTTATATCTAATGCCACTCAACTCCCTCCACTAAGTCACGTTATTTAAGCGTAGAAGTTGGCAATAACTAACAAATATTGAAAGAACAAGCTAATTACTAATGAATACAGAATTTCTGAAAACCTAGTTTGTCGTATATTAATAACTAGTAAGTAATTCCATTTCCTTGGACTCCCGTGAAGCTTCATTAAAAGGCAATTCAAACTAAGTTATAACATTCATCAGCATTTGTAAAAAACTTCATTCTCGGAAGAGCCTCAAGAAGTAGAACAATAAATGTAGACCTCTTAGGGTGTGATTCAGTTGACTGTGAAATGCAATTACTAAGAGCTGGTTAATTTGTTCCTCAAAATTCCTAAAATTAATAATGACGACAATAATGGTGGCATAATTTCATACGAAACACTGACACTTTTTGCGATCATTAAATAACAAATGTAATATTATATATCATAATCAAATTAACTAGATCAGTAGATGATAGATTTTGTATGACATCATTTCTAAGTTCTCTACTTATACGAACCTTCTTCAGAGCACTTTGACAATAATTCAGATCATTGAAGTTTTTCATATTGGAGAGATTTGATACAATGTGTTCCACTGCTTTATCGTCCATTTTGAGCGAGAAATAAAATAGTTGATTTTAAAATAACTTAGGATTTCCACCCAGTCAATACGCAGTGACTTCCCATGATAGTCAACTCGTACCTTATTCAATTCGTACCCAAATTGGATAACTTACACTAGAATTATTCAGCTCGTACCCCTCACAAATTTCAGGTCGAAATTTTTTATTTATATGTATTATGCTGTATTTTGCTGACAAAATATATGTGGTTCCTCAAAATATGTCCCATTATTAATAATCATATATGTCCAGTACTGAAATTTAGTATATACTAGTTATTATACAACTCGTTATTATAGGGGAGGGCTTGATATAGGAAATTCAAATTTCCGAATATCAGGCGTTGATTACATTTTTAAATACTTTGTTAGAGAGAAGTATACATGTATAAATGAATAAAATGTATTAATCAGTGATTGTCAATTAATGATATCATTGTCCAACAAAGTGGAAGTCCACAATCTTGAGCATATATCAAGGGGCTAGCAATTTTGGCCCGTATGGCCATTTTAAATATAATTGATTTTTCGACTTTTTCCATAAGAAGCATTTCCTCATCAATAACCCTGATATTCTGTATTAATTCGCTTCCAACAAATGCATATTAAATGCTTTTTTAGTATTCCCTATACGCACATGCCTAAGTGGTCTGTGTTTTCCCTCTATTTCTGTATTGTGTGCGTAATGTATTACTTGAGATGTGAACATTTTAAAGATAAGGCATGGACAAGGGTAAACATATGTCTTTTTGTGTAATTCTAATTCAACATTCTTAATATATCAAAGAGATTAAAGTCATTGAAACCCCATATTGAAAAATTTGTTATATTTTAGAAAACAAAAATGATAATTATCAGAAGTTAAAAACATATAATCAGGTTCGTTATTGTGATGTGCTATGATGTTACATAATAAACCATTTCCCCCTGTGTCCGGTAGAAAATAGTCCCGCAATAAAAGCTTTCATAAACACTTTATGGATGACTTTTAGATATTGTTTTTTATCGTTTATATATATTTTGATGATGCTGAACCCGAAAATGACATTAGTTTTGATATATATATACTGTATTTGTGTAGGTCTTCCGTTGGTCTTCAAGTCCGTGTAGGTCTTCAATTAGGCAGGCCGACTTAAAAGCGCTATAACTTGTATATAAAGCCAGACAAATTATTTCCTGTTCAAAGAACAGTCAAAGGTGTGCAATTACTTCATGTCTTTTTAATCTCAATTCTCATTTCAAAATCATAAAGTGTATCTTTTAGCTAATGAAATGTTTAAGATCACTCAACATCATATCACATAAACGACAGGGCATCATAGGGTCCAAAGTTATAGCAATTAAAGTTGGTTCGAATTTACTTGGGGCGAATCTATTAATTTGCATATAGCGGACGACACATTTCTTTGTCTAACTGTCATGATTCGCAGAACCATAGTGGGTAAATAAATCGTGTAATAAGGACTACTTCAAGGAACTCAATTGTAGAAGATCTTTGCGATATTCAAAACAGATCAATTATCAACCTACTTACAATCATGAACGATAAAGCGCTTTCAAAATGGCCACCATACACACACCGTACAAGTACGCTAATTTCTCCGTTAGCATCATGCAGGTCATTTATCCATCGGGATTTTCGTTAAAAAGCAGCAAACACGCACTTACCGAACATAAAAAAGCATGCAGAAGTATTCCATGTTGCACGAAAGAATTTTATTTAATACAGATAAATGAATTATAAGGTCAAAGGGAAATAACTCAATTAGTGTTAAGCATTGTTTATGACCAAAGGGAGGTAACTAAATTATTATCGGTCACACGATTGTCAAGCGTCAGGTGATATAGACTACTAGGTGTGACGAAGAGGATTGAGGTGAGCCGATTAAATGTTTATTGGTTCCAACATTTCTATGCGAGGACGGAATCCAGATATTTCGGAAGCATTCGTTGATTACGTAATTAACCGAAACATCTTTTACGGAAAGACCCGATATTTTCCGAGTCAAAACAGTGTGGAGTTACTTCCCTTTGACCTTAAAAATGATATTCCGATAATCGAGTTATTTCCCTTAGATCAAAAAATAATTTCTGATTTCAATTTTTTCATTTCGTGATAGAAAATAGTTCAAGGGATTTTTTGTTGCAGAAGGTAACCCACAAATTATATTTTTACATTTATCTTGAATGATATCGGTGTGCAATGATGAATTTAAAGCTTTGGCGCCTTCAAACTGTTTGGTGTCGTCTGCTTTCGTGCTTTGGAAAATTACATTCATTCCTTTACTTGCTGGGTGGGATATCATGCATTTAAGATAATTTGCAAATATCACAAGCCTAAATGATTACTTTCCAGTTAATCAGTTGGTGTTTGAACAATTAATTTTCGCTTTAACAAAGTCAGTTAAAATCAGCCTAGTTAGCCGCCATCTTTGTTTACATTGATTGACCTAATTATCATGCAATGACCAAATTAAATATTTCAACAGGTCAAATTGATTAGAATTGTAGATGTTAAGCCTTACATTTGCATTTGATTCATTATACTTCCTCCAATAGCTTACAAGAAGGGTTTATCAAAATGAACTAATTTAGTTTGTAAGACATCAAACTTAACACCCAGATTATATAATTTTAAGTGGTAATTTAAGTAAGTTTTAGCAAGGACACACGTGTATAAATTAGTGTTATATACAGTGTTAACGTACTGTTTTGGTTATTTTTCTGACGTATAAATTCGCCAAACATTGTGATTATATCTTTGTCAATTTGGTCTCAGAAATACATCATGAGCAGGTCTAGAGTAATTTTCAGGGAAGCCAGTGAAATTCCAATTTAACTTTGCAGCAAATCAGTGCGACTTCTTGGCAAACAAAAACAATTTAAATTATATGCTTTGATTAATTGTTTAGCGCGTTTTCTGTACAAATACGTATGTATACATGCTGAGACCATTATATACAAAGTTGATCCTCGTATTAAGTACTGTCTTATATAAAGTTTAATTTGTTATAAACTCTTCTTTCGTGTTTATTTTGATCAATAGTGTACTTGATGCGAACATATGGAGGTCAGTCGGCTAAGTCAGTGATTGCTAGTAAAATGGTATACGAATTTGTTATTGTCGGTCGTTGCGAACCTTTTCGGCAGTTCGTTATGACAACCAGCCTGTATTGATCTATTCGGTAAACCAGTCTAAACCAAGCGACGAGATTGGATTTTTTTCAAGAAACTAACACAGTTTTGGACGACATGAAACCCTCTTTTATCATCAAGGTTTGCTGAATATGGCATTTTTAAATTCTATTTTTAAATAAAGTTCTTTTATTGTATGGTATTTAGTTTTTCTCTGTATTGCACTGAAAACGGCCACATCACCCCACCCGCCATCTTGAATTTTTGGTGGGTGGAGTGCATATTTGCGCTGTTAATTTTCAGTTATTCTTACTTGCCTTTTCCGTATCTGAATTATACGTGTATGTCATAACATTTATTATTATTTAATTATTGTTTGTCTGGTTTATATTACTCGAACGACGAAATTTTGTGTGATTTTCATTTGCGCTGCACTTCGTTTTCAGTCTAGTAGAAACTCGCTCTGTTCAGGCATCGTATTATTCAATTTATTGTAATGTATAGTCCCTCTTATTATTTAAGACTGGATTGGAATGATTTGTGAAGAAGTCGTATTTTCTTCCACGATTTGTACTTGTCACGAAATACAAATTTGGTGACACATTGGTACTGAATGCTTTGTGTAACCAATTGGTATCAAATTAAATGGGGCTCTATTGTGTTCTGTATCATATGTTTATACTAATTTTTTTAAAATTTTTCTGTGTATGACATTAGACCGGTGGTGGATTGTGTACTTTAAGGGAATGTTTATCACAGAAGCTTGTTGTACAATACTCTCTTCAGTATGATATTATGCCTAATGTGGCATTGACTGATTGACATGTAACAATGTATCTCATTCAGGGTCATTGAAGTATATGTGTAATGTTTACATTAACATTCAAATCAAACAAGTGTATTTTGTCTTAATTGTCTAAAATGTAAATTTCTATCTACAGAAATAACACAAGAGCTGTTTGACTAAGTTATAGTAAAATGGATGAAAGCATTCAACAAAATACAATTGAGGTTCCTCTCCAAATGCAGGGAGCATTCAATATGCAACTGGTCAATGGACAGATCTATGCTAACACCATACAGGTAATTTTTTAGTGAAATCATTTAATGTAACCTATTTGTTCAGTACTGTTTTATGAACAGGGCTTGATGTCAGAAATAAGATCACTTATCTGTAAATCACTTCTAATTAAAATGCCTGAAGTATAAAAGTTTTGCTAACAAATGACTTATGTAGCATTTATTGAATTTGTTGATGTATAAGGTGGACTAGATTGGGAATTTATATGAATTTTTATTTGCTTGACATGCAAAGCAGTAATGGTAATTTTCATTGAATACACTTTTGCTTGCCTATAACTAAAAAAGTTCTCAATTTCAAGCTCTTGTTAACTATGTATTTTCTGCGTAGTATGTTGTGTCTATAATAAGCTGTTGTTTTTTTATGTAGGTGACAGATCAACAACAAATACATATAACATTAGACCCCAGTCAGCATAACTACAGTGCTCCAATTCAAATGGAACAAGTTATTATTCATTCAACAGAACCAAATACTAATGAGGTGTTAATTGCTGCACCAAGAAGTTTACTTCAACCAGTTGATACAAGCACTGGGGATGACTCTGACACAGATGTGAATGATAAAGTTATGTGTAGTACTTCCCTGACTATGAACCACCCTCAAGTGAAAATAGAAGATGATAGTTTACCATCAGATATTATTCCTGGAAGACTGAATCAAAGTATTTCTCATCATGATTATATTTCATCCATTCCATTAATGCAAAAATCACCCACAAACTTGGTAAACTCCCAACAAGTTCATATTCCACTTAGTGACAGTGACAATGGTCTTGTAATTGAAGAAGCTGTCGAGGAAGAAATCAGCACATCTCAGAGTTTGGATGATGAAGAAGAAATAGTTCGTAGTAAACCTTTGACAGCCATGTATCTACAAAGAAAAGATATTTATATACCAAGTCATAGAGAACGTAGAATAAGCACACCATCGAAATCTCCAGGAAGCTCCAAGTTTTTGTTGAAACCTTCATCAAGAACTTTAGATATTGGATATGATGATCTGAATTCATACACTGAAGATTTATATAAGATGCGACAGACATATGGAGACCCAGTTAGTGTTTATCATCCTAATACTGGAGAAATACACTTCAAAATGGACCCATTGTTAGATAGTGATAAGAAATCACCTTCTAAGAGGTCAGTGGAAGCCATCTTAGCTGCTTCAGAAACAATTAAAAATCAGGACATTGCTTCAGAAGTTGAAATAGGAACATATGAAGTTGAAGTGAGTCCTAATGGTAAAAGGTCAAGAAGAAAGAAGGATCGTAAAGGTGGTATTGATGACGATATTGAACAGATACGAAAAGCAGCAAAAGATGTTGCTTATACTCTGAAAGGTATGAATAAGAAAAAAGATGGAAGAAAGAGAAAGAAGCCAAGGATTCGACTCACTCTTACAAAGGCTAAAAGTCGTCAAATGCCATCTACATCATTTTCTGAGGAAGAATATGAAAGTACTAGTTCCAGCAGTCCTAGAAAAAGGGGAAGGAAGAGAAAAGCACTGGATGAATCGCCAAACATTATATACCAGTGTGAGTATTGTGAGAAACAATTTAAAACAAGAGAAAAAGTGCGGGTCCATACAAAAATTCACACCGAAGAAAGGGCATTCAGTTGCGATATTTGTTTTTCACAATATCGACGTAGAGAGCATCTGGTAAGGCATTATAGACGGCATACAAATGACAGACCATATCAGTGTTTAGAATGTGGCAAATCATACATGAGAGCAGAACATCTTAAACGTCATAGCTATGAGCATACTGGTGAAAAACCTTTTGAATGCCCTGTTTGTCCGAAGGCATTCACACGACATGATAGGCTGATTAAACACTCTCTTGTACATGATAAGTAATAATATCCTTTTAACTGAACATAGTGTATCTAGGTTACTGTGTTTTCCATTATGATTCCATTAAGTACTGACATAGTTTTAAAGCTCTTGTTGCTTGTATTTGTTCATTGTTGCTCATAGTGAGATGAAGTGATCTATATGGTCTTAGTGAATGCATTGATGATTAAATTGCTCTACATATACTCTGTTTAAAAATTACTCTGTATACATACTGATGTTAATGATGTGACCTCACTCCTTTGGTAAATAAATAAAATGAGTTTATAATACCTTAGTCTTAGAGGATTGGTTGCGTTGGTTTAGTTAATAAATACAGTTAGCTAAAAGTTATGTGATCCTGACATCACATTGAAATAATTTATTGCTATTAAGTTACACAAATTGGAAATCATATAAAATAAAACACAGAGGTTTGCTTGGTTTTCTTGTAACTTATGTGAATATTTAAGATAATTTACTGTATGCAAACATTGATGTTAGTGGATACCACATTGTTCCCATTTCTAAAATTACATAAAAACATTAAGTTAATGCATTGTTACTGACTTAGTCACTGTCATAATGTTCATTTGCTAATGTCACTGCAGACTCTGAACTAGTATTGTTGGAAGATATTAAGTCTGCAATTTTGTTTCTTTTCCTACAGTAAATATTATTAATTTATATACTTGCTGGTATTCAGGATTTATCTAGTGTCTTTTTTGTTGTGATTTCTTGCAATTAAAACTCATTAGGCCTCAATACTTAAAACGGGTTTATTTTACACTCTTGACGTCTTGTACAGACTTCATTCTTTCAATTTCATGTACTAATATATTATACAATATATTTTATATAATAAAGATGCATCTAGCATTCTTCTGGTTAAGTATTTATTATTGGATATATTTTAAAAATTTTGATTTGCAGATTGAGGTCGCTTCAATTTTTGTAGTATACATCTTTGTTCACTTAGAAATATTAGGACTGATTTTTCTACAGAATATAATACATGGCACATTTTACTGACGTACTTGTATTTGTTGCTTCAGATCTGTGAAAGTCTAGTAAATTTGCTGATGATAAATGATTATAATCTGTTTCACTTCCACAATTACTATTTGCCTGATCTGTTTGTTGATGTTTTTGATCATTAATGATGGTATATTTAAATGATATAAAATTTAATAAATGTTTTCTTCCAAATGTTGTATTTTGTTTGTTCTTTGATCCTTCACAAACTTTTTGTTGTTGACCTTTCATTGTGGAATTTGTTTGATTATTTAGGATTTCGGCTGATGGAAAGATTTTTGGGTTCATGTTTGTGAAATGTGTCAATTAGTTGAGAAAATCGAGGGGGTACATAGGAAGATAGCCCCTCAAATGCTTGTTGAACAAATATTGATTCTTTGCGGTTGCCATTCTAATTTTAGAATGTATTCTTGTTGTAATGTGACAAAAAAACTTTTGATCATCATGAAGCACCATGTTTATCTTTTTTTCTCATCTCCAATCCATGATTAACACTTTCATTAAGGAAATTGTCATTGATACTTGTGTACAGAGGAACATTTTAGCTTTTGCTGTGTTACTTATACTTTTAATTCATTACCTCATAATACCGCATTTCCCCGCATCTGAAGCAGACGACTTTTGACAACATTATGGCGAAAGACGTCATTGCTTGAAATAAGTAATGGCTTCTTTTGCCACAATGTTTTCCACTCTGTCCTGGGTAAATAACCCAATTTTCTTATATAAATTGATGTTTTGCATATAAGCTTTGTATTTGGAAGAGCTCAAAATGATATTCTGCATTTGTCCATAGCTAGACTGGGGTTGCAGGTTAAGTCACAGATAATATTAGAACTAGGAAGTGGTACAAAACTTTTAAAGTAACCACTTTTTTGGTCTTCATTTGTGGACAAAACTATTTCACATGACTCAGATGAGCCAATGAAGACAAAATAATAAATCAAGAACACTAACTCAGTATATCAACTTTCATTGCACTTGTCACAGTAGCTCACCTTTGTGTTATTGTGACCAAAGACCTAAACTATAGGTCTACATGTATATGCATAGTTTGGATCTTGACTTACACGTATTTGCGCATCATGGAAATGTTGTACTTTGAGCTAAAAGAATGTGTGTCACTTACTATACTGCAACCTAGCTACCCCCTAACTAAACATGCATATTCATGATTTCAAAAGTTTTTTGTTAGTTTTTCCCCACTATCTTATTTCATTATACTAGCCATATCTGTACAATGCATAAAGGAAAGTACGTTATAAACATATGCATGTGTTGAAATAGGATACTGCCACTTGCAACCGTTCTCAAATCTATTAGATCTGGTATAAGAATAGAACGCGTCGCTTCGTCGGTATAGGGTGTGCTACAATGCCCACTCTTATCAAACAGCCATCGAGCGCCAAATCATTTGTTTGATAAATTCTTTGCAAAAATCAAGTCCTCAATGTTATCATTCACAGACAGGTATAACGGACCAGCGATTATTAAAAATGCGATCCGATTGACCCCAATCAACCCCGAAACTACGTACGACGTGTAAAAATGAGAGATTTAGATCCTCTGAAGACCTGAGACTGCGCATGAACAATTTCTATAGTACTAATGTATCAAATTCTCTAGAATTTTATTTTACACGCATTATCACTATATTATATACGATTTTTGTTCACTATCTCCGACATGAATTGTGTCCGATCGATATCCAAACCATGAAGTGCACCAAGATTAATTACTTACACAATAAATAATAAATGTAATCGCGATTTTTGTCTGCAGTCTCGAAGCATGTATATAGTGTAGAGCTGAATTTATATCTTATATTCATGTATATGTTAAATAATTAATGTTTCTTTCATGAGAACATGTACAAAATAAGAAAGATAATTTAGACTTCAAATTCAGACAATTGGCTTAAATTTCTGAATATGGTTTGAAATTAAGCCTAGGACGTCATTAACCCTGGCGAATTTGTCAAAATTAACCTGTTTAATTGTGTGAAGTATGTATATAGATCGATCTAGTCTGCATAAAATGTTGCGTGGATGCTGGAATCAACATCATATAATTAATCCTGGTAGGATTTGTAATACGGATATTGCTGTACGGTACAGATATATGTCCACTTGCAGATATATACAGGTTGTAAGTTGTGAAAACAGGGACACTACATTACAGTTAATGTAATGTAGAGTCCCTGGTGGAAATAAACGGAGAGTTCATCACCTCTATCATATGTATACATGTAGAGTACATCTAGCTAGGACTTCGCATCAATCAAAGTTACAATCAAATATTTTCCCTATTCGCACAAATTCTTATTACTTCGGTTTACGAGTAATGTAGACTATATGGCTTTATTTTATGCTGAAATTTCAAATTCATGAACGCGTTTATTTATCGATCGATCAGTTATAGATTTATATTAACGTGTGTAGCGCTATGTCTCTTGGCATACCTCTGTATCACCCTGTATTTCTACGTCTGTTTCGAGCAGACGCTATGCATATTGTAATGTAAATGCATGTCGTGTTAGCTGTCAGTGCAGTGCGGTCTTCATTAGGTTTAATTTTAAATATTTATCTTGGTAACTTACATTTCAACCCAAACGATCTAGACAGACGATAACTGCTGCGCCACATCCTTTTAAACCAACATATACTCTTTGTGAAAGCGATATAGATAAATGTGTTGGTCCAGCCTTGGGATTGAAAATCGATTCAAGGTCAATGTCATAACAAAGATTGGCAGTTGGCCTGTTTGTAAATAGAAAGAGAGTTCAGAATATTGTGTTGTGATAATAATAGCAGAAGCAAGGTAAGCGTCTTCTTGATTTTAATAATAAATTTCAGTTATATATCCTTGGATCTTCATGTGATAGACTAGATATGTAGAACTTGGCGAATCTAGATCTATGTGGAAATATAGATCATTAGATCAATGTCTTAATTCTAAGCTCGAATTTTTCCGCAAGATACCATGAACATATTTTCGTGTGTTCGATTCGAACGTAGTTTCCATATTTTCTTACCCTTTTAAAATCAGTATGTGTTTATTATCATTTGTTGTGTTTTATTTTGGAGGGTGCCAACCATTAGGTGACAAAATTTCGGTTCATTGAATTCACCATGTTTATTTAATAAAGAGAAGTAGGACTTTATGTATACTGTAACGTTATTAATAGTGAACTTTGTCTTAACCCATTTTATTTTATGACGGTTGTTAAGAAACTGTCTGCTTGTCATTTGTATGATGAATACACCATGACTGATTATCCACTGTAAGTTATGATGTATACATATATACATCCTGCACTATTCTATGCCAGCGGAATTTAATGATAAATTTACTGTAATGTGGCAGTCTTATCAGGCGCAGGTCTGGCCTTACTTTAGCTTTCCAATTGGCCGATTTATTTCATAAATGGTTTTGGAAGGGCCACCCTCTCAGGAGCGGGGCAGGGCCAAATAAAAAAAATATTGTGGTCTGTTTATTTTGACTTGGGCAGATTCAGTAGGATGTAGGATAGTCTAAACTAAGTTGACTTCTGGGTTGGCCGCTTTCATAAATGGGCCATTCTCTCAGGAGTGGAAGGGACCCAAATAAAAGTGTTATTACAAACAGTCCAATTTGATGTGGGGCTGTCCAGGAAATAGCATGTATACTATCTGTTACAATATCTGTCTGCACTATATTATAATGTTGAATTACTATGGTTTGAAATGGATAATTCAGTAAAAACACTATTAGTATAGATATATGATATACACAAAGTGACACTGATTGTAAAATGTTTTGTGATGTGATTATATTGCAATGTGATACAACAAGTACTCTACATGGAGTGTTCCTGGATACGTATGATATCACCTTACTTGATATGATGTACATGTTACTGGTAAGGGTTTTTTCTCTTCTATCGCAGGGGCTGTTTATAGGCATCTTCCCCTCAAGAAAATCCTTTAAAATTATGCAGTTTTCTCTTAAAATTCAGTCTGTATAATTTTTTTTCTTCTCCCTTTTGCAAAAGTACCATGTTATTTCCCCCCATATTTGAAAAAGGTCACCTTCCCCTACCTATGAAAAGAGCCCTGCTGGTATATCATGAAAACACTTCTTGTCATAGTAAATATTCATTCAACTGTTACGAAATGTATTTAAATACTTATTTACATGTACTTTCATAATTTAGATATGATAGGGGTACATGATGCACCTTGTTTCAGTTCCCTCTCATAGTGTAGATTTACTGTTTACCTCTGTATAAACCTGTGTGAATTAAATCATGGTTGTGAAGTTATTGAAATGATATGTTATATTTATTAAGTATTCTACACGAAGCACTAAGGTACGTGTATAACATGTTCTTTAAAATGCTTCGGAATGTAGAGGTGTCAATATTTGAATAAGAATACCCCCAGTATTTGAGTCAATTGGTGTCTGGATATATATCTTACTAAGGTACATTGCACAGGTAATTTTGAATTTTGGTTTTGTGTTGAGTACATGTGGGTACATGCCTGTATTCATTTAAGAAATGTTTTGAAGAACTGTAACTATGATCATTTCTACCCTTTACTGTGATTCAAATGCCATAAAGATGGTACATACAGTGTGTAACAGTGTTGTATGTATAATATATGTGTTTATAGCAGTTTGTATGCCTGACTGCCCGATTAGCTCAGTTGCTAGAGCAGCTGACTTGCAAGCAGAAGGTCGTGGGTTCGAGCCCCGTATCTGGAACTTTATTTTCTGTCTCCTTTTACTAGTGTACTATGTAAAGAGTGTGTATGTGTATTTTATGCAGAGTCACAAAATAAATTAACGCACCCAATGCATGCTGTTCGCCTTATACAACCAAGATTTAGTTTGAATGCAATTGAATTAAAAAGAATGTATGATGCATTTAATCATTAATTCACTACTGTTGTCATGGTGTTGTCTGATATAATTTTACTAGTTCAGTTACTAGTTCAATTTCTTCTCTTGGCAAAAATTATACAAATTGTTTCCATTTCAGATCGAACAGACATCATCATGAATGTGGTAGCCACGGCGATTGCTTTCATGTTGTTCACCATAGAATGGTTCCACGTTTGGGGACATGCTCTGATATTGTTCCGTGTACGACTTTTACCTCGGAAAGATCTTGTTCGAATTCGCTTATATTTCTTATTCGATCTACTTACTGTGTTTACATCATCATTTTTGTTCACTGGGAAGTTACGATGGCTTGCTGTAATTCAGATGATACAACATGGGTATTACTTTATTTACTGGGATAAGTCTGGTCCAGCCAAGAAGGTAGGTGCTAACAAATACACAAATTCTCTGTTCTTCAGTACTCAGGACTTAAAGTTTAAGTTTTGTTGTTAGTACTCATGTGTCTACTACTTTGAATTTGGGAGAGCTACATCAATGGTCATAATACTCTAGTAATTTTGTTGATCAGATACAGAAAAAATCTCTAGTCTAATGTGAAAGTAAAGATGTGAGAATAGCGTTGTAATGACATCTTTATCATGTGATTTACTCTGACCATTATTGGGATGCATTCAAAACCTGGCCGGAGATGGTTTATAGATCTAGTTTTTTCCACCAAAGCAACACTACTACCTCTCATACTTAATAAAGAGGGATTGAGCATACACTGGTTTACTAATCAATAGTACTGACCACTACAAGCATTGTGTATGACAATGAATGTGGATGACAGGTGTGTGCATTTGGAATATTCATGATTTCACTAATCTATAGCTAAAGTTCTAGTATGTTTAATATTCCATGATGATGGATGTTCTCGTGGATGGATGTTACCTATATGTGATACAAATATTGTCATGTGGTTAATGGATTTTACAACATTGAATCATCAAGTGTACATCCAGTGTACAAATGATTTCAACATTCAGTATCAGTGTTTTTTTTTTCTTCTATAGCAAGGGCCGTTTATAGGCATCTTCTCCTCATGAAAAATCCTTAAATTCATGCAGATTTCCCCTAAAATTCAGTTTGCATCAAGTTTTTCTTCCCCTTTTGCAAAAATACACCGTTATTTTTTCCCAAAATTTAAGATAGGCTCCTTTCCCTAACCATGAAAAAAAGCCCTGCAGTATGTATACAAATTATTCCCATTTAGTACAATATGATGTATTAATTTTTCATTTTTATTTATTAATATATTTTATTTTTATTGTCTGATGTCACTTATTAGGTTTGTAATTTTTTCAGATCATCAACTGGAGTTCTCTGGAGTGGTTTAAAACAGATTTGAAGAATACTTGGGAGCCTAGCTTAGTACTTGGTACAGCCTTTGATATTGTTGTCCATTTATGTATGGCTTATTATCTGGGTCAATATCTGAATGTTGTACTAGTGATGTGCTCCCTGGGGGTCGTTCAGGTTGGAGTCCTGGTATTATTGTATGGTCCTTACTATGCTTGGGCCAGTCCTGGGCTTGAACCTGCCTGGATACAGAAAAGAATCCATCCTGAGAGTGTAAAAATTGGGTAACGATATATTAACATTAATACATGTACTATATATACTGGATAACGAGATGAATGTATTTAGACTCTACAATGTTTTGGTATCCAATGAGTTCCAGGGACCAAGATTTATTCAACCGTGATTAGACTCATCCTAAGTTCTTTTATCAGTATCTATGTTGCTTTAAAGGTTAAGTTTCGATTATATTGGGCTTTCAAGTGTGTAACACTCTGTGAATGATATTCCCTGGATCTTTTTGTGAATATTGAATAATCTAAGAAAAATTGATTTGATCTGTGTGTGGTGATATAAATCAGCATTATTATCAATTAGTCGATTTCCCTTTGATGTTTTTTTCATGTTTTGTTTACACTCATTATGTTATCATGGTCATGATAAAAACAGTGTGTCTTTGTATCAAGACATTTTTATTATATTGTGGTACTGTGTGTCCAGTGGCAAGTATATCTGTAGTCAAGGACAACTTTGAGATACATTAATGTACAATTTAGTGCAATGATGTAAAAACACGATATTGTTTGACTTATTTTTTTAACGAAATATGCAAGGGCATGACAGAAATTCTGTTAAATATTACCTCTGGTTATTACTTGCCAAATATTCTGAGTACTTTGTCCCTTGTCTTTAATTTTTGTTCTCACTATGGACCACAACAAGTCTGTTAAAGTGATCTGGCAGAAACCGTGTTATTGTTATTTGTATGGTAGTTCTAGGTGTTGCTCTTAATTCAAGTATTTAGTCATAATCATGATTTTTTTATTGATGCTAGTCTGATTAAAAGTTACCAAGTTGTTACAACTCTCTGCATGTTGGAACTTAAGTTTCCTGAAGCAATGTATGTATTCAGTATTAAGTACTTCTATGTTTAAGTTACTTGCTCATAATGAGTAAATGAATTGTTATGAAGTTTTCTAAGTGCTAATTTATTTTTTTGTTACTTAATAACAAGCAATATTTATTTGTTAATGCAACTTGTATTCTAACCTCTAGGTGTCTGATTGGCTTCAAGACTTTGTACAGTTTTAAATATTATGTTTGATGTTTTGCTTTGCATGTTATAATGTTGTACGTTTTTTTGGCTTTATTTGGGATGGGGCAAAAAAGGCTGAATCTCATGTCCTTCAATTCATCTTCCCAAAATTTTCAAACATACTCTGCTTAAAATACAAATACTTTAGTGCAACTTATGTAGGTCAGAATTAAGTTTGTATATATTAGTTACTTTACTTAGTATCTTGTGATTATTAAAAATTTCTTCCCAGAAATATAAATCCCCTCTCCTTAAAACCATTCCTGAACCTTTCCTTTTGAGGGTCCTGGCCCTGGTCTGATTCCCGTCAAGGGTTCATTACAAGGTCACTGGTTTTATCACATTGTATTTCTACTTGCACCATTTTTTTGTGACATTTGAATGTTTCACCACCGATATATACAAGATAAACATTTGTTTTAACACTTGTCATATTTAATTGTAGAATGAAATCTACTTGACTTGTTTTTAATTTGTTTGTTGCTTTGTAAATGTTTACATTTTTAAGTGCTTCTTATTTTATTTCCGGTGTGATTGTTTCTTATTTCATGCTTTAAATCATTTTATTTCGTTTTAATTGTACAAATATTTTACAAATGTTCCTGTATTTCTATTGTTCTTCTGTGATTTTTTGTTAATGACTTTAAAAAGTTAATTCAATTCTGTTGATGTAGTATTGCTTTGCTTAAATCATTGTTTTTTTTTATAACTTTAGAAACAAGCAGTAGAAAAATACTGTACATTCATTATTTTTTTATACATCATCCTGTGAATTTTGAATTTATAGAAAATTGGTTAAAGGCTTAAAATTACCAGCATGTGTTATATTTGTGATGTTATGTGCTGTAATCTGTGAGTATAATTAGTGTTGAGTAATGTAATTATTGAACATATCAATATAGTATTAGGTCTGAGGTTACCAACCATGTAGTTAGTCTTCATGATCAAACTAGCCTATTTTTGCCTGACATGTTGGGTTTCTCAAAGTCCTGGTAGATATCCCAGGTGCAGCAAATCTAGTAAAATATTCCGGACAGCTTTCTGGTTTGTTGTTACTCTATTTGAGTGGAAACAGTTGATCAGAGTTTTACATTCTTCAGTTGTCGCATGCAAATATGCTTAGCTAATTCACATTATCACTTTGATCAGTTTCAAATATCCACTAGTTTGTTTAAAAGGGGCCAAAATTTCTACCCGTGGCCATGGTGTTGAAATTTGGTTGGTTTGAAAGAAGTTTGAACATATATCGTGATGACCTCATTTTCAGGTCATGTGGCCCATAATCAAATAATTTTCTCATCCTGAACTAGATTGGGGTCATAACATATCCTTCTTTTTCTTGTTTCAAGAGTATTTTTACTGCTAAAATTAACAGTTTCTGTTTAGTTTCTTGTTTTTTAACTATTTTTTTAATGTGAAAAAGCTTAAGGGAAGAAGTGGGTTTTTTTGAGCTTGGAGACAAATATCAAAATTTATAACAGCAGACCCGGGTGTCTGTTGTTTGACTGGTTAACATTATTTGCGTGTTGAATGCTGAGAGTCAGGTTCCGCAGTTTTTGGTTTGATCCATGTGGCAAGGTCCTAACAGGTCGAAAGTCCCAGGTATGAGTCCCGACATGACCACAGGTGCAGTTAAGGATCAAATCCAGTTTTGAGTTTTGGCTTGATCTCTATTAAAAAATTCCCCGCTCTATTTGAAGTGTGAGTCTTGGGCCAATCGATGTTAGTAATCCACAATTGAACCAAAAAGTGTTTGATATATGTTGGAAGAATTCAGATCTAAATTGATATGAAATAAAAAGGTTAAATAAGGAATTTATTTTTATACACTAATATGCTTGTTTTTTTATTTATCCTGGAAAATGGACACATTCTTTATCAATTACTGATAACTCATTTAAGATAAAGACAGGTACTAATGACATACATACTTTATTGGTAATGCAATGTGCTGATAACTGTTATCTTTGGTATTAATCAAAATGAAGTGGATCTTTCTTTGAGGAGTGACTGATGAGGTTACATTGTTTTTATAATGTATGAAGCGTCTTTCATGTAGCTAGTGTTTTCTTTTGTATTTTCAGTATTTTCTGCCCTTAATTACAGATTTAATACTTTCTTAGTCACTGGAGTAATCAATGATGCTATAAATTCGAGACATTTTGATATTTTATATGCTGATAAAATTATAAGTTGACTTGCTATCCAGCTTGTTCAAATTCCCCATATTTTATACTGACAACATTTAGGCTTTTACACTATGCGATACAACTGCTTAGTTTCTCAACATTTTTCAAGACTTAGTTTGCATCCATGATAGTTGTTGTCTTTACTGTTCAAAGTCATCCCATGTATACAAAATAGCTTTCTCATCAATGTTGTAATAAAAAATATGACTACAGTCTCACTTTTTATAATACCACAATCACCAAGTGTTTACAAAAATATACAGAAAATCCAGATTGACTAAGTTTGGTCCATTTTGCACTTTATCAGTTGGGAGCCTCATTCAAGTAAGTGCTCTCAATTTATAATTGTTGATGTATTCAGAAATGTATACAAAAAACGTTACCAACATTCTTTTGTTAGTAAAATTGTAGTTTCCTTGCTTAATATATTGTATAGTGGGAAATATCTGCAATGCCAAAATTTAGCAGTTTTTGAATTTGTAATGTCATGAATTGGCAGAAAATCATGACACTGCTAATTAGGAACCCCATATTAATTTAGATCAAGGAATAAATTGGCATTTGTGAGACTTCATTATAATTTGGTAAAATCAAAACATTGCCGTAATGGCTCGGTAAACCTCAATAATAAATCAACAACTATTCCAGTGTATGTAATACTTATATATTTTATTTGTACAATATTGTCACTCAATCATTATACGTGCTAGCATTTATCTGTAGCTACTTGTAACTCCTTAACAATTATTGTATTTATGTTAGTGGGTCTTATTGATATCTTCACTGCACCTTTTGTCTTTATGCATAGTACATGTATATATTATTATACCATATTTAAGGGTGTAAGAGTACATTCCCTTTAATTCCTGTTGCTTTGACACATTAATTGCTAGTGAGTGTCAGCGATTTGTGTTTAATGCAGTATAATCTATCTATTGTTTGCACCTTTTGTTTTGGAGCTGTTTAAGCTCAATTCTGGTAGTTAAAAGAAGTCTGGTTTTTTATGACTAGCAGTTGGTACTGTGATGATGTGGTTGTGAATGAGAACTGTCTTGTATAGTTCATGCTTGTTGCGTCAAGGGTAGCGTTGTCTTCATTTTGTTGCGTATGACTTTTCTTGCAATGTATTGCATTGTGTACAGCTATTTGATTACAACTGATGAACTAGTATGAACTAAACCTTGGTTTTGTGACTGTGAGGTTTTTCAGATGTACATATGATTATATACTATTATTCATGTATTTACAAAGTAAGACACTTTTGATAAACAACGAAGATTGATAACCTATATAACATATGATCTGTACTGTCTGACTTCAACATAAAGTGCTTTGATACAAAAAGATAACCCACTGTTTTCAAATCAGTACATATTAATGATGATATAAAATGGGATAACATTCTTGTAAATAAAATCACTGTTTATTCCATTAAAACATTATCATTATTTGCACATAGTAAGTAATATTTGATAATTAAGTCAACATTGTCACATTTTTACTTAATGGTCAGTCTTATTTTGTATATATCCAGTCGGGTTTCTGATTCAAGTTGGAATTAATTAATTAATTATTTCTTACAGTTTCAAAGAAAACTTAAGTGATAAAAATTATGGTCATTATACTCAGTTGTTCTTTCTTACTTCAAATTAATGAAAGGTCACAGTTAAGTTAATAAAAGAATGAGCATCATGTAATTGTTATTACAGTGTAGACTTAGCCTTAAAGATCCACCACAATCTACTTTGCACCATATAGACTTCATGTAAATCGTGCTTGTCAATCAGTACATACCATCAGTTAACCTATAAACAATGTGAGGCCCATCATCAATTTTTTTTATGCGCACAGTTGTCATGACCCTTAAGTATCAATCCAACCTATAGATACAGTCATATATGACAGAGGTTGCTGGGCCTCCATTAGAACTATTTGGATGTTTGGTTATTATTTTCAGATGCTCACTCACGTTCTCAGTTTTCAAGTGCAAAGCAAGTACTAGTATTCACCAGATAGAAACACGAAAGAAAATATTTGATATATGAGCATTTTGTTTGATATTTTAGAAAATATTCGGTATTTGAACATACTGTTTGATATTTTGATCTCTAATACTCTTATAAAAACAAATTCTGGAGAATGAAAATTTCATCATATATACTCTTTATGTTTATTATTGGATATGCACTTTCTTAATTTAATCAATGATAGTAGGTATTACTGTTTTTTGTGTCAGACTTTGTACATAATTTTTGGACTTGAACTGCTGTTCATTCGAGTTTTTTTTTTTTGTTATTTTATAAAGCAGTATGCTCAATTAATTTTGTTTGTGATTTCTAAAAATAAAAATGATACTTGATAAAGTTTTTGTCATTTTTATCTTAAACTATTCCAAACTGTAGGAGGTGTATCATGACCTGATAAGACAGGTGTACCAGAGTGATATGTCTCTCTGTAGCTCCTCATACTGTTTGACTGTATTTACGTCAATCAAACTATACAGATCTAACAAGAGCTGCACTAACATACAATGTCAGTTGTGTAATAAGTTTTACACTAATGTACTATGTCAGTTGGTGTAACGAGTTCTACACTTACATACAATGTCAGTTGATATAACAAGAGCTACACCTATGTACAATGTCAGTTGATATAACATATTCTACACTAACACACAATGTCAGTTGATATAACAAGTTCTACACTAATGTACAATGTCAGTTGATATAACAAGTTCTACACTAATGTACAATGTCAGTTGATATAACATATTCTACACTAACACACAATGTCAGTTGATATAACAAGTTCTACACTAACATACAATGTCAGTTGATAAAACAAGTGTTACACTATTAAGCATATAATGTTAGTTGATGAAACAAGTTATACACTAACATACAATGTCAGTTGATATATAACAAGTTCTACACTAATGTACAATGTCAGTTGATATAACAAGTTCTACACTAACATACAATGTCAGTTGATATAACAAGTTCTACACTAATGTACAATGTCAATTGATATAACAAGAACTACACTAATGTACAATGTCAGTTGATAAAACAAGTGTTACACTATTAAGCATATAATGTTAGTTGATGAAACAAGTTATACACTAACATACAATGTCAGTTGATATAACAAAAGCCACACTAACGTACAATGTCAGTTATTCAAGCGTCAACCATAAACTGTTGTAATTACGCACTAACATGAAGGTTGCTATTAAATATTTGCTGAGTAGTTGATCTCAGGAAATATGGTAAAATTTCAGATCTTTTTTTATCAGAAACATATTTAATGATAACGTCCATGTATAGTTTGTATACATACAGTAATAAGTACATTGTACTTCAGAATTCGTACAGATGGGGGGGTTATTTATAAACAAGGGAGAGTACTCTGACAGGATCATAATACAATAATGGAGTGTTTCCCCTTGAATTATGGAACTGAATGAAGAAAACATGATTTCACTAGCCATCAGATTTACTACAGTTTCGTTTGGCAATGTGAATTATAAACTCGGCTTCAAAATAATATAGAAAGCTATCAAATAAAATTGTGTACAGCTGATATGATACGTATTTTATAGCTTTTTTAAATGACAGATTTTAATAAAATTCTAATTACACGAAACACTTTGGTGGCATAGATTTTCGCGAAAACAATTATTCTGATTATCTTATGCAGAAATATGCCGCCATAAAACACAATTTATTTTTTTTTCACTGTGTTAACACCGTTTTTCAGTTTTCAGTTATATACGGCGGCCGTTTCACCTAACCAGACAACTTATAAACATGCAATTATATTAAAAGTATTTTGGATATGAGTACGGAAATGATAACGTGTTTCAATTGAAAACAGTAAAACTTCGCAGAATTTATGTACAATGGGTTTATACTAACATTCAAATATTCTATATCGAGCCAGGGACTCTACATTATAACAGGGACTCTACATTACATCGGGGACTCTACATTACATCAGGGACTCTACATTACATCGGGGACTCTACATTACATCGGGGACTCTACATTACATCGGGGACTCTACATTACATCAGGGACTCTATATTACATCAGGGACTCTACATTACATCGGGGACTCTACATTACATCAGGGACTCTACATTACATCGGGGACTCTACATTACATCGGGGACTCTACATTACATCAGGTACTCTACATTACATCGGGGACTCTACATTACATCAGGGACTCTACATTACATCAGGGACCCTACATTACATCAGGGACTCTACATTACATCAGGGACTGTAATGTAGAGTCCCTGATCAAGCGTAGATCGTATAAGTAAAACAAATTGTTAGCCCCTGTTTATACACCGAGTTATAAATCAACAACAAAATATTTTGAAAGATCATTTGCAGAGCACTATATAATCAATCTAGAATGTTTGAATACATTCTTGTTGATTATAATGTATAACTACATTCAAATGATAGCAACACTCATCTACGGTTTGTACATTTTATGATCCACTCTATGGTCAAGAACCGGTCAAATGATTACAAATCCAGATGCAGTAATTGCCCCCAGTGGTTTTTCATTCAGAATCTTTGGACATCGTGAAAACATTTATAAACGGTTATTTTTTCTGCCATTTCTTTTGAAAATTGTGACCCGGTCGTGGCAGGTCATACCCTTCTATGAAAATTTGACAAAATGTCGATTTTCCTCCAGAAGTTGCCGGCTCCTTGTGGAAGGGTAAGTTAGTACTGGTTAGTATACAGTCAAGGAAAGTTGGTTAGGTGAACCGGTCGCCGTATATAACGGAAAAATTGTTGAAAAACGGCGTTAAACCCCAGTGACAATAGGTCACATAAAACAAAACAAATTGAAAATTGATTTTAACGCGCTAAGAATGCTGAAGATATCTGATTTCTTGTCCATGTACTCATACGATATATTCAGTCACCAAATTTCCAGTACGTATGAACACAGTTAATTAATGAGAATACATGTACATTAATATCACATACAGGAATCAGTATAAACCCGGTACTCATTCGTGTCTTCCGCCTTGGTTTTAGTTCATGACTTCAACACAAATACGTCGTGAATTTGCAGAATAACAGACTAACATGGTGTCGGGATGCTGTGTCAAACCTGCATATGTATCTGGAGTTTGGGTCAAACACATGCATATTATATTATATTATATATATTATATTATATATGTGCGCAGAAATGATTATGCCTGTCGCCTTTTTAGATCCAAATATTCATGTGTACCAAAAGAAACCATTAAATGACCGTACTGGTCCCAACGTGTCGTGCATCCTATGACCGTGCCAATGTCTGTGTGACGTGCATTCTATGACTGCACCAATTCCTTGTGTGACGTACTCTCTATAAATCTACCAGTCTCTGCATGTCAGCTCCTTCTATCATGGTATCAAGATACCATGTGTACTGACGTAGCGCGTGCCTCGGTTAAATTTGGACAGGTAATGAGAAAAAAATAGCAGGTTTCAGTAAAAAAAAATCTAGAAGGATTTAGTAACGATGATAACACGTGGCAAACCAAATAATGCTAATGTACTTCTCTCTATGAAGTTACTAATTTACACCCAGAGAAAAACAAACCGAAATCACTTCCCTGTTGTTGTACATGGCTTATTTGACATTCAACTACATAATTATTATATGTTTGTACAAGACCGAACTGCAGAAGTTATATCTTTTAATGCCATGTTCTACAATTTGCCCACATATGTATAGGCATCATTTCTTAATACACAACTTGTTCTTCAAATAACGCGTCCAAAAAGCAAAACAACAAAGACATGAAAACAATAGTTGACATTATTTAATATAACAATGCATACAATATACTGTAACAGTTAAAACTGAACGAAGTATTGGTGTAATGGATATTGGCAAATAATAAGACACTTATAAATGCATGAAGCTGAATCAGCACCAACAGACGAACCATAAACAATGTATGAAGCATTAAAAGCACAATCTATGTGTTTATTTCTGTTAATGGAATTATTGTATAAATTGTAAACAAATAAAACAGCTTTCTTCATAATCAGAGAAATAGGTCAGTTTTAACTCTCGCATGGTAACTGGTTCATCCAGTATGGACATATCGCAGAATGAAACACTCAATGAGTAAAAAAATGAAACACAATTGGACTCTCAACTGTTTTGACCCCTGATTTAATAAAAAAAAGAACCCCAAACATTTCTTTGGTCCCGTTTCGTAATTTTGAGATTCACAACGAATAACAAGTGTACACCTTGAAGTGGAATGATTCATTCTGATCACATTTCGTTTGCAAAATGAACACCGAATACAAAAAAAATGTACGTCAAAATTTATCACAATATAATAAATGCAAGCGTCTGTTTCACATACCTTCCTGCCCGTCACAATCTGGGCTCTTTTGTTTCTAATGGTTACGCAAACCCTGCATATTTTGGCTGTTAATCTTATTTTATCATATTAAGTGCATGCACATATTTTTTAGAATAAGTTCTCTGCACAAACGGTTATAGAAACTTAAAACTGATATCCAGTAACGTGACGAACGGTTTACAAGTACTCTTGTCCTTTGTTTCAAAATATTTAAAAAAAAGTAAGTGTGTAATATTGTTTACATGTCTCTTTATATAAAATTATGCGTCATAACGTGTAGAAATCACAAATCATTAATCATTCTTTGTTTTCCGAAGTTTTGGCCTGCCTGTGAGGCTCCCTTGTTTGATCCCATCTGTAAACCAATCACATTTTGTCCCGCTTTTAATTGTTCTTCTGTCCATTCTCGAGATTGTCGTTCGGATTCCTTCGGTCCAAACCCTTTATCACCTTTTTTTTGAGCCTGTTATATAAATGTTCATGGCATTATATTAGAAACATTGATATAACATTTAACAACCATCGGTCCTGCAACACTTCGTAATTTTTAGATGTATTTATACGAGTAGAAATGTGACTCATTCCTTTATACCGTTGAAAGCATCGTAGATATGTAATATACTTATCTCCAATATCTGTACGCATCGTGCATACACATGCTTCTATGCTTTTAATATACTTTTAATCAACCATTGTTATACATTAATCAGTGTAAAAAGTATTCACTTATTTACCTTTCTTGCCAAAGCAGCAATAGTTAATATAACTTGAGTAAGGTTTTGTCTCTCGTACAAATCCACTGTTTGGAACAATTCTGTTTTAGGCACTCCATAACTCTCGGCGGCTTTCGTGAATTTGTCAATGTTCTCCATCTTAACAAATGCAAGATTGCTCTTCTTTGGTTTTGTGGGACAATGAAGAGCAGTCATTAAGCTGTAATAAAAGAATAGAACAATGACACAAGTTCATGATATTTTCCACGACTTAATTAATTAAGCATTTGAAACATTCATAATTTTGTGTACGCGAAAATATGAACACCACAATTTCATACGGTACGGCTGAGAATACATAATTCAATAGAAGTGAGAGAATATCACGCTGAAGAAAATCACTTTAAAGCTTTGAGAGCTAACTTGGTTAGTGGAAGTGCCATCCACGCACTCGGATAGGTCGATTTAATCACATGTGACTGCACCGGTAGGGCTTTTACTGAATATGTAAACATCGAATGTTACACCCACCTACAAAGTACAACACCGTCTCCTAACATTGCGTGCACGTTATCCGTTGAGCCAGAAGTGTTAATACCAGGCTCACCGATGGATCGAATTCGTTCGTTAATCCATGACATGCACTGTTCAGCCAATTCCATGTCATACTTAGCATCCATCTGTAAAAAGAACATGTAAAATATAATTGAACGCATAATGAAACTCGCAAAGCTGTTGCGTTTAAAAAATCATTTTCATACCGTGTTTCTGTACATATGAATTAATGTGCTATAAATTCATGTTCTGAACAAATGTACACCATTTCTTTCCATGGTCCCTATATTGTATTGAAACGTCCACATAAAACGTTTAACCTAAGATTCCCAAAATGTTGTTTTACAGTCATTCCTGAGAATGACAATGATTTAGTTTTTGTCCAGTCGTGTATATAACCGGTCGATTTAATCAGCTGAGCACAGGACGAATGACTGAGATATAGAAGATTCGAAAATCAACATAACACATCGTGATACTATGACGTAAGATCACTCTCCAAGTCATAATCATCTCCATCATGAATGGATAAACATATCAGTAGCTTTCATAAGCAGTAAAACCTGTCAACAAACACCATCCTTGGGAGAAAAAAATGTGGCCTTTATTGACAAGTGGTCTTTATCTAGAGGTCAGTTTGTTCTAAATAATCAGAGACGGTTTTTCAAAGAATGGCCTTTATTTAGTTCATTTGCAAGCAAGGAAACCCAGGGCGCTGACATTTTGGAAATACTGTATGTAAATGGACGTCGCATCTAAAACCAGCTAACCGTTTTTTGAAATCAATCATATTCAGACTGTTGTTAATGTTTGTATGACACATAAGTAAAACACGCGTTCTTGCAACATGTTGCATACAAGAATACAAACAATACTAGTATACAAGTCTGAAACGTTAATTTGTTTTCGTATAGCATAATTCGCATATAGACATTTTTTATAACTTAATCAATCTGATAATAAGGGTAATTGATTCATAAAAGAACACTGGACTTAATATCAAGTTTCACAAAATTCCTATACATCTGTAACCTTTGAACTTGTTGAAGAGTTTTTTTATTTTATGACGTTGGAAAACAACAAAACATTTGTTGTAGCATTCAAGTGAGCGATATCACAACAAAACCCTTATTGTTTAACTTAACAACGTGTACTCGCGTAGATTTCACATTAACACTGGTTTCCTAGCTCCGGACACTATCAACAAAACAGTTAATTTCCGCCTTCATAATATCATAAATGTATACAGGAAACTAAACATGATAAAGTTTATCTTTTTGTGGTAACGTAAATAGTACAAGATGAGCTGTTATTGTGCATGTAGTTATGTCTGACAGAAAACCAAACTGCATGTAGTGTACGAATGGACACAATGGTTATATTGAAAGAAAACACATTCTTTGCATTGTAATCATCAGTTAACATGAACTAAATTAAAATAATACTATAATCTAGCTATAAGCGGAAACTTTATGTTTGTGGAAAGCTTCTTTGATATGAATCTTGAACATCTATGGCTGAAAGTTTATTCACATCTGAATTTAATGAGGCGTGTAAAGACGTGATATGTAATGGATAAAACACTACCATAATATACTAAAAATGTTTTCAACATTCTTTACATAACGCAAGGTCATAAATATATCACTTAAATATATACAGTTACATGAAGGAAGGTGAAACTAAGCACTAGACGGAATGTATGGTGAACAATACTTGGCTAACATTAAAAAAATCAACTTCTTACGAGTGACAATGTGCAACACGTTTATTTGACTTAAATGAAATTTTGTATCAGTCAAAAGTTCATGTCACCATTAAAATATCTGTTGGTGTATGTTAGGTATAGAGATTCTTGTTTTGAGTTGTTGAAGTTGTTGTGTTGCTAGATGTTGTTTATTGTTTACCGCTGCTATTGTTGTTGCTGTGAAATGTAGTGTTAGTTGTAATGATAAAAGTGTGATGGCCTATCAGTTTACATTTAGAACCATGTTTCGCTGTTGATGTTTGGTGCTCTACAATATGACAAGAAACGTCACCAATGTGTTAGACCATTACTTTAAGTACATCGACCAGATATTTCATTGACCGAAGTATGTCCCATGTGAGCGGATACCACAGTATAATCCATGAAAACCGGACCCCTTCCAGACTGGGCGTAACGTCCTATTCATTATAGAAGAGAAAAATGGGACTTGAAAAATCGTCCGAATTTCAGAGCATTCCAGTTTTCAGGGAGTCCGGTTTTCAGGGGTTTTACTGTATATCTATGTGGCAAACATCTTGAGTATATAATTTACTGCCCTGGCTGATATATTACATACATACCACAACGAGACGCGTATCAGATAAAAACTTATCCGCAACTCAATCTGTTACAAGTCATACAAAGTTTATACTCGTAATGAAAACTGCTTTAAGCCAGGCAATGCTATGTTTTATATCAAATACCAAGCATGAGTGACTACACTCGACATAACCAGACATGCTTGCATCATACGGCCATTAAGTTGTTTACGAGTTTCGGCGATATTAAAATGTCTGAGTAAATTAATTGTTGATATGATTAAAGTTGTTGCATACTTCAATGTGGTTATTTTGTTAAGATTTTCCCATAAAATTGCTCGATGTTTACAGAGAAAAATAGCCAACAGGGCATTGCAACAATAACCAGTTGACGACACTAATTATCATATTATTGACCAATGTCAAATGACCCGAGTTTTGTCAATGTCCTGTCTAAAATAATAACAAATAACTATAACTCGTTAATATTTGATATAAACCGTGTATATAATGAATATCAGCAAGACTTGTTTCTATATTGAAGTCAGATGATAGAAATTAATACAAGTATATCTATGAACATTGTGTCATTTCCAGCAAAGTTACACGTTTCTATGGGAACTGTGGGGGTCAAGGGTATCAATAGTGAGATATAGACGGAGACCAGTAATACGATAGTGTGTACGTTATATCATTAACTTGATGCGATATTTCTCTCAATCCATTCTATATCACATCAATAACGATATCTCAATCATTATAAATGAATGCTGTATGACTCCATCTGCCATCGATTTTTACTGGAAACAAATCCATTTTCTATATTAACGAGTCTTGTGCAAATAGCAATAAATGTCAAAGCTTATACTGCGCTGCAATTACTACCTATGAAATTAAAACGCTAATCTACTCCCCAGTTAATATGTTAACAAGTTACCCTACTGGTCATAGGGCACATATAACATCACATGACTACTTATACAGGGATCGACTATAAATATATAGATAACGGATTTAGTAACAAACAAGTTTTATCATGAAGTAAACAAACTGGTCGGCGTCCCTCTGTCTTGCTGTAGGATTATTGGTCCATTCAACAATAATGTCATACAGTAACACTTCATAACTCAAGTAAATAATTTTGATGGTTGAATAATTGATAACAACAGACAGTAAAAATTGTAAAACTAGCTAATTCAATCAGTGGTTGGTACTTGTTGAAAAAATTTATGTCAACAATAATATAAAACATGAGATAAATAATGCGCGAGACTCTGTGACAACATGTTTTATGTCCAAATACGGGCATTTGATAAAAGCAAAATGGTAAGAATGTATCTTAAAGCACATGTTGTAAACTGGCGTGGACAGCAATATTCATAACTGTGTGTTTTATGTTTGACACCACATCAGTTCAGCCAAGTCATTGTATGGACGTACGGTCGAGTGACTCGAGACCTAAAATACCGCAGATATTTTCACAGCAAGGTGCAAACATCTTTCCACTGTCACCATGAGAAAAGTTTGAATGTACGACCTCCAATTTAGATTGAAAGACGCGGACTAACCCGCCAGTGTATTACAATGATATCACTAATTGCGCCACTACTTAACATAATTATAAATGAATTGAGTTCAGCGCGTGGTATTAACGTGTTTCCGTACAAATCAATAAGTTCACGCCTTATAGCACATGTATAAGTCTTTGCGTGTATTCTAAGTCTGCAATGTTTATAACAACACACCAATTCATATTTAACGCGTAAAATGTAATCATTTTTTGTTCGATATTGACATAGGTATAGTAAAATCCGAGGATTTTGCTTAAATCGTTATAAACTTTCTATGTAACGGATTCCTGTTTTTATAAGCCTGTAAATCAAACATCAAAATTCTTTTTTACATCATTCAGTGTCATGTTACTTGTAAAAACAAGTGAAAATATTTACTGTCCATGATCCTACATAAAACCTCAGTATAAAACAAAGTAACATTATATAGAATGAGCTATGTTTAGATCTCTCATTACACGTTCAGGTTTTAATTACTACACTTAGTCAATTAACGAACAAAATTGTCACATTAATGTCACCACTGAAGCGTCAACTGATAGATGAACATCAACACGCGCCGATCTCGTGAATAAATACATCAAATATAAAGTGAACAGTGTTCATATTAACATAATATATATATGTGTGGTGTGTAGTAAAATCAATATATTCCTCGTACCTTTGATTGAGCCTCAAGGGCGAATCCAGACTTTTTTGCTCTAACTTCAGCCATATTTTATTTTTCCTTGTATTCCGTTAATTTCAAGATCACAAGCCCACAATGAGATTTTCGCTCCGTATTAAAGCTCCGACGTGTCGTGATATATATTCCTACCGATGATTCACTGGCTACGATATCACGTGACTATATATACCGCCTTTTTATTGGTTAACAGGGTGCGGTGAAGTGTGTTCACCGTAAAATTCGAAAAATGCCGATAAAAGTAGAAGGTTACAACGTGTAAAACTTATATGAATGAGTTAAAACACCCACATTCTTATGATACTGTACAATTGTTGTATATATTTGTATTAAGCAAGGATCGGAGTATTTTCAGTACATACACTTAATTATTGGACTAGATACGCTTTCGTGGTTTTCGACTTAAGCATATTTTGTTTATTTTTACTACTGCTTAATTGCGCACAAATCCACGATCCTTATTTGGTAAAGTTAAAGTTAAACGCGGGAAGTTAAGTCATTACAAAAGGAAAATATTTATCGAATTCAAATATTTTTTATGAATTCAAACGTCACTAAACACCTGCACTAGGGAAGTGTTAAACTTCTTATACTGTCGAAATACCTGGCTTATAATTATATTATTGACATTCTAAATCTTTTATGGAGAATAAGTTTGGAATTTGTGAACTCTTTTTGGTACTCAATATATGAATAATGTTGACCCAGTAACGAACGGGAGTTCAATCACTGCTAGTGTTCCGTATTATATACAATATTATTTAACATAGGGCGTGTCATGCGTTTCTATGGTTTATAATTCCAAATTTTCTTCTTTCGTTTCCATTGTCACTGGGTTTAACGCCGTTTTTCAACAATTTTTCAGTTATGTACGGCGACCGGTTCACCTAACCAGTTGCCTTGGACTTAATACTGACCAATACTAACGTACCCTTCCACAAGGAGCCGGCAACTTCTCCATATGTGGAGATAAATCGACAATTTTGTCAAATTTTCATAGAAGGGTATGACCTTGCCGCGACCGGGATTCGAACCCGGATCTCCGGGTAACAAGTCAAGCGTCTTTCGTTTCCAATTTAGAATTTTGACTGTAATTCTTCCACTGTTGTCCGAGTATAAGGACACGACCACTCAGTCACGTGTGTCTGTTAGCTGGAATGGTTATAAGTTTTCAAGAAAAATTCACTTCTCAGATATGAAACGTTCAATTTGTTCAAAGAAATTCAACGTCGAACACACGTTTTTTATAACTGATATCAACACGTCGCGTTAAAAAATGTTCCATGCTTACTTTTACTATTTATCAAACATGGGATTGAATTCTGTCAGTAAATGTTTAAAGTAAATATTTGAATACGTTCGTTTATCATTAACAAGTTGATCTAAAATTACATTTTTTATGTGGGAGATAATTTCTAGGGCCAGTAAAGGCGGTGTTGATCATACCCCAGCACATACTTTTATGCTAGTGATGGAATCAATATCTCGCCGGCCATGCCCGAGTGAAATTACTTATTATTAATTACAGCACAATTTGTTTCAATGTTGTTGAAAAAAAACACAACATAATGTAGAGCACGCAGCGTTCGCAAAAGAATGAATCAAACAATTTCATACAACATTAAAACTCATTTTATCAGATGTGTGATAAAATGTTCACGCTTATAGATTTGTTATGATTGTATTAAAGGCCTTCGTGGTGGAGTTGTCATAGTCTCCAACTAATAATCATTTGTCACTCACCGCTGTAAGTTCGAATCCCACCCAGAACAAAATTTCACGAGTGAGAAAACTGTTCAGTTAGTATACTGAGGTCTGTGGTTTTACCTATGTATTAGCCAGGGGTCTATTTCCGTCCTTAAAGCTGGAAAAGCCGCTAATGATCCCGGCTGTTGGTACGACGCTCAACTCCAGTGAGAAAGGAAATATTATGGTTGTATAAGTGTATATCCAGTTCATTGAAGAAAATTAATTGTTGTATTCGTGGCTGAAAGAAAGGCGGGGGCATAACCGATCATAACCTCTAATATGTTATCACAATATTATCGCAGTCAAACCCCTCACAAGATTATTATATTCATAATTTAAATTATTTTCGTTTTCGTCATTGTAATCCTACTAAATGCTTCAAATATTTTTTCGAACCGGAGAATTCCCAAAGTAAATGTTCTATAAAAAGTAGACGTTCTTGTGACTGGTCATCTGATTAATTGATTGATTAATTTATTTGATAAATCGATAGACTGAATGATTGATTAAATTATTTATTGATTAATTAATTGATTACATGAATGATTAAATGATTGATTAATTAGCAGAATGATTGGTTAAATGATTAATTAATTGATCGACTAAATGATTGACTAATTGATCGATTAATGATTGATAAATTGATTGATTAATCAATTGATTAAATGGTTGATTATTCAACCGAACGATTGATTAAATGATTAATTAATTGAGCGACTAAATTATTGACTAATTGATCGACTAATTAATTGATTAAATGATTGATTGGTACATGGGTTCAGTATGCGTATGTCAATAGTTATTGCTAGTAAACATGTCTGGATTTTTTAAACAGGTTCATGTGTTATCTCAAAGAATATAACTGGTTTAAATCACTTTCATTTTCCCGCTTAGATTGAACCGACACATCAGACTTTCACAAACTATCATCTGTTCGTTTGTTTATTCTATTGATTGGTTGCAAAAAATCAAAATGTCTTTTTTTCACTTTCGTTCATAATTTTATATGTGCCTTAGAGAAATTCGTGGGTAAAACAATATTTTCGGTCATCGAATACTCGATATGTTTGGTGACAGTCATGACTTTATGAATTCTTTAATCAGCACGTCACCGAAAAACGGGGTATCAAGTTAATAAATAATGAGTCATGTGTAAAAAATCATAAATACTGCGCAAATAGTTAATCCCACCCAAAAATGTATTTAGTTTGAACCAATTTAAAGCCACCAGCCAGACACACGTGACCGGACTGTGGTGAAATGTTGGAACTACATCTACCTAGTATTCACTTTTCCATTTTCAATTCTTGTTTCACACGGTGTATGAAATGTGAGTCAGTGGTGTATAAACAATCTCGTGAAAACATTCGTCTCGGGCTTTCATGTAACATTATCAATCACGGTTTCAATTTTGGTATTAGAATGCATGGATTCTATTCAGAATTTACAGTTTGTGGTGATCACTAAACAGCGACCATCTTAAGAAGATTCACGCTCGGTGTTTTTTACATTAAGTCTGATTTCCTGATATTAGTTTGATTCAATATTGATTTTAACAGGCTAGGTACGAATGGAAGATTGATCATGACGCAAAGGGGTATTTTGATAGAATTGGTAATACAAATGTACACTGTAAATAATCGAACGTTATGAATAACATAACAGGGACAAACCATTGAGATAGTTCACTTCAGGATGATATAAAGTCTGCATTTAATGTCTTTGAATATATGTGAACCCCTTTCCTGTTCTACAAGTATGACATAATGATCTACAAATCACTGTCATCTTTTGTTTCAAAGACTACTTTATTATCATCGAGTTTTGTATCAACATAATTATGTTTCTTCAGTCATTTTTTTTGAATACCTACAAATGATAGAAGCTATAAATCATGCATATTCGAGGGGCATTGTTTAGATTTATCATTTATTTATACGTGGTATCACTATAATAACACGAATATAACAATTAATACCAGTTTGATATATTGTTATCCGATATTTGTGGCATCTCTTGAGTATTACTTGAGCTAAATGAGAGATCAGAATTTATACAACAACTATAATTTTACAATGGTATGTATTATCAGCATCACTTAACTATACTTTTACCATATAATGCATTATCAGCATCCCTTAACTTTACTTTTACCATATAATGCATTATCAACATTCCTTAACTTTACTTTTACCATATAATACATTATCAACATCTCTTAACTTTACTTTTTCCATATAATACATTATCAACATCCCTTTACTATACTTTTACTATATAATGCATTATCAACATCCCTTAACTTTACTTTTACCATATAATACACAACAAACAACCCTCAACTTTACTTTTACTATATAATGTACAATAAACATCTCAACCTCACAATATAAAATGTGATCAAATCTTCGCAATTTTATCTTTACTTATTACCAGCTCAAGGTTATAACAAAACTTTTATCTATCTAGTATACTATAAACAGGTACGTCATCTACTGTACTGCAATGTTGATCAGTATTTGAGATCTTTATTGATGAATATGGGTGAATAGTGTATTTGCCCGCTGACTTGCAAACACAGTATCGAAGACACACCCCTAAAACACACATTCATTTATAAATGTACATGTATATTACAACTGTGACGTCGAGGTCCAAAAAATGCAAATCTAGAAATGAATGTTGTTTTATGTTTTATTTCATTTGTATAATTCAATGAAGGACAAACTGTATTATGGTGTTAAATTGTTGCATGAATAATGAATCAATGAAATACCTCCAGGCAATGAATACTAAACAAGGAATTTCTTGATTAAATAACGTCGCACCGCTTTCACCTGTTAGACACCATTTAAATAATTGAACTATCGAATTGGAGTACTTTAATTGAAAGTGGAAACTTTTTACGATGAGTCATGCAGTATGTGGTAATTAATCTGGCCTCGGGTCGCGCAACTTTGACATCGTTTAAATTCTGTAATGATTTTACGATAAACTTGGCATATCAAGCTAATTAACTATTTAATTGATTTTCCAACTTGGCACCAAGGCAAGACTACTATATTTGTGAGTGACGTATATGTTGGAATGTTGAAGCTCTAATTATGCAATGTATTATTATAATTGGTGTTTTATTACGAAGTTTCAAAAAGACTCATTTACATACTTATTTCTAATCACATGTAATTGTATATAAACCCTTGTTCTGTTCTGTGACATGCCTCGCAAATGTTCGTCTATTTAAATGAAAACAAAAATAATCTTATGCATTTTGATTCATTTATTTTCATCCTCCATAAATCCATGGATTTTACAATAAGATATTAAATAACTGAGATGAATGTGTGTAATTGTCACTATTTTGATACAAATATAGGCCATACAAGTATGAGTGGTTATGTATATACTTTATGTAGAAATCTGCGCTTTAAGCGTGGAAGAACATTCTTGTGTGTCTATAAGCATCAACTCAACCGTAAGTGACATGTTTTGTTACCCCCTTACAACCCAGGGATACATGATATTATCATACTGTACACCAGGTATCTAAACATATTTTTATATGAAAATATAACAGATATGAGCGGTCTGTCTGTCTGTCTGTCTGTCTGTCTCGCTCCAACAGCCAGGGTCATTTTGCAACTGTCCAGTTTTAAAGCTGGATAGAGGCCTCAGTTTACACCTGGGTAGAACCATTGACTTCCATAAGCTAGCTGGACAGCTTTCTCACATGTTGAATGTGCCCAGTGTGGGATTCAAACTCGCTTCGGTGATGGGCTTGTGATTACAAGTCAGAGACCATAACCTCTCGACCACAGAGGTCACCCATGTATTTGGTTGTAAGGAATTGTTTAAGCAATTTAATTAATTCGTGTTGAGATGTATAGTCACAGAAATATGCCACATAACACATAGTGTGATGCTATCAGCTTTGATAATGAGGTACAAATATCAAGTACGGAAATATCTCTCTGTATGTAAGATTATAAAATAAACTTGTGACCTTTCTTTCACCCCTTAATATAAGTTCATTTAACTTCACGTTTTCTTATCAACCATCGATACATCTGCATACAGAAATCGTTGGTTTTGACATTCTCCGCTCGTTCATTTGCAAAGAAATAAGTTCATTTGTTTAAAATGTGATAGTTTCCAGACATTGTACTATGCTTCCGACCATTGGCGGCTAGTACTTAGTTGGGCTGGTGTGCAAGGATGATTTTGGTACTAAATATGTACATATGATAAATAAGTTTTTGGTACTTGTGGCCATTAAGTGGCTAAATTCACCAAAATGCACCATTCCAACTTCATTTTAGCCCCCTATGGTTGAACTAGTGAGACAAAATACATTATAATAAGTATTTTCATGCCTGGAAGATGAATTTTATGGCGTTACATCTGCTTGGTTTGAATACAGTGGACATTAAACTTTTATAGACGTTTGTCAAGGTTTTTAATCAATAAAAGTCTGTACTTGAGACATACATGTACATGTATATGAAAATGGTTGATACTTATCTGAGTTCTATGTTTTATGTCGACCCTTTGTAAGAAGTACACAAATTAATACATCAAGAGTGTATAATCTCGTTTCTATTTTATTAAAGGAGTACACAATTATGAGCTATTATCTTCTCTAGCCCTATCCCCCTCTCTCTCTTTCCAAATTTCCTCCATTCTCCCAGCTTACGTCTCTCTGATTCCCATTAATCTACGTAATAAGAAACCATGATGACCTTAGCTTTAATTTAACTTAACAGAAAGTAATTATTTTGATATTGCATAGTTTTGTTATCTCAACATTTTGTGGGGATATTATGTTGCTTGATACAGTTTAAGATATCAACGTGACTTCAACATTCTGTAAGATGAGTCACACTGATTACATAGCTTCAAATCTCACTAACTTTCGAACTTATATCACCATGTGAAACACGTTCGTATATCCACTCAATGTCGTATTATAACAAATACTTGAAAGTATTTATCTAAATTAACATGAAGTGCACATCTGTGTTACACAAGATGTCTTTACTAGAGTTTACATATTCTATAAGAAGTTGTTTGAAATGAATGAAACATTGTTCTGTATGAAACAAAATGTATTTGATGCAGGCAGACTTTTAAAAATTGTAATTTAGTAGTAAAAGTTCACTGAGTCATGTCTTCATCATTGCTAGTTAACATCCGCGCTCATTTAACAATAAATAAAGGGCTATTTCGGAAATGCTGTGAACATTTACACACTGTATTTTACCACTGTTGAAATTTATCACAAGTCAATGTTGAGATAAAATAAATATTACTGAAACATTGGAATGTGTTTTCCATAAAAATAATAAAGAAAGTATTCCAGTTGGACTACTTCGGATATCACCGTATAATTATAACACTGAACGACCGGATTAAAGTACAACATAAAAAACATCTCACAATTCTAAAACATAACAACGCTTTCTATCTTAGTATGCGGCGGACAGTTTAGGAAACAGAGATGCATAAAGTTAACACTGGCCGCAAAACCGACCTATTAACTATCTTTATGAAATTGTTGATGTATTATTAAGCAATTTCTTTTTTTTATCGATCAGAGAACAAAACTCACCATAACAAATAGTGGTGATGCTATTTCAGTGACGTGTTCAGTAACCAGTCTACAATGATTGTATCAAGATGTCCTTGTTGTGAGTGGTTACGTTGGTCCGATTCTTTTCTCTAAACTTAAAACAACAATGATAAATATGTATGAATAGTATGTAAAATATTCTACAGAACAAAGGTAAAGGATACAAACTCTTGATTGTACTTCATGAAACTATGTATAATATGTTGATATTTGTACTTATATTGACTTATACAATGTTACCACTGTTATGAATGACTTTGTATTTTGGTGGACAGCACGGTGCTGTGTGTACCGTGAGCGTACAGTATCACGTGCAAAATGCTGCGTGTTCTGTTAATGTAATACTTTAATTTTGACCGTGTTAACACACCAGATTACGTATATATATATCCATTAAAACAAAATTAAATGTAGAAATATTTCTGTGAGATTTATGCTACACATCAAGTTTGATCAGATGTTTTGGATGGCTCATTTTTTAGATAGTTTCAGCTAATAAAACCCATGTTGTGACTGAAATACTAGACAGTCTTCATACCTTTGAATATTGTAGGGTTACTTTACACGATTTTATTATGACAAGGGCAGGTTGTGATACTTGAATGTTGTTATAAGATAGGTAACTAACCGGGGACCTCAGTTTTCATAAACAAAAACACACAATAGTGTCAGCCTCTCATATCCGTGTACACTTGTAATTAATACCCGGTGTACCCGAACTTTGTACATTATTCATCCATACAATTAAAATCTATTAACAATTGAAATCTATATATAAACCTTAACCTAATCCTGCTCGATTATTTCCGGTACGGGTTTTATAAATGGGATGATGATTCAGCTTTTATACCCAACCTTATCTAATGAACAGAATTCTATTAAAAGAACAAACAAAACTTTCTTTAATATATCTATTGAAAGTGTCAAACAGATTTGCTTCGGTTTACTGTTTTAAATTATGAATGCGCATTTCGTTTGTGCGACATTAGCAATAAAACACCCGTATAAAGAAATATATAAATTTGACCAAGGTTGATAAGGAAAATATATGACAGCTATTTTGCTGAGGTCTGAGAATGGTTGAAATATTGTTTGTTTTCTTTTTATAGACATGATGGTCCGTGTCTCGATATAGTTTCATATTTTATTCATAAGTTTCATTTATGATTGTTCGATTTAACAGCACATTATAAATGGTGCACATTCAATATTTTGGCATTTAAACTATTTATGCAATAAAGTTGTCACCATGATTAATGCAGCAATGTATTGTAATCAGAAACAGTCCTGCTGTGATGTTTGTGTCATATTTCTGCGAGGTTTTCATAATTCTAGGTACAAAACAAATGGCTCAGATTGCCTGTAAATTATAGCTGGTACCGTGATAGCTGGTTTCATGGGGCCTCTTCGATCATCTACCCTGATTTACTTTATCAAACTAAACAGACTAAAGTTCGTGACCGAAGTCGCTCATGATAGCTGGAACTACGATAGCTGGTATCCTGATACCTGGTACCTTGATGGCTGGTACCCAGGCAGTTGGCCCCCTGACAGCTGGAACAATGGTAGTTGGTACCCTGGAAGCTAGTACACTGATAGCTTACAATCCACGTTACCCTTCCAGTATCCTAGTATAATCCTACATTTAAATACATGTAGTTGATGCATATCCTGCATCCTATTGATAAACTTAACATTATTTAAATTCATTCATTTTTTTATTAATATCACAGCTGTTTAAATGTCAAGTTGAGAGAGATAAATTATAACATTAGTAATCTACATCCTCCTTCACTGGCTCCCTTCATACTTGCCCCTCTCCCTGTCTCCCTCCGTGTCCCCGTCTTTCCCAACCATCCAGAAAATCAGGAATTGTTTTGGGATTATACAGTTTGGGATAGACAGTTTTTATCAACAATCAGATTACACCACACCACCCTGTTCTAATAGTATTACGTTCGTACTCAGATAAAGGTGGTCTGTGAAAACAGCATTACTCATTACATTTATATTCATCAAGTCCGCTACAGTGGTCTCCGTGGTCGAGTGGTTATAGTGTCTGACTTGTTATCACTAGCCACTCACCGCTTAGAGTTCGAACCCCACTCATTACTAAATTAAAGATATAAGGAAGTTGTCCAGCTAGCTTAAGGAAATTCTGTGGTTCTATCCAGTTGTAAGCTATGAGTCTTCCTCCACCATTAAAGTTGGAAAGCCGCCAAATGACCCTGGCAGTTGGTGCGACGTCAAACCCAAATGGTAAAAGTCCATTAAACGAAGTTAGAGCCTCATCTGCATAAAAAATACGTGGTTTTACTGAGCTTTCGATATTATTGATGCCTAAAATATGGACATGTAATGTTGTACACCCTGTTTACTTAAAGTTTGAAGAATGGAATCACTCTGTTCATGCAGACAAAATATTTTAGTACAGTTTAACTGAACAATCTAATTATGGGAGGATTTACTGAATCTAAGCGTAAGGTATCAACAGTTTAAGCCGTCATTATCTCGATGTCAGGAGATGATAATGGGTTTCATAAGCCTTCCATTAATTTGTTAAACATCCCTGTTGATCCCTGAGTCATTTATCGTTAACTTATTTCACGTTTCATAAATCAAGATTACATTAAGCTGTATCAATCTATGTAACCGGATCTCTGGATATTACTCTATCAAGTTAGTGTACTTAACCTGGCGGGATCAGGAACATTCGGTCCTTTCCTTTATTTATTACACTTGGTGTTTTTCTAATGATATCAAGTTTACATATTTAAACAGTTGATATCATCTAGGAGGGTTAATGATACAAGTTATGAAGCAATGACTCCGTGAGTGGATCGTAGGTGGAAGACACACTGATTAAAATATTCATGTTTGCTGTTCAAACAGGGTCATACGGTCGATCAGGTTTTAAAAAAAGATGAAATATGAGTTGAATTAAAAATGAGATTAGCGACTTATATGGGAATATTTTCAATCTTGTCTTTTTTGGTTCTCCCAAAAGACATTATGCTCAGCATGTAGCAAAAAGAAAAGAATGCTTGTAGTGGTTGTAACTCATGCGTTGCTGAATGTGTTTTGATCCTAGTGAATCTTGCATAATAAACCATGTAAAGGTCAAGGTCGGGACATGATCTTGCGTTCTATCACGAATCAACGTAATGTTCAAAACGTAGAGGGTCTGATCGATGTTCTCCCATAATTCGTTGCATAGTGATTTCTTGTACGTGATGATAAATCAAGCGTGTGATCATAATCTGATGAAGACATCCTTTTATTTATTGCATAATATGTGATACTTGATTGAAATTTAATAGTTTATTAGATTCATTATAGGTACATTTGTACTTCAAATCCCTGAGTCTAGACACTGTTAAGATTACTATCTGCGTGTACAAAACTACGCAATAATGACTATCTTAGTATGTATCTGTTTGCGATACATTAAACAAATTACACGTTTTCACAATACACAATAAAGTTATGTCATAAACAATGTAATTTAAGCTGCGTGTTACACAATTTGTGACATGTTTATTTCACATGATAATCTTAAGTCAAGGTTTCGTTGCTCTTGTGTGACATTGATCTAGTTTCTTACCATCTACAGTATTACTTGTAAAGCTATAATTAACGAACACCAGACACAGAGTCAGTGGCCTATGACTCAACTCAACGAACAGGAAACATGAGTGACTAGATTTGGCGGGAATATATTCTATAACATACGGTCATACAATAGATCTGATTTGATTACCAAATCGGCGCCTGCTGCGCTTTCAACACTATAGCATAAGATCTTTTTTGTGAATCTTATTTTTATGTAAATATAAATACGTTTATATATTCAGAGTTTAAACTCGAGTACGCCTTTGTTACTTCACTAGACAAAGATTTGTTGCAACTGTTAATTCTGCGCTGTTAATTTTAAACTGCGTGATATTTCGCAGACGTTCTGAAACGCAGACAGCAGATATACTTTACTGTTCAGATAAATGTTGTCATGAACGGGAAAAGCAAACACTTATCATGTATAATTGGGTTATGTGGAACATATCCGGATGTGGGCGTTCACTTATTAAACGTGAAGTAATCCTACGATATGAAAACACTCGTCTGCGTTTACACTAGTGACGCCCAGAAATACACATGTGGATAAGGACATCCCAGGCAATATTCTTAAGATGACTCGTCTGGCACGAAGTAAACACAATATATACTACGTAAATGGCCTCTGGAATACAAACTACTTTTTTAATCTAGCGGACCTTGTTTTTATTGTTCTGTACTGTCCTGGCTTCGTGTAAAACAATCATTTTGATAGACTTGAGGTTATTTTTTTAAACCATTCCAACAATGGTTGTGATTTATTTTCATTTTATTATAACATAGCATTAAAGTATTGTTAATATGTTGTGTCACTATATCCATTGTTCAATATTTGAAACTTTAATGATTTTACAACATGTAAAATACCTGATCAGCGGTGATTGTGAAAATTTTAACAGTATACAATTACAAAGAAACAGGTATGTATATCGTTTGCACTGCAGTCAACCCAACAAATCAATCAAATACATGATGAACAACGTATTGAAATAAATAAAAAAAGACCAAACAAAGTTATTCAAGTCTATAAACAGGCTGTGAGGATTACACAGGATGAAACGCGTGAAGTGCTCACTTCACATAACGGTAGGAACTGTAGGAACATATGAAGTGTCACTCTTGCCTTCTCTACAATCGGAAATGGCCAATCATACTGTGTATAAATATAGAAAGTCATAAGATCTTAAGTGATATATTTCATATATTTCATTGCATACAATGTAAAAATACAAAATACAACATGTAGCTTTATTCAATTGATTAATTCATCACCGGAGCGAACTTGGTATTGGGCTGTGGTACAAAGTCATCATCTCCTGACCTGTGTTTGACTCATGGATCATGGACCGCTATGTCCTTAAAGTTTATCATATATTGAATTTATTAGTTAATGCCAATAACATGCATGTGTATTTATTATTGGGCAGTTTTTGTCGCTTAAAATTGAAGAGATATTAAGGCAACAGTTACAAAGAGCTTCTATACACTCAATGGGGTTTAACGTTGCACCAGCAACCAAGGTCATTTGGCGTCTTTTCAGGAGGAGTCCAGGCGTGCACCTTGATAGAACCTTCCGTAAGCCAGCTGGACAGTTTCCTTACATATATATTTTTTTAGGTCCCGAACGGGATTTGAACTCAACGCGGTGAAGGGTTAGTGATTATTAGTCAGGCACTATAACCACATAACACGGAGGTCCGTATTGAATGGTAATATCATGCTGTATAAAACATACATACATGTATATCTTATCTCGGTATGGTGTTATATATTCACGTTGTTTTGTCTAATATATGTAAATTGTATGCACTAATCCATATTATAATTAATTATTTCCGATGATTATAAATTTTCTGTAAGCATGTGACATTTCGTATAAACGTGCTTATACTGATGTTATAAGGGAGGTAAATCTAGAAATGATGATTTGTTTCTTTGATTGAGTTACGTCCCTTCGAAAAGGCAGCCAGTTTCCTGTCCGTTATGAACAGTACTAAATTTGACACATACTTTGAAGTTCTGGATGTCTTGTTCATAGCTGTACAATTGAATGCAATAGTAAAAGGAGGGACGAAACTAAATGTTGAATATAATATTTGTTGAAATTAACAAAAAGAGATTCTTAAACATAAGGAATTTATTAACATAAGGAGAAAAATGCAAATAATTTAGACACAAATAATTATATTTAACTTAAAATTTATTCATGTGTTTTATTGGTATTTATACATTTTTGTTCTGTCTAACCCAGTTTTATCTTTGTATCAAGGTTGTATGCTTTTAATCAACTAAACTTGAGTTACATATGTACTTTCATATATGGTATCAAAACTAGTCTACTTATCAATGATCAAGTTAAACGATCTCGATAAAATAATTTTGAACAAAAGTAACCAGGATTCAAGCTTATAGAACATATAAGGATATTCCATAGAATGCACAAGGAAACAGTCAGATTGTCAGATAGTTGATAAAGAATCGTGAGCCGCGGCCGTGGTCCAGTGATTAGTGCGCTGGACTTGTAACCCGGAGATCCGGGTTCGAATCCCGTTCGCGGCAGGTCATACCCTTCTATGAAAATTTAACAAAAATGTCGATTTTCCTCCACATGTGGAGAAGTTGCCGGCCCCTTGTGGAAGGGTAATTTAGAACTGGTTAGAATACAGTCCAGGAAAACTGGTTAGGTGAACCGGTCGCCGTATATAACTGAAAAATTGTTGAAAACGGCGTTAAACTCCAGTGACAATAAGTCACATAAAAAGAAAAACGAGGAATCGTGAAAACCATCTAAGATGTTAGAGTACCCACGAATTTATTAATAAATAATTGGTCATGCTCCTATTTACTTGACAGGCTAAGCGTTCAATAAGACAGGGAGGTGTGGTCTGGCGCATTACAAGTAGTCATTTCAAATGAAATAGTGATTTCTTGTTTTATCATTTTTTAGTACATAGAAATAACATTCGTATAAAATTAAACTATTGTGAGTATGTATGGTTTCCTAATTGTATTAGAATATTTAATTAGAAACTTATTACAGTCTTAAAACCCTTGTTACCCAACGGTAATCATCTTTGTTTACAAAGTTTCTAACAACAAAGTCCAAAGTACGAACATGATTGGAGACGAATCATATTTCCAAAGTACGAAAGGTATGTTTAGAAAAAAAATAGAAAGAATTTTTTTTTTTATTTTTCAGCGCAATTTGTTTGGTCATGTTATCGTAAATATGGATTTTTTCTTGCCTTATCTTACAACGTAGCGCGTTCTTTGTAATCGTCAAGCAAGCAACCGAGGGTTTGTTTTAACATCCAGTTGATGTACTTTGTTGTAACTGTTGTATCACCTCACACACCACGTGCCTTCAAAAAATGATCAAATAAAGACATCAATCTCTCATAATAACCCGCTGACGAATCAGTCAACTTTTTAAAGTCTTCTTTGAAGTTTTTCTTGCATTATTTTTCTCTTTTTTCTCCACATTGAGATATTATGACAAATCACTTAAAACTGACAGAGCTGGGAACAAATAACAGCGATAAAAGCGCAAATGTTGTACAAACAATTATACTGAAATATAAATGCTTTCACTTTCAAAAATCATAAATATTCACTAGGGCAAAAAGGTGATCAAATTAAAAATACGAGGATAAATGCACGTGTTCACCGTGTTATGTGCACACGTGCGAGATGAATACCACTGTGCGACACCTATGACATGTTCTGCTGACCCCGGGTATGAAATTGCAAAATCTTTGCAAAAAGTTACATTTTCATTACTGTAACTTTAGATAAAAACTCATTCTTCTTTACAGTAAAATATTCAGTACTTGCGCTATTAAACATTCAAATTGAAGCCTTGCTCCTTCAATTTCAAATTACCGTGAACATCCGGGCACCGCCCCTGTCGCTTACAAATTGATATTAAGGCAATGATAGTTGCGGTGTATTCCTTACTGTACTTGGGTGTTAGCAGTCGCCCCGGGCTTTCATGCGCTCAAAATTCTTAAACTGTCATCGAAAATTAATTACAACATTTGTTCAATACAAATCAGTTACATGCTTGAGATGAGACATTGTAAAGCAAACAGTTTTATTTCAGATATCGTTATTCACTTGAAAATTAATTGATGTAACACGGGAGACAGTTTTCCGCTTCATTCAGTTTGAATGAAGATAATCTTGCGTGACAGATGCGCGTGCATCTGTAGAAATGCGGGCTCTGACTTGACGCCGACTGTACGACCGAAATGTTGCTACTACACAATACAATTGAGTAACAAGTGTATCGTTAATTTCTTGATATGTTCTCCAATTTGATCAGCTACATCAAATACAGTTAATGTCCAAATAGTTGAAATTTGATAAATTTTCTGGGTGGAACGTCGAGGCAAAATTGTTGTTGCTGCCTCAGCTGTACAATCGTCTTATTTTTGTATTATTTAAAGGTCATATACACAGAAAATATATAATTGATTAACTGTCGCTAATTTAATTGTTTATAAGCATTAGTAAGCATTTATGCCACGATAAGGCCATAAAAATAAACTTAAAGGACTGAAAAACAATGATTTGTAACACGGTAGCTAATTTTCGAGAAAAAAAAACAGGGAGAGTTGCTTCTCTTGATTTGTGACGTCAAAATGTACAAGAAAGACGCAACATCTGGTTTCGATCACCGTTTAACTAACATAAGTTTTATGCACGTATCGGCTATTACAAACCAGATTAGCACTGTTTATCTATGTCAATACACTGATATTGTGACATGAAAACTGATACACAAAACGAACATGAATCTATATAAATGTACTTGTAAGTAGATATCAGCATGTTAGCGCCGCTGGTGTAGTGGTATCATGCAAGATTCCCATTCTTGCGACCCGGGTTCGATTCCCGGGCGGCGCAAGATTTTTGGATTAATTCATTAAATTTGCTTTTCAAACGCAAGTTCTCCGTTTTCTTTTCCGCATGACAAATTGTCAGAACGGTTATTTAAAATAAAGTATTGTTATACATACAGTTGGGACAAAATATAAAATGTATCAGGACAACAAAGAGGTGACATCATTTAACCGAATGATAATGATTCACCTTGATTGAACAGCCGCGGCCGTGGTCCAGTGGTTAGTGCGCTGGACTTGTATCCGGGAGATTCGGGTTCGAATCCCGGTCGCGGCTCACCCTTCTATGAAAATTTGACAAAACATGTCGATTTTCCTCCATATGTGGAGAAGTTGCCGGCTCCTTGTGGAAGGGTAAGTTAGTACTGGTAAGTATACAGTCCAGGAAAATATGTTACAATATGTTACACACAAACATCACCTTGATTGAAATCTACTGAAAGTCATTAACAGAAAACAAAATTAATGTCATTGTGGTGTTGCAAGGCTGTGTTTTGAAAAACATTAAAACTATGATGATTGTTGAAGATATAATGTCATCATAACGTCACAATACAACCATGTTAATGGTCAGTGGTCCACTAAGATTACAGTACAACCCAATCAGAGGCCTGTATATTAACATAGGTAATTTTATTACTAAGATGCTAGTAGACATAAATGAATCATAATTATTGATGTAGTAATTGTTTAATTTCTTTGGTTTAACTTATGATTAGCGATAAAACATTGGTAAAACCTAACGTAAAGAACCGATTTATCTTATGTACATGTATATAATAACATAGTCATTTATAACCCTCTCCCTCACAAACCACACATCAATAGAATTATTGTGTTATCGATGTTTAACTCGTAATTCATATTAAAACGTTTTAGAAAAGGCAAAACACATCTGAATTAGAGGCTTTGATTTCCTGTGTTGACAATTTCAAGGATTTGACGTAATAAATGAATGTCGTATATCAAATCTGTAACTTGTAAACGAGACGGATAATTATAAGGTTGATAGAAGATAATGATTTATCACGAGAAAACGCGTGATGTTACCATTCAGACCTCATTATTTATCATATGAAGAAATGTGTGTTCCAGACTGAGAATAAATATCGAGATGTCGACAATAACGTATGGCCAATACCCAAGGCGGCAATTTCACCACATATACCATTATGACTGGAAACTATTTGAAAAAAAATTGTGATTTTACTTAGTTGATATTCCTCAAGTAAATCAAGAGCCACACACTTAAATAAAGTATGAATAAAAAACTAATTAACTAATTAACTCTAAACTTGTGCCTTGAAACAAACGTTACTTACTTATTACTGATGATTGTTCAAGCTAGAAAAAAACGACAATAAATATAAAGAAAAACTATACGAGAATTCTGATAGTACGACAAAATGTTTGGACATTTTTAAGAGTCAACAACCATTATGTATCTCTGATTATCTCAGCACATTTACACCGTACACTTGAGACAGTGAATCAAATGTGACTAAAGACGTCGAGTTAGGATAAGATTTTGTATAAATTGAGATGTTTACATTTCAGCAGCAATATACATCAACTTCATTCCATTTACCATTTAATGAATTCTTGCAATATTTTCGTATTTGTTTTCGGTTCACGCCCGTTTTCAGAAGCAATGTGCCTGTAGATAGTTACCCTAACTTGTTTTCCTGTATTTTGTACCAGAATTAATACTATTAACCTTGTTCTCTGCAAGCAGCTGTTAACTTCTCCACATAAATGAGAGCTGATGTACGAATAGCCTCAGATACAACTTCAACCAAATCGTCACAGGGAACTCACAAACCCGATGCCTGCAGATATCACAATCGACAAATTGACCTCCACAGGCAGGCTAAATAACTCTTGAAGCAAATACGTATTTGTTGGATATGGTAGTATGACCACAGTTCAAAAAGGAACACGAAGAGTAGAGTGAAGAATCACATTCAAGAAATAACATGAACAAGGAACACGAACAACACGTACCATGACAGTGTAAACCTAACCAGAACTGTATGATGTAGCGTACTAACTTACAATTGTTTTTGTTTATATGTGACTTATTGTCACTTGGGTTTAACGCCGTTTTTCAGCAAATTTTCAGTTATATACGGCGACCGGTTCACCTAACCAGTTTTCCTGTACTGTATACAAAACAGATTTCAAATTTCATAGAATACCAGAAATTGTTTCTGACATCTCTCCACATAGTGACAACAGACGTCCTATTGGATGTAGTATTCTTAATTGCATATTTGTCTTCTAGCAATGAGTCGCATTTTCAATTTGCATATAAGCCTCTGTTTAATTGGGAACTTCATAATGACTGTTTCAACCTCAGGCGAGGCACTGCGTGAGTGAAAAAGTTTACATTTGAAGAAATTATACGACGTGTTGAATTCTTTATTAATGCAAGTTGTCTTTGATATATGATGAGACTTCATCTTGTTTTTTTCACCCATCATACAAGCCGTAATTACATGCTTAATCCGTTCCAATTTCAATTTCATTAACATAACAGAAGCAGTTTGGATATCGAGTGGATTTTCACATACTTAAACAAGCCACAAATCATTCGCCGTGCTGACAACTGGTTTTGTTTATGTTCGTATTTCAAAGACGTCCAAGACTGTTTTGTATGTTTATTGATTTAAATAATTCTCTCGGCACCCTAATTGAGAGCGAGAGATGTTAAATTCAAGAAGATGGGGTGATCGTTTCCTTCAGCATTTGATACCCATTTTACACCGGGAACAAAAGAGTTATACGCCGTTCTAGTATGGAGATTGATACGGTGTGGTGAGGTGGTGTTTTTCTCAGCAGGGAGTGCAGCTAGACGATGTGGTAGCCCCATGTTTAATACGGACGTTAAACGACATGATATAAAGGTAAAATAATAAAAGAAACATCTGGCTAAACAATCAAGATGAAATATCTGATAAATGTTGATATTGACACGTCGACTAGATTGACTGATGGCGTGGCTTGAATAGTCTTCAAATATATCAATAATTGATTCACAAAACGAAATAACGCTGAGTTGTGATAAATCAAACCAACACTAAGATTAGAAGTATTCCATCACAGACACAGACAAGAACTTGTTATAGCTGTTGGGAGAAGGGAATAAATAGCATGTATACATTGAACATGAAGAGTCTCATCTCAAATGTGATCAATTTTCACCAACCATTTGTGGCATATAAAAGTACGTTCATCTTCTCTGTTTGTTCTAAGATTATATCAGAAAGACAAAACCAAATTTAAAGTTTCAAAGTTTATTTCATTGATTACTGGAAGGTCATTGACCCATGCGGCAAATATTTACAAAGTGACATAACAATATTCATTCAGTTCTTAATAATTTAATGCAATATATATCTGTTGATATCGTACTTATGTTACTTATAATTTGTTAATTCAGTCAACATATACAGAGTATATATCAAAACATTAATACAAAACAAAAATGAAGAAAAACTTATTAACGGTTTAAATATTTATCTATTATTTAAAGATTTATATATGTAAAATGTATCCTTTAAAGAAATAAAACATAAAACATTGTGAATTAAGTCAAAAGTCAATTTGAAAATTTGAACATGATGAGGCAGCAGAAAAAACACAGGCGCACAAGAAACTGATAACAGTGAATGTAAATGGAGTTACCTCTGCAACTTTATATATTATGAAATAATGGCATTGTTTCTTTCCAGTTTGGATATAATTCTCAATTGTTATTATTGTACATTATGTTTCTTGGTTGCAAGGATTGATACAAGAGTAAACATGGTTTTTGCAGCTTTTATATCATAAGCAGATTTTGTTAATTGCAAAAAGCCAGGTGTTCGTATACAAGTTTCAATTGAAGACCATTTATATGTATAGTTGTTGTATCAACAGTGACAATGAATAATGAGTGTTTGGTTATTGGTATGTATTTGATGTTGACCTTAAAGCTACAAACCGCATGAATGTACGATATCACCAAATCATGACGTTGTTTAACTAGCAGTACTTTATGGTCGTTGTAGAATAGCTTCCAGACTGCAGGAGTTTGTCTTTGTTTTTACCTATTGTGTGTTGTTGTTTAGTTCGGTTGTTACTATGCCTATTATTATTATGAGCCGTGGCTGCAATATGTCATAATGTACATAAAATATTGATGAAGTACTTAGAAGTTATCACTGTCAACTATATTTTGTTTGCCGTAAGCCAAGATTACTAACTTAGTTTAGACCCGGGTCATACTCGTAATTCGGAATTAATAGCAAACATTCTCAACAACGTGTTCTGTTAGCAATTAAAATAATTATTATAAAGTAATGTAACATTTTTTTAAACACTTGAGATGTAGGAATGAATTTATGTGTTGCGTGTGAATGAAAAGTAGCATTTACGTGTTACATTCATACAGCATTTACGTGGATATTCATACAACGATTTTATTTGATATTTATTTTGGTGTGTGGAAAATGCCTTATGCATCATTTTGAGGAAATGTACGATATTTCTCTTTGGTCGAACATGTTGCGCGTTTGTAAATGTATGCAATTACAGTATCAGTTCCTACAATTCTAAATGCATTCATGATAAATATGAAATTAAATCACTGATTAATCATATGTGTATCTTCTTTCAGTTGTATGAACTATCAGAATGCTCTCTCGCATTTGAAAACTATATTCAAACCTGATATGGAGCCGAAAGTTGGAGAAAAAGTGATTTTGCTGATGTCGGTTAATTTGAATATTTTCTGTTTAATGTAACATTATATTGTATATATGACAAAAACTGATATAAAATAATTTATAATTATGTAATAACGGTCTGATATTATGTGTGATCCTACAATGTGAAACAAATATGTTCAAGGGACCTCCGTGGTCGAGTGGTTATGGTCTCTGACTAAACTATTATTACTCAGCCAAAATATTGAACTCCAGCTTTAATATGATATCTTATCTAAATGATGTCTCACAGGTTATTATTGTCCTTTCTTAAACTGACTTTGGTGCATGATGAAATATTTACATATAATGTAAGGTTACAAGTTGATAGTGATTTATCATAACAGATGAAAATGCTTCCTATGGATGTCATTGAGGTTCTAACGTTTTATGTCGTTATGTGTGTTTGATTACATGTACTTGTCCCGTGTCTCGAAGCAGCATTCATCTGAATTTGTTGGTCAGGTTAAAATATTTAACCATGAAATATCGTTGTCGTACTATTGTTAAACGTAACAAAGACTATTGTTGTAGTAATTGGGTTTTATTTTAAGTTGAATTGGAACATTATACGAATATAACACTCGACAAATAGTTCAAGAATTCAATAACATTTACATATTTGTAGTTTCTTTTAAAATTGACAACCATTTCGAAAGTGTCAAAATAGCACCAGTATATTGACATATCTCATATGATATATTCATAACAATGATTAATGTTTCGTAGAACACTGTGTCAATCACGTGGTATGTCCAAATGTTCGGTTTCATCTGCTATGTGATGTTACGATATTTGTCAACCTTTAAAGAACAGATCTTATGCGAATATACAGGTCATATGACAATTTAAAACAGGTCATATGATAATTTAAAAACAGGTCATATGACAATTTAAAAACAGGTCATATGACAATTTAAAAGCATCATAAATAACAAAAATATAACTCAGTTCTTGTTATTATTGAAACATAAGAACAGATATGTCTGCGTGTAAAAGGCCAATTAATTTATAAACTGATAATTTGATAAAAAAATATCGCCAGACATATTTGTTCTTAGAAAACTATTTCATTAGAGAGTCCAACACATTGCGTACACTGTATTAAATTTTACTCCGGTATGCGGTTATATTATATTCTAATAATAATATATATAATACAAGAAAAAAACTAGTCTTTTATATATAAAACAAACATCTGGACCAGAACGGTACAGTAGCAATACATGTCACATAATGCTGACATAGCTCGGAGTTAAAACATATTTTCATTTTTTAAAGTATATTCTCATATTTACTCATTTATAATAATTGTCAATAAGTAATCATTTTTCGCGACCGCAGTTGATATTGAAATTTATTATTAAAAATATATAAAAAAAATGTAAGGAAGTAATGTCTAAAAAATAATAAACGAATATGAAATTACATTAATAAGATAATCAGATAAAACCTGATTAAACCTAACAATACAAGGACAGACCTTATTTTATGGGCCATGACTAAAATATTCAATGAAGATTTTATTACATAATGGGTGAAATAGGCGACATTGAGATTGTCTTTATTATATTCATTTTATTATACATAGAACAATGTTTAAAATTGATACCAAATACGACGTACAGGTACATATTCAAAGTCTCATGTATTTAAATTTCATGCATCAGATTTTGTCCCTCAAAAAGCATCTAATGATAAAAGAAAAACGTGATAAAATTTAAAATAATTTATATTCTGTCTATAAAAAAATCGTCGTCTTATTAAAATATATAGCACCATGCAGACGAACATGACCAGAGTAATTTACGGAGCAGATTAAACAGATATTAACACAGACATAAACACGTTAGATGTCGTTCCTGTAACAAGGCACTTTAAACACACAATGTATTTTAAGTAAGTGACAAATAGCTGATCAAAAGTATCATTAATATCGATAAATTCCATCATAAGTCTATAAATACATCCACTACCTTCTAATAAGTGTTCCAGACAAGTTGACACCGACATGTCACGTTTAATCACACTTGATATGTATCATTTTGCAAACTTGACATAAAAAAGGTTTGATTTTCTCGACGTAATTTAAGTAACTATGTACAAATCCTCAACAAAAGTAAAACATGTCTTGTGTTTTTGTGACGAAATAACACGCACGGAACACGTCTTTCTTGTTTTAAAAATCTAATGTGCATTAACGATGTCCCGGGTCCTTTCTGGAGTAGGGACTGTAAGGGGTTGGTATGTTGACATGACAGCCACGTCTAGAATACAAATACAAACATTGAGTACATGCACAAGGTGAGTGCCATCTTGTCGCTAACATATGTTGTTCTTGAAGATGGACTGGATTCACCATAGAGGACGTTGTTAGTATGTTGTCCTTATTCGTTGATTTTGTTGTATCACTGACATCTGACGGTAGAGTTACACGACTTGGTCCTGGTACGACAGGGAAACTATGTGATGGCGTAGTCGGTGCTGGTGTAACAACCGTTGATGACTGGGTAGGACGGTTTTCCGACCTGTAAACATCACTAACCAGTTTCTTCATTTCTTCCAAGGAATTTGTTAACATGAGTATATAATTCTTTGCTAATAAAAGAGTTGCTATTTTTGACAGTTTTCTGACAGAAGGTCCATGAGCGTATGGCATGACTTCACGTAATCCGTCTAAAGCGGCATTTAGATCGTGCATCCGTTTTCTCTCCCGAGAATTTACTTTAAGTCTTAAGTCCTGTAATTCCTTATCATCCATATTGTCGCTGGTGTTCGAACAATGTCCGCGTCTAGATCCACCCCGACTGCTACCACTTGTATATCTAGTCCCAGCATGATCTCCATGTATTTCATGATTCTCCTGAGACGAGTCACTATCATACATCATTGATGGACTTAAAACCTGACCGTGCACAGTCTCATTGGCTGCACCACAAACCACAGACTGTTCACCGATACTTGTGTTCTCTTGTCTCTCCATATTGTTACAATGTGACATACAACGTCTCACTACACACACATTGTCACCAGAAATGAGCAGCCTTCCAACTGTGTGGATACGGACAATGAAGACTTGCGATATTACCCGGGTTTACAAATGGCACACCGTCCTGTCAGTCAGTGGTTGCAGAGGCGTGGTCTAATCCTTAAAATGCGGATGCTACGATGATGACTATTTTTAAATGTTTTTTTGGGAACTCATTTGTTGAGGAGAATCACATTTTAACAATGGCGGGCGGTGAAATTCATCCAGTCAGAAAATTACTTGTTTGTTTCCTTAAGTATGCGAATAAATCAATTCTGGCATATAAAATTCGATTTGTTTAATTGAGTGAAAGATTCTTGATTTTCGCGCTAAACGAACGACGCTTGAAATAGTGGTAGCATGTATAAAATGTACATCATTAAAAAGGCAAATTAATATTATTTCATGTCGTATGCTTGAAATTATGTTGTCCGAAGGTGATATGTTCATTAAAAGCCGGTTACACAAATTTGAGTTTTAAAATATGATTCTCTAAATAAACCATGAAATGTTAAATACGTACTTATTTATAGTTCCTTCATATATGAATAAAGAACATCTAAGTAATGTACCATATTTTGTGATCTCGTTTTGAGAATATGACCTTTAGACCAATCTTTTTTTTACTTTAATTGAAATATATTTCATTCAACAATTTACAGACCCAAACACAGAAATGAATACAACGCGTATGCTATTACAAAGTGTTAGATGTACATCAAACAAGTGTATTGTATGTCATATATCAACTCTGATGATGATGATGATATCGTTAATAAATACAAAACAGTAAATGAATCAGAAGACTGGAAATCAGATCAACTATTCATCGTGATGCTGGAATCAACAATCAGACCTGTTTATAAAGCCAATTATGATACCATTTTTGATATAAAAACGTACTTACCATTGTGTAATATCATGTTTTGATAAAATGTACGGTTACTTTACGGCTGATTTTTAATATACAGTAAAACCTCGTTATCTTGAGGAGTCAGCGGATGAGGCGAAAACTCTAAGTGGTCCGGGCAGTCGTAATAACGAGGTATTTGCATGTAAGTTGAAAAAAAGTTTGTGTATCATGCGTTATTGGGCTTATTTAGCGTAATTGTATGAAAGGTTTGCATAAAATGTATTCAATGTACTTACCACTGCGTAAGGTCTTATTTTATTGGAATATACTTTCAAATAGCAAGGAATGAATAATACATGTTTTAAATGTTGTTACTGATATTTTTCGGTTGTAAAACTAATATGGATGAATTTAATATATTCAAAACAGAAACTTGTTAGTGATTTATGCATAAATGAGGCCAAACGGCGATCAATTTGTATAAAGATTACTTATACGTGTATGCAAGAAACATCAATAATCTCAATTAACTCATATATATAGACATAGATAAACCTTTATCAAGACAAGATAATGCATTAATGAGACGATCATCACCATTTATGACCAGGCAGCAAAAATTGACAAAATATTTACCCGACAGAAAACATTATTTCGTACCAACAGACAAACAGTTTTCCAAGAGCAAACACAACTGCTCCATTATTACCAAGTTATTATTGTATCATTTTTGGATGTTTTACTCACGTTTAAACGTCACGAGGAAGATGAAATTGAAGTTACATATAATCATACATGTTTATCCAGAATACGTAATAAATATATAAAGTCATGTTGTTCATATACGGTAAACAAGAGCAGACAAACCATTAAACATAACATTTATCTATAATTCGTTAAATATAATCACGATTACCTCCCTTAGATAGTTTCCCCATCTTCTATGTATCTTCTAACGGAATATCTTGCTCATAATTATCCATTAACAATTATGGACCAACTTAATATTGTATCTATTTAGGTATGTAGTTCCATGTCGGATAAAGTTATATGTATTAGCAAGCTAATAAGTTAATTTAAGCATTTATGACTGTACTGGAGATTGATATTCGTAGTAATTCTGTTTTCATGCCCTTCCGAAATAAAAAAAATGTCCATACCATACCGCAGACAATGTCTGATATCTGATCCCTGCATATGTACATGTATGTTAATCCATGTTAATCCTGGAGATAGATCAACATCGAACAAAAAAATACAGATCTACTCTAGATTTATTCACTACAGTAGTAGTAACCATTTTGTAGAAGTTCAATTGTAACCCGGCGATCCTGGTTCAAATCCCGTTCGCGGCTGGTCATACTATTCTATGGAAATTTGACAAAAATGTCGATTTTCCTCCAAGTTGGAAGAAGTTGCCGGCTCCTTGTGGAAGGATGCGTTAGTACTGGTAAGCATACAGTCCAGATAATTGGTTAGGTGAATAGGTTGCCGTATATAACTGAAAATTGTTGGAAAAAGGCGTTAAACCTAATTAAAATTTTAAGTTCCTTACAATAGTGAAACACATTGCAACAGGTTTGGAACAAATTGATTACAAGTAGTGGCACGAATTGATATAAAATAGATCAAAAGATAAAGGCTACTCATCTGAGAATAATTATGTGAATGAAATCAATGGTTTATTGCCGGATACCAGCGAGTATATAAGCTTTAAGATGTTATATTGCACTCGTGTGTGTCACTATGGAATTATTATTGGATGAACGCTCGATCTTAGTAAGGAAATCTATTTGTTGGTACATTTTAGTTTCCAAGGTCACCGTTTGATGTATGTTACTGTTTCCCGTCACATCCTTTATTCAAAATTAATGATAAACAAGAATGCAGGGATAAATCAGATTGTTTTGGAAACATTTGTTAAATACAAACGAGAAACATGGTAGCTTCTGAATTTATTGAGAATTTATTAAAGATATCAATTCACGCAAAAATGGCAAAAAAATATTCAGAATATTTAAAAAAAGAAAATTAAATAACTCAAGTCTATTTCGACAACCAACATAATTATTAAAGTAGAGTTGGAGTTGAATTTATAACTTCCTCCCCGATGAAGACTAGAAATCACCATCTGTACCCGTCTAATGAGGTTTGCACGATATGATTGACAGACTCAGACCGTGTATATTATATTACAAAGTTTATTTAATTATATTTGCAGGTTGGACTATTTGGTCTCCATCCATACCCTCTGGTTAGTAAATGCAATTTTCTGCAGCTGTTGTTGAATCGTTAATAAGTGAATGGACTCACCAGCATTCAATATTCTCAACATGATCTAGTCTTCGTAGAGATTACAATTATGCCATTGACTACTTGAAGCACACCATGTGTAGTCACCTTATTGTCGGATCAACTTTGTAAAGAGCTAGATTAAACATTTGTAACAAAGGTGATAGTATTTTGTATCTCCTTGATGAAGTTTTGAAGAGTATCTGGAGAGCTCTTCTGACTACATCTGTATCCTCAAGGCGATCGACCTCACACAGTGTAAAGATGCAGAAACTATTCAGACAAGATAATCATTCACGAATAACCTCAGGATGCAAAATTACTAATGTACATGATTGCTAACCTTGAAACAAATCAATGATATGTCTCTTATTATTGTTATTTTAGGTACGTGTAGGAAGATATATATGCATATTTTTCCAGAGGTTTTAACGTTGCACCAACAGCTATGGTCATTTGGCGACTTTCCAGCTTTAACGATGAAGGAATACTCTAGGAATACATCCGTGGTTGGAATGGACTGTTTATACAGGCAAGTGATGGACAGTATTTCAAATGTGACGGCCAGTTAGTTCACTCACCTCACTTGTGAACGACTGGTAACATGGATTGGATACCTGAACAACTTGATTTCAGTATTATTTTGCGACTGTAGTTTGACATGAACAAATATTTCATCAACTGCTTACAAAGACGTTTGGTGGTTCATTTTGTGTGTTGGCCTTTTACTCCATAGTAAAGCTAATGAGGCATCCGCAAAACGCGATTTTGTCTTCGAGTATAACATTTTATACAGCATCGAATTTCAATTTTTGACCACGTTATTATCAACATAATAGAGCTACCGTTATATATTATGGCATGTATTTCACACTTTAATGCCTTAGTCGTTTGAGAGGCAATTTAAAAGACAAGACATTTTGGCGGGTATTTAACAATTGAAAACAAGATAAAAGTGTAATTGTTTTGAAATATTCCAGCTACAAAATAGCAGAATTCCATTAATGACAGATTTTTGGACGATCCTCGTCTAACTATTTAATGTATCTTAATCACGAAGTCATGTTGCCGATGATATATGTTTGTAGAAGTAACATTTTATTGATATGTCTCTTCTCTAATATTAGTCTAGACACCATTGCTCATTGAGTGGCGTATATTCTCCCTGATGACCGAATTTCTCGTTGTTTGAATGGTTCCTATCAGACAATATACTTAACATGAGAGAACTACGAGTCAAGGTACATGTAGACCAGTAGTAAACATTACAGCTATAAGAAACGAAAAGTTATGTTCCTAAACATGCTTGCTAACATCGTGGTTATTTAATCATTAGCAATCTGTCATCCCTCTTTCAGGATTGACCTGGTAAAATTTGTTTACCCATAAAACAATCGAATAATACACGAATTTAGAATTATAGTAATTTTGAAGACATCGTATCACGTTACATTGGTAAACGTACTTTTTGTATTTCTAGAAATTATTCACCGCTGAATGCACTGGCATAGAGTTCTTGCTGTTTGTCGCGGATATACATGTAATATAGTTTCAGCTATAACAATATTAATCTATTCTTAGGATAATATTTGTTGAATCCCTTTGCATAGTCATTGAACCTACGCTAACATGTGAACAGTGAAAACATTTACTTCCAGATTCTATACAGATAGTGGCTGCCTTATGTCATTGAATTCAGTAAATGGACGCAAACACGAAATAAAATAATCAAGAAATAAGAGAACAAATTATCTACATTATAACCGATTGTCTGTTATTTAGCGACAACAAATTCTATAACCATCGATTTCCATACTGCTGCGATCGTTACCACGAGAAATTCGATCTTATATTTCATAACATAGACTGGTACAGTTGTACAAAGTATGGACAATCGTCGGAGATCTAAGTACATTAAAACCTCGGTAAGAGCATTGATATCACGAGCAACCGACTTATCTCGAGGAGTTTTTAAAATCCCGTCATTGTTTTGTTCTTAGTTGTGTATTATTTTCAACCAGCCAACAAATACGTCGTTAATACGAGCTTCGTGTGCATCATGAGCAGTTAGTCTGTTCCGATGACTCATCGAGATAAAGATGTTTTATTGTTGCATTTTGTCCATAAATACTGGACATCGTGTGATATGTCGTTTGAAAGTTTGTAAAATTTGTAGTTATTGGAAACAAGTTGATGAGATACGTCATGTGACAGACGTACAGACAGAATGTTTTCGCTTACTTTATTTTGAATATTTGTGATAGAGTTCTGTATGCTAGGCGTGATATTTTCCAGAAAATTATATATACGTGATAACGCGAATAAGCTTCTATTGTTATGTGTTTTTTTCATCTTCAAAAATTCATTTCATTGAAGGAAAATATAACGTTTATGTTTGTTTGTATGTGACTTATTGTCACTGAGGTTAAATGTCAAAGAAAGTGTATGCTTTTTGGAATGGTTAATACTTTTTTAATGTATTGTTTTGTTTGTGTTGTCACCAAACATTTTATTATAAAAACTGCCTTGTATTTACTTTTTAAATCCATTGCATTATGTATTTGTGCATGCAGGGCTTTTTCACAAGTAGGGAAGGGTCCTTATTCTCAAATATGGGGAGAAATAACACGGTATATTTGCAAAAAGGCAAAGAAAAAAAACTCGATGTAAACTGAATTTCGTGGAAAATGCGTGATTTTAAAGATTTTTCCAAAGGGTACCCCTATAAACGGCCCCTGTTATAGGAGAAAAAAACCTGACATGTATGAATAGTTTCAGATTACAGAAAGTACATATAGCATTAGATACGGAGGCTAATTGTATGGATGACAGAACAGTTATATCTGACCATCATATAATGCCTAGAATGATAGAAAATATCTCCTTCCTTCTTCCATTGATTGATTCAGTGTGCTTAAAGTCTAGACATCTCTCTAACACGGAGATTCTACTTTCTGATCCCATAGATTAAGTATTGCAGTGCAACCTCTCCAGAGCGGCCCTCTCTTGAGCGACAACCTCCCTTCAACAACAGCATGTTTTTTCCCACTGTACGATTTGACTGCTTATTTAACCTTTCTAGAGCAGCAACCTCTCAAGAACGACATAATGTTGCGACTCCCAAAGGGTGTTGCTTTGAAGATGTTGCACTGTACTGTTAAAGTCGGTGCCATAAGTTCTATATCATGAAAAGTGAATTTCTCACACATTTCTTGGTCTTAGATTTGTTGAGTAAACATTCTATTCGCATTTATATTTAGGTATCATAAAATAGATGGGTGATTCCTCAATATTATGATGTCATGTGACCGATCAATATATTTCTTGAATTCGTGTGTCATTAATATTTAATATTTACCCTGTGTATTAATGTGTCAAGTGGCAAATGATTATGCCATAAGGATTGAGTTTTCATGTGAAAAAAATGTGCCACTGTATTGATTTGTCATGTGTCGAATGGTAATTCCTTACGTATATGAAAAAATGCCGTGTCATTTAACCGATGTGTCATGTGACGTTTTGAGTAGTACAAGATTTTTGTGTTATAGCGTTGATTTGTCATGTGACGAAATGTTGCGTCATAAAGATTGAACTGTAATATGAAAGATTGTTGTGTCATTGTATTGATGTGTCAAGTATTGAGTAGTCAAACTACCTAAATAATCAATAGGCTAAAACAATTTTCCCGACAAATAAGCGATGGCGAGATATTGTACGTTTAAAATTGTTCCGTAGCGCAAATATGACTGTGAAACTCACCCTAATATGTAATGATCCTACTGCTTTTAACAAATTAACACAAGCAGCTAACGTCTGATGCGTAGATCAAGGACGGGAAACAAATTATCTTGTTTGTCACACCGTAAATGACATTGTCTCAAACACAAGACCTTTCGATCAACAATCTTTATCTACAGTCATTATTTCTACCGACTGAGCAAACTGCGTGACCCCCAAAAGTAAGTTTAATTCGAACAAGTTCATACAACATTACAACTGAACTGTGTCTATATTGCCATAAACTAAACATGAAAACCACGTCAATGTGTTTATGTAACGTGCACATTTACTGTTTATGTAGTGTTCACCTGAGAAGGAAGTAAAATCAATAAGAAACAATCAGCTGATGGAGGCAAAGCATTGTTTTAATGTACAGATAACAACATTCTATAACAAGCAACGTGGTAACAAAACAAGATATATAAACACAATCATTTAGATATATGGTGCTTAACTCAACATGTACGTTTACCAACATATTGATAACAAATAATAAAAACAACATAACACGTTGAGCATAAATTTGGAAGCTTATTAAATATACTTGCATTTGGGAACAATATTGTCCAATCGTGTTAAAATTTATCCAAATGAATCATCTTCTTTCTCTCTTGTTACCTAATATTGTGCACCCCGCTGTTTCAGATTCACATCTTCCGATTCCATCCCTCATTGATGGAAACATCTTACATATGATTTGCATGTTGAACAAAAAAGATTTACAAAACAGCACGATGTATGTAATATTAACTTTTGTATAAAGCATAAAAATATACTATTGTAGTTATCAGCGATACATTCAATCAGACATAATGCAAAGCTTAGTTTCAACAGAATTCCATCCTTAAATCAAGTACAAAGTGTTCTTTTAATACGTGTCTACGATTTTTCACATAATATATACGTACCAAGTCGTCACAAAATATAACACCGATGATTCCTTAGATAAACAGCAGCCATATAATCAACAACACAGCCATAAGTGGTATAAAGGTCGTTTTAAGTAGGTATTCCTAAACCATGCACGTATAACGTCAGCATCTTTTGAATGACGAAATCTATTTTTTTTATAGAAAGACTCGTATATTTCAAATAAAATCAATTTTAGTGTTTCACTTGGTGAAGTTGCGTGATAACTTGGCGTGCACAAGAACGTGATCAGTGTGCAACAATGCTGCAAAAGCTAAATCAGTTCAGATCAATTAAATACCGGTCGTGTCCTTGAAAATGAATTTGCACCACTATCTTGTTCGTATGTGTGAATCACAGATATCTGATATTATTCATGAATCACGTGTTAATTGTTCTAGAGACAACATAGAAACCACCAAACGCGAATTGCACCACTTAAAAAAGACAAAAAATGAAATTGATGAGATGGAATGGACGTAAATAAATAAATGGTTGTTGACGATTTTATTTATCAATTTATGATAAGTTAATGTGTATAGCTTACCGATAATAACATGTTGTGAATTGCTGAAGCAACCATCCAGACTTTATCGAACCATCCGGATTGTACCGAACTAACCTTCCGGAAATCACCGAACTGACCATCCGGAAACTACCGAATTAATTATCATCATTCCGAGATGCAGTTTAGCAGTTGTAAGCTCCTAAAGAATAGGTAATGGACATAATGTGAATGACAACTACATGTCAAAGCATTGACAGTTTTCTTCTACGTGTATACTAAAATATGTACATGTATATGCTAAATACGGTCTTCTACAGAATCAAATTTTAGCACCACGGTGTTAGTTTACCGGTATGTGTTCTGTTCAAATGTCCATCCCTGTAAACACATAAGTTCTTGTCAAACTGAGAGTGAACAACTTTTAACATAACATATCTAAAAATACAAAATTACTAATATATAACATTTGTTATATTTACAAAGTAGTGCGAAGTCTGTTTTCACATTTATTGTACAACGTCTTTCATACAGTAGAGAATTAGACAAATCCCATGATTAATAATTGCAGATCTTTATGTATAAACAATTCCAACATCTATCAATGTATTTCTATATTATCTCACACATGCTTATAATAATACCTAAGCCCGCTATGAAAGAATTTACAATGATTTACAATCCAAAAGGAACTTTTAAAGATGTCCATTGCAGTGGTACTTTTAAAAACATAACAATCAACAATTTAAACACTTTTTGTCAATCATCTTGCGGCACTGAATGTTCAAATTGACAATATATTTGTACATATACTATTGCTATTTAAACTGTGTAGTGCCACCACCTGTGCAGTTGAATATTTGTTTCATTATAAAAAAAAATAATGTTTGCATAAAAAGATGACAATAAATATGGATGTGCAGGTTTTACCCAATCATTTAACTCCAAGTTTGTTTATCTATGTAAACTGGAAAACATGCGGTTTAAGCGTATACCATGTACTTTAATAAAAATGAAATTCGATACAAATCCTTGAGCTGTTATACGCCTCATATTATCAACATTATCAACTTAATCTATAACTTGCTAAATGTCGGTATTATTATCATACACAGACACTTGAATTCTCGGTAAACATAAAGCGTAATGCATGGTAGACGATAAGGTGTAGTAGTGTTTATTCATAGTTTATGCCGTAAAAATCCAACCAAACGGATTCAAAACTTGAGTTTGGTGAGCCAAAATAAACACGTCTAGCACTTTCATCCTTATCCAATAACAACACAAAAGCACCAAATAAAACAACAAAAGCCGTGTGTTGCCTAGCAAACACATTCCAATCTAGGTTGACAACAGCACCGGATCTTACCATACCACTGATTCATTCGTGTTCTGTTCTGTTGTGTTACTTCCCTTAATATGAAATATTCCGCCTTTGTCCTGAATTCTGTACGAAGCATGTTTGATCAGGTTCTGTTCTTGTTCATTTACCATTTGTTTAATTCTCTTACATGTTTCATGAAACAGGAATTCATCTGCTCTTTCTTGAAGTTTAATTTCGTGATCTATTTCAATAACGTTTTTACCATGTAGAGATTCTAGGGGTGCAGTGTTCTTGGCAATAATCTTACCAACTTCTGTTAGGACTGCTTTAGGGTTGTTTATAGCTTCATCGTCAGAGAGAAGTTTTAGCGTTGGAAAATGTTCACTCTGTCGAAGTTCTTTGTATGTGCAAGGCACACAGATACAACACGAATTCACAACACTGTAGAATGACGTCACGACCTCACCATGACTCAATCTGCAATATATCAAATATGAACATTTAATGGACAATGGATATAAGAATACGTTGTTCTGGTGTAAACAGGTGAAATCAAAGGACTGAAAGTCCCGAGAGTCGCCGAATTCTTGAATTGACATTACATACTTTGTATAAACATATATATGATAATGGTATTCTAATAGGCCTCAGTGCCTCATGAATTAGAAAAATAAACGCCTTGTTATTGCTCAGTAATTTTCAACTCTCTGTATGTTTCGTGGTATGTGTGTCACGTGGCTACAGAATGCATTTGGGCTCGAACATCCGAACTCCCGTCCCCTAGTCGAATGTCTTAACCACTCCACCACGATTTATGGTCATTTCACATACATTGCATGTAAATATTATTTTAATCTGATAGAGTACATAGGTATGTAATTTTAAGTAAAATTCACCCGTTTTCATGAACCTACCACATAAAGCTTTATGAGGGTATATCTTATTGTTGATTGTCCTTCGCCTACATAAATACGAGTATGTCATGATATTACATCATATAACTTTGATGTAGAAAATAAATAATATATAAGTCAAGATATACATTGCTACAAAGCTTGCAAAAAATCAAAAACATGATATTTATAATTATTTGTTGTTTTTCGTTGTTGTATTCATCCTCAAAAAAAAAAAACAACGAGAAGTTGTATAAATGGTAGGAAATATTAAAATTCGGGAATCTCTAATTAATGATAGATTATATGAATACTATTAGTTAACTGTAGCAAATTGACCGTACGTATTGTTTTTTATGAAAATAACAGAAGTGCAATTTATTTGTAAATATATTTTATAATTAATCTTATTCGTTTAAAACATATCTTGCTTATCTATAATTTGAAACTAAGCAGTTTTGAATGGTGTACCCATATTTGTCAATGTCAGTATCTCGTATGTAAGCACATAATAAACTTCAATTATTGTCCTGGACGTGAAAAAAAACACAACTTTAAATCGTAATCTTACTATATAAATAGTGAACTCTTAAACAGTATTATGTCAATAAACACTGAACGTGTTAGTATGACCTAAAACATAAGTTCATCCAACCTAAGTTCTATATCAGCATATTTACGGGTTATGTAAGCAATGAATTGCCGGGACTGGCAGGTGTGTGGTTACGGTTGCGGGACGTCCACAGGTGTACGGCTGTTAACCACACTACGGAAAGAAATCAAGTCTGTCACAAATTTTCAATGTCATTGTAAGCAGACAAATTAATCGCGGATAAGAACTTTATTGATAAAAGACAAACAAAACGTTCTTTGAATGAATATAATTCATCACAAAGCTGTGGGTAATAAATCTATATATTATGTAGACAATACAAACAGAGGTAATCAAATATGGTGCGCTTCATGTTTGCCCAAGTTCTTTATAAACATGCTACCAATATATAAACACATGCACACAGAATACGGCGCCGCGATGGTTCGACATACGATGCACCTCGTTTATACTGAAAGTTGTCGAACAAGATTCAACTATAAAGACACATAATCCGGTAATGTCGTACAATTTGCGGTCTTGTGTATTTACCGAAATTTGCATATCAAATTTGCATATTTATTGAAACATTCACATTTTCAATTTTAAGGAACAAATGACGTTAAAGCAACTGGCCGCTGCTCAGAAATTCTCACGACATCATTTGCACGTGCCTTGTTCGTTAGATTATCTCTATTTATGCACATTTTATAACTTTAAATGTTTTATTTTACCATATGCAGTTTTGACCATTCTTATCGATCATTTAAGTTAATAATTTTTGATAAAAGGTGCAATTTTGGATACCTGTACATGTATTTAAACAGTCTATAAAGAATTATCATAACATGATGTATTTATTGATATTAATAAATGAGTTACAAAAATTCGCTCTTGTTAGGTTCTTAACACAAAACTGGTGGTAAAACTAGCCCGCCCGTTTAACTCAACACGAACTGCATATAGAAAAGTCATAATTATTAATTTCCTCAATATCTCGGGCGGATTAATTTCATTCGAGCGAGTTGCCGAAACTTCTCGGATACTTGTAAAATGAAAGCACAGGTAAGTGCTAGCAGGTGAGCCAGAACTACTGATCGAATCAATGTTTATGTTTGTATGTGACTTATTGTCACTGGGGTTTAACGTCGCTTTTCAACAATTTTTCCGTCATTTACAGCGACGATCGAATCAATAGTAAACAGTAGGACACTGAGATACTGCTGATAAAACGCAATAATTGCAAAACAACTAAATCTCAAATATATTACATGTATTTGTAAATGCATCATTGTATGTCATACATACTTTCATAATAACATCAAAATATTTACTTCGACATACAAGAATTCGGAATCCGTATACAAGTATAAGTTGTTCGTAGTATCTGAATTTGTTGCATCGTTCATGCATAACCAGCTGTTTCCTGCTTAACTTATTGCCACAGTGAGTCATACAACACTACTTTATATTTAACACCAATTCATACGATACAAAAACCTTGATCAATTTTTAGATCATGACGTATGAAAAAATAATCCACTAGTCATGAATAAGATGATGAAATCTTATAAATAGACAATCATGTTTCATACATGCGACGATTCATTTGATCATTTGCATAATTTGTGTCCCAACGGACGAGTGAATCGTACATTCAAACTGTGAAAGGCAATATCCTTCACAGAGGATTATATATACGATCTTGATGATGTCTAAGCGGCGAAAATATCGTCCCTAGTGGATGTAACGTACAAGTATTTTATACATCATGTCAAAAACACAATGAAACAAATGGTTCTAGAAAACTACGACATTAATAATTAGTATTGTATTATTATAGTTTGATTTAAATTTGTTATGCATGCGCAGACAAATAAATTGCCTATGTACGTTTCATGATACGTTCCGATAATAGAACAAGGGTGTCGAGCCAATTACGCCCAATATGCACACGCGTATAAAAAATCCGCGACCTAGGTTGTAAAACCAAAATATCGAATGATGAGTTTTCTCTTTGTGCCACACTGTGCGTATAAATATCTCATTCCTACACACGCCTAAGTATACCATATACCTAAATCATCATACATGTTGACAACATTATGATCTGTTATTATTTCATGCTGTTTGAAAACATGTAAGAGAGTGTCTATATTTACGTTTTTAACGACCTATTCAGGGTTATTTTGTGGTGTTTCTGGTACGATGCACAAGTGCTTACTTGCTCGTCTGCGCGAAGCAATCAACGAATTAATTGTCTACGCAATTAGTCACTAACAAAAGAAAACAAGCATCTCACTCCATGTGACCTTTAAGATCATCTAAGCTTTGGCATATCGACTGAACCATCAGACCTGGCTGGCAATATGATAGATTATGTTTGATGTTACTCCAGTATAACGGAGAAGAATCAAAACTTAAAGGAGAGATCATTAATGTCTAGACACACTATCTCAAAACACCCAATTACCCTACCATACACGCATTTAATCTAATACAACGTGGAAATGTGTTTCCAATTTACCTAAATCAAGTGTTTGTCTAAATTGTTACCTGAGCAATAACGAAAAAGCTATATTTGACTCAGTTATGCTGAACACCAAAAGTTTCAAATCGATGCCTACTAATAACCTGAAAAGAAACTTATTTATGTATTTTCTAACTATTCATAGTTTCTTTGATACAGTTAAAAGGCCGACTGCTTTACACTCGGTACACAAATAATGATTACAGACATCACTGTGGTTACATTATTAACAATCATGGAAATGTGGCTCACGTAGGTAATTTCTTGTAATTATATGAAAAAAAACTTAAATTACAAACATTTAATATCAAACTTTAAATACCAAATTTTTAGATTAAACATAGGTCTGTTTAGTTCGAATCATATTTTGACTCAACAAGTGTTCAACAGGGCTACCTAGTATTCGTATGCATGAATAGATAGTAAACGTCGACAGATTGAATTGTTTACAGTTTACTATTAAAGTAAAATGTTTTTCTTTGACGTCCGATACCATATGTTATCTGCGTATGTTCCCGCAAATACTCGCTGTTATCTGAATGTATTTTGTCTTTCAAAATAGGATTTTGTATTGTTTTCGTTCTTTTACATATTGAGAATTACCTATTTATATGACACATAGCGGAATATAATTAATTTACCTGTAATAGTATGGAGGCGGCAGTGTAGGTCGCACATGGTTCATCTGTAGTTGATTAAATTCTTGTAGCACCTGCAGAGTTCCATGACTTTCATCACAAAGATGACAACCGCAGTTTGTAAACGTCATGGCAAGACTCCGGCTGGACACCATCTCCGTTTGTAATCTACGTATCGAGTATTTTACTCGATCAAATTTCTTTATCATGTCCTCAAAGTTGGACAAGAGTGTGATATTATCGACGTCATTAACATTATAACCTAATGAATGGCCCGGATCAGCTGTAAACATTTTATTGGCCACCTTACCACACAACGGACAAGCGAGTTTTACATCTTTAGACGGCGTCATATGAGTACGAATGCACTTATGACATATCACGTGACCGCAGGGAAATGTATCCGGGGCATTTCCCATGGAAATCTCGCGGTAATACTCGCTGTCACTAACTTTTCGAATTTGACGTCCGCCATATTTACTGGCGTTCACAGAATAGACTGGTTTCAAGTTGTTGTTGTTATTATTGTCACTTTTTGTTAAACTTTTCTGGATCCCGTTTAATCCTTGGACCTCCATGTTTACATGAAGCGTAGGTCTCCTCTAATTGTCAGTTGGCATTTGGTAGCTATCACTGACTGCTTCAGCTCCTGAATAATTAAAACAATAACAATTAGTAGATTGCAGACCACACATTCAGACTTAAGACCCTATATTTGGTGTACATAATATATACTCCGAAGTATTCAATGTTTATTGCACACATTGTATGCTGTGAGGGAATGTTGTTAGATGTTATGAGATACCACAACAAAAAGATAAACTTTGTTATACATATATGTAACCATGATATTTCTAAGTATACAAGTATACTCTTAAGTTACAATCACCTCTCTTATACCGGTTCTATTTTACATTTGAACTATGCATTTTATGCGTTTTCGTTCGAAAAAAAAACTTATTTAAATCGATATAGAGTGTGCCACGTTGAGAATCTGGATGCCTTACGAAGTTTCCTCGAAACCCTTCCGGGCTCCAATTAACTGATCTAATTTATTTCCACTCTATTCTATTTAACATTTATTTTGCACGAGACATGTCTCACTGAGACAAACAGGTCTGAATAAAACGTCTACTGTTCTCCGCTGTTACTTTGAATTCTACGCGAGTGTTGTGATGGATATGATTATAATGAGATCAGTAAAAATGACAGGAAACCGCCGTTAAAAATACAAACGGAATGACAAACATGAATAATGCATTACATGGTGTGCATACATGTATTAAATATATATATATATATATTTGTGTATGAAGCCTGACATTTCGAACGAAACATGCATATCCTTTGTAGAATTATTCTTTGTGAAATAGCAAAGTCTGTGGATCATTACAATACGATATCCGCAAAATAGCCAACAAGAACCATTAATATAATGACGACTACATACAGACTGTTTTAATGTTATGATATGACAGAGAAAGACTGAAGCAGAACACACTAAATGGTGGAAACAGATATAATACGTCTGCTAGAAAGAAGTTTCACTAATGGTAAAATAAGTAACTAGACTGTAATGGGTTAAAACTACTTGTCTATATGGAGAATTTACGTGTTCCAACAGACAATGTCATCTTAATGAACTGTTTCATTATCTGGTGTAATCAAATTGTGTAAAAGTAAATTTTACAATTTCTATAAAATATGTCAATAACAACTAACATTAGGAGCGATAATAGGATTTGTATATAACGTATCTTTATCTAGAGGTTAAGTCACTCTCAATATATTTAAATTCGAGTAAAACAATACACCGCTGATATATAACAAGGTGGTCGTTGTGTATACGTGCTCTTTACACAGCTGAGACGGAAATATCGGCTTTTAGCGTCGTCATTCAGAATCTAACTATCTAATAGAAAGCGGATTTCTACTTAACAGATAGACATAAATTTTTATCATCATTACCGTAACAAACCGATGATACCGTTGATTATACTGATGTTTGGCTTGTTGTCATAATGAAGACGTGATACTGTAACATTGACCTTGTTAGTAACGTATCACTGACTACAGACTATATTGTTCAAATCTTAACCCCCGGGGCTGCAGGACCACCGTGTAATGCATCAAAGGATATAATATGTTAAATATACGTTGATTCTTGTCAATAAAGGTCAGTCATTGTTAGCCAAGTTCAATATTTGTCCTTCACTGAGTCAGTATACATTAAGTTAGATACACAATGCTTTAGGGAGACTGATAAGCTCCAGTCTATATTAATGTCCTTGTTAGTATATTAATACATACAGTAAAACCTCGATACTACGACCACCTTCAGAAGCCCATGCCCCCCCCCCAAAAAAAAGAAATTGGGTCTCATTATCGAGTTTAATTGTAAGGAATTATTGAAAACCGTTCCAAAAATGATATTGGGGTGGTCGCTATGTGAGGTGTTACTGAATATCAAGACAAGTTTATGTCTAACATAAGTCCTTAGGTCGGTTAATTCAATACAGCCCAAAGCGCATCAACTCTACATGGACTTGAATTCATATTTGAGACAAATGATAATAGAGATAAGACAGACAGACAGACAGACAGACAGAGAGCAGAATTCCAGCCAACATGTTTTAGCAAAGTCAGGTGTACATAAATCATACGGGCACATTTAAAAAATATCTTAATTATATTATCATCATGACTCCCCCAACTTTGAATTCAGAACACATACCGTTTATAGTGAGACAGAATACATGATAAATCATGATTTCAATAACACTCTCATTATTTATATCAGGGACAGAAATTCTCCAAAATAAAGTAATTTATACAGTTTGATATATGACGGTACGTTGTAAGTTTGTACACGAATCTATTCAATACCGTATGCTTGGTCGGTTCCCACTCACTTCAATCATGCCTACCATGCTACACTTATTTTGAACTAAGAAATGTTGTCTTGGTAACTATAAATCATCTTATATTAATTTATTTTAATCAGTATCTCAAGGTTAATTTATACGTCTATTTGTATGTAATTTACATGAACATTTTTAGTGTTTTTGCTTTTCATCACTGTGGCGTTACCCAAAGGAAGATGATGGTTAAGAAATTGACTGAGCGTGTCTTAATGTATCCGCGAAACTAGCTTATTTTTTATCAAGGATCTACCAAATTGCTCACAAATAGCAAACACGAAATTTACATAACATAAAAGTAAAGTGACATTCATAAATGTGCCAAAGATCGAGCGATAATTTCTTGATGTTTCAATTTATTTTAACTGAATAAGATAGTTGTTTTTAGGTTGCTTTTAGCAATTTCATTTACTAAAATATATATACATGTAGTTCAATGGAGTAATACCCGGAATCATCATTATACAATATTAAACTTAATAGATGTAGTAATATAATATAATATATATGTGCATTCAATATTTCACATTCATATACCGAAATAATCTAACTTTGCTAAGTAAGTAAAATTGCTAAAGGCAACCTAAAACCACCTCTTCATGTACAACTACATGATCGTGTTAGTTGCCGGCTCCGGGTGGAAGGGTAAGTTAGTACTGGTTAGTATACAGTCCAGGAAAACTGGTTAGGTGAACCGGTCGCCGTATATAACTGAAAAATTGTTGAAAAACGGCGTTAAACCCCAATACAGCCAACTACAACCAACATGATCGTGTTTTGTGTTTTTTTTAGGATGACGATAAACACAAACATCTACATAACGGCTCAATACCAATTAGACCATTTCTGCACAGATCAGAGTTTTTTCTTTCAATAGCAGAGGTCGTTTATAGGCGTCATCTCCTCAGGAAAAATCTTTGAAGTCAGACAGTTTTCCCTAAAACTCAGAATACATTAAAAATTTTTCTTCCCTTTTTTGCAGAAATGTCGAGTTTTCCCCCTAAATTTAAGAAAAAGGCCCCCTCCGCTATCAGTGAAAAAAGCCTTGGCACAGACAGCAAATAATTCAAATTCTTATCGACGTATATCCTGAAAATGACTCCCACAGATAAAACTATCTCTCATTATAATAAAAAGCCTTGCCCTTTATGTCAGACACAAGGTGGAATTTGTGTGGGTGTTCACGTTATATAAGAGTGTTTGAATAAGAATGGAGAATATAGATTGTGTCAAATCCTTGTAACAGTCACAAACAATAACAAAACACCAGAACGCCCTTGTTGTCATAGAAACACAACTACGTTTAAAGAATGCAGACGAAGATGATACAATACAGTTAACGAATTAATTAGATAAACAGTCAGGAGTGAATTCAATGACAGCAAACACAGAAGTGTGGGAGGGAAAATAAAAAATGACATAACGTTGTTATTAATAACACTCCATCTTATCACCATGGAGACAGCATTGAGCTAATGACGTGCGTGCAAATTCTTATACTAATTATACAATATGAATTCAATATTACGCTCCAATTATTAAGTCGCGTATATAATCAAATTCTCATTACGTTAACAAATGACATTTTAATAAAATTATAAATGTTTACACATTTGATTTGGAAATTAGCATTGTCTAAAAACAGGAGATAAATGACAAAACATAGAATTAATGACTTTGAAATATAGTTTACTTGGCTCTTCAAATCTATTCTCCTAAAAAATATGATTTTGCCATTTGTATACATTTTCTAGTTTTAGATTATTGCCGTTGGTTGAGTAACGTGACAGACAGAGTTTAGCCACCTACAGAGAGCATTGGTAACGTATTAAAACCAATATATGCTAAACTTTAAACACGTACGTATTGAACTGAACCTATTCGACGCTATGACCCCACAATGACATCACACGTTTGTTCATAATGGTCCACAGTAAAACGACGAAGTAAAGTCAAAGTATTGTCATTACAGAAAAAATAATGAATCATGCGTTTACATACATGTGGGTGTTGAGAATTTCTTTCAAACCTCAAACATGTAAAATAATCAACCGTCGGCGTAAAAGCTGCTGGTTTACAAAATGCACTCAAGACGAGAAATGAATCATTGGGTTGTGTTTGTAATAGGAGGCAGAAAATAAAGTTCCCGATGCTGGGCTCGAACCCGCTTGCAAGTCAGCTACTCTACCAACTGAGCTAATCGGGTAGACAGGCATACATAACTACTATAAACACATATATTTTGTATACAACACTGTTACATGTTAAATTCATATTCATGCGTTTAATTGAACTACAGGAAATAATTCAGAATAAAACAACGAATACAACAGGAAAACAAAATGTTTAAACTTGTGCTAATATTATCCCAATTAGCTTAACAGACCCGAAATAAATTTGTCAGTTGTTGTTAAATGTTCGGTGCAAGTTGAATCAGAATCAGTTAACGAAGTATAACAACAAACAATAATTATTGGTACATGCATGTACATAAGAATTCAATTATTCATCTCCTATTAAACATCAAATTGTTTGATTCTTTTTAATATTTGAATTATTTACAAAGTGTATTTCAAATTCAAACATTCTCCTTAATGTAATGATAACAGCCTTAGGTTCAATGTAACTATTGTCATTTATCAGCAGGATACGCCTCATTTTGACTGATTTCAAAATGTTCTCAATGATTTACCGTGTAAAATTCTGATTGATCTGACGATTTTCAAATTACACGTTTATCTACATTCACTTGATACTTTGTCGTTCTATAATATATATAGTTGTTGGATAACATACTGTATAATGATGTAAATTTTACAAGTATGCACTTGACTTGGTGAATGTTTACAGCAGATATATTATATCTTATCAAGACGGTCATTTCATACATTAATCAGCAGAATAATTTAAATCTCGTGAGTCTATTTCAAGATTATATATATTGCATAATAAATCGTTTGATAAGATGTTATAAATACCTTCCACATAAGGGTGGCTTGTTTTTTCACGTGGGTATCGTTCAATATAAACGCGGCTTTAATCTTGGCGATAAATTTACTACATAAATTCGCGATCATTGGTGCACACCCGAACATGTAACTATGTAATTAAGATCTACGTGAACACCGTATGATAAATACATCTCGCCTACGTATGATTTCAGTAAATCATGAGTTCAGATAACCACATACGCCATCTTGCAAAATACGCAAAATTCGTGTGTAAATTATACATTTATATCGATTAAACTTAAATCATGAAGAAATGGGTTTGATTTTTATTAACGCGATACATTCATTACACATTGATCGCTACAATACGTCTGATTGTTAAATAATGTATTTAAAAAGAGACGGAAACTTAACGCTATACGTTTTAGTTTGTAAAATTTGGTATGAATCTAAACCACGTATATTGTTGTATACAATACAATAACCTCAGTACATCATATTACATAACAAAGCATACATTAAATTTGATAGTTGATAGTATCAAATACATTGTATTAGTGTTAACATCGAGTTAGAATCACTGATAAAACAAAATATTTTTGTTTGCTTATTCAAGGTCACCTAATATCTGAAATATACACCTGGGATTGACTTTGTGATTTTATTACCTTGCTATCGTCTGCGATATCCAAAATTGATACCCGTACGTGCGGTATGGACTCGCAAGGACAAAAACTGTGTAAACCCAGAATCATTACTTAGTTGTATAATTTACACTTTATTATGACTGTGGGAGGTCATTGTAGAGTATTGAATTATTACGGGACTATCTATCACTATTTACGTAAAATTCGACAAGAAATCTTAAAATTGAGACAGGAAAATATTTCCCTGCAACATGGATGCGTATCGCCATGTTTTAGAAAATAAAAAATCTATGTCTAAATAAGATACCCGAAATATTGGTATCATGCCTAAGCGAACCAATTAAGGCCTAAAAAAAGTTTGCTTCCGGTTACATGCCCAAATAAATATGGGCCGGTAGGTCAGGATTTTTATTTTTTTACATCATCGGCAAAACTGTGGGCATATGTGCGCCGTAATATTAATGAGTTGCGAAAATTACGATATAACACTACGATTCGGACGCCGTAAAAACTTATGAGTCGGCATGTAATATATTGGGTCAGTCGGGTAACCAGAAACAAACCTCTTTTTTAGACTTAATTAACGAATCTTATCATAGTAAAATAGTTATGATAAAATGATAAGAGTCGTGAACTGCGTTACAACTTTGTAAACCGCATATATGAGACTATCACAGAAAGGAGCGCAGTTCATTGTCTATATGGTATCTCCAACACGAGTCCTAGCGTGAAAAATGTAACATAAGCATAAAAAGTAACTACATCACATTTGTACGAATGGGTTCCATATGTTATCCTGTAGTTAGCAATGGACATATAAAATCGAAATCTTCAATCAACTTACAGACAAGATCGCGATGTTTGCTTTGTATTCCGTGACTGCTGACAATATAGACAAACTACAGACGCCCTTGACTCACCTTGGAACACGTATATTTACAGACCCTGGAGAATATTGTCGCATGACGAAGACAAGATCTTCTAAAAATGCATAAAATTTATTCCACTGAGACGAGAATGAAATGATATTTCAATGCATCATTCTGGAAACTTCTTCTTAATCTTTCTATTTAAATATAATGTGGTTTATTTTAGTCTCCTTGTATGAAGTGAATTTATCAGACGAGAATAAATGACGTCATTTCACGGTTCCTGGACATAAAGGAGGTTTAATTATGGTTATATGATGGTGATATATATCTTTCTAATTAGATATAATTAAAATAATTGTAAAGTATGGTTTTGACAACTCGATCTTAAATAGAGCTCAGATATTTACTAGACATATTACACAAACATTTCAACTTTTATCCCTCAAATGTTACTACAATAACACACGTTAATAATACTATAATCTATCAATAATTAAATATATACATACATATAATTACTATATGAGTGAAAATATGAATGTTAAGACTAGCTTTAGATCGTAACCTTATCAATGGTCAGTTTTAAGTCTGTTCCGAGGGTTGACAAAATGAGTCAGTTTATAGCCTTTGACCTAGATGTTCAACAATTTCTCTATTCACAATTTGCAGTCATACATATAAATATGTATATGTTATAGCCCCTTGTATTGTTCGACAAACTTGTGCTCAAATTTATTTATTACAAGAAGTATGAATAAATCTTCTAGATATGCGCGTGACAAATTACTCTCAACTCAATAGAATTATATTCCAGCATTAAATTCTGATCAAACTTATAAATTCACCATAGTAATGTAAAAATTGGCAGCAATCCAGAAACCATGCGCAAACATCTCGTGCAGCATATAATTAAATCACAGAAAGAAGCATTGCTAGAAATCGAATCAAACCAGACACAACTTGTGTGAATACTTATTACAGTCGTTGTAAGCTGTTCATCAATAAACAACACTATAATATAGCACTCAATCTATATGACCGAACTTTGTATGTACTTAGAAAAGTTATAATTGAGTAGCTACTTTACGTCAGGGGAGGTCCTTATCAATTTTGGTCATTTGTTGCAACAGGTAACCTGGAATATACATGTTTGATGGTATAACTATGTGCTGTACAACTATTAGTCCTGACACAAGGATTTACTACAGGTGTATGCATTTACATTTCCTCAATATCACAGATCGATACACCAAACAGTATTTACTTTATACGTATAATTAGCTGTATTATATATGTACACATGCAGTGTAGTGTTCAGAGTACGTACTGTCACATTGAAATGCGCACACATACACACATTCTTTCATACATCTATACGCACATAGTTACATACAGTATTTATAAATTGTCATTTTAATATTAAGCGCGTTATAACTTATAACAATTTATGAGTCATTGACTTGGGCCCTCACCGCAAACAGCTGTGTGTTCGAAACCCAACTGAAGACAAATTTCACACGAGAGAATGTCGTCCAGCTACCTAATGGAAGGTCGATGGTCCAGCCAAGGTGTACACCTATGATCTTACTCTATTGTTAATGCTGGAAAACTCGCTAAATGACCCGGTTTTTGGTGTGACGTTCAGTCCCACTGAGAGAAAAAGGCTCGAGCATTTATTGATGTAATGGATGACCTTGAACGAAACAATTGATGCACGCGAAGATTAATTTTAGATGGTTATCGTAATAAGACGCACAGTGAAAGGGCTCCATTATATTTAATTCACAAACTTTTTTTCAACCTTTTTTTAATGAAACCATGATTAGCATTGACGCAAACAATTTATAACCGCTGTTTGTATATGACTTGTTTATTATTCGGCAATCAACCATTCAGTATGCGGTACAATAGAACAGAAAACTATGAATATCCACTGATCAAACATCTTCAACTTTAAGATAAACTTGATAAATTGCCACAAATATGTACAAATGACTTAATACAGTAACAGTGTTCCAAACTTAATTCTGTTTCAAGAGGTCGTTCGCTTTCAAATGTAAGTAATAATTTCAGCAGTACGATTAAACCACGCTGTGTGAACTTCAGTCAACTTTTTTGTTTGAACAAAACGCACGAATTATTGAATTAAGCAAAAATAATTTACGGTCTTAAAGCCTTTACATACACACGTTTTAAATAGAGAGTATTAAAACTTTCAATTACGCTGAGAAATGACAAATCATATTTTGTGAATTTCGTTACGCTTGAGACTACATGGCTGTCCGTTCCTTCTCAATCAAGATGAAAAAATATAAATCAATGCGGTACAAAAGTCTATTAGATTAAAATTCTTCTGATCTTGTTAAGTTCTGATTGTATTATAAACATTATCCGTTTTGTTATGAATACATATTTTCGCTAATCATCTAGTCTTAAGAAGGATTAAACATTGCTATGTAACAATTATTTAAGTTCGTATTTAATGCGTTTAAATTCCCACATACTTACTACCACAAACCTCAATGTCGTAATAAGCACAGTGCCACTAGACATTTAATTAATTGATCGGTAGAAATTCTCGTATCTGAGAAATTAATTTGTCAACACGTGCTTAATAATTTAGTTTCGTGGAGAAATACAGCGCAAAGTATAATGGACAGGTCATCAACAGCTCAACATACAGAATTTATACAAATTAGTCAAACTAGAGAATCTACAGATACTGTGACAGTATTACAGAGAGGATATCAAAGCGATTCTTACATGTACAAGTCTATAGCTCTACGTATAGTTCCTAGGTACAATAAATAAATGTACACATACGTGGGATATTCTAAGTTCAGCCCACAAAGTCAATAGTCAACGTGTGAACATTAGCGGTCATTTTACGCAAATCGATTCAATTATCACATTTTGTTGCCGTTTAAATATTTCGATTTCTATTTCATGGCTCAGATCAAATGTAATCTAACACCGAACAGCCGGGAACAGTCGCCAAGTCAATGACCTGAGTTGACCAGAACTTGTTATTTTATTCGGTCGTAAAATTTAACTAACAATGTATTCAGGCGTGACTTTGAATTTTGAATAACGTTAACCAAGTATCAACATAACATCGACTGTAAACAGATCATTTACATTCTGATTTTGTTTTAGTTTTTATGTGACTTATTGTCACTGGGGTTTAACGCCGTTTTTCAACAATTTTTCAGGTATATACGGCAACCGGTTTACCAAACCAGTTTTCCTAGACTGCATTCTAACTTACTTTTCCACAAGGAGCCGGCAACTTCTCCATGTATGGAGGAAAATCGACATTTTTGTCAAATTTTCATAGAAGGTTATGACCTGCCGCGACCGGGATTCGAACCCGGATATCCGGGTTACAAGTCCAGCGCACTAACCACTGGCCGCGGCCAGGCCATTTACATTCTGAATACATTTGTACTGATACTCACTATTTTGAGATGACAAAACAATAAGAACGATACTGGAGTCTATATCTGTATCTACATACCCATGGTTATTATCAACAACAAAATATTCAGACAACCCATAGCACATGAATTGTGGATATAACGTAACACATGTTTAACTTAGGACCACTGACAATGTTGTCCTCAGAACAACCATACAATATGGTATCTAAATTATAAGCGCAGACTGCACGATTTAGCAAAGTCTTGGAAAACATAAAACATTAAAAAACATATTTGAAAGTTACCAGTAGTAAATGACCGATTAGGATCAACTGGTGTATAACGGTACATAAATTGGAGATTGTCGCTTGTTTGTTGTCTTCAAAACATTACAACTGAATATCTAAGCCGCTGCTGTACGGATAATGGTCCATTTCTTGTAGTGATTAAAATTATGATTCAATTATATTAACCAGGAAATGCCTGTTGCATAGAAACCCACAATTACAATCGATAACACCAGTAACAACAAAATAATACAACAACAAAACTAATCAACAAAACAACAGAGGTTACCGTATTCAAATTCCAATACGTGAATGTTTTTCACCTCTTTACGTTCAGGAGACGGAACGTAACAGTCCGTTTCCAGTAGACAACTTCGATATCATTCAGTTCATGCAATCGCTGTTTTAATCGTAATACTCCAATTTTATCATTTGTCATTCAGTTTTGAAAAAAATAGCGGTAATGGAAACTAGTTTGCAAATCGCCTGATTTCGCAGAGCTTTGTTTTTACTCAGTGACTCATCACCACCGAGTTGTAACAATTGTTGTATAAGTATTAGCACCTTCTATTTGTGTTCCATCATTTAAAATTGTTGAAATCATAACAAAGACGTATTTGTGTGATCTTAGAGAGTGGTGCTCGTATTTGATGGATCAACACGAGAGCTGATATAACTTGGCAATGTTTCTTCTGGTATAAATTCGTCCATAAACACCTCCTAATGACCTGTAAAACTTGTTTTAACTTCAAACTTTCAATTGCTTTCTGACTTATGTAGGTAATAAATCTCAAGGATTTATGTAATAAAAGTGTATAACCTCATCACATGGTAACCTTGTGAGGTAAGATTGATATTAGGTCCAGTGACAAAGTGCTAAACCATAGGGGGGGGGGTAGCACGTTGAAGGGATGGTGTATGGTGTATACAATGGTGTATTATGCTTAAAATGGCCACGCGGACCAAAACCAAACATATCATATATATAGATATACAAGGGTTACAACTTCCGAAATGACAGTTTCTGCACCAAGTCTGTTCAAAACTTTGTTTTCAGAAATCACTAAAATTTCTAACAACTGGTGTCTACAAATAGATAATATATTATACTACGCATAACCAATAAGCACTCAGTCCAATTCAAAACAATAAAGCAGATATTTCATTTTTTTCCTCCGAAAAATTGTCAATTTCGTTTAATCGAACGCGATCTCTCAACACCAAATCAACCAGAATTACCATACTAAATACACATTAAACAACAGGTAGAAGAATGACAACGCATGCTAACCATAAATATCTCTAAAATACACTGATCCGGTGAAGAAAAAAATCTCAGGCGTACACATGGGTAGAACAAACAACCATCTGTAAGCAAGCTGGACAGCTTCCTCACGTGCGAATTTTGTCTGGTCTTAGGTGGGTTTCGAACTCAAAGCGGCGAGAATTTAGTGATTAATAGTGAGAGACCATTTCCACTCGAGCACGGAGGTCCCTGATATGGCTATATTCTACAGGCTATCTAACGTTAATACACAGTATAATATATTTATTTGATCGTTAGTACAAAATATATAGGATAAATTTGTAAAATGAACAAAAATGATGTAATGACACAATGATAAAGTATTCTAGGATACATAATATTTATGATGCTGTGGTATTCTATGATACATTATATTGATATTGTGGTATTCTATGATACATTATATTTATGATACTGAGGTATTCTATAATACATTATGTTTATGATACTGAGGTAGTCTTCACATCTATCAAGACAGAACTATATACGACTACGATAAGTCAAATATTTTGTCCACGGAGACTTCAAGACCGCTCACGGTAAGCCCAAACAATGTCTATTATTGAACTGGTAATTTTCTTTCACTTGTAAGGGTTTTTACACTTTAAATTTACAATCTATACACAATAGACAGATCAGCAATATGATCCTGGATTCAAGCATTTACAGTGCAACCTCTCTAAAGCAACACCCTATGGGAGACGCAAAATTATATCGTTGTTGAGAGGTTGCCGCTCTAGTGAGGGTAAATAAATAGTCAAAACGTACAATGGGAAAAATAGCATGCTGTTGTTCAAAGGAGGTTGTCGTTCAAGAGAGGGCCGCTCTGGAGAGGTTGCACAGTACTTCTCACTTCTCTCAAGCTAAGCTATCGTTATCTCACGTATTTAATCAAGGACGTAGGCCAATTGCTTGGTTGCTATCAGTACATCTAAAAACATTACCTTTTTATTAAATTATGCAAGAGTTCGCCGTGCTTAGTCAAACTGTATAAAAATGTTTTAAATCAATATAAATCCAGTTATATATATATATATACATGTGCAGTCATTTATGTTAACATCATTTTACGTATATATTACCATATTTACATCCAGTACGATGTTACAAATACAGAATTATTACGGTTTATGTCATACCTCACACATATAATGACATTAACATAATAATCATACATCTAATACATGAATCATGCGTTCTAACAAGGATGAATGATGTGTTTTACTTACATTCGGAGTCAAATAAATATCCGTCCCTTACACGTAAGAGTTTATCTTGCAACACTACATATTTAAACACAAAATTCATGAACTGATCGTGAATTTAAATCCATTTTAATCTTCCTGACCGTCAAATATTGTATGTGACTCGTTATCCCTTAATAAGATTTGATTTAGCTTATGCATACATTCGTACAGTATTCTATAAACATATCTCGCACAGCTGTATTTTAACTTCATCCATGGTCAGGTAAAAGACGAGTTTTTCCGGTTCAAATACTCTCACTTCAAGTCAAGATTGTCGGTTTAATTTAATTCGCTCGCGGAAATACAAAATACTTATAAAGTAAAACGTGTGTAAAGGCGTTTAGTCTGCTCTTATTTGATGAAACAAGGTTCAATGTATCTCACCAATATGCCCGTATCGATCCGAATGTCTGTTGCACAATACAGCTGCACCGCGACGTGTTTTAACTGGCTAAAAACCAAATCTGATAAGAAACTCACGTAAACTTCTAGAGCTGTAAATTGTACTCCCTCGGGTTCGTCTGTCACACTTAATGCGCCCACGCACTCTTTATATGTTCTTCTTCCTAAACAGTTGATTGTCTCTAACTTTCAAAAATACCAAAATGTTGCACAAGTAAACCTTGCAGTATCATGTCTCATGGAGGGAGATGAGAACTTTAAAGTTAGAGTTCCATCCAACAATTACCTATCGATTCCACTGTATATACGAAATAGAAGCCTAGGGAATTACTTAAAAATAATAGTTTTGTCACCATGCATTTCTTAAATAACACATAAATATATAGTGACATTATCGTTCATGTAGCAAGACGGTATTCAAATAACAATTAATTTTACAGAAGTCTTAAATAATTAATACCAAATCCACATTAACAGATATTTGTACACGGCTTAATGAAAACAATGACTGCGAACGACGGATTTTTATGCGCACAAAAAGTCACCCCACCAAAAATTAACATGAAACTTAACGCATATCAAGTATAAGTATTTAAAGTAAAGGTAAAACGTCAGGATTGCAACTGACTAGGATTGAGTTCTGTAAACATTGTCAAGAAAAGATAAATTATTGACGACTTTGCATACAAACTCATCTCGTCTCGTCAATATTAATATCCCAACTGTATTAATTCAAAAAGGTGAGTAAAAAGTTGAATTACAGCTTTAATACCAACTAAACTCCGTAACTGACAATAAGACAATAGCGTATCTCGCGAATAAACACATAATAAAAAGCCTAAATAACCAGTCACTTGTCTTTTTGTATAAAACATGTCAAAGAAAAGTAGTTTTCAAAATCTGGGGTACTTTTATTATTGACGTGACTACACCAGAACAATCAAATGTCATTGGTCGCGACTTGCAATGTTGTGGTCGGTAATTGGTCAACTCGTACCTTAGCTAACTGGTACCTTAATTCGGTCAACTCGTACCTTAGTCAACTCGTACCTAAATTCGACCGACTCGTACCCGATTATTGGTCACCTCGTACTTTTCTTAGTCAACTTGTATCTTCGTAATTTTTTTGATTATTTGCTAAATTCATAACGTAATTTATTTGTCCTTTTTCAACCACACTGTTGTAAAGAAAATGGTGGATATCAGAAAAAATAATTTTTATGATTTTTAGGAAACTATGTCATGGAAAGTAGCGAAGAGAAAAAAGATATCAAACATTTATAAATACAATATAGAACAAAAATATTTTGATGCTGCTGCACTTGTAAATGTCAATGTATGCGAACTAATTAAGAATAAAATACATCACATTAAAACTTTACAAGAATTTGAAATTTGTGAGTAAATGTATTGTGAACGAATTGGTGAAATAAAAGGGGCGCATATTATTCATTTACGTAACAATTTAAGTTTTGAAAGTAAATGTTTGTAAAGAAATACATTTGTTAAAAATGTAGCGAACAACAAAAAAAATAATAAAGTAATAGCATTAAAGCTATATAAATTAACTTTAGAATAACCTCACTGATCTCAAGTCTAACTGATTGTTAATGTGCATCCTTTAATTTCATGTTTAATAGATTGATTGTTCGTTTCAGACAGACATATAAGAAGTTAATTCCATGTTATTATGATAGGGTACACCTTATATATAAGAAATATGTTTTTTCATCAATTCAGGCAACGTGCCTTCTCATATACACATCCTACCACCTTAGACATTGCTATTTGCGCTGCTGTTGAGTTACATGGCATTACATGGATAATTAGTAACAAAATTCATGTATAGCGAATTAGTGAGGAGGACAAATACACCTAATACAAGTAATAAGGATAGCACAGTTACGTCCCTTAGACCAAATCATATTAAGACGGAATGTAGCTTAGATGAATTACAGCAAAATCTTTTCGTCTCTATTAGATAAAAAGCTTGGGGCTAAATTAACTGAGTTACAATTTAAACTGAATGCAAATAACCACTACCAGTTTCAATTTTTCAGCGCTCAGTCAGACAAAATTTTAGTGGTCATGGTTAAGCTAACCTTGAACTGCGGACCTCAAAATCAAATGGGGTCATCTACTGATAATGACAAACACCAATACAAATTCTGAGGATAGTACGCCAAGGTATTCTCTTCCTATTGATTGGACAAGCTTTAGTTCAGTATAAACGTGACCAGTCATTAAAAACTTAACATTTGATTTTGTCACTTTAAAATCAATAGGGGTTATGCACTGGTTCAGACAAACGCCCACACCAAAACCAAGGAATGTACGTCCAGGCGTTCTCTCGTTATTGATCGGACAACTCTGAGTGGTCAAGGACACGGTAACCTTGAAATTTGATCAACTGACCACAAAATCATTCGAGATCATCTACAGGCCACAACCGAACTACCTACCGAATATGTCGATTGTAGGCCAAAGCATTCTCGATTAATTGATCAGACAAGCTTTTAATAGTCAAGGACACGGTGACCTTGACTTTTGTCCAACTGACCACAAAATCAACAGGGGTCATCTACAGGCCACAAACAACCTCCCCATCGATTCTGTGGGTTGTAGGCCACAGCGTTCAATAGATATTGATCGGACAAGCTTTCAGTGGTCAAGGACATGGTGACCGTGAACCTTGACCAAATGACCATAAAATCAAGACAGAACCAACCTCCATACCAAATTTGTAGGTCGTATGCGAAAGCATTCACTAGTTATTGATCGGACAAAGTCTGGTCTACGGACGAACCGATGTATGGGCGTTACAAGTTTCCTTTCATTTCTTAGGTCATACAGTACTATTGCATATATATATTTAATTAGCATTGATGAGTTATTGGTCACATTTAACTTATTCGTTATAATTTTAAAATATTAATTAGCTGTAATATTTGTTGTTCTAAACATCTTATAAATCCGTAAAATAACTGGAATTGATTAGTCTTCATTGAGTTTCTGAGGTACACGAGGAGATTACTAGTTAGTATCAGTTATACCTGTAGCCGCGGCCGTGGTCCAGTGGTTAGTGCGCTGGGCTTGGACCCGGGAGATCCTGGTTCGAATCCCGGCCGCGGAAGGTCATTCCCTACCTTGAAAATTTGACAAAAATGTCGATTTTCCTCCACATGTGGAGAAGTTAGATGAATCGGTCGCCGTATATAACTGAAAAATTGTTGAAAAACGGCGTTAAACCCCAGTGAAACAAACAAGCAAAATCAGTTATACCGTTTTTGTAAAATACCAGTACTATATACATGTACATAACTACAGTAAAACTACTGTATTATGATCACCTTTTCGACAAAAAATGAATAAGCATCAATCAATATTCAGGATGTCTCATTTATGTGTTGAAATATAGAACTATTGAAAACCGGTCTAAATGCAAGTGACCATTACAGTGAGGTGGTCAAATATTGAAGTGATCGCTACTGTGGCGACCTTTATAGTTAGGTGGTCTGTTAAATGTGAAAATCAACGTTTAGCGAATGTATGTTCAAGTTGTACTCTCGCTAACACATTGAATCTTTGCCAGATAGCTCTGTCGGCAGAGAGTAGACTTGTCTGTTAATGACTTTCATGGTTCAATTCCCGAACTTTACACTTAGTTATTAGCGACACTATTATAGAAGATTTATATCGATTGTAATTCTTTGCATTTTACGATACACACAAATAATGAGATAGTATGGTTAAACTGGTACCTGTTGACTCTGTACAACTAGTCAACGGGAACCAGTTTAGAATTCGGGTTTTATACGGAACCTTTCCCGGTTTTATAAAATATTTTTGTATATTTATGAACCAAAGTCAATAATCTTTTATTTTATGTCATATTCTATGTTTTAAAAGATATGTAAAGATGCATTATTTAAAACCATTTATATTTTCCTACATAGGTAGCGACAATACCATAACTTACATGGCAATTTATGTCACAATTACTGGCTCATTATCATTTTTGCTTCTTTTGGAAAAATTACAACGTCTTCTATGTATTGATATGTGAATTGTTTCATTCAATAAAAATGTAGCATTTGTAATCATTTTATGTTATCCGGAAATTACTTATTTTCCGTTCTGTTTCGGGTTTTAAACTCGTTCTTTATTTTCACGACGTGTAATAAAAACGCAGCACACACGCGCAGAAATGGAATCGGGTTGTGATCCGAATTTTCTTTTATATCCTGACTTAATGCCAAAAAGTGAACTTATTTCGCTTCTGAAACAGGTGAGCATTTCTTTATTTTGAATTTTGTTGAATTAAAATAACGTGATCCCTTTAAAAACTTGAGTTATCATCAAATAAGAGATTGCACCAGTATTCGGATTGTCGTAAATCGGATAATGTTTCATGTAGCAACCCCAGCTGAATTTTCATCTTTCATAAATTTCATTTTAAGTGGCACAGTGTGAAAGGCCTGTGATTGCCATTTATGGAACAGTTTATTTTTTTTCAAATATCTTGAAAAATAAAAAAGTTATGAAGAAATAAAGTTCGCGTTTTACAACACTTTTTGTGAATTTTTTTATCAGTATTTCATATAAGGAAATATTCCAAGATCGCGGACCCGAAGGGTGTTTATTCAAATTTCAATTTGTCATATCTCTTTTAATTTTTAAGATATATTTTTGAAAATTGCCCTTCTAAATGTATTTTTCATGTAGATTCTGTTTATGTAGTCAGATATACCCTCAGGATATTGTGTTTTTAAAAAAATGGAGGATATTTAGGTGAAAATTGTTCATATTTTAAAAAATAATTGTTTCTGTCATGATCAAATCTTTCTTTTATAGCAGAACCACTCATTTTGATGTGTTTATATAATATTTATTGGTAAATGGTATCTTCAATACTTAAATTAACAAACACAATTAACAACTATGGAAAATAACATACAATCCAATATGCTAATGCTCATTGTTTTAATAGGAAGAAATTAACATACAGTATTCAATAAGTGTTGTTTTTTTCACTTTCCAATATCATTAAGATAAACTAGCAATATGTCACTGTCACATATGATATTGTTTAGGGGACTTCATTTCCACACAAGTTTGGGGGTATTTCACTGTCACACAGCTCTTTATTGGTTTTATCAAATTTTCTTGAAAGTTGAAAAAGTTCAATGACAATCCCGTTTGTCAACTAAAACTGGATATGAGACTTCAAATTTTTTGTCAACGTCTTGTAACTCCTTACAAAGTGGTCCAAATTCCATTTTATTACTGACCTAAAATTTAAATTGAAAACTAAATGTATGTATATAAATACTAGGAAAACGTAAAACATCGAAGAGACAGTAAATGTATTTTTCGCGACTTATTTTCGTACTCTGGTACGAAACGGAACGCCGAAAATCGAAATTTCTACCCAAGTTTCTAGTGCATAAAACAACGTGATATCGAAACAAGGAACGTCAATCAGAAATGTAATTATATTAAATAGAATAATATAATCAGTTTTAACGAGAATTTGAACTTAAAATCGACAAAAAATCGGCGACGAAAACAAATTTAAAATCGAAAGTAGAAGTATAAACTGGAGCTACTCGTACACGTATTTCACCGATAACAAAACATTATTATTCCATAATGGTAGTACGATAAGAACAAAACATTGACAGATATTACTTGTTAAATTACTTACCATTTATTATAAATCAGTTGGCAAACTTCAACCGATGAAAGTGTCCGTAAAATCGCTGATTTATTGTACAGTGTATCGCTTAGTCGCAATCCAAAATGGCGGCCGTTATTAGTAAATACAGCTAGGTCGCGCGGTCGCTCAATTCTGAGAGTTCGGGTGGTTTTAATTGTAAATGCGGGTTAGTAAAAGTCCATCAATTTTTAAGATTTTGGATCAAATGAAAGATTATGCTTATTTAGAGTATGCTCTTTCTGAAACTATATTACGATATCTTGGTTAGAAGTAATTTAAAATCGGTCTAAAGTTATGACATATTATCTCGGCGTAGGAGGGTCGTATTCAAATTCGGAAAACACCACCATAATCTACGTTCATTGGTCAATTAAATGCTACAATTTCATGAAAATGCATCAACATTTAGACCCCCGCAGGTTAGGTGCAATAACACTGGGGTCAAGAGCGAGTGACAGGAAATTGCAATTAACAGATTAGTGTCAATTAGGCACCATGTGGTGCTTTTAAGGAAGCTTTTGATAATTGTTTATTTGATGCATATTTATGAAAAATATATCATTGTAAAGATAATTTTATTGGCTTTCCAAATATAATAAATAATTTAAGATTGAACAAAAGATAGTAATGTAATGACCATTTAATCTCCACTATACATGGAAATTACTGATTTTCTCCTGATTAACTGATAAGCCATTGTGCTTATCTGGGGTTGCTAGATAATGTTTCATGTTGGGTTTTGTAAAATATATCATGACTTCGATTAAAAACTTAGATCTATTCGTGATTAACAATTTTTACTGTTTCCTTTATTTTATGAGTTAGATCCGGATTCAATTTGCAATTTATGTTTGATAATAATCATTATAATGATGAAATCAATAGCAATGACTATATAAATAAAACATTTATTATATAGTATACAGTGCACAAACATTTTTGTGATTAAAAATTTCTTAAATAATCACCATGCAGAAAAGGTGGTTTTTGTTCAGTTCAGGTGTTACAGTGTGGTGATAGAATTTTAACTACTGAATGCACTTGAATACTGAGTTTGTGTTGCTCTTGGTGGACTGGTAGTACTAGTAGTGCCAGCACAATATGGAATTGTACAGTATTTTCAAATGGCAGTCATTGAGGAACTCATAAAATAGGGTGTAAATCATTGCAGCTGATCAATTGAAACTGAATGTCAAATTGATTCTGCCATGGTTTTATTCACGTCTGATATTATGTTATATTAATAATTTAATTCATATGTTATTTCCTGAAAAAATACACACTGCCAGCAACTCATTTTTTCACTATGAGGGAAAATAACGAGGTTTCTTAGATGGGGAAAGTAGCAGAAAAAAATATCGTGAAAAAGCATATGCCATATATATTCCTTGTGCAGTAGTTACAGATTTAAGCATACTTAGTGGCAGACATACAAATCTCAGCTCAATTAACAATGCATTTCTTAATAATCCTGAGTTTATTGAGATCGGTTGAGGAAAAAATACTCTTAAAAGTACTGATTATGGTTAGGCTGATGAAATCAAGGCTTGTAATATAATGCAAATTCAATGAAAAATAAAATTAAGTGTTGAGAATTCTTTAACAGAATAGGGAAAACATACTTTACTGCAAGGGAAATCTGATTAGTTGTATTTTGTATTAGTAATTTTTAATGAATTTGAATGAAATGATTATAAAGACCCTGAATTTACATTTTATGTAATGACTGACAGCTGTTTATTACTTATATCCCTGACACAGGTTTTTTGCATCCCTGACACGATATTCAGCTGAGGGACTCGCATTGACAGTGACCACCACATCCTCGGTACCCCCTCTGACTTTGAATTTGCCCTTGGCATTTACTGTGTGGGACCCCCAAATATCCCAAGGGACCACTAAAATGTTGGTGATGGGAGTCCCAGTGACCCTTGGGTGAAAAATCTTAGGGAAAACCCTGGCACTTTATTCATATATCTGCTCACTTTCATTAAACTGCACAGGATTTGCATTAGATTAATGATAATTTCATTTGTTTCATGGATTGTTTTTCACTTAACAGACAAATTGTTTTTTATGATAAACATCATTCTATGCTGTGAAACTAGACTAATTTTATAGTCATTTGAAACAGAGAACAGATGTGTTGTAGTGTAGTGTGTCTGTACTGAATAAAAACTACTGGAAAAGTTGAGGTGTATACTTCCTTTACCAGAAACAAATATATAAGAATGGCATTTGAATTAATACTTTAACTAAATACCTGGAGTGTGAACAGTACTGAACACAAAAATTTTGTCATGTTTTCCAATCTTATCAGCAAGATTGTATTAAATGTATCAGTCTGAAGTAGGTAGTAATGTTATCATTTTACATACCTTGTTCAAAACATGCATAATTATTAAGTTGATATACTAAAAAATGTATTGTTTATCTCTAATACTTTTTAGGATGTTTAAGACCTAATCAATTTTCAGATATTTTTTTTGTTTTATAGTACTCTGTGCACCTTAGTCCTATATTGAGATTATATTAATATACTGACTTTACCATTTTTTCTTTTGGAAGAATGTTTTATATTTTTGAAGTTTAATGAAATACTGTATTTCTCATAAATAACACACTAGAAGTGGGATATAGTACATTTCTTATACAAGGTGTGTTTATTTAGTCCCCAAAATACCTTGGGAATTCAACAAGTGATTTGATTATCCAAAAACCTGGTGTAATCTAAAAAGGAATTTCAGTCCACTCGGATCACTGTTAAAGCTGGGGCACTAATAATGAGAAATACAGTTGGTACAAATAGGACTATGTCCCTTGACAAATTAAAGCAACCATCATTTCAAATCTCCATAAGGAATGTAAAAAGAAATTAGATTCAACAATTATTCTTTTTATCTATGGATCATTCTAAGCCTTTTTTGTTTTGTTGACCCTCAGAAAAGCCCAGTTTCAGAAAAAAAAAAATTGAAAATCCCAAATTTCTTTTTTCCCTCTGCTCATTATGATTTACCTTCTTAGAAATAAAATACTGAGATCAATGCAATTTGCAAAATTTCAGGACTAGGTTGAAATGAAACTTGGCCAAAAAGTTCTAATCATTGACCAGTTAAAATTGATGTTGTGAATTGTGGTTAAAATAATGGCAGCGTCCATGTAGGTTCAATTTGTTACAAATGTAGAGGGAAAGAACATCAAGAAATTGATAAGTATTGGGCTTGAAATTCTATTATTCATATTTTCTGACCCTAAAAAAATTGTCCGGAAATTTTATCATTTTTTTCCCTCCTACGACTATGTTATATCCTGGTAGTTTAAATACAGAGAATAAAAAAATAAATAAGAGGCCCTATACATGCTTGTTTCTGAAGAAAGTTAATTGATAAATTGACTTTTTTGTTTACAAAAGTCTTGAAGCCATATAGTCAATTGCGGTGTTTATATTTGATTGATACATGTATTTTTATCTTACAGCGATACATACAAATTGACTCACTGGATTTGCTGGACAAGGACGGATTGGTTGAGTTGTATAACCAGTATATAATCCCACTTCCACAAAGAAAATACAGAATGAATAGACGGGGCAGAGAAATGACTAAGAAACAAATACTAGCGTCTAAAAAGAGACAACTTTCATCTTCTGATAATTCTGAGGGAGAATCTAAGACTAAAAGGTCTTACATTTTTGAACTAATCTGAATATAGCTATTGTGGTTATCTATTTTTCCTCATAAATAGAGGGATCATTGATAATTGTTCTGTATAAGACTTGACCTTCATCACGTGTCACTCTCTGATTTGTTTAATTGGTTCAGTTGTTCTGTAGAATAATGAATCACTATTTATGACACATAAGGTTATGGTTTATCAGCATCATAATTTGTTAAAGAATTATTATTTGATAGTTGTTTATAAACTATTTCTTATTGTTAACATTCATGTTAAAACTATTTAAATGCTTAAGGATATTTCCATTTCTTATTTCATTGCAGACAGTCTTCTGGGAAGTTATTGACTTCATTTGAGATTTCATCTTCTGGAGGAGACAGATTAAAACCTCCACCGTCCTGTATAGATACACAGAAGAAAACAATTAAATTGAATCATAGCTTTAAGTCTGATAATCCAGCCATGTCATCAACAGCTGATAAAGTTCGGATAAATAAAATAAATCATACTAGTGCTACCACCAGTACTACATGTGTGAATAAGATCAAATTAAAGAGATCTAGCCAAATAAGCACATCCACTGATATGGAAATGTTGCCAGCAGAAACTAAACAAACAAATGACCAAAATGATCAACATACAGAGATGGACACATCAGATTCCTCTGTAAGTGTTCTAAATTTATTTTAGTATTCTTGGTTTTTGTGTATTGCCTTTGGAACAAATCTGAGAGCATCAAATTATTCAGTACAGTATTTTTTATTCAAGCTTAAATTTAGTTTCATTAAATATTCCCATTTTGCCATTTGATAAAGCATGGATGGGACTTTGGATTATATCATGAGTGCATAGCGTAAGCAATTTAATGATACACAGAGGAATGACTGCCCGTACTTTTTCAACTGATAATATTATATTATGGTAACATATGAATTTTTTCAATTTTAACTGCAAAAATAATTTGTATTCCTACCGTTTTTACCTGGATGATAAGAACTACATATGAACTGTTATTTATCATAAACAAATTTAGTATGTCTTTGCGTTTATTTATTGTATAAATGCATATTATTTATGGGTGATCGGCAGGTTTTTACACTGTATATAAATCCCATAAAAATGATCTTGTAATTCACACTCAACAGTATGACTCAATCTTTGTATCAACACTTAGCTGATAAACCAAGATTAACTTAATTTGATTTTTAGTCCATAGTTCAACTTGTGTATGCTTCATAATGCTTGCGTATCTTTTTTTATATTTTATGGAAAACAAGTACTTGTGTACAGCATATATGAAGTAGAGTAAAACCTTGATAATGGGACCACTATTGTAACCAAAAATAGCTAGTAATGATGAGGTCGTAATATCAAGTTGAACTATAGGGGAGTTATTGAAAGCCGGTCCAAAGTTAAGTGGTTGTTATAACAAGGTAGTCCTAGTATTTAGGTGGTTGGTATTTGAGGTTTTACTGCACTTGGCTATGTCTGAAGGTGTCAATTGATGATTTCTGTATGTTGGTATTTATACTGTATTGTCTTACTTTACAGGAGATAAAAGAACCCCCAAGGAAGAAAATAAAGAGGATATCATGGCCATAGCTGCATTAAACGTAGATGATTTTGTTATCTTGCTTAACTGTGGCAATACTTGTTATTAATGTCCTGTTACAAGGTTCATTTGTAAAGTGTATAATGCAGTAATTTAGCTCAGATTTTGAAATATCATGGATCAATTTGTCTGCTCTAATCTGTCCTGAGATTTTAGAAAATTTCAATATGAGGATAAGTGGACCCACCATAAACTGTGATAATGAAATTTACATTTTGAATAATGCATCTCTGTAGCATGCTTTGCCATACCTATCTATTTGTGATTATCTACTTAAACTTAGAACTTATTGATTATCACTTAAGGTCTTTGATTTTCGTTATCAATTTGTTTTGAATTACATTCAAGTGGTGGACGATGAACTAAAGCTAAAATGTATGTGTAAACATGGAGTAAATGTTGCTGAGCTAGCCTGTGTCGAGTGGTCTGTCTGTTAACAACAGTGTCTGCAATGATCTCATTATACATTCTCAGGTCATACATTTAGCTAGTCTCAGCCTGACTTTCCCACAGGCATTAGTAATGGTGATGGGAAAAATGCAATGTATTAGTATATTAGTATATTTAACTGTTGAACGGGGTCGAATTCTGTGAATTTTTTTTTCCATTTAAGGTAATATTGGGTTAAATTAGGATGTTTTATAAAGAATATATTGCATTTTTATCATCACAGGTCCATTACTTATGCCTGTGGACTGTCCTAAATCTTGGTACATTTTTCATCTGGGGTCAACATCTAGCTCACTTAGCGAATCCGACAAGACTGATTAGCCTGCAGCGATTTTTTAATCTTGATTTCATAAAAATTTGTGTGAAATAAATCATGGCTATATAAATAGCAAGTCATATATATATTTTTTAACTCAGTTTCTATGTTTCAAATGAAATCTTTTGTTATTAATTTCCTACAAATTATTCGTTGCAAGTCTAACTTGAATTTTTTAATGCAGCCAATGGTCTGCACAAAATTTTATCTTAACAAAACATTTTACATGACTTTTATGCAATAAATTATTAGAAAGAATTGTCTTGTCATTTAGCATGAATAATTCTTCTACAAAGTACTGCCAACTTCTGTTTCATAGCTTGCTGCAAGAAAAACAACAACAAAAACTTTATAAAAAATGAACGTCTTAGTCAGAGTAATCCACATCACCAATGTTTTCTTCTGTTTAATTTGTTCATTCCAATCTGACGATTCACTAGAATGGGTACCTTAGTTTGTGATGGACTTCATTTTGCTTTAAAAAACAATGAATACTGAATAGAACAACCGGTATCGAACAAATGATTCACCAATATCTATCCTGGTGGTAGATGATTAACTAGCATCAAGACCATCTTGTTCTCAGCATGAAGTACATGTAGTTAGACTTCAGTTGTTTTTCATATCTTCAGTTATTTAACAACCAGTATTGCTGTTGATTACATACAGTTCTTAGGCAGAGCCGTTAGTGTTTTCATGTTATATGCTTACTTTGTTGGGAAGATCTTACTGATAGCACATGATGTTTCAAGGTTATTTTTTAATGTTCTTTCCACATAGTTACACTTCAGCAACCACATTTCAGAGCAACCTTACTCAGTGGTTTTTGTGTCTTGTATTTAGTACAATCTGTGGTTTTTGTGTATTGTGTTTAGTGCAATCAGTGGTTTTTGTGTCTTGTATTTAGTACATTCAGTGTTTTTTGTGTCTTGTGTGTAGTACAATCTTTGGTTTTCCTGTCTTGTGTTTAGTACAATCAGTGGTTTTTGTGTCTTGTATTTAGTACAATCTGTGGTTTTTGTGTATTGTCTTTAGTACAATCAGTGGTTTTTGTGTCTTGTGTTTGGTACAATCTGTGGTTTTTGTGTCTTGTATTTAGTACAATCTGTGGTTTTTGTGTCTTGTGTTTAGTACAATCTTTGGTTTTCCTGTCTTGTGTTTAGTACAATCAGTGGTTTTTGTGTCTTGTATTTAGTATAATCTGTGGTTTTTGTGTATTGTGTTTAGTATAATCAGTGGTTTTTGTGTCTTGTGTTTGGTACAATCTGTGGTTTTTGTGTCTTGTATTTAGTACAATCAGTGGTTTTTGTGTATTGTGTTCAGTACAATCAGTGGTTTTTGTGTCTTGTGTTTAGTACAATCTGTGGTTTTTGTGTATTGTGTTTAGTATAATCAGTGGTTTTTGTGTCTTGTGTGTAGTACAATCAGTGGTTTTTGTGTCTTGGGTTTACTCAAATAAATTTGATTGGCCCCTTTTAGGGGCCACTGGAGCTAAAAATAAAAATACCTTAAAATGACTTTTTTCATGATTTATGAATGGATTATTACCAAACTTGGTTTTTAGCATCTTTAGATAGTGTTTTATCAGATTTGCTGAAATAAAAATGGTTAGCCCCAATAAGGGGCCACTAGAGCTAAAAATAGAAATACCTTTAAATGACTTATTATAAAATGAATATTCCTGTGTAGTATCCTTTGATGATCCTTTATCGAGTTTATTATTGTTCCCCATTATTTGCCCACAAGTGTACCATTATTAACTTTTTAGAAACAAGTTAATTTACTCTGGTGAGTGATGCTGGGCCATCATGGCCCCTTTTTATGTCTTGTGTTTAGTACAAACAGTGATTTTGTCCTTATCTAGTACAATTGGTGGTTTTTGTGTCTTTTGTTTAGTACAATCAGTGTTTTTTTGTCTTTATCTAGTACAATCTGTGGTTTTCATGTCTTGTGTCTGGTACAATTAGTGATTTTCATGTCTTGTGTTTAGTACAATCTGTGGTTTTTGTGTCTTGTGTTTTGTACAATCTAGGTTTTTTGTGTATTGTGTTTAGTACTATCTGTGGTTTTCGTGTCTTGTGCTTAGTACAATCTGTGGTTTTTGTGTCTTGTGTTTAGTACAATCAGTGGTTTTTGTGTCTTGTGTTTAGTACAATCTGTGGTTTTTGTGTCTTGTGTTTAGTACAATCAGTGGGTTTTGTGTCTTGTGTTTAGTACAATCTGTGGTTTTTGTGTATCGTGTTTAGTATAATCAGTGGTTTTTGTGTCTTGTATTTAGTACAATCAGTGGTTTTTGTGTCTTGTGTTTAGTACAATCAGTGGTTTTGTGTCTTGTGTTTAGTACAATCAGTGGTTTTTGTGTCTTGTGTTTAGTATAATCAGTGGTTTTTGTGTCTTGTGTTTAGTACAATCAGTGGGTTTTGTGTCTTGTGTTTAGTACAATCTGTGGTTTTTGTGTATCGTGTTTAGTATAATCAGTGGTTTTTGTGTATTGTGTTTAGTATAATCAGTGGTTTTTGTGTCTTGTATTTAGTACAATCAGTGGTTTTTGTGTCTTGTGTTTAGTACAATCAGTGGTTTTTGTGTATCGTGTTTTGTATAATCAGTGGTTTTTGTGTATTGTGTTTAGTACAATCTGTGGTTTTTGTGTCTTGTATTTAGTACAATCAGTGGTTTTTGTGTCTTGTGTTTAGTACAATCAGTGGTTTTTGTGTCTTGTGTTTAGTACAATCAGTGGTTTTTGTGTCTTGTGTTTAGTACAATCTGTGGTTTTTGTGTATTGTGTTTAGTATAATCTGTGGTTTTTGCGTCTTGTGTGTAGTACAATCTGTGGTTTTTGTGTCTTGTGTTTAATACAATCTGGTTTTTGTGTCTTGTGTTTAGTACAATCTGTGGTTTTTGTGTCTTGTGTTTAGTATAATCTGTGGTTTTTGTGTCTTGTGTTTAGTACAATCTGTGGTTTTTGTGTATCGTGTTTAGTATAATCAGTGGTTTTTGTGTATTGTGTTTAGTACAATCAGTGGTTTTTGTGTATTGTGTTCAGTACAATCAGTGGTTTTTGTGTCTTGTGTTTAGTACAATCAGTGGTTTTTGTGTCTTGTGTTTAGTACAATCTGTGGTTTTTGTGTATTGTGTTTAGTATAATCTGTGGTTTTTGTGTCTTGTGTGTCGTTCAATCAGTGGTTTTTGTGTCTTGTGTTTAGTACAATCAGTGGTTTTTGTGTCTTGTGTTTGGTACAATCAGTGGTTTTTGTGTCTTGTGTTTGGTACAATCTGTGGTTTTTGTGTATTGTGTTTAGTACAATCTGTGGTTTTTGTGTATTGTGTTTAGTACAATCTGTGGTTTTTGTGTATTGTCTTTGGTTGGAAGTCTTTTGAATTACTTATTCTAACTGTTGCAAGCGATTATAGTTCGATTTTCACAAGGGCAATGCCTTTTTGTATGTACATGTACTTGGTATATATAGGTTCCTTAAAAGTTGGGTTTAAGTTTCTTGGCTTGTTACTTCTTTTTACTTATTATCAGAATAATGCAGCTTGTACATTGTGTTGCCATCCACGGTATGCTTTGTGATTCTTATGCTATTTACAACAGATGCTCCAACGCTGTTTCCTGGTCTGATACTTGTACAGTGCAGCTTCTCCAGCGCGGTCTTCTTTCAACGTGCTTTCAACAACATGATTTTTCCCACTGTATGATTTAACTATTAATTGAACCTCTCTAGAGCAACAATCTCTCAACAACAACTTAATTTTGCTTATCCCAAATGGTGTTTCTTAGGAGAGGTTGCACTGTACTATGCTTCAATTTAGAGTAGTCCTAAAACAAATCATAGTTGACATACTTTACTCAACATGGATTGTCTTGACTTTCTCTGGAATCTTGTATATGTTCGATGTATCGCCTGGATTTATACGAGCTTCCAACCACTGCATTAACGCTGTCACATTCCATATATGCATCCCTCTTTTTCAAGGTATTTTTGTTCTATTTCTACATTGATAATATCACCTACACTTCTTGCACCTATTGCACTCATAGCGTATGCAGTCAAACCTGTGAACAAAGGCCACCCTCGGGAAAGACAAAAAATCTGGCTTTATTGACAGACGGCCTTTATGTTTTATCGGCATTGAATGTCATAAGAGTCAAAATCCAAATTCGAAAGATTTGATGTTAACATCATTTACGATGTTTTTAAAATGATGTGACATAAAATCTCGTACAATACCGAGTATGTCCACCCCTCTTCCGAATCAAAGCAGTTATTCTCAAGCTCATAGACCGGACGTAGCGTCTATCAACATCATTTGGAATGGCGTTCCATTCTAAGTTTAGCTCTACGGTCGTTTATGTTGTTGATGACATGTTTTTTTCCTTGGCATGTGCTCAAGGACGTCCCAAATGTGTTCAGTGAGGTCAATGCCCTGAGAGCAAGCGGCCCATTGAATTCCATTAATGTTATATCTGGCTAGGTAATTTTGTTTCAGTCTAACTGCGTGTGACCGTGCATCAGTGTACAGGATTTTGTTTCAGAAATGGGACAACAACTGAAACCTCGTTCATGTAACGTTGGACATTAAGAATAGCAGGAATTCTATCAAGTCGATTTTCTTGTCACGTATTATCCCTCCCCAAACCATTACACTGCCTCCACCAAGTCTGTCCCGCTCCAGCAAGCAATTATTGGCGAAACGTTCACCTCCGCGACGAAAAACGCGTATTCTGCAATTAGCAAAGCTCAGATTGAAAAGGGACTCATTTTTTAACAAGATCCTTGTCCATTGGGCTCGAGCCAAACGTAAACGACGACAAATCAAAGCACACGGGGATTACGGTGATTAATGTTGTGTCCTCTATCAGGTTGCATGGCTCTAATTGGATCTGTGATTGTGCCAGGACGATTCAGAACAGTTGTCTTTAAATGCCAATCTGGCATTTTATAACTATTGAGAAATTAGTTATTGAAATTTCGGCATTTCTACATGTGATGGATAATTTTGAGGATTATAATTGTACGATGAGAGTAAATGTCAGGCAGAAAGAAGCGGGACGACGTGCAGTTTCGGAGATTTGAAAAAAAACGCAAAATCGAAAGAAGTGTAGGTCCGGCATTTTATAGTGGGACCACCAATATGATTGAATTCAGTGTAGGGAGCATTGCTTTATCGTGATATATACTGAACCAAAAAAGAAACTTTCGCGAGACTTTAATGGGACTGTTTCCACATAGGTGTATATTAACAGTTTTTGTTCGTATTTGTTATTGCACAATGATTCAAAATCAATTCACCGAAGTTCATTTACAGTCTTACCTTGTCCAGTTGATGTGCCCATTTAAGCCTGTCACGGTGATGATGATCCGTTAATACTGTTCCGACGTAGAGACGACGTGCACGTAAATTGTTCTCAGCCAAACGATTTCGTACTGTTTGAGCGGAAATCCTGGGGTTATAAGTACCTGGGGTGACAGACGCTGTAGCTGTCTCAATTCAAAATGATTTCGTAAATGTCGGCTTAAAATATAGCGGTCTTGCGCTAGCGTGGTCACACGTGGTCTACCGCTACGTGGATGATCTTCCGTGCTTCCGGTCTGCACAAACCGCCGTCTCAGACTTCTGACTGACTGCACAGATGATCCAACGTGCGCAGCAACCTCTTCCGTCGAAGCTCCTGCCTCCAGCACCCCAATGGCTCTCTCTTTTAAATGTTTCGCAATTCGAGGCTTCGAAATTTTGCACAAATTGCATCGATATAAAGTTGTTTAGATATTTTTATGACTGTAGTCTTCAAGTGCAATAATTTGCATTGAAAAAGTTTACACATGTAAACCAGATATGTCCATCCCGTGCGTGCACGTGGAAATGAATATCTCATGATATCACATGATATCGTTCGACATGAGGTGATTATCTGACCGGTTTCCCAAACTAGGACGTCAGTGTCGATCACTACATATACACATTTTTCTACATTATGTATTTAACCTTATAAGTTTAAGACCTACTTTGCCAAAGTTCCTTTTTTGGTTCAGTATATATCCAATGTTTTTCTATTATGACATCAGACTCCAAGCTCATCATTTGTGTGTTTTAATATTCTGTAATAAGTTACTATCATTTAATATTAATAACCTAACAAGGACGAAACCTGTCTAGCAGTATACAGTCTCTACCCTTACTGCTAGTCTGAATATTTATTTAACAATCTTACGATACTTGTTCCTAATTGTTGTCAGGATTTAAGTTATGAAATGAGATTTTAACCAGAGGTCTGGCAGCACCCAATTGCGTAAACATTACTTAACTTCAACCTCTGGGTTAAATCAGAGTTTTTGGTTAAAAGTTTTGTTAAATGTTCGGTTAGCTGTTGTAGAAAATTTTGTTTAAGTGTAACTAAATGTTGTTTTTATTAAAGCTCAAATAAATCTAACCCAAGTCTAAGATGCTGGTTAAATCTTAACATAAATGGCAACCAGTACCAAAATGGCAGCCCTTTTTAAATGTTTAAACGACTTTTTAACGGTTAGTAAACCAAAATGGTTAAATTCAACATTGAGTTAAATTAACCATTTGGTTAAAGTTAACCAATGTTTATACAATTGGGCGCTGATCTGAAGTTTTCTCAGACCTTAGTTTCACGTGCCAGAGAACCTCAATTGATATTACATGTATCTTTGAGCAATCACTATGAACACATGGAGATCTATGTTAGTTTTAGGTTCATATATCTTGCGGTTTGACATTGTTAACAAAATATTAAATAATTAAACAATACAGTAATGAACACATGCACATGTATTTATTTCGTGGTATTGTATAATCTTGGCTAAGGTTTAAACTTCAAATAGATAACCTGAATTCTCAATGTTAAACGTTTTCAACCGTAAAATATCTAGGGTATATTTCGTTACTAAACATGCTTATTATGTTAATTCTATATGCGTTGCTCATTGTGCTGATATTGAGAGGTAGCAATTAAGTTACTAGTATGTCTATACTTCAATTACCTGAATAGACCAGCGGGTAACCAAATGAATGTTTATGATAAGCGTGCGTTCTGTATGACAAAATATAACAAAAATATTAATGTGAATTTTACCATACATCAAATCAGAAACTAGACATACTAACATCTAATGTGAACTCCCTGTTGTAAAACTCCGGTTAGGTCAGTTGAACCATATTGGTAATTTTGTCTATTGGTGGTCCAGGTTGGGACGAGATGATATAGGAGATGACCCCCAAACCAGTTTGTTCCCAGAAGAACACACTGAAGCCAACATTCTGAAAGTCACAGTATGCTGCTTGATGATTGAAGACTGATGATAGGAATGATAGCTAGATACTTTTGGCCAAATAAGACCAAAAATTGAAGATTTTGAACATGCGCAAAATTGGTTTTACTGACTATCAAACGGCATCGAATGGATGTCTGTTTGAATGTTTTGAGGGCAGCTAGAGAACTTAAAAAATGCTACGACTAGAGATGAGACCCGGGTCTAAAAAACCCGAAACTAAGCGTCAAAGTTTCAATAAATAATTACATATCACTCAACCCAGCAAATAAAAATATAGGTAGTCTCCCGATTATTTTTGCCACACCTCGAACAACCATACATGGGGTGCGTGTCTATTAATCTCTTCACTCTTGAAAAAAAACATTTATTCTAACAAAATCATTCGGTCTAAATGGAGCACGTTGTTACTATACAGAAAAGTACGGAGAGATCAACAAGTGTTTGGTTATTTATGACCCGTCTGCAATGCCGGTATGCAAAATGGGTCAGTTACAAGATTGCCCATGTGACCAACTTAAAAAAGTCTTTTACCGAAATTATTTTACCAAAGTATTTGGTATCAGAATCAGGTAAAAACTCATTTTTCATAAAAAATGTTATAAGGGTCCTTTTCTCATGGGGAGGGGGGACTCATATACTATTGAGTATCATTTTGATATACATGTACACGTACACATTGTAATACCACCGAAGTTTCTACCATGAACGACAACTTAACGGAAAGACGGTTCTTACTTATTAGATACGAAGAAGTTATAATAAAACAGAAGTTGTTTCCCAATAATTTATTTATAAACAAGCCGTATTACTGGTTGACACACGGGCCTATAAATAACAATAAACAATAAATGTAAACAGCATACTATGGGGGCGATTATTTAAACATTTACATTTTGTATCCATTTCTTAACACAGTGGTTGATCAAATAAAAGATTGGAAAATATCAGCGACAGCAGCCTCTAATTGTTCAAAACACTTTATGGTGGTATTGCTGTAGTAAATTTTAAGTCCAATCAAATTGAGTCTTTCATTAGTCATACCTCGTGAAGACAGTTGAGAATATACACGTGTGTTAAAACACACACCTGATTGTTTTTACTTGTATTGATCTAACAGCAAAAATATATTCATGGAATGTGAAGATTTGTTATTAGTCGACTTCACCTGATTGAATATAATTTCCTTTATTTGAATAATGACAGGCATTACCGTTTCTGTGAGTAAGGCTTACTCACAGAACAAATAACTTACCAACACAGACTTAAACCGGACCGGAAATAAACAATCTATGTCTTTGAGACAGTTGTACTAGTAAATACAATGTGACAAGAGTTAACTTAATTGCATCTACAGATTCTCTTAATTTTAATTCAATTAAAATCGAATGTAGCGAGACGCGACAGGCACCGGAAACTCCAATAAATTTGTGAATTAAAAGCGCGGGACGGATCTCATTTGTTTTCAAGCGTCCGTCCATGACGATTCTCCATCAGCGAAGTCGTTATTTTCATTACTAAACATGTCTGACTGTTCACCATCGCCAAACATTGCGGATTCACTGTCATTAGACGTCCAGTCATTGTTTCCATCGTTACCAGTTTCGAACGAGTCGAAATCAAACTGGTAGTTATCGTTGGATGAGAAATCCGGTGCTGGTCTATCTTCAAAACTTGAAGCAACGTCTGTAACGAGACTTCCTACGTGATCTAACGGGCCTTGAATGTCCGGTATGTCAAAATTCATTGTATCCCTAAAAATATCTAGAGTGTCACTTATTGTTCCCCTCACATTTTCTGAAACGTCACTTATACCGCTATTGTCGAACATGGAGTTAAAACTGTCACCTATATTTGGTAGTTCAAGATTAGATTCAGGCATGAAGAAGTCGGCTGTTGATACGTCACTGATTGTGTCCATTATATCAGAGTCGGTAAGTTCGACATTTATATTCTCAACTGAAGGTGGAAATACATTATTATCATCTGACTGTTCACTAGACGAATCAAAAGAATCATCAGGAAAGATTTGTGAGTCGCTGTCTAGATTTAAATTGTCCATAACATCTTCAACTACATCTGAAAAAAATGGCACGTAAAGAATATTTTATCTAATCATATGCAGCAAATATTTCATTTTACAAAATAGTACACATAATTCTTAGCAAAATTCTACTTTTTTACCATGAAATGTCGTAATTTGATAAATTTTATTGTTAAATTTTCGGTAAAATTGATCATACGATTGGATGAATTTCAATTAAGATTATGAAGCGCATTATGGAAGTATAAATCAGATACTAGTAGTATTATGTACTAGGTATTAAATTTATGAACAATTTGTCATGTAGGAATGGAAAACTATTCTTTATTTTTACTTTAAGCTTTAAATTTGGGCAAATAAATATGTATTTGTTACAAAGTTAATTACCACCTATTGGCATTTCAAACTAATTTATAGCTCATATTTTGTTTCATGCATTAGAATATCGCAAAATGCGCATTCAGCGTTCATGTAGCATGCCGTTGATACACATAAAATATCATGCTCGCTGTCCGATATGTACTTACGCGTTGAACAACCATTTGTACAAATTCATATAAAAACATGCACTGCAGTATCAGAACAACGTAGATACATATTAACTTAAAATAAAGACCAAACATATCCATACACTATTGACCATGCTTTAATGAGGATTTAGGAACGACACGAAGTGATATTATATTGATGCAACAATTTGTTCAAAAGTTATTGCCCAAACATCACTGGAATCCGACATGCAAACTGCTCGCCATCATGCAGACTTACCACTGTTTCTGTCTGTGAACCGAAGAGCTTTCAATGCGCTGAAAACCAAGTTATATAGCTCACTTACCTTCATTTTTACGTATCACTTTCTCGTTAAACCGGAACATCATAAACTGTGCATGATGTTTATATGACCAACAAAGTAAAGACGTAATGTTATCGATACATGTAACTACATAATGTACCCCGTTGTTGTCAAAAATAGCATTAATTTATACAGCTGGATTATTGCACACAGCGTCATGGAAGGTTGCTTATTACCTTATGTTACATAAGCAATAACCAAACGAAAACCATGCACATTATTACATGCAGGACCATGCCAACATCCTTCATGATTATATACGACCGTATATCGTAGCATTCCATGCATCTTTTTAACGTCATCCACACTTACCTCTTCTTCATCAAAATCGGATGAAAAAGTCAAACTGTCATCAAGAATACCATTATAACCATTGTTTACTTCGTCAGCAAATTCTAGAACGGTTTCAAGACTATCTCTATAAGTATCGCCTACGTAATCATACGTATCTCGCAAATAATCAACTAAATCAACGTCAGCAAAACCTTCGCTTAAATCGCTTGCTGCATCTGCAATATTGCTTGCTGCATCGCCAATATTATCTATTAACATATCTGCATTTTCTGCCATGTTATCTACAATATCTCCTAAACCCTCACCATCCAGATTATCGCTGTTTTCTGGTTCTCTGTTATCGTGATCGTCTCCACCATCCAACAAATCGTCTGGTAATAAATCATCGATAAAATCTTCAAAAACATTTTCGTTATCACCAACATTTACGTTCCCATCATCTCTGTCTTCACTTTCATCGTTGTCGTCATTATCATCGCCATCATCATTTTCATCACGTTCATAATTACCATCATTATCATTATTATCATCATTATCATCACTATCTTCGCTATCATCATTATCATCATTATCATCATCGTCATCATTATCAGCGTCATCATTGTCATCACCACCATCGTCATTGTCATTTTCGCCACTTTCATCGTCGTCGTCTTCATCGTCGTCGTCATCATCATCATCATTCTGATCATCACTGTGGTCGTCGTCATCGTCACGGTCGTCCCTTTCCTCACTACCATTATCATCGTTTGCGTCGTCATCATCATTGTCGTCGATGTCATCACTGTCATTATCGTCATTATCATCAGTTTGGTCATCATTGTCATCATTATTGCGATCGTCTTCACTATCATTTTCATCGACATCCCCTTCCAATAAATCATCTACATCAATTCCGTTGTCGTCGAAAATGTCTTCGATATTTTCAACTATATCATCTATGTTATCTAATAAACTTTCAGAGTCACCATCATTTTCTAAATGATCTTCCAATTGATCTCCAATAGTATCTGTAAGATCCTCTCTAGCTTCTGAAATATTTTCTACTATGTCTTCTAAATGATCTGGAACATCCAGATCTGAAATACCTTCTGTTAAAGCACCAACATTATCAGCCATGTTTTCAGTAAGATCACTAACAGTATCTAGTGTATCACCCATTGTATCTACTGCTGTATCAAATAAATCACCAACTGCATCCTGAACATTTTCTCCGACTTCGCTTATTGTATCATGGACATTTTCACCGACGTCATTCATTGTATCGAGAACATTTCCACTAACATCACTTATTGTATCTTGAACATTATCACTGACATCACTTATCGTATCTTTGACGTTATCAACTATATCCGTGCCAGATGCAGCAAGTAGTACCGCCGGATCTATACCACTTTGCGTTGGTGCTGGAGGAGCGAGTGTCGTAGCTAAAATACCACCCTAAAATAAATAAATCAATAAAAATATAATATCACGAAGCGGGATCAATTCTTTTGTCTAAATGATTGATTTGTGGAAAGAACTATTAAAATTATGTTCTATCGAAAATATACTTGAGAACTGCAGCACCTAGAAATGAAAGCGTTTTATGGAATCTCAGCAAAGATAGTCTATTTAAACCCTATAACATTTTGCCACGAGAAACTGCAATGTCTACAACAACCGTATACCTACCAAACCATTGATGTTTCTATCTTGAGACTTTTTACCAGAGCCTCCACCCATAGCTCCCCCAGTGAGTGCATCACCTCTACCAGCTTGATGTTCTGATACTACAGGCTGAAACATATATGCATGTACATGCTTAAAAACAATCAAACATACGTGATGGTGCCACATTTTTATATGACATGGTGATAATAATAGTACTAGGAAAACTGGGGATAAACAATTGTTCCATGATAATAGTGTTCCTTGTGTATATTGGTTCCAGTATACTTAGGTATATTCACTACATGGTGACACTCAAACAAAATATTAGTGAATAAAAATAATTTAAAAATATGCACAGAAAGAAGACATATTTGTCTAACATGAAGCAAAGTATGTCTGTATTGATAAATCAATAAGAAAACCATGAACAATTGTGAGCAAAAATATCTGTTTTATTCTGTTATTTTTAGTCTGGTTTGTTAACTTATATTAAGTTAATACACGTTCTTCTTAGACATGCAAGTATATACATGAATATATAAATTAATTCAAAGGGAATTGAGACCTCATTCAACATGTAATTAACTTTCTCAGAAAAGTGCGTGCTGCAAATTTACATATTTTATTATATCAAATATGACTGAGTGTGCTTTACAAGTTGATTCCGGGTGATTCTAAACTAATGTCGAATACCTACATATGTATTATCACGACACTGCTATAAAAGTGTCATCCATCAAAAACCTCTTGTTTAACATATTAAGACAATGATTCATTTAAATAATATAGAGCGATAAAAACCTCGTGACCACACTATAATCACGTAACACGATTTACATCTATTGTATCAACGCGTTTTGTTAATACCGAGAAAACAGGTGCTTGTTACGTCATTTGTAAAATAAGCGGATAGATAGGCCTATAAAGTTTATAAAACTGTCAGGGCTGTTGAACGGAGTCTTTGTCGTCCGTTTTGTGATATTTCCAAACTTCATCCTTCAGGTCATCGGTAGTTCCTTAAGACTACTGTCTGCATACTGGTACAATTTGTGTCAAAAGGATTTCATATTCCCGCACCAAGCCCGCCATTAATGACCCTACATTACATTACTGACTCTTTTTTTTTTTGCCTGACAGGAGATATAATGAGATGATTATGATGGGACTATAAGCTGCTTCATGTAAAAAAAATACATCATTGTTTCACAGGATCGTGACGTTTTGTTTTGTGATGTATAAAATACATTTATTCACAAAATTATCCATACATTTTTGTCCATTTTATTTTGGGGAATACTATTATAACAATTGAGCATGAAATAAACGCCACCAGAGTTTGATATCAATTTACAACAAACGGGACTAGTGTACTTATTGATGATATACTAATCATGCAGTATAATGAAGTCATTCTGCCATGTATTTCTAATTTTTGTCAGCGCCTATAAAAACATGTCTCCGTTTAAATTAAGCTGAATACAGAACAATATCATGTTTGACGTACAATAAACCATTGAATTTTAAATTCACCTGTTATTTAAATCATGATTGATGTTTGAATATTTGATGGCGTAAAATATGAATTTGATTGATTTTAAGGAATAACAATGTAAAAATGAGAACAGATTTAATTGTGTTTCATTATTAACATTGGATTGGATCGTGATGGTGATTTATTTTGAATGTACTGAGTGTACTTGGATGAGGTGAATATATAAGTGATGTAAATTAGTACAACTAATGACACAGAGAACAATAGTTGTCATTGTACGAACCGCTCACCTTCCTCTCATCACCAGTATGCCAGTTTATTACCTTATCGTGAAGTAAAACAATTTATTGGGGTTTAAAGTATGACCCGGTCTCCCTATGATTATATGTGGATGACGAGGAAATGTCCAATAAAATATTGTTTGTAACCAATTTTTATTCAGTGGGTAGAAAATAGTTGTTTATCTTTAAGAATTACGGAACATTTGGCGTCATGTATCTTTTTCACTGGGTTCAACGTCGCACTAACAGCTAGGGTCATTTGACGACCTTCCAGCCACAACGATGGAGAAAAACCCCACACCTATATCTGGGTAAAACCATTGACCGTCTGTAAACAAGCTGGACAACCTCGCATGTAATTTCTGGTTCCAGGTAGGATTTGAACTCAAACCGGGGAGGGGCTAATTATTACTGGTCAGAAACCACTCGACCACGGAGGCTCCTATACGTCATGTATCAGTGGTATAGTTTATGATAAACATTAAGAATCGACAGTTATATTTTGATTTCATATAATGCAATGTAAAGAGGTTGTAATGATTCAATTATGATAACCTGTACAAGTACATGATATTTTTAAATGCACAATATGACATTTGTCAAAATCCTACACACACGGTGACCATTGTAGAATTTTATGAAATGTGTAACACTATTTTTCGTGAATGCATTACGCGTGCAAAGACGTGACAGCTAACAAGCAATGGTCTAAATTAGTTATAATACGACTTGATACAATGTATAGAACAAATTGATAATTAATAACCAGTATTACAATATGTTGTAAACTGTCAGACTGTCAACTAACTGATTTAATGGTCTCCAAACAAATGACTTTTACAACAACTCACAGCGACCCATATAACACGCATTCATGATCATAAGCGCGATAACTGTGTAGAAGATGTCAACGCTTGTAAGGTCACTTATAATGTTCAACCGAACGGTCAATGTGCGGACAATAAAGTGATCAGAGGGTGTGGAAATCATATATATATTTCAGATGAAAGCGGTTGAAATTACGACCGGAACCGTCCATAATTAGCTATTTCAAAGAAGTAACTCATAGGTGTATATCAATGTCTGTTGACAACAAAACGCACTCGTTACCACGGAAAATTATTTCTTAATACAAAACATAAAGCAGACGAATAAAAGGAAGTGATATTATGGTTCTGATATGCGCACACCAATTTCAAAAGTTGGCGATATCTAGCCATGATAAATTCTGTCATTTTTATAGCCAGTTCGTTTTTTATTATTTTAATGTATGTCACAAAATCACACACGTTATAGCGAATTATAAACCATCCTATCGTAAGCATTAACCTGAATATTTTTAAACAATGAGTGTCCAGGGGATTCAACTGATGGTTGATTTTTATTATAAACGTTACGTCCAGTTCATCGTCTAACCATAAATTGTTAATATTAATTAACAACATGCTGAAGGACTCTAAAACATTACTTTTTTAACCAATCAACATCAATTAGCGATATTTTATCTTCTTCATGCATATACTACTTTCATATGTTTTGCCCTAGTGACAGGTAATAAAGGACTAATTGTGCTTGGAAATATCAATTAACATAATCAACAATGTTATCATTATCTCTAATTAATATAGGATCGGTGAACACACATGTGTACTCCTCAACGATGATTGTCAAAATTGTGCATAAAATATATACGAGTACACATATATGGTGCTTTTATTACCCATATAATGTCCCATATTCGATATTTCACGTGCATGTGACCTAGTATTATATCGTTATATTACACATTCGATGACCTGCTGGGATAAATAGAGAGCACAAAATTAAAATCGTTTTGTTTCTATTTCAACGGATATAAAAAGTATTTAAAAAATCGTTTGATAATATCTGTGAAATACGGAAAAGACAAAATCTACTTTGCATATATTGTACCATACACAACCTGTTGTCATTCATAATGAGATAGAAGGATTGTTCATATCAGTTTTGCTCTTACTTTTTTCAATTGATAGACTGTTTTATTAGAGAGTCGAGTTATGTTGCAGAATTACAAAATACTCTTGCGGTTTATTTTACATACTTACCAGTTCTTTGGATTCTTTTAAATTACCGGATAGATAAAGTCCGACCATGATTCCGGCCAGAGTGAGGACAATAGTACTTCCAGCCACCACTGAATAGGCGATCCATTTCTTTGTTCTAGCATTGGCTTTTAATACAGCGTCCTACACGATAATAAAAATGACGACTGTAGATGAATGATAAACAAAGCGATACGTGGGTTCATAATGTGACATAAGCCGTCAGTCTTACTTGAAATTAGACATAATAAATAAATTATCCGCACACTGAACATTGTACAAATGTGCCAAACGCCACCCTTATATTATAAACGTCACCCAATATGATGCATAAATCATGCTTAGGAGTTTCATATTCATGGTTTTATTTATTCTGATCCCATACAATTATTCAATAGATCATGGTGTATGAAGCAGTACCAAAAACGTGTACAACTGTATTAGCTGACAGGCGATAAGCATAAAAAACAAAGGTAAAAGTCCCATTGTTGATAAATACAAGGGTACCACAATATCATTTTATATTTAATAGTTTAAAAATCAAAATGAAAGAAAATGTTCACACAATTTCAAACGTCCCATTCTTAGACTACATAGTAGAAAATTTTGACCTTGCTAAAAATGAGAAATTAGCTACATGTGTATTGTTTTAAATGACAGAGGATTAACAAACTATTAAACTTACATGAACATCAAATCCACTTTCTGCGTCAATCCTTGGTAAATAATTCCCATTGTAAGTCATGTTGCTGTACTGTTTCGAAGGCGTCTGAGCGTACATACTTGTCCAACTTTGTTATATCTGAGTAATTAACTTATAATTATGGTCAATGTTCAGTGGGCGTCACGACAAACAAAAATGCATAAAACTACACGAGTTACCAATCAACGATCTAAAAGCATCCACTGAAGATTCGCGACTTTGTGATCATTAAAGGACGTAAAGCGAAAACCGAAATCAAAACATCGCCTCTGTAGTGTTTTGTGTTTGAGAGAAGTCTGTCCTCACTCGACATGATCATTTGTATTTATTCTACAATAGGATTTATGCACAATTATGCAAAACAAAGCCGTTTATATGACGTCATGTGACAGCTCGTCTCACATATTTAACGCTCAAATCACATGACAACTTGACAGGTGGAAAACCGCAGAATAGATGAATATATATATATATATATATAAATGATATTAAGACATGAAATATTAATTATGTGGTGTGAAATGAGTGTCTTCCGTTTTAAATTTAAACATTGTTCTTAGCGTAAGGGTCATGGAAAACAGTCTATCTGTCGAGGTGTCTATGGTGTGAACAATATAAGCAAACCTTTAACTCTCCCAGTAAAAATAAATAAATTGTACCATGTTTCTATGTTCTATGAGAACAACCTCTCCAGAGCGGCCCTCTCTAGAGCAACAACCTCATCACAACAACATGATTTTGCTTCTCCCAAAGGGTGTTGCTGTGGAGAGGTTGCACTGTATATAGAAATTTTCCATTTACAATTCTATAGCTGGCAAACAAACTTAAGAGGTATTGCCTTTTCTTACATTATTTTTTATCACTTCATTATGGATCATGGTCGCGGCAGGTCATACCCTTCTATGAAAATTTGACAAAATTGTCGATTTTCTTTCATATGTGGAGACGTTGCTGGCTCCTTGTGGAAGGGTAAGTTAGTTCTGGTTAGAATATAGTCCAGGAAAACTGGTTAGGTGAACCGTATATAACTGAAAAATTTATTGAAAAACGGCGTTGATCCCTAGTAAGTCACATAAAAACACACAAATAGTTCAGGTATGTTCAGAAATGGACAACTAGTATATTGAATAAAATCTCTGTTCACAGTTATCGTTCGTTATCTCTAACATATATCTCTGTCAACGTCTCAGCTTTTATAAGATTCTTGTAAAGCAAGACAATAAAGCCACACATGGTACAAATATTACAACTGTGCGAAACAATTTCTTTACAATACATTGGAGACAAAAATTTATTTCATAGCCGATTTGTTTCTTCAAGTGTAGCTTTAAACTTTCTCGATGAAGTGACTGAAGCCAGCGCTCTGCGACACTAAAAATAATCTTAAATATTACAGTTCATCTGCGTGCTTTATTTGCTTGTTTTTTTATAGTATAAGTGCAAAAGAATTGTACAGAAACTAGGCATGCCAGAAGTGGTGTCGATATTGTAGGTTTTACTGTAGTCATGTAATACATGAATAGTAAAACCTCAATACAGCGACCACCTTCAGGGCCCAAAAAATTGGTCGTAATAATAAGGTGGTCGCAATGTCAAGTTGAATTATATGGGGAGTTGACTAAAACCTGGTTTTATTTCATTTAATGTTTTATTTTATTTTTATTTTTTCTTTCGTGATAAATTCAGCTATGATTACTTTATACTCTGTTATTCTGTACTATGAGAAAAGTTGTATTATTTTGGAAACGAAACATACCTTTTTTGAATATCATGCTTGTCCGTAATGAAGGTGGTTATTTTATCATGCGGACAGGACGTGTATATTTTTAGATAATAATAATGTTTTATTTTACCACAAACAGACAGATTAGCACATGTAGTCATTTATCAATGTATATTTTTATCACGTAATGTGCTGATTACACACACCTGCATGAGTAACAATTATTTATTTAAAATCATTAACATGTTTACGTTGATGTGTTTATTCGCTCAGTTTTTGAAATGCTTTGTTCTATGTAAACAACTTCTTTATAGTAACAGTATTGCAGTACTGTGCAACATCTCCAAAGCAACACCTTTTGGGAGACACAAAATTATGTTGTTGAGAAAATAAATAGTCAAATCGTACAGTGGGGGAAAAGCATACTGTTTTTGAAGTGAGGTTGTCGCTAAAGAGAGGGCCGCTCTGGAGAGGTTGCACTGTACATCTTAATGAAAATCTCATCATTATTTACGCAATGCGTAAACACAATTTACAAATTCGAATATAATATATTGTCATCCATTTTATGCGTTATAAGAGACTGTATAAATAAGAGACATAAATTATAGCACAATGCACCAATGAAACATATTATTAACATTGCATGTTACGTATAAGATATACAATACTACAGCACGTGTGCACGTGCTAAGTTACGCATATTCATCATGCAAATTATTTCTGTACGTCTAAAATGACGAGGAAATAGAAATACCCCTCGTGCTGTCTCGTATATAAACATTTGTGACAAATATGTTTCTAGGAGTTGTAGCCATAAATGACTAGTGTGATGATAGTCCGTACCTAACAACATGTAAGTCACGCCACAATATGTACCCAACATACGATTCTACGTAAGTGATATTTGAGTTTAGTTTCTGCAGCATCGTAGTCGACACAGTACAATTTAAGCTAATTATACAACATAAAGCAGTGTTAAATACAAGTATTTTGCATGATTGTTCATTCTGTCAACTCACTGTCTGAATAAACAATAGAAATAAGACGGTGAATTTATTAAAACCTACTCACATAGCGTTGAAAACACACCCTTGTCTAACTTTCTAGAAATATATGAGCTCATTGTGTACTGCTGAAATATTTTATCCTAAATCGTGATTTAGCGTGGTTTTGCCTGTTTGTCCATAAGAACAAAACAAAAAAAATATCTGTGGAATGTAAGTTTTTGCGGCAAGACCCATTATGGCATATGATGTCTTCAACAAGGACCGAATTATGATCACGTGATCAGCATGTTTATACATTTTTATTCAATTTTATGACCATACACGCCTGTGCTAGGTAATACAGCCAACACATATATATGATTCTGGATATTATAATATGATCGTGTATTGATATGACATTGTAATCATCATTTAACATAAATAAATAGTGTAATCATACTGGTGTGGCATCTTGCTGTGATTTGTTAGAAAGCGCCTGCGAATTCAGAAGCCCCGACTTCAGCCATCTATGTTGTCGGTTTGGGTTACTGTTTTTATTTTCTGGTTGAAGAACCATCCCTGGATGAACAGGTTGTTTTCTGTTAAGAATTTCGTCTTTTCCCAAGAGACTTGTACTAGGCCTCCGTGTATACCACTAGGAAAAAAAATCATCGAACACATTTGGTTGATTATACAGAGTGGATTTTAATAGATTCAATCCAGCAATGTCCTTGAATACTCGATGTATTTGTAAAGATTAATTGTAAGTACACTTAAAACATAAAATTTCATTCACTGATTTCGGTTCTTCCGGGAATCGGGTCTTATAAAGTGGACTTATAGGGAATGTTTCATCAGAAAAAGACACGTGAAAGGCAACAATCATAAGACGTTACCCTTAATTTAATCACAATAAAAACGAAACGTGTCGATATTAACAACGCAGACGCATCTAAAATCTTCAACTCATGTGTGTGTGTTTTTTTTTTGTATTCGAAACTTAATGGAGGTAAAAAGTTGGTGTTTGGCGGTAAACAAGATTATAAATCTGTGATTTATTCAGTTCACTTTTTTGTTGAAACGTATTATTTCAAACACTTGTTAACGTACTTGTAATACAAGATTTACACTCAATCCTCAATATTTACCGCACACATTGATTTTCTTGCTGGATATTCATGATAAACAATTAATACCAATTAGTATACAACAATCTATAATCATATTACAATTACCTGCAATGTTTATAAAGGTCAGTAAGTGTCACTCACATACAGCGTTATTCAGTTACGGTCATATTTGATAATACAAATCTGATGTATACTCGTCCAATTTAACACGAGTAGTTAGGTTGGTATTTTCAATAACAAATCTTCTCACACTGTGATAAAAGCTACAAAAACTACCATAAATGATTAGTGTTCTTGTGATTTATATGAAAAGGAACATCCAGTCTCGAACAGATATAAGAAGCAATGTTTTATCTTATCAAATTAAGGCTAATTTGAATTTGAATTAACACTAGGTTTCAGACACAAATGATTTCATTCATTTTCTTTTCTTACATCAACTGAAAGAATAAAAGGAGGATACACATCGCCAGTAAATATCACGTGATTTGATCAAAAGCATTAGAGGTAGTTTCTCATCTGTATTTACTGAGGGGGCTCCGTAGTCGAGTGGTTATGGTCTCTGAGTAGTAATCACTAGCCCCTCATCGCTGTGAGTTCGAATCCCACCAGGAATCAAATATCACGTGTGAGGAAGCTGTCTAGCTAGCTTACGGAGGGTAGGTGGTTCTACCCAGATGTAACCTTGGGTCCTCTTCAACTATTAAAATTGAAAGTCGCCAAATGTTTTGTTTGTTTGTTTGTTTTTATGTGACAGTTGTGATGTGTCAGTTTTATCAGCTTTAGCTTTATCAGTTTTAGTTTTTGACAGAACAAGATCAGCCCTAGAAATGTTCTAGAAAACGTAGTTTAATAAGGATTGGACGGACTGACATACAGATACTGGGTGGTGAGTGATAACAATAGCTCAAAAATCGTCACAGAATACGACCCAGTTCAACTGATATACCGGTACATGTAGATCTCAATTATCATTTGAGGTAACCTATGATGAAATTGGGTGTTTTAAATAAAATTTATTACAAATTTACCATCATAATTTCATTCTTACTGCCTGCGATCTGCTACTGTGTACTCGTATGAGCAATGTTAGAAATAAGATTGTAAGTACGTTTACAGTATTCAGAATCATTCAGAATTACTTAACAATTTTATTCTCCTGCTGAAAGTCTGACAACAAAGTTTCAACATATAGATCGTAATATATAAGTTAAGTATTCATGTACGCATGGAAGCTATTATTGCTAGTGACTTCCAGCAATATTCTTGTTAAAATGCGTTTTATGAGGAAAACGTCTATGTACTTTAACTTAAAAACATCAATTCGTAGCATACAGTCTTTTAGTATATACAGTAATTCGTGATAAAATTATCAAGACGAAATATATGGATAAAGAATACTCTATAGCGGTAAAAATGTGTTTCATTCCTACGCTGATCTCATGCTTTAATGTTGTCAACATGCCGTATATATTATCTTCATGCGTACTGATATGTCCGTACCGTGACGAGACGACCATTGTTTTGTTCAAATTTACGCAGTTTCTTGTCAAATGTGGTTTCAGAAAGGTAATAATGTAAATAAGATATGAAGTTATTTATAGCTGATAAACTCGAGTTTAGAGTTGTAGGCATGCTATTAACGTATAAGGAGAACAGAGGCTAATTGTGATTTGCTTTTATTTTACTATCAGCTGCCAGTTTGTATTTATAATATTTCTCACTGGATATCACATTAATTCTCGACAGAACCTTTCATTTCTCTTGAAAATTTGACTTTAAATTGTTATAACATTTCTAATACACAGGGACAATATAACATTTACTGTACAAATCACTGTATAATTATAAGAAAATGAAATAGTGTGTGTGTTATTCCACGCAATAGGAATTTTACATTACACTAATAGATCCCTGGTTAACAGCACATAAAATCTTTAACATAGATGAAAGTTTTCCAGTTTGAACATAGCAAACATACATGTATCGGTACCAATATTTATTTAATTCATTTATATTTCATATACTGTGTAAAAATGTCCAGTAACTGCTGTACGATATTGAAATGTTGACCATGAGTTGATTGTCTCCCTTGAAATAGCACATGCCTGACCAATCTCAACCCCAGCCGCTTAAATGGAAGCAAAACGCAGAAGTTGAACGTAATCGTGAAAAATTATGAAAACAAATTCACCTCATGGGAAATCAAAAACATACATATCAGATACAAGCTAAAGGAGACTCGGTCAAGCATAAATGATACGCACTTCCGGCGCCGAAACATATCCATTAAAATTGTTCATTATGTTCTGTAAGCATGGTGCTTTGATTCTGTTCAAGTAATCATAGTAAATGAAACTGTTTATGTCCGTAATTCATTGGCTAATCAAGCGACTTATTCGGAAACGATTAAAACTTAATGCTTCTGCTCAAAGCGAATCGTAAAAATGATAGGTAATTGCTGAATGTTATGAAAATGTACTACTGAATGCAGTACGTTTTACCCAAATGAAGCTTGGTGGCAACAATGCTGTAAAAATGACCCGAAGACCTCAGCTCACCAATTGTGGTTCACGTGAGCCAGAACTGACTTTAAATGTTCTTATATACTCGTATATGCATTGTACTTGATACAATGACAACGACCTGGGTGTGTCTTGTTGCGGTGGCATCAAAGGCATACATACACCCATTTTACCTAGTAAACGTTGTGATTGGTTAGACTTATTGTAATATCGAGGCTTTATGGCACATTAATAACTTATCTATGAAAAGCCATTTACTTAGCAGTAATATTGTACTCGTGCTTAAATAAGCACCAGTTCCAATATTTGGATATTTTGACCCAGAATTCAATCGAACACGCTGTCATGATTAATAAGACAACTTAAAACGTAATTATGTAATTAAAAAACAAATTGTATACTTTCAAAAATATTTATTTTTCACAGTAGGACTGTATAGATACATATGCATGTCAAACTCCACGTACCGAATTTACGTCACGCTACGCAGTAGTAACCACTGTGATCACATATCTTCACGTGACCATTGATGGTCCGCGTGGGTGTTAGAAAGGCGAGTAAGCCAAGAATGGAACGTCAAGAAAATTGTTAGTTTGTTTGAAATTGATATCTCGACATCGCTATTGAAGTTCAGGTAGAAAATCAAGTAACAAAATTTCCGAGATATCTTTTCTTACTAATAAAGATTTTCAGAATATTGCTGACGGTAACACAAATGTTTATAAGGGGAGAATATTGTGAAGAAAATTGTTTATTTACATGTAAACCGGTGCATTCGTAGTGTGAGTTTTCTTTTTTGATGCTATTTTCACTTTAATTTTCTACCATTTTACACTGTATTTATTTGAAATAGAACCATTCTGAAATGCTATAACGAAATTAAAAATATAAAAGTATTCAGGCGCGTATCTGTGTGTACGCACATTTGCTGCTGAATCCACATCATTTTTCCCCAACAAAAAATAAAATAAAAAAATAATATGTGGCATAAATTATACAGGGATGATAAAATGGCTTAAATAAGAAAATAAAATCAAACAATTTCTTGACTGAGATTTGGTCAAACTGGCTTCTGTCAGAACGTATCATATTCTTGAATCCACTATTCTTTAGCCAGAGTACGCCTCTGCTATAATTTGGCTAAACAATTTTAAGTACTCTGTTATAATTAGTGTTATGTAGAGTCCTTGGTTTAAATCCTTCATATTTATCCGACTTGTCTTAATGTTTGCTTAATCAATCTTACTATCCAGGCTACGGCATCCATTTATTTCTTAATGTTGTGTATCTCGACGGTGAATGCTCCATACAGTCCTTTGATTATACCGTAACTCGCTTTAAGTCCGTGAAACGTGATCTATCTTGAATTTATCCTCAACTGTCAAAACGTTGATGGCCGAAAAATGGCAGCCGCTGTGTCATTTCGTTGGCTCGAAATTTTGGAGAAAGAATTTGACAAAGCATTCGTTGATTTGGATCTTTTACTTGGAGAAGTAGATCCGGACCAGTGTGAGTTGACTTACGATGGCAGACAAAAGATGACCGCCCTCAGCGCAGCATTTGCTCAGCTGTGCCACAAAGCTCAAACGATTTTTCAGACGAATGCAAAACTCGAGGTAGAAATAACGCTGTGTATTTGTACATAATTTGTTGATGCGAAGACAAATGTAAAATATACAATTTTCGTATTTTTCATCAATTTTATTTGAATGTATTGTGTAAAATTTATGTTTTATCGATAATGCACTGTGTTTGGATAAAGCGTAATTCGGATAAATATTTGGTCATACGCATGCAGTAAATATATTCATAATCATATAATATATGTTTATTTAACTCTTAACACACTTCTTATGGAATAATCTAAATGATGAAATGGCGATCATGGTAATAGATCTGTTGTTGACTAGTGAAACTTCCTATCTCTGACACAGAGTTATTTTTCCTGTTTAAAACCCTTATAACAAATCTCCAATTGATATCCTGGTTCTGCGACTTTGGTATAGGACTTAATTTCATTTTTCTCATGTTCATTGTTCTGATATGGGATTTTGTAGCCATTTCATGTAATTAATGAAACAAATCTCACTTATCTGGATAAATTTCATTATTTTTTTAAAAAAGTTTGCACAAACTGCAATCAATTCAATTGGACAATAAAAGAAGTTTGCCACAGATTTTCAATAAATTTGGAAAATTTGCTTCAAACATTTAAAGAATGCCACGTTGCCTTGATTGTTGCCCAAGTGTAACTTAATTTTGTCTATTTTAACATGTATAAATGCATGGAAAATGATAATTTTTATCATACTGTCCATTTAAAATAAATTACAACACACAAATTATACTAAATTGATAAATTATATTATCATGGTACTAAAGATGCACTGTTCATATCTTACTACAATGTTAATGTCTATTCAGACAGTAAACATCCAAAATGTGGTTAAAAATTGGCAGTGTTGACCCCCCAACCAATGTTAACCATGGTTTAAATAAGTGCCGTAATAAATAAAGAAAAAAACATAAAAAAATATTTTAAGTCATTTACAAAGATACAATATTATTCTTTCATATCATGCAACAAAAAAATCTGACTGGACAGACGAAAATAGCATTTGATTGCAATAAACAATATACCCCTTTATCAATTTAACATTTTCATTTAGAATAATTTTTGGGATGGCACTGTAACTTACAATATGCAATTAACAAGGGCAGCATGGCACGTTGTTAATGTGGCATGGTGCGGCGCCATCCTATAAAGGCCTGCAGGAAGCACTAGTAAGAGGCTAATGGCTAACAATTTTGATTGGCTATCAAATTTTATGGGTAGCATTAATTATTCGAATAATCATTGTTCATAATATTATGTGAAAATAATGATCTTACATTTTTATTGTTAATTGTTTGCTTAGAAAAACACAGTTGGTGTTATTTAGATTAAAGATTGACATCTTATTCAAAGTTGGATTTCACTGCGGAATTGCTTATCTAGTGAATCTTGCTCAGAATTTTGATATTTGTGTCCATTTTTAATCTATGGTGTATTACGTAATTGTCAGCAGGGTTCTGGCTGTGGAATTTCTTTTAAATGAAATATCTAATGAATGGAAGATATCAAAAATCTTTGATATGTTTCCCAGCATGATATAATGATTGGTATTTTAAGGCTATAAGGATATATTACAACTACCAAGTTGCAATTAACAAGGATATATTACAGCTACCAAGTATAATAATTGTTTCAGTCACTTGCAATAGACTCTGTATAGTAAGTTTATTCATGTATACATTTATGGTTTACTTTTTAAAACAAAATTGGTGAAACTTGATATCACCAATTAGCCAATCATGTTACATTTAGGATTGTTTGTTTGTATTAAGTTGAATCATTTATTTAGTTGTATATAGAGACAGTTGACATAACTGTTGGTAATGATTTATCAACAGTAACTACCATTATCTCATAAAGTATACCTTTACTGTAATAATACTTTAATAAATAGTGCAACATGAATGATCAAATCTAAAGGCTATAGATTCAATCATTCATGTTGCACTATTTATTTGACTGAATGTGAATGGATTAAACTCTGGCATAATTGAGTTAACACTTGGAAAGAGACATTCATGGAATTCATTTTATAGAATAGCCCATCAAAGTCGTTGAATCCATAGGAGTGTTGGCTAATTACTGCTGAGATGCCATTAAGAATTTCATCCTGGACAAAAATTTATTGTGTTTTCACAACATTAGAACTGAAGCCAGAAGAATCCATTCCTCCTTGTACAATTTGATGTGTGGACAGTGATTGTGGACAAATGATCTTAGATGTAATATCACAAATAAAAAAATTGTAAATTCTGCACATCCACTCATATTTTGCAGAAGTTGCATTGATGTTTTTTAATAAAAGTGATAAACAGTTATTTTTGGTTACAATTTTGGTTTTTATAGCATTAAGTCATGTTTTAAAGTAATATAAATTTTGTTATTTTTTTCCATGTCTGGTATATTCTAGATTGGATTTGCACCGCCTTTTTTTAACATTCTTCAGCTTGTCAGACTGTTGAGTCTAAAGTGTTGTGTCCATCTGATTATTATTACATTGATATACCTGTCAAGAAATGAAGAATGTGTCATTATGCAATTTATGGTAAAAAATCCTCAACCTGTCAACAACTTCAGAGATGAACTTACTTATGCAGATAGAATAAGGCATTAACATACAGATAAATGTGGACAGAAAAAACACAAACATTTACAAACAGAACTGAGTTTACAGCTATTTGTCTTGAGCAAATCTGTCTTTTAAGTTCATGACTCATACATTTTTATTTTTAAATGACATCACTTGAATGCTATAGTGCATTCAAAATAATGGACAAAAACATGCATTTCAGGGCCTTTTTTCCCTTTTCTAATAGAGGACAATATTTGGTGACTTCCCAATTGCAAAAAGTTCTTTTTTTCCCAATTTGGAGAAGCACCAGGACAGTCGTTGTTAACTGATTTATCTTGAAAATCGGTCTTTTGACTGAAAATCACGCTTAAATTTCCCAAAATGAAAGATAAAGGGCCCTTCCCAATTTTCGGAAAAAAGGCCCTGCATTTTTAATTGTAAGATGCATGCTGTATTTCTTTTGAGGTGATATTTAATGAGTTTTTATCAATTTATTGATATATTACGTTGTGAGCTCAAATTGACAATTAACACACATTTTCTGTTTGAAATACTGGTAATTGGTTTTAAAGCTGGTGTATCAGATGACAACATGTTGTGTACATCTATCCTCACTAGTCATACTGTTGAAAGTTACAGTATATAATAGCAGACAAGACCTGACTAAATGTAGGCTTATTGATGTTTATCATATGGTTATTAATAATGCATGCTGTTTGACATATTATCATGCTGAACTAATATATTTGTTAATACCGGTATGTGTTTCTTATGACTTGCTTGTCTGGTTGTTGTTGGTCTAGTGTTGATAGGTCAAAGACACAATTAAGGCGCATCTTTCAGGCTAACATTTGGACTGAAGGCTCTATAGTCAAGAGCATTTATTTCCAGCCCATGTGTAACTACTCCGGAATGTAAATTATGTTTTGGTAGGTCCTCTGACTCTTTATATGAGTAATATTTACTAATCAAAAGCTTCAGTTTCAATTCTTTTATCGACTTCCAGGCTCAGATTTTGGATTTAAAACAAGAGAATGTTGAAGTGACAGCTGCTAAGTCTGTGCTTGAGAAAGAACTTCACAATATGTTGATGCAGCTACATTCCACACAGTTGCAATTACAAGCTAGTAAAGGTGTTGAAGTGGATTCAGAAAGCATTAAAAAGAAACTGGTATTATATGTTATAATTTTTTATGCACTCCTACCAGTCATTTCTGTTAGTTTATCACCATGCAAAACATTACTGTCATTCATATGTATGAATCATGTAACAAAAGAACACTGTAAAGTTGTAAGCTGAAGAAAACACCTTATAAAACTGGTTTAATGAATTGGAAAAAGTACCTTATTGATTATCATACATTTTTATCTATTAGGCAGCATTCATGAGCTCTATAGTAAACTAGATACTATTTGTATTTCAGGATACTGAGATGGAATCTCATTTATCAGAGGGTAAAAATCTCACTCATTTAGAAGCACAGCTGAAGTTATTGCAGAAAGAGAACGATGATCTCCGCCAGTATTCTATCGCTTTACAGAGTGAGGTGTATGGTGCCAGACTAGCTGCTAAATATCTGGACAAAGAGTTAGCAGGAAGGTCAGTCATTTGAATGTTTTAGGGACTGAGTCATATGTTTGTTTACAGGCACTACAAATTGGAAACATACACTCTAAATTACCTCTTTGAGTTTTTACATCAGGTCTATCTCTGAATTTTTCTGCATTTGACTCTACTATAAGTTGAATCCTATGGATGAAAAAAGGAATTATGATTATATCAATGGAACTATTAGGTTTTCCAAATTGAATTTCATGGATCATAAGCCATGTGAATCATTTAAATTATCATGTAGATTTGGTAATTAAAGATAATTTGTTTGTTGGTTGACTAGTATTGTATTTATAGTTTTATAAATATTGCTCTGAAAAAAAAGTATCATGATAACGAGGCATTGTAGTTACAGACTTAAATGACATATCTTACAATTGTTCAGTATGATTGTAAATTATTGCATCATGACACATCTGGTGATTCAGCTGATAATTTATATGTTATTGATCAGCTGTTATAAATCTATTTCATATGTTCTGTTTATGCTACTTGTACTGGAGTTGTTTGATGTGTAATTCTTGTTCATCATTTAGACACTTCATGGAGTCAATACAAGCTACCAGAAATTTTATATCTGGAAGTAATAGCTCTGATTATGTTGGAGAAACCTATCACTGATGCTAATCTGTCTGAGAATTAAGTCTAGGGACAAATTGTTTTAAACAAGGAATCTGAATAGATCATGCCCTGAATGGATTTCTGTTGTAATCATGCATGGAGCATGGGAAACTAATGCAAGATTTGCTTATTTAATTTTATTGATCATCCAGATGACACCAGTATTTGTCTCATCTTAAGCAGTTTTAGTTAAGTGATACTGTAAACTTAAATGTCTGTGTGGTTATATTTTGTAATGATTAATATATATTAAAACATAAATTACCAATTATATCATCAAAATCAGGACTTTCCTTTGATCCTTAAAACAGCATTTTGACTCTTGAAATTAGTAAAATAAAGCTTTTAACTCTCGAGAAATTGTACCAAAGAGTCAAATTGGCGATAAAATTAGAATGAAATTCTGTTGACTCTTCAAATTATCACCACCAGGCAAAGGTATTTTTTTTTACCCTCAACTTTTGACGTCTAGTGAAAAATCCTGAAAATTTGCTCAATTTTGTACATTGGAAATGGCAAAATGCTGCATGCTCTTACCATTCTCATTACAGTCTTCATTGGCTCCTAAATTGATAGTTCTTTTGAAACCAAAAATTTATATTAAGTTAACAGTGGGCATCTCTGGATATAAATAAAAAGCTACTGTAGTTTTATAGTTACTGTTCTGTTGTGTGCTATGAGGGATGATCTCCCTTGCACCATTGATGTGGATTTTTGATTGATTAATTGTAATTGGTTTAAAACCCTTTAATTTCTATTTTGATATTTACAGGAGTATTCTAAGTGTGTTTACTATTAAATTCTACACACATGTCAAATATAATATAAAACATGCGTGATAAGAGTGGCTTATCTGATTTATGTGTATGTATAATTTATTGGCTTTTGTTTTATTTGCTTTCAAGATTCATTGTTTAAGTTAATTCTCTGGCAGACATTTTAGGGCTGTAGTCAGTTAATGTTGATGTGTCATTTTTGCTCGCTTCAGAATTCAACAGATACAGTTACTTGGTCGAGACATGAAAGGAGCAGAACATGATAAACTGTGGAATCAATTAGAGGCTGAAATCCATCTTCACAGACATAAAACTGTTATACGGGCTTGTAGGGGACGAACTAACCAGAAGAAAAAACTTCCCATTCCCCCTGGGCATGTGAGTATAATCTAATAAACCACGATGTAATATGTGCTGTCGCAGATATTTGCATGCACAAACATGCAAATCGTGTGTTGTTACATTAAATTCATTCTGATGTGCAAACTATTTTTCTTGAATTTTTCTTGAGTTTTTGATGAACAATCATGAAGTCTCTTTTTGATTTCAAGTACTTAAACTAAAGAAACTGATGGTTAGTTTCTTCATTGCATCATCTGTGTGTAATTTAAGTATGTTTCAGTGTTTTTTTGGGGGGAGACTTATTTGGGGCCAAATTCAGCCCCATTCCCCTGTCTGAAAAATATGTTTTTCCCCTTTTATTGTAAAAAAGTCCCCTTCAGTTAAATTTTATTTTTCATCAGAGACATTTTTGGTCAAAAATTGATGTAGAATAGCTTTGTTCTGTAACCATTGAGGTTTGAATCTATTGTTAATTATATGTTGAATGAATATATAGGCTTTGCTTTATTTTCCCCATCGTGACAACACTTTTCCCCATTCTAAGGCCATGCCTTCTTTCATTTAAACATAAGAACAAAACATGTTTGCCATAAGATATAATTTTGTTGCATTCATTTAAGATGCATTATTCCCAAGCTGAAAAGATAGAAGCCATTTTGTTACAGAAATAAATATGTGATAAAATATCTACATAATCTTTATAACTGATCACTGTACCACACACTGTCTTATATTTCTACCTTTTAATTATCTAAGCAGTGCTATAAGCTTTGCATGTTCTTTCTATGAACATTTGTTAATAGGCCGACATTGTTCTACTAAAACGATAAAATGTATTATACAATATCGTATCACTGATGTTCATTGGTTAATTTGATGTTTTAAAGTTCATTGGTTAATTTGATGTTTTTAAGTTCATTGGTTAATTTGATGTTTTTAAGTTCATTGGTTAATTTGATGTTTTTAAGTTCATTGGTTAATTTGATGTTTTTAAGTCATACATTGAGACACTGACTGTGACTGTAATAGAAACACCAATGGAAACAATCTTCTATTTCTTAAGACCAGATCTTGTCCTTGATTTTGTTTATTTAGTTCTGTTAACCCATCAATTTTCTTTCTTACAATTATTTTTGGTACATTCTGATTGAATTCCAGACTAGATTTTCTGAGTTCTATGTATAATTACGCATTATGCAGGGTTTAATATGCATTGTGCATGCATTCATTTTAGTCAGAATTCCTTTTGGAGAGATTTGTAATAGAGTAATTTCCATTGTCAGGGTAAAAAGTCCAAGATTGATAAGGTTTTTGATCAACAAGTTTTTTTTTTCAATTTCCTTGAATTTCTCATGAACTTAAAGCTTTTACATGTTGCTGTATTTCAGACTTAAACTAATACTGACTTTGTAAGTTTAGGATGTGTATAAATAGTAACTACACAGCATGATTATTTACATGAATTGAAACGTGGTTCTTGTATTTTTACCGTATTGCAGTGTAATGGGAGTTGTGATGACATTTTTTTGGCTTCTTTTTAGGATTTTAATTCTCTACGTCGTCGACACGGTCTGGGGGATGTGAGGAAGGTTCAACTTCATAAAGATCCTGATGAGGGCCTTGGCATGTCTATAACTGTAAATAGAACTTTTTGTTGCCTTTATGAGAAAAGTAACTTAAATCATATGCATCATTCGTATCATGATATTAAAATATGTGTGTATTCATTGTGGTAAAGTTGTGATAACTTAATTAACTATCATATGAAGCTCTTGTTATTTTCTGTTTTTCATTTTTATAATTTTTTATATTCGTTGAATCAAATAAAAAAAATGGTTATAGAATCAAATTAAAAATAAAAATGGTTATTTCTTTTAACAGGTTCAAGTCTGGCACTATTTGGTGTTGACACATGATGTAATAAATCACAAATGTCTGAGAAATTAACAAAATCCACCAGCATGAGCAACAGCATTGTTTTACAAAAAATACTTATCAATTTGTTCATCTTTCCTAGTTGAAACATTTCATTAATAGTGTTATTTATAATGGTTGTAGGGCGGCAAGGAACACGGGGTTCCTATACTGATATCAGAGATACATGAAGGTCAACCTGCTGATCGATGTGAAGCCTTGTATGTTGGGGATGCTATATTGTCTGTCAACAAGATTGATTTACGCAATGCCAAACATGCTGAGGGAGTGAAGATATTATCAGAACAGGTATTTTTAGTTATTTGTCGGAATGGGGTGGAATATTTGAATGGTTTGAATTTATACAGTTTGTTAATTACACTCATGAAAAGGTAAGAGTTGTGAAAAGAATATAAACAAACATGCAAGCACACGGCATGACAAGTACTAACTGTACCTGTTTTTGGATGCATATGATTTGGACAGATTCTAGAATGGACCAAAAAGAAACAAATATTCAGATGTATTTGAATATCTCAATTGAATATTCAAATAATGTTTTTGATATTCATTCCCATTCCTTGTTACTTGTATTACATAAAGATTTCATTTTTCTGTTGTAGTAATAATGTAAAACTTGCTTAAAACATGTAAGGTATTATAAGAAAATTTACTTTAGTAGAGTTATGCTGTTGTTTTCCCTGGTTTGTTGTTTTCCCATAGTGCTTAAACTGACTGATAATAAATGTGTCCACTTCTATTTTTGAACTAAATGTTTCAACTATGACTTATGCTTCTATTAATTCAGCGTAAATACTCTGTCGGATGGAAGATGTGCTCAGCTGTTCACGTTTTTATGTATTCGTTTGATATGCATATTATTAAATTCTCTCTTACGATTTTACAATCTATGTTTACAGCAAGGAGATATAGAGTTAGAAGTTATGTTTGTGGCTCCAGATGAAGATAGTGAGAATGATAACCCAGATTGTGACGAGGAACAAACATTTAGGTAAGTTCAGAGATATTATTTTTAACCAGGTTTTCTGAAGGAAAAATCCTGGTTATTAAATTGGCAAATATCGGCGGATGGGGTGGCGGCTTCCACAATTTCTTCTGCGTGCAACTCCTACATTTCTCGAGGTATTTCAGTGAAACTTTCACATAATTAGCATCACCAAGTACCCCAGCACAATTTGTCAGGGATTTTTGATTTGATAATTTCTTTGTGGAATTATGGCCCGATTATTTTGTGCACATGTGATATTCTGTGCTCAACTTCTCTTGAAAACCTGGCTTTGTGACAGCTCCTGTCATCTTGCTGTAATTTAATAGAGAAAAGTTACTAAATAGTAGAAGTGAAGTATGATGGTATTGTATCAAGCATAAGGTAAGTTTATTATTTAAGTTAAATGAACGCTTTCCACATGATTGAATTGAATTGAAAAGATTTATATAGCGCCTTATAGAACAAGTCTCTAAAGTGCTGCAGACACGAAAGTTAATAAAAAAAAGTTTTAAATTCGCTTCAATGTCGCTTATAAGCCATTTTAAATAGATGAGTTTTTAGTGCTTTCTTAAAAACTGTCAATGAATCTATCAATTTCATTTCTACTGGCAGACTATTCCAAAGTGTATTGGTGCTTTTGTCAAACCGCCTTTCACTGTAATATTTAGTTCTTGTTCGGGGAATGTTCGGTAATTTAGCCGTGTCTGATCTTAGAGATCTTACAGGATGGTAATCACTTATCAGCTCATTCATGTAAACAGGATCAAGTTGATGTCTGATTTTAAATGTATACAAAATGACTTTGTACTGTACTCTGTGATGATAAGTGTCTTTATAGTATTGTTAAACAATTGTTTTAAAAAATATAAATGCTTAGGATCACAAATCTGTATCAATGTAAATATGCACATTACAGGTATCGTATATATGATGATGAAGTTGTAAGTGAAACAAGTGATGTGAACTCGGTGGATCACATGGACCATATACATCACAGTGGTAGTAATGGAGTAGCCTCCCCTACTAGCACAGCATCCCCACAGCACAGTCTTACACCTAGGTAATGTACATGTTACAAATGGTAAGAATATACATATAAAATCTTAGACATGTAATGTAATATCTGTAATGTTTACATAAATCTCAGAACAAAATATTTTATCCAATCATCATGGGCTTCATTGAATCGATTTTGTAACATACATAATGTGGTCTAAAAACTCTAAAGTTATTTTTAATACAGCAAATCGTTTAAATTTGACTTCCATGTACTCTGCTATTTATTAAGTTTTTAAACTTGATAATGGCTAGGTATAAATTCTGCATGAGTTAATTTTCCTTCTTTACTGATCACTTTATTAATCTCAAACCACACTAATGAATCTAATTTCTCAAAATAGCATCCAGTGTGTATGACTTGATGGGTTTTTAAATAAAATGTAGTTGTATATTTTTAAACATATTATTAGACATATTCTTCAATAATTAGTTGATTAAAAATAGGTAAACCTCCATAAATAGGGGACATTTTGTGAATTGGATTGCCGATATTAATAAAATTGTTTCCTCATGAACTACAAAAGAAATAACAATTTTTATGTTTGTATCATAAAATAAAGAAAAACATCCAGTTCTACTGTTTCTAAGTTGTTGTTTTATGTGACTTATGGTCACTGGGGTTTAACACCGTTTTTCAATAGTTTTCAGTTACATAAGGTGACCGGTTCACCTAATCAGTTTTCCTGGACTGTATACCAACCAGTACTAACTTACCCTTCCACAAGGAGCCAGCAACTTCTCCACATATGAAGGAAAATGGACATTTTTGTCAAATTTTCATAGAAGCCGCAACCTGGATTCGAACCCGGATCTCAGGGTTACAAGTCCAGCACACTAACCACTGGACCACGGCTGCTGCTTACTAAGTTATTACAATATACATTACACAAGTAGTATATTGGAAATGATTTTATGTTCTTTGACTGATATTGTGACATCCTTATGCTTGTATGTATGTTTGTATATAATTCTATATAGGGGGCCCCTGTGGTGGGGTGGTTATGGCTTCTATTAATCACTGGCCCCTCAGCACTGTGAGTTGGAATCTCACTGGGACTGAATTTCACATGTTACGAAGCTGTCCAGCTAGCTTACAGAAAGTCAGTGGTTCTACCTAGTTGTAAAGGGTCTTCCTCCACTGTTAAATCTAGAATGTTGCTAAATGACCCTGGCTGTTGGCGTGATGTTAAACTCCAGTGTTTTTTATCTAGAAATAAATTGTGTAAATCTACTGAGATTTAAGTATTTTAAACTATCCTATTTTTTATCATACAATATCTAACTAATAAGTATTTATTAGAATACTTGACTCTGACTTATTTTCTGCATATTCTTCCTTCAGCCCTGCACATTCACAACAGAGATCTAACCCAGGGGCACATGGAGGCGTGTCTGGAAAAATACCCAATGATCTAAATGTTGGAACAATTAATACTGACAGTGTACAACATCATTCTATTGTCAATGACCAGTCAGCATTCCATAGTAGCTATCACTGATTAAATGTTTTGTAAAAATGGTCTACACAATGTTCAACTAATCTAACTTTGTCAGGTGTGTAAACATTTGGTTTGAAATTATGTGTTTAAGTGACTTTTATCTGGTTAAAATGGGTATGTCTTAACTTGAATGAAGGTTCTGAAAGTATCAATGTTTACTTGTCTTTACCAGTATCCTCAATGATTTACAAAATGACATATGTAACTTTTATGTCTCCCCTGTATTAAAACATTTTCTAAATAATTGACGTTATGATATTACTGAAAAGTTCTGTACTGTTGTATACGAAAGAATTTAATTGAAAGTTTTTTTTTAAAATATAGTGTGCAAGTGTTTAATATTTTCCAATTGTTTCTGTGTGATGAAGTGGTGTGAATTCCTGATATGTAGATTATGATTTCTACTGGGTGTCGTAGTTTATGTAGATTGTCTGTGGGTAAATTAAACTCCAAGTTTTTTTATAGTGAATAATTTATTGTTGTTAATTGATGTTAATGAGATTACAATTGTGGGTTGGTATGTCATAACACTCTGTTTTTAATAGTCAATTATTATGAACATACCTGAACAGAAAATGTTAGCTCTCGTGTAATTATATAGGTATATGTAGACTTCAGTATAACTTTGTATATTTATGGTACATTTTGCATTAGTTAGCGTTATTATTCATAGATTAGAATTGTACATAAATGTAAAATTGTGGCCTACATATGTGATATGCTGTACTGTATCTGTTTAACAGACTTGAATGATTAAATATGGTTCTTCTGTCCCTGTTCATTTATTAATTACGAATTTTTATTGCAATGGAAACGTATTCATGAATGTTGGTTTGTGCCATTGAGTTTATTTTTGTGTTTTTGTTGTGTGTGGAAATGCTTCATTATTTGATGAAATAAGCATTGCCAACGTAAAAATTCCAGCAACAAAGACTCATGCTCTCTTTGGACCGGACTGTTTGTCATTTAAATCTATCAACTGTTACTTTCGAATACATCATGAAACATAAAACATGTCTTGTGTAAGGAATTGTTTAACAAGTTGTTCACTGAACATTATAAATGTTTTTCCTTTTGTATTACTTGCCTTTCAAAGCACAAATAAGTGTACTTAAACGTATATATTTCGATGTCGAATGGCTTTTCATTGTAACCAAAGTTTAATGATTTCTCTTATTAATGTATTTCTACAAAGTCACACATTGCATCATGAATATAAACCTTCTAAATTAGATTTCAAATGGCCTAAAATTCAGACACATTCATGATTGAATCAGTCTTAACAATATATTCATAACATTCACATTTATTTATTGAATCAATGCATTTATATTAAACAATTAAAATCGTACATAATTTTAGTAACTGTGCTATTGATAGATAGCCTAAATAATATGTACCTTATGGTATTTTTCTATGATAATAGGAAATATTTTTTTGTAAGTGATATAAGTATTTTTCATCATTTTTGTTGTAACTGTATTATGGGAATTTTATTTTTGGTTTGTGGGTTATTGTTGTATTTATTGGTGATATTAATTCTGGTGTCAAGTTATGCTCAGTTGATGTTACAGTATATTAAACAATAGTTGAGAATCTCTGTGACAGAAATATTATACTTCGTTTAGTTCATTGTTAATTTCTTTAGGCACAATATTTATCGATACATGGGGGATGTCTCAAAAGTTAATTGATTTTAGTTCTGATTCACGTACAGCCATACTTTAAACCATCATAGGATTCGGAATTGATTAAACTAATCTTTGTTAACATTTAATGCTATGCTGTGTGTACTTATATGTATGCATCCAGTAATAAGATAGTGATTTCTCTTTGGTAAATTTCAATGTTAATTTTTGTGAGTAGGTACATTTGCAATATTAAGTGGACTGCAACTAAGCAAGTGATTGTACTTTGAACTGAATATCAAGTTTAAATTCCCTGTTCATGGTACTTGTAAGATGGTATTTTACTAATATCAAAGCAATATAATCATATTGATCCAAAGATTACTGCCCTCTACAAAAGGTTTCACACATGTAGTTAGAACAGTGGATGGAGTAAGTGGTAATATCATTAATTTTTATCCAGACCTCAGGTTCCTGTATTCTATATATAGTTACAATATCACATGTACGCACACACTTTATTTGATTTCTATCCGATGTACAGCATTTGTAATGATAAATTATTTCATCTTGTTCATGATATCTGTTGCAATCAGCCGAGCTAATTCTATTGTCATTTATTTGTTTCAGTAATTCTCTTTTTTGCAAATTATATCTAGTGGAATTCCACAAATGTACAATTTTAACGTATTTGAATTTGTGATAGTGTAAAAATCGATATACACCAAAAAACTGTATGAGAACTGATAATTTATAGAATTAGATCTGTAGACTATTTACATGCTTGATGAAATTGCTAAATGAATCATATGGGTCTGCTATTGTACTGATAAATTTATGTTTTGTGTATTGTGATAATTTTTGTTTTGATGTTTGTGTTCCAGTTTGCATGTATATAATTCTGAAACAGTGCTGTCATTTCTTCTGTTGATATTCACAAAATGAGTGTTATATATTTTTGAATATTTTATTTTAAATAGTTATGTTGCTGTTGTTTTTAGAGTGCGTTTTATTCAGGAAATGTTATAAAGATCGTGCTAGAAAAAATAATTTTTGAATCAAAAACTTCATTATAACTAGTGTTTGACTGTGTAACTTGACAATCTCTGTTACTTACCGCACAGTTATCTTGCTTATTAATTTTAATGCCCTTGTCCACAGACATAAAGTGTGGTTTTCTGCCACCATACATATACACCATTGATGTTAATAAAACCAACCAAGCAATGACTATATGTAGTTATCAATTATTAGTATTGACTTACATCATATCCGTACATGACTGTGTTTTAACAGAGTTCAACATTCTTCACTATTTTAACTTTTATTACTAGTAATTGGTTCATCTTATCATTAAACACAACATTTGCCTGTTACAATCTCAGTTCTGTTTCTGTATTTATAATGCTATCATCTATTTATTTGTATATACATGTATATTTATCCAGATTTGTCCTTCATTATATATAAAGTCTTACTATTTAAGTGTAAGAGGTTAATAGTGAACATGATTTGGCCTAGTTACATAACACTATGCACTATTTGTGTATGGCTGGATGGATGTCTGTTTTATCCTATAGTCTCCAGTTTATCTTATCCTGTAGAACTTCACTGTTTGTGCAATGTATATTATTACCATGTTGTGCAATTTAGTGTAGTTTAAGTCATAGGGGTTTGTAACAATGTGTCAGGTAAACATTTTGAATTGAAGTTTTATTACTAACCCCTATGATCGTAGTCTATTAGCGTAGACTCCCTCAAATCCTCACCTTTTCTATCATGTTCATCTCCCAAGACATGTATCCGTTCTGTCAGTATTTCATCTAGATTGTTAGTATTGGTTTTCCTTTCTCTTCATTGTCTTGTATGATGTGTTATACAACATTAATGTAAATCGGACCTAGTATGGCTATAAATGTACGACTTATTCCTCATCATTTTTTATATTCTTACCACTAATTACTTTTCCAAAAATTGTGTCTAATTTTTCATGTTTGTATAACTGGCATTACTGTGATCCGTCTGATTACTAGGGTTCCAGGGTTTGACACTAGGAGGATTTTCAACTTGCAAATTTTTGCAAGTTAATGTTTATGCTACTTGCAAAATGAAAATCCTACTCATAATTATTACTGACTCCTTTTTATCAAAAATAATGCCAGAATGAAACACTTTCATCAACAATTTATTGACAATTTGTGAAAAGGCTGCTGGTGTATTTTTTTCTTACTGCATTTGTAACTCACAAAATTTTGCAAGTTGATGGAATTTTCACTTGCTAAATCTAATTTTTAATCACATTTTGCGAACGTGTATTGAACCCTGTGTTCGTACCTTGCTGATGTTCATTTATTATGCTCAGTGTTGTAGATGTTTTCTATATCTCAATTCTTATGAACCTTAAAAAATTTATTTTCAATATCCAGAGATTTACATTTTTATAGGTATGTTAAGGAAGAATGATTTTCAAAGATAAAGCTGTATTTATATTTTACTGGACCAGCTACGTTGTGCAAGAATGTATCCTTCTGCCATGAATTCCATTCACATAGTATTTTTGTTGGTCAGTTTTTGAAAATTATCATTATAACTGTGATGATTTTTCTGTTAGAAAGTTTAATTTCCTCAGTTTGCTGGTTAATGAATGTTTGTAGTTACATGAATGATTTGGTTTGTGTAATATGGGATTTTTTCAATGCATTATCAGAGATAAATGATACACACACACACACATATGTATATGTATATATTTTTCTGGGTTAACGTAAGTTCTTGACATTGTTATATTGATACATGTATCTTATGGTGTACATTTAATTGTACTATAATCATATTCATGTTATCATCTCATGAACAATTCATACATTGTTATAAATCTCGAGGGAAATAAAACCAAATGGTATATAAATGACTCCTTATGTATCATCAACAAAGTTACATGTAAGTGAAATATTTACCTCCCATCCGTGGTCTGGTGATCATGTTCAGACTAGTTTTCACAAGCTCCTCACCATTACGAGTTCGAATCCAGGACTAAATTCCACATGTGGGGAAGCTGTCCAGCTAGCTAACGGTAGGTCATGGTTCTGCCCAAGTGCGCGTCTGATGCCTTCTACTATTAAAGCTAGAAAGTTGCCATATTATCGCGGTACATTCTGTGTACAAAATTGGCTCTTGCCTATTAAGAAATGGATACACGTATATGATCCTGTTTCCAGGGCCATTAAATAAAGCATATGCTCTAGCTGATTTTTACCTGTTCAATTCATTACAACAATATTTTTCTCCAAAGATTAATTTGCCAAGTTTACATAATACATAAAGTTGCTTTCTGTCTGAAATAAACTGAGAGTTATGATAAAATAATCAATTATGAATGTAGCTAGCATAATCAGATACAGTATTAAAAGTATAATATTTGGAGGCATATTACAACATAGAAACAATATAGTACGGTACAATACAACTGAGAGATGCCTTGTTTATTCCCATATGTGTTGTGCACATATGTGTCTTGCTGCTGTGCTTACATACCATTAAATTTATTGTAGGTCTTAATATATTGTTTTCTAATTCAACAATATTTTATCAACAATGATGAATCTTGTTAGAATACCTAATTATTGTATGAACTAATATATTACTGAATAGAACGTTATGATTATAGCATATATATCCCAAATGTAATGAGATTTGATGAAGGCATATTTCATGCACTAGTGTCCATAGCTACCGTACATTCCCTAATAAACGCCCCCCGGCGGCATTACATTTTTGAAAGTGTGTTTGTGTCATTCCTTGGATTTAAAAAGTGTTTTCTACTAATTTCCATTGTTTATCTCGGATTAAATTAGCCTGTCATGGTAAGTCATTTTTGTTTTCTCTTGTCCAAAAAGGGGGCGTTTATTAGGGGAGGGGCGTTTATCAGGAAATGTACAGTATTCTCCACCCCGTAATGTATGTATAACAGCTTTCTTTTATATTTTATATACTATATTAACCACGGTACTGAAGCATGTCTACATCGTAGAATCTCATATTTTTGTGTCAATGCCTCTTCTTCATGAACATTTCGATGGTGGTGCAATATTATAAATGTCTGTGTTAAACCTACAGGTCAGAACTGTATTACTTGGCCAAACACCCCCTCTTTGCTGGGTACCTCTCCGTGGTGAGGGGGAGTAACGCGTACCCCTCAGACAGGTAACTTTTGTGCCTGTGTGATGGGTACATGGCTAAAAACAAACCAGCCTGTTTGCCGTGGGCAGCGCCCCGTATACTGGGAAAGGGGATCCTGGTAGTTGAGGAGGACGCAGGGATCTCCGGTCCCTCCAACACACTGCTTTGGCCTCTGCTTCGGGCTAGACGGGTGGCCAGGTGGGCCCGGCCTGGTCAATCGGCTAGTCATGCCTTGCCCTTGGATAGACAGTACAAATTAGTTTAAAGCGTCTTACCATATGCATGATTGCGATGGGTCGATTTCTCTGTTACTTCCCTCTACCTCACTCTCCCTATTCTGTCATCTTCCTCCTCTATCTATCCTTCTCTAACTCTGACCTGTTATCTCGTCTCTTTACTCACCCTCTTCTCATATTGACCCATTTTTAGATATCGTATAATCTATAATTCTTAACATATCTATCCAAGAAGGCGGTGGCCATGGGCTAATCGTCTGGAATCATTCTTGATTCAATCATACTGATTTTGTACGAGTATATCCTTCAAGTAACCTCGTGGCTTGAGGACTGGATATCCGTCCCCTTTAAGCTTCCTCGTGTTGGAGTCCGTGGTGGCTGAGGAACTTGGTGGATGAATCAAAACTTCTCAAATATGGATATCTCAAACCTAAACTCGAATGACCCCCAAAAACGTAAACTGGCCCCTGCTTCCACAAACGACAATGCAAGTGTCACATTCCCGTGTTTCCTCGTCATCGAGTCACTTGACGAGGGCACAAAAATGTCAGATCTGAGCCCTTTTGTGCTCGAGAAACAAATCAATGGCCTTATCGGATCCGCGAAGTCGGTAGAAAAACTTTGTAGCGGATGTTTGCTTGCGGAGGTTGCGAGACCAACGCAAGTGAACGTCCTGATGAACATCAAGTCTTTCTTCCAAATTCCTGTGAAATGTACGCCGCACAAGACATTAACTCATGTAAGGGTGTTTTCCGGTGCGACGACCTCGGGCCCAGTACTGGGTCCGACGAGGTCGCCCGGGTGCTGAAAACACAGGGTGCGCGCACTATACAGCGCATATATTCAAGAAGACAAGGCAAACAAGTATCCACAAACACTTTCATTGCAACTTTCAACTCACCGGCTCTACCAAGTTCGCTTAGGATTGGGTACACATCCTCCAAAGTGGAAGTGTACATGTCCAATCCTCTGCAATGTTATAAGTGTTTCCGATTCGGTCACCAAGAAACAAATTGTCAAAGGACCAGAATCTGCCGCAGATGCGGTGTTGGTCATGATGATCTTGATAAGTGTACTGGTTCCATTTCGCGTGCAAACTGTGGGGATGAGCATTACGCCACCTCCCGGTCTTGTATGAAGTGGAAACTTGAAAAAGAGATTTTATACATTAAATTTAGAACGGACATCTCATTTCAGGAGGCACGAAAACAAGTCGAATGTACACAGCGTTTTCACACACCTAAAGCTCAATCTTACGCCAGCATCTCTGCTAAACGTACACAAACAGTTGATGTCGGTACACAGTGTAATATTTGCACCTGTGTAACCACCGCACAACCCATTCAAACAAAAGAAAAGGCTGACCAACAGAGTCAAACTTCCCCTTTAGTGACACAATTAACTTGTAACAATACCAATCAAAAGGCTTCGCCTAAGAAAACCAAAAGCAATGTTAACAAGGTTGTTTCCACTGAAAAGATTTCTCAGAGGCAGACACCGAAAGAACGTATAGTTCTTACAGATCGGCCGAAAAAGGCCGAACGAAACCTGGTGACAACCTCCAACAGATTTGATTCTCTTGAGGAGATCGAATCAATGGAGGACGAAGAGATCGATGCTTCACCTCCAAGGAAGCACTCGCCCTCCAGAAAATGCTCCCCCAGCGTAATTCGGACAGGAGTAATAGTCTTGTAAAGTTTCCGTCGTGATTCTCTCTTTTTTTAAACATCAACCATGGATAACATCATTCAATGGAACTGTCGTGTTTGCCCACAACTCTTCATCACAACAGTATTCAGCAGAATTCAATTCATTCAAATCTAAAGCTGAAAAGGAAAACATTAATTTTAAATCTAATAATGACGAAGATTACAACGCATTCTTTAATATGGATGAATTAATGGACTCTATTGATACAGCTAAAGACTCTGCGCTGGACCTTATGGAATTCATTACCAACTTCTGAAGCATTTACCACAGGTTTCACTTGATCTTTTATTGAACATTTTCAATGATATCTGGGTAACAGGTGATGTGCCGTCTTGTTGGAAGGAGGCACTCGTTATACCTATTCCTAAACCTGGGAAAGACCATAATGACCCTACTAATTACACTCGTCTTGTTTGGTACTTGGAATCTAAAGGAGTAATACCTATTTTCGATCAGGTTTCCGTAAACAGTGAAGCACTAATGATCATCTGGTCCGACTTGAATCTTTCATTAGAGAAGCTTTCATTAATAAACAGCATTTAGTATCAATTTTCTTTGACCTTGAAAAGGCTTATGATACGACGTGGAAGTATGGCATCCTCAAAGATCTTAAAGATGCTGGTTTAAATGGGAGATTACCCTTGTTTGTTTCAAATTTTCTATCAAATCGTAATTTCCGTGTTCAGGTTGGTTCCTCTTTATCAGAGAACCACCAACAGGAACAGGGAGTTCCACAGGGCAGCATTCTTTCGGTTACACTGTTTGGTCTTAAAATTAATAATATAACCAAGTTCTCAACCCCGGAGTTGTTCATTATACGTCGACGATTTTTTGATATATTACCGTTCGAAAAGCATGCGTATCATTCAACGTCAACTACAACAGAACCTTGATAAGATCCAAACATGGACCTCAGAAAATGGTTTTAAATTTTCAAAATCCAAAACGCAATGTGTACACTTTGTCGTCTGCGAAAGGCACACAACGATCCAGAACTATACATATCCAGCTCAAAAATCCCTGTTGTACCTGAAGTAAAATTTCTTGGTGTCATTTTTGATAAAAAATTGTCTTTCATACCCCATATTGAAAATCTAAAACAAAAATGCCTTAAAGCTCTAAATCTATTGAAAGTCCTTTCTAATACTGAGTGGGGGTCAGATACCTCAACGTTACTACAACTGTACAGAAGCCTTATCCGTTCCAAATTAGACTACGGATCAATTGTTTCCGGCTCTACCCGCAAGTCATACTTAAAGATGCTTGACACTATACATCACCAAGGCTTGCGTTTGGCTCTTGGTGCTTTCCGCACATCACTAATAGAAAGTTTATATACGGATGCCGGTGAACCGCCACTAAAGCTACGCCGAAAGAAGCTATCGCTTCAGTATGCAAATACTATTTCATCTAACGACAAAAACCCTACTAAAGACGTTATATTCAACCATAATAGCAAAGAGCAATTTCAAAACAAAGAAAAAGAAATAATCCTCTTGGTGTACGATTGGAAGACGACTTAGAAGCTCTCAAACTTGACCCACATAGCGTTACACAAAACCTTACACAAAATATAGCTCCATGGACACAATCATGTCCATAGGTAAACACCGATCTATCCAAAGAAAAAAATCTCCTAACTCATCTGAATTATAGAAATTATAGAAACACATCATGATTTTATCCATATCTATACTGACGGCTCAAAAAACGGCAGCAAGGTTGGTTGTGCTGCCTTCGCACACAACTTTATTTCTCGGATGGGCCTCCCAGAGAAGGCATCAATTTTATGGCAGAAACAAAAGCCGTCGACTTGGCATTATCATACATTTCTCAACACAGTGCAGACAAATTTCTAATTTTCTCTGATTCTCTTTCTGTTCTTCAAGCAATTAAAAATCGCAAAACCAATAATGTCTTGATTCAACATTTACTCATTCGCTTACATGATATTTTACAATCAAAATGTGTAAAATTTTGCTGGATACCTAGCCACATAGGTATTCGAGGAAATGGAACAGTTGATACTTTGGCAAAAGAAGCTCTTAATATTCAACCAGTTGCAATCACGTTACCCAACAGCGATTTTCAGCCATCTATTAATTTACTTATCAAATCCAAATGGCAATCTCAATGGGATGAAAAGACAAATAGCAAACACCATGTCATCCTTTCTCATGTCCAATTATCAAGATCTTTCCCTCTTTTAAGATCAACCATTTTGCATATCATGCAACGAAGCTTTCACTGTAAAACATTTTCTTATAGACTACCACGAATATACCCTAACCCGGAACCAGTATTTCAACGCAAGCTCACTCAAAGACCTATTCACAAACACTCCATCTATGCTTATTATTCAGTTTTTAAAGACAATTAATCTGTACTGTAAAATATAATTAACATAATTAATTAATTAATTAATTAATTAACAAATTCTGCTGTAGGTGCGATATAGCCTAGTTAGTGTTAAAAGCACCGTAAAACACCAATCAATCAATCAATCAATCAATCAATCAATCAATCAATCGATCGATCAAACTTGACCAAACATGTTTGGCAATGTACACTATCATTCATATTGTATTGTGTTCCTGCGCTAAATTAAACTATTCTGCAAGTTGCCTTAATCAACAAGTCTGTCGACATAGGAGATATGTTTTGGATAACTCACAGTTACCTGTCCAGGTTTGTCATCGAGTTTTTATTTTTGATATGTGTACAATCTGCTTGTTTAGGTCTTTGTTTAGCATTTCATTAGATCGCATTTCCACCTGGTCTGCTAAGGAATCTTTTTTCCTGTGTTGTTCTGGTATAAGGTATCATGTTACTGGAGGACGTTGTTTATGATTGTATCAGTTCCAGAAACTGCTTATATCATCAAACAAGCCAAATATTCTGTATTTCGTGCTAATTGTCTCAGTTTGATTATGTTGTATTACAATCATGATGGAGCCTCCGTGGTAGAGTGGTTATGGTCTCTGACTATTTTTCACTTGCCACTCACCGCTGTGAGTTTGAACCCAATTGAGACCAAATTTCACATTTCTGGAAGTTGTCCCGATAGCTTACTGAAGATCGGCGGGTCCACTCATGTGTACACGTGGAGTCGTCTTCCATCGTTAAAGCTGAAAAGTTGCTAAGTGACAGTGGCTGTTGTTGCTATGTTAAGCCCAGGCAAGTCATCATGATGCCAGAGTTCTTGTAGATTTCATCAGTCGTCTATTAAATGTCATAAGAGGAAACAAGCAAACTTTACACTACTATCGGGAAGCTGTTAGAAAGTAAACTTATTATGTTATGAATATTTAATTGAAAACCAAACTCGAGTTCCTGTATTAATACAGGGTTGGATTTATTTCAATATTAACTGTCTGTTCTAGTGTTCTATAAACTTAACACTACAGTTCAAACGTTCCATAAGCTGAACACTTCGTTGAAAGTTTACCGTACGCATATAATCTTTTATCCGTATCACCAAAGTATACTTGCTTTGCTCTGAAATATGGTTCATATTTTTTTCTGTTACATTCAATTTCCGCGAACGCCATTATAGGTCAATGTTTGCTGCCGATAATTGTCTTTTTGACACGATGAAACCACATGTAAAATAGGGGCAGGTACGTTGTCGGGATGGTGTATAACGGTAAATTTGGGCCTGAAATGACCATACGTGCAAAAAACTCATCATATATACGTGTATACATATACAAAGAGTATGACTCTCGAAGTGGCAATTTCCGCACCAAGCTTGTTTAACATTACGTAACCTTTTCAGAAAGCTCTAATTTCTAACAACTGGTTTCCACAAATAGTGGAGACATTTTTTACTCATACCCGGTACACGTTTGGTCCAATTCAAAGCAATGAAACAGAAATGTCTTTTTCCTCCGGAAAGTCGTCAGTGTTGTTTAGACGAACTCAACCTTGCAACACCAAGTGAACGTTATTTATTATATTAAATACGCTTTAAAACGTCGGAGACAGGAACGAAAATGCATAATAACCATCAATATCTATAAATTGTACGGATCCATAATAACCCAGGAATGTTCAGCTCACGTACAATTAACATAAATCGTCGGCTATGTTGACGTTTTCGTTTAGATAACCAGTATTTAAATGATCCCTTACTGATGTTGCCTAGGTTTCCCCTCAAATCCGACTAAACAGTAATCATTATATATTCATTCACCAAATAAGGCGCACTTTGAATTTCCCGCTGTCGTATGCCCATTAAGATCACAATGAATATATAGCAAAAAAGCGAAACAACAAAACTAAAATAGACTGGTTCTCCAAGGAACTCCACCTGCAAAAAAACTGTTGTCTTAACATTGCCAGATGCATTACTTTGAATAAATGAAGTATTCTGAAAACCAGACTTGAAACATTTCAAACAAAAGTTTCACTTCATTTCAAAGATGTTCGTTCTATTCCTGTTAAATGATACCTGTTTTCTGTACTAAGAATTACAAATCTAAATTGATCAAGAGAGAAGTCACTACATGTTGACTACATGTTGCATCGCGTGAGAATCAGCTATTTTATCATCCAGTTCAGCAAAAGTGTTGAGTTTCTCGCTTTATGTGTTGTTTCTGTTTGTGAACAGAGAGCTTTAAAACACCATTATGATATATCATTGTGCAAACTCCTAAGTATTCAAACATTCATTATATTTTCCCGAAAACTTTACCGTAAAATATTCCAATGCTTTCATTGTTTATTGAATGAGAATTAATCGTGGTGCTTTTTTACAATTTCATTATGTTTGATATTAATCCACGAATTACTTAATGTTTGCCTGCAGGAGCAATAAATCTCGAAACAAGTTATTTGCTATAAGTTTGCGTAAAATGTAATATTCTACTCCCATTTCATTTCTCCGTGTTATTTATATCAATTACAGTGCAGCCTCTCCAGAGCAGCAGTCTCTTGAGCGACAACCTCCATTCAACAACAGCATGCTTTTCCGCCACTGTACGTTTTGACTATTTATTTAACATCTCTAGAGCGGCAACCTCTCAACAACGGAATAATTTTGCGTCTCCCAAAGTGTATTGCTTAGGAGAGGTTGCACTATACTGACAGCAAAGTTACATTTTACGGCTTTCCTTTCATGAAGGATGAACAATGAAGAAAGAACGTGAGTCTGATATTAATAACACACACCGGGACGAATTTTAAATTATTTGTAAAGACGATTTTGATGCGCCACTTGATCAAATTGGAAGAAAGTCATGAAGTTTTTATCGTTTTTAGAAACATTATCATACTACATGTATATTAAACACACAAAATGACTCAGATAAAATGTGACACTTGAGACTGTTCTGTAAATAGTTCTTAATTTAACATTTTATTAGCGTGAATCGATTACAAAATATTAATCCTCATCGCTACAAGCTATGAATTGTGTTTCCCTCTGGTAGAGAAGTCGTTCTTAAAACGTGATTTCTGGAATTTTTCTCAGTGAAAGGAAACAATAGTAATCCTACCAAATGTCGACTCATTTTTGTCTTTGAAGTACACGTGTTTTAGTTGAAAGCTCATTAGAAAAAGTAATTTAAAAAAAATGCGTATTTAAATGACTCGTACCTCATTAAAAAAGTTTTTTTTTACATTTTGAAACTCAAGGCTAAGATCTGAACATTTTGCGCGCTTCGAATAAAATAGAACGGTAAATTTCGCTCTCTTCTGATTTTTTTTCGCTGTTAGTTATTGGGTAAATTATTAAGCGGAGATGATGGATTTAATTCAAATCGCAGTTAGAGATTAGGTTTTGTAATTTTATTCGAAGAGACTATTGAACGACAAACCGGAGTCAACATTTCAAATGCTGTGCATTAAATATACAGTAAAACCTCACATAGTGACCACCTCATAATAACGACCACCTTGTTATCACGACCACTTACTAGTATTTTAGGATTGGCTTTCAATAACTTCCATCATTACGACCGATTTCCCGGGTCCCAAAGCTAGTCTCATTATCGAGGTTTTACTGTTGGTAGTTCTACAGTACAGCGTGACTGGACTCTGAACAAAATTGTTACGTACATGCATGTGTTCACATGAATAGTTTCCGAGTTTCTTCACTAACGGATGTATAAATATACATGATTATACTTGTAAAATACTAAATAAGTATATAGGAACATGAAACCTTGTTAATGAGACCTTGTAGTAATGTTTTATTAATGGGGTCCATCGCACGGTTTTGACTTAGATGAATATGCATAGAAAATATTATACAGTGCAATCTCTCCAAAGCAACACCCTTTGGGAGACACAAAATTATGTCGTTGTTGAGAGGTTGCCCTTCAAGAGAGGTTAAATAAACAGTCAAATCGTACAGCGGGAAAAGCATGCTGTTGTAGAAGGGAGGTTGTCGCTCAAGAGAGGTTAAATAAATAGTCAAATCGTACAGCGGGAAAAGCATGCTGTTGTAGAACGGAGGTTGTCGCTCAAGAGATGGCCGCTCCGGAGAGGTTGCACTGTAATCATATTGAAGTTAGCGTGTCTGATGTTATATGAACATCAGGGGGTAAATAACTTCGTACTCCTGTACATTACATGATCTGGCATTTGACGTTGCATACACGACACTGTAGCTTTCATTACCAATGTGTTAAATATTAAATCTAAGAATTATTCAGACGCAGAATTGATAACCAAAATAAAATATGAACCTTCAGGGTGTTCATTAGACGTCATAAGTTGAAGGTCAAAATGACCCTTCGCTGAATTCGAAGAGTAAACAGAATTTCCTTCTATTTTTATTGTAAATTTGACCCTTTGGTACAAATTTTTAAGAGTCAAAAAGCTTTAAGAGTCAAAAGCTTAAGAGTAAAAAAGCTGAATTCATGGGTAGAAATGTTGCTTTAAGAGTCAAATGAAAGTTCTGACCTTGTTGTCATTCACATGCATATCAAATGTTGTTGATATCAAAGGGCACTGCTAAACATGGAAGTAAGCATGAAGTTCTACTGTACTTGCGCATATAACTTGACTGATCACTGATGCATTTCACACACTGAGTGAAGTTCTGGTGTTTTATACGTGACGTACAGTGATGTTATAAACATTTACATCTGATAAACGATCTAACTTTCAGCTTGTGAATTCTGAAACAAGTATATACGTAAGTCTTTGATAGACACACCCTGATAATTTTGTTCAAAATTATTTTTTTCCGAAATTGCTAAAGGCTGCAGTGTTATGGCATCATAAGTGAGTTTGTACTTTTTAGAAATATACGCAGTCCATAAACGAGGGTCAAATGTTTCCAGGGATATTAAATGTTTATGGTATAATTTAGTTTCTTATGTCACACATTATATTGTAATTTGATTATACACAAGTTGTTATAGTGTTATGAATAATTCATGTATTGTTTATAATCATCGAGGGAAATAAAACCAGATAATATTGGGATAACTTATTTATCATCCGTTAAAAGTACATTGTCATTAATCTACGTCTTTGGAATATTTACACCCGGGAATCGATAACTTGACTCTGTTGACAGTTGACTCACAAAATTAGCAAGGAGAAATAAAGCTTCTTGTTGCTAAGGGCAACGAGATAATCGACCTGCTTACTTTTAATAGGTATTTTTTATGAAAAATCTGACTTTCACATTCGTTTGTTGTGTTGTATAACGTATTAAATTGCAAAGTTTAGATTTACACAATTTTGTCCCTATGGTAAATTGAACGACTTAAAATAATGGGGAAAAAATGCATGCAACATGTATAATATATCCCGTATACAATATGATCACCTGATCATTTTGCGCCTGTAGGGAAAAAATATTTTATAAAACTGTGTTCCGTTGTATTAAGTCTTTGTTAAGTTGTAGATTCGATAATTCGTATTAATTTCAAATGACATTTTCTGGGTTCTCACCCCATTAACATTTAAAAACGGAATTGCCGCTGTGTTATAAATCACTCTGTAATAAGTGAATGTAATCTTTGCTGGTAACTTATCATTGATACATTTAGTTGAACTCGCGAAATCTTATTTTCCGGACAATGATTAATCATGTGAAGATCTGTGTCCATTTGTTCAATGTCCCATTCCACCACAGACCGTCTATTAGAACTATTCTTTGAAAATTCCCTTAAACCCTTTGCTCCATAATACTGCATTTCCCCGCATTTGAAGCAGACGACTTTTGTGTCAAAAACATTGTGTCAAAAGAAGCCATTGCGTCTAATGAGAAATGGCTTTTTTGCCACAACGTTTTCAACTCTGTCAGAGGAAAATAACCCAATTTTCTTAAATAAATTGATGTTTTGTATATTAGCTTTGAATTGGGAAGAGTCCAAAATATGCTTATGAGGCAAAGGGCAAATAAACAACAGTTAGATACCTCGGAAAAAACTAAATGATAGCAATACTGATAATTAAAACTTAAAAATGAGGTAGAAGAGAATAGATACGCTGACAATAAAACGTACTTCCTGGGATAAGTTTCCCATTAACGTGTAATGAATGTATCTGAAGATTCACGCGAAACAAAATTTATATCACTCATTATTCGCTTTTTTGTTTTGATTTATTCTACAAGGGTAAACCAAATTCACTGTCACACCATGTACCTATTACAGAGAGCTTGTCTCTTTTGCTTTCTTTAAATAGACCACGGTTTACTGTTAATGTTTGCTGTTAAATTTAAATGCTGGTATACTATATCAGTCAAGCGGGATTACATGAGTATTTTATCACAAATATATGTTCGGTATATCTGCATTAGAATAATGTATAAATGCATAGTCGTTTTCATTGTTCACTGAATGGAGATCGTTGTCCTAAGATATTGTACTTGCGCGTATAGTTGCTGTAAATCAAATATTTGTTTATTCGCTTATAGTGTCCGTCGCAGCAACCTAAGCCTTATTTATATCAGTCTAGCAGTACCTAGAATATTGTGGCTACTTTTGTCATCAATTTCAATTCAATTCAATTCTTTTATTTGGCATAAACATATATACATGTTTATCGCCTAAGCGATTTACAATGGCGACAATACTACAGTTATCAAGTACATAATAATACGAACAACGGACGAAATATAAGCATCCGAACCATATTATTGAATTGAGATTGATCAGTTCAAGCATAGAACACATATATACCGTGATTTATTTCGCTTCTACTTTTGCTTTAAAATCTATCCATCTCAATTCCTGCTAACAGTTCAAGACACAAAACCAAAACTTCGAAATTTATGATGGAGATCATTCTTTTTCCTAGGCAATTTATAAATTAGTTTCTGTCCCTTAAGGTACGTAGTGTGCAATTCACGTTTGCGTTTGTGTAATTAAATCACTATCTGTACGCGATATGATATTATAGAAAGAATTACCGAGTGGAAATATAACGTTAAATAACAATAAACATGAGCATACGAGGCATACAAGGACTTTAAATGACATAACCTAGGCTAGCCAAATGATGCAACCAAAGACGAAAAATATTAATCTATTTTTATATTTTATAGTATGATCGTAATGATCATTTTAGATGAACCAAATGTAACAAAGTAGGGTGTATGCTTTAAATTAACAGTCGACAGAACAGAGGAAGAAAATCCCATAACGTTTCTATAACAGGACTGTTGAATGTGTCTTTTATGTTCAAAATTAATATTTAGACAACTCTGGTGCATATAATTCCGGGATTACAACTATCACTGACATATTCTCTCATCCAGCTGAAAAGTTTCCTCAAAGTCAAGGATATTCATATTGCTTGCTACAGATATTCATTATATGATTTTTGACTGCGACGAAATGTGTCCAGATTACTTTATGCATACTAAAACATCGGGTAACAAAGAACGATGCAAATGAATATTATGTAGTTCGCATGCAGGGAACATTGTTACAGCCAAAAAATAAGAGATTTATCGCTAAGAGATCAAAATATCATAAGTAGTTCTATAAATGTTTCCACCATCTTGTCTGCCTGCGTTTTGTACCAAATGGCTGCATTTCCTATGAAAAACATACGACAGAATAATAAATGACTGCACTAAAACACGTTAGTATCGGCGTGTAAACTTGACATTCTTTTTCTGCGTACAACAGGATTAGGTACGATCATAACGTGGGTATTTTGGTTTAAAATAACCTACAGTACGACCTCTCCAAAGCAACAACCTTTAGGAGGAGCAAAATTGCGCTGTTATTGAGAGGTTGTTGCTCTAGAGAGGTTAAATAAGTAATCGATTCGTACCGAGGGGAAATTATGCTTGTCGAAGGGATGTTGTTGCTCAAGAATGGGCCGCTCTGGAGAAGTTGCACTGTATTCAAATATACCCTTCAACAATATATATATATTCTCTTTATTCAGTAAGAATAAAGAGAACTGTATAACTCGAAGACTAGAATTCTTGCAAAAAGATTGCAGACATTGCCATTCATTGGGTTATGTATGATTCAATTGGAATGTCGATGATAAGAAAACATTTAAAAAGTTGGGTATGTGTACATTCCTTATTATCATTTATTTTCGTGCATAAGTTGTGTAGCTTTACTTTACTTTCTAGATATCTTATATATTCCAAATTATGTTGGATGCGAATGAAAGAATAAGAAATAATATTAGAATTTCGTTTCTCAAAATCTCTAGCATTGATGCATGAATTACTTGCATTTCAGATCAATAGATATAGGAATTTGTTTACCCAAAACAAATATATTGTGTTTCATCATTTTTGTGCAAAATTAATAAAATATCTTATAGATTTCACTTCTCTCTTGCTCGATGCACGTATAATACATTATTCAAAATGATTCATAATGTTGAAAAGTCAAAGGCATGTTCCGTGATCACAAGCTTGTTGGTAGAATTTCTGATTTTGTATGCAGGATTAAATTTCAGCTCAATGCAGTATACCGAACAAAATAATGATTTGTAATGCGCTGAATCATGAAGACATCATATATTCGATGAGATCAGAGACTGTTGGGGGTTCGGCAATTACATTATCGCTAACTAGTACGTAAATATTGTTTTCTTCTAAAGGAAACTCATACCCTTGAGTTACAATTGCCTGTAAACTGATATCATTATGTATATCACTATTTCTAGGGTTTTGTTTTTCGCACTGGGTTTTAACATTGCACCAAAAGCTTAGGTCATTTGGCGACTTTTCCGGCATTAGCAGTGGAGGTTTACCCAGGGCGTGCACCTGAGTAGAACCGTGCGTAAGCTTTTTTTACAGCTTCTTCGCGCGTCGAATTTGGTTCCGGGTGGTATTCGACTTCACAGCGGTCAGGGGCTTTAGGTAAATAACCAGAGACCATAGCCACTTAACCACGGAGACCCCAATCATGATGACTACGCATCATAATCAAGTTGGGACAATCAGTATAAAATACAGAATACTGGTAGTTCTGACTTGTTGAGCGATATAAGCAGTTTCTGGAATGGATACAATCATAATTACTAGTCAGAGACCGTAACCATGGCCATACTAACCATATTGCTTCTAAACACAAAAATAAGGGTATAATGGTAATATATTACATAACATATTCATGTATATTGTATGAAGAACCTGGCAGTTCAAATTAATGCTTATAACGTCGATCAAGTTTTATGTTAGTGACTGAATGTAGAATTACGTAAACTGAAACAATCTACGTAGTTTCAGTTATTTCTGACAAATAATATAATTTAGAAGCACCACCTTGATTTACTTTCCTTTCAAAACCAATTACCACGTGTCTGATACAAATGTCTATACTTCGCACGTTCATCAGAGTATAAGGCATTTTATTTACTTAAACAACTGACTTATTGTAGATATCACAGTAGATGTCTAGTTCCATTGGTGCATAAACGACATTTATGTAAATATAGGAACGTTCTAAATGATTTATATACGATTAGAATCCAACTTTGCTTATATCACCGACGAATAAATTTCTACAAAACTTAATATTTGATAATGTGGATGCATGAAGCTTGAATAAGCCAATACAAAATTTATAAGATATATTTTCGCTACACCAAAACTTTCGGTTGAATCAATGAACGTTCCGGGAGCACCGTGTTTAAAGGTAAATATATGGGTATATAAAAAAGTTAATCTTTGTTATTTAAATATCAGCCAAAAATTTAAATCATCGTCTGAAACAGTTAAATATAAAGTTTACATGTCTCGAGAGAAGATTAGAGTAACTTATCCATACAAAATTGCAAACGAACAAAACTATAGTTGATTCGTTTCACACGCAAAACCTGCCACGATCATGACGAAACACATGGCTTTTAACCGATCTTACTTTTGGAGGCAAAATACGGCCTAACGACAAGTTCTTGTAATCTGCGTTGGAACATGGAAGTTAGTTTCTTAATGGAGAATATTGACAAATACGACAAAGAGACCGCTGTGATCCATTGCAGTCAGTGCCCTCTGAACGATTTACGCATATACGTTGAGTAGAAACATCCATGTACAGAAGAAAATGTTTGCACAAATGATTGAGACATGATAAAGTTTACATAAGCAATTGCCAATTTCAAACTTGGCATCGCTTCCACATTTATCAACGGAAAAATGGTTTTATGCAGTAGACTTGATAAAAGCACAGCAGATTTTGACTAGACAAGTAACTTCTGTTTCCAAATATATCTTCAAAACTTCTTATCGGGTTATCTGTCTCTAGAAGCCCCCCCACCCTTCCCAAGGTTAATGCTCTTGACCTTGAAATGAAACCTGTCAAATAGTCTTCATGCTCTTCCAGTTGTGATTGCACGAACAAGAAGTTATATAAGATCTCTTAAAATAAACGTCCTTCACGTATTGATGCAATAGTTTTTTGGTTTTGATAAATTATAACAAAAATGCTGGAGAAGAAAAAAAACTGCAATCCTATTAAATGTTGACTAGTCATCTTGTTTGTCAGAAAGGAACGTCATTTAACTTAAAATTTTCATTACATGTCATATTGTGAAACCATTTCAATACTTGTAGAACTGTTTGAGAAAGTGTTGTTTTTCGAAGATTTTTTTGTACCAAGAAAAAATTCCCTTCTCGAGTATTTGTGGAAAACCTGATATAACATCACTCAGTCTAAATGTGCATGTATGTGTCATACTTTTATAACATGAACAAAACTAAAGGTAAGTTTGTTTCCACAACACACCAGTGGATATCTTAAGCAGACGGAAGAAACGGCTTGCAGGCGTAACTGACGCTTGTAGTGCGATTAATGTTTTATCTGGAGATCTACTCAGATAAAACACGTGGGACTCTCGGATTTTACACGAATGGAAGAATAACAGTGTCAACTGTCATTGTTTCATTAATAAAATATTTATAATAGAAAACGGTAAAACGGTAATACGGTAAAATTGGATCCTGTACAAACACCATGTACAAGGATTCAAGAGCTAGATGCGCATTTTACACGGACACGTCCAACATTGAGAGCACCCGTATTCTCTTACGAGTTAAGTCAACATTAAATTTCATAAAATGATAGCATTACTTTGTGCTCCAGGAACTGTTTAATGATTCATTACAATAAATAACGATACGACTGCAAAAGTAAGATCTGAAATAATCATACATGTTAATAATTCGCATCGATTGAGCAACGCCACGCAAATATGATAATCTACTTTATAATTCTAGGCTCTAGTGCTGCGGTAAATATGGACGAAGATTAAGATCACATAGTGACAATTTCGATATCAGATGTTTGCTAGTTGATTACAGTCGACCTCAGAAAATGAAGATGACGTAAAATCTAGTGCAATAAAAACAATGAAGAGCTAACGGTCGATTATTTGTGTAACGTATGTAATCTTTGTAATCCTTATAGCTTATATTTATGGCTTGTTCTCATAAACGTACTTCATTTAATACCATATTTTTTTCAGTTTTCAACAATTTTATAAAAAACATTGATTATAACAAAAAGACACTTGCTAATAATTAACCTCGCAAATGTATTTTTATATACAGTGCAACCTCTCCAAAGCAACACCCTTTGGGGGGGGGGGCGCAAAAATATGCCGTTGTTGAGAGGTTGCCGCTCTAGAGAGGTTAAATTAATAGTGAAAACGTACAGTGGGGGAAAGCATACTGTTGTTGAAGGGAGGTTGTCGCTCAAGAGTGGGCCGCTCTGGAGAGGCTGCACTGTATTGTTCACTGGCCTTGAATCTTATGGAGTAATCATTCTATATTCATTGACCAAATAAGGCGCACTTTGAATTTCCCGCTGTCGTATGCCCATTAAAGTCACAATGAATATATAGCAAAAAAGCGAAACAACAAAACTAAAATAGACTGGTTCTCCAAGGAACTCCACCTGCAAAAAACTATTGTTTTAACATCGCTAGATGCATTACTTTGGTTAAATGAAGTATTCTGAAAACCAGACTTATGAAACATTTCAAACAAAAGTTTCATTTCATTTCAAAGATGTTCGTTCTATTCCTGTTAAATGATACCTGTTTCCAGTACTGATCTAAATTGATCAAGAGAGAATTCATTACATATAGCATTGCATGAGAATCAGCTATTTTATCATCCAGTTCAGCAAAAGTGTTGAATTTCTCGCTTTATATGTTGTTTCTGTTTGTGAACAAACACCATTATGATATATTATTGTGCGAACTCCTAAGTATTCAAACATTCATTATATTTTCCTGAAAACTTTACCGTAAAATATTCCAATGCTTTCATTGTTTATTGAATGAGAATTAATCGTGGTACTTTTTTACAACTTCATTATATTTGATATTAATCCACGAATTACTTAATGTTTGCCTGCAGGGGTAATAAATCTCGAAGCAAGTTATTTGCTATAAGTTTGCGTAAAATGTAATATTCTACTCACATTTCATTTCTTCGTGTTATTTATACCAATTACAGTGCAACCTCTCCAGAGCGGCAGTCTCCCTTCAACAACAGCATGCTTTTCCGCCACTGTACATTTTGACTATTTATTTAACCTCTCTAGAGCGGCAGCCTCTGTACTGACAACAAAGTTACATTTTACGGCTTTCCATTCATGAAGGATGAACAATGAAGAAAAAACGTCTGATATTAATAACACTCACCGGGACTAATTTTAAAGTATTTGTAAAGACGATTTTGATGCGCCCCTTGATCAAATTGGAAGAAAGTCATGATGTTTTTATCGTTTTTAGAAACATTATCATACTACATGTATATTAAACACACAAAATGACACAGATAAAATGTGACACTTGAGACTGTTCTGTAAATAGTTCTTAATTTAACATTTTATTAGCGTGAATCGATTACAAAATATTAATCCTCATCGCTACGAGCTATGACTAATGTTTCCCTCTGGTAGAGAAGTTGTTCTTAAAACGTGATTTCTGGATTTTTTCTTAGTGAAAGGGAACAATAGTAATCCTACCAAATGTCGACTCATATTTGTCTTTGAACTACATGTATTTTAGTTGAAAGCTCATTAGAAAAAGTAATTTAAAAAAAATTGCGTATTTAAATGACTCGTACCTCAATAAAACAGTTTTTTTACATTTTGAAACTCAAGGCTTTGACATCTGAACATTTTGCGCGCTTCGAATAAAATAGAACGGTAAATTTCGCTCTCTTCTGATTTTTTTCACTGTTAGTTAAACATTGGGTAAATTATTTAGCGGAGATGATGGATTTAATTCAAATCACAGTTAGAGATTAGGTTTTGTAATTTTATTCAAAGAGACTATTGAACGATAAACCGGAGTCAACATTTCAAATGTTGTGCATTAAATATACAGTAAAACCTCACATAGCGACCACCTCATAATAACGACCACCTTGTTATCACGACCACTTACTAGTATTTTAGGACTAGCTTTCAACAACCATCATTACGACCGATTTCCTGGGTCCCGAAGCTGGTCTCATGATCGAGGTTTTACTGTTGGTAGTTCTACAGTACAGCGTGACTGGATTCTGAACAAAATTGTTACGTACGTACATGCATGTGTCCACATGAATAGTTTCCGAGTTCCTTCACTAACGGATGTACAAGTATACATGATTATGCTTGTAAAATACTAAACAAGTATATAGGAACATGAGACCTTTTTAATGAGACCTTGTAGTAATGTTATATTAATGGGGACCATCAAACGGTTTTGACTTAGATGAATATGCATAGAAAATATAATACAGTGCAACCTCTCCAAAGCAACACCCTTTGGGAGACGCAAAATTATGTCGTTATTGAGAGGTTGTCGCTCTAGAGAGGTTAAATAAATAGTCAAATCGTACAGTGGGGAAAAGCATGCTGTTGTAGAAGGGAGGTTGTCGCTCAAGACAGTGCCGCTCTGGAGGGGTTGCACTGTAATCATATTGAAGTTAGCGTGTTTGATGTTATATGAACATCACGGCGGGGGAAAATCACTTCGTACTCCTGTACATTACATGATCTGGCATAAAACGTTGCATACACGACACTGTAGCTTTCATTACCAATGTGTTAAATGCTACATCTAAGCATTATTCAGACGCAGATATGATAACCGAGATAAAATATGAACCTTCAGGGTTTTCATTAGATGTCATAAGTTGAGGGTCAAAATGACCCTTCGCTGAATTCGAAGAGTAAACAGAATTTCCTTCTATTTTTATTGTAAATTTGACCCTTTGGTAAAAATTCTTAAGAGTCAAAAAGCTTTAAGAGTCAAAAGCTTAAGAGTCAAAAAGCTGAATTCAAGGGTAGAAACGTTGCTTTAAGGGTCAAATGAAAGTTCTGACCTTGTTGTCATTCACATGCATATCAAATGTTGTTGATATCAAAGGGCACTGCTAAACATGGAAGTAAGCATGAAGTTCTACTGTACTTGCGCATATAACTTGACTGATCACTGATGCATTCCACACACTGAGTGAAGTTCTGGTGTTTTATACGTGATGTACAGTGATGTTATAAACAGTTACATCTGATAAACGATCTAACGCCCATCTTGTGAATTCTGAAACAAGCATAAACGTAAGTCTATGATAGACACACCCTGATAATTTTGTTCAAAATTATTTTTTTCCGAAATTGCTAATAGCTGCAGTGTTATGGTATCATAAGTGAGTTTGTACTTTTTAGCAATGTACGCAGTCCATAAACGGGGTTAAATGTTTTCCAGGGATACTAATGTTTATGGTATAATTTAGTTTCTTATGTCACACATTATATTGTAATTTAATTATACACAAGTTGTTATAGTGTTATGAATAATTCATGTATTGTTTATAATCATCGAGGGAAATAAAACCAGATAATATTGGGATAACTTATTTATCATCCGTTAAAAGTACATTGTCATTAATCTACGTCTTTGGAATATTTACACCCGGGAATCGATAACTTGACTCTGTTGACAGTTGACTCACAAAATTAGCAAGGAGAAATAAAGCTTCTTGTTGCTAAGGGCAACGAGGTAATCGATCTGTTTACTTTTAATAGGTATTTTTATGAAAAATCTGATTTTCACATTTGTTTGTTGTGTTGTATAACGTATTAAATCGCAAAGTTTAGATTTACACAATTTTGTCACGAAGGTAAAATGAACGATTTGAAATAATGAAAAAAATGCATGCAACATGTATAATATATTTCGTATACAATATGATCACCTGATTATTTTGCGCCTGTATTTTATAAAACAGTGTTCCGTTTTATTATGTCTTTGTCGAATTGTAGATTCGATAATTTGTATTAATTTCAAGCGACATTCTCTGGGTTCTCGTTTTATCTCATTCCATTAACATCTAAAAACGGAATTGCCGCAGTATTATAAATCACTCTGTAATGAGTGAATGTAATCTTTGCTGGTAACTTATCATTGATACATTTAGTTGAAGTTGTGAAATCTTATTTTCCGCGTAATGATTAATAATGTGAAGATCTGTGTCCATTTCTTCAATGTCCCATTCCACCACAGACCGTCTATTAGAACTATTCTTTGAAAATTCACGTAAACCCTTTGCTCCATAATACCGCATTTCCCCGCAGTTGAAGCAGTCGACCTTTGAAAACTTTGTGTCAAAAGAAGCCATTGCTTCTAATGAGTAATGGCTTTTTTGCCTCAATGTTTTCCACTCTGTCAGAGGGAAATAACCCAATTTTCTTAAATAAATTGATTTTTTGTATATTAGCTTTGAATTGGGAAGAGTCCAAAATATGCTTATGAGGCAAAGGGCAAATAAACAACAGTTAGATACCTCGGAAAAAACTAAATGATAGCAATACTGATAATTAAAACTTAAAAATGAGGTAGAAGAAAACAGATACGCTGACAATAAAAAGTACTTCCTGGGATAAGTTTCCCATTAACGTGTAATGAATGTATCTGAAGATTCACGCAAAACAAAATTTATATCACTCATTATTCGCTTTTTTGTTTTGATTTATTCTACAAGGGTAAACCAAATTCACTGTCACACCACATACCTATTACAGAGTGCTTGTCTCTTTTACTTTCTTTAAACAGACCACGGTTTACTGTTAATGTTTGCTGTTAAATTTAAATACAAGTATACTATACCAGTCAAGCGGGATTACATGAATATTTCATCACAAATATATGTTCGGTATATCTGCATTAGAATAATGTATAAATGTATTTTCTTTTTTCATTGTTCACTAAATGGAGATCGTTGTCCTAAGATATTGTACTTGCGCGTATAGTTGCTGTGAATCAAATATTTGTTTATTCGCTTATAGTGTCCGTCGTAGCAACCTAAGATTTATTTATGTCAGTCTAGCAGTAACTCATGATTTTCTTCTATTTAACTTGACTTTGGCTTTTTATATAGAATATTGTGGCTACTTTTGTTTTATCAATTTCAGTTCAATTCAATTCTTTTATATGGCATAAATATATATACATGTTTATCGCCTAAGCGATTTACAATGGCGACAATATTACAGTTATCAAGTACATAGTAATACGAACAACAGACAAAACAAGCAAGCAAAATATAAGCATCCGAACCATATTATTGCCATCATCATGAGATTGATCAGTTCAAGCATAGAACACATATACACCGTCATTTATTTCGCTTCTACTTTTGCTTTAAAATCTATCCATCTCAATTCCTGTTAGCAGTTCAAGACACAAAACCAAAACTTCGAAATTTATGATGGAGGGCATTCTTTGTCTTAGGCAATTCATTAATTAGTTTCTGTCCCTTAAGGCACGTAGTGTGCAAATTCACGTTTGCGTTTGTGTAATTAAATTACTATCTGTACGCGATATGATATTATAGAAAGAATTTCTGAGTGGAAATATAACGTTAAATAATAATAAACATGAGCATACGAGACGTACAAGGACTTTAAATGATATAACCTAGGCTTACAGAAAGATGCAAACCTAGACGATAAATATTAATCTTTTTTTATATTTTATAGTATGATTATAATGATCATTTTAGATGAAACAAATGTCACAAAGTAGGGTGTATGCTTTAAATTAACGGTCGGCAGAACTCAATGCCTTAACATCGTTAGGTACGTTGCCTTCGTTAACAAGGAGATCTTCTATGGAATCAAGTAGTGATAATTAATTCCACACGTTTAAGGCTATTTGCGGCACAATTCAGAATAACCAGGTTGGATCATTATGTGTTGCCTCTTAAAATTCTTCTTAATACAGTTACTTATAAAATCAATTAACTCATATGTAAATTTATATTTTAATGAGACGTTATTTATTATCTATCCTTTACAAATTTTGTCACCTTACACAGCTCCCCAGATGCGCGCTATATGACCTTGAATTGTCGATGCGCCATAGGACACCGTTAAACAAATAATACGTAGCTCCCCACTACGATCAATGTGTGAAGTGTTATAACGATGTAGACATCGGGTTCTTGAGTTTGGTCGCAAGATTAGTAGTCCTACTGATGCAGAATCCGAGAAAACTGATTACGTTAACTACCCGCTTGTACTGAGAAAACTGATTACGTTAACTACCCGCTTGTACTGAGAAAACTGATTACGTTAACTACCCGCTTGTACCGAGAAAACTGATTACGTTAACTACCCGCTTGTACCGAGAAAACTGATTACGTTAACTACCCGCTAGTACATGTACGCGAATGACGTAATGCTGGAATATGGCGTAAAACCCGATTTTTTTCTATTTTTATCCATTTCATATGAATAATCTATCCAATTTTCCAACTTGTTCGAAATCATCTACACCAACTGTAAATTATACATCAGAGCACGTGTTTACATTATGTGCCGTTCATTTTCTAGACTGCAAAGAAAGTATTATAATATTTATATATTTATATAATATATATATTTGATTGCGACAAAATGAGTCCAGATTACTTTATGCATCTTAAAACATCGGGTAACAATGAACGATGCAGATGAATATTATGTTATTCGCATGCAGGGAACATTGTTACAGACAAAAAATAATAGATTTATCGCTAAGAGTTCAAAATATCGTAAATAGTTCTATAAATGTTTACACCATCTTGTCTGTCTGCGTTTTGTACTAAATGGCTGCATTTCCTACGAAAAGCATACGACTGAATAATAAATGACTGCACTAAAACACGTTAGCATCGGCGTGTAATCTTGACATTCTTTTTCTGCGTACAAGAGGATTAGGTGGGGTCACAACGTGTGTATTTGTGTTTATAATAACCTACAGTACGACCTCTCCAAAGCAACACCCTTTTGGAGGCGCAAAATTGCGCTGTTGTTGAGAGGTTGTTGCTCTTCAGAGGTTAAATAAATAATCGATTCGTACGGTGGGGAAAATTATGCTTGTTGAAGGGATGTTGTTGCTCAAGAGAGGGTCGCTCTGGAGAAGCCGCACTGTATATACCCTTCAAAAATATATATATTCTCTTTATTCAGTTAGTATATATATAAAGAGAATAAAGTATATACAGAACATTTACTTATAAATATATACATAACATTTACTTACTGAATAAAGAGAACCGTACAACACGAACACTAGAATTCTTACAAAAAGATTGCAGACATTGCCATTCATTGGGTTATGTATGATTCAATTGGAATGTCGAAGATAAGAAAACATTTAAAAATCTTACTCCTACATTGGATATTTTAACATTAACCCTGACACGTTTTGTCGCCGGCTTTCTTAGATAATCTTATTTGATTTCAATTGAATATTGAAGTTATTAGAAGGAAACTATTAAGCTATTAAAAATGATCCGACAAAAATAATGGTTTGTAAAATATTAAGTCCTGCAAAACATCAGAAACACTGTTGCAAGCTGGCACTGTTGCACTTGTCAAATTCTCGACACACATTTCACCACTTAGTATTTTTGTGTTCGGATTTGTAAAATATTGACTTAAATGATGAACAATAGTATTTCTTCGCTGTTTTCTTTTCAAATTGGGTATGTGTACATTCCTTATTATCTTTTATTTTTGTGCATAAGTTGTGTAGCTTTATTTTACTTTCTAGATATCTTAGATATTCCAAATTATGTTGGATGCGAATGAAAGAATAAGAAATAATATTAGAATTTCGTTTCTCAAAATCTCTAGCATTGATGCATGAATTACTTGCATTTCAGATCAATAGATATAGGAATTTGTTTACCCAAAACAAATATATTGTGTTTCATCATTTTTGTGCAAAATTAATAAAATATCTTATAGATTTCACTTCTCTCTTGTTCGATGCACGTATAATACATTATTCAAAATGATTCATAATGTTGAAAAGTCAAAGGAATGTTCCGTGACCACAAGCTTAGTTCTTGTTTGTAGAATTTCTGATTTTGTATGCAAGATTAAATTTCAGCTCAATGCAGTATACCGAACAAAATAATGATTAGTAATGTGCTGAATCATGAAGACATCATATATTCGATGAGATCAGAGACTGTTTGGGGCTCGGTGATGACATTATCGCTATCTAGTACGTAAATATTTTTTTCTTCTAGGGAAGACTCACATCCTTAAGTTACAATTACCTGTAAACTGGTATCAGTATATATCGATATTTCTAGGGTTTTGTTTTCCTCACTGGGGTTTAACATTGCACCAAGAGCTTAGGTCATTTCGCGACTTTTCCCGCTTTAACAGTGGAGGATTACCCCATGCGTGCACCTGAGTAGAAGCGTTCGTAAGCTTTTTTACAGCTTCTTCGCGCGTCGAATTTGGTTCCGGGTGGTATTCGACTTAACAGCGGTCAGGGGCTTTAGATCAATAACCAGAGACCATAGCCACTTGACCAAGAAGACCCCATCATGATGACTACACAACATAATCAAGTTGGGACAATCAGCATAAAGTACAGAATACTGGTAGTTTTGACTTGTTGAGCGATATAAGCAGTTTCTGGTATGGATACAATCATAATTACATGGCCATACTAACCCTACTGCTTCTAACCACAAGAATAAGGGTATAATGGTAATGCATTGCATAACATATTCATGTATATTGTATGAAGAACCTGACAGTTCAAACTAATGCTTAAAACGTCGATCAAGTTTTATTATAGAATGTAGAACAACGTAAACTGAAACAAACTACGTAGTTTCAGTTGTTTCTGGCAAATAATATAATTTAGAAGCACAACCTTGATTTACTTTCCTTCCAAAACCATTTACCACGTGTCTGATACAAATGTCTATACTTCGTACGTTCATCAGAGTATAAGACGTTTTATCAACTCAAACAACTGACTTATTGTAGATATCGCAGTAGATGTCTAGTTCCATTGGTGCATAAACGACATTTATGTAAATATAGGAACGTTCTAAATGATTTATATACAATTAGATACAATTAGAATCTAGCTTTGCTTATATCACCGACGAATAAATTTCTACAAAGCTTAATATTTGAAAACGTGGGTGCATAAAAGCCAGCATAAGCCAATACAAAATTTGTATGAAATATTTTCGCTACACCAAAACATTCGGATGAATCAATGGACGTTCCTGAAGCACCATGTATAAAAGTAAATATATGAATACATAAAAAAAGTTAATCTTTGCTATTTAAATATCAGCCAAAAATTTAAATCATCGTCTGAAACAGTTAAATATAAAGTTCGCGTGTCTCGAGAGAAGATTAGAGTAACTTATCGATACAAAATTGCAAAGGAACAAAACTATAGTTGATTCGTTTCACACGCAAAACCTGCCACGATCATGACGAAACACATGGCTTTTAACCGATCTTACTTTAGGAGACAGAATACGGCCTAACGACAAGTTCTTGTAATCTGCGTTTGAACATGGAAGTTAGTTTCTTAATGGAGAATATTGACAAATACGACAAAGAGGCCGCTATAATCCATTGCAGTCAGCGCCCTCTGAACGATTTACGCATATACGTTGGGTAGAAACATCCATGTACAGAAGGAAATGTTTGCACAAATGATTGAGACATGATACAGTTTATATAAGCAATTGCCAATTTCAAACTTGGCATCGCTTCTACATTTATCAGCGGAAAAATGGTTTTATGCAGTAGACTTGATAAAAGCATAGCAGATTTTGACTAGACAAGTAACTTCTGTTTCCAAATATATCTCCAATGCTTCTTATCGGGTTATCCGTCTCTAGAAGCCCCCCCCCTTCCCAAGGTTAATGCCCTTGACCTTGGAATGAAACCTGTTAAATAGTCTTTATGCTCTTCCAGTAGTGATTGCACGACCAAGAAGTTATATAAAATCTCTAAAAATAAACGTCCTAATGCAATAGTTTTTTTGTTTTGATAAATCATACAAAAATGCTGGAGAAGAAAAAAACTGAATTTCTATTAAATGTTGACTAGTCATCTTGTTTGCCAGAAAGGAACGTCATTTGACTTAAAAGTTTCATTACATGTCATATTGTGAAACCATTTCAATACTTGTAGAACTGTTTGAGACAATGTTTTTTTTCAAAGATTATTTGTACCAAGAAAAATTTCCCTTCTCGAGTATTTGTGGAGAACCTGATATAACATCACTCTGTCTCAATGTGCATGTATGTGTCATACTTTTATAACATGAACAAACAATAAAGGTAAGTTTGTTTCCACAACACACCAATGGGTATTTTAAGCAGACGGCTTTCAGGCATAACTGACGCTTGTAGTGTGATTAATGTTTTATCTGGAGATCCACACAGATAAAACACGCAGGACTCTTGAATTTTACACGAATGGAAGAATAGCCGTGTCAACTGTCATTGTTTCATTAATAAAATATTTATAATAGAAAACCATTAATACGGTAAAATTGAATCCTGTACAAACAGCATGTACAAGGATTCTTGAGCTAGATGGCCAATTTACATGGACACGTCCAACATTGAGCAGTTAAGTCAACATCAAATTTCATAAAATGATAGCATTACCTTGTGCTCCAGGAACTGTTTAATGTTTTATTACAATAAATAACGATACAACTATAAAAGTAACATCTGAAATAATCATACATGTTAATAATTCGCATCGATTGAGCAACACCACGCAAATGTGATAGTCGTACTTTATAATTCTAGGCTCTAGTGCTGTGATGAATATGGGAGAAGATTAGGATCACATAGTGACAATTTCGATATCGGATATTTGCCAGTTGATTGCAGTCTACCTCAGAAAACGAAGATGACGTAAAATCTAGTGCAATAAAAACAATGAAGAGCTATCGGTCGATTAATTTTTTAACGCATGTAATCTTTGTAATCCTTATAGCTTATATTTATGGCTTGTTCTCATAAATGTGCTTTATTTAATACCATATTTTTTTCAACAATTTTATAAAAAAACGTTAATTATAACAAAAAGACACTTGCTAATAATTAACCTCGCAAATGTATTTTTATATACAGAGCAACCTCTCCTAAGCAACACCTTTTGGGAGACGCAAAATTATGCCGTTGTTGAGAGGTTGCCGCTCTAGAGAGGTTAAATTAATAGCCAAAACGTACAGTGGGGAAAAAGCATGCTGTTGTTGAAGGGCGGTTGTCGCCCAGGAGAGGGCCGCTCTGGAGAGGTTGCACTGTATTGTTCACTGGTCTTGAATCTTATGGAAGGGGTCATTATCTGCATATTTCAATGAACTCACACATTTCCATTTGTTGCCTGCTAGAAACCTATTCACAACGGCTTGATCGACTGTCACGTATACAGTACTGAAATGATGTTGGAAAGCGGTATGTACTGATCATAAACAAATAGACCCAACCTATCACATTGATCAATAATTACCCAGTGGTATGAACAGAATGGTACACAGGAATGTAATTTTCAGTCTACGTACATAAATAATTCTCTGCCATTTCAGACATGATGATCAACCTACAATGTGTTCAAACGTAACTACAGTCTGTCTACTGAAACATATTTCGATATCTCGTTTAACACTCGACTGTGCTTCAACCTAGAAATGTGTGGTACCAACATGTACTCTGAATTAATTATTATTTAACAGATTGCGACATAAATAGCACAGCAGATATGAGATGTGAACGGATGGGATGATTCGATCTGCACACAGTATGATGAAAACAAGCCCTGGGTTCCACAAAATCATAGCGAAATTCGAAATGTATGGTCTACTGCGCGAGTGAAGGAAACATCCCCAATGGCACACTAGAAATCATCATTACAATTAACTTCCCGTCAACAACTATCGAATAAATCACACGTTAACGTTATATTTACACAACCAGACCTTCATCTAAATGTTTTCTCTAGATTAAATGTATTTGTTTTATCCTCTGCGTCATTCGGCAGCTCTAATTATGAACAAAGTCAACGAAATATTTCCATTAGCTCAAACAGCGTTTTAGGTAATTTTTCAGCCCTGGTTTTGTGATCCCTTGCATACAAAAAAGTAAGTTTGTCAATTTGACGATGTTTTTGAAACATATTTGTAAGTTGAAAATTGGAGAAAGCAACACAGTGATCTGGTTTAAAAAGAACCATATTAGGAACAGCTATATCAAGTTGTATACACAGAAACAATATCTTACAATAATTTATCATTTTATCTACTTTTAAGATTTAACATTGTTGGCCAGTAGCATCCATTTACCCTTAAGATATTAATATGATAAGACACAGAGATGACTGCATCTGTTTGTACCAAATTCGCATGCATTAGTCATGCTACATGGTGCATGTAATCCATTTTCTTTCATTTTTTCCATCATATTTATCAAACGTTTGTAATTGAAATGTCAGCGTATCGGTACGTTTATAGACTTCACAGCCTGTTCAATGAGCTTCACCATGAATGTAGCTGTTGGCCGATTCGCGTGTCTGTTATAAATGATTGGCGTTCTTCGAGACAAAACATATTGCCAACTTTTACAATATAAATATTCTACCGTGAGCCGCAAGTTACACATAAATATACGCTGGGAAGATTATCACTGCGTGGTTTTTAACTGCATTAAGACAGCTAATATCCAGGACCTTCTCCACTTGTCTTGTTACTCAATATAACTCGCTAACCCAGGTCTAGACATGAAACTAAGTTTATATTTTATTCATACTAATGTACCCTCTTTGTGTATTGTTCACGACTGTCAGTATGAAGATGTTTTTATAACACTGTAAATAGAAATTACTAGACGCCGAAGTCTTTGTCTCTTGTTCCTGAATGTGTAAGAACGGGACATCAAATGTTAATGAAAGTTCGCGCAATATAACAGGTAATTTAACTGATTATGTATCATTATTGTCACAGAAACAAACATAACCATATTAACGAGCATTTGGTTGAACGAGCAAGCAGTCATCAAACAAAGCATTTCAATTGTCCATTCAGTTTACATCGCCATCCATGGCATAATATTGTTTTACATGAAAATAATTTCTTTCGTTTATAATCATTTGATAAGCTATAAATATGTTTAAAGGTGTCTGTATTTTGATCATTTCCTGGGTGTTATATCATACATAGTTTGTAAAATACCTCATCATGATCTTTTTGGTCAGGATTATTTAGTACCGCTTGTTAGTAGGATTGTATATGAGGTAGTCTGTTGTGCAGTTTGAATTCATTGTGTGTTCTTTACTATGGCATCACATTTTAGATGATAATTTGTCTCCTAGTCGTGGAGTGTAACAGTTTCTATTCTAATGTCAAATTTTACTCCGAAGCAGTTAAAGTATAAAGCAATTAATCAGACAGGCGTTATATTTATCTGTTAGTTGTAGCATATAAAACGTTTTAAACTAATAACAAAGTTCTCCAAAAGAGTTCTTGAATGTATAATGAACATTACATTTCATCTCAATGACAAACACCGACCTTCAACTAGTATATTCCAGTATCACCGTAATATATAATCTGTACCGTAAAATATAATTAACATAATTAATTAATTAATTAATTAACAAATTCTGCTGTTGGTGCGATATAGCCTAATTAGTGTTAAAAGCACCGTAAAACACCAATCAATCAATCAATCAATCAATCAATCAATCAAGTTGGATGTTTGATTTGAATATAGATCTATTCAATTACAGTCTCATTTTGTAAAGACTTTTTATATATTTCCGTATATAATTACCGCACGTTTAAAACATGTCAAAATTGCTTATACAATGCTATACATTGCTGAGATAATATCAGTATCATGTGGTTTGATATTAACCACGTATATGGTGATAGCACTATGGATAACACGTTTGTCCAGTGTTGGCGGTCCTGATAATCGATTAGGAAGACTTTGAATACACGTAAAAATATAAAGAAACTCAATATTGCTCCAAACAAATGACCAGGAAACATTTTTGAAAATGAAATTAATGCCATGTAAGAATATATGCATTTCAACTTATACAATACAATATATCATGCGTTGCGGGCAAGATAAGTCAGACACATCCAGTCACATGATTAGGATTTGCATTATCTATATTTGTTCAGGCAAGTTTCTTATTCACAATAAAGTATCACGTTCACTGTCTGTCTGTCATTAATGTTTCCTTTTCTTTATTTACAGTATACCTGGCGGCACTCGTCATTCATACAGCGAATTTATACCTCCGACTGGGAACAAGTGGCGACTGCAATAACATACAGTGCAACCTCTCTAAAGCAACACCCTTTGGGAGACGCAAAATTATGTCGCTGTTGAGAGGTTGCCGCTCTAGAGAGGTTAAATAAATAGTAAAAATGCACAGTAGGGAGAAACAGCATGCTGTTGTTCAAAGGAGGTTGCCGCTCAAGAGAGGGCCGTTCTGGGGAGGTTGCACTGTAGTTAATCACAAAACAAAAGACAAATGTTTCCAACTTTATCATTGGTCATGTAAACTAGGGAATGATTGAGGTAAATAATCAAAATGTTAAGTTAATGGTTGTTGATTAATTGATTGATTGATTGATTGATTGGTGTTTTACAGTGGTTGTACAGGTAGATAATTTAAGTAGGACATATATAAGTTGTCATACATCCAAACATTTATAAAGTTAGAACCTAATGATTCAAGTGACATTTTCTTTTATTTACTGTAAGGAATATTAATTTTACTTCGAAAGTAGCTTATTTCATAGATTTGTTCACCCTAGTATTCATGTTTATGCATGTGATTTTCATTTGATGTAATATCCTAAACATGACTGAGCCTTATGCATGTATGTATCCAATAGTTGCACTGATAATTGTTATTTATTTCTATATAGTAAGCGATTAGAACCTCCCGTTTGCTGCATATGAAACATGGTGAGCTTCCTTCTTCACAGCATCATGACTTGACTTAGTGTATAATTAATTTAAAGCCTACAATTCAATAATTGGGGTACACTGTTATAGTCTGTCGTTCTGATGGAATCTTTATTAGACAACCAAGAGGTAAGTCCATTTTTATTTTCAAATCACAATACGACAATAAAATATTCCTCATACGAAATATTCCCAATTTCCATTCCTGTCTAGACATTGGAATCAAAACTATCAATAATTCATATAGATATAAACTGTTTGAATATCAAGTACCACCGTCAGCGACATTATGTTGTTGTTGTCGTCCACATTCTACTCACAGGAGTATAAAACACAATGCATGAAATAAGCTCGAGAATGGCAAAATATAAATGATTGAATACAACACTAAGTCTAGTTATCCATTGTATTGATGTATTTATATTGAAAATGCTTAGTCCAAAAGGGGCATAAAATGTAATATTCGTGGTCTTGACATTCTATTCGCTGTCGTAAATGAAAAATTTGTCGGCTATATCAGCTATTTTCAACAACGTGTACTACTGGTTGCTTATTGATACAATACGTGTCTCGCGTGAAAATGATTATAACTTGATTAAATTATTGCTTAAATTTACTTTCGTCAGCAGCTGTTGTGTTGAGAATTCATGAGCAAATATATTAAATATTCTGATTCACATAATCAGTCTTTGCCAGTAAAAAACCTTCAGTGTGTGGAGGGAGACAAAATTGTACAGTTCGTCGTGAGCCCATAATCAAATAACAGATCGAATTATTACATTTTCAAATATAATAGACTTTCTTTAATTTCAACAATTTCTTAATTTCACTCTTCTTCCACGCATAAAAACCATTTCTCTTAGTTAAAATACTCCAGCGACTTAGCAACAATAGCTTTCTTTAGATTCTGAAGGGAAAATTCTTCTTAAACTTGAAAAGTAAAATTTATCAGTTTACGTGAATGGAACAATTAAGTGACTGTATTTTGCTTTTTCAGTACCTGACAGAATAAGCCTGCTGGAAATATGGAATCAGACATCTCAATTTATACCCCAGTCATACATACTTGCCACGAGGAGAAAATGTCGGAGACAGTAATTGAAATTGTCGCATATTCTAGAACATAATCTTAAAAATCGCAGAAGAAATTTAAAACCAATTTGTCAATAATGTGCTTCAATTAGGTATTATTAAGTGCACACTTTGAGTCTGAAATGTTAAACGATATGTAAAAGTTGCATTATGATAAAAGTAAGATATAAATCTATCAAATTTTATATTCCACCATATCTGGAAAAAACAACTGATGATAAGACTGGGTCATATCTTTTTCAAATATAGATAAGAAAAGAATGTCTAGAAAATAACACGTACAAAACATTCGATCTTCTCCAAAATACTACCTCAGTAAGTTATTTTACCATCTGTGCATCCGTGTATGATCTACAGTATAATTATTATAAAAGTAAGCTATGTAAAATCTATATGACGTAATTTAGATAATGACGTCATCATGTTTATGTTGAGCAACGTGTTATCATTATCAAATTCTATGCAAAAACTCACACTATGTTATAATTAGATTTTATGCAAAACTCGGTAAATCTATGGACGACGTCAAAGCAGATTTGACCTCTATTTATGGGGACTCTGCCCTAAAGAACAGTACTATTAGTTCCTAGTATTCGGGAACCTCGCTCTTGCTGTAGCACGCCTAGTTTAACAGCGAGGTTCCCGAATAGAGCACGCATTTCAGAAGGAATGTCGGGATCCGGGCTGGATACCGTCACTTCCGTCAATCGAAAAAATGGCGAGCGACTTACCGTTTAGTTTTTATGATACGCAGAGTAGCGAAATGACGTTCTTTTCTTGGTAGATTTGCGTTGTTTGATGAGTTTAGATTAAAAAAATAAGTCTGTTCGGGTATATAAATCACGGAAATCGATTGCCTTTGGACTTAGCATGTCTAAGACTGATAGAAATGTGTTTACTTTTGAGCAATACGTGAAAAATGATAGGCATATTTTATTCGTGCGATAGCAGACATAGGTGGAATTTCCTATGGAAGTTCTCAGGATATATTTACAAACTCTCTAGAAATGACACGTGTTTGTGCGATGTGGGTACCTCGTATTCTTACAATAGAACCAAAGGGGGTGAGAGTGCAAACATGCCGTGAAATATTTGGTCGCTTAATTTCACAAGGTCCTATTTTTTGAAAGAATTGTAACATGAGATGAAATTTGGGTGCACTTATATGAGTCTGAAAGTAAACAAAGTAGAGAGTGAAAGCACCTAAGTTCTCCTTCACCTGTAAAGCGCTTGCTTCTAAGCCCGTTGGCAAAGTAATGTGCATTATATTCTATAGTTGCCATGGTATTATTTTAAATCAAATGGTTCCAGAAGGTACTACAATCAATGGTGAGTACTATGCCCAGCTTATCACAACCATTCTGACGAAGGATGTTCGTAAAAAAACAGCCTGATCTCATACGTAGGGGTATATTTTGTACCAGGATAATGCGCCAGTACATAAGGCTAAACTTTTTTTCAAGATACTCTGTGCGGTTGCAACTTAGAAACATTGCCACACCCGTCTTATAGTTTAGATTTGTCCCAATGTGATTTCTGGCTGTTTTCAGCGTTGAAGGATTGTCTTCGTGGAACGCATTATGAATGCAGAACTCCGCAAAACAATGACCGTGTCGCTAGCTAGTATGCCACGTGACGGGCTCGTGCTGTGTTGCATAAATAGGAACCATGCTAGAGGAAGTGCATTGAATCAGGGGAGTTTACTTTGAGAAAATTTAGGTGTCTTTGTACAAAATCTGTTTAAGAAAATGTTATGGGCCATTTTCGCGTTCTTTTTTATCGCCCCTCGTAAAGCTAAGGCTTACAATAAACCAACAATTAGCGATGAGATTATAATTTGTTTGTGCTTCTCTTATGAAAAAAGTATCTAACTTAATGAGTCACATCATAATTTTTAACGAAACGAGCAGAAACCAGGCTTGTTTCCTGTTCTTTCAACAAATTGATGTTTTACTAGTTGATACACAAATAGAAGAAGATTAAGATTAAAACGTTGTATCATAAATTCCGGAGATTTCGTCGCGAGAGCTCTGCAAATATTGCAGTACATTAATTTATTTGATCAGGCATAGCTTCTGTGCATTTATATTAAATCAAAACTGTGACGTCATTTCTGGTTTTTTCTGTCAATGCAACAGAAATTTTCATATGAAACAGATTATACACGATATCTGTTAAAATAATAATGTGTTAGTCAAATATTAAGCATGTATATTTTATAGAGGCGCTACCATTGTCATTTTGCAAAGCTAAGCACGAACTCTCATGCTCTGGACGTAGTTTCATTCAAACTTGGGGTTTGTGCAAGATTGAGAGCTATTTTGATAAAATGTTTCAATTTAGCATCTGCTATCACCAGTTTGTTACTTTCCAAACTATTGAATAATTAAAATCAATTTTAATACCAAAAGAAGAAATTTAAGTTAGATATAAGCGTTCAGCAGTACGCGCCTCAATGACATTCAAACCAATATTGTTCACATTCGGCAGTTTTGTTTTAATGTAAATATCACTGACGAAATTAATGTATTTGATATTTGGCTCATTGAATGAACTATTGGCTTTCTGTACCCGAATGCTTCATGAATTTATTTTCTGAATCGTCTTGACGAGTAACTCAAGAATCGGTAGGACTTGACAAATATCGATGGACAATCCGACAATCAGGCTTTTTTTTCATTCTGCATGCAATATTGCATGTGTCTGTCGGATAGGATTTATAACATTATCACGTTGTTATTTCATGAATAAAATCACTACTGTGTTATGAATAACAGTACTCTGCTACCGACCACAACATGTACGTAGAAGGTACATAAATTCTAAAGGTACGAATAACTCCAAAGTGTGTGGGTAAACAAAAACTGTAACGTCACAGAAACTTCCTACTTTCAGAAATTCTATCTTGTTTTAAAAGAATGATTGAAACTGGCATTAGAACATATTAAGACGCAATACACATCCCAAAATATAAAGAATTGGGTTAATTCGTCTGGAGTTTTGTTTCGCTTAATCCGTAAAATTTATGTTATATCACATACATATTTCATACATTTTTGTCGGCTAATGGTGACTTTGTACACAAGCGTGGCACAGAGTGTTGATACATTCTAAATTTCAGTCAATATGATTTAATAGAGGCACTTGAGTTCCATTTTGCTTTAGTATTAACTTTTATTATATATATCAACGTATGGGAATCTCCTTCCACAATTTATAACGTATATATACATAAAATATATATAGTGCAACCTCTCCAAAGCAACACTCATTGGGAGACGCAAAATTATGTTGTTGTTGAGAGGTTGCCGCTCTAGAGAGGTTAAATAAATATTCAAAACGTACAGTGGAGATAAAGCATGCTGCTGTTGAAGGGAGGTTGTCGCTCAAGAGAGGGCCGCTCTGGAGAGGTTGCTTTGTATATATATATATATATATATATATATATATATATATATATATATATATATATATACATGATCTTAAATGCAACAATTACATTTTGTATGATAGTTTTACATCGTAAGACAATCGACTGTAGCACCACTGTGTCTACATAATACACCTAATTAAACGATCAAATAACTTTCTTGACGTATGAAATATGACAACAAGATACATCCTCTTGTCAGTAGATAACACTCGTAGGACTGATTAAATTGAATTACAGTCTCGTTGAATTCATAATAAAATCTCAAAGTGTGCATTATGATTTTATATTTACTATCTAGTCACGTGGTATACAGAAATACAAAAAAAAGAACTTTCAATCAGTATCATTCATATGTGAGATAATTATATCACATGCAACGTTTGTACATGTATTTTTATGATTTTGTAATTATTTTCTATATTACCATACTGCAAATATCATGCCTGTCTATAAAACAATATAAGCTTATCCTGACTGTTTGTATATACTACAATATAAGCTTATCCTGACTGTTTGTATATACTACAATATAAGCTTATCCTGACTGTCAGTATATACTACAATATAAGCTTATCCTGACTGTTTGTATTAACTACAATATAAGCTTATCCTGACTGTCAGTATATACTACAATATAAGCTTATCCTGACTGTCAGTATATACTACAATATAAGCTTATCCTGACTGTTTGTATTAACTACAATATAAGCTTATCCTGACTGTCAGTATATACTACAATATAAGCTTATCCTGACTGTTTGTATATGCAATAATATAAGCTTATTCCTTCTGTCTGTCGTTGTGCTGGGTATGATAGCACCGCATGGTTATCAGTTGTTAGATCTAAATGTTACCATTACGTTATGAGATACATCATAATTAGCATCGTGCAAGCCATGCATATTTCATGACGCATTCAATTGAAGAGTATTTTATATGGATGGTTAAATTTACAAGCGTTCACAAGAGTCTCCTGTATTACTTCCTTTAGTTAATCAAACTAAAATTAACGTGTTTTAATTTCGCTGTTTCTGATTGAAGATTATTGTCACTATTAATGCTATATGTCTGTTCTACTGTGTATAAACTATCCAGTAAGTCATTGACTAAATTATGAAGTTATTGCAATGAGCTGACCAGAATAAGCGGTTGTTAAATCACAAATTGGAATACAGATTGATAAATCATTTTTTTATAATAATGATGCCTTTTATTTGCTATCTGAAGCTCTCCCATATACATTTATACAATTTAGAAATATGTTTAACGCGTTATATGCATTCAAGCATGAACATATGAAAAAGAACCTGAATTAATTAATACGAGGTAATAATTACCGCTGTTATGTTTTTAATGATACCGAATGTATTAAGTGGTTAATGCATTTGTATTATGGCCTCTTGTCAATGTGAAGTATAGTGTTTTTGGCATTTTTTGTCAGAATATCATTTCCAAGGGGAAATTACGTTCATTTATCATCAATCAAACGAATGTTTTTATCACCCTTGTGGACGACATTGGAAAATCATCGACGGAATAATAACAATAAAAAACATCTTCAAAACAAAATCTGATAGTTGAGACCAAAGTCTCTCATTGCAATGTCAGAAAGGAGTATCGACATGTTCCAGTTATTTAGGTAACATACAATGCAATGATAACAATGTCATTTCTATGTTTCTAATATTTGTCTGCGACATTATCAAGTAAAACGAATTACTAAGACAGTCACAACGTGTAAAAACCAATGAGTGAATATTTGTAAAGAACTGATGATTTAGAGACGTAACGTGGGCATCCGCGAAAACTAAGTTGTTTTCGTAACATACTTTAATATTTTATTTTAAACTTAACCAGTGAAATTCAGCTCATACGGGAAATATACGACGGTTGTAAATATATTATGACGATGTATAATTGTTCACTGACACACTGTTCAAATGACAGAACTAACTGGGAAGCATGTAAAATCGATGGAATCATATGAAGCATCTTATTGCAGACAGTAACGTGTTGATTTTCCCTCGAGATTTAAATTCCTCCAATGAGTGTGATTCTCTGATGTTCATTGACAACAGTATCATGTTCCGTGATTGAAGTACTATGAGTACAACGGTGCACGGTACGGTAGTCATTCCGGGAACCCGAGAGTCCTGTCTTTACTAGTCAGTTGTACATTGTTCGTAATAAATCCATATTCAAGTATATTTGACAACGAACCCTTGATTCAGGTGAACTTCGAAGTCATTGACGTGGAATTAAAGATGGTCTGTCGGTTAGATGTATTATAAGACCAATGCTTATGTGTCATGTTTTTCATCCATTTCAAACAGTAGGTAGTGTTTGTTATTTGATGTAAAACTGTTTTAACATGAATGTACTTGACATTGTTTCACGATATAGTATGTATCTTACCAGAAATATTTGCTCGACACTAACTGACGGACGAAATGACGGTTCAATCGTTTGCGCTGGAATTTGGTTTGACAAACCTTCATTTTAACCTAATGACAGCATGATGTGTGTTTGGTTTCATGTGACTTGTTGTCAATCGGGTTTAACGCCGTTTTTCAACAATTTTTTAGCTATATACGGCGACCGGTCCACCTACCTTGTTTTCCTGGACTGGAAACTAACCAGTACTAACTTACCCTTCCACGAGGAGCCGGCAACATCTCAACATATGGAGGAAGATCGACATTTTTGTCAAATTTTCATAGAAGGGTATGACCTGCCGCGACTGGGATTCGAACCATGGTCTCCGGGTTACAAGTCCAGCGCATTAACGACTGGACCACGGCCGCCGTCCATGACAGCATGAACTAAACCGTAGCCTGATACAGTGACAAAGGCGGCAGGCTATGGTAAGTTGATACCAAAAATGTATGTATAAGACTTTTTTATTTTGAATATGTTGCACTTAAGAATTTGCTAGTGATATAATTACACGTGTGTACCAATTCTATGACTGTAAATAAAGCGCTAGGCTTTAACTTAAGAGATTTCTGCCTTTAAGAAACTGTGTACAGTTTGTCCTGCAGCCGGTATGACGAACGATGGGATCCTCTGACTCACTAGTGTACTGATAATTATAGCTAATGATAGTATATAACCAAATGCGGTCAGCTTGAAACAGGTTGTTAATGGTCGGTAACCAGGTGCCCTGTTCAGCAGACCATCGAAAGTTATTAATATTTTCTTTTTTATCTCATGTTTGTTTTCACTTGGGTTTAACGTCGCACCAACAACCAGGCTCATTCTTCTAATATAAAATAAATTAGACTTTCGCTATCAACTGAATTACAAGTATGAAGCAGTATTGGATAAAAGAGTATACTTAAAATAAAATCTGCATTTAATGTCTCGTACATATTTTCAGAATGGCCATATTTTGCCAGTCTGTAAAATTGTGCAAGGGTCCTTTGTCCCGATAGGTCTATGTCAATGTTTGCTTGTAAAATGAACAATTTATATATTATCAAGAAGTATTCAACAGGCTAAAGAGGGGGAAAGTGAATTCTCTTTTACAAACCGACACACCGTGTAACGTCTTTTTATTAAAGCATTCAATGTAACAAGGTGTGACAAATTTGAGTGCTGTGCTTCGGAACGTCTGACTTGTTCGGACTAGGGACAAATAACGTATGCATAAACATTTAAAATCATTAACAACGTGTAGGTATAAAACACAAACATTATCAAAGCTTTATTTCCGTTATCGCCTCGATCAACATCGTTCCCCCATTGGCTCATAGAATACCACTAAAAGCTTATCAACATTGAACTAATATAGTATACATCGACTTACATCTGAAACATGTATCGAAGATAAAACAGACGTTATAATTGGAGCAGTAGATTAGCTGCCATTTTCAACGAGTATTTGTAACAGGATAAGATAACGACATCATAAAAGGTAACAATAGGTCGGTTTTCATCAAACTTACATAATGCACCTATGCCATTTAGAAAACCTTTACTGTAACAGACAGTATTAGTGAATATATCCAGTTATGTTATTAATGAATTACACCAATTAGCAAGGTTTTCATCAAACTTACATAATGCACCTATGCCATTTAGAAAACCTTTACTGTAACAGACAGTATTAGTGAATATATCCAGTTATGTTATTAATGAATTACACCAATTAGCACGGTTTTCATCAAACTTACATAATGCACCTATGCCATTTAGAGAACCTTTACTGTAACAGACAGTATTTGTGAATATATCCAGTTATGTTATTAATGAATTACACCAATTAGTAAAGTTTTCATCAAACTTACATAATGCACCTATGCCATTTAGAGAACCTTTACTGTAACAGACAGTATTAGTGAATATATCCAGTTATGTTATTAATGAATTACACCAATTAGCACGGTTTTCATCAAACTTACATAATGCACATATGCCATTTAGAGAACATTTACTGTAACAGACAGTATTAGTGAATACATGTATATCCAGTTATGTTATTAATGAATTACACCAATTAGCACGGTTTTCATCAAACTTACATAATGCACCTATGCCATATAGAGAACATTTACTGTAACAGACAGTATTAGTGAATATATCCAGTTATGTTATTAATGAATTACACCAATTAGCACATAGAATGAAATGACAGTCATTCGTGGCGACTGCGAAAATCTGTTCAATTCATTGACATTCTTCTACACTGATAATTGCATTAGTACTAATGTTTAATATTGCATGGGAAATATATTATAGTCTGATTATTATAAAGTCCCTTGTGATGAGAGATTTATCCACATTGTCACGAAACACTCTCAATTGTAGACGAAATATCGACCATGTCTCGGGTTTTACTAGACTGTTCTTTCTATGGATAAACTCGGTCCATTTGTACGAGAAAGGGATTTCAGAAATGCGATCCAATGGAAGGCACTAATTAGAATGAATCGACATACTGATTAAATTTGTGTGATGAATATGTTCGTCCGTCGTGGCACATGTTAAACGTTGCAAATATCAGTATTTTTGTATTAAAATTATTCTAAAGTCCACCCGGTAATATAAATGGTCAAGGCCAACGTTTTGGCGTCGTTCTATAAAAATGTCCTGCAGATTATTCCAATGCAGTAACCACACGGGACTTGCGCTGTTTATTATACGTGTTCTGTGTTGTTTATGTTATTTTCGTAGGTAATTAGTAGGTTCTGGCTTTGTCCAGTTCAGGGTTTGTAGGACACTTGGGATTTAGAGTCATGTCTTATTTTTCTTTTCTTTCGACGCACTTAATTGCTTGTGATATACTCAAAGGCTTCTACTTTATTTTATTGGTCGGTCGCTTTTCTCTTTGCTTGTTTTAAACGCCACTAATCAAAACTACATTACAGTAATTAGCAGTTTGCAATTAACCTCACGAGCGCTCTTGGGATACAAAGGAGAAGTATTCAGTTTATTTTCATTCCATAAGCAAATTCCTTCCAACAGGGTGAGTGTTTCTGAATATAATAGTATCTCACACAAGTATTCAAACCATGACTGCTCAAACATCAGTTTTTCTACAGTTTCTGAAATTGAAACAAACCAAGTACGTATACATAAATAACCTTAAAATAACTGCCAGAATATTTTAATATTTTTCACCCAATGATTTTTTCCATATTTCATTCTAAATTAAGATGAAAACCAACCATAATGTTTCAATGCATCACTTACTGTATCAGATAAAACGGCCAACTGCTAAGATTGTCATACAGTGAAATAAACAGACCAATGTACCGCCTCAGTCGACAGTATAGTCGTTTCTGTTATACCAGTAATTATTATCGAAAGAAATAGGACCGTATAGCAAATGTTACATAAAACTAGTTTAAATACTTTTTTATTAAAAAGAACGTCCACAATTATCAACAAGCTCAAGTTTTGGAGCGTTCCTCTTCACATGTATGCCCTGACAATGTTTTAGATTATTTCATGTAAAGGGCGATTCATTAATTCTGATACAATTAGAACGTCTTATAACTTTTACAAATCTTGTAACACAATTATAAATATGCTGTTATGGTTACCGTATTGATTCACAAGCACCTGATCAACGTAATAATGTCAAGAAAACCATTTTTCATCGCTTATATATTATACTAGATATAAAACAGACAACGTATAAGACGCATATTAGTATTCATTGTCAGCCATCATGGTCTTTGACCGGATTTATTTTGAAGATGGGATACATTCTATAAAACCATTCGTGTAATTGTATAACGAATTGTATCAGCTTTCCGTATATATGTATATCGTGTGTCATGCACTCATACATCCATATAGAGCCAAAATAAGAAAAGTACCCACTAGACCCAATAACTGTCTGGGAAAGAAATCATAAAATGACGCTACATTAATCAAGGATAAAACCATTTCCCCCCATACAAATTAATTCTCTACGCTCTAAACTGACCACATGCGTTTTATGCGTTTTTGTGTTTTTAAGGTACGTGTTGTCTTATACTTATTAATATATATATTTCTGGAAACGCTAATATCAATATAAAATACAAGTAAATGTCAGGATAAGCCATTGATTTTGTCTCCATGATCTTCAGTGCTACATTTCCACGCGACAGAATTTGTTAGACCAACTTGTCGTCTGCTTTTGTAGAGCGACATTCACTGACGATCGATTCCTATGTTCAGTTTATGCAATTGTCCATGATTCTACAATAAAGTCCTCATCAAACAGTTATATAGTTGTATTCAGGTTGTTGCGTGGAATAATGATGGGAGTTGTGGATTAAATAACGTGCACGTATCGATGACACTATTGTTGTTTGCATAGTTCATAGATTAAAACATAACGTGCCGTTAATTAAATGTCAACGCTGAATTTAATCTGGGATCAGAGCAATGGATTAAATACAAGCACACGGAACGACTTCGGTGAAAATACTTTATAAAGGGATTGATGATTGAACGCAGTTTATGTTTTGAGGTGAAAAGAATACAAAAAAAAACTATTATTCAGGAATTTTTAAAGTATTTTTCAAGATGCGTACATACCGCGGTGAGTGACTTATAACAATTTATTTATTGCTTTTTACATTTATCAACCATCTTACTGCTTTTGCTTCATGTTAAATATAGATGTATAATGCTGTAGACTTAAGCATCATGTTCACATGCATATATATGTAGTACTTCTTGCTCCGGATGTTTATATTTATTCCACAACTCTAAAGTGTTGACGAAATGGTACTGTAACAGTGATTTGATTCTTTTTGGAAACTTCTTTTGTGATTACTTAAACAGAAATATGCAATACACGTCATATGCATGTTGAACAAGTGGATTTAGTACCAAACATTTGGTTTCTCTTTTCACGATATACGGGTATAAATCTTCATGAATATTATCAGTATGTTTACTGATTATTAATTAAAACGAAGAATAGTACATGTAATTGTCAAAAATGGATACACAAATTGCTAATTCTTTCGTTAGTACTTGTTTAATTAATGAAAATTTACTAGCGTTTTTAAAAACAGCTGAAGATATTGTTCCACATGCTTTTGATTTAGAATCCGACGAATGATTCAAACACAGAAAATATTTCTGCCAAACGTTACGATTTCTGTGAATACAACTGCATCAACAGATAAAAGCTTGTCTTCATATCATCTCTAAAAAATATGATGATATATCAGTCGCTGCTTAGTTAAGTGTTTGTCAGCTATTGTCATTGACGTTGACAGACATCTGACCAAAATAATGCATATGAGTTCACATAGCGGAGAAGAATATAACCTAGTCTTATTGAAGTATCTCATTTTACACCAAATATTGGACTTCTTGTTAAAATGGTTAAACCTACGTATTAAAACAGTTATGTTCACATCTGTTAATGGACAAACTCAACATGTACCTTTAACAAACCACAGCATGAAATTTCGAGCCATTTAATGCGAGCTACGGATGGAGGCAAACAATAAAAAAATCTTTATTTGTTGTAACAAAGCCCAGGTGTATACTAAAACTATACGATAAGCCATTTCATTTCAGATACTCTTCCTATTTCATTACCGTGTACCTGATTGAATTACATTGATTATTGCCACGTTCCGTGCCATTTATGATTAGAATATTTCCATACATTCCTCACAGCTGACAAGACTTGTCGATAAAAAACGGTGTGTGATTTATTGATATGAAGTTATTGACATTCAAATGACATTTATATATACATTTGTATGTCATACGTTAGTGTGTGTACTTTCTAAAGGTTGGGTTACGTTTTTTACACAAGACTTGTTGAAATCATATATGTGACATCAGCTATGTAACGTCAACTAGGTGACGTCAACTATGTGACGTCAACCATGTGACATCAACAATGTGACATCATCTTTGTGGCATTAACTATGTGACATTAACAATGCTTAGATCGTGGCTGTCAGAGCTTGTAATTAATTAAAAATGTTACTTTTTAATATGGATAAGAAAGGGGTTCCAAGAAAACTAACACAAAAAACACCAGAACAACGCCGCGATTCTAATGAAATATATGTTCCCCTTTCCTGTCACATATAATTCAGCATCAAGTAAACTGTGGAAACAGTAAGAACTAGCCATAAGTTTACATCCTGTGTTGCTGTCAATTTTATTCATTGTTTTTTTTTATATCAAAATATTTCAGAACGCATCTAATGAAAAAAGACGTTGTGTCATTAAGTGTTTTAAAAGCTTTATATAAAACAGAAACTGTTCACAGAGTTAGCGGTGTGTTATCACAAACGTCAGTACATACCCCCTCAGGGTATGGTACTTTAATAGGCTAAAACAACCTGATAGAAGCACAATAGAACTGGCATTGACCACGACAAAAGTGGTCTAGTTGTTATTTTACGTCCTTGATGAAGCACCGAAGGCAATATAATTGCAATCATGGAAAGTTAGACTCGTTGCTTTTACTGGTCCAATGGCGATAATGCCATGTTCCATATGAATTATCCATCACATTGGTAAACAGTTCATGCTCATTGTTGAAACAACCGTAATAGATAGGTACCAGCGAGTAACTGTAAAATCAATGACACGATCCATGCAATGTAATGAATTAGTAATAAACGTAATGTTATTATCCATTTACCATGCATGATTGATATCATGATGAATAAAAACATCAGAAACATCATATTCGCTCTTAATCTATTGTTACATATATATCTCTCCTGCAGGAGGCTCGTATAATAGAAATAGGTTTAAAGTATATGATGAATTGATATTAAAACATTCATACAAGTAGGATTTATCTTAATAAACATTTCATGTCTGAGTGCACGTACTGCCATTTTACAGAAAATGAATACTCAAATAATTAACAACTTCCTGTGCGTTTTTACAAATCACTAAGACGTCTTAACAGGATTATATCTGGGTAATTGTATTCTTTGCCTTGAAGATGTATCGATTCGAACTAAATAAAACTTAATTCATTCTAAATCCGTTCGCTTCCAGCTAATTCAAGGTTCACGTATTAATAACTAGTCAGGTGCAAACAAATTATTCGCACAAAAAGTCTGTAAAGCTTTAGATGAAAAACGAACATATTGAAAGTCTTCCAAAGCTCGGTAAAAATGACGCACGCCGAAATGAACAAAGTTCCGGGATTTGTCGCCGTGTATTCGTTTATGATTTCCAGATGTTGAAAATATGACAGTAATTGACCAAACGAAAGCAGTTCTATCCTTGAATGGTGCACATGAACATCTTGTCTTTTACAAGTTCGCGTATCCAATACATCGTTATAATGCAGACTTTCGGGCATATGTGTAATACTTCGGTGTAGATATTTATCACCAAGAGATAGCATGCATTAAACTTATGCCTACAAAAATAAAATTGTAAGTTGACAGTGTTTTTAACGACTAAACGTACGTGGTGGAAGAGTGTTGTCATTTGTTTTATACGACAACTAACTGTACTTGAAGACTATTCACTACGGCTTACAGAAAAAAATATCAAAGCCACAAAATAAAAAAAACCCCACCTTATTCACTTGGGTATAGCATCGCACAAACAGCTTTAACGGTGGAGTAAAACCACAGGCGCGCGCTTGATTAGCACCACCGATCTTCCGTAAGCTAGCCGGACAGAAATTTGTCAAGTCATGGATGGGATTCGAACTCACAGTGGTGGGGGCTAGTGATTAATAGTCAGGCACCATAATCAAAAAACATAATATTAGTAACTGTTACGTATAGAGGAATGAAATTGCGATGCAGCTGTATTCAACAAGAAATATGTCGGCATTCAACTAAAATAACAAATATACACTTCGGAATCTCGAACTAAATAATCGTTATGTAAGTAAAAAGTAAAACGTCGTGCGTTTTGTCCAACTTTATTTTATCCTGATTTGTTTCAGTTCATGCGATGATATGAGTTATATATATATACGAGGGATAGTTCCCAATCTTGCATATAGCTTCAAATGTATCATTGCAATTGTGTCTTTGCGTGACTGAGACAAATTTTGTGATTATACGCCATCAGACACATTGTAAGTGTAACGGTGTTCAAGGACATTAATGTGATAAAACAGCAATAAGTGCATTAAGATCGTCAATGCCATGATTTATACTTGAAATAGGTGACGATTGGTAAACAATTCGTCCAATCACAGAATTACTTCTATTTTTTTTATAAAACTTGGTCTTAAGGTCAATTTTTTTTCTTCGAGGCATAGAATGTATGATATTGGTCATGCCATTGCAGTAATTTAACTTTAAATTATTATATTCCTGTCACAAAATGATAGGAGAATTGGTCTGATTTTAAAGAAAATTGAAACGACCCAAGTATATGTGCATTATTTTATCGAACAAATACAATACAGGGTGTCACACGTGGTTAGATTGTATATTTCAAACTATTATATAGAGAATGTAACAGGCTGCGGTAGTGGTGCAGCGGTTGGTACGCTGGACTTGTAACACGGAGATCCGGGTTCAAATCCGGTCGCAACACATCATACCCTTGTGTGAAAATTTGACAAAATTCCGATTTTCCTCCATATGCGGTGAAGTTGCCGGCTCCTTAGTATACAGTCCAATAAAACTGGTTAGGTAAGCCGGTCGCCATATATTACTTTAAAATAGTTGAAAAAACGGCGCTAAACCCAGTGAAAAAAGAGAACGTAACGCTAAACTTTTCCGGTCTGTGATGTCACGTGAGGCGTCGTCGAATATCGTTTATAAATTACTAACCTTTGGAATTCTATTCTATTTGAAGACAATTTATAATTTTCAGTTACTCAAGTTACTAAAATCGTTTTACACCGTAAAAATATTCTGAAATATTAGCTTTAAAGTACACGTATACAAACCCATTACTCACTCGGTGGTTTATTTATTTTCCGGGGTTATAGATTTGAATAATTTATTATCTTAATGCGTATAGAGTTGTTAATACCACATTTTATGATATTTCATGTCGAAACTCACACTTCTGACCAATATTACTTTTTTCGGACGGCATAACACCACACAGCATTCCGTAAGTTTACTAGATTGGAGGGTAGAGCTCTCCAAAGGTCAGTTGTCTTAACAACTGTGGATTTTTTTATGATCAGTAAATTTGGTATAATACTGTTATATGTAAATAGAGATATAATTCATGCGATGTCAACGTGTATAAGCTAATATTGTTTTGTCTTATTGGCATTTTACTGAAGAAAAAATTATTCACATTCCAATGATAGAACACTGTATTATTTTGTTTGAATAAGAATGCAATTTGTTTGATATCTTCACTCTCTGATATAGTCAATGTTATTGTACGCATACCAAAACGTATGTAAAATTGATGGTGCCTCACTTTGTAGGCTAGAATCTTAAAGCCATACCAATAACCGGAAGATTGTATAGAACTAGTGATGTACAATATAGGGAGTTCTATGTTAGCACACACGGTACAACAACAAAGAACCAACAAACGCATTTCCTCAAAAAAATGTAAAACAAAATTAACATGTCAGAATATGCATAAAACGTAACAAATCGCGTACCACCTTTTGAAAAGTCAGCAATAAATATGTTCTGACACGTTACCTGTCAGTGGCTGTAATCAAACGTCGGTTATGTTAATGATCATTAGTAATTAATAAGAAACTAATGGAATATTTCTGTCGATGTAAAACAAATCCTGTCAGTTTTGTTTTGGTATAACGCTCAAATAACCTTAATAACATCATAGTTGCGACAAGGAAAATTCTAGAATTGACATCGTATTAAGTTTTCGAAACAATAGAAAAACGCTACGCTTGTGTAAAACAATGGATATTCAAATAAAACGACAATGACACGCCTTGAGCTTTACCGGCATGACTGAACTTTAATCATAACCCGGGAAACATAGACGGATGATACAGTAAATCACTCAGTTATCAGCACCACCTTCCAATGTACTCATGTATATATTGACTTTCAACACTATGTACGTATTGATCATATCTTTGTGATGAATTGTCCTCAGTTCAATGAATCTATTTTGGTTATTTCCACAAACAATGGCAAACTCATTTTGCAATTCGACACTAGTCTTCCACATCACATAGTAAATCGTTTAGAATTTTAGAATATATAATTTTGTTATCTGTGGATCCATTTTCAATTTTCTCTCAACAAGTTCATTATCTTTACATATACCCTGGCTATAAATGTTAACAGGTAAAGCAAGTACGACTTTCTCAATAGATTATCATCATTTATTTATAATACGTTGTGTTTTTATTACCCATATGCCATGTCAAGACACGCTTGATTCTGTGCCAGTAGTCCCGCGTGATGTGATTGTCTTACATTAGATAAATTAGGTCATGTTATGCTAAAATGATGTATTACGTCATGCGACTCAAAAAAATCAGCTGAGAATGTAATGCATACTAAATTCAAGCCAATGTTATTATATTGTTGCAGTTAATTTAGTTGGAAAAATATTCTTGAACCTAATTACCTATGCATAATCAATACCATAGTGTTTTTTTGTAGTTTGACAGACGTCTGAAAATTAAAGCAACAAAATCTTATGTTTATCAGTTGTATAATTAATCCATCTTTTTGAGACAAAATCAGCAATGGTAAATAAGTTACGAGAAGCGAGTAGACGGCCCTATGTTTCAAGAGCATTCGTTTTGATGTATATGTATATATTCTGTGTTCAAATTCTTCAATTAACAAACGAATATTCCGTTCTATTCTCTTTATGGTACGGTGATTCTGTTATAGGTCATTAATTGCCATAACGAAGAAAAAGGAACACAATATCGCCCACAGTCAAGCAAGCACTTCAAAATGATCAATACTGTCTTAGGTTTTTTCGTTTTCGTCAATTTAGATTTAATTATTCTTCCATTTCACGATTTCAGTATTGTATCTGCAACTCCCGAGATCATTAATTGATATTTATGTTCCATTTTGGAGAAAAGTGTGTCAGTGAAACACAGTTAATGTAATATTATAGTATGTAATGTCTTGTCCTCATGGATTCCTCATTTTAGTGTTATAACACATACAGATAATACAAGGAATCAATAGATAACAAACCGATTGTATAAACATTGGTTAACTTTAACCAAATGGTTAATTAAATCCAATCTTATATTTAACCATATTGGTTTACTAACCATTAAAAAAGTCATTTAAACATTTAAAAAGGGCTGCCATTTTGGTACTGGTTACTGTTTATGTTAAGATTTAACAAGCATCTTAGACTTGGATTAGATTAATTTGAGCTTTAACAAAAACAACATTCGGTTAGATTTAAACAAAATTTTCTACAACAGCTAACCAAACATTTAACAAAAACTATGATTTAACCCAGTGGTTAAAGTTAACCAATGTTTATACAATTGGGCGCAGATATATAAATTCGTTTTGTTTGGATGGTTTCTAAAGCTGACACAAAATATATTTTTTATGTTCGTAAATTGTAAATAGAGTCATACACAAATATGGTATACCGTATTGTCCACCATGTGGAGGTATTTTACATTCGTTAAGATCCTTCAAAATCATCAGAATTTGATGCTGGCTGAAAGGATTTTATTTGAACGCAAATCGCATCTATGTCGAAATCGACCAATCATAAACGGCTCAAGGTCATTGAGTGCATTTAAACGTTTAAACGTCAAGCTTGTAGTCTGGAAAGACATTATTCATGTCTGTAGGTAGAAGCAAACATATATACCAATCCTAAGCTAATTAGCTGAACCATTGTCAAATACATCTCGTTTGTCTCGTGTGAATTCTTAAAGTTCTCAAAACGAGGAAGCGCATATTGCATTGCACACAGAATCCTGGATGTGAACACATTGTTTTGGTACGTTTGCTTGTAATGGAAATTATTTGATTATTGTATTGGAATTTCTCTTGCGTTTTCTGATAAGCGTACAGATCGTTAGAGCCGTGGGGATATGTATAATTAATGCAGAAATACTAATGCGATGAAATTATCCAGACACCTTTGGGAGTACACGCAGAACCACAAACTTAACCTGCTAGAAACGTCTACACAGACGATAGCTCTAGTATGTTTAAATGGACATCTACACAACATGTCATGGTCTGTTATAGAATACTTTCTGGAAAATTCTTAGTGCATTTTAGTTTAATGTTTGGCATGTCACAGAATTAATGTAGTCGTGGTTTTAATAGCATCTGAACACGAAGAGTCTCAATTTGAGATGCAAATAAAGCTTTTGATACAAACACATTACAAAAGCGAATTTATTCTGCAAGGCAAGAATGTAAAAAAGAATACTCCAAAGACAAAAATGTATTGATTACGCTTACAATGAACGTCGATCATACGTGTACATGCATTATTATAATTTGAATAATTGTGGTACGACAATAAGTATAGATATCGTAACTATGATAGACATGTTTCCCAGGTAACAACGTTCTAATTTTCATGAAATAGATGACCCAGATATTCATAATTAGAAAGGAAATACGTTATCCGAACATATTTTCGCGTTCCCACTTTAATGTCATTCAACCATTGAATATTGACTTACTGACAGAACTGGGTGCTTAATTGTCAACCCTTGACAAAAATGTCTTCGCTTTAATTTCCCGGCGGGTACACATTCTCTGATCTGCAATTCCAAATAAAATTCTTATGACTTTGATTGCGCTGTAACGACACATGAATGTCTGTTAGCTGATTAGTTACAAAAGATTTTACAGGAAACTTATGAATTAATGGACGCAAATGTAATACATTACCTGTGTATCATAAAATTAAACCTCTGCTGAATCGAAGTTCAGTGTCGTATAGTTACACTAACGTAACCACAGAAACATTGATTCTATTTGACGTTAATAGAGAGTTAATCCCATAAGATATATTACACCTCCATAGCAATGCTTATTGTAATGTGTTTCAAGTGTCCGAAGTTCGCAAGGTCAGTCATTTATACAACGTGCGAGATGTTTTATTATTGGTAGTAATGTCTGTTGAAATAAAATCGAAACTTCAACCGATCACAGTTTCCCGTTAGAATAAATATATTTCGGTTTAAACTTCAAGGTTAAGCTTAAACATTTAAGCAATTTCGACTATTTATTGCATTTTGACGCGCATTAAAAACGTGCGAATTTGAAGCTAATTGCTTGTCACAATTTATCCGCAATTTATCTTATAAGAACCTCATCGTTCTTATATATACTATTAAAGTTTGTTAAGCACCAACACGTATCACAATATAATGCAAGGTGTATGTATGTAAGATATATGTGATGTTGGTGTCATGTTAGGGTGTATTGAGGTAATACCCAGAGTTTACTCAGGAATTTGACAAGTAGACTTTACGTAGCGGCCTTGACCATGAGTCACCGCCTGATTTTAATGATTAAAGAGCATTGTCTACATGTCCATGACATGTGAAGGACATTCACTTTTACTTTCAACACAAAACATTGTTGTTTCGTGGTTGAATATTGGGAGTAGAACGGTCAGAAGGCATCTGTCTCCAGCTGATATGTGGCTTGCTGTCGATATGTTGGAGCAAGGGACAACCCATCGCCATGTTGGTAAAGCCAATGGTGTCAACCACGCAGTTATAAACAGGGCCTGGGCGGTGGCGGACTGGCGGTGGTAGAGAGAGGGCCGTGTCAGTAGCTAAGGATCGCCTTATAGTCACCCAGCCTGAAGGGAACCGTCTTAAAATGGCCATCAAGCCACGTAGTGGCCCCCAAAAATTGCCTGTGATATCAATGTTTCGGCCCAGACCATCCTTACAAGGCTGCTCGAAGCTGATATTTGAATGTGTAACAGTTAGTGATTTTAGATCGTCAACTCCAGCTGAAGAGTGTCTATGAGCTTGGCGCCATGTTGGTCCATGAATGGAACAGTACCCTTCAATGCTGCATCTGGAACTTGCTTGTTGGAGGCATGAGCAGTCGCTGACAGGCTGTTATCAAAAGTAATGGCTGACGTAATAGATATTAAGCCACTTCCTGCCCATTCTGTACATTTTCTAGCAAATTCAGGAAAAAAGGCCGATTTCCCGAAAACATCCGAATTGCCTTGTAATTATAATCTAGACATGCAAACATTTAAAAACACAACCAAGTCCCGAATTTCTTCACTAGAATCATATCACCCATAATAAAATGAAATATACAACATAATTCAAAAATATTACGCAACTTTAACCCAAATTAGGAAGAATAGTGTCCCTGATGCTCAGCAAACTGAGTCGTATTCAAAATATATTCCACACTTCTGTTGAAACCAGTCCTATATATTAGTATCACAATTTCACATGTATCTAAAACGCAGAATTAGGAATGACGCTATGGGAAACGAGTGTTGAAGGCTTAATGTAAGAAAATAAAAACGGATTCAAAGTTTATTGTAGTGACAAAAACAGAAACAAACATATGTCTTTAGTTTGTGCAATATTTCTCCGGTGTATTCGGAAAATGCATTACAAGCCATTAACATGTCAGATAATCTTGCTTATCAATCAATTTTCCTTTGATACTAAAACATCGTGTACAGCAATGTTTTAAGGTGTTAGGTAACGTTACATTTTCTGTGGAGTGAAATAGATTTTCGAAACATTAACTGGACATTTCTGACGTTTATCATAGGAGGCCACTTGATAATACGTAACTAGTAGATATTATACTATTATATAATGAACTATCTATATTCAACTTACTAGTTTACTGACCTTTCAGTTGTGTTACGCTACACTACAGTATGGTAATAATATAAACATCAAATTTAAATCGGTAACAATCTCGAGAGCCAATGATAATTTCAATGTTTGTTCATGTACGAAACATTTATGAATTATGTTAATTAATACACGTGCTTGTTACGAACGACATAACGTGTATCAAAACTGCATTTGAAACTTCTGATTAAGTTCAAAACGTATGTATCACGTCATAATTAACACAGCTGATGATCAACAAGGAGTGAGGGTTCATACAGAACATGAGATCGTAAAGATTGGTTCAAACCTGAGTGTCAGATGAAATGCGTATGTAACACCATTTCACCGACTCAACAACAAACGTGATAGCAGGCTGGACTTTTATATTATTACGTGGAAAATATCACAGCTTCAGACGAATTAATCATATACAATGTTAACATATATATAAACACGTGAAGTAAAAATAAGACAAAAGCGCAATTAATTCCACATTACCACCCAGATTACATCTAAAGCGACAAAGTAAACAACTTTATACATATACATATACACATATTGTCAAATAAATTGCAACACCGAACAAAGCGAAAAGGGATGATACATATTTGTTTTAGGTGAAGCATATGTATTATCAACGTCACAGCAACAGCTATAGCTATATCTATGTAAATGATAACAAATATTTTTTTAGTAAATTTGGTTATTTTATGATTTTGCTTTATCTTGTGTTTCTTGTTTTGTTTTGATGCTGTGCGTTAATTTGGTCTCAGTTCTGACCTTGGGCAATATTGGGCATAATCGTTTGTATGCTAACGAAGGTAGGACAAAATGTGTTTTACACCTGCATGGGTATTTCTTAGAAATGTTTGTGGGTTTCATGCTGATAATATACTATGAGTTTCTCATAATAATAATCCTAATGAACTTAGAATACTGTGTTCTTTAAAGGAATTGCTAATGTGAAGAAAATATATGAAGTTTGTAATATCAGACTGCACAAGGGACATGATATACTTATAACAAACATGTACATTACATACTTTGGTTGCCATATGTTCTATTACATGCATTTCTCCATGGAAAAATGACACTACTTATGATGAGCTCAAAGCACTCCGCTTCATATTCACTTTTCAACTAATTTGACACGAGTATATATGTCTGATGTCCCATGATAGTTCTTTATCTTCTCACAATGATTCAACAAATACTGCATTCGATGGAAAAGTTGGCTCCATAAGCAATAAGTGTTCAGTATCGTTTACAAGAAGCTCTATACTGTAGTGTGGGAACATTCATGGAAAATACTGTTTCCAAATAATTGCATTTATCGTTTTATAGTCTTGGGAATTAATATTTATGACTGTAATAGAATGTAACTTTTGAGACAGCAATAGTAGCGGCGAACTTTAAAACAGAATTGATTAAATAAAAATGCATATGAAACTGGCGTTGCTTTCAGTAATGCGACATTTCTTAAAATAGAAAACATGTGGTTTACCACACAAGTTTGAATATTGTCGAGTAACACGTTTTCGTGGTATAACGAGTTTTCGTGGTATTTTGTATATGAACAGTTTCCACTTGCGCATGCGCGTTTTTCTAGAAATTTTGTAAACAGTTCGTCCGACAGTTTTGTAAGCTTGTCGATCTTTGACAACGATTCGCCACGAACATGATCATATATAGGATCGCTTTTCATTGTGTGCCGAATAAAAAGTAGACAGGCAGAGCTAACGACTAGCTCTTTGCTTATGGGATTTTTAAACATATCAAAATGAGCATCTAATAAAACGAAACTAATATTGAGTGATCCCCAAAAATACCATTCTTAATGTTTTACGACAACGACTGGTATTTAATTTACGTGGAACGCTACGATGGATCCATTGCAAGAAAATTGTGTGGTGGAACCGGTTTAGGCCATTAGATTAATGGTTTAAGCTGATGATCATTTTCGGTATTTCGTTTACCTTTGTTGTTTTGGTTCATACTTTTGTTTCAAAAACATCGAACTTCAACAAATATTCAAAAAACGTTTGTAAATTTCATGTACTCTTGACGACTAATTGCATTACGGCTTCTATAACAATATAGAAGACAATTGTGTCACTGTCAAGTAGTCCACGAAAATCATATTTTCGTTTGGGTCTTATACCCGCGACCACGTGATCAGTTTTACTTCCACTGACTAAGATTGGGAGGTTGTGTACAAAACAAACAGCAGGGATGCAATATATCAAAATATCTGTACATATTAACATTTTTGAAAAAAAAACTTTTTCTAGTAAAATTCAATAAATTGAAATTTGTCGTTAGTTACGCATGGTCTTCACGAAATATTCAGCAATATTTTGTCGCTTTCAGAGATCTGTGATTTCATTAACGTATAATATTCATTTCGGTACCGTAAACGTTCTTTGTTGATATGCGACTCTCATGCAAAAACTTTCCTCCATATGATAACCATGGCAACATAATGGAGAAGTTCAATTTTGAGTAATCTCTTTCATTATGTTAACGCCAGTTACACAATGATTTCATAACATATCAATAATTAAATATCGAGTCACTGGAGATATTTGTATGTAATGTGCAATGTTTAATAAGATTAACAGTAGATGTACACCACATAATAATCATTCCGTTATTTAGCTAACGTGACAAAAACAGGGAATAATTGCTGCATGTATAGGTGTGTTTCTAATCAAAAGGCAAAAGCTGAATATTGGTGTATAGTTCGGAAATGTAAGGAATTCATTTATATTTCCTATCTTATGTTATTGGTTTTTTTAAGAGGCTCTTTAGATTGTGTGACAGAGCGACATGGTCACAGGATGTCCGGAAATGAAAACTGAAGCAGTAAGAAGGCAATATCCGTGTAGGATCTTAACATAACACAGATATAAGACTGCCGTCTTCATATAACGAAACACAAATACATGACTGCCATGAAATATCTTCACAGGAAACGTCACTTGCAAATAATACGTCATCCGAATTCACATTACCACAAAGGTGCCCAACATATACTAGTATAGTCCTGAAACATCAGACAAAATATTCCAAGGATATATGCAAGATTTCACAGATCTAAATCACTTATATGTGAAAGTGTCTGAGCAAAATATTTAAATGACAGGATTCCACATTGTAATTATTTTTGAACTCTATCCAAATAAACACTTACCAACAAGTCGAGTTTACCATATAATGTGTCTGATGTAAGTGGCACTATCGGATGATATACAATTTTGCAACAAAAGATATTACCTCATACCCATTTCTATCAGTGTACATGTAATACGTAAAAAGTTGTAGCGAACAAATGTAATATATATCCAGACGGATATAGGGCAGAACCGATATGTTATAATTAAGTATTTCTGACGCAATAAAAACTTCATAACGAATTCATAGAGTGTTCAAATGTAAGATTCCATTAATGTACAATAACGCCTCGCGATAATCGTTCCTGAATGTTCGCTTGACGGAAATGTGAATTTCCAATAATTAGATTGTATTACAATGTGTAAATGCTTTTGTGTGGCCAACGTGTTTTACGAGCAGTGATATGGGGGCATCGATGTGTTGTTCACACGATGCTTAAGTTTATAGCTTAGTAATAGTTAACCAAAGGGAAAATGATTTATTTGAAACTGTCTCGGTTGTGTCATCGTTATCTTATATAATACTATTCCTTTTATTTCATTACCATATTACCGCACAGTTTTTATGCAAGTGTATATAACTATGAGACAAACGTGTTTCCAATAGTACAAGTTCTTCGGTGAGATGCAAATTTGGATGCATTTGAGACTAATGGTAAATATTCATGAGACTATGACCGGTAGATTGTTACATCATCCACAGACAGGAAAAAATTGTTACAGCAGGAACAAAGTAATTACCATCAATTGACACTTCATCGAACTGCTCTGGTGAATTAATGAATTACATTCATAATTCTGTACTTTTAAAGTATCTGCTCAGTGCTGCTAAAATATTACTATTGTAGAGACAGTATAGTCCAATTATCGTTATTTGTAAATAGTTACATTAGATATATTTTATAACACATTTTGAAAGGTATAACAGAATTGTTGCCATGTTGAAAACTAGAAAAAAATTAGTTTCAGGAGATATTGCACGGTGACCTATATTTTCCTTCATCAAATGATGTATTTTTGCATCGTTTTATACCGCGCGTTTTCTTTTATCTTTGAAAAATAGCATTCTCTTACAAACTCCAATGCACATTTAAAGGGACAAAAACTCAATTGATAGTCATTGTTTTTGAAAATGCTCACGGTAAATCATTTCCTATCATAGAAACCTATAAAAATGTAATGGTTCCCTAGATCTGTCCGATCCACTTTGTAATAACAATTTCGGACATTATGATCATAAAATCTTAACATTAAATCGCGTTCTACTGTCGTCTATCAGATAACAGGGACATCATAGGGCTCCAGAGTTGTGGCCTGTACATTGCACTGTAACATTGAGCATGCATTTTCAATACGTAAATCGCTGATATAACACATTATATTGTATTTACCAGAAATATGATATCATTTTAGTAACCGTACACCTAAGCATTGTGTCGCCTCTATGGATTCCATTCATGTGTTATGCTCAAAATTTCTAGGATTATTCGTTGAATTCTTCTCTAAGTTCAATTTGAAACCACCATACTATGTACCTCATGTATAATCTGGAAGTTCTCAAAAAGATGCAGTTAGATAAATTGTATATCTAATACAATTAAATAAATGAACAGTTATCGATACCGTGTTCATTAATGAGTTCTCCTTAATTTCGATTCGGAAAGTATTATTCGCAATTATGTTTGTTATTTCCACGGGAATAGGTTGATAATTAATGAAGAAATATTAAGCTAAATCGAAGTAAAATCAACGATGCAAAAACAAGAAACCACGAAATTAATTACCATTATAAAATTATATTGTTAGTATGTTGTTCCAAGAAAGTAATTGCGTTCGTTCGTTAATGATGATGATTGCAATTTAATGTACTCTAAAGAAATATTTAATGCAATTTGTCTTAAGTATTATTTCTGACATGAGTTAATTAATAAATGACCGAGGCATTTGGCTTATTTTCGCCTGCACGCAATTCAAATAGACACATATCCGACACAGCACCTTGAAAAGATAGTATTATATAAATAATTATGTTGGTATCGCATAGACGTGTTCATCTGCCACGACATGTCATAATAAAAGTTGAAGACAAGGGAAAATATGACCAGGAATGACAAAGAGGTTTATTTCAGAATAAGTCAAGGAAATGAACTATCCCGAATATATATATAAGGTTTATTACATAATAAATCCTGTAGACCTGATAGTGCATTGTATGCAGACAAATACATATTATATATAATGTAGTAAGTGTGTTGACATGGAGTGTTTTCGTATTGACTACATTTTTTTAAAATTTTAGAATGTAAGGTTAATATGATTTCATGTATTACAATCACATTGTATTATAAATAGCGAGAATGACACGGGGTTCATATGCCGTACGTCATTTACTTTGTGATAACAAGACTTGGGTATATAATTTAATTTGTGGTAACAAGACTTGGGGATATATATCTATCTGCATTTGTGCGCAAGAACAGACTTGTAGTTAAAATGTGTTGATGGTCACTGGGTCATTACTTCAATTCTAGTGAAAGCTTTCATGTGGTGTCATGTGGATAGTTATGCATTCCATAGTATTTTAGATCATGTAGTTTGGAGCTGGCTTCAGAAAAAGTCTTCAGTAGACATTTAAAACATACTAAGCCAATGGATTAAATATGTTTTAACAATAACGTTTATGTGAGATGAACCCTCTATGTACATGATACTAAGACAATGTCAAGCACACGTCTAACATGGTTTAGATCTTTTTTTTATTTTCGCTTACTGAAAATTCAAAAGTCACAAGAAAATTTAAAGAGGAATCCTAAATTTCACAGAATGTAATGCAGGTATATTACTGAATGAGAGCATGCCACGTCAAAGAACACAAAAATACGTGCAATCACGATTTTTTTAATATTTGTTAGGACATACATTTACAAAGTATCTATTCTGTAATTGTTGTCAACTTTGAACAGATATCTTTTCTCTAGGTAGTTACAGTTTATTTCCGGATTGAAAATATGAGTCACTGAACAGGTTAAGTTCCGTGCTTAATGCTGGCTTACTGTAGTATCTGAAATAACTACGCTGTTTAGGTCGCATAAAGTTGGACCGCAGTTCGCAGTTCGCAATTCGAATTGCGAACTGCGGTCTGGAACGTTGGAAGTAATTCGCAGTGCACCGCGGTCCAACTTTATACAACTCGCTGTTTACACTTCACGATAATGTTTATGAGAATATTCAGCGCGGAAACACCAAATTTATGAACTAGATTTTGTGACAAAATATTGATTGCCCATAAATTATTTCCAACGACTTCTTACGGAGTTGTTGCAGAATTGTTATTACTGGCTTCTGCTTGTAATATCTTTGATTGGACAACATTTTGGTGTTTCTGTACTTTGGTTTGCAACTCGCCTTAAATAGCGTTCAAGCACGGATTTGCTCAATGAGATTATTTTATTGCGTCACACAATGTACATTTTCTAATCCATTCAAGGTAATTAAATATCAATATATTAACAGTTTGTGGAGATATAAAGGAATACAAATGACAACTTTAGAACTTTTTGGAACTTTCTACAAAGTCTACATTATTTGCCATCCTGAGGCCGACAAATGATACAATAGGAGCCAACATTACTAAGCTGTGAGCGGTAAAACATCCCATAACGACCACCTCAGTATTACGACCATCTTATTGTAACAACCACTTATTTTCGGACCGGCTTTCAATAACTCGCCTGTAGTTCAACTTGATAATAAGACCACCTCAATGCTAAGACCATTAAATCGGGTTCCGAAGGTGTTCTCATTATCGGGGTTTTACTAAACAAAATATATTGCTTAAGCCCACAAGCAAACGCTCTCGTTTATATTATTCTAATAGATACATCAGACGTATATCAGGCCTGTGTTCGGATGTCTTTTATACTTAAGAAGTATCACAATAACGCGACGTCACAGAGGAATGTAAGAACCAAATGAGTGACATTTATATTATACAAATGTATTACAGTGTGGTATGTATATGTCAGAACGACTAAGCGAAAGAGCATTTTCTTAAATGAATAAATTTCCCTTGTGTATTGCAATTTGTAATGTTCTCCCATTTTGTGAATCCTTGAAAACAGCTGAAACCTTATACACAGGAGAACCATTAACCAAACATTGAATTTGTATGGATCAACCAACAACATTAGCGCGTATGTGCGATTGACATTATCAAATAACATTTTACAATCCATCCAAATCCTTTATTGTTCATTAACTTTCATACTTGAATTAAAACATTTTAACGAATTGATACACTTGACTTAGTACGTTTTGCATCCCGCTATGCACAGTAATAAGCACATTTAAAATTATCAATACTTACTGACAGATTGTTTCAAGTTCTTGATGCACTGATTCAAGTCTAGATATAAGTGATAAGGTCTTGACACACTGTTATAAGGTTTCGGCAAAATTTACAAAGTCTTGACACACTGTTACGATGTCTTGACACACCGTTTCAAGTCTTGATACTTTGTTACTAGGCCATGATAACATTTTAATGTCTTGTCACACTGTTACAAGATCGTAACTTAACGATTAAATGCAGAGTAGTACATATATACACCTGCATTTATATGCACAATGTGCAAAGTCACGCATGTTAGTGTATTTTAGAAGATTATACTTTTCTACTGAGAATAATAATTATACGACAAAATCTTTCTGAAGCAATTCCATTTAGAATAGATTGATAACATCAAATGAATTTAAATTTCGAAAATATTTTGTTGATGTATCAATGACGCTTCATGCTCAATCAAAATGATGTGACGTAAATTACCTCTATGGGAGTTTGCTGAAAGCACATTTCTAATTAATGTTTTGTCATTCTAAGAGATGATGATACAGCAAGAACATCAAAGGCAAAATATCAATCACACGAGCGCGATCAACGAACATTTTGTAATGTAATAGCTACAATATCCTTGTAGTGTGTTTGCACATTGTTTTATACAATGATATTGTCTTGGATTGCTAAAAGAAAGTAAAAAAAAACGAATTCCTGGGAAGTTCTACTCGTGATAAATTCTACCGTTCTGTATGGAAGACGATGTACAAAACCTAAAGTACAAAGGCCATACAATATTCTCACGTAACACAAGCAGAATATTACAGAAAGCTTAAGAAACAAAAAATATGCGAAAGTAACATCTGCTGGCACGCACAAATTTTAAAATAGATCAAATAAGCCCAACCACACTCTCATAAGATCAAACTCAAATTGGTTGAAAGTTTGCGATTGTTCAAAGTGTTGACCATCAATGTCCGAACGCCAGTGTATGAAAGAGAATGCAGCAACCACGTAATAAATATCGAATGGATTAAATAACTTAACATCTTGCTGATAGGAGGATTAGGGGGAATTAACGAGTCCGAAATACTAAGGAAAATGGTTACTAGAATAAGCAGCTTTGAGTGATTCATACACTTAACATATTGTACGATTCATGTCTCTAAACCAAACTAAACTAAACCGAACCGAACCGAACCGAACCGAACTGAACTGAACCGAACCGAACCGAACCGAACTAAACTAAACTAAACCGAACCGAACCGAACTGAACTGAACTGAACTGATTATTGTCAGCATCATGTTGTCGATATTAAGCATCGAATTAACGCCTTAATAAATGTATGTTCTGTTCCGTTCTGTTCTGTTCTTTAAATGTCAAACGGCATTAAAATAAAATATCGCTACACACGTTTTATCTTCATGATTTTTTCCAGAATGATTCGAAATTATCAGTTGATAATCTGACCAGTTGACGGGTAACAAATCTAATACTTGGTTCATTTTATGCTTGAATGACTTCTGAAGGTGGCCCTGAAGAAATATTCAACAGTCTAGCAAGATCGCAGATAGACTGAATTAATATGATTCTGAAAATGAAGGAAGATATTTATTTACACTGTATATAGCCGATCATCGAATTAAATTCATACCCTAGACCGACCTCATTTTGTCACATTTTTGCAGGCGATATATTATGTATTATTATCCAAGAAATGAGATACTTTGATTTACTAATCACACAAATTATTGAAATACACGTACGTCTTTGTTTTTATCGCCGTCAGTCAGATAATATTTCCAAGTTACACCGCCACATACAATGCTTTTACATCACAATATATCAACAACAACTGCTCTCTGATACCATTTAAACAAACTTAGCAAGCCCGCAGATTATACACAAATTGTTTTAATCAAGCAGGGTTCGGCTAAATGTTAGTGCTAGACAAATTGATAGCTTTTTACAAGGGGTAAAAGATGTTGAAAATCGTCTCACACATATTACTCATATAAACAATTCTTAGTTTTTGCCTTTCATTGTAAGTCAATCATATGGCTCCAATTTTAAAATTTTCTCTCTCCTTATCCTAGAAGATAAGTTAATTATTCATGAATAATTTTCTTCATGGTAATGTAATGTCATTGACTCGTTAAAGAGCGGTGGGCGAGTCGGTTCGAGTTTAATAAGAAAAATCTTCACACTTAAGTAACCTCACTCGCTTCGCTACGTTCGCATAAGTTATTTAATGCCGAAGAATTTTCTGAATAAATTCTTACCGACACTAATTAGCTGTTTTACACGATAAGTTGATTAACCTGATGAACTTTCCCTTTTACAAATCCTACAATAAACGTTCATAACATTCGCACTTTTATTGTGCCTCGGCTTCGTTAATGGGATTTATTAACCCTTCGGGAGACTGTTACAGAGGCCCTTCAACGTGTTTCTGTGAATTATAGAGCTTTCAAAGAATTAAAATCCTGAGGTACGTGCGACAATTACCGTCAGCGTGTTGTTCATATCAGTCTTGGTGTCTTATAAGTGGTAGCAGATTTGGTTTTTTGTGTTGGTTGTTAAAACAACTGTAAGAGAAAAATGTAACTTAAAAAGGTGAATAAGAGCAACTGTAATGACACTCTAAATGAACGATAGTACATGTATATGCTGTTCTTTCAAATTAAATACTTAATACATGACCTTGTTTTCCAATCAGAAGCATAATTATATAAATATCAACACAATTCTGTATACGTTCTTTTTTTTTGCTCATTGCTTGAAATAAAGTTTAAATCAAATTAAATACTGGCATCTCATTTGCGTTTTAATCATGAATTGACAGTAAATATTGTTTTCAACATTCAAACCGAAACAATTAAAACATTCTAAAGAGTAAAAATTATAAAAAAGTATTTCCGGTGGAAAGTACAAACAATTTATTCACGAAATTCGTTTTGTTTTGATGAGGTATATGAAAAAATGTGCATGTGTTTATATTTATAATATATTATATATGCCGGTATGATATGATAAGGTATGTTAGGTGACATTGTATGTTTTACATGCTGTGTTTCTGAATATGATTATGATATATTGTGTGGATGAAAACATTATTCATCATAATTCCCTACATAATCTACCATTTATTATTCTGGAAACAGATATTTTAGATACAGCACACGATACTTTGCGTTAATTTCAATTTTACCCTCATGTAAGTAAACCTTTGTTGAGCTTGAAATCACGTGCATTTTAAAATTACACGGAATTTTCATGTTTATAATGAAATATAATCTTGTAATGATGAACTTGTAAAACCAAGTTTTTTATCGATATCAAGGTTTTGTTTATACATGTATACTATATTTAAGTTTCAATATCCCCACAAAATACTACACTTCTCACACCATCGAAACAATACCTTCTGTATTACATTCATTATTCAGACTACACGCAAGTACCTGCATGTCGAGAAACGTATACCAATTAATCTTAGAGCGCAGATGTTTTCTAGAGGACCAGAACATTGTTATTCATGATTTGCTTATAAGCACATCGACCTCGTTTTACCTCATCAGTGTAGTTGAACATCCTCCGTCTGTAAATAGTTTAACCATATTCACTACAGATAAACTACAGATAACCTGAATAAGAGTTAACGAACTCAATTTAAAACTACTATTATTATATTTTCGTTTCATTTATCACGTGTACTTACGTACACAGCGTGGCGGCAAACTGTAGAAATAATCAGTACGCTAGTTTGTACCTGTAAATTGGCTTATATTGAATTATCAGAGTTCAATGGTCGCATTTCCTTATTTATTCAGTTTGACTAGTATTTTCAGTCATGTAGATTTTAGCGCATTCCAATATTTCTCTTGCGTGTAGAGGACAAAGGGTTTCAAGGGTTACTTCCGTTATAGAAAGGTTCGGATCAGGTTCGACTTTATGGTTCCAAGTTAAACCACTGCATTAAGGCCATCCTTGGGACCACAAAAATGCGTTTTCTTGTAGTCTCATTATTAATTTGTAAAAATACGGAAACTCGGTACTCAGGGAAGTGGTTCTTCATGATGCACTAAAACTGATGTGATCTCTAAACTAGATTTGTACTTGAATTATGTAAATACATTACGTATACCTGATAATAGTTAAAGCATGATTTTGCATTTTAGCGACTTATATAATATGTGCCACTGGTTGAATGCTTAATGCCATGATATATCTTCTTGCTGTCTCGGCTATTTTACAATGAGATCCTAAGTTTGTCTAGTTAGATTAATATCATTGATCTCTGTGTAATTATTTAGCACGTTGAGACCGGCGACGATCGACCATCTTCCTCTCGTGCATTAGTAATTCCGTCCGTTAATTGACGTCGTGGACTTATTCTTTGGTAGTTAAATATATATAGGGACGTTGGTTGTCTTTACAAATAATATGTTTTAATTCAACAATAACGTTATGTAGTGTAAGCAACTTGTTCTCACTCGTACGTACCTGCATGCAATGCACACATATTTACTCTGCGTGGTGGAAAGAAATGATTTGACCAGACGGCCAATTCAAAAATAACTTACTTAAAGTTGGAACACATTTCGCATTACGTATTTCGTAATTCGCATTGCAAACTGCTTCAAACTTTATGCAACCTAAAAAATGCAACAAACTCATAACACAATAATAGTATTTACGTGAGGCTTTCCATGACATGTCACATGGATCCTGAATGGACGTGCGTGTGTTGTTAATTAGTACATTAAGCGTATTTCAAGTTACTCCCGCGTGTGTAGCATGTTTAACTATGACACATAACATTTTCCAGGCCCTTGTATCATGACATTGCATTCAGTTAGAGATATTTAAGAATGTGATTTGTAATTTTCACGCAAACAATTATGATTGCAGGATTATTTTGCCTGTCATTAAATAAATGAAATCAAGTTCCTTTAAGATTTAAATAACACGCGAATACGACGACAATTGATTACTGTCGATCAACAACACTTAATGCCTACGATTTTAATTTATTATTTTTGATGTTATTTGCACGCGCTTAATCCGTCTGGAACGATGGTACGGGGGACTTGGATTTTCCGTTTTTAGAATTTCATTTTGCTACAAAATTCAAAAGTCTTTTGAATGCTCGTAAATTAAGCTGAAAGTGCGTACTTATTTCCAGCTAATGACCCCACGAGATTTGGATTGTTACGCGCACAATTAATTTGCAATAGTACACAACACCGGTGATATCTTATCTGAAAAAAAAAACGAGACATTCTGGACATAGAAATCGAGAGAGAAAAAGCAAACACTTTGATTAATGTACTAGTAAAATACTTTGCCTGGCAGACATATCAATCTATTATACAGGACTGGTCGTTCAAATTGATTTATTTGATGCACTTGGTTGCTATTCTTTTAATGTAATCTGAATTTGTAATTGGCCTAACAACAATTATGGAAAGTATACATTTTACATAATCTGATAAAAGCAAGTCGGTACAAGTAGGTAGCACGGAATTTAGACTTTTGTACGGGAAAGAAAGTACACACCAAAACTCAGTTAGGTTCATGCTAACACATACGGTATTTCGTATGAAGTTTGTTCGTGACATGACTCATAATGATCCATTGTTGTGAGTGAGGCTGCAACAAAATGTTGTGCGCTTTGTCCAGGGACTGTGAACCAACATGTTGAAAAACACTAAGCCTTGCTGTAACGTTAATGCTCTCCATCCGTTGTTTTAGCATCCATCTCTAGTGATTGTCCAATAGATAATCGGATTAGACAAGATTAGTCTGTTGACAATGGTTGTTAGGTCAGAACGATAAAGTACATTAACAAATGAACCTCCGTTCGTGCCATACAACTTTTTTTAGAATATCTAGGCTTGTATCTTTTCAAGAAGGTATAAATATGTGCATGTAAGGTCATTAAATGTATCGAGGCTGGTACAGAAAGAGTACAGATATATTCTGGTATCTTACCGAGTGTTTTACTATTTATGTAAGGTGTACACTGTCTTATGCTTTTATGAACTCATTTCGTTATATCGTCAGCTATTTTATGTGCAACTTCGAGATTCAAGCTTTTTTAAAAAAAATTGTTAATCAAGTTTGTATTTATCTTCTACTGACGTTATGTCCAACAGTCTTGCATTAATTTCTATATATCATAGTGGTCCCTATATTTCATACTGTACTCTGAATAACATTCAGTTCCCTATATTTCATACTGTTCTTTTTGTCGCACAATGTTCTCTGATTTTCTTACTGTTCTCTATAACACATAATGTTCTCTATATTTCATACTGTTCTCTATAACACATAATGTTCTCTTTATTTCATACTGTTCTCTATAACACGTAATATTCTCTATATTTCATACTGTTCTCTATATCACATAATATTCTCTATATTTCATACTGTTCTCTATATCACATAATATTCTCTATATTTCATACTGTTCTTTTTGTCACACTATGTTCCCTATATCACATACTGTTATCTATATCTCATACTGTTTTCTATATCACATACTGTTATCTGTATCTCATACAGCTCTTTATATATCACACTGTTCATTATCTTAATGCGCAATCGTTTGAATGTAATTATTCTGTGTCCTTTCTTGCAGCAATGAATCGTTTTGGTAACTTCCTTATGCTCTAATGAATCTTCCTTTCTCTAATGGATTGTTCATTGAAATTCAGTACAAATGTTTTATTTGTGCAAACATGTTCTCAGATATGGTGACATATTTCTTGAATACAAAATATCGGGACACAAATCTCACACGAATATACCAATTTATTGTTGCCGAATGAAACATGCGCGGTTGTTATTAATTACATACACTTTCAATTCAGAATTGTGATAGGAAATAAAACACATTTATCCCGATTTCGAGCCTAATCAGTTTAGAAATATCAAATAGTAAGATTCAGCGCAGCTCAAGGGGAAACATTAGTCTGTTGCTTAAAATAATAATATCAGTTTTATTGTGTCTTAATCTAATTTTCCATCGATTTTTTTTGCAATTCCTTTAACTTAGTGGTATTGAATATGATATATCTGATAATTTTGCGATGTTTTCACGAATTACGTATTGTTTTTATGTCTTTAACCGTCTATTTCTGTTGAATTCAATCGAAATATTAGTCAATTTAAAGAGGAAAATTTCACGCGTTCTACTTTATAGTTTCGTCTTTGCTTGAACGTACTATTTATTACTAAAAATAATGACTTTACACAGATTTGGCTTAAATGTACATGTTCTCTTCCATGAATCGTTTTGAACGAAAATATGTTAACCAAACATCCAAAACTTGTAAGCATTATATACAGCCAACACAAAGTCATGAAAATTTTATCTCAGTAGTTAGACTAAAACCCGAAACAAACGCACCATTACCAACCGCTGTTCATTATTATCCAAAGGTTTGACTTTTCAATAGCAATTTAGATTAGCTTTCAAACATATGTTTAACACGAAACAACATTTATTCGTCTGAGAAACTCACACAGCGAGGAATAATTTGGATCGATTAAAGAAAGGATTTTTAATGATCTTAGACTGAATAATTGTCTGAAACAATTACTGCTAATTTGTTCAACTGTATAACCCTGACATCGTGTAGACTTCGTATATGACGAAAATACACATCTTGATGACAGGACGAGAATCCAGAGCGGTTTCAAGTACCTTTGCGCATTGTGATTGACATATACATGTATCAATATGAAATATAAAAGTACAAGCCCTGTAACATTTAGTTTACCATGTTTGAATAATGTTTCAGGTATTAAACACTTGTATGAATTGCAGAACACGAAATAATAATATGAAGATATATATATGTTTATACCATGTGTATACAATGTACATATCGTATGGTTGATACAAATATACTCGTAGTTATCTATCAATTGCTCCTCACAATCGGCCGACATATTTCCATTCATCAGGTTTGTCGAATGATTGAGTTTCTCCTTACGGCGATATTGACTCTGATATAAAGTAACATTATTAGTTTCTCCATAGGAGATAACTCCTAAAGCGATATATCTGTTATATTGCGACAAATTAACGGTTAATAGAACTTGCAGATATTGGACTGATTGAGGCCTATAATCAGCGTCATAAGATAAGTTAATGAACGCGATAGAAACTGTAATGGTGTGATATCCTTGATAGTAGATTATCATCACGGGCACTTAAGACAATTCTGCGAACATCTAAATATGTACCAACTTCAGTATCTCATCTTTTCGCTGTAAAAAACTCCGTACCTATAGAATAATTAATGTGATTGGTCAATACATTAATCCGATCTACGGAATAGAAACTTTTCTAAACAATGCTAAACGCTCTTTTTAACCGTTACATAAATCTACTTATTTGTTCTGGGAATCATTTTCATGCTGTTCTCATTACACGTGACACAACTACAAGTTAATTTCTTAATTTTTTTCGCGGTGTCTGTGACGAAGTAATTTACTTTTGGATTCCCCGCAGTGTAAAAAAAAACATCTCAGTGACCCAATAATGTCAAAAAACACGCTACTGTGTGAAGACAAGTTTTGGATATGTGAAAATCATGCTACTATTTGAACATATGTGACATTGGTATAATAAGAAACGGAAATATAATTATTCTTCGTGTTTTTACATTATCGGAGGAATGATAGTCGTATTTTGTCTTTGAATTAATAAAATTGTGTTGAGCAAAATGAGTTTGCGAGTGGTGTTGAAAAAGCAGGACAAACACCAAAGGATGTACGTATAAATCGAAATGCAAATTTAACCCTTTGTCTCATAAGCATATTTTGGACTCATTCGAATTAAAAACTAATATGCAGAACATCAATTTATTTAAGAAAATTGGGTTATTTCTCTCTGCTCTGACAGAGTGGAAAACATTATAGCAAAAGAAGCCATTATTGATTACAAGTAATGGCTTCTTTTGCCACAACATTTTCAAAGCCACCTGCGTCAGACGCGAGGGAATGCAGTATTCTGAGACAAAGGGTTAGGTAAGCGAGACAATGAGAAACACATGGCAGGACTAAATGGTAGCATTCCAGGACAAAATACCAAATATCCACCATATCATCAGCCATGATATTAATATACTTTAATATATTGTATGTTTATACAAAACGTGCATGTCTTCGCTTTCTAAAGCTACTTTCAAAATACATTATTGATTATGTTTGATTTCTTTCATTTTGTGGATTTTGAGTGCTCAACAGGTCACACAAATATATGTCCTATATATATATATATTTATCAGGATATACGTTTCATTTTCATTGCACAGCATTTATTTGAATGCGTTCTTGAATGAAACGTATATCCTGATAAAAACTACTAGCTCCATCAGCGCTCATGTATTGCACTGTTGTTAATATTGTTGTCTATCACACTACTGTGGCAGTACAATTGTCCTCGTTGCAGACATGATGGATACGTTGATAAAATGTTCAATATGTGGTAAAATAGTAGTTTGTGTCATAGTCTTCATAATCACCTAGATAAAGCTTCAGATCGGATAATGTGAGTTCAGCGTATTTGGTACTCTAAGGATTTAACAGAACGATTTGCTGTTTGCGATATGATGGAATTTGCAACATGACGTATTTATAATTTGACGACACAGGTTTATAGCTTTTAAACACTTATTATCCCCATGTTGGTAATTCACTTTCGTGTAAATAGGGTTTTCTAAAAAACATTATGCAAGCTTTGAAATTGCATGTACGATCATTTGAGATTCAGCATTTGTTTGAGTAGAAAAATGTTATTAGGAAGTTACACATGGACCGAAAGTAGTTTGTGAACATAGAGATATAAAATTCCATCTGAAAATGACAAAGTTACAAGCCGAACGAGAATGTATGATAAAATTTAATAAAGGGAGATTACTCAGAACTAAGTTAGATAAAGTTTAGGCGGTCATGACTTTTTGATCATGTCTATTTAAAATCCATCCATGAAGGCAAGACACGAAATCCGGACGGAAAATGTATAATGAATAAAATAGTTCAAAGTTACGGGAAATAGAGTTATGGCTCTTGCATGCAACATACTGCCATGTGTTGCTGATCATATAAGCATAGTATTTTTAAAATCTATTCATGACTGACAAATTTATAGACTGAATACTAAATCTGGACGGACGGACGATCGGATTCACGCTGCTATAGTATATGCCGTCCCCTATTGGGACATAAAAACAAGAATTTGTGTTGGTAAACATCGATCTGCTGGGAAAATTCCATTTCTAAATACAGGGCAGGCGCTTCAAACAACGTTAAGGCTGTTAGTAGGTTTGTTTTCAGAAAAGACGACACACCCACCACACCACACCATACCATACCCTGATTTAGTGACAATTAGTTGAGCAACATTCTGTCCTACGTAATTCGTTTAATATCAAGAAATGTAATCCCGTTCACGTTCATTGTTCAATACATATTTACAGGCACGATCAAGCATTGTCATTTTACACAGAAAACTTCGGTTTAATGCAAACGCAAAACATTAAAAGTCAACGCTGAGTAATATAAATAGTTGTTTCCTGAGAATTGTCATCATCTTCAGTTGACGTGTTCTCCTGAGAATAAGGAATCGACTTATTTATGAAACCACAGAATTTCGTTTTAGCCTGAAATGAATTAATTTCGATGCGTTTATTTTAGGGTTAGGATTAGAATATTGGAATTAAACGAGGTGATGCTCATATCAGAATATTAGGATAAATGGAATTACATACGTTTTTATTGTATTGTTTTTTTTTAACTTAGTATCACCAAAAAAAGACACACAGAAGTTGGTTAATGATTTTCTACATTTAAACAAATAATCTAATTTATTTTATCGTAATTTATTTCTGATAAAGATCCTAAAACGTACTAAAACGTAACATTCTGCATCCAATTGTAAACATTGGTAACATTTAACCACTAGGTTGAAGTAAGGTTTATTTTAAAGTTAAAGTTTGGCAAAGTGATTTAATAAAATTCTGGTTAAATTTAACCAGAAATAGTTTCCACTTAGATTAAACCCAGGTGTTTAATGTTAGTAGAGAAACCGCCAATGTCCTCTGATGGTTGGTTTATTCACCTGAATTGTCATGGTGATCCTGCGTTAGGTAAAGAAGTGAAGCCATTTGGTTTCTGGTTAACTTATAGCTTTTTAACACATCTCAGAATTTAACCGATTTGTTAAATATAAACAATCTTCATACAATTGGGTGCTGGACTAATTTGATAATATACATTTACCAAGCATTCAGAAGTTCATTTAAACTTTTTTTCAAGAGACAAGAGAAACATTTGAAAACAATAAGCGTTTCGAACAGTCTAAGTGAATCAAACACTACAATATGTATCAACATTAAACCATCAACGTTTGTCAGTTGAAGGATCAATGGTAAGTGAATTACTCAGATGCCTGACGACATTAACACTAATGTATATTTAAGGGGCACAGAACGGAAGTCAATCAGGCTTCTATTGTTGTGCTTATTGTTTTAGCATATTAATTAGAATGATTGATTTATAACCATCTTAAAGTTATTGATGATAAAATAATGAACTAATTGTGTCCAGTTTATCCGGCAGTTATTGTAAAGCACACTTGGTGTACAAACCAGTTGAGGTTTGTTTATCGTATCAATTAGTGATCTCCAATCTGCATTTAATACGTCAGTATAAGAAACTTCCGGAATTAGTGCAGCAAGACATTGTTTGACTAGGATGGTTTGTGTATTTTCTGCCAACAATTTCACAGTGTCTATTATACAGGTGCTTGCTGATTGAAATCAGGATTCAATTAGAAATATAGATTATCAGGAATGGAAACTATTATACAAACATGAATGATTTACGTACAAGCATCAAAGTATTAAAGATATGAATGATCTGGTGTTCGAATCTATAGAGCCACGAATAATCCTAATGTATGTAGATATTCTACTGATACCACGAGCATTTCCCCAAGGATTAACGGGTTTCACATCAAAGCATTCATTATTGGCACAGCTCCTAGCGTTCAATTGTTTGTTATGCAGTTTCAGAATCATTACAGTTCATCATCTCAATTACAACAGTATCAACGTATTAATTGGATTTTAAGGAATAAATTAAAATGAATAATTCACATTGCTTTCAGACTATATAATCATTCCATCAAACAAGAATCCAGACAATCTGAAATACACAAGGTGTAAATGCATGCCTTACTTCATGAAATCTACTAGTTTTCTTAAAGCTAGCTCGAGATCGTTCACTGCAACACTGATGCACGGCATTTGTAGATTAACATTGTTTGTTTTTTTGTACGGAATCATATAAAATGTGGATTGTTTCTCGCTGATGACTGACATTGAATACATTACTTGCAGGCATATCAAGTGATTGCAATCAATACTCAAACATCGTATTTACTCACTTGTATGAACATTCTGTGGGCAAATATTTGAAATCTTACATAAATACCTTCTGTTTAAAAGTTGCATTTGTTGATGTGCACGCCATTGTATACAGTATTAATGAAAATATATGTTTTATACATGTCTTGTAAAATTATTTTGTCGCTTGTGATTGGCATGTTTGAATGCTCATCATATATTTGATATATTACACTAAAATACTAAGTACATATATCAGTGAAGATAACAGTTACCGTTCTAGCTTCATCAATTACCCTCATTAAATCTGAGGCACCTAATCACACAGACTTTTCAATATGTGGCAAGTACAAAGGTGATTAAATGACAATAACCATGGAGTATTATCAATATTCAGTATTTGTGTATATAATTATATTCCTTCAGAGATTTGTTTTTCACTTTTATACTTTTACGACATATTGATTACAGAGAGAACTGAAATATTCATAGCTGGTTCAATTTTCAACTACAAAACTTAGAGCTGCTATTCTTCCAATGGGAATAGGTTGATTATCATTTGTAAAATATTTATACTTTTTGACTTCCAAATGATGTACAGAAAAACAGTGTCTCGCAGACCATCATGGTGACTTATTACTTGTACAAAAGCTGTAGTAATGTATTGTTTTAGTTTGTGTATTAGCCGGAGGCCATATATATCACCATAAAAATTTGAAAAGAATTGAATCATAAACTAAAACACAACAGAACCGGATGTAATATTTATTATTTGGATTTTAACACACTTCATTATCCAGTAAAGTAAATAAATGTATGTCAATGTATGAAATAATGTTACATGATACATTAACACTTAAACCGTCTTTGAATTATAAATTTAGCAGCAGTCAGTTAGCCACATCCTACGTCTATTCGATCATATCAGGTATTTAATAAATTATTTCGTAGCGCAATGTATGAGGAGTTACAGATTTCGTAGAATGTCAATGTTTTTGTATTTAATTTATCAAGTAATTTCTGCACAATTTGCAGGGATGTATCTCCGTCAAATGAGATTATACTTGTCGCGCACAAAAACGATGTGTTATTTCTACAAACCGTATGTCTTTTTTTCCATTTGAGAAAATCGCATTAATTTGAAATCTTAAGCGATTTGCAGATTTGTGGAAGTGGGATTAACCCCATTCAGGATAGATCAAGCAGGTAAGTATGTCCACTGTAAAGAGCTCATCAGGACGAACGAAAAAATGATACCAAAATCTCAATATTGCCAAAATTTGAGTTACGGGGTTGTAAATATTAGCCGACGAAAAATGAAATGGTACTCATCTTGTAGACAGTCAATATCACAGATATTACACTTTCTTAAATGTCGTTCGACCATGCTGTGCTTATAAGTCTCTATTTCAACTCTGTTGCCGATGGAGTTTGATCTCAAAAAAACTTAAATATTCGTTATATCTAAACAATTATTTTAAATATTTATAAACGTATAATGGAACACTATTATTCCGTTCGTATATCTATAAGTCACTGTTTAAATTGTAGTTTGCACGCATGTAACCAAAGCCAGAAATATACAGTAACGTTTTTATATTACCATGGCAGCAGTTATTTTTACAAATAGCCAGTTGTTGTTTGAACGTTCAAAATTCTTTTACAAAATTCCATATGAATTCTCTCAAGATCTTCTGATTTAGTAGGCAACCATACTTCAGACGCATAGTTTGACACGGATGATATAAAAGAATCGAACAATTCACAAAAAATGTTTTGAGCAAAAATCAAACTATAATGCATTATGATTAAAGGTTATTATGATTAAAATATCCTTTTGTATTACACGTATTATACCAAGGCAGGTAAATTGCTTAACAACTTCCAGGGGTACACCGCTATAATACGATTATTCATGCTTTTATAGACGACCCTTTTGCTGAATACTACGTTTGTGTTTTAGTATTTACAGTAGGCCCCCTTTATCGCAGTACTCACTAGATCGTTTAGTTTACATTGTATATGTATTGGGATTCCGTAACCATATAAGAGAAATATAATCATAAGTGGGTTGAGTTCTTTACCAGATCGCATGTCATTCCTTAAACAAAGCTCTAAATCTTCTATGAAAGATGACTAGTACAGTAATGAGGACAGACAGTCACCTTACTTTTAACCAACACATATCTCGAAAAACTGAAAAAATATCACTCTGCGTCACTTTGATTTTTTACGTGTTCATACATGGATCTTTCTATTTTCAACATCTTGCTACAAATACCCTATTTTTACATTTTATTCCATTGTCTTAGTTCATAAAATACTAAAACCTCATTTAAACTTCAGAATTTGAAGCTGCTTGAAACAAATTATTTTCCCATATTGAATGTAACGGATTAGTATCTAAACTTGATAGTCGGTATAAACTGTGTTGACGGTAATCTGTTATGTGCGTCACTGGAATTTATCGTCCTTTTAAAGTTCAAATCATTTGTATTATTTAAGAAGTCTGTCGATTTCAATCAATGTCTTTACATCACCCATTGTTAGAGTTAAAATAATATGTCGATATCCTAGCGGATATCTGTGTGTAGAGATATTTTCATTTACGAGATACAATTTAAAGCAAAACGGGCGAGTTTCGTAAAATATTGCCCTTGAATGCAATGTATGTATCTCATTTAGTGGTAGATGAATTATTTATGCTTCAATGTTCCCTAATTCAACTTTATCAGCGTCTTATAAGGATAACGTAAAGTCAATGAAGCGAGTTTATACGTGATAACTCTAGTCCTGTTCAAGTATCTGCCGTAACTGCGACGATATCAAAAACTGATTTTGTGCTTTACGAAATCAGATGTGTTGTGAATATTGTTATCCATTGGACGTAGTAGATAGTACCGACTGTTTTTTAAATATACGAGAAATCACGATGGCATACTGATTTAGATATATCAGTGTGATATATTCTTAGTGAAAATACATGCTATATGTCACCATTTGAGAGATACGATGAATATCGGTTCACATCCAATTAGACTAATGTAAACTGTCAATAAACTAGTACTTGTACGTCTCTTATCAACATTGTATAGTACGTCTGTACCAGGAGAAGTTTGCAAACAGTCAGATTAATGTAACCGGATGAGATTACATAACACGAATGGTTGTGATATTACGAATTTTACGGATGTTACGGCATTTATTAGCTTCTTTGTTTGATTAGTTAGCTTCTGTTCGGTCGTAAATAAAGCCGATAGCTACATGTGATTGATTTTTCGGTTATGCTTATGTTCTTGTTAAAGACTAGATATATAAAGTAATGGTTTGTCTTATTTATTCTTCAATACTTTTTAGTAAAATATTCAATAGCGTTATTTAAATTTGATGTGTGCGCTAGTACGTTATATACATATATTTATATATATTCAACTAATTATATGTGTCCCACATTCGAAGAATCTATCTATATACTCGTATTTTTTCAGACATTCCCGAAATGTACGTGATATTGGCAGCTTGTATATCTGTGACGTTGGTGAGTGCAGTGATTGGCTATGTAACTCATATGTTGTGTCGAAGCCGACAGAAAAGAACAGTGGCATGGAAGAAAACTTATCGACGCGAAGATAGCTCGCCCGAATCTGTGTTAGATCATAACCTTAAGATAAGCAGAAGTACACCGGAGTTAGCTTTAGAAAATGATGCAAATGACACCCAGACTTCTAGATATTCTAAGGCAAAGTTATTCTTTAAGTCTCTGCGTCAATCAACAATGCCTACAGTATCACAGAGGCATCAGTTATTTAACAGGCAGCTTTCACATCAAATTGATCTCTCGAAAATTGAATTTTCCGTACAAAGTGCAAAACATATTGAGCAACCTAGTCTTGGTGTAATAAAACCAGAATTATATAAACAAGAATCCATTGAAAGTTTGAGATCTGAGCATGCTGTTTGCGGTCAACTAACGTACAGTCTGCAGTATGATTACGAACTAGAACAAATCACTATTGGCATTATTCAAGCAGACAATCTCCCGCCTAAAGACTTTTCCGGAACCTCAGATCCATACATCAAGACATACCTTCTTCCAGATCGAAAGCAAAAGTTCCAATCGAAAGTACACAGGAAAACATTAAACCCTAAATTTCATGAAAAATATTTGTTCAGTGTACCATTCGCGGAACTTGGAGAAAGATTTTTGCAGTTTAACATATATGACTTTGACAGATTTTCCCGGCATGATCTTATTGGTACTGTAAGTGTCCCGGACATTGTACCCGAGGGGTGCCGATTAACCACCGAAACATTCTTTGTACGAGACATTCTTTCCTCAAATCAGGTAGGAATTCACTAATTAGTTGAAACGTTTTATCAATGATGGACTAAAGAATGTTGTGAATATATTGGTATTTAAAATTTTGATAAGAAATGTAACTATCGTTACACTTTCAATGAATTCGGACGACATATATCAGTTTACGTTTTAAATGTACATCTGTTCGAACAGAACAACACACGGTTTTGGACGACACACGGTTAAACTAGAATAAGATACCATAAAATTCATTAAATATTCATAATTCCTGTATAGTTTAGTGTATTCATAGATTATATATACTTCGTTGAAGCAAAGTTTTCGCACGTGCTTAAGGCATCAGTAACCGGTCAGATAAAATGTTCAAGATTTTCTCTTGTTGTGTCCGATTGTTCTTAAAATGCAATTTGTCGTTCCGATTCAGTGAAAAATTTAGAAAAAAAACAAGCTGCGTTAAGAAATATGAACTTAAGTCTAGTTCGATTTTATACAGCAGTGTTGAAAGAAATATTCTCCTGTTCTCAGACTGCGTGTATGTAGAAATTAGAAGAGTCGTCTTTCGTCGCATATTTGGTATTACGAGACATTTTCTTTCATTGGTTTCTTTCAGGAAAAGTTTGATCTTGGAGAGTTAATGATTACACTGTGTTATTTACCGACGGCTGGTCGACTAACAATCACTATAGTTAAAGCCAGAAACCTAAAAGCTATGGATATAACTGGATCGTCAGGTACCATTGTATCAACTAATACAAATGTCACTCCCCTTGTATACAGAATGATGCAATATCGTCATGTTTAATTGTCAATCTGTTTTTTTTTGCGTTTGTATTAAGTGAGGAATTATTACCAGTTTTTGCTACTAAGCCATTAGCAAATAAAATACGTTTGATTTTTATTTCTTAAGTTCAGATACAATGTTTTAAGTTATGCCTGTAACTTTCATTCTATAAGTTTCCGTTCCCTGTGCGTATGGTTAATGTTCGTTTCCCCTTGATGGAAATAAACATCTTCAGTACCTGTCACCATATTGCAGTCATAGCCTAATAGGAACAATCATTATGCATTAAGGAAAGACCATAAAATGTCGATTGAAGTGTATTGATAGGTACCAATTAGTTAATGCGTCTTTTATTGCACATTTCCCTCTATTAAATCGATTGATACAAATAATCTGATCAACCGCCACATTGAATTAAACGTGATAACGCAGTATCCTACAATGAGAGAATGTGCTTACTTTTTTATACGCCACTATATACATAAAACGTTCTATTGATAAAATATCTATTAACACAGAGAAGACCTTGCTTATTAATGTAAAATTGAAACCGAAATGCAAGACGTCCAGTATTTATCGTTTTTCACCTAGTATTATCCTAGCGTTCATTTGAATAAGATTCGTGAAATCAAGCGACTAACGAAGACGATGTAAACAACTGTGTAATTGAAGAAATACGATTTCCTATTTTAACTGCGTAAGATTGGAGAGGGTCATGTGGTACACACAGCGGAACATAATATCGGAAACTCTCCGTTCATATATGCGAGCCGCCAGTTGTGAAGGCAAATCATAGTTTCCATTGACTTACCATCTTTTTTTATACGGGAGATTTGTTCTTATTTCAGACCCATTTGTCAAAGTAACATTAGTGTGTCAGAACAAACGGATAAAGAAGAAGAAGACATCGGTGAAGAAAAACACATTAAACCCTGTTTATAATGAAGCGATGGTATTTGATGTTCCACAGGAAAATGTGGATGATATAGAACTTATCATAAAAATCATTGACTATGATAGGTATGTTGGTGACTTATTCTCATAATAGAAATGAGAACTGACCCTTATATTAACGCTTTATCAGACCCATTCAGTGAGGCATTGACCGAGGGGATTACTGTCTGACTTTAAATTACCAAAATTACTAAATTACATTAGTGTGTCTCTATTTGTGTTTTTCGCTATAAAACTTTTTTTCTTGTCTGTTTTTGCAGGAAATTGGATCATTCTGAGATTTTTAATGCATTTCATTTTACGTTGCTCATAACTACAACATCTTTTCCTGTTAGGAGTTCAATTGCTTTTGTTTCGTACAATAAAACTGAATAGATAACATTTTGGCTGTTAAATGTGTATCATATGTATAGTTATTGAGCCATTCTAAAAGGGGAGCAAACACTGTAGGAAAACTTTGCTAACCAACTAAGGTATTACATAACGGAAATTTGGAAAAAAAATGTCATCATTAAAGACGAAAATAAACATAACTGAAGTGATCAACAAATACGATAAGACTCTCACAGGACGGTAAAATTCTTCATCAAACTACATCTAATACTGTACGAAACATGGGGTGTCATATCACTATGGAACAACAAAGACAGACAGAATTACACAAGATAAAAAAAGAATCTAGTTTTTCAGCTTTCTGAATTTCAAAGCCAATAACATTTTAGAAATCCTATTTACCAAAATTCTTGTTTTCTTTAACATTTTTCCAATATATCACAAAATTTTACAAATACCTGCGCCCAATTGTATAAACATTGGTTAACTTTAACAAAATGGTTAATTTAACCCAAGGTTAAATTTAACGATTTTGGCTTACTAACCATTAAAAAAACATTTAAACATTTAAAAAGGGCTGCCATTTTGGTACTGGTTACCGTTTATGTTAAGATCAAACCAGCATCTTAGACTTAGGTTAGATTTATTTGAGCTTTAACAAAAACAAAATTTGGTTAAATTTAAACAAAATTTTCTACAACAGCTAACCGAACATTTAACCAAAATTCTAACCAAAACTTTTATTTAACCTAGTGGTTAAAGTTAACCAATGCTTATACAATTGGGCACTGGTGTACTTCTGCTGTTTCCAGGATTGGACGAAATGAGATCATGGGTTGTTGTGCCGTTGGACCACGTTATGTTGGTACCGGGAAAGATCATTGGTACGAAATGTTGGAGAACGCAAGGAAGCCAGTAGCACAATGGTACTCCTTACAGGAACACGTTCCATATACTGAGTATAAAAGTAGTGGAGGTAAAGGGTGCTTTAGATATCGTCAGGCAACCACCGACTCTACATGTAGTGAGGACACTCTTTGAATCTATCGTGGAAAATATCACAGAAACAATAATATCATTATGGACTCTACATATATAAACGCCTATAAAATATCATCGACTACTTATCGTGTTGTCAAAATGTGTGGGAGGTATAATAAACCATGTGTTCGCGTGATCAATATTTTATGTGCTTTTTGAGACTGTGTTGATCTGACACTGACTCCGTCAGTGTCGATTTCAATTTTGTTTTTTCAGTTATTGTGTGTTTGAATATAGACAATTAATTAATGATCAAGGGTATTGATGACAGAGGTTCTAAAAATATTGTTTCTAAGTCCTACCAAATGAATTATATACTTTATACTTATTACAACTGAACATATTCTGTTTTTTTTTTTTATAAAAAACATTCTCAAGGAAACTGGAGACAATTGTTATTTTGTTGTGAATAATGTCATAGTGATCACCACCATAGATTAAAACCGTACTTGAAAGATACAGCAATCCCTTTCATTTGTAATGCATTGATTTGAAAAAAATGCAGTACCGGATATAACTAAGACTAGAATATTTGTACTGTTAATTCTAGTTTATGTAAGTTAATTCTATTGTTTTAATTTTCAGTATTATACATAAGTTTCTTATTCGTAAGCTAAAAGGTAAAAATAAAAGAATGGACACGGTGTAATTTCAGATATAATTTAAGGACAGGTACTGTCTGCAATACCTCAAATCTATTTCATATGTCTATACACTGACCACAAGACTTGATAGCGGAGTCATGCTGATGATAATTTTACATTAAAACATATTAACAATTGTATTTTCGCATTGCCTACACTTTTATGTACCTAAATCCTAATCGTCTACAAAACTCTACGTTTTACGAGACCAGTGTGAATCGAATTGGCCATTACCAACTTAGGAGTTATAAATAAAGCCATTAGACCGCCTGTGTTTTCACAAAAAAAGTCCACATGAATCTGTACAAATACTTTAATTACATTGAATAATCTAATTTACAGTACGATTTTATTTACGACAACCGCAGTACTGCCAGAACCACCTCACATTGTCTACATTATATAAATGAAGCGCAGACTGCTTCTACTGGCGATGTTATCCATCAGATGTCGTGAATTAAACGAGCGAACATTTATGTCCTTGACGTATTCCATTGTTTTGTGTACAAAGTTATTGAATACAAACATTTTATGTTGTCAATACAGAGCTGTGTGAACAGAAACCTAAACAACGTTTGAAAGGGCTGAACATGAGTTATATAAATTATTAATGTTTTGTTTTGGTGTTGTTATATCGTATGTACAATGTATAATGTTTTCATACATTCATTGTGACACTTTGTACACGTTTTTCTTCTCGTTTTTATTCGAGTCGTTTTTTAGAATATGGGTGAAAGTTTTCAGCCAAAATGTAAAGTATTGTGTTTCTTATATACTTTTGTTACTTTTTAATGTTAAGTATTATTATCTATACCATACTTTTTCACTCAGTGCTTCGTGATAGGAGATTTCATCGATAATTGATAAAAATATCTTGATTAATGATTCGAGCCATATCTATATAAAATTCTGTTCAATTCTGAATTATTATGAATGCAAATATATATTATTTTAATAGATAATATTGCATATATTTAAACCAAATCTCAGCAGTTTCGTTCGTATCTTTTTATTTTTGGCTGATCGATATTCCACATGCTCGACAACCATCTAACATTGCATCTTTCAGTGTGGATTGTAATAATTTGATTAATATTTCTTGTATAAATGCTGCCAGTAAATGTTAACCAAATGTGCTCTTACCGATTTATAATGATATGTATGTAGGTTCGTTCGGTACATTTTCCTGACACTCAATATAAATGTATCTTATTTGCAATAATACAGTGCAACCATTCCAGAGCGGCCCTCTCTTGAGAGACAACTACACTTCAACAACAGCATGTTTTTTCCTCACTGTACGATTTGACTAGTTATTTAACCTCTCTAAAGCGGCAACCTCTCAACAACGACATAATTTTGCGTCTCCCAAAGGGTGTTGCTTTGGAGAGGTTGCACTGTATTTCACATTCTTCACTCAACGATTTGTTTTACTGTTTCATTCAATGAATCAATGGATACTGTATATTATAACAATAGCCATTTCATGACAGTTCCTTGAAGCAAAGTCCCAGAACAAATGTAACGTACGCTCAAGCCAAAGCTTGTTTCCATATTATGTATGTTTATATTTCTATAAAAGGACGAAACAAACCTTAGACACGAGTTCTTGTGAGGTCATAAAAAGCACGTATATGAGCCACGGTCTTGCTATGGTATTATTATACCTTATTTTAACTAAATAATTGAGTAAATGTCAAGAAATTACATTCATAGTACGTTGAATTAAAATGTACATTATATGTTGTCGCTTTGTCACTTCTTTGTAAATGGTCGAAGTATAGAAGTTGTGTAAATTGTTTGCATTTTATTTTTATATCAAATTATATTATAACAATCAAATTCTGTATTTGTTACATACGCTAATATCAAAATATTAAAGTTTTTTGTATTCGTGTTGTTTGTATAATGTATTTAACTTTTTGATGTCATTCACAATAAATTTAGTGTTCATACCAAGTTGCCCCCCGTTAAATTATAAATATATTTATATTCTGAAATGTTGTTTGTTTTGTTTAGGTCAAGTTCACGAATACGAAAGTTGCAAATACATGTGATACAAGTTCCATAAATCTTGTGGAATAACATGCCACATAATAGCTCACATTAAAACCAAACAATGGTGACTAATTTGGAATTAATAATCAGTTCCTGGAATAATTAATATTTTGCAGATTCTAGATGTTATTCAATAAACCAAAATTAATCTTGCTTTCACTTATAGTCCTAAAGGCTTCATGTTTGGTTGAATCCTCAGCTTCATAAAAATGCTTAAATATTGTCCAGTGGCTTGTAATTTCTCCACTTTTACACTTCTGTGAAATTATAAACAACGGAAATGAAGCGTGTACCTCTGGAATATCAATTAAACTGCCGAATAGGTTCAACTGGCATCATAAAAACCTTACATATATCGCATGAAGAAAAATTCCTTGTATTCAGTTTGTATTTGTATTTCCAAACTCTAAACAAATGTGATCTCGCTATCGATCATTATCTTATATCTCAATGGGCTTCAAACTAGCATCAACAGCCAGGGTCATTTTGTGAGTTTTCAAGCTCAAACGGTAGAGGAAGACCCCAAGCATACACCCCAAGAAACACCGACCTTCCGTTAGACAGCGGTTTCTCTATATGGACCCGGATGGAATTCGAACTCGTAGTGGTAATAACCATAACCACTCGTTCAACGAGGTCCCTATCATCTTTGGGCAACCCATAATAGTAGAATGTTGTGCTGTAATTTAGTGAATAATGAATTGTAATTGAATTACAATTCCTCGTTTATATTCTTGTAAACAAATATACATTAGATCTATCTCTAATAAATTTTCAAAAGGTATACTTTACAAATAATATATTTCAATAAATACTAGTGCACTTTTGTGGTATAAGCAGAATTGTTCAAACACAATGTCGTAGATGCGCAACAGAATTCATTTTCATTTTCAATTCTGTAATTGCTAAAGAGCAATGGAAATATGTTTAATTAGCAGTAGTAATAACTGGTCATATAACAGCAAGTAAGTATATATCCAAGATGACAACAGCAGTTGGGTTGTAAAAGTTGAGGTTAGCAAACCTTACTTATATTTGTAAGTACATATTTAACACGAGTTTCCGGTAATAGCTTTTGTACAATAGATTGTAGAATAATTGATTCCTGTAGAAGACAGCCTTTTAGGTTCCAATATCATCCAAATGTTTTATTGTATGACTATGATTTAACGAAAACATGTTTCATGGAATGTAATCATATTGTGTCGTATTTTCAATCAGTGAACTTCCATGATAAGATAGTCAGCAGTTTAGAAAATAGACTCACTTCTTCCAAATTCTGGCATTTTAATTAAAATAAAGAACCAAATGTAATTGTTTGTTTCATTACAAACGGATTTGAAATTAAATGAATTATGAAACGAAATTGATCTTCGAAAGAGAGCATTTAATTCCGTGCTGCAATACAAGTATTTAATACCGCGATTGAAAAGTGGAATGTTTAATAATAACTATTAATCACAGGCAGATTGTGGTGTCTTATTCAAAACCGTGTTGAGATAACAGAACCATCATTACCCTTTGTATTATAAGTATTTGTATTCACCAGTGTTAAATTAAGAAAACAATATTCCTTTATTTGCAATAATGAACTTGTAAATTAAAAAAAACTTTAATCAATTACCTTCTGTATAATGCAGGTAAAAATTCTATTGTTTTATAACAAATTGTTAGGTTAGGTTTTCAACGCCACGCATTTTACGATGAATTTTTGAATAAAATTCGTGTAAGATATTGTAGAAAGTGCACCATACTAATTATGTTACGGGTACCTCAAACTATGGGCATCATGCTATAGTAAATGTATGATAATGACGAGTGATGGTTTCCGATGATTTGCTGCCTTATGTAGAACTGAAATATCAGCCTAGGAATTAGTAATACAATAATTTATGTAGGCAAACATACCAATTTTCCAAAGAATGTATTTTCATTTTGTATTTTATGATGTTAAGTGACTATATGGAATATCTCGCTCAGTCGGATGTTGATATTAAAGGATCTTATTGTTCGTCACAGTTCTGTTCGATAATTCAATACATGCCATGTTACATTCATATTGGGAACTAGTTCGTACATTCACTAACAAATGATTTGAGCAGGTTCATTCATGCTCTGTCGTGTAACAACAAATTGTGCACCACACCGTAACTATTTTCTATCAATATCGCCAATACCCAGTGGCCTCAGTAACGAGATTTTCGAAAGGTCAGCAAAAGGTCACACTGAGCCTGTTGACAGGAAGTTCATTATACGCTACCGACTCTTCAATTAAACAATTATATGGAGTACATAATATTTTCCATGATTAATGGACGAATGCTTACCATATATTCACATGTTTATACGTTACTACTAGTTCCTTAAAAATATCACCACATACAATTGCTAGAATAAATACACTTACATGAAAATATTAACATGATATCGTCACATTATGCAGTACGTTTGTCATTTTAGCAAGTTTGAAATAATTCACTTATCTTAAAAGCATGAAGAGTCAGTACGTAAATTATGGATGTTCATTTGACGCTCGATGATCGTCTTCTGTGACGAAACATACCCATGAGTCCCGGACGATCAGGTCTCGTTTAATTATTAGCTTCAATTTATTATAATTAAGCAATTTTATTGCTTCACACCGATCCTCTTTATTACTATGCGTGTAATGTGTCCCTGAAATCATTATCGCTTTCGGACTAGCATCTTAGTTTTTTTATAATTGAGGAAGCCAAACATTTTCTAGCAGTGATGACATTAGTGCTCTCAAAGTCTGGTTACAAGGAGTTTGCTATCCAGTCAGTCCTGCGAGTGATTTCATTTCATTTCCCCGTTATTATATGCCTTGAAGATTATCGATTGACTCTGATGTAGATATTTGATAGATACAAATAAAGAAATAACTCATTTTAAATTCGAACCACTGTGAGAACAACTAGTTGCAGATCGACCTGAAATGAAAGCATGCATGTCTTTGCTTCCAAGAATATTGGATGGAATTTCTAATTCATTCCAATTATATATATATGGTCATAATTTATTGCAGTTCAAATAATCGAGTTAATAAATGCACTGTCTGCAATAAGTGAACTTGGCTAACAAAAGCTATATCTGGTCTGTCTTGACGAGAGCTTAGATCATGCTGTGAGACGAAATGGATGTTACTGTTTTTATATTGCCTAGCACTTAATCTACCGTTATTCAAAGAAAACAAACAGAAACACGTATCAACTGGAATTGCCACGAACACAAAAAAAAATACATTTCCATGAGAACTGTCATATCCATAATGTTCCTAATTCACAAAAACAGTATTGTCAACACAGAACAACGCGTACACACATCCCAATCACTAGTTCCCTATCGGGGTCTAAATCAACTTTATCTATTACTCCATTACAGGAGGTGTGTAAATCGATTAAACAACCCAAACGACGCCATAATTGTTATAAGTAAAACAATATGTCGTCAATTAGTGAGATGGTTTTTCCATTTGTCATATCTTGTAGTAAAACAATAAAACGTACTTGTATACATGAAGTTAAAGAGACTGAATAGAAAATACAACAGAAACAGAGAACCAGACATGAGTGCTAAAAAATAGAACAGAGAAACGAAAGCAAGAAAACAAGAAAACACAAGGAAAGGAAATTTGTCATCAGTTATAAACTACGTTTTTAAGAATTAAAATGTAACAATGAAAATATCAATCAAGATTATGGCAAAATATAGATTAAAATAGTTTCTTTCCACAAATACGTGTTTGAGATTTTGGATTTTAGTTTGTCCCTTCAAACAGAAATAATTCATTTGTCCTCGGGTTTTCATTTTCTGGTGTGAATATTTAAGACTTCATAAGAAGCCAGCAAAATCTTGAAATTTATTGCAAAGAAAAATAGAACAGACAAGGTTTATTATCCAGCTTTATGTATAAACGTGATTACACTGCTTTGTATAAATAGAGTATATCGCTGCATCACCAGCCAGTGACGTTGTTAGACTACAATCACTTTTGTGAGTATATTATCACATTCTTTGTGTTCTTCAACACATTAACAGTGATTTTTTTCCTTTCAATGATATAGCCGTAAAATCAATGTATCAGTAAATAATTGGATCCTAGGTACCGCACACAACAGATCAGAATCAGCCGTTAACCGCCATTATTGTTCACTTAAGACTCATTAACATGACTGAATGAATTATTAAGCCAATCCTAACGTTCAATAATTAATTATTTAATAAAATCGATTAAATACGGATGATGTATCATACTACCACATTATGAATAATTAAATGTAATGATGATAGAAAATTGTCATATGTGTGGAAGGTGCGTCTTGTTTTCCAGAGTAATTCAAACAGCAGACGTAGACAGGACACTCAAGATGAACATTAAATTTGATCGCCTAAATAAACCAGTATACTGTAAGTTGGGATATTCAAAATCTGCTCGGAAGGGAGACAACCGACACTACAACTACTAACAAGTGTTCACAGAGTTACTGTCTCTAACGCGATATTTTTAAGTGACTTATTATCACTGGGGTTTAACGCCGTTTTTCAACAATTTTTCAGTTATATACGGCGACGGGTTCACATGACCAGTTTTCCTGGACTGTATACTAACCAGTACTAACTTACCCTTCCACAAGGAGCCGGCAACTTCCCCACATATGGAGGAAAATCGACATTTTTGTCAAATTTTCACAGAGGGGTACGACCTGCCGCGACCGGGATTCGAATCCGGATCTCCGGGTTACAAGTCCAGCGCACTAACCACTGGACCACGGCCGCGGCCTACTTGCGATAAAAAAACAGCCTTTGTCATGATTTAATTAAGGTAATCAAACCAATGAACAGTATCAAGCAACAGTATCTACTTTGAAATCTAAACCCGAGCAATAAAGATCACTGCAATTCATGATGAGTTTTGACCCTTCATGGCATTAAATAAATTTATAGACCTGTAAAAGTAATAAATTATAATTAATAATATATTCAAGCATGAACTAGAAATGTGTTTAATTTAGCTTACTCACTTAGTTGAAATAGTTGCATACAATAGTATAAATATCGTGTAAAGATAATAGATTTCGTCATGTTTATGCTTCATTGCATATGTGCAAAAGATGTCGCATGCCCATTGGATGAAATACTAGTGCCGTCAGCGTTATCAAAACATTATTTCAGGCCACCTAAGAATTGTCGTACTATGGACTCTTAAATACAAAGAGGACAGAAGAAACTCGGGGCATCAAATGAAAGTAATTTATTAAATTATAAATTCAGATTACCATCAAATGGAATTGTCCTACACATGTCTGAGCTATGTTTACTAAGATAACTGGCTCGGGAAAATACTGCAGACTTTTCCACATGAAATATCAGAGATAACTAACAATTAAAATGACTTTAGACATTTGTCCTCGCCCAGTAGTGTAAAGCTCCTAGGCTACAAACTCATGAAACCAAAGGAACGCAGACATAACTTTCTACAATATTTTTCATTACGCCCGTCCTGGAAGACCTAGGGCGTAAAAAGGTTGTTTGTTTCTGGTTACCCGACCTATCCTAATTTTTCTCCGCGACCCTAAACCTTTCATTCGGCCCGAAAAAATGTACATCCACTGTCTTATTCATCCACTGTTTTATTTTGCAGACCTTGTTTTTCTACCCAAATAATCAAATGAAACAATCAGTACGTGAATTATCATTTTTTAAAGTATGTCCGTTATTATATATCTGTACGAATCAGAAAATATAGAAAACCAAAACAGTAATACCTCTCAAACGCAACCTTGATTGAACCAAATAAAAGTTTGGATCAGAGAGGTTTTCGGAAAAGAAAGTTTTTATCCATTTTCACATACAGAAACAACTTTATTCGTGAATTTGGCCTATAAATGCCTGTGTTTCTACGTATAAAGGAGACAACCGTCTGAATTCAAATGTGGTTGATACAGGAATTGAGAAATTCGGTTGTCGGAACAAAAAAAGTGAAGAAATTACCAAATGTTAACACTTGTAAGACACATAAAACAGCTCATTCGCAAATTTTGCCCGAAGGTGATAATAATTGTTAAGTCAACATACATATATTGATAATCAATTTTTACACAGCACAGCTTATCAATTTATTCGCCTAAGTATGATGAATGAAACAATATTGTGATATTAAGATGGTGAAATACATCCATGTAAATTCAATACAGAATTGAAATATGCAAAGCTGAAGCTGAAATAAGGATATAACTGCAAATAATAATAATATTGATGGACGGATGGACGAATGGATGGATGGATGGATGGATGGATGGATGGATGGATGGGAATCGTATCATATTTATATTTTTACAATTACAAAGTTTCTGTACGTTAGTTGTTTTCACAAGTTGTCTTGTAAAGTGAAGTGAACTGTCGAACATTTCCAGCAAGCTGGGTTGTGTATGTGTGTTCAAAAACTGTATCTAATGTTTAAGTATCAGATAAATCAATCTACTGATTAATTTACACCAGCCGATACCAATTATTGATGATTTTCAACAACAATTTATCCTCATTGATACGCTGGCGTGTTAACTAGTTCTATTGTTACAAATAACATTTTCTAACTGTATGAATCACAATTATGCATTCATTTACATTAAAAACTTATTGACAAAATAAACATGTTACAAGATTACAACATTGATATAATATAGATAATTGTAATATACCTACTTAACAATGTGAGATAAGCGATACATTTCTCATCGTTAACTATTTCACGGTGAAATTTATTAACCTAGGGTTAAATTTAACCATTTTGGTTTACTAGCCATTAAAAAAAAGCATTTAAACATTTAAAAAGCGCTGCCATTTTGGTACTGGTTACCGTGTATGTTAAGATTTAACCAGCATTTTAGACTTGGGTTAGGTCTATTTGAGCTTTAACAAAAACAACGTTTGGTCAAGCTTAAACAATTTTTTCTACAAAAGCTAATCGAGCATTTAACCAAAATTTTACCCAAAACTCTGATTTAATCCAGTTGAAGTTAACCAATGTTTATACAATTGAATCATTATTATTCATGTACATGAGCATTCAGTTTGAAGGAATATTATGATAATAATGACATACTTACATTTTCAAAGACCGATTGAATTCCATTAATAGGTAAGTCTGAGTTGTCTCTTATAAGTTTGAAGTTAGTTTGAACATAATATTTCACAAATACGTGTACATAAATATACATTATGACACGTACTATAATTTGTATTCTTAAGTCGCATGGAAAAGTCGTTAGAATTTACAATATCATGATTTATGCGAACTGCTGCTGCACTTGGTTTATTTGCTTTCGTTGCTTTACAAACTGGTTGCACTATTTGACCAGTGACTTTACAACATTTTCAGAAAGCCATTTTAACACTTTTTCCATTCACACAAAGCATTCTTAACTACTTATCAAAAAATACCGAGTGTGTTTATTGTAGCTGTATTTTGCAACATGCATTTTCTTTTTTTAAATTACCAGATTAATTTACAGAACTAATACTATCCATACCTCAATTTATAAAATGGATCAGATATGTTCTAAATATTGAAGTAAAGTAAACCTTTTAAAGTGTAAAATTAGTAATGAAGAGCATCTTTGCACCGATATTGAGACTGTATCAAAGTTTCGCCATTAACGTCTTTCGTTTTACATTAAAAGCAATGGTAACATCACGCATGCATAAAGGGTTTGTGTTCATCACCGCCTACCTTTCAACCTTTCTCTATATTGGACTCATCCACAGTTTGGGAAATATTTTTATAGTTGTCAAGAAAGCCTTCAATGCGACAAGAGCTAAAACATCTGATTCAGTGATTCAATCTACAGTCAACGGTGTATCACTTGGTTTAGGTAGTGTTTGGTGTAATCGTTCGTATGGAACATTTAGAGATTCAGCAAGCCAGACAACTAATTACATATAAACATTTTATTAAAATGTTGCATTCAAACAAACTAACTGATTAATAAAACAATATCAGATGGAAATGTATCATTACATGTTGTGTAAATGTAACAGGGTCATTATTTGTTGATATGTGGCAAGGGAAGTTATCATGATTTGGTTTAATTAGGCTTGTTGGAGAGTTGTCTGTCTGTATGAGTGGATTAGACTTGCATCACTGGTTTTGATTGATCGTGTGATATTTTCCCATCTTTTTGTCAGTTAAGTTAGTGGACTGATAGCTTTCTTTGTGTAAAGACCTGTTCTTCACTCAGAGTGGTGGTAGTTGATTCTGCTGTTGGCTGTGGTTTGTACCTGCTCATTTGGTTTAAGTTATTTGTCTTTTGTTTATAGTACTCTATTGTAAGGAGTTTTAATGGTTTTATTTAAATAGTTGATGTCGGTACACAGTGTAATACTTGCACATGTGTAACCACCGTACAACCCATTCAAACAAAAGAAAAGGCTGACCAACAGAGTCAAACTTCCCCTTCAGTGACACAATTGACTTGCAACAGCACCAATCAAAAGGCTTCGCCTAAGAAAACCAAAAGCAATGTTAACAAGGTTGTTTCCACTAAGAAGAGTTCTCAGAGGCAGACACCCAAAGAAAGTATAGTTCTTACAGATCGGCCGAAAAAGGCCGAACGAAACCTGGTGACAACCTCCAACAGATTTGATCCTCTTAAGGAGATCGAATCAATGGAGGACGAAGAGATCGATGCTTCACCTCCAAGGAAGCACTCGCCCTCTAAAAAATGCTCCCCAAGCGTAATTCGGACAGGAGTATTAGTCCTGTAAAGTTTCCATCGTGATTCTCTCTTTTTATAAACGTCAACCATGGATAACATCATTCAGTGGAACTGTCGTGGTTTAAAATCTAATTATAATGATTTACTACTTCTATTATCTAAGTATACTCCCAAAGTGATATGTCTCCAAGAGACCTACCTAATGTCAAATGATAATTTAACTATTAAAAGCTACAGTCTTAATAACATCATCTGTGATAGCAATACGAGGGCATCGGGAGGATCAACAATTGTTGTTTCAAACTGTGTTCCTCAGCGTCAAATTAAATTAAACACCCACCTACAGGCTGTTGCAGTCGAGGTCACTTTACATAAACCTATTGCGGTTTGTTCACTTTATCTTCCCAAAACTCAACTGTAAGTACTAATGAGTTGGAAATTTAATTCAACAACTCCCACAACCCTTCCTTTTGTTGGGCGATTTTAACGCACAGAATCAATTGTGGGGAAGCAACTCTATAAACGCTAAAGGTCATGTTATTCAAAAGATAATTGACAATTAAGTTTATTTAATGATAACCTATTTACATCCAGGTTCAGGTACGTTTACCTACATAGACCTGTCTTTATCCCATCCCTCTATATTCTTGGATTTTGCTTGGCCAGTTCTAGACGAGCAATTTGGTAGTGATCACTATCCATTACTATTATCATCTAATAATGCAGTTCCAGATGAACCTCGCACTTACTTTAAATTTGAAAAAGCCGACTGGGGAAAATTTAAAATGCTATGCTCAAGAGATCTTACACTAAATAACTTTATTTTTGACAATGTACATGATCAAACGGATCGTTTCACTTCGATATTAAATAAAATTGCTTGTGATAGCATCCCAAATTCTAAGAAAAGTTCTTCGAACAAATTTAAAAAGCCATGGTTTGATTATGAATGTAAGGGGGTCATTCGGAAACGGAAGGCATCACTCCTGAAATTCAAATGCTGTCCTACAACTGATAACCTCGAAAAAAATACAGAATATTCAGAGCAAAGGCTCGACGAACAAATCGCGAATCGAAACGTAAATCTTGGTGGTCATATATTTCGAAAATTATTTCACATACAACAATTCAGAAAGTATGGGACGAGGTCCGAAAAATTAGCGGTAAACACAGAAAACAACCTATTATACAGTTAAAACGCCGTGACGGCTCTGAATCTAAAACGCCAAAGGACATAGCTGATACATTAGCTGAAACATTTGCCCACAACTCTTCGTCAGAACATTATTCAGCAGAATTCACTTCATTCAAATCTAAAGCTGAAAAGGAAAACATTAATTTTACATCTAATAATGACGAAGATTACAACGTATTCTTTAATATGGATGAATTAAAGGACTTTATTGATAAAGCTAAAGACTCTGCCGCTGAACCTGATGAAATTCATTACCAACCTCTGAAGCATTTACCACAGGTTTCATTTGATCTTTTACTGAACATTTTCAATGATATCTGGGTAACAGGTGATGTGCCGTCTTGTTGGAAGGAAGCACTCGTTATACCTATCCCTAAACCTGGGAAAGACTATAATGACCCTACTAATTACCGCCCTATTTCTCTCACTAGTTGTATTTGCAAAACTTTCGAGCGAATGATTAACACTCGTCTTGTTTGGTACGTGGAATCTAAAGGAGTAATAACTAATTTTCAATCAGGTTTCCGTAAACAGCGAAGCACTAATGATCATCTTGTCCGATTTGATCTTTCATTAGAGAAGCTTTCATTGATAAACAGCATTTAGTATCAATTTTCTTTGACCTTCAAAAGGCTTATGATACGACGTGGAAGTATGGCATCCTCAAAGTTCTTAAAGATGCTGGTTTAAATGGAAGACTACCCTTGTTTGTTTCAAATTTTCTGTCAAACCGTAATTTCCGTGTTCAGGTTGGTTCCTCTTTATCAGAGAACCACCAACAGGAACAGGGAGTTCCACAGGGCAGCATCCTTTCAGTTACACTGTTTGGTCTTAAAATTAATAATATAACCAAAGTTCTCAACCCCGGAGTTGATTGTTCATTATACGTCGACGATTTTCTGATATGTTACCGTTCGAAAAGCATGTGTACCATTGAACGCCAACTACGACAGAACCTTGATAAGATCTAAAAATGGGCCTCAGGAAAATGGTTTTAAATTTTCAAAGTCCAAAACGCAATGCGTGCACTTTTGTCGTCTGCGAAAGGCACACAACGATCCAGAACTATATATATCCAGCTCGAAAATCCCTGTTGTACCTGAAGTAAAATTTCTTGGTGTCATTTTTGATAAACAATTGTCTTTCATACCCCATATTAAAAATCTAAAACAAAAATGTCTTAAAACTACTGAAAGTCCTTTCTAATTCTGAGTGGGGGTCAGATACCTCAACGTTACTACAACTGTACAGAAGCCTTATCCGTTCCAAATTAGACTACGGATCAATTGTTTACGGCTCTGCCCGCAATTCATACTTAATGATGCTTGACACTATACACCACCAAGGCTTGCGTTTGGCTCTTGGTGCTTTCCGCACATCACCAATAGAAAGTTTATACCGCCACTAAAGCTACGTCGAAAGAAGCTATCGCTTCAGTATGCAAAGACTATTTCATCCAAAGACAAAAACCCTACCAGAGACGTTAAATTCAACCCTAATAGCAAAGAGCAATTTCAAAACAAAGAAAAGGAAATAAAACCAATTGGTTTACGATTGGAAGACGACTTAGAAGCTCTCAAACTTGACCCACATAGCGTTGCACAAAACCTTACACAACATATAGCTCCATGGACACAATCATGTCCAGAGGTAAATACTGATCTATCCAAAGAAAAAAATCTCCTAACTCATCTGAATTATATAAAGACGAATTTTCCAAAATTATAGAAACACATCATGATTTTATCCATATCTATACTGACGGCTCAAAAACGGCAACAAGGTTGGTGGTGCTGCCTTCGCACACAACTTTATTTCTCGGATGGGCCTCCCAGATAAGGCATCAATTTTTACAGCAAAAAACAAAAGCCATCGACTTGGCATTATCGTACATTTCTCAACACAGTGCAGAAAAATTTCTAATTTTCTCAGATTCTCTTTCTGTTTTTCAAGCAATTAAAAATCGCAAAACCAATAATGTCTTGATTCAACATTTACCCATTCGCTTACATGATGTTTTACAATCAAAATGTGTAAAATTTTGCTGGATACCTAGCCACATAGGTATTCGAGGAAATGAAACAGTTGATACTTTGGCAAAAGAAGCTCTTTATATTCAACCAGTTGCAATCACGTTACCCAACAGCGATTTTCAGCCATCTATTAATTTACTTACTAAATCCAAATGGCAATCTCAATGGGATGAAAAGACAAATAGCAAACTCCATGCCATTCTTTCTCATGTCCAATTGTCAAGATCTTTCCCTCTTTTAACTCGCCGACCAAGTCGTTATTACAAGGTGCCGTATCGGACACACTCGAATTACACATTCATACATACTTAACCGAGAAGATCAACTATTCACTGTAAAACATTTTCTTATAGACTGCCACGAATATACCCTAACCCGGAACCAGTATTTCAACGCAATCTTACTCAAAGACCTATTCTCAAACACTCCATCTATGCTTATTATTCAGTTTTTAAAGGCAATTAATCTGTACTGTAAATTATAATTAACATTATTAATTAATTAACAAATTCTGCTGTAGGTGCAATAGAGCCTAGTTAGTGTTAAAAGCACCGTAAAACACCAATCAATCAATGATCCTGCTGTATCAATCTTGAATTTAGACCAGTTAACATTTTCAAGTATTTGCTCTGTAGCTGTACTTACTACAAATCCTAATCCAACTTTAGCAGCAGTTTTAGCAACATTTTTTACCAACTGACTATAATTTATTACAGTACTGGCATTGCTTTCAGTATCAACTGTTATAGTTTCAACGGTATCACTATACACGTCAGACTTGTATAGTATCAGCCAAATCTGTCAGAAAGGATGTATGTTGTCATGACCGAAATTGTCTGTAGTTTCCATAACAACAGAAGCAGGCAACGGATTTTTATGTGTAGTTATATCGGGTAAATATCTAGATAGGTCATTAGGTGGATCGACTGCTCGTTCAGGAGGAGGTGCAGTAATAGGATCAATATTTTCAATTTCCCTATTATAATGATGGCTAGAATATTCTAGTCCACCCCATATATCCTGTCTACGTATATCATCAGCCATAAACTGCTTCATAAATTTCTGTCTAAATAATTTCTGAACATCTATATCAGTACCAGTTTGTACATATATAGGTCTCATTTGTAATTCTAGAAATGCTCTTTTGGGACTAGCATTACCATCAACTAACTCACTCTCAAATTTACATGCTGTTAGTATATTTAATATACCCTCAAATAATATAACACCCCTGCCAGACCATTTATTTCTAAGTGAAATCAAAGAAGAATCTGTTGTCCAATGTCTATTAACAGTAACATTTTTTTCTGATCGAACTAAGTCACTTTTCTGTTGAAAAAAACCAATGACATGATAATTTTCTGCTGGTACATATGGAACCCAACCATCCAAATCAGGTAAATCGAATGGTAGATGTTCCTTATTTAGATTTTTAGCAAAGGCAACCTCTAATTTACTATTATTTAGTATATAACTCTTAGCATTATTAAATCTTGTTAAATATTTTACATCATCTTGTATATTAACTAATGGTATAAATTTATTAGATATTCCTAATAACCAATAATCTTGCTGTGGTGAATGATGTGCCAAACTCCAATTTAAACTAGCTGAAATAACCTCCCATGCAATTGTAAATCCTTTCTTTTCTGGAAATTCATTTTGCGATGGATGATATATGCGTCTTGTTATATTACAATATTCTCCACATGGAAAAACTATTTCTCCCATTTTAACTGCATACAAATTCTTACCACTTGGTGATTGGACAGGCAAATATTTATATACTTGTCTAACCTGAATAGTAGTAATTTCATCATCTTCTATTATTTTTAAATCCTCAAACATAGTCATTGTTGTTTTCGTATCCAATATACTATTTATTCTAGCTCTATTGTTAAGTTCTGTTGAGTCATTTCTGGTGTATCCTCATAATTAAATAGAAATGATGTAATATCCTGAGGTCGCTTTTGCGAACCTCTTGCAGGATCATCAGACCAGTCTTTAGACATATTGTTATATGATTTTATTGTATTACTATATGTGTCCAATAATGAAAATTTAAAAATAATGAAAGACTTACTACAGGTATTCTTATTATATTATAAAGGTTTTCAGGTCTACTTGCCTGATATATATCTATTACCTTCGGCTTCTGCTTATCAGTTTCTTTCCTTTTAATATTATATAAAGTACTATACACAGATTCTAGTGTGCTGCCAGCATGTGTCCATGACATTATTATACTCCATATTGTTCGTTAATTATGATACATGTATATGTGCTGTAGAAATCGTCTAATCTGTAACTGTTTTAAAAGCCCTTCCTCCTTGACTGTTTGTTTATTACGTCTAGTAGTTGATCTAAAACATAATTAACATCTGTGTCATTACATAATTATCCACATTGTTAGATGACATACTTCCAAAATCTTTAAACTTTGCAATGTTATCGAATAATGTCCTTTCACCACTGGTAAATGTATCATTAACTAATGATTCAGCGACATTAATATTATCATTTAGTTCAGTTGATCCTGCTGTATCAATTTTGAATTTAGACCAGTCAACATGTTCAAGTATTTGCTCTGTAGCTGTAGTTACTGCGAATCCTAATCCAACTTTAGCAGCAGTTTTAGCAACATTTTTTACCAACTGACTATAATTTATTACAGTACTGGCATTGCTTTCAGTATCAACTGTTATAGTTTCAACGGTATCACTATACACGTCAGACATAGACTCCAATAATTCACTTGTTGTAGAATGCATAATATTATCAGCCCAATCTGTCAGAAAGGATGTATCCTCGGCTGCTTCTATATAGTCACTAGATAGAGATGTTAATGTTTCTAACGTAGGAGCGCTAGCTTCTAAAGGAGCTAAATCACCTGCAGTCTCTAACACACCTTATCCAAATTCACTTAAATCAGCTCCAATTAGTCCTGATGTACTAGCGGATGTTATACCAGTTTCAGCAATAACATCTACTGCTCCAGCAGCAACCTCAGTTACAGTTGCGGCTGTAGCCTCAGTTATAGTTACAGCAGCAACTTCTACAGTTGCTGCAACAGCATACCATTATTTAACTCACCTAGATGTGTTAGTTGTATTAGAATTTACATTGACTGATGTTTTCTTCTTTTTACCACCAATTAAACCTGTAACAGATGATGATTTCCTCTTCATAATTATCTTAAAATGTAAAATAACTATTAATAGTTACTACGACATTTTTTCTCTTATTCTTTCATCTTCTTGAATCCGCCATGTGTCAATTTCAATTGTTTTTTTACTATATATTTGTGTTGAGGCATCTTTAAGTTTAGACGCTTTATTTATTTTCGCCATATGCATTTTAAACTCTATTATGAACTTGTTTAACTGTTGTATTTTGGATAGCACGTTTCTTAACTCATGACAATCATAGTCATAAGTGTTCAATAAATCCAAACATTGGTAATCCAGTATTCTGGATACCAGGGACAAATTGTCCTCTACAGTAAATGGTCTGAAATAAACAATAAACTTACATTATTTAATTATCATAAAGAAATCCATTATCTTAGTTTGTATGTACTCTATGGCCATCAACAGTATCTAATGTAAACGATGTATTATTGCCTGACGATGTGCCTGCTTTAACTTTTGGTCTCGGCGCATATACACCTAATATGAATGTTATTACAGAATACCTGAAATGAGATGAAAATGCAACATAAAAATTTGAAAATAAAAATTGAAATAGACTATATAGAAAATTTGAAATAGACTATAGTCTTCATATCTTCACTCCTTCCTCCTTTTTTGGCAGGGCTTTAAGTAATACTAGTAAAGCCCTGCAGGAGGAAGGAGGAAGACATGAAGAAACATCATAAAATCAAATAAAACCTACCAGTATGTTGCATTTTCATCCTTTATAACGAATAGTCCAATTATTGCACATATTAATATGAGAAATAAAAATAAAACTTGTACAACAAGCCTAATAACTTCTTTATCCATTAAAAATCAATGAACCCTAATGAACGCCGCTAATTGACTATGACGTCATATGTAAAGAAACAATGACGTCACTTTTCACGCGTTTCAATTAACTTTCAATTATTAAGGAATAAAACTCAGAATGAGGCAAAATAACGCTAAATAACGCTGACCATCGTCTGGCCCACATTCTTGAGGTTTGTTTTCATCCGGGGAGACGTGTGTGAAAGTGAAAGAAACGTGGGGAAAATAAAAATAAAGAAAAATATAAGGTATATCGTGTTATCTTATGTTTTCGACGTTCTTATGTTTTCGACGGTTTTCATTTTCGCACGACTACGTCACAATCACGCGAGATTTCTTTTAGCTCCGCCCCTCCCGAATGTAAACAAATGATGCTGGATGTCGCACAAATGTCAGACTGATAAAAAAATGGAAATACGACAGGTAAACAAGATATACAAAAGTCACTTACTAATATTTCATGGTAAATGTTGTTCCCAAAGTTTGTGTCGTCAAGATTCACATTAAAACTTGTTTTTCATGTAAAAATCTTTAAAAAAATGTGTGTACGTCTGCTGCAGGCACAACTTCTCCCTGTGATGACGTCATCTGTCAAAATTTATATACAGGGTGTTCCCAAAAGTTCATCTTCCCCTAATATTTTCTTACGGCGTAAGATCACAAAATCGTGTTTCACCATTACACATATTCCGTAATGTACCAGACCAAGTGTCCTATAAGGGGCAAGTACAGATCCTATTCAGATGATGACCTCAATAATGCATACAAGACAGTGATAGAGCAAGGGTTACCAGTAGAAAGGGTAGCAAAGATGTATTGTAAAGTATATGATGCAGTGAAGAAACACGTTTCTGGACAAAAAGAACCCCAAAAAATCGACTTAACATGTCTGCTGCCAGTTCCTCTGGTTTATCAGTCAAGAAGAAGTTTAAGACAAACTCTTACCCCGACTCTGATATTGATGAAAATAACATTCCAGACTCTGATAAATGTATTGTTTGCATGCAACACAATGTGGAAGATGTGGACAAATTGTCCTATTTAACAATTGTAAACTGGGGTTGCTGTGATAGGTGTGATGGCTGGGTACACCTCAAATTTTGAGGCCCAATTAGAGTTCTAAGAAGGAATGACACTTTTCTGTGTCTTTCTTCCTCCAATGAACAGTAGGCTAACCAAAAGTCAAAACAATATTTTGTTGAATTATTTTGTAGAAAAAATACTGAAAATTTGCCAAAAGATGCATTCATTTTAGTTGCTTTTAAAAGTTGACAGTTAAATATAGTTGTGAGAACAGCGCTTTTTATTTCCAATGTACATTGAAGTCACTGTCAGAACTTCACTTTTGAACAAAATGTGTTTGTAGACTTTTTAACCACCCTGTACCTCTATTTATATTGACCAATGAAAACCGTCGAAAACATGTAACGTCATTGAGTGGTAAATCAAAAATGGCTGCCACCATGAAAAGGCTCTAAAAAGGTAATTACTTTGTTATTCTGTTTCGAAATTTGTGCTCAATGTCATTAATCTAGATGCTGTTTCTACTTCTCGGTCAAAACTTACCGTGCAATAAGCGTCTGTTTATTTACCGGGCGAAACATGCTTACACCGTCGAAAACATAAGAAGCCGGGATAATATAATATTTTGCATGGTGAACATGCTTTCTTTATATTTTTGTAAATATTATCGTGAACTTTTGGTCGCGTTTATAAATACTTAGCCTGTTGTCTCCTATATTCGAGCCGCTAAGCTTCCATTTTCGCGCATGCGCAGTACGCTTTGAATGTGGTTGACAAAAAAAAATGATAATATGAAATACTTAATTACATTGTTTAGTTGATACATTTTTATTATTATCATTATTACTATTATTTATATTATTATTACCTCACTGTTTGACCAACCAGATTCAGACATTGTTCCACGTGCTCCAGTGCAGGCACCTTTCATAAGGTCATCATTCCAACGCTGCCCTTTGAAGACAAAGAACGGTGGTAATGCATGGCCTATCGCATTAACACACCCAATCTGTGGCTATGGTCGACAGAAAGGTGTTTGAGTCAGCTTTTCCTGAAGAGCTACTCAACGGGGATGTAATGGGTATGTTTTTGGAAACGTCCAAATTAAATTTACATCCCTGGCAGAACGAATTATTACAAATAATGGGCAACACAAATAATAAACAGGTAATATGGATTGTTGACAATATTGGCAATACTGGTAAATCAACATTTTCCAGATACTTGGTTTCCCGACGGGATGGAATCATTTTTACAGATTTTAATTTTAGGGACAATATTTACGTTTATAATAAACAAAGAGTGGTTATTTTTGATATTAGCAGGGATGGGTCTAAAGGCGATGATGATGTAATACATAATTATAGAATTTTAGAAAAATTAAAGGACGGATATGCCATTAGTACTAAGTATGAGCCAATTGTAAAAGTTTTTCCATCCCCTTGTGTTCTAGAGATGAGCAACCAGCATCCATATAAGTCAGGCTTATCACTAGCAGCTAGCTTCCTCCACTGTTAAAGCTGCAATGTTAAACTCCAATGAAACATTTATGGTATTCTACATTTGCATTTTTTTCACCGCCATAATTGAAATTGCAATTTAAATTACGGTATGAGATACATAAGACATGTAAGTGGGAAATAGTGGAACCCTAGTCACTGGACTTTGATATAGTTTCTAAACTGAAAGAAAAATGAAGAGTGTTCGTTACGGGGATTTAGAGGTTGTTGAAGCGGCATTGGCCCTGGTGAAGGTGGTGAGCGGAAACAAATCCTGGCAACGGAAATAAAACACTTTCCGAAAAGCTGAACATCGGTCATAGACCACAAGGATTATCACTGAATGAGTATTATGAAGGAATAACAAAGGCGTTCGTTCTAAAGCCTTAATTATTTCATTTCTGTACAAGTGCCCCGAAGATGTCTTGATTAAATTCAGAAATTAGCTACTGGAGCTCGCCTCCTGGCAAATTTCTTATGTGATATTTAATTGCCACTACAACATTTAAGTAATAACGTAAGACAAAATAGTTTGTAGTTATATTTAACGTCTTGAAACAACTTTCAGAAACCAAGTTACACCATGTCATACACAGTTCAGGAGGTGCGGAAAATCAAATTCAATTTTCGCAATTCAGTCGAATAATTAAACAGTATAATTTCATGTGCGTTGTGGGTCGGTGCGTTTTGGGGAAGGTGGTATCTGGGGGGAAGAGGGATGTTTTGTTTTTTTCTATGAATCCTTTTCAAGGAATCAATATATATATATCCTCCAAATGAGTTCAGTTTTTTAAGATACCACATATTTCGATCCTAGAATATCGGACAAAACATGAGTGCTGAAAGAACAGTCTAGTCAAATTTACTCAGCTTCAAATACTACTGCTTCAAACTGAATTGTCATTGTTTAAAGATAAACACACTTAATGTCAGCTCAGTATGGATTTAGTATCAATTTTCTTTGACCTTGAAAAGGCTTATGATACGACGTGGAAGTACGGCATCCTCAAAGATCTTAAAGATGCTGGTTTAAATGTTTGTTTCAAATTTTCTATCAAACCATAATTTCCGTGTTCAGGTTGGTTCCTTTTTTAATCAGAGAACCACCTACTGGAACAGTGAGTTCCACAGGGCAGCATCTTTTCGGTTACAGTTTGGTCTTAAAATCAATAACATAACCAACTTCTCAACCCCGGAGTTGATTGTTCATTATACGTCGACGATTTTTTGATATGTTACCGTTCGAAAAGCATGCGTACCATTGATAAGATCCAAAAATGAGCCTCAGAAAATGGTTTCAAATTTTCAAAATTCAAAACGCAATGCGTACACTTTTGTCGTCTTCAAAAGGCACACAACGATCCAGAACTATACATATCCAGCTCGAAAATACCTGTTGTAACTGAAGTAAAATTTCTTGGTGTCATTTTTGATAAAAAATTGTCTTTCATACCCCATATTAAAAATCTAAAACAAACATGTCTTAAAGCTCTAAATCTACTGGAAGTCCTTTCTAATACTAAATGGGGGTCTACTAAAACTGTACAGAAGACTTATCCGTTCCAAATTAGACTACCGATCAATTGTTTATGGCTCTGTCCGCAAGTCATACTTAATGATGTTTGACACTATACACCACTAAGGCTTGCGTTTGGCTCTTGGTGCTTTCCGCACATCACCATTAGAAAGTTTATATACGGAGGCCCGTGAACCAACACTAAAGCTACGTCGAAAGAAGCTATCGCTTCAGTATTCAAAGTGTTTCATCTCACGACAAAAACCTACCAAAGACATTATATTCAACCCTAATAGCAAAGAGCAATTTCAAAGCAAAGAAAAAGAAATAAAACCAATTGGTTTACGATTGGAAGGCGACTTAGAAGTTCTCAAACTTGACCCACATAGCTTTGCACAAATCTTACACAAAATATAGCTCCATGGACACAATAATAAGTAATTTCCTACCATCATCAAATAAAGAGAAATACTAATACTGAATCTATAACTAATGACGTCATAAATGACATCAAAAATGTAACTGCATCCCCACGTTCAATCTATTAACTACGTACAAACTGCGGACAGAAGTTTAACTGATGTAGAGGCTATGCGTAGAATTAAAACGAATACTTAGGTAATGACTGATTAAGTGATATAATGCATGAGAATACTGAAGAAACTTTCATTATGGATACGCTAAAAGTGTGACGTGGTGCTTTAAAACTGAACAAAAATGTTGATGGGGCACACGTGCAGGCTACGTCCTACCTATTACTGTTACTTTGTCGTATTTGTCAAATGATCCATTTTTTCAGTGTCAACTAGACCAATTGAACAAATCATCATGTATTGGGATGTATTTAAAAGTCAGCATTGTAAATTGTTCTATAATTATCATTCAAGCTAATTTATATACTAGTTTGTATAATTTTGGACTACGGTAATAATCAGTACCCGCAATATTTAATACATTTATGATCACCACCTACAAATGTGTTGGTTACATGCAGTGTAATAGGTAATTTTTATCAATAACTTTCATGGCTAAAATATTTAAACTCCGTGGTTCCGCATTGTTGCCTCACTATTTAAATATTGCTTACGTCACATGTGACGTAATTCCACTACTTTTCATGTGTTATGTTGAGACTCCTCACTGCAGTGTGGCTCAAAATATTTCTTTCAATCTTTGCCGTAACAATATTATTAACGGAATGCATCATTCGATTGTGTGTTACAGTAAACTATGTACAGAAAATATAAAAAATACGAGTATGTTAATGCAAATGGTTCGTTTCTGACAAAGTAATGCCAATTTAAGCCGAACAATTCTTATCTGTTTCTTGTGTAGCATCAAATCCACCTTCTATTACAGGTGTAATGATAAGGATGAGCAGATAATATATTTCAATAATTTCCAATATCTGCACGGATTTTTATCTACATTACATTAGTCGATCTAATTGATTTAATTTACAGTTAATGTGAGAAATTTTTATCGTAGTGTTCAGTCATACACCAACTTCCTTGTTGAGTATGGCATAAACAGAATGTAGATATTATGCAAATAGATTAATGAGCCGAAATCATGAAGAATAAGTAAATAAAGACAAACATTACAGTGAGAAGAGAAATGCATTGTTCAGCATTTTCTAGTTTTAAGCCAAGTGAATGGAATGCTAGATTTTTAACTAATGTTAAAACGCTCTTTTTTATAGTGGAAATACAGTGCAACCTTTTTTCCCCTCTGTACGCTTTGACTATCTGTTTAACATCTCTACAACGGCAACCTCCCAACAACGACATAATTTCGCGTCTCCCTAAAGGTGTTGCTTTGGAGAAGTTGACTGTATACAACTTGTCGCTTACTCGCTTAGTATATTTCAGAATCAATCGGGACATACCTGGAAATCTAACGCCCTGATCTTGTAGGTCCGTTGTATGAAGACGCGACAACAGAACAAACATGACTGAATTGAATCTTATTCAATTGCAATTCGATGCACATTGGTCATATATCACCAAGAACAAACAAACACATTTATTTGCACAAATTCTTAAAAGGATACGAACTTCATATTGCCGATAACTCAATACTATATCACGAACTCTTGAAAGCGTAGGAAAATCTACTGTCTGAATACCCTCGTATTACTGTCTTGCTCATGTTTTATCCTGATTAACGTCATCTCTCAGACAAGCCTACACACCATAGTACATAACCAGCCTTCCTTGAAACGTTATACAACCATTTGTAGGTTTTATGATCTGCATTATTTGATTTATTTGACTAATTGGTTTAGTGAATTATATTGTTGGGATTTTTTAATCTCAATTATGTTTTCATATTGATACAAGTGTTTGTTGCCTGTTTGTAGACTGCATAACAATCGAACATCGTGGCATTTACATTTTAAGTAGTTATTAAGTGTAGGTGCTTTGAATTTGTCTGGCCACATTTTTTAATCGAAGGCCGTTTAATAACGCCTCAGTTAATAATTATTGCCTATCCTGTCAAGATTAGCAAAAGAACAATCGTAAACTTATTGGAAACCAACCCACTCATGAATACTCGATGATATATGGTTGTCTGTATATTGTACCTACACAATAATCTTATATTTATTATGTATATTTTATTACAAAATTTAACAACCATCTGTCTTATGCATTTTTAATTGTACCCGGATAGGCACAAAAATATATTAAGATCGATACTCATCATCATTGATAATATAAAAACATTTCGATTCAAAATATAAAAATAATTTCGACTGAAGCTCTTATTGCGTTTATATGTGAACTATCTTAAACAGTAAAAGATACTGTACAGGCAACAAATTGTAATAGCACATATTCAGGCGTTCCTGCTTGTTGTGTCTGAATTTCTGGCATCTCGGTATCTGGAAAACTTTGTAGAATTGTTACTTGGAAGAGTTTTTGCTCTTATTGATCGATCAATTGATCCCACCTTGGGCATACATTTATTATATTTGCAAACAAATATTGTACAGAAAACATTGTTATACTTGATTCATCGCCATGACCACTAAATTCGAGGAATGAACTTACATAAGACAAAACATTTTTACTGTCATTGCTGATATCTGTAAATGATGTTTTGGCTATGAAATCTCAAATGATGTCTGTGGGGTTTTATCTCAGATGGATTTAACAGCTGACTCAACTTTCGTCGAGTTTCTACTGCTGAAGTGCTTTCAGCCGTACCAGCTTTCTTCTTTCCAACCTTCCTTTTTCGTTTGATTTTTGTCTATAATCTTTTGATTCTGCAAAAAAGAACAGCCTGACGAAGCAGAACGTGTATTATTTTATTATGACAGCCGACTCCTATAGGTGGACAACATATTTCATCATAACAATGAGCTATTCTTCGTTTACATTATTTTTTTTACATATGACGTCATGCGATACTGGTTACGTTATCACTTTATGCGTTTTATCGGAAGGGGACATGAATCAGCAGGAAGTAACTTCAAACTTGGCACTGAACGAGTGGTAGTCATGTGATGGATGGTGCGTAGTTCACTTTAGGAAAAACGTACTGCCTGTCTGTAAAATTGCTCGTGTAAGCTTCCTACAAATGGTCCATACATTTCATAACTTCATTAAACTCTACTTCTGCACACAAATTATTCATGTAGATATCACAAGTAGACGAAACTGCACAACATAGCCTGAGAAACAGCATTCTTGGACGAAGAATATCAGACCTTCATCTGAATAGTATAATGGACACCTTTAGTCTAATATTGTTGACACAAAGAGATAATTAAACAGGTAATAAGTCACTCGATCACTTTGTATTCTGTGTATGATCACTCGAAGCATTAATTGCGTTTATTGGGGATTCGTGTTACTAGACAAAGATAATCGACACTTGGACAATAACCACGTCATTAATGTCAAGTGGACATTATCGAATGCGTCGAACACAATAAAATCAAAATAATAGATTAGCCAGTGCCAGGAAATTATGTACATTACTTTTTCAAGTAGTTGGTTCCCATTAAGTAACCAGACAAATATTTCACATTACACTGAAGTTATTGTACTATTAACGAAAAATGTAATTATTTTTTTATCAACGTCATTAAATATCAGATAAAATCTGTACGCGAAATATAGTAAAGAAAACTTTGTTATTTGTAACACAAAACAAATTTTGTTTTAATGTCATTGGTGATATCTGTAAATGATTGTCTGGCTATGGCATCTCAAACGATGCCTGTAGAATTTGATCTCAGGTATAACAGCTGACTCAACTTCCGTCGGGTTAGAATCTAATTCTGAAATTTCTTTAGTTATATCAGCTTTTTCCTTGCGATACTTAATCTTTTGTTTAGATTTTTTCCTCTGGTCTTTTAATTCTGCGAAAGATTTCATTTACGAGAAGATAACATAATTAGTGTATGGTTAAACAATTTACTTAGATCACCAAATACATAGCTAACATTGAATCGTCATTTAACCAGAGACACAGTATGGAATGCAGGTTACAAAGATTTCCACTTACACGATCTATTGTCATCCTATGTCTGTTGAACACTTGCTGAAATGGCGAAAACATTTCCTGTAGGTGTACTGATGTTGACCATTAAAACAATGCTAAACAACAGTACGTTATAGTTTTCTAATTACAGTGCATATCTGTTAAGTACATGTATACATGTATATGATAACGAATTTTCGTGCATTTCCTTATACGAGTTACATGCCCATTCCTTGACCAAAATGCCCGCAGCGTTGGCTGTTTTCGCAGACGACATTTTCTAAGTACAGGGTAGAAATCTTCCAATGCATCGCTCTGCACCGAGAAGCTTGAAATATCCGATGCAGGCGTCTGCACGTTGTTTAAAGAGTCGCCAATCGTTTTTAATAATTCATGCATTTGTGATTAAATTATGCTAAATTTTGGTACATGTACGCAGAGGTCAGTAAAAATTGCGTATTCGTATTTTTACATGATTACGCACGTTTTTGCTTGAATGGGAATGCTAATTTAGATACTGAACTATCCATGAATTGAATACAACACCCAAGTTGAGTGTTGGCCGGGCCAACATTTGTTAAATGTCTATAGATCACGTGTTAATCAGATATTTCAATCAATCACAGTCAGCTTTACTTGGCAGAGCTAGTGGTGATGTATTTATTCTCTGAGCGGTTTCATCCCACACATCGTATTACACAAAACGAAATGGATTCTAGTAGATAATTAAGATTTTGAGAAAACAATTATCATAACTTGCATTTGGGCGTTTCATTGAAGTAATTTCAGTAGTAATTTGCCAGAAACAAAATTCTGAAGAGAATGTCAAGCACTTTACTGCTGAAAAACGAATTTAAGAATATAGAGAGTGCGATTGTTGATTGAGAAACCGTGGGTAGAGGAATAATTAAGTTTTGCAATCAATTTGGAGGTAATACTTTCAATGTTGTTTTAACCCATCAATGATCTACAGAATATAGTCCATAAATTTACGTTAGTAATAGTACCGATTGGTTTGGTTACTGATTACTGAACATAATTGTGATATTGTTGATTGACCAAATAGAAGAAAAATGCAATAGTCAAATCAATTAAGATTTTTGTTATGAGCATATAAACTGATCTGACTAGTACACCAAGGTTGAGTATTTTGGACTTCGTGCTTTCCATAAGTGACAATTAAGTGCATTCGTACATTGATATATTTGTATTAATATAAGCGCTGCGGGAACCATATATAAAACATCAACAGCCTAACACATGCAACTAATGCCGTTGTATAGGCTCTTTGGGGCATTGATTAATCGACATTTTTGTCAAATTTTCATAGAAGGGTATGACCTGCCGCGGCCGAGATTCGAACCAGGATCTCTCGGTTCCAAGTCCAGCGCACTAACCACTGGACCGCGGCTTCAGGCATTGATTAATAAATTTCCTGTAGTGTTGATCATGTTAGAAGGATGACATTAAAATTGGTACCAATTTCCATAACCAACGACTAATCTACAGCGTGAACAACACATAACATAATAGCATTCCGGTTATAATTAACGATACCAGGTTTTTCAATAACAAAAAATGCGCAAGCTTCATCATCTTACTTCCGCCTTCTCAACTATCTAATATGTAATTTACTGTCTGTGTTTGTTCCATATTGGGTTAATGATAGAATGTATAACAGGTAATACAATCCGTAATGAATATTTATGTACTAATAATCACATTATGTAAGAACACCTAAGCGACAACTTCAAGTTGCCAACACGTCATTCTTGGTATAACTCATTCCCTTTAATATAATTAGCATGGAAATAAATGCATTTGTTGAAACAGCCAACACTTCCCTGGATGGTTTATTTCCGTGTTTATTTATATGTTCGATAAAAGTCACGATACTGTTAAATAGATTCGTAGAAAATTCGTTGTTTACAAGTTTCTTGGTTATAATACATACACACCACACAGCATAGAGATGTGAAAACAAATGACGTCATATTATGATTTAAGTGTCGTGAGCGACCAGACACCACCGCATCTTTTCTACACAAAATCTCGTATAAGCTGAGACATAGAGATGTACGCAAAGGATTACGAACGACAACTTTGGATAGCAATTGATAGTCGCTATCCAATCAACACTACGTATTCCCCCTCTTTGTTGGGTACCTCTCCGTGGTGAGGGGGAGTAACACGTACCCCTAAGACAAGTACACTTTTGTGCCTGTGTGATGGGTACATGGCTAAAACCAAACCTGCCTGTTTGCCGTGGGCAGCGCCCCGTATATTGGAAAAGGGGATCCTGGTAGTTGAGGAGGACCCAGGGATCTCCAGTCCCTCCAACACACTGCTTTGGCCTCTGCTTCAGTGTAGACGGGTGGCCAGGTGGGCCCGGCCTGGTCAATCGGCTAGTCATGCCTTGCCCTTGGATAGACAGTACAAATTAGATTAAAGCGTCCTACCATATGTATATGATTGCGATGGGTCGATTTCTCTGTTACTTACCTCTACTTCACTCTCCCTATTCTGTCAACTTCCTCGTCTATCTATCCTTCTCTAACTCTGACCTGTTGTCTCGTCTCTTTACTTACCCTCTTCTCATATTGACCCATTTTTAGATATCTTAAGATATCTATCCAAGAAGGCGGTGGCCCATGGGCTAATCGTCTGGAATCATTCTTGATTTAATCATACTGATTTTGTACGAGTATATCCTTCAAGTAACCTCGTGGCTTGAGGACTAGATATCCGTCCCCTTTAAGTTTCCCCGTGTTGGAGTCAGTGGTGGCTGAGGAACTTGGTGGATGAATCAAAACTTCTCAAATATGGATACCTCAAACCTAAACTCGAATGACCCCAAAAAACGTAAACTGACCCCTGCTTCCACAAACGACAATGCAAGTGCCACATTCCCGTGTTTCCTCGTCATCGAGTCACTTGACGAGGGCACAAAAATGTCAGATCTGAGCCCTTTTGTGATCGAGAAACAAATCAATGGCCTTATCGGATCCGCAAAGTCGGTAAAAAAACTTCGTAGCGGATGTTTGCTTGTGGAGGTTGCGAGACCAACGCAAGTGGACGTCCTGCTGGACATCAAGTCTTTCTTCCAAATTCCTGTGAAATGTACGCCGCACAAGACACTAAACTCATGTAAGGGTGTTTTCCGGTGCGACGACCTCGGGCCCAGTACTGGGTCCGAGGAGGTCGCCCGGGAGCTGAAAACACAGGGTGTGCGCACTATACAGCGCATATATTCAAAAAGAGAAGGCAAACAAGTACCCACAAACACTTTCATTGCAACTTTCAACTCACCGGCTCTACCAAGTTCGCTTAGGATTGGGTACACTTCCTCCCAATCCTGTGCAATTTTGTGTTTCCGATTCGGTCACTACGAAACTAATTGTCAAAGGACCAGCATCTGCCGCAGGTGCGGTGTTGGTCATGACGATCTTATATACTGGTTCCATTTCGTGTGCAAACTGTGGGGGTGAGCATTACGCCACCTCCCGGTCTTGTATGAAGTGGAAACTTGAAAAAGAGATTCTATCCATTAAATTTAGAACGAACATCTCATTTCAGGAGGCACGAAAACAAGTCGAAAGTAAGCAACGTTTTCAAACACCTAAAGCTCAATCTTACGCCAGCATCTCTGCTAAACGTACACAAACAGTTGATGTCGGTACACAGTGTAATATTTGTGTAACCACCGCACAACCCATTCAAACAGAAGAAAAGGCTGACCAACAGAGTCAAACTTCCCGTTCAGTGACACAATTAACTTGCAACAGTACCAATCAAAAGGCTTCGCCAAAGAAAACCAAAAGCAATGTTAACAAGGTTGTTTCCACTGAGAATATTTCTCAGAGGCAGACACCGAAAGGACGTATAGTTCTTACAGACCGGCCGAAAAAGGCCGAACAAAACCTGGTGACAACCTCCAACAGATTTGATCCTCTTGAGGAGATCGAATCAATGGAGGACGAAGAGATCGATGCTTCACCTCCAAGGAAGCACTCGCCCTCCAGAAAAGTTGTAGTCGAGGTCACTTTACATAAACCTATGCGGTTTGTTCGCTTTATCTTCCCCCAAACTCAACTGTAAGTACTAATGAGTTGGAAAACCCACAACCCTTCCTTTTGTTGGGCGAATTTAACGCACATAATCAATTGTGGGGAAGCAACTCTATAAACGCTAAAGGTCAAGTTATCGAAAAGATAATTGACAATTTACAATTAAGTTATTTAATGATAAATCCCCTACCTATTTACATCCAGGTTCAGGTACGTTTACCTGCATAGACCTGTCTTTATCCCATCCTTCTATATTCTTGGATTTTGCTTGTTCAGTTCTAGACGAGCAATTTGGTAGTGATCACTATCCATTACTATTTTCATCTAATAACGCAGTTCCAGATGAACCTCGCACTTACCTTAAATTTGAAAAAGGCGACTGGGAAAAATTTAAAATGCTATGCTCAAGAGATCTTGCTCTAAATAACTTTGGCAATGTACATGATCAAACGGATCATTTTACTTCGATATTAAATAAAATTGCTTGCGATAGCATCCCAAAGTCTAAGAAAAGTTCTGTGAACAAAATAAAAAAGCCATGGTTCGATGATGAATGTGAGGGAGCCATTCGGAAACGGAAGGCATCACTCCTGAAATTCAAATGCTGTCCTACAACTGATAACCTCGAAAAATACAGAATATTCAGAGCAAAGGCTCGACGAACAATTCTTGAATCGAAACGTAAATCTTGGCGGTCACATATTTCGAAAATTATTTCACATAAAACAATTCAGAAAGTATGGGACGAGGTCCGAAAAATTAGCGATAAACACAGAAAACAACCAACCTATTGTACAGTTAAAACGCCGTGACGGCCCTGACGCTAAAACGCCAGAGGACATAGCTAATACATTAGCTGAAACATTTGCTCACAACTCTTCGTCAGAACATTATTCAGCAAAAGATAAAGCTAAAGACTCTGCTGCTGGACCTGATGGAATTCATTACCAACTTCTGAAGCATTTACCACAGGTTTCACTTGATCTTTTATTGAACATTTTCAATGATATCTGGGTAACAGGTGATGTACCGTCTTGTTGGAAGGAGGCACTCGTTATACCTATCCCTAAACCTGGGAAAGACTATAATGACCCTACTAATTACCGCCCTATTTCTCTCACTAGTTGTATTTGCAAAACTTTCGAGCGAATGATTAACACTCGTCTTGTTTGGTACTTGGAATCTAAAGGAGTAATAACTAATTTTCAATCAGGTTTCCGTAAACAGCGAAGCGCTAATGATCATCTTGGCCGACTTGAATCTTTCATTAGTGAAGCTTTCATTAATAAACAGCATTTAGTATCAATTTTCTTTGACCTTGAAAAGGCTTATGATACGACGTGGAAGTATGGCATCATCCTCAAAGATCTTAAAGATGCTGGTTTAAATGGGAGACTACCCTTGTTTGTTTCAAATTTTCTATCAAACCGTAATTTCCGTATTCTGGTTGGTTCCTTTTTATCAGAGAACCACCAACAGGAACATGGAGTTTCACAGGGCAGCATCCTTTCGGTTACACTGTTTGGCCTTGAAATAAATAATATAACCAAAGTTCTCAACCCCGGAGTTGATTGTTCATTATACATGGACGATTTTTTGATATGTTACCGTTCGAAAAGCATGGGTACCATTGAACGTCAACTACAATAGAACCTTGATAAGATCCAAAAATGGGCCTCAGAAAATGGTTTTAAATTTTCAAAATCCAAAACGCAATGCGTGCACTTTTGTCGTCTGCGAAAGGCACACAACGATCCAGAACTATACATATCCAGCTCGAAAATTCCTGTTGTACCTGAAGTAAAATTTCTTGGTGTCATTTTTGATAAAAAATTGTCTTTCCTACCCCGTATTAAAAATCTAAAATAAAAATGTCTTAAAGCTCTAAATCTACTGAAAGTCCTTCCTAATACTGAATGGGGGTCAGATACCTCAACATTACTACAACTGTGCAGAAGCCTTATCCGTTCCAAATTAGACTACGGATCAATTGTTTACGGCTCTGCCCGCAAGTCATACTTAAAGATGTTTGACACTATACACCACCAAGGCTTGCGTTTGGCTCTTGGTGCATTCCGCACATCACCAATAGAAAGTTTATATACGGAGGCCGGTGAACCGCCACTAAAGCTACGTCGAAAGAAGCTATCGCTTCAGTATGCAGACTATTTCATCTAACGATAAAAACCCTACCAGAGACATTATATTCAACCCTAATAGCAAAGAGCAATTTCAAAACAAAGAAAAAGAAATAAAACCAATTTGTTTACGATTGGAAGACGACTTAGAAGCTCTCAAACTTGACCCACATAGCGTTGCACAAAACCTTACACAAAATATAGCTCCATGGACGCAATCATGTCCAGAGGTAAATACTGATCTATCAAAAGAAAAAAATTCTCCTAACTCATCTGAATTATATAAAGACGAATTTTTCAAAATTATAGAAATACAACATGATTTTATCCATATCTATACTGACGGTTCACAAAACGGCAACAAGGTTGGTTGTGCTGCCTTCACACACAACTTTATATCTCGGATGGGCCTCCCAGAGAAGGCATCAATATTTACAGCAGAAACAAAAGCCATCGACTTGGCATTATCATACATTTCTCAATACAGTGCAGACAAATTTCTAATTTTCTTAGATTCTCATTCTGTTCTTCAAGCAATTAAAAATCGCAAAACCAATAATGTCTTGATTCAACATTTACTCATTCGCTTACATAATATTTTACAATCTAAATGTGTAAAATGTTGCTGGATACCTAGCCACATAGATATTCGAGGAAATGAAACAGTTGATACTTTGGCAAAAGAAGCTCTTAATATTCAACTAGTTGCAGTCACGTTACCCAACAGCGATTTTCAGCCATCTATTAATTTACTTATCAAATCCAAATGGCAATCTGAATGGGATGAAAAGACAAATAGCAAACTCCATGCCATCCTTTCTCATGTCCAATTATCAAGATCTTTCCCTCTTTTAACTCGCCGCGACCAAGTCGATATTACAAGGTGCCATATCGGACACACTCGATTTACACATTCATACATACTTAACCGAGAAAATCAACCATTTTGCATATCATGCAACGAAGCTTTCACTGTAAAACATTTTCTTATAGACTGCCAAGAATATACCCTAGCCCGGAACCAGTATTTCAACGCAAGCTCACTCAAAGACCTATTCACAAACACTCCATCTATGCTTATTATTCAGTTTTTAAAAGCAATTAATCTGTACTGTAAATTATAATTAACATAATTAATTAACAAATTCTGCTGTAGGTGCGATATAGCTTAGTTAGTGTTAAAAGCACCCACCGTAAAACACCAATCAATCAACACTACGAATTTCTGGTATAGAGCAACCTCATTACTGTATGTACCGAGTTGATTTTTATTCTTTAACTCTTCGTAAATTGTAATAATAATAAAAACTACTAGTGTTTTCAAGAGTCGGGGTGAAGAGGTCATATGACGTCATTCGAGTCGTAACTCGTGCTGTTTGAATGGAAAACTATGGACTCTAGTCGCTATCCGAGACCCAAATGAAAACCTTCCTCAGTGTTTACATCGTGGATTTACATGCATTTCAATGTAGTATATTAAGTGGTTGCACATGCACAGTATTGAATTATCAGATATGGTTTGTACTTTAAAAAACAAGGATTTTCAGAAGGATCACGCATCTGAACATTCTTCTATGTATTCGCTATTCTAACTTCTCCCTTTAGAAATGTTCGTTTATTTGTGGTCACTATTCGTTTAGTCTTAAAACTGAAGTATGACGATGTTTTACCAGATATGACGAAAACTTCCTTGTACCCGATTAAGGGCTCGAAATATGACAGATTTACATATCATTAACTCGTAGACTGTGGTCTGTCTAATTCCTTCTCCTTTTTACATTATGTTATGTTTACATTATGTTATGTTTACATTATAAAATGTTTACATTATCTTATGTTCACATTATCTTATGTTCACATTATCCTATGTTTACATTATCTTATGTTCACATTATCTTATGTTCACATTATCTTATGTTTACATTATCTTATATTCACATTATCTTATGTTTACATTATCTTATGTTTACATTAGCTATGTTTACATTAGCTAATGTTTACATTATCTCATTAAGTAACTTATTATTGTTATCTTTATCATTTTGATGCAAGCTACATGATCATTACTCGTCGATGCGCCATAAAACACCACTAAACTAAACCATAGGCTGTGGTTTGTACAGGAAAATGATATGTTTACTTATCATTAAATCGTAGACTGTAATTTGTACAGGAAAATGACAGAAATTTGGTGTTTCTCAATACGTTACTCGAGTGTCTTTCAGCGGTTTATATTTCACATACACTTTGTGGCGTCTGTCACATAACTGAAGTAAATGACGGAAGTATTCGCAACATTTTCAGTTTAGAATGGATAATGTCAAAGGTCTTAAATAATTGCGAAGCTAAGACTAGCGTAGATTGGTCAAAATTGACGCTGGAACAAAATGCTAGACGATACTTAAAGGTTCGTCTTGTCACTAGCTACCTTTGGTGTAGGTAGAAGAGAGCGATCAGTTGAATTAATAGTGTTATACTTTGTCCTCATCTTTCAAATCTTCGACAATTTCTTCAATTATCCAAAGATATTGTAATTACCAGTATCTGAAAAGAATCAATGATAAATCATTTTACAGTTAATATCACACGAAGTTTTGTTTCATCAATATCTTATACTTGTGAAAGGTTTATTTCGAGACTTATTCACGTATGGGAAATCAAAAGTAATATGAGCCCGGATTTGCAACTTTCGCTTCAGAATATTTTGTAATTAGACGATTATGTGGGTTGTAATGGACCGACACTATTAAATCGGTTTCACTATATTTTGATTGCGTAAAATTTAATGTGTCTGTGGAGTTTTTATTGAAACCACATGATGGTAATTTTACTACTAGTATAATTTAGTGTTAATAGTAATAAAGTATTTGCAGTGAACCATGTATTATATTTTTTTTTCAGATATCTGTATTATTTGACAAGATTTTATTTGATTAAGTAATTTTGATGGAATGAATAAGAGCAATCAGAGTTGCTGTTTGTTATTCCTCGCATACGTCTTTGTCTCTGCTTTTAAAGATTCTAGTAAAACAAGAAATAAAGCCGCAAATAGTATACGTTTTACAACAATTTCTTTCGTACAATACACTGGAGACAAAATATGCTATAATTCACAAGAAAATATTTTATTTATCAAGCGCACTATTTCTTAAGGGAATTAAAGTGTTTGTTTATTTCTGGTAATTAGGTTACGCTACCAAGTCCAGTCGTTTAAATGGCTACGAAACACAGGAGTTGAACGTAATCGTGAAAAGTATAACAACAAATGCACATTAAGCGAGAAACAAAAGCATGCAATTAATTATCAGGTTGAAACGGAAGGAGATTCGGTCATACGTTTTTGAATTTCTTTTCAATCATTGACAGATATGAAACTAGTATCAGAGAAGTCTTTAAAATGTCTAAAAGCAACATTTTAAACCATCGGATCAATTGACCACTAATAAGATTGTTTTGTTTTACAAATTTTTAATCATGGGCAAACACGATATTGTTACCATACTAACTTTATAAGAATGATAATTCGTTGTATTAAGTAAGAACCTTGTAATGAAGTCATTATTAAGATCTTCGCCGTGGTTTTATTATGTGTGTAACGCGTCGTTAATGTAATGACGCGTTTAGGCTGTAACAGACAGTAATTAGCCTTGTATAATGACCCTTAGTGACGAAAAAATCCACAACGGCTGCAGTAGTATGGCTTTTATCGCGTTATTATGTCTGCTTTCTGTCTTACGAATAAACATGATGTAAAGTTACAGATGGTTAAAAATGTAACCCTTGATCACGGCTTCACAATGATTAACTTAATCACGAACGACGCTACGTCAGTCTTTCGCTCCATGAGCTAACGCCTGCATCTCACAATAACATGAGCTAACGCCAGCATCTCACAATAACATGAACACACGCCAGCATCTCACAATAACATGAGCTAACGCCTGCATCTCACAATAACATGAGCTAACGCTAGCATTTCACAATAACATATCACACGATAACGTCACATCACCTAAACAAATGAAACATACCAGTACAGCGTACCAACAGCAGCACCTGGAATTCGATATACAATAATTAACGGTAGATTTGTAATTTGACTGATTTATTAAGACCAGGAAATGTTAACTAAAGTAATACACAAAGGTCTATAAATCTTCATTCTAGTTTGGTATCGTTGTCAATTATATCCATTGCTAGCATTGTCTAGATCAATATTTAGCGTGTGAATCCCATGATACACGATCTACACTGGCTTGGAAGTATAAAGTAAATTGGAAACATGTTTTGTTGTCGTTCTATGATCCTGTAGAATTCTCGTCGTCCCCATTTGCTTGGTGACCTTATGTTTATATATATATACAGGTGTCCTAAAATATCTGTTACTACTTTAAATGCTTATTAGATATATTTGTCAAACCAGTAAATCCAGTATGTACATAAATATTACATCAAAATAAAGGTAAAATAATAGTTTTAAGTTATGTACATAAAACAATAAATGACATTACATACTCCGAGATTAAACTGTTTTAAAACATGTGTTCCACGTGACGTCCTTTTGTGTAATAACGACGTCGCAGCGGGTTTTGAAGTTAGCAATTACTGCTCTGCAAGTTTCAGTGGTGATACTTCTAAATTCCATTTTTATATTGAATTTAAGTTCAACTAAAGAAGCAGGACATGGTTTGTAAACTCTGTATTTCAAGTATACCCACAATTAAAAGTCTAATGGACTAAAGTCGGGCGAATGTGGCGGCCATGGATACTGTGTTTTCAGGCAAATGACTCGGTCACCCAACGTCTTCTTGAACCACTCCAGTACTACCTCCGAAGTATGGGGTGTTGGACCGTCTTCTTGAAACCAAATACGATCTAGATCATACACCTTCTGCCGTAAGGCTGGAATAAACTTCTTTTTCGGGACCTTCATATGACATTCATTATTGATTGTTTCTGTTTGTCCGTCATGGTCTTCAAAGAAAAGTGGCCCTATGATGCCGTCCTTGCACATGGCTGCCCAAACTGTGACTTTATCATTATGCAAAGACTTCTCCAAATGATAGTCCGGTTTTTCACTTGCCCAGGGGCGACAGTTTTTCTTGTTCATAGCGGTATTCAAATAAACATGCGAATTATCACTAAACCACAGCAAACTGACATGTCTGGATGGTACTTTGTAGAGTTTGCAAACTCAAGTGGACTTTCAATATCTTTAAGGTATTGCATAATAAAGTACTCTATGCGCACTTGGAACGACTAAGTGTATTTGTTACTTAAGAGTTTTCTAACGGATCTTCAAGGCGTTTCTGAAATGACATCGTTAACGTTGGCAATGCTTTCCGCCGTTCTCACACACTTGGGTCGCCCGTGATTCGAATGACGTCCATCTGTCACCGATCCTGTTTGTTCAAATCTGTCAATAATTCGCTTTATTTTCATTCTTGATAAGGCCTTCGTCTCAGGGTTTCGTTTTCTCATTTCTCCAATACCCGCGGTTGGAAAATTCGTTAAATAATACAACTTCACGATTTCAGCATCAAAAATATTGAACGACGCCATATTGAATAACAAGCAACGTCAAATGACGTCATATCCTGAAAAAAAACGACCCATTCGTTTCCCCGAACTTTATGGACATAAAACATTTACTTTATGCATGTTTATTAGGTATACGAATGATAAGAATACACCAAGAAATGATAAAACAGCACAGTTTTAAAGTACATGTTGTAGCATATATTATGGAACACCCGGTATGTACTTGTACAATAATGTATCGGTGTTATTCGTTGTGCAACGTTTTTATAGGCCGTGATTTTTTCTATCATTTTTATGTGCATACTTGTTCAAAGTCGTGTTTAAACTTGGAAAAAGCAGGCGGCAATAACGGATTAAGTCAACATGTATACAGAAGCAAGCATGTAGAGAACACTGGATTGTAGGTAATTAAGGTCTAATCTTATCACTAACGTAACGTAAAACATAGGTGCCAGTGACTGTATCGGGATATTGAAATCATAGTTCATATTCCGAGTATTTAAGGAACATTTTGACATATTTCATGAAATGTTTTGTTCCATTTTTTTATTCATGCAAAATTACTTTTTTTGAAAACGTATTACTTTATGTAAGTTTGTATGATACAGATCATTATGATAAGATCATAATGCAAAGAGTGACCAACGAGAATGGCATTGCATTTCATACTCACATTTCACATGATTCTTACAATAAACATTTAAAGAATTGCAGTTTGAAGATCCGTCAAACGAACGTTTAGCCATGGAAACAAAAACAATTTTGATTGCAACTGAGATTAAGCATTATTAGTCAATTCCAGAAAACATTGAACAAGATCAACCTGTAAGTTTTTCTTGGCAGAAGAAACGTCGAGTGCACAAACTTGTTAAATAAGCGATGCACGCAACGACGATTAGAGGTTTTTGTTAATTTCTTAAGATTAAAAGACATCGATCAACAAGATGCATGATTCCTACGTCCGTTATTACCCTCGCGCTGACGTAATGACGGAATTATTTTAGTGTGTTTGATAACATGATTACTTTTGTAATTAATCAAGAAAAAAGTAATAAATTACCGCCCAGACACTAAGTCGGATCATCCTGGTGCTCAGATAGTTCAAGCAGTAATCTGACAACATCAGGTATTACAGGGTGCTTAAATATGCAGTAAAATGGTTATCTGTATGCGTTTATGAGTTACCCATACTCAAGGATGCAAACTTTTCATTACTTTCTGAGTGAAGGATTGTCCGAGGACTGTCAATTTCGCGTTTTAATTAAAAACGAAACAAAAGATAATTTTTGTTGAACGTTGACTTTACTGAAAAAAAAAATTAGCGCGATTTAATTTCCCGTGATGATGAAATCACATTTGCCCAACCCATTTATTTATTACTGTACTGAAACATGCCTTGTCTTTTATTTTGAAGCATTGTACATATGTATGATTTCAAGTGAACAGTCTGTATATGTATCTGTGTATGTGTTCAAGATAATCATGCTCGGATTATACGTATATTCATTTTCATAAAATGACAAAATATTTCCAAAAACACGGATATGCTGACTCACTAACAATTAAACCGATAAAGATAGATCGTCATAGACTTGTTTTAACAATAAGTATTTTTAGCTTTAGTTTTAAAATAAATTATCAAAATGGCATAAATCAAATTTCAGTTGATTTTTTTTTTGAGTAACAGGTACTAGTATTTTTACATTAAATTTTAAACTAAAAAATTCAAGTACCACTTACTTCGTTCATACATACAATTATAGTACATGTATATAAAAATGTTGAATATTTGTCGGCATTAATCTATTATTCAATTGTAGGATAAAATTGCACCAGGTAAACATCAGAGGTTGTCACCGACATATTGTTACCTCTTCTAGACGTCTATCAATTTCATTTTATTTCAATTAATGATGATAGCTTTAGTGCTTGTAGCACTTGTACTATTCTTGCGTGGATTTTCTCGATAAATCGTTAAAAACCAACTCACGATGCCAAGGCTTCCTCTTGGATGTCAGTAGTCTTTGTATGCAAAATTTCACTTGTGTTAGATTATGCTCAACGATTTCGATCAGTTTCATTTATTGTCCTCTGTTCATCCAATGTTTCAGGTAAGATAAATTAATATATTACTACAGTACAACCTCTCCAGAGCGGCCCTCTCTTGCGCAATGACCTTCGATAACAGTATGATTATTCCCACTGTACGATTTAACTATTAATTTAACCTCTCTAGAGCTACAACCTCTCAATAACAACATAGTTTTGCTTCTCCCAAAGGGTTTTGCTTTAAAGAGGTTACACTTTATATGTAATCTGGATTTAAGATATTCATCAATTCTCCATAAAAACATTCTAACCACAAAATAATCAAATTCATAAAATAAAATAATTGAATTTTGCATCATATGTGAATACAGTGCAACATCTCCAGAGCAGCCATCTCTTGATCGACAATCTCCCTTCAACAACAACATGTTTTTCCCACTGTACGATTTGGCTATTTATTTAACCTCTCTAGAGCGGCAACCTCTCAACAACGACATACTTTTGCGTCTCCCAAAGGGTGTTGCTTATTTATAAAATGGTCATTGAAAGCATGTACGTGTATTTTCGTTAATGTCTCACTAAATACATTACACCACTATCCACATAGGCTTCGGCAATAATTGTGGGGTTTCAGAACCTTAAATTTAAACCAAAGCCAAAAATTGCCAAGTACTTAAATTTAGCATCGATTAACGGAGTAATCGAGGAGTATGTTCTGTGTAAATACTTCTATATACATCCTCTCCAATATAGTTCACTTAGGCTTATAGAAAGCATATAGATTTGGTCTAGACATGCGCACAATTACCTTGTTGAATTTCTTGGGAATGCTATATTACTGTCATCTCGTTCATTGAATCGGATCAAAAAAGCATTAGCCACTCCGGGTAATTACTAGTGATTTTTTATAATAAACTTTGGAAGTTAACTCCTTTACCAACGGTTTGAATGATGTAGGGAAATCTTAAAGTTGTGATTGTTCAAATATCAGACAAATTTGATAGGAAGTTAAAGCTACGCTAAAAGAAGTCACGCTTGAAAATTGTCGTAAGAAAACTGTTTATCTTAAAAAAGACCTTACAGCCAATGTGGTATAACCTGATACGCATTATTGCGTTTATATACATGGGTATGTGTCATGTTGATTGGATAGGGGCTTAGGTAGTCCATGCGAAATGTAAGTTGTCCTCGATGTGAATACTTTCTCCCCATATGATACTGTATGATGCGTTTTGAACATTACTAATAATATCAGAGTTTCATTACCTTCATAATTAGGGGGTACTTAAAGAAACCATGTTAATAAGTTTAATTGTTTTACTTAAATGAAATCATTTAGTGTTGAAAATTTCAATTAAGTCGCTTTATATGCATATTATGGTCGTCTAGTGTTACAACAATTGAATCAGTATGTTGTTTTTAGTTTAAAGTTAGATCCATTTTCTTTTTTTAAGTACAGTGCAACCTCTCTAAGCAACACTCTTTGGGAGACGCAAAATTATGTCGTTGTTGAGAGGTTGCCGCTCTAGAGAAGTTAAATAAATAGTCAAAACGTACAGTGGGGAAAATAGCATGCTGATTTTCAAAGGAGGTTGTCGCTCAAGAGTGGGACGCTCTGGAGAGGGTGCACTGTATTTAAAGATTATTTTCTTTCAGTCTACAGAACAAGTACAAATCCTGCGCAAATATATAGTAATAAAAGTGTTCAAGAGGTCGGTCGACCAGAGCAGGATGGAGAAGAATAAATAATAATTGTTTGATATGTAAATATACGGGGAAAGGTTATCTATTTGTATGACACAGTCGCCGTTCAATATGATGTACAATGTGCCAGTAGTGGGTTTCTAAAAGTAACGTATCAGAGATAAACACGATGTATGTTCAGCGTTTTTCCCCTTCTTTTGACGGGGCCGGTAGACGGACCCTTTCCCAATCTCCACTGAGCCTGTTTGAAAACAGACGTGTACCTGTATTGTGATGCTAATACTTAAGAAAAGAACATATTGATCATTTAAAGTAACATCTACATTTGGTTGTTGACCTGGTGAGATAAGGCACTACATTTAGTCTCTATCCGTTGTAAAACGACTATAAGATGATTTACGTTTAATTAAAAACGCCTAGAGTAAAGTCATTTCTGTCATACATTAATCTCTGGGCGTTTTACCATATTCCACAGAGAGTTTCTCCTACATTTGCTCTTACATAACAGATCAAACCAGCCTCTACAGGCAAAAACTTGATTTATTTTCCCTTCCAAATGTCAAGTCAAATATCAATTGACTCGTTGACTTGTCACCAGAAGCGATCGCGGTTTCCTACCGTTCAACAACCATTTATTCGTGCATAAGGGAAAATTCAAGTGTTTTCATTCCAGTTTTATCTGTGTATGGAGGAAACTTTACAGTTCATAAAAGTTTTAAACGAATTATACAGCGGACAATATATAAAATATATCATTCTAATTACGTAACATGTTCAGAAGACGCTCATAATATGAATTATATTGTATGATCTACAAAGATAAGCATGAATGTAGTGTAACGAAACCACAAGTCTCACAAATTCTTAGGCTATAATTAAAATATGTTTGTTTGCCCTTTACAGACCCTGAATTTTAGTAGGGGCGGTAGGTAGGAAATTTTGTTTTTCAGAATTTGACCGTTACTCACATAAATTTAGATACATAGAAACATCACACATGTATAGCCTTGCCATTTTCTGTATCCTGCAACCATTTATTTATCCTGTGATCATTTATTACACGCTTTAATCAACCGTACGCACACATGTACTCAGTGCCTTAACCCCACCTTGCGCTTAACTTCTAGCATAATTGTATACGTAAATTAACTGTTGTGGTGTGTAGTGATACTTCATTTCATAATATTTCCATTTGTGGTGGTGGTTTTCTATTCAACGTTTATGAACATAGTCAATGCAATACTAATCCATCACATACGATTATGCAAAGAGGAAAGCCTGACTATCCACGACTGTCTTTACTTTTGAATCATTTGCCCTCATACTGCAGTGTTAAGTTACTTAGCCTGGTTATCTGACCGTGATAAAATGCCAGCATGCATGTATTGCTTTAAAACTTATATTAATATTTAAAGCATCTACGAAAGTATCAGCAAAAATAAACCATGAAATATGTATTTGTAGATCAATCTAATAAATCTATTTCAATTATGAGTACAAGTGTAAAAAACAGATCAAACATGTCTTCGCTTTGAAGCTTTAAGACATTGCTTTGGAAGTGTTGACACATACCTTCACATTGAAATAAATACACCTTTACATTGAAATTTAGAACTGATTATTTCAAAAAGAAATCTGGCTGAAAATTTTAATCATATTATACGCTAATCATGAATTATTATATATTTGTATGCAGATCTGGACCAGGGATATTGAACCAACTATATCATTTGAAGAACCATAGATGTATCAGGAGATCAAACATACTAATGTGTCAAAAAAAATGGACAGTATGACCTTGTACTATACATCTTGACTAGGACTGTGATACCCACTTCTAATAAAAGAACATGAATAAACTCTTGTAACAATTCAACTTGGACTCACACAGAATGCTAAACACAAGAAAGTTTCAAAAAGCACAGAAATTAAAAGTCACAATGATGTGGCATTCTCTCCAGTGCTAAAAACTTGAATACGCACATCAAATCCTGCTAACAAGTATATATATTCCGTCACAAGTTCAATAAAGTCACTAAAATTACATCTGCATATGCCATCTTTAGTATCTTCATCATTTACTCCAATCCTCCGTATTTCAAATGTTACACATTTCAAATGTTTATCAAAGGCATTGAATACTTGTACACTCTCCCAAGTATCTGGGTAGAACCTTTCAATTGAACTCATATTTTTACTGACTGACTGTAATCGTGTGGAAATCCTCCAAAGTATCATTGCAATTAAATGCACACATTGAATTTTTTAGAACGTGGCTTGCTTTGTCTTTCAAACAGATTGTTGACATAAAAGATTTTTCAGTCGATGATGTCATGCTTGAGATTAGCCTTAGTGGACGCTTGCATTCACATGGGTATCATCAATTATTTTATTGAAGCACCAACGCCATTGTAACAAGATATATAGTAACGCGAAGAAAAATGTGGTTAGCAAGCCCGGATAGTAAAAACGTTCTCCCAGCGTTTCTAATAAATTTTTGAGATGGCGTTTTTTTTCGGGTCGGCCAGTAAAGGACTAACAAACTTAATTTAAATTTAAGCTTTAGTATCTTCAATACTCAGATAAAGTAACATCTAGTGAGGTCAATCACGTTCATTTTCACTAAGCCTTATGTCCGTATTTTAATTAGTCTGTTTGCCAGTTGGAGGAAACTGAACACATTGTACAAAGGAACACGATGGACGATAAGAGACAATTATCGATTGGCTGCTTGAACCACGTGACAAAGACAGAGAAATGTGAGGAAAGTGGTTAGATTTTATAATTAACTCCTAGAATCGGATTACGTCTTATCAACATAACTTTGTGATAACACATCAATCATGCAATGTTGATAAATGCATGCGGCTATCGTCATATATACGTTGTATTATCTACAAACTCAGCAATTTATGCATACGATATGTTTGCAATCATTGTGAACGTATATTATTTTAGTAGTTTATGGGGAAAGAATGACCACATTTCGTATGATGTGTTCTCTGTCAAAATCTCCCGTATATAAAGGCTACATATAATTCTGAGATAGAACCCTGGAGATTTCATGTAATGCGTGTATACTGTTTTATTACTGTTGATATTAGACGTGTTAGCTGGATCGTCAGGACGGGAATGTAGAGATTATCCAAGTAATATTTTTTTAAAAAAAGATGTGGATCAGTTTTCTTTTTCTGCGTGAACGGTTGAACTAGCACAATTGTTTCATTTTAAGCCATGAATTGCCTTTGTGTGGGGTAGTAATAACGCAACTATTCTACTCAATTTTGTCAAATAATGGTATGTCAGGGATTTAAGTTACATTACCGCCTAAAGATTGGGTAAATATAAACGCTATATTTTTTATAGTTTTTATAACATAAACAAAGCGTCTGTCATCACTGCGTGTCGTCCACAACCTATGTTTACGTCAGCAACCAATATCAAAAGGAACATCACATTTTTGACTTTCCTAAGAACTTTTGGATTTGTCAAGTGAGAACTAGTGACTTCGTATTTTTTGATTATTAAAAGAGAAATGGGGCGCAACGGGTGAAATATTTCTTGATTCTACTTAGTTTCAAGGCATTTCAACATTGTTATGATTATTTGATCCGATTTGTTTCTAGTAATTTTACTTTTTATGTTTTTTATAATTTAATCTATATGGTTGTATAATGTTACGAAGTCTGATATTAACTCAATAACGTAAAAAATAGACCTTAGCGGATCATTAGATCAAATTATACCACTGTGTTGTGTTGGAATTTTGCTGAAGTACTAAACGAAATCACTCAACACAAAGGCTTCCGACTGCTTTAACGTACATCAAAAAAGCAATCTTATTTAATTAAAGAATTAGGTGCCAATACAGACAAAATGTAATCAGAATTACCAAAAATAGAAACAATGTATCAACGTCTAGACGTTTAATGTAACTAAAGAATTTGATACTATTTCATATAAATATAATTAACGTCTCAACGTCCCTAAAACATCGTGATGTAATTTTTTACGTTACATTAGTCAGCGACGTATAGTAAGCCCACACGAGACAGTTTATTGTTTGGGATTTCATCTATTGGAACTGTAACTTACCATGTCTCACCAGAAATGCCAAATTTATGATTACCTTTTCGAAACTTTAACATGTAAATATTTTCCTGTTTGGTTAAAATATGCACAGTATGTGCTGAGCAAAGATGATTAATTATATATTTGTATCAGTGCTCAGCATGTGAATAATTTTCAGTGTGTTCAAATTGGGAAGGAATTAGGATGTCTTGTATGGTTTATCTATCATCCTGCTACAACTTGTTGCAAATAATATGTGATCTGTTTCCCATCAAAATTCGATTTTATTACGATCCGTTAATGAATGATTGATTGTGCATATCACCTCCGATGCACAAAGCTATGGTATGATTGTGTATCGTTACATAGACATATCATTGTTGTGATAGCAATTTGTAATCACAAAGTCGTGTCACTATCACTCTTTGGGAATATCTGTTCTTTTGTATGCACGTATTGTTCTAATGTCTTACCTCTGCCGACTGTAAAAGCTAAGTAATAGCATGATTTGAATGTTTATAAAGTGTTTTCCCACCTACGATACGTTAATGATATGGCACTAAAGCATTTGATGTTGTGAACCGACCATTCCAAAGAAGTATTTAAATTTATAAAAAATATTCATTCTCAAATCATTATATTCTCACTCTTTTCAACCCCAAAAATTACTTTATTTATTCGAACTGAGCGAATCCTCTGATAGGCTCTAAAATACAATATGAACACTGTATTTCATTACGTTCTGGCTTCCAATACGATCAGAATCACTGACAAGTTTCACACAAGCCAGTCGTTCACGCTGAATGCCGGACAGACTTGGTATCCAATAATACTATAAAAAGTAATACAAGCCTCATTATCGATAGAATTTGGATAAACGAGTTCGAGTAAACGTTTCATACAAGAATTACGGATAAAATCAGAGGTAAATACATTTGTTGTGCAATTATATTGTTGTGTGAGGTTACCTAAATATTAGCATTAAATCTTCCGAGAATTTTTTTTTAAACTCAATTTGTACATGAGGTACGTAGTAATTATATTTAAATCTGTCAGAGAAATAAACTCACGTTCTGTTGGGTAAAAAAAGTTCGTTTTTTTGTGTTTTATACACAAAATAACTTCCTATAACCATTGCGCATAAATTTGCTACATTCAAATTGTGATAAATTCGTGACTTTTCCATGTCAGTAACAACGACGCAATGCTTGGTTTTGCTGTAGTTTTAGATAACGGACTTGTAGATATGTCTTATATCACATTCTGAATGATCGTAAAATTCAGACAAACTCTCACGAGGTTAGACAATTAGTACAAACACAATGCATTATATTGAAAGAGTAAACTAAAATATTACGTCAGTAAATTATTTGTTATCTGTCTAGAACATGATTTGATTCTAAATTAGTCAGAAAATGATACAGACTCAATGATAAAAAGATTGTATTTGTGCTTGATATATTGGACGATGAAGGTGATGCTTATGATCTACAATTTGATGTCTATGAGAGACATGTCAAGTGTTATATTTACTACAGCTGTACTTTATTTCGTGATATTATCAGCCGAACATTTACAACATTTATCATCTTTTGGGGAGTCATTTCATTTTGATCAGAGTGAAATTACATTATATACTTTTCTAAGGCAATGAGCTGTCCAGATGTGCATCTACTATCAGTGATTTTAAGATGGATTTATAATATCTAGTTAAAAGTTTAGCCTTTCCATTCAGATCTAAGATACACAATAAACACGAAATTCGCTTAACTATTATCAGAGTCTTTAACAAAATGCGTGGTGCACGTTACTGTCTGGTACAGAGCTACATATTCTGGATACTGATTTAAAGACTAGGAAAACATTGTACCAAAGCACTTACTTAATGTAACTTGCTTATGTCATGTATGATTATCAAAATGCCAAAGAGAACAAAAACAGTTTTAAGTTAAAATTGTACGTGATGCGGGATGTACGGCAGAAGTTGTTCCGCCTTGTTCCGAGACGGCGATGGTATGACTCAATACAGATATACAAATGTAAAACAACATTTTCTACTGGCTTATCAATAAAAATTGTAAAACTTATCAAGCCTATTTATAAATCGGAATTCATTAACTGGCAATTAGTTTGCCTTAATGAAATTTTCAGCCTTGGAAATGCCATATTCACGAAGTGGAAATGTCTGAATCGGCCACAATACGAATTTTTTAGCATCAATTTCGATAGATTTTGCTGAAATCTCTGAGCTTTCCCGTTTTTATTAATAGAAACTGTACTCTAAACAGTCCAATGCATGGGAGGTTGAAAGAACGGAACGGAATATTAAACGAATGAAGTACGTTTTTTTCAGACGCAGTCGTCACAGCTTGAGATTGTTAATGGCTTATTTTTTTTATTTCCGAACTATTAATGGTTCCTATCAGCTATATTGGTCGTTTTCTGTTTTCAATGAACTACGCTGAACTGGTTGCAATTAGGAGGTGGTATGAAAAATTTCCCAGACAATTTGATATTTATCAAACTTCTTCATTAGACATAGTTAACATCTAAGACAGATTAATACAATTTATCAGAATATTCGTACAAAAAATGTGTCAACAAGTATCCGATGATAAATACGTAGAATACCAGACCTTATTACCGAGTTCCATTTAGGTAAGTGCATCAAACATTTGCCTAATGAGCACTACATAAATGTAAGTTTGAAGGGGCACGTTGTAGTCCTCTTAATAGACTGATACGCAAGTCGTAATAAAAATAATATTGCAAAGCCCCAACCAGCAAACAAAGATTTCTATATTGTTTATTTGTTTCGGGCAAACTATTTTCATGATCAGGAAATACTTGCTTTTTTTATCCGTCAAAATACGAACATCAGCATGTATACATTAAATCCTGCTAAGGCTGTTTTTTTAACAGAAAACACGGTCTCACAAATGCATTAAATAACACGTATCAACGTCCGATATAAAAGGTCTTAAATGATTTAATTTCCATGTTAACTTTCTCATTAGCTTTTGCATAAATACCTCGTTATAAGGAATTGTATCGTAAGTGATTTAACGACATGGTATAAAACTTTGGTTCCAGACAACACTTTCAGTTCCTCACTGGAACCATTCAGTGTATTTTCACTCATTAATCTATTGTTACGAACGTTCTGTATAAGATCGTTAGCGACATTATATTGTTTAAATGATACGATATAGCGTTTTGATACAGCAATACGAATAGCGGCTCCAGCCTGAGTATAATGTTATTATTGTATGACATTATACAGACATATCTGGCTACACGTTACAAAGCTTTAAATCTTAGTATAACATTACCTTCCAGTGCTTCTCATTTTCCCATTCAAACACGATGAACATATATTCAATTGATTAAAAGTATTCATACTATGCATAATACTAAAGAAAATACATACAGGGAAGTTTTGTATTAATCTTGACAACTTTTGTGACATAGGCTACCTCGCACGATCTCTGAGCTCAACATGGGTGTTAGGTCACTGGCCCCTTGTCACGTGACCTGACACGATCTCAAGTTTCCGTAACAGTAGCTTACGTCAAACTTGTTAATATTTCAGCCATGTTTGTTAGTTTGTATGTGACTTACTGTCACTGGGGTTTAACGCCGTTGTTCAACAATTTTTCAGTTATAAACGGCGACCGGTTTTTTCCTGGACTGTACACTAACCAGTACTAACTTACCCATCCACGAGGAGCCGGCAACTTCTCCACATATTGAGGGAAAATCGACATTTTTATCCAAATTTTCATGGAAGAGTATGACCTGCCGCGACTGGAATTCGAACCCAGATCTCCGGGTTGCAAGTCCAGTGCACTATCCACTGGACCACGGCCGCGCTTTCAGCCATGTACATCTTAAATAACAAAGTAGAATTCCGATGAAAAGTTAATATATTTACGACTTTATTCCAATTGGGGATTAAGTCTACGCCACTTAAGACATATTTCAGATATAAATACAACATGAAGTTTGTATCCATCAATTTCGGACCAATAAATGGTGTGCTAAGTTTAATCCCCGTCTGTAACCTCCACACACGTCTCAAGATGTCATTGACATGTTGTAAGTAAGTTGTTTCAGGGTCAGGATTGCAACTTTGCTCTAATGCACTTATATATAAAAAGTTGCACTTAGTCAACGACCAATTATCAAATGCCTACATAAACTTATGTTATTTCTCCTTTAGTTCCAAGAAGAGCATACTCGATGTTTCGGTGATCATGTATACTAAATCAATATAACATAATAATGATAATATTATGTTTTTATCGTAGGTAACATTAATATAAGAAATGAAATGAAGTATTATACATCCAAGTGCCATATAAAATTCATATACTCTTACATTCATTGGTCAAGGGAAGCAACCGCGACTTTTGCCAACTTCAAAACGTGCATAATACATTATGTTTTGCTATTATAATATTTGAATTCTTGCATATTATCAAATGGAGTTGTGAAATGAAAATATTTCGTCGAATTTAATCGAAACATCACTGCGTAAAATAGCAATACGTTGAAGCGAAACTGTTACCAGGGTGAACGAATACCATGCTGGCAATTTGCTGTCTGATCGTAGTAAGACTTAGAGATAATTATTGATATTAAGCATGGAATAATACAATGATTGATGAATAAATTTAAGATCAGATAAACGTATATTAGGCATTCCCTAAAAGTGTTGGTTTACAGTTATACGACCAACTAATTCAAAATTCTCCAAGCCGCCCCCCCCCTCAAAAAAATTGTAGCGCTTCTGACAAAAAAATATTCCTCGTTTTTTATTCCAACTTTCTGTTTTCAGCACAAGCATATAATGACTAACAATACCAATACTTAATCGTTGTTGAAAGTTGAGGCCGCGTGACTGAAAACAAACATTGTTCTAGGGCCTTAGTTGTTACAAATATCAAAAGTTCATTAATTGGCTAATATGATAGAACGGATAGGCCATTTTACATACAACATCACGTTTTAATTAATAGCGGCACGGTAAACAGTGCCCAAGGGATGATCAAAATTTCACTAGTTTGAGGGGAATTTTTTTTCTGAAATATGTGATACATAACAAGATAAAATGCATACTATCTAATAGTATCTCTACATTGAATTGGGCTTTATTTGGCGTCAGTGATTCACGATCAAAACACAGAGAATTTTTGTTCTACTTGAAGATTAGCATTCCAATCTTTATATACCAGTTCATTTGAATATTAGTTTGGAATGGATTCCTAGAGAAAAAAACGTAAAAACAACATCCCACCTTTTACCAAAATACAACCCTTCCCGAAATACCCCTAGCCAAAAACCTAACAACACAAAGAACCATACAGAAATGGACTACAAAACACTGAAATTAACGAAAGCGATCTGATAGGTTTATTATAACGATTTCGTTGGTATTTTCAAGAAAAAAAATATTAATATAAACATTCGTTATATGAAAGTACCAAGCTTTACGTATATTAGTTCAATCTATCTATTTCAGAGACAAACTTGTTAACTTTTTTGTGTCTTTTTCCACGGATCTCACTTGCCCGTATAGCGAAACACCTACGTTTTTGAAAGATAGTCAATTAATGTGGTTTGGCAGTGTCAGTTTCCTAAAAATGTATTGTTGCGCCGGAATGAATATATATTTGTGTTGACATTCTTACACCTGAAAATGAACAATTATAAGATAATATACTGGTACTATATTTAAGTTAATGTAAAATGTGTACATTGGTACTCAACTAGTGATAACGAAAAGAGATAACATTCAGGCAAAATAACCTTTTTCCATGCTTGGAGCTGGTTCAGTGTGGACCTTTTCATTAATACATACAATTAAAGGTGGAGAAAATGAAATTTCAAATTGAGCAATAGAGACACATGACGCACACAACATAAAGATAAAGATAGCTCATTATATGACATATATGGAAGATCATCTTGCAGACTAGTTTTAGATGACCCATATTATACGCATCCCGCATCGCTTAATCTGATGTCGTCACAGATTGTGTACTTTCCCCCTGAGATCTGACAGTCTGAACAAACAAGAGGGCGGCTACGATTTATGGTATGAAAGTAATCCGAAATTGAAGAATATACGTCAGTAAAATAACTCATTGTCTGTTCAAATTTGGTTTTATTCTAAATCCAGAAGATATCGAAATATCAGACAATGTTATGAACAGACATATAGATAAATTTTCACCCTGACAGCACATTATGTGTTAATTTGATTTAAACACAGGCGCTCGTTATTAAGAAGCAAACTTAAACGTGGGAAGTAAGCGCATCACATTGTGATGATAATTGTATTTAAGTGAACATAAAATATCCAACTGTTTAAGTTCCAGTATGGTGTAGGTGAACGGTATTGATCCCATCTTGTGTGGCTTTTGCTTACGGTATAACTTTAGTACTATTCGAAGATTTTTTTGTATCAAAATTGTTGCAGACTGTTATGATGAATTGAAATATTTAAGAATATTAGCACAACAGGGGTACGTTTTGAATTATTAGTAAAATTATCAAACAATATTTTGTACTCAGCATAGACCTTAACAATAATAACGTTTTTAATTCCACGGTACAAAATTGTGGAGTGCAAGAACCGGAGGCGACCATACTCATAAATTATTGCATATTTAAGGATAGTTTCGGCAAACTATCGTTAGAAGCAGTATTTATTGCGCACAAGGTGTTCATGACATTGCTCTAGATCAGAAACTTCCAAAGATGCAAAAGCTCGCATAGGAATACACTGAGTCGGTTGTCTAAATTTCCACCACGTAAAACTAGAATCAAGGGAAAACCGAACAAATGAATAAATCCTTATGTTTTACAATACTAACAATCGATCTGCGTAAAGAAATCAAGTATTCACAGCATCTGTTGGATTGAATACATGTATATGCAAAGTCCAACCAGTAGTGAACAATGTGTGTTCAATGTTTTTCTTCTCTATGCTATAAAATATAAGATGGGCTTTAAGGAATTCGGCTCAGTGTTTCTACTCGTATAACCAGTAAGGCGGGTAAAGCTGTAAATAAGAATTTCTGAATGATAACGCTTTCTAAAATGTAGTCAGTTTGTGAACGGTTATTGATTTGCACAAATAGATAATGAAACACTCTACAAAATTAAGGGCGAACAATAGAAAAGCATAATGATAATGTATGCCTGTTAGGTCCTATGGGCTCTTATGAAAAGAGAATGTTATACTTATAACCGGTCAATTTGGTTGGTGCACATTAATACATATTAAACGATGTTCAATTTATACGTTACGTAAAGACGTAAAAAATAAGACGAAAATGTTTTACAAAATAATGTGTCTCCAATTCTATTTGCCTAAAACAACTCTGGCAATATTCTACTAGTCGAACTTTGTATTTATACAATATGGTATGAAAATGGATCACGACTGGCGTAACAAACCGCAGATTTCTAAAAGCATCATGATTTGTATAAAGTTTATCTTTTGGTGTAATTATTGTTTGTCTTCCAGCTGTAGTAAATGATAAATGCATGTAAATAACTGAGAGCTGGTATTGTATTATGAACGCGCGTTTTCCCTGCGAACCATTCAGACAATATTCAAAAGCGAACCTACCTACACAGATATACAACATAAATAATGTAGTTCAGCTTGTTTTGAATAATAGTGCATTTTGCTATGAGTGTCTTTAACGTATTATATACAATAACAGTATAAAACTTCTTTTTTGTGTAAATAGTGATTTATTACGTAAGTTTCAAAGCTAGAATATTTTGTTGTTACAAGAAATAAATGTTTATGAATCAGATGTTGAGCCGTTCGTCACATACGCACCCGTCATCAAAGACAAGTGAAGACTAATTAGATTTCGTCTGAGTTTGGTTAGATTTAAAAAAATAATATCTTTAAAGAATGACACCAATGAATGGTTATATTGACATTGCCGTACCGAATGATATAACTGGTTTGTCAGGTTTTACCCGCTCTAGAGCCTTTCACTGACACATTCTTCGCAATACTTTTCTGTTCTCTCACTTGAATTACTTAATGCTAAAGAAGAGTATTTTTAAATATACCCTGACCGACTTAGTGTTGGTCTCACATTAATCATAAATGGACGTCCATCGACATGCAAATTGTGAAGAAAATTCTACATGAATAAGTAACTTTCTTCATGGATTATAGACGTGACTTTCTGGAAATTGTCAAATTAGAAGTCATCCGATTGGCGTTAAATGTTGGGTAAACACTAATGCTAATGGTAATAACTTTTGAAATTGTATTTGTTTACCTTCCCATCATTGATTGATGGATTAGTTTAAGTTATACAAACAGGATGGCCTAGTAATTTATGTGTTATTAGTGAGATGTAATATTGATCATTGGATTGTTAAATAAACACCTTCCTGACACTCGTGCGTTGATAATTATACTGTTTTATTTACATAATGACGTAAATATTACCCGAGACAACAACAGTTAAACCAGTCACGAATCTAGGCTTCGACACGCAAGTATTGTGTTAGGTAATGTTTAGGTAATTTGGTTTGTGGAGTTTTTGATATTACAAAAAATTGAGATATGGAGAAAAAATAGTATTCATGACTTTCCAGAAGTATGCTCATCTAACGTTGTCAATACAATAATAAATGGGCTACTTGAAACTTATAATTTCAAGTAAACGACCGTATAAAAAGACTACTTCTTATTATGTGTGAACGACTTTCACAACCGAACCTTGTACATGACTACAATTATAGGTGACATACAGGCGATAGATATAATGCTTTTGTATTTTGCAAACAAGAAACGATCAACTTATTAATTTACTTTGCTTCTTTATTGAGTCCTCCGGATCAGCACAAAACTAATGGTCAAACGAACTGCGTTTTTTTGTGTTGATTTGACTGATGCATTTGTATGAAAGTCATTTGCGTCCCACATCTAAAACAAAAATCGTATGTACGTCAGTTCATTGAGGGGGAGGTGGTGGTAAGCGTTGGTGTTTTACTGATTTTCTTGTTTAATTATCTCACTGTGACAAACAACAGAAATTTTGCTGATAAATTGCATTAAATCCAACACAGTCAAAAACGAATAACACTCCATATAGCAACGTACTCCCTGGATAATTAATTAGCAAAACTTTCCACACTACGTGATTCATATAAAACTACAATAAATCTAACAGTTCAAACTTCCCTACAGGTGTATCATATTACCACACACTTGATACTCTATTAACTTATTTTATTTTCTAAGAGTGGAATGCTAAAGGAAAGAAATCAATTTTGTTAAAATTCCAAAGAAAATTATGTTATTTATTAGATGAGTGAAATTTTGTACAAATATTTGCCTGGCTTATTGGCTGATGTATAGTAACGATACGATCAGCTATATTCTGATTGAGCACAGATAAAAGACGAAAGTAGAAAATCGTTTCTGTTTCCAAATTTTTCAATTCTTCGTGGTGTCTGTTTAAATTATTGTTGAATGTATTAGATAAGTTTAAGTGTGTAATAAACATTTGTAAAATTTAAAAGCTGACGATTGCGATCGTATTCTCAAGTATGCCAACAATATGTCGAATGTCTAGCATGTTTTATTCTATTCAATAGGTAATTTCTGTTAAAACGCGATTATGTGAACTAATTTCCTATTTACTAATTAAACAACTGAGAGATGAGATTTTTTTCTATATAAACCTAAGCAAAGCCAACTTAATGTTCAGTTATACGTAATCATTATTGCTTATCGATTTCTGTGTAGAGTTAAGATAATTAATTATGTCATTAATTCTGTTTCCGCCTTTTATCTAGCTTTTGTTCATCATATCTAGCGAAATCAGATGACTTTCATGATCTAAATACATGTAAAAGACTTTCATACTAAGGACAATGACACAAGCATCATGTACAAGTTGTAATATATATTGATACGGTGTTAGTTCTAACATTCTCTTTTATCTGAATCCCTGCAGTTAATACCATTTAAGGATGTAAGTGCATATTACTGGGAAGTCGGACCTTTTAACAATAGTAAGTGATGATGTAGTTAAGCCAAAATGTTAGTTGTAATATAAGAAATTATTGCATGATGTTACCAACGACAACGTTTTTGAAAATTGTTTTCGACAACGCGATCTGTTAATTTGGAATTTGTACATGTATTAAGAAACGTTTAAAAACACCGTTCATTCAGTTATAATGCTACAACTAAATATTATGTATTATTCTGTTCAAATTTATAAAGAAAGATTTGACTTGAAATTGCAAAAATAAATTGTTGAAATGGACAGGACTTCAGAAATATTAATTGTAGCGGCAAGAGCCATTTAGCAGAGTTAAACATATATAATAAAAATCTACAAATTGAATATTGTACAGATGGTACTATTTTCCCACCACATCAGTGATACATACTTGCCTCCATTTTGTATAGCTGGCGAGTTAAGAGATACATAGAGGACCAGGAAAAAAATATACAAAATTTCCGCGCTGTATTTACGGGAATAGTTTACCCAAATCATAATAAGATTGACAAAAGATTACTAATATATGCATGCATTTAATGTATAATTTATCACTTTTACTGGTTCCTTAAAACGACTGTTCTAAAAACAAAAAAAAAATGCCCTCAAACCTTTTGTATTGATTTCATCTCACCGTTTGTTCAGAAAAAACATTCCAGAAACTAGAATTAATTGAGTTAAAACCATTGTTGTACTGTTCATAATGAAATTTTGGTTTACCATAAATAACTCCGGCAAAACATTACAGATAATGTATTGACTGGATTATGGCAGAATTTTACGTAGGTTAAACATTTAAAAGTTAATCTGAATTAACGTCCACCTTATATGGACGTAGTTGATTATATAGTAATAATTCACTTGATATCTAATCATGACGTCACAAATAACTAGCATTAACACTTCACCCTTTCATTTACTGCATGCTCTATTCAGATATCTAAGAAAACTTAAATATTTTTATTCATTGATGTCTACAGTCAAACGTGCTCCTGTTCATTGGTACACTGCTTCAAGTTGCTGTATTCCTAACGTAAATAATCACACGTTATTTAAAAACAAATCAATTGTTAATCTTTTTCATTTGTTTATGCAGTTTATTTTATCTTTCCCCCAGGTTAAGTGAGGTTGCCCCCCACTCCGAAAAAAAAACAGTTTAACTCTCCTATAGCTTTGCTGAAGACCTTTTCAAGATGGTAACCTCTGGGTGACTGTTTCATCCTCCGATCTTTGGATGGTCCTGTGGGTTGAATGGGTTACGGGTTGGAGTATTTTGGGAGAAGGGAATATTTTGGGATGGTGTGATGTTTTGCATGTGTTTTTTTTCTAGGAATCCAGTTTTAATCTATATCTACTAATATGATGCATTCGGTAGCTACAAGTTTCATTTGTTTTTATTTCACCGTTTTGGTGAAAAATAAAATAAAAGGACACATTATAGAAATACTAGTATTTACTTCTACATAGACACAATATTAGTGTCTGATTGAGCTGAAAACTAAAACCTCCAAATTCTGGAAGCCAAACACAAACGGCAACTTTTCTATGCACACATCTAGTTGCATATCAGTGACAGTACGATTGGAAATGTATTCACTATCAAATTATGTAACTTTATAGCAAACTCTCCTGTCTGAAGTACATATTATTGAATAATCGCTTCTGTTCATTCACGGAACAAAAATGTGAACATTACCAACTTCTTGTCTTGATATTCAAAATAGGTCGCAATAGATTCATTTTAAGTTTCCAAAGAAGACAACCTGATCCAAGACAGAGCAGTTTGGATATCAGTGAAACCACAAAAAATAGATCACGGAGCATCTCATATTTAATTTACAATAATAGTAGGAGAAATTGTATTTGGTACAAAAATAGTACATAGAGAATGAAACAAAGTGCAGAGCTTGGACAAAAATAACGACAATTATTATTATATTAGTCTGAATATGCAATTAAAGAAATATGAGCCAGGCATCTAAACCACAATAAAGGAGAGGAAAAACATTTAGACAGCAGATTCCAGTTGCCAGAGGGCAACTGCTTATGTCCTGTCTGCAACAAAATACTACGCATAATGTAGGAATGGGTATTTTTGCTTGGGTCATAAAACTGTGTGCAGCAAAATGGTATTACAACGTAGGGGGAATACGAATAATGAATTGTGTTGCCTAGAGCTATAGTATATTTTTATTTCCAGTTCTGACTCGTCGTTCACCCACGTCAAATCTAAATTGGGCACCCTCGCGTAATTTAAGTGATGTTATAAATTATGTATATATTGTATTACCGAACTTGCAAAGCTTTCCAAGCTCGGTAATGACATGAGAACAAATTGTTGATGAGGTTCCGACCTTACTTGTTCAGAAAACAATAATAGGCAACATCTACAATGATAAGACTGTATACATTAACAGCATATACTTTGATTTGTTTGGTTATACATTAATTTATTGGATATTTTTTATTTACACTTTATTGTTGTCTGTAGTCCATTCAAAAGCTAAAAGATTGTCATTGCGCATTATATAACTATATAATGTGCATTCAGATACATATTTTGACGGTGGTTTTGAAATAGTCAATCGTTATCGTTTGACTCGAAACTAAGATGAATTTCGTTTTATGTAAAATGACTTTAAAAAGCCTATATTATTCAGTGTTATTGCTTAACGTATAATACATATTTTCTGATTCCATTTGAAGGAATAAAATAATCATTCTGAGAGATACATTCAGTTATACCGTTATTTCGTAGACAAGCATACAGTGTGTATCAATATATTGCAAATTGTACTTGTCATTTTAATGGAAGTGTTGTCCCTTATGACCTTAACGTTTGCGGTGAACGACTCATACGATGCATATCATAAAAGATATAATGAAATAACTGGCAATCGTTCATCGTTTTGTCGTCAATTTATTCTTGTCGAATTAATTCATATTTTGAATGTTGCATTTCCGCTGTGTTTACTTTTCCTATTGCCATGCATATCATGTTGTTACGAAACGATAATGTATCTCCTAAGTTCTGGACATAGCAATACTGTTGTGGTTAAATCGACAACGGTGTTCAAATCTGGAATGAATGCAGGCACTCAATACTATTAATGTCTTGGGGTGGTTGTGTCGGCATGTTATTCAATATAGTCCCGTTATGTGTATATATACATACAATATGTAATCACGTACATATATAAACTAGTCTATCCCCCAGTAGCTTTGTTACAAATCGTTCAACAGGGCTGTACTCTCCGGGAGACTGTGTTTTGTCCGCTTTTTTGTATAGTCTTTTGTGTTGAGTGGGTTTTGTCGGAGATTTGGAGAAGGTAATATTTTTAGACTTTTATGCTTATTTTCTAGGAATTATATTCTTATTTATATTTAAAACTAATTTCACCCGAAATTATATTTAAGCAAACGAGTTATGATAAAAGATATGTTATTTCCATTTCGTGACAATAAGTGTTGCACATAATTTATTTGAACGGTCGTGTAATTATTTAAATGCAATCATATCACTATGCCTATAAATGCTCTCCATGCCTGATTTATAATACTGACACTCACAATGTTTGTGTCTGTGCATATACCATAATAAAATACAGCAGCTATTTGTTACATATTGTCTGCATCAACTATTTTTTTTCTCATTGTAAGTTTTAATGTGGTCTCTTAATTGAAAAACTCCTGAAATCAGCCACGTAATTAAGCACCCGAAAAGTGCTTAATGAAATACCAATCTCTTATATATTAATACTCATATCCCTCAGGTAACGTTAACGTTAATTATAGAAACATGTATTAGGTTTGTAGCGACATGTTAAAAATATACATTTATATAGAATATAAATAAAGCGTTCTACAACTATATAGTAATTACAAACAATATTGTCTCGGGTAGGACAAGTTATGACTTTCACATTTCTATGTCTCTAGAAATAAGCTTTTACAATGAAAATGATGTAATGAACCAGTCACTGAACAAAATAACGAGAAATTTATCTATTATTTGAAATGATTCAGTAGCAAAGATAGGTTTCTGGTACTTCGATGGTTGCGACCATCAGTAGAAATACAGACAAGTATATAAGAGCAAACTATGAGTCAAAATAGAAAATATGTATGCCTATATATATTTGTGTGTGCGTGCGCGTACGCGTGCGCGTGCGTGTGTGTGCGTGTGTGTGTGTGTGTGTGCGTGTGCGTAACAACGGTGAACGTACAAATGATAAATATAATTTTTTGAAATACAAAATGTTCAAGAGACACTACCACACCTGATGGTGTTTACATTGAAACCCATGTTGTTGTTTTAATCATTCCCAAGTAATAAAGGTAGTTTAATGGAATACTTAATATCAGATAATTGAGGCGCGGTACAATTTTCTAATTAAGTTGCTCATCGCTCTTGTTGTTGGTGGCATGGTCCGTGCTCTTTTTGTTTATGATCTGTAGTCTGCTTTGGAAATTGTATTGCATAACACGACAAGCCAATGAATATTTATGTAAACACCTCACACGGAAAGTGGAAATTTTATAATCGTATGAATGAGACAAAATGGAAGTATTCTTCCTCGTTATCTTATATAATATCATGTAGCTATCAGTTTTCTCAGATTCAACGGAATGTTTCCGGTAGAAAAAAGCGCCTGGAATTGTTTTGTATCAGTAATTCGTCAGTAATTCTGATTTTATCTGTGTAATGTGTGTTTATCGTTGTTATATATATATATATAGATATACATAATTTATATTGTAGTTTGACTCATATTTGTTCTGTTACCTAGTTTCATTATCAATAAACTATCCAAAATGCATTTTGTGCAGTTTCAGCAAATTTGCGCTAGGTGAAGTTAGCGTAAGATAAATGCATGTAGGTTAGAAACATATCATCCGGGTACATTATTATTAAAAGCCCCATGGGAACAATCTTATCATTTTGTTTCGTTTCAGTGTCTGATTATATATTTGCGGTGACATTTCACGTCGTTGTTAACAAGGTTTTATTACTCTACAAGGAATTCATTAATCTATCAGACTTCTCACGCTGTTCGGTTCCATCAATTCATCTACTCGTTACTTTATTGTAAAGTACACACATACAGAGTCCAAGCATTAGGTCGTTTCTTTGATGAAGGAGATTGACCAGTACTGACTTGTCATTGTGTTATTCATTGTCTTCAGGGAACATTTTAATGTCACATTCTTTCTACACCTAATCATCAAATGCCCAAGAGAGAACTGACGCGCCTATTGCTGTACTCACACTGACTCACGCATTCGTTCATGTTTATGAAAAATGATGCCATGTTTATTGTAAAATCTTCATGCGTTTTTTATCTATTTGAAATATATTAAAAATATTTGACATACAGTAATTGCCGAATCGTCTAAAGCGTAAGAGTAAATAATCTGTATTTATTGTTTCATCATAAAAAATTTGATGCAAAAAGTTGGTAACATGGCATATATATCAAAAGTTAATTTCCAACCTCACAAGATGTCTACATAGCTGTAAATAAATAAAAAACGTACGAAAAATCCCTCCTTCCCCAAATGAATACCATGCCTAAATCCCTCAACATAAAACACATACAACATATAGAAGCATACAAAACAACATAACATGGAGTACCGCCTTGGAGAGATTAGGAGCAAAGCTGCAGAAGGGTTAAACTAGTTTCGGGGCCCATTCTCACACACCAAAAAATATAGACAAAAAAAAGGATTCGAAGGAAAAAAACATATATATGTACAAAACATTCCTACATCCAAACATACTTTTTCCCCAAATCCCCCGACCAAAAATTCAAATTGTTTGGCTCTGTATCGTCACGTTATAAATGATATCACAGGCGAATGGCTCATTTTCACAAGACATCGTTTTGTCCTATTTTTTTGTATGTTTCTATGAGTTGAGTGGGTTTTAGGGTGGTGAGGTTTGCGGAAGACAGTATTTGGGTGAATGTAGGATTTTTCGTATGTGTTCTTTTTCTATGAATTATTTCCCTCTCTGTATAAGTATACAGATATATCATAACGTCGATTCTACAACTTTGAAAACATGCCCAAAGTGGATGCCCTCGTGCAATCGTATAAATGTAATTACATACACATTTATTGGAGTATTCAACATGTTTTTTTTTTGTAAAAAAATGTCAGGTAAGAGTTTGCTTTACAGACATTATTTTGTATTCATTTATAGCTGTTTAGTAAATACAATTAGATTCTTGTTACAAGTGCCACAAAATAAAAACAATCATTCTAGGATGATTTCCGCCTTGACAAACCAAACATCACCTTGCTTAACAACAGCCGCATAAAACAGACAATGACACGCGAAAACCGCTTCTTCGGACAAAAAATGACTAGGGATTTTGATTTACTCGGGTACAATCCATTCCTGTTGCCCTATAGTAATCAGATATTGTGGTTAATACTGTTTCCTTCAATTATTTCACTAAATGACAACATTTACAGTGATTTATGAACGTGCTGTATAATCCTTTATACAGTTTTGTACAACATGGCTTTTTGTTATTATTATTTTCAGGTTTTCCTTCACGATTTGAACATAAATATCAGACTTAGACTAACGAGGTTAAATTATGTTGGTTTATTAATATTAAGACAAACATTAGCGTCTACGATGATACTCAAATAATGAATTTTAGAATGAACATTTATATAGATTCTTCTCGAACTGATTATATAATTTGATTTGTTATCGTTAGGTGATATAACAAGTCAGAATCAATTCATACCGCCTTCGAAAAATGATATAAAAATATCCTCAAAATAAGCATAATTCAATATAGGCATCATTTGCTCTGGGAGCAGCCTGAAGAAAACCATTTTAAAATAACATATGAATCGGAGACAAAAAGGTTATGCCAATAGCTGTCGTAATTTATGTATAACGGCAGTTATTTACCTGATAGAATCATGCAAATGGTATTCGATGTGATAACTCGAGTCTCGGGATAAGAAAAATAAGTTTGTATTGTCAGAAACACCGAAAATGAAGCTATCTTAGATTCGACCACCGCACAAAAACAATCAACACATCTGGAGGCTGTGATCGTGGTCTAGTACTTGTGGTCTGGACTTGTAACCCGGAGATCCGGTTTCGAATCCTGGTCACGGAAGGTCATACCCTTCTATGAAAATTTGACAAAAATGTCGATTTTTCTCCATATGCGGAGAAGTTGCCGGCTCCTTGTTGAAGGGTAAGTTACTATTGGTTAGTATACAGTCCAGGAAATGTCAGTTTCAGTGCTACACAATATTTAGTATGTATGTATGTATAACCAGCCAGTGCTGTCGGGTAGGATTGCATCAACAAAGAAGCATTGCATGGTGTTGTAATTGTCCAAGTCCAGGTCCGCTTAGACATTTGTTTGCGTCAGGTGCGTTTTTTCAGTTCTTCGTTTATACTGTTCTCCATCTCCGGTCTTCTGACGTCAGAAGTCTGTAATTACTACACATTTATTTGTTTAAAAAAAAAACAGTAACATAGGGGTTGCTTTTGCTGTATATTAGTGAGTTGCAATGTTTTTGTTTGCCTTCTGTTAGAGGCTTGTTTATAGTGTTCGCGGGTTTCATTTGGTTTCGTTGGCGCCAAATTTCGAGGATTTGCCAAAATTGGTAATTTTATGGGAATGTAAATTCTAATTTAGACATGCAATAGTGACATCTTCCTTTTTAGTCGATAGTCTAAATATGAACTATCAATGCACAAGTCAATTAAAGCTATGTATCAGTTATATAATGTCTTACAAATGGTATATTTACAAACACCCTACGAGCGTACTTGTTGGTCCATGCATTGAAAGTGAATTAATGCGTTATCTTATTGATATAAAGTCTGTCTTGTGTATGGCAATAAACACCAAATAAAGATTCATAAATCAATCAATAACAACATCGATTATGTTAGTGTTCATAAGTCTGACAGAAATCAATTGATAACTCTTGTTTAGGCTTTAATCTCGGGAATGACCTTTTATACATTTTTACACAATTTTGTTCGAGAAAGCTTCATAATAATCACACAAGATAAGGCTAAAATATCGTTGTAAAGTGCAACCTCTCCAGAGCGGACCTCTCTTGAGCGACAACCTCCATGCTTTTCCCCGCTGTACGATTTGACTATTTATTAAACCTCTCTAGAGCGGCAATCTCTCAACAACGACATAGTTTTGCGTCTCCCAAAGGGTGTTGCTTTGGAGAGGTTGCACTGTACGTTAATAAACGCATCCAGATATATTTGTCAGATATTATGTCATATGATTCTCATAGTTTCTGTATTAGGAAAGTGATTATTTTATTTGTGTAGTCGTGTACATCCTTATGGTATAGTATTAGCATTCCAGTTCGAATGAAGACAGCTTTGGCACATTGTTGTAGATTTATTACACCATTACATATCGCTTCGAATTAATGGGAACATTTGATCAGAGAAATTAAGTCATAAATACATTTCATTACTATGTGCAGTTTGTAATAAAACTTTTTCTTGTATTTATAACAGTTGATGTTATTTGCAATCTAAGTTACATTACTTTTATTGATTACCTCCGCAAATTGCTTCCTCCGTCCTTAAAAATCCCGAGGTAAACTGGAAACATTAAAGTTACTGAGCAATAGCAACTCTGTTTCTGTGCATCAAAGTAGCTTTAATGGATTTATATTGGAATATTTTTATGCGTTTCTTTATTTTATTGTTTATCTCAGATTTTACACTGTCTGTCTGTCTGTCTGTCTGTTATATCCAACTTAAGTATGACGTCGGTTCGGTGATTTTACTAATACAGTGTAACTTCTTCAGACCCTCTCTTGAGCAACAACCTCCCTTCAACAACAGAATGATTTTTCCCACTGTACGATTTATCTATTAATTTTACCTCTCTAGAGCAACAACCTCTCTACAACAACATACTTTTGCTTCTCCCAAAGGGTGTTGCTTTGGAGAGGTTGCACTGTATTCGCAAAAAAGAATTCGCTAGTGCACAATTCGTGATGCCAAAACCTGACGAGTAGGTGAGTGACAAATGGTCTTTTAGGAGAGATGTTCAGTATATTTTTAGGAATTCTTTAATCATCTAATAGTATGTTCATTCTGTTAAGTGCGTGATAGGCAAGTTCTAACAAAATCAAATAACAGAGCTGGATAAAACTCGATGCGTAACAAGACTTAGTCCATGTCGGGTCTGCTTCCAAACGAAATATATCAAGCAGGTCACTGGACCAGTCAGCAAACAAAAAAGGTTATTATTACATAGTACGTACACCGAAACAAGACAAGTCGGTGTGATAATACGACAGAAAATAGATCGAAATAAAGTAATCAGTGCGGGAAAGGAAATAGTGTGAATGATTGATCGTGTCTTTATTTACATGTCAGTGGTAACTTTATACTTCTAGGCAACAATAGCGACAAAATTCGACGTGGAATATAAGCAGACATGAGAGGCTTAAGACACAAAACTTACATGTAGAATAAATAAAAAACAAAGAATTAGTTAAAATACGTGTATGTGTATGTAATGAGTTAACAGGAGATCTGAAAGTCCAATGAAATTAAAGTGACGCGTTGAAACTGAAAAACAATGTATCTGGGAAATTAACATGGGCATTGGAGGGGGAATAAAGTACTTAACAAAATCCGGACGCAAAAAGGAAGGCTGAAGTACAAAAAAGCAAAAAGCATTTACACATAAACATGACTTATGGTCAATCAACCTTACAAAAAACATTTTTTCTCTACCAGTGCAATATTTCTCAAACCAGTTCTATTCGTCACAAGCTCACCTTCATGTCTTTTCATCTTGTGCATCTACGTGTACAAGTGATAAGATCAAATTTAGCATTAAAGAAATTTTCTAGTGTCAGTCGCTAAGGGCGATATTTAAAAAAAAAAAACCGCAGATACTGACACAAATAGAGATATTTTCGTTGTGCTTTACGATCAGATCGACGCTTGCATAATCAAATTATTGCATCGAATGTTCCACTAATTACTCGTTACACAGATCTTTATTTCACATTTACTATTCCCCATTCAAACAGTGAACATTGACACACATAAAAATACGTAAAATGCCTCCGTTTACATCTTTAATGAATTTGAAGCCTGTATTTGTATGAGGGACCATGTTCTCATACTGTATGTTTACAATATAAACCTCAGACTTTCATGCATGTATCTAGAACTTCACACATGAAATATACTTAATGTGTTCCCATGTTTTTTCTCCGTGTTGTAACGTTGTACTAACAGTCAGGGTCATTTGACGACTTTTCAGGCTTCAATGGTGGAGGAAAACCGCCTCAGGCGTACATCTTGGTAGAACTACCGAAATTCATAAAGCTAGCTGGACAGCTTCCTCACATGTATAATTGCCTGGTCCCTGGTGAGATTCGATCTCCCAGCAGTGAGGGACTAGAGATCACTAGTCAGAGACAATAACCACTCGACCACGGAGGCACCGTATTTATATACATGTACTAATTATTAGCATCGAATTTATACTCCGTAATATAACACATATATATGGGGTAAATAACACAATAAATCTTAAGTACATAATTTTTCATTGCCAGTGGGTCTTACAAGCTTTATCATAATTATTGTTTGATGCATAATTGTTCAGCCAGGGGCCTCCGTGGTCGAGTGGTTATACCCTATACTTGAAATCACTATTTCACCTCATCGCGGTGAATTCGAATCCCATTCGGGACCAAATTTCACATACAAAAGTAACCTTATATGCACAAATATTCTGTCAATTAGCATCAATTCCTGTGAACTGAGCGGTTAACATTTCGTTATGAAATACACTACAAGCTAACCAGAGGAAGCACATCAAATACTTAGAACCATTTCAACATGGAAGTTTTATTAATTCAATTAATTAATTTCACAAAACAATATGAAATAAGCGCACACTACACAAGGCTAGTTGTATCCCCAGTTCCATAACATTAGTTTTATTTATTGTAGTTTGTATGACGAGATTCCAAGAAAAACGATCCTGAATATTTAATGCTTGATGGTCTCTAGTGACCAATACGTTAACGATGGATGTACAGCTTGTACACTTTCATTTGCCTTTGTAGCAACATCATGTGATACGCAACACTTCGCGAGATGGGTGGAGTTCATAACCAAAGCTTGGGCGCTACACTGATTTATTATTCTTTTGGGGCGCCAAATTCTTATCAAAAGTTTTAGATCAAAATCAGTCATCAGATTGGCTAGCCCCACGCATTGCCGTTTTTTCTAGGCTTATGACGACATGTTATATTTCAACGTGATAACGCGTAACAACGTGTTGCACGCGCAGTCGTTGACTTTTTGGCTCGGCAAAATGTGGACGTATTGCACTGGACTGATTCGACCGATCTTTCGCAAATAATGCACGTTTCGAATGTGATGGAAAGACGTCAACGTCGAGCGCGGACCAAGTCCCTTACGCTTGAACAGTTGGCTAAGGCATAGGTCATCATCTGGAACACCCTTCCATAGGACTGTTTCGAAAACTAGGTTTCCTGTATGCAGCGTCGCTGACATACATGCATAAATGTCAATGCTGGTCATTCATCATATTGACTTATGAACTTGAATTTCACACATGCCCACTTCTGGGTTTTGTTACCTTGACAATGGGTTCACTTGATTAATATTTTGTATTGAATGTTAACAATTAAAAGATGATTAGAAAACTTATTTTATAATTCTTAGCATTAACTAATTGCCAATATCTTCAAAAATGCGCATTTACTTATTTCGTTAGTATATATAGTGTATCTAATGTATACCCCCCTCCCCTGCAATCATGCACTACTTATGACACCACATTTTGATTCTTGATCTACATACACCTGTCAAAACATTAGTATGAATTATTTACAGCGAAGAAGTTAAAATCGTTTGATTCCTTAACACTTTACTTATAAAAACTAAAGAATCAGACCATTTAAAGAACTTTAGTCATTCATGGTGAACAAAACCTTTTCTTCACGTTTTGTTGATTTGAAAAATCCGCCATTTTATATTACGCGAGATTTGACATTCTTATGAATAGGGTATTGCATGATGTGGCAGTTATCTATCCCTGCCAGTATATAAGTTTGTGATGATTATAATGTTTTTATATAAGTATACCTATAATTATCTAGAAGAATTCATTGAATAATAGTATATTACTGCATTTTTTCAACTGTTTTTCAGTCTGTCGTATCTTATGAAGACTAGGGACATTCTTCTAAATCTTCTAATAGTGCTATAATAATGATTTTATGGACGAAATTTGTCGACAGTCTGGTGTTTTATTCCTATTGCAAATATAAAGAGTGCTCATTTGTTTAATTATCTTTCATGAGGAAAATCCCAGTTGTACACCTGGGTAGAAATACTGACTATTCGTAAACTAGCTAGGCAGAATCCCCATATGTGAAAATTGCCGGGCCATGGGTAGGAATAGCCTTTTAAGGGGCTAGTGATTATTAGTCAGCTACCAAAACTACTCCAACTCAGGTGTCCCCAGTCTATTTATGCATCACATACAATGTTATTTATGGATATCGTTATAATGTGATAGTGCGAGTACTAAATGAAGTAAAGTCAATCGTACGACGAATATATTGTTCTTACCTATAAGCCACTTGGGATCAATCACGTCACTTCATTTCGTTTCAGTTTTCAGATTGTATATTTGTGATGACATTTTACGTCGTTGTTACCAGTCTTTATCACTCTACAAGGAATTCATTAATTTGTCTGACTTCTCAGGCTGTTCTGTTCTATCACATTATCTCCTCGTTATGTTATCATAATAATGATAATTGTGAAAACAAATTTCCGTGAAATGCCACGCTAAATCAATTCAAGCCGCCTACCGAGCAGTTTTACTTATCTACTAACCAACCAAACAGTTTTACTTCTCTACTAACCAACCAAACAGTTTTACTTATCTACTAACCAACCAAACAGTTTTACTTCTCTACTAACCAACCAAACAGGTTTACTTCTCTACTAACCAACCAAACAGTTTTACTTATCTACTAACCAACCAAACAGTTTTACTTATCTACTAACCAACCAAACAGTTTTACTTCTCTACTAACCAACCAAACAGTTTTACTTCTCTACTAACCAACCAAACAGTTTTACTTCTCTACTAACCAACCAAACAGTTTTACTTCTCTACTAACCAACCAAACAGTTTTACTTATCTACTAACCAACCAAACAGTTTTACTTATCTACTAACCAACCAAACAGTTTTACTTCTCTACTAACCAACCAAACAGTTTTACTTATCTACTAACCAACCAAACAGTTTTACTTCTCTACTAACCAACCAAACAGTTTTACTTCTCTACTAACCAACCAAACAGTTTTACTTATCTACTAACCAACCAAACAGTTTTGTTTATCTACTAACCAACCAAACAGTTTTACTTATCTACTAACCAACCAAACAGTTTTACTTCTCTACTAACCAACCAAACAGTTTTGCTTATCTACTAACCAACCAAACAGTTTTACTTCTCTACTAACCAACCAAACAGTTTTGCTTATCTACTAACCAACCAAACAGTTTTACTTATCTACTAATCAACCAAACAGTTTTACCTCTCTACTAACCAACCAAACAGTTTTACTTATCTACTAACCAAACAAACAGTTTTACTTATCTACTAACCAACCAAACAGTTATTCTTCTCTACTAACCAACCAAACAGTTTTACTTATCTACTAACCAACCAAACAGACTCATATCATACAAAATACACACTCAAACATCTCTTTCAACCGCTCCTTAAATAGAAGAGTTCGAGAATTAATGACATGTCATCGTGTAATTTATAGTTTCTGGTATGATTATGATTGAATGCCAAATATTAATTAATCTCAATCACCGAATATCCGAGAGAGCCCTTCGGCTTCAATTGTTCGAAGTTCTGATAAATAGTTTGTTTTCGCCTCTTGACTTCTTCCTCGTTTCAGCCATGAGTCAGACTGCAAACATAGCAACACCGTTCATACAATTGCAATAACTTCTATTGACCAAATAAGTGTTGTTCAAAATTGACTTATTGTTCTATTAGTAATACTAACTGAAACAAAATCATAATTCAGTGATTTGATTTATTAGCTCCGTCCAATGCTTAAGTTATTGTATTGAATTCATTTGTTTTTAAGACAGAAATACTATCATTCTGTATCAGATTATAAATCATATCTAACAATTATCATATCCACAATCGGAGTACCATCATTGATAGAGAAAATCCCGAATGTCTTAATGAAATCAAGTCAGGTTAATATCGACTTCCTTTTTTCAGTTCGGAATAACAAAAATATAACATACGTGTCATATGTTATATCGAAGTCAACAAACGTACGTGACAAAAGAGTAGAAACGTCTTCATTTTACTACAAAGTTTGCGGCGTTTTTATCACTCTACAATCTGGAATGGACCGTGTTTCACTGATAAGCTTAACCAAAATGTTCGTTGAGTTATTAACCTTAATACCTTGTTCGCCATAAATCTTTCCGTATATATCGTGTTGTCTCCTAACGGACTAATCTCTATTATAGACACTTTTTCCATCGTTGATTTATTCGATGTTTGCGTGTCTCTGTTTCGCGTTACACATTCTAAGAGAACATTTACGTTCAAATCCCTCACAAAGCGCAAAATAAATCCTTAGAATTAATTTAAGATAACAGTAAGGTAATGACATGTACCTCTTTGTGTCATGAAATTTATCAAGTGGACAAACAAGAGCTGTAGAAAAAACGTGTAAACTGGGGTATATAAAATAACTTATATATGTATCACAATTGTTTCTACAATGTATGTATTGATATAATTTTATCAATTTGACATGAAATTTATCAAGTAGACAAACAAGAGTTGTAGAAAACTAAACGTGTAAACTGGGGTATATAAAATAACTTATATATGTATCACAATTGTTTCTACAATGTATAAATATAATTTTATCAATTTGTATTATTCATACTATTAACTCAACTATTAATTCTTTTTAGATACGACTAATTGGTCTTGCGAAATACACAGGGTGATGAGATCCATGATAATGCATATGTCGAACATGTTGTTCTTATACTGTTTAAAAGATTTAAACAGCTTTAACATACGTCTAGGTGTTCTTTTATTTTTAATTAAACGTTTGAAATATTAATGATGAGACGATACAATAATGTCTTGTACTATTCTGTATTGTAATGTATTGTTCGTGGATGGATATCTTATCGGCATATTTTATCATCTTCTACCTCAGACTGAAACATCCACATAAAAGTATTCTGTATGGATTATACAATATACATAAGAAAATGACTTCTAGAAAAAATCTTACCATTTTAACCTGCAAAAAAATGTCTCTTCAAAACGAAATAATCCTATCATAGAATTCCTTACGCTTTAGCAATATTTGATATCATGACTGAGATCGTTTTTATCTTTTGCGCAAGAGAGCGTATTACGCATTTGTTTTGCAATTACAAGATGATTTTTATAGAGATATTTAATCACCCGGAGACATTATATATCATATACCACATAGTCTGTCACTGACACTTAATTCCATAAAACAAGATGAATACTATTCAAAGAAAGAATAACAACGTAAATGTTACGTTTTATTTGCCATTCAGTAACGATATATATGATATATTTTGTTTGCAATATTTTGTATTCAGTATGTACTGTATATACATTTATTAAATGAAAACAAATTGTGCAAAAATACTCAAACAACAGATGAGCAGCCGACAGAAGACTATAAAATAACATTTTTGTCGTAAAAGATATTACTTAACTGGCGGAAAGAAATGACTGAAAAATATTATTTTATAAATACTGACGGCAATTATATATTATAACTTGTAATAAGTCTAAAAACGAACAATGTAAGATAATGTTTTGTCGACAATTGATATCGTTTTATTGGTCTCGGGAAATTAGATTTATATTGCTACATGTTAATTTTATTGCTGGGCAACAGGTACAATATGTTAATAAATATCTACTACCTACGCAAACCGGAACCAATTCATCAATTGTGCATGTATATAACCCCCGAAGATGGATTGTAAATAATTGTCAAACTGCAAATGCTTTTCATAAAACATTGATGTTAACAATGATATATATGCCTCAAATGACAAAAATAAAATCTAAGCTATGTAGAAAAGCAACCTTGTTGACATGTTAACGCAACCTTATTTGATAGAAATTACCTCTATTTTAGGAACACACCTATGCGTCTTGTTAAAGCCATATTGATACATTCACAGGATCATGTTATACTTTGTCACTCTTGCTCGTCGTTATGTTTGTAACCATTCTAAACCCTAGCAAACCACTCGTTACTCGTTATCAATAGGACATACGTACGAAAACGAAGATTTTATGATATCGGAATTTGTTTATGGTTTAAGATGAATTGCTAGGTGTTGTTTGTTACTTTTGTTACTCTGTTTTTATTTCAAGTCTTTACTTCTTGTATTATGCACATTTGTCTATCAGTCTGAATACTTTTGTACGCAGCACTCCCTGTCTTGGTTAGCACTCCCTGTCTTGGTAAGCACTCCCTGTCTTGATTAGCACTCCTTGTCTTGGTTAACACTCCCTGTCTTGGTTAGCACTCCCTGTCTTGGTTTAGCCTCCCTGTCTTGGTTTAGCCTCCCTGTCTTGGTTAGCACTCCCTGTCTTGGTTAGCACTCCCTGTCTTGGTTTAGCCTCCCTGTCTTGGTTAGCACTCCCTGTCTTGGTTTAGACTCCCTGTCTTAGTTAGCACTCCCTGTCTTGATTTAGTCTCTCCTCTTGAAGATCATTTTCCTATGAATCGGTGAGGGAACTGAGAGGGGCATTTGATTTCCTTTGACCTTTCGTATGACATTAGCTAACGATTCTTGGGAATTTGCTTACTCTCTTATATCATGCTGCTGCATAGTTTTAGAACACACTATGTAAGATGGTGATAGATACTGTTATATGAATCCATGCATTATTTGACGCAAATGAAATCCTTCTGTTTAAATATGTTAAACAAATTATAGCACAACATCACCTTGTCTATAAATATTCTTTCTTTCCTACAAAGGTTTTTAGGAGTGTGATGTTGCAATATATTATGAGACAGTCCCAATATGCAGTACTATAAACTTGTGCTATGACGTCAATTGTTTTCCATAAGACGTACACTGTGAAGTTGAATTATTATAAACTCGTTATTACTTGAGGTTGTATGAATCATTCGTTTTCATAAATAATGCCAGCGGAAGGGTAGCGATCCAGTTCGGTATTTGATTTTAAATGCATTTGCTAAAGCCAGTTAAGCACAATGCTATTTGATTACATGTACAACTATCAATCATTGTGAAAAACATTAAACAACAATCATGTAGAGAATTATACAGAGAAAAATTGAAGACAATCTGTTTGAATAATAGATAGCTGGTTATTAATTGCTATTACAAACAGTAAGGTACGTTCAGCACAAAAGACGCTTTCAATGAGATATGTACCATCATTTGTCTTCCAAAGCGACTGACTTGTCATAAACATAATTATAAATTAGCTGTATAGGCCATATTTATAACTACTGCACAGGAACACGCTGATACTATAAATGTCAGAGTTTCGCAGAAAATAAAATGTGCTTTAAGTGTCTATAACAATATATCATCAAGCTCTTTTTCTTCCCTGACATTTAATGTCGTGCACTGTTTTTACTCGACTATTATGTTAGAGATTTATATCAACGTTCATTCCTAATTAGACAATAAAGGGCTCATCCGTTCTATACAGACTGATTATTTATAGAGTGCGTGTTTGCCACGTTGTCTGGAATTTATCATGATTAAATTTGTTAGATGTTTTGTCGGTGTAGACTATTGTTCACAAAAGTGAAATACATTCAAGGTACTGGGAGGTAGTTTTATTCAAAGAACAATGTCCTGACAGATGTTTTAAATGAACAAGACTTAATTAAATAAAATAATTCATAGAAAAATTATACAAAACATTCCAACACTCCCAAATCTCCCAACCCAAAGACAAACCCAAACCAATTGAACACATATGACCATTACAGAAAAATTATAGTTTCTCAGAAGGTTCCGTCATAGAACTTTAAAATATGTAACAAAGCGAATGACACGATGATTAGGCATACAACACTGCGGTAGTGTTCCATCTGTATCAACTATTAAGGTGCTTAATTATATAATTCCGGAGAAGCAACCAGTGTAGTTGCCGTATCTGGTGAATGATTGATCTCGACCGTAACAAAACATTTCAAGGATATGTGGATCGCTTATGGCAACATAATCACTCATATTCCATTGTCCCGATATAAAATGATGTATTTCACCGATCAATAACGTATTCTATGACAATTCCATTAAGTATTTTTTTTCTTCAGTGCAGTATCGTGTCTTGTTGAAAACCAGAAATTTCAAATGGCTATGCGTGATATCCTTATTTTCCCAACCAGTATCAGATTTTTTCAAAACTTTTAGCGTAGATTAAAAAATATCATTTACTTTGGGTAAACTTTAGTGCTCGGTTTATCGAGTAAGTTTTCCATCACAATTTAAACCCTGGGGGATATTTGTATCGTTTAACGTCATATTGACGCCTGAGCATCAGATAGTGGTAACCAATTAATAAACTTCGCTGTTCTTCGCAAACTGTTTAATCACATACCATGAATCTGATATTTTCACATTCATCACTGGATCAAAGATCGTGTTCTATTGACAGAATTTCGATAAATGGTCTTACAAAATACAAACAATTTCCCGAAACTTTTACTAAGTTATTTACATGAAACCATGTTGTCAGTATGTATGAATAAAATACAAAAGAAATCTTGTTGAACATTATGCATACATCCATACCGGAGAGAACATTTTTGGTGAATAAATGATTTCTATGTAATATATTAGGTTCAAATTTATATTAGATGCTTATATATATATATCATTCCATCCTACATTATTGAATCATTTTACCTGCGCAATTACTATAGATAGTCATTTTAGTGTATAGAAAGTACTGTCAATGACAGTGATATTATTCTGAGCACAAATGAAGAACAGCGGAAAGGAAATCATTTTAAAGTATTTTGAATTAAGGTTACACTATGACTTGCCTGAACTTTTTACTATGAATTGTTACGTGAATGTTGGATGAAAACTGCTGTATTGGAATAAACCATACCTTTCATGACGTAAGCAGAGATGTCTAGACATTAGGATTATAATTACAAGAGATGGTTCTGTTGCAGCTAAGCAACCAAGCATCCCCTATTTCCCTTTTTGCAGTTTCACAAAATAAACTGTCATTAATTTGACAGTGTTGGTCGCGTATTTTATCTATCACGTTGCAAGACAATTTTATGTAAACAGTATTGATTTGGGATCATATTTCATTACTATACTCACACGCCCTAAAAGGAATGTCTGGCCATCTTGGTCAGGCTTGTTTACAGGTACAAACGACAGGCTTGTCCCATTCCTTAATAAACCGAACGATATCATTGCAATAATTATTACATTCGATCAAAACCCATCTTAAATGAAACAACATGATGATTCAGAATTCTGCACGAAGTGATGTCTGAGCATCAATTTGTCCGCATGAATTGTCAATACAATTATGATATAATCAGGTATATTCTCTGGGGGAAGGATTGAACGAAGTTGTAAACTGAAGTAGTTATCGCCACAAGGTTGCCAGACGGTGTCCAATTATACGTGCTAAGGTTACCGAACATCTACTAACTATTGTCCGCTGTTGTATTTAGCTAACTGTATTATACCTTCATTATTGACGTCCTGTTTCTGTCTAGTGGAAGAATTACCCGAATATAAGCCTAGGTTGTTGATGATATTTTCAATATTGGGTAATTGTCATTTTGTACCAATTATTATTGTCATTATATATAATTATACCTAGACATTTTGTTGCTGTTAATCTACACAGTCATCTAGCTGAAATTTATTTTCTCCCATGAGAGTTACCTGATTCACATCACATGGTTATTTCAGTGCAGACGTTTTGTGTTGTTAGTTTGTTATTTGTGACAATTAGAAGCACTCTCTTATTTATATATCCCAACAGATTTTCAGAAATGAGTTTAGCAAATCATTAAGTGATGCACCATTTGTAACATAATTATCAGTAAAAAACCTTAGACCAGTGGCGTGTATTCACACAACGTTTTCCGTCTCAGTCTGATCATAAGCGCTCAGTTTAATATTGAATGAGTATTGAAGAAATAACTTCGCGATGATCCCCATAAAATTGAAATTTTCATAAAATATTGTCAGTTCGTTTCATACTCTTACCGCATTATTGGACTTGACTTCTACTATTTCAAGTGGGTTTAGTATTTGTTAAGTAAATGTTTTACTATACAACAATATTCAAATTATACCACAGTGGTTGATGATTGACATATTACTGTTAATAATACTATATATTAATATGTATATAAACATAATCGTGATGGCGTTTTTGAAATTAAATTTATCTTCAAGTTGGTTTGCTTATGGTGAGACTACAGATATTAACTGAGCGCTTAATACTCTGGTATAAGTATATTTGTAAAAATAAAGACGTAATGTTTCCTTGAAGAAACTGAATCCGAAGGCTAGTCTGTTTTATGGGATTTTGGTAGCTCCAACGTAGCTAGAATACTGAGCAATGGCCTACTTCATTCGTCATTTTATAAACGTATTGATGTGTAAATCATTATCGTTATATACCCATATGCTTGTATTTGAACTGTTATTCGGGGTATTGCAGTGTTAAAGAAGTTACACAAATACACTGTAACCTCTGAATACCGGACTCTCTAAATACCGGAACTCTCTGAAAACCGGACTTTCGATCCGGTCCGAACAGGGTCCGGTATTCAGAGGTTACACTCTACTCATTAAGTGTCTTATATTCAAGTCGCAATTAAAGTGTTAAAACGTATTTGTTGTCTTTATTTATTTACTCCCTAGGGATACTCGATTTTCTTTTCTTGTAGATGTGGCACGTCGTTTTCTTATTTTGAATTGAAACAATTCATTTGAGTTTATTCATAGTCTACAAAATGGTACCAAAAGCCTACGAATTATCTACTTATTTGTGTATTCATCGCGAATCGTTTGAAGTAAAAACGGACCAGACACTGTAATTTGTATTCAATAAGAAACGATTTGCATTAATTTAAAATAATGGCGTAAAGTACCGCAAGGGATAGACAGTATTCAACATTATATGAGACACATTCCTGATGTTAGACGGTTATATCAACAATTACTTAATTATTTACCACATGCTTGCTTGCGGTAGTAAAATGCAAGGGTAAAACGGTTATTAAAATATACTGGTTTCATATCTACCTTTTTCCCAAATTTCAAGAACAAACATCCCCAACAATGACAATCTTATCTAAGATATGCGTGTTTATGTTTTCTAAAGGTTGTATGCTATCTGTTCTGGCGGGTATAGTGCCATATTGTTACAGCAGAAACGGAATCTATTATACAAACGTCAATGATTCGTGAGCAACACATTAAGAATTTGATTAAATGACATTTGGCGGGCAAAGAATCGTCTATCAACTAAGCTTCCAATAAACTTCCTATCATTATAAATGCTTTCTTAATTGTCTCCCGCGATGCCAGAAACTTAGAAGCGTTCTAGGTATCATGTAGTGGTATAATTGAAATATTTATGATCAGTCAGTGAGTATGGACCCATAATGCTTTCAAAAGAATGTGATTAATGAAAACAAAAGCATTTAACTTCATTCAAAGCACGTTTGTAATTTGGTGTTGTTTTTATTTATCCAAAGCTACATTTGGACACATCTCACCATATCTATACTACTTGCAAAATTGCTTTTTAAATATTAACTTTTTAATCAAATGACCATTTTCGCTTCAGACCGTGCAGGGTTTTACGTCAAGTGGTAATGTCGTCTCTGGTACATTTCCTGACGATTTGTTCTGTCGTCTCAATTTTCCAGGTTAAGCTTTAATTATGAACTTTTATCATTTAAGTGCTTTAGTACCAAACTACCAATTTACAGAATAATCTATTTGCATTTTATGCCTCTGCAATTTGATCATAATCGTGACTTCACTTGAATCTTTTTTTATTTCCCTGGATAATAGTGAGTTAGAGTCTTTTGAACGGATAGTTATCTCCTGAGCATTAATTCTAACACATCGGAGGTTCTTTAATGACTATCCCTGTTCATCGTTAAACAATATTAACATAAGTTTTATAATATTCACTGACATATACTCAAATCAGACCGCAATAAACTTGGTATTATTATGTATTTTTGCTACCTATGTTGTTTAAACAGATAGTCGAGTTATGTTTAAGAACAGAAAACCGATTCTCAGTGGCGTAGTTTTATCTCTCTTCCGATATCACAGGCTAGCAATGTGTCAGTGATGTGACTGTTTGATTACATAACACAGTTGTATCGCATCAGTGAGGTCGTAAACATGCGTAGCTTTTGAAACAACATCTAAATAAATATGTGTATTAAATAGTCTTTTATTTAAAACCATTGTCATCTTCTCAACATGAATTTAAAAGGAATTGAATGCTACTTAATTGATTTCATCGCAGGATTTCAAATTATCTCATTTCAGACTGTTGTTATCAAAGAATTACATGACGGAAAGCAAGCAGAAAAGTGAAGGCCTCTAATTGGTTTTTAATATCTCGTGACAGATCGAGATATCAGAAGTTGTAATCAAGATAGAACTCCGGATGAAACAGGGAAAAACGCAAAGGATCTAATGAAACTCCTCTTATAATTTTTAAAACACCGTTACATTACTCGTGGTCAAAATGAATACGAACAAAAGCTGAACAATAGAAATAAATTCTCAATGAAAAAAATGAAGTTTGAATAAGGACGAAACCATTTCAAACAATGGCGAGGTATACATAATGCGATTAACTCATTATACACCAGCATATGGTCACCATTAATTTTAATGTACGTGAAGGTAGAAAATAATTAATGACGATAGATCACAAAGAGTATTGTAAATGAAGACAATTAATTGACAAGTGAAGTTATTAACTGATTCCAGACATTCGTACTTTCGTTGAAAAAATCTATGATGTGCTTAACTAATTAGTTCAGTTATATTTGTTGGCATTGTATTCCTACCTATGTCCAGAAGTTTGGGATTTAATGCCGAAAAAAAAACAGGTTTGGGATGAGAATAGTCTGATAAATTATCCGACATTTTCCACTTAGAGATTTGGAGTCAATTAAAGTTGGCAGACTAGTTGGATTTGTTTTGTTTTCTAGCTCCAATCAGTGAAATATTATCTGAGAGGAGTGATGTATTTGTGATAAGTCAGGAATGAGATTTTCACAAACCTAACGTTATTATACCGCGTGCCAACAACGCTTTGGACGTACCTGTATGAAATACAACTTATATATACGAAAATATTCAGAACTGTTCACCAGATTATGTACACGAGACTGAAAAGCTGATAAGAATGTTCAAACTGTAAAAGAGTTAAACGAAAAGAACGTGCATCGTGAAAGAGACTTATTATCGTGAATTGTTTCAAGGTGTTCTTTGAACGTGTATCTAGGATTACTGACACCATTTTATATCTTGTACGTACCAAAACATAATACAGTGTCTAAAATTTAAAACAATTCCTTCTAACACAATTTGGCTGCATTTGAAACGGATCACTTGAGTATTATTTTATTTTTTGAAGAACTGCGAAAGTGAAAACTTTAACTAAATGTAATTAACGAGTGACCACAAGCGGTTGAAGTTGATTATTGTCATTGGAATTACAATTCTTACATTTTGAAAAGGACATGCTAACCCCAGAATAAAAATAATAGAAATTCATAAACAATCAAATGAAACAAATATACACTTTGTGACAATCCTATGCGCAAACAATAATTCAATTAGTGCATTGTGTAGAATTTACTGTAGACTTTGCTGTGATCTGAAGTGCTTGTTTCGCTGTTTTCTTGTGGAGTGAACACATTATTGGCGACCATTCGATTGCTCCCGTTGTGACAATTGGTATTATTTGTAATTATACAAGAATTATAGGCATATGTTAATGTAATTTTGCGTCGTTTACAAATACATAAATGGAAAATATCATCATAGAAACTATTCAGTTATAAACTGGCTGACAATAAGGCGACATCCGAGTAGAACAAGGGTAGCACAATCAGTTTGCCGGGATAAAGTGGAAGTGTTTGTGGCGATTTTCTATAAATCGTTCTTTTCTTAGCCTAGTAACGAGATCAAACTTATTATACAATGAATTATCAAGTATACAATACATCGGATTTTAATTCGACAAATGGTGAAGACTATCTAACAATGCCTCCAAGACCTCCGATGCCAAATGATGTTCTGTTGGAGTTTAAGAAATACGCGTATGTGATAACATGCGTAATCGGGATTCTTGGTAATATTTTGATTTACATTGTATTCACTAGAACAAAACTTAAAAAGCCATCTACGTCACGTTACCTAGCAGCTGCTGCCGTCGCAGATAGTGGGTACCTATTGGCTGTTATGTTTGTAAAATTGGAACAGTTTCACAAAATACGCTTTCATCAGCTCGTTGGACCATGTCAGATCATTACGTTTAGTGAGCATGCTTTCTCCTTCTTGTCAAGATGGTATCTTACTGCCGTTATTGTGGAGAAGTACATTGGTGTGATTTGGCCACGAAAGAAATCAGAAATGTGTACAGTGTTCAGAGCGAAGTGTGTAATCATTTGTATAGCAATTCTTGGTATCGTGTGTTATCTGTATGTAACATGGTTTGTTGGCGTGTTTGGAGATCCACCGACATGCCATCTCTTTATAGATAACCTAGCTGTCGTAGAAACTTGGTCGTTTCTATCAAAGCTAGACACGATCTTTAATTTTGTTTTGCCGTATCTTATTATGTTTATGCTGACAATACCCATTGCATGGCGTACCTGGGAATACCATAAACGCTCTATGACCAGTGAACGGTATTTACGACGTCGCCGTGGTCCAACAAATGAGGATAAAGAATTCAAAACTACACCATTGCTTATAGTGTTATCTTGCTGCACGTTGATTTTGTGCTTACCAAGCAGTGCTTTAAGACTGAGGGATTTTACTCACCAATATAGAGGGGGACCTCCGTCAGATACAATTATACTTATGATGGGACTGTTTCATTTCTTTGTTGTTTTAAACAGTGCTATTAAAGTCTTTGTCTACATCTTAGCGTCTTTTACCTTCGCAAAAGAACTTGGATTGTTATTTTGTGTGGTGCGTAAGTTATGGCGACGTTCCGACTCTAATGAGCTCCAAACAAGACATGTGTTGAAAGAAGGTGAGGAGGTATTTGTGAAGTCTACTGAAGGAACAGTATAAGACTTGATACAAAGTTTATTTTACGAAGATGAATTTACTTCGATTGTATTATGTCATGAAATATATAATATGGAAAACTTTTATCATATTTCTCATCAAATGTATTCTCATTACACGTATGTACATTAAGTTTCTTCGCTATATTTATTCAAGACAAGTTGGTATATGAAGGTGAAAGCATATGCTCCTTCCGCGCTTGTTAGATAGGTCTTTAACATTACATTATCTGGGAAAGTATTACTATTATTTTGGTATAACTCTATTGTTGTCTCGATTTATTGATGTTTATCCTAAACAATGTATGTATTATCGAGCAAAAAAACAATGGCAGAACATTTGTTTCGATTCATTGTTTTTAATACATGTATTATTGACTTGATTTATTTAACCATGGTGGTATTATAATACGGACTTTGAAACATCGTTTTGTTATAACTAAATTAAGCGAATTATACTGTTTTACATGTTCTAACAATGTAACATTTAAATTCTACGATACGCGTGTACCATTTACCCTTGGGGTATTTTAGATAGACCTTAACGTTGGAGGAATATTGATCTCTATAACGGAGACCCTATTTTTCTGGTTATATATAAAATGTCAAATATTTATATATATGTATTATCAGTTATGAAGTTTTTGGTGATGATTATTTGAAATTCGGCCGCATTACGTTTAATTTCAATACGGTATACCATAACGATCACGTTTAAGGGTTCTAATGTTTTCAGTCTAACACTCCGTATGTAGAATAGAGAGAAACTTAATAGTGGATTCTTATACAATAGCTGTCTGTATATTTTCTCAATAAATGTATATTTATTATGCTTGTATTTATATCATACTTTTGTGGAACAAACGCAACGTTTTTTATTCAAGAAAGTTGTATTCCAACCACGAGTAAGCTACTATAAGTTCTGTAGAATATATGTACCTTTTTAACATCATAAACATTTGCATGAAGTTTCCCGTTGCTCTTCGTCAAAAGCTAGAATTTCAACAGACAAGGCGTTACAGCTTGAATAATGATTATCCACGATTTTGCGCAGACGAAATAAAAATATTTGGAATTCCCGTTATCGTTCTCTTAAAATAATGTTTCAAATTTCGAGATAAATAAAAAAATGACTTTTGGTATAGTATTTAGCTACAATTATGTCAATGGTTACAAAACTAGCATTAAATGGAATCCCCAGAATTTACTTCACAAGCAGTATTGCTGATATTGTTCATAAAAAAAACAAGAATTATGGTTCCTGGATTGTATGCAATAGTGACAATGTAATCATTATGAGTAGTAATATTTGTGTCAAAATTAAAATACTGAAATACTTGTATGACAATTTTCTGTACGTACATCACACATGTCTCTAATGGAACAATTGTTAAAATATCTAACGCAATGATTTTGTCGTATGAGCTGAGAAAAATCTAATAAAACTAATTTATAGCCCACCGTAACAGAATCACAGCCAGATAATTGGTATTTTTGCCCAGAAATTGAATCTGGTTATGGTCCGTTTACTGAAAGAAGGTCGTCATGTGGAAAATGACAAAGTTTTCTGTTGTAATTTGCTTGAAAATGTCATTTCCCGTCATTCAAACGGTGAACATTAATACAAATCACACCAATACGCTGTGATGCATTAATAATTGTATATAAATATGTGTTTAAGTAGATTTGTATCGCATATGAACATATAACGATAGGCATATGATCTAATGTGGTACATAGGAAGTAATATTCCCTGTTTTAAGTCACAATAAGCGTCAGTGCCACTTCCACGTATAAAGCCAATAAGTTTCTTTATTGCATACCAAAAATATGAAATATATATATATATATTAATAAGATGACTCTCTGCCGATATAAAAACACGATCACATGGAACAAATGCTGCATGCATGCACGTGATCATCGGGATCACTTTCAAATCGTGTAATAATTTGTCTCTAGTTGAAATCACTTTGTCAGAATGTCATATAAGGAACAGGTTTGTAAGCATTAGTTGATCATGTGTTTACAAGTAACTGATATTAACAACACTTGATAAACACAACAATAAATTTTCATCTCACAAATACTAATAACCCCTAGGTAGGATATGAATCATGTTCATTTTTCTGTATTCTATGACAAGTGTGCACTGATTTGTCTAAAAGTATACCAGAAAAGATACGAGTGTTTGTATTGTATGTCAGAAAGTCCATGAGACAATATACCAGAAGTTACATATCTTCACACTTCGTCAGTCACGATAATTGTTTTATGAAGTTTTTGCTCGATTGATAAGCATGATTTAAATGATGTGTTAGACCTAATAATGAAGTCAATGTTTATCGTAAAGTAAAAAAAGTAAAGCTGCAAATGCCAACGCATTTAACTGTAAATGTAACACTGAGTGGCACGGGAAACATGTAACACTGAGTAGCACGGGAAACATGTAACACTGAGTAGCACGGGAAACATGTAACACTGAGTGGCACGAGAAACATGTAACACTGAGTAGCACGGGAAACATGTAACACTGAGTAGCACGGGAAACATGTAACACTGAGTAGCACGGGAAACATGTAACACTGAGTAGCACGGGAAACATGTAACACAGAGTGGCACGAGAAACATGTAACACTGAGTGGCACGGGAAACATGTAACACTGAGTAGCACGGGAAACATGTAACACAGAGTGGCACGAGAAACATGTAACACTGAGTGGCACGAGAAACATGTAACACTGAGTGGCACGGGAAACATGTAACACTGTGTGGCACGGGAAACATGTAACACTGAGTGACACGGGAAACATGTAACACTGAGTGGCACGGGAAACATGTAACACTGAGTGGCACGGGAAACATGTAACACTGAGTGGCACGGGAAACATGTAACACTGTGTGGCACGGGAAACATGTAACACTGAGTGGCACGGGAAACATGTAACACTGAGTGGCACGGGAAACATGTAACACTGTGTGGAATTTAACAGTGGCACGTGATAAGTTTATAGTGATGAACAGTATTGCAGTGGGTGACCATTTTCTTTTTGATGATGAATCTTATTTTCAAACAAATATTTATCCGCATGTCTGATTCGGCAACTTGCAATTATTTAACAATCTCCTTACAAGAGTGAAAATGTCCTCTTTTGGGAGAGCACTTTTAGTCTGACAATTTAGTATGCGTATTTGTACATCAATTCCGATGCAATAATTAACTTTACATTCCATAAAACTGACCCCACAAAAAGGATCAGTGACGCTGATGTAGTATTAGTTTTTTTTAGTTTTTCCGAGCTTTTGTTATAAATATCATAGTGCACCCGTACTGGAAGACAAATTCTTAGATTATGCTGAAAATGCGTCTATTTCAGTTTCCACGTAACATGTCTTCGTTTGGACATTTATTTCTTAAACATCGTCTATATATAGCTTATTCATCTACTGCACTTGTAACAAACTCTTCGAGTGTGGGAGAAATTGACATTCAAACGGCGATAAGGTAAATAATCAAGTTGAAATTATGTACGTTTACATCGCCAGTTAAGGAATAATCGATAATAAATTATTTCAGAAACAAGACTTTTGTCATCAAAATATTGTAAATATTACTATATTATCAACAAACACATGGTGTCTACAATATAAGACTTCAGTAAATGTTGCGTCTTTCACGAATAACAACTACTTATAATCAGTTACTGCCGTTTTAAGGTATCCGGTAGATGACTGCTTGAAAGCTCGTGCTCGACGTCCCGGGCCTAATTGTATAAACATTGGTTAACTTTAACCAAATGGTTAATTTAACCCAAGGTTAATTTTAACCATTTTGGTTTACTAACCATTAAAAAATCATTTAAACATTTAAAAAGGGCTGCCATTTTGGTACTGGTTACCGATTATGTTAAGATTAAACCAGCATCTTAGACTTGAGTAAGATTTATTTCAGCTTTAACAAAAACAAAATTTGATTAAATTTGAACAAAATTTCTAGAACAGCTAACCGAACATCTAACCAAAATTTGAACCAAAATCCAGTGGTTAAAGTTAACCAATGTTTATACAATTGGGCACTGGAGGTAAACTACATCGACATTCTGTTCAATAAATATCTATTATTGATTATCACACTAAAACATAACTAGATTATTGAGAACGTTGCTGATATGATTCTTAGATTGAATGTTGAACTTAGTTTCAGATAAGGATGATAATTGTAACGTACACGGTAATACCATTAGTATATTAATTACAGGAAGCACACTATTCATACGTTCCTGTCAATCTATAGTCTGACATCAGATTAATACCAGAAGGTTCAGCAAATGTAACATTGGAGTTAGAAAACTCGCTACATTCTACACTCTATAGCATGTTCATTTAGACGGTAATAAAAGGCTAAAAGTCTGAGTCAAGTTTACGGTTGCTTAACAAAAAAAGAAAGGATATAATTTATTTTGTAGGTCGCATAACTTGTCTATTTTTTCTAAACATACCTGTCGTGCTTTGGACATACGATTCGTTTGCAAGTACTTTTGTGCTTTTGCTTTTGCTGTTTGAAAATCTGGGCTCGGTGCCAAAAATAGGGTCGGTCAGGTAACCAGACACTCGACTATTTTTGTCGTCTGGTGTGTTGTCGTCATGTGACTTTGTTTTTGTTATCCGTTTCTGATCATATATCATGATCAAGTGAAAACAATATTGGGTATATAATACCAGGCGGATGTAAAAGTGGGCGCAATTCTTTGTTTATTTATATTATATGTCCCTTGAGCGGAAAGGTTTATTTGAAACAAAGCTTTGATCCGTGCTTTCTCCCACCTACAGAGCCGGTGTCTTCTTCCAATAATGTAGCCAGACTGAAGTCAAACATCTACTGTTATTAATCTGTTTTTGAACTGACATCTGTATGTTCTCTCATCCGGAAGGACGTTTAAGATAAGATGTATAAACAAATTGATTCATGACTGAAGATAAATAAAATCACAAGACTATTACACGCTGCAGCTACAATAAATCATACGCTACTCCGACAGAAATTATGACTGTACTGTTGTTGACGAGATAGGTTCAAACTTTACTATTTTAACTAAATACACGCTATATGGAGCATATCAACATTTTTGCGTCAGGTGAGGTTGAACACTATTTTCCAACGATTGTTCAAATTACATAACAAGATACGGTAAATGCATTGTTTTCAGGCATTGATAAAAATATAATACTTTAAATATTCTTCTATAACTGAGATTAACATGTGGTGACATGATGCAGAAGATACTCTTCGTTATTAGATGGAAGCTGCGAGTTGTTAGGACATGAAAATACAAGTATGTATTAGAGAATAGCAAACGTCATTTCCCAAGTGAGGTCACGTGTCATACCATTTCTCCACGAAGACTGCCTCCCGCACAAAACAATTCTTACGAATGTCAAAGGTATGTGGAAAACAAATGAGGCTAATTTTGACGCTTTTTGTTAATTTTGAGCATTTGGGACAACAATTCGTGAATATACAGTACTCCCTCCCGTAACGTAACCGATTCCCTCCAAGAAACGACAGTGAAAGACACACATACACTTAATAAAAAACACCTGTTACTAACTTACCCTTCCACGAGGAGCCGGCAACTTCTCCACATATGGAGGAAAATCGACATTTTTGTCGAATTTTCATAGAAGGGAATGACCTGCCGCGACCTGGGTTCGAACCCGGATCTCCGGGTTACAAGTCCAGCGCACTAACTACTGAACATGGGCCGCTGCCTCTTGTAAATAAAATGATTTATGTAGTTGAATCAACTATAGCCTGCTTAATGATTTTCAGTCATAAATGCTATTTGTTTCGTCTGTCTGTCAGGCAAATGAGCTCTAGTACTCTAGAACTAGTTATCATCATATGCACGTCTATTTTACAATATTAGCTGGCGCTAGTATTTGTAATAATCATTATGTTTTATGTAGTTTAATATCTTAATGTTAGTTAACGACGTTGAAGTGCTGCGCTTTCCTCTGATTGAATTAAATAGAAATTCCAGCATCCTATAGAGTGACTTCCGGTTTGTGAGGAGAATTATTTTTGTTGTTTTCCGAATTGAGAACATCTCTCGAACAACACTCTCTAACTTCGGCACGTAATCTTGAACAATGATTACCAAATAATTCTGTCGTAAAAGCGCAAAACCAAACAATTGTATAATGCAGTAGTTTCTGTTTTTAAGATAAGACGTGTATTCTTTCTGTTTTACGTCCAAGTGTTTTGTCTGTTTCACCGGGAGATTGTAACGTACATTTATTTGTGAGTGATTTTAATTTCCACGAGCACGAGGAACCAAAATATAAATGTACAAATAATCTGTTTAGACTTCAACACATTATCTTGATATCTCGATACCACACTTTCTATAAAGATTTGTACCTTAAAACGTAAGATAATCAATTGTAGATTTTGCAGGATCTATTTATGTAATACAGGCGCATAAATCTGCTTTTTACAGGTATACAAGTTGCTTTGAATAAATAATAATACACAACTGAACATTGAGAAGTTATTGTTCCATGTAGACAATTTTAAGAATCCTAACGAATTCCTTTTTAACTGATACTTGCAATGATTGGAATTGACTACGTCTGACATCTATACGATGCCAGACGTTTTATGAAATACTGTTGTTATAATATATGACTAAAACGAGAGGCATTGGATAAATGTCAGACATTGTCAAATCCAATTGGTGCTGCGTTTTATGTGACATAAATAAACTGCAGAGATAAGGCAATGCAAATATAAATGGCTTAATATGTCTGATAATTTCTTTAAATTATACGCCAATGTTTGACAGCAATTAATCCCATATGCTTCAATTAAATGTAGTATTGTAGAATGTTGACTATTCATTAGTGGTAAGTAAATAAATATAATATTAGCAAATGTTACAATGACTGCGCTTTTTGATTCAGTGTGTAATCTTAACACCTCCTTTGCTGACAATGTGTATTTAATTACACAGCACTATGCACTATGGCCATGCACGACTACTGGTTGATTAATAATGTTTGATATTATTGTATCCAATAAACCATTCTTACTTCTAAAATAAAAGCGCTGAATTAAGAATATGAAGTAGGCCTAAAAAGGTTTGTTTCCTGTAACCCGACCGACCCTTCTTTTACCTGCCGACTCATAAGTTTTTACGGCGTCCAAATATTGTGATTTTCACAACAGTGTATGTAAAATAACATAAAAGAAAAAATCCCTACCTACCGACCCATATTTTTGGGGCATGCAACCGGAAACAAACCTCTTTTTTTAGTCCTTATACTGGTCGCATCGTGTAACAGAATTACGTGAAACAGGACTCTATTTGTATTTAAAATTCATTTTCGTCCTCAGAATTCCGTATTCAGTATTTCGTATTTTACTTTTTCCAAATTTCGAATTTTCACTGGAATCAAATATCTTGTGAAATTGGTTCATATTTGCTTGTCTTTAACCTATAAATAAAACCACAGGGAATTATGAACTGGACATGTGTTACATTGATACGACTTCCGAATACCGACGGAGCGTGTTTCCTGTCTTTATACAGTGCGTGTTATTATTTCGTAATTTCCTTTCATCATTATATGATTTCCTGCCGAGATTCCATCAGTGTGAAGCGAAATCATATTGTTCCAGACACGTGAAATTAAAGAATAAAATTTATGTGCTAACTAAGTTATTTCCAATGCAATTCAAACACCGTTCTGTAGACACTAAAATTGTTAATTGGTTTTCTGCATCCGGACAACATGTGTTCATATGCTCATCATACATTGTGTTGTATTGATATGACAGTATCGCATCTTCCTGATGCACATAGTTAACTGATGACAATGTTGATATCATGAACCTCAAACCATTAATATTGGTGATCTGAAGTTTACATTCTGTGCAAATCGTTTACAGTTATAAATTACTAATGAAAATCTCTCGTACTTAAGAAACATACTCATTGCACACGCCACTTCAAAGCAGGTTTATTATTCTATGTTTAAACTCAACAGGTATGATAAATACATACAAACGTGAGGCAATTACAATGTTGTGAACTTTACCTCATTTTCAAGCGTCTAGTCAATTCAGAGATCATTAATGACGCAATAACAAAATTGTTGTATCGCTTTATACGTATGCATTTTGTACAAGAACAAACATTACTGTGTTACTCCTATAACTGATTTTTTGGGATGAGATAAAGCAGTGTTACATATAGGTTCATTAACTATATAGCTTTATTTTAAGCTACGAATATAAATCACTAACGTGTAAGGAAAGTTCGTGAGAAAATACAATTCAGTTTCGTTGTTTTCTGATCAACAGTGTGCATGCATTCACCAGTCAGGAAACCAGCATAACACAATGTTACACGTGTTTATTTTGTATGATATAAATTCCTCCATGTTGTATACAAGAAGCCCATAACATTGTACCAAGCTTAATTATTTTATGCTATGTGTGTGTTTGCATGTGAATTGTAAAGGTGATGAAACTCATTTATGTCATAAAATGCTCTTACTACGAACGCAAACATCATGACATTGAAGCAGAATATGAGTGGCTAAAGTTCAAAACAAATGAATGTGAGGCACGTGCAAGGTATTTACCATTTTTCACGTTTTGTATTGATAAATTATGTGATGATATTTTGTCAGCCATTTTTACAATAAATTTCCCCCCTGGCACTACTTCTGCTATTCATCTTGAAGGGCAACTACCACAAGCAGACATTAAAAAATAACTTAAACTTACATGATGCCACTTTCCGGCCTTAAATACATTCTTAAATGTCGATTTTTTGATATATTGTGAATATGGAATTATACTGCAGCACAAGAAAACTTCATTGCGTGACAAATACTTTAAATACAGTAGGACAAGTTTCTAAACGCCCACCGTGTATTTTATGCACTAGAAGAAAATCATAGAACGTTTTTTTGTAACTAAGTGGACCTTTAATAATTTCAATCCAACACTTGCTTATTTTTGTGTGTATATCGATTGTAAGTATTATAAAACATAAGAATAAACAAAAGGGTTCATAAGGCGGATGACTCGAAATTTAGACTCAGTGCAAGCATGTATTTTACATCTAAGGAACTTAGCATGTAGTGTAGTAAGTATGAGCAAAATATATATATCATAACCGATTCAATTTGATCTTTTTATCACAAATAACTATCAAGTTATTTGCCGATTTCAAACCATAAATCAGGAGTTTGGTAAATCTGACTAACATTGAGATATCTCATTACATGTAAACATCCGTAACATCTTTAAGTTAACATTAGTCTATGATGAAGCAATCTAATAAAGTTTAAGCGTTATTTCTTATTATATGTCTGTTTTATCAATATAATGATGAAACATGATACAGCTTCCCACAGTTCAACAACATATTCACCAGGCTATATAGGTCCCAGTTATCTCTACTTCCTCGGGAAAAGCTCCGATCATCGTACAACTTGTTCAACATAAAACAACATATAACATTTTCCCATAAGTGTCATGGCACATATTGTACTCATGGAGGAGAAACATATTGATGTGGTAACATTTAATCATAGCATGTGAAAAATAACATTACAACGAATGCCACATTTTCCACACATAACAACATACACTGATCATATTAAACATGACATCAATTATCTCCCCTATTTTATTGCATACGTAAACTTCAGTCCTTGCCTTTAGTGCAAAATTCCATTAAAACATTTCTGTCTTAAAATGGCGTTTCTGAGGTGCATAAGTCCGACCAATTATGGTCAATGGAAAGGTTCATTTATACAATTTCTGTAATAATTTCAGTAATAATTTCGATTAATACAAAAAAATGATGGATCAAATTTATTTATCTACGGTGAAGTAATCCCTTATTTGACTGGTATTAGATTTATTTTGTATTTTTATGCAGACAAGTACAAAAAATCAAGATTCTCAACAAGTTATTGTTGTAAATATGTTCGGTACATTAGAAACCTATACAGTAGACATTGATTATACGCAGCAACGTATAATGTCTATTGCATTAAAGTTTTTTTTTGCAAATTATGCACTTTGATAAAATAACAGTGTGATAAATACATGATAATAATACTAAAGGGAGTCATAGAGTTGTAAATAGAAAGTTTCACCTTTAACTGGGTTCACGATACTGTATACATTGCACATAATATGGGATTTTTGTCCCATAATTCTTGTTATATGGCGGTATGTTACCATTTGTACTCTGAATACGTGTTACATGTATCATTAGAGCTGGCAATGGGCAATATACTTGTTTGCATAGTGATTAACGCCGGAATTAATTTATACATGAAAAGGTATGGGCACTCATTCATTCACACTGGGAGTAAAATTTAAAATATTTCACAACTTAAAATTCCTTCACAATATGATTATGTTATTTTTTGGAATGAGTAGAATACGAACCAGTGTATGCTAAAATACATACAATGTTGATGTCAATGTTTGTTGAGATTTTAATTGGTTAATATATATATAGTCATTTGCTCGTTGACTGTAGAATTGGTATTCTATGCGAACATATATATTAATTGCATATTATATATATATCTACATATGTAACTTGCATATATACAATGTATAATAAACATATGCCTAGTTTGTCATACTTACATTCTGTGATATGATTTCCATGAAATATAGAATTTTATGTTAGACTTAAAAACACTACAAAGTCCCGATCATGATTCATTCTGTCATTCAAAGTGCAGTGAGCAAAAATGAGGAACGGAAATTAGTTTTCATAAAGTCTAGAGTAACATCAAATGTTTAACATCATTACATTAAATCAATGGTTGTTGTTCTCTGGTGTAACGTTAATTAGCACAATGGTGAAATTAATTTAATTTAATGGTCTTTAATATAGCCGAATTAATTGAAAGAAGTGCATTCAGAAGAAAGATTTAGTGCTCAAGGAAATAGTTTGAACTAAAATTGACATTATTCTCCTGGTTCTTAGTTTACGATATCGCTTGTGCGTAAACAAATAATTTGAAATGCTTGATTGTTCTCCGGTTTGAAAATTACATTTCCTATGTGGACTGTTGACATCAAACTTTGATAAAACTTGCACATTTTTGTGTACGACGAGCGTGATGCATTAACTGGTAACAGATTCGCCAATCCATTTAAACGTTACATAATAATTTCCCCCCCAAAAAAATACAGGACTGCTTTAAAACAGAGCTTGCCCCCCTGGAAGTCAAAATGATTTTTATGACTTCTCGCACGTATCCCGGTAGGGAAAAGAATACAAATACAATGTATGAATATTTCATTACGCCTTATTGACGCACGGTATGGATAAAATTCTAAAATAATTCAGCTGAAATAATGTTTACGAGATTTCTATAGCATTTGTAAACATTTTCATTGGTAATGACGGCCGTAAGAATATTGTATTTCTGTGTCCCAAGTATTTAAATAGAACTAATTAGATCATTGTGGCAAACGTATCTGGTGACAGCTTATCTTATTCTTCTACTTCACGTAATAAATATGATTGCAATAAATGTCCATTTGCATGGATGAGACATTTTTCCCGCCATTAGACATGTTCAGCATGCACAGTTTACTTGAAGTTAAAGAAGTATTAGACTAAGTATGGTAAAATAACCATGCTAACTTGGTTAGCATTACAACGATGGACACGAAAATATTTCTAGGAGTCTCATTACAATATTTGTAAATACTATTTCATTACGACACGAGTCCTGGGTTATGTTGTGCTGCACGTCTAGTGTTGAACCCATGAATAATTACACGACGGCTATAGAATAATTTTACAAATTCTTTCCCTATAAAACCCGCGTGGAATTGATTGTTAAATGATAGGCTTCCTTTCCTTCTACATGAAGTATGATTTAATCAAGTTAGGGGAGAACATCATGAATCTAAAGATTCATTGTCATAAGTATTTTGTAAATAATCCTGAGGTATGTCTACGATCGGGCTCATTGTATAATCTTTAAGCGCGTTCTTACTAACATTCATTCATTTACTAAACTTTCGCGTTGACTGTGGAGTGGTTTGTTTATCGTAAGAAGTTCTTGTATGTGGAAAAAAATGGTAAAGATTTAATACTTTTCACATGTTCTAAGAACTCGTTCATCTTCTTATCACAAAGGAAGCCTAATATTACAAATGACTGCACAAAGCAGTGTATTCGCGTGTTTTTTGTGTGTTGTTGTTTTTTTTATTTCTGTAATTGGTGTGATGTTTGCGTAGACAGGTTGCTTTCAATTCGTACGATGTTTCCCAGAAATCCGTTCGATCGTTTTAGTATGCTTTGTGCAATAAATACCACACTTCAATGTTTGAACGAACAAGTAGAATTTGTTGATTTTATACGTCGAAATAATCTCGAAATTTCAAGTGATATAATTGGTGTTTCGTGTTTTACATTATATCTCTTTGATGAAACATCAACAATTTAACTTTACAGGTACACACGTAACATCATTAAGGGCTGTATTTTTTGCTTTCTTTTTTTGTAAAAGTTATCTTAGGCTGATAAAATACAACTAAACGCCTTACAAACAGATAACAAAACTATGTATTTATTTCCCGGTCAAGAGCTTCTGGTATTTAATGACAAAATAAATGTTAGGGAAGTTTCCTGGAACTTAGATAACATCTTGCGTATGAGATATAAACAGAAAGCATTCAGCTATTTTGAAGCAGGGCACGAGACGTTCGATAAGCAATCCTCCTGTTTTTAATTAATGCGGTTAAGGTAAAACCCGTAGTCTTTTCAGTTGTTTCATAATGGATGGACAAACATGAGCCACGTGGAAAATGTTATATTACATCGACAGGTCCATATACGTTAATTTCTTCATATCAAATTCTGGAAAGAAAATTGTTTCTTATTGTTTATGAATGTTTCATACAGTCGTTATTGCTATACAAAACATTACGTATTATGTTGAATTTGTCAAATCATAAATGGTGTTAAATAGATAGTAATACATGGAAAATTTGTAAAACATAAGCACCATTTAATTCCTGTCATTGTTTGTACGAGAGATCCATATGCATACATATGTGGTCATAATTATGTCAGATTACGATGCCTGTACACAACACATCCATCTGATCTTGTGCACATTTAGTATGACATCCCGTGTAACCCTGGTTTTAAATAACGGAATAACCAGCCGTCTCTCGAATAAGTCATGAATAATGTAAACTTCATCATATGATAGTACATGTAAATGAAATCTAGTAGGATCTAGTCTGGTGGTAACTCCTTAAGTCAATTTTGTATTTATAACAATAATATAACTACATCATACACTATTTCGTCTCTATACTAAAACTATAGTTTTATAGTTCATGAATGCGATCATATGCTTTTTTTATAAATAAAACAACAGTATTTCTTTCAATACGGTATATTTTCATTAATTGTCCAGACTAAACCAAAGACGTTCAGCTCTTTTTACAATATTGAATTGGTATACGTGGTCATTTGATCGGAAAGAAAACTTAGCTTCAATATAGGTTTCCTGAATTTCTATAAAACTACTTTAGTTAGGGTCCATCAACATGTCTCAAATTTTGAATTCATATAAATGTAAGATTATTTCAACCACCGATTATTTGTTATATGTGTCTGCTTTCGTATACGTTATAGCAAAAGTCTGCGTAACTCTTTAAATGTTTAATGAAAAGAAATCAAGCTGGCAATGTAGAAAGTAGATATTGCCGTTCGCTAATCCTAGAGGCAGCGACTATCAACCTTTTAATATTCTATTATTCATTACAGAGTAGTTGTGCGTCAATCTGGTGCGACTCATCATGAGAACAAGGCAATAAAATACACATACGATCGTACTACAAAGTGATTGATAGTTAAAATGCGTGAACTTTTGCGTCTCCTCCTAGAAAAAATCGGAACTGAAATAGAAACCCATTTCTAATAATTATCTATGCTTCCCACGTACATCTACAATGTAACGTTTGCTTGAAGTAATACTATTTGTTAGTGGAAGGCAGACTCATAAACCCTGTCAGTTATTATCACCACCAAACATGTCCATACAATTTATGCCTTCAATATCCGTTTATATAACTGATTTCATTCCCGGTTCATGGGGAATGCTACACTTTTTTTCATCAAACGTCTGGAAATGTTTTCAATTATACCGAAGACCACAATTAGATGAGTTATGATATGTTGAATTACACAAGATTATACATGATCGCTATCGTCTAATCTATCAGCATGCGCACATACTTTGTCATATGTATATAAATTAAATATTGTGATGATAAATCTAAGAGGATGACATTCACTACGCATTGACGATCAACGAGGCTTTTGTTACAACAACGTTCGTTCTCGAACTTATGACAGCAGCTCGTACACGTATTAAATCATTGTAAGATTTCACAGTATTTTTTTTTCATAAAAGAATGTCATTATTTATGAAAACGCATGATTAACGATATCTTCTCTTGATAACAAAGCCAACCCACCTAGTTCAGATGTTATCCGAATTGGCGAATGTTTCTCTGCGATAATTTGACTGAGGATATTAGCTTCAACTCTATTTATCTCCAAATAGCGCTGCTGTTCACAAATTATGAAGAAAACGAGTCGGTGCTGGAGGGGTCTTAGGCCCACTAATTGATTAAACTGATCTACAGATAGGAATGAAACCCAGTAGATAATGTTCTGCGTAAAGCTAAATACAAACATTCAAATATTTCGACTTCAGCTCCACCCTACACTTAATACTAATTTGTATCGATATCATTAAATAAAATATAAAATGTGTGTTGATTGTGAACAGTATTCTGGTTGTTTGTTTACAATATACAATAATTATAAGTTGCCGTTAACACTTTCATTTCATGACTTTAGACCGGCAGGCAGTTATAATTACTTTTTGTGACGATTTAATGAACAGATTGGTCAACATCATATAACATCTTATAATTTTATTACTTTCTAATACCATTACATATATTCAGTCTCGTTTTTAAACGGGACCTCCGTGGTGATCCGTAGTAATAACTAGCCCTTCACCGCTGTGAGTTCGAATCCCAACCGCACAATACAAATTTGCCTATAGCTAACTTACGGAATGTTGATGGTTCTACCTAGGTGTACACCGTAAAAAGTTATCAAAATTCGCCAAATGTCCCTGGGTTTTGGTGCGATGTTAAACGCCAGTGAGAAAATAAACGAAAGTATTACATGTACATCTTCAAAGACAGATCATATGACATTATGTATACATTGATTGTAAACGCAAAATTTCAAATGTAGCTTCTAACTTCTCTATGCATGTACGATTGTATTACCGTGTTCGCAAATATAATATAACTTTTAAGATTGTTTTATTAATAATACATCGATTGTATTTTTGTTTTACTTTTTTTCACTTGTTCTTTTTCTCGATTACGTACGCGATGCCCCTGATTGTAACGAAAGTGTAGATATTTGTGGTTTGCGGTTTAAGAAAACCCATAGATTGTCTCTAGAATAGAACATCTTGATTTGTTCTTCTTGTACTGTCAGTTTGTGTAAGTCTTATTACAGAAACACCAGTGAGAATTCTTATTTTCTAAACGTTATACAACACCAATTTCCGAGTATTGATGAATGAACTTGAACTAACAATGAAGTCTACGAAAATGTCTTAACGCATTTAATCCTATGACAAATGTATTGTTGTCGCACGATTTCTCGCTGGAAATAATGAGGAGGTTGTAACATTACTTTCCTACGCAATAAAATTAGCATCCAATTTCTTACTTGGTTTAACCAAAGTGATAACGGAACAATTTATCACTGATTGTATATATTCAATCATTTATCTGTTGATATTGATATAACCGTGTATTTTGTGCACATGCTTATCAAAAATGGTATTGTATTAATATAATTAGAATTCTATAGCATTCAAAGGTATAAATACGTTAATGGGTGTATTCCTTAGTTTATCTCGGTAGACCCAGGCATGTGTTGTAATAAATAAACACCTCGTTTTTGAATTTACTTTGAATAACATTTTCCGCGACCGTGGTCCAGTGGAAAGTGCGCTGGACTTGTAATCGGGAGATCCAGGTTCGAATCCTGGTCGAGGCAGGTCATACCCTTCCATGAAAATTTGACAAAAATGTCGATTTTCCTCCACATGTGGAAAGGTTGCTGGCTCCTTGTGGAAGGGTAAGTTAGAACTGGTTAGTATATAGTCCAGGAAAACTGGTTAGGTGCGCCGGTCGCCGTATATAACTGAAATTTGTTGAAAAACGACGTTAAACCCCAGTGACAATAAATCATATAAAAACATAAAAAAACATTGAATAACATTATTTTAGGACTATAGTTTCAAGATTTCGAAAATTAAACAATAAGTTTTTATACATCAGCTTCACGATAATTTCACTCAATCATCTGCCATATATACCATTGCTACCGCGTATAGTGCAGTAAAGCCTGTGTTTTCTGCCACCTGCGAATAAAGACCACTCTTTGAATAAAGACAATTTTTGGAAAAAAAGTCACTGATTATTTAGAACAAACTGACTTCCGAATATAGGCAATCTATCAATAAATGCCACATTTTGTCTTTCCCAAGGGCGGTCTTTGTCCACAGGTTGGACTGTGTTAGGAATAAGCTAACAATATCTCTACCATCAATCACCTTGTTTCTTAAGTCAGACACGTGGTTTTTACAATATGAAATGACATCTCATTTATGTAGACATTTAGAAGCCCAGAAATTACCAGCCATGAAGCCATGTAATCGTTTTAATCGGATGTCCTTCCATTAAACATAAAGTAGCAGATTTATTTACTGTTTAAGAAATTAAAGTTCTCACTATGGTTAATGAATACGCGTAAAATATATGTCTCTTGCATAACTGGTATTATATGACATAAATGTGATTCAATAATTCATTTTATATCTCATTATTAAGCTTAATTTTAAGGCAGTTCAACGAAAAAGACAAACGATATGATTACTAGTATGTGATTTGCACGCCGTGTTCTTCATATCGATATGTCACCTCCAGAAAGAGACGTTTTATGTCCCGATTTCTCGAGAGAATTCAAATATTGCGAGCATTTTACAAAGTCTCCATGATGGGCGATGTGAAGAGCGAATTAAGAGGAATTTGTGAATGTGTTGTGGACTTATATATGTCGACAGACACTTTGCAAAAGTTGTATAGATATTATTCTAAAACAACAACAATCAAACACTAATTAACAAGAATCTCGATGACACAAAATAATGACATGCTGACGTTCTGTTTTGGGTATGCTTTGATGCAGCACAAATCCATTACGCGAGCATCACAACCATGATTTATTTTCTTCTATTACTGAGATTCATAACTTCGTAACTGATAGCATATTAAATGATATATGTTACATTCTTTTGTCAAAATGATTGTACAGCCGTATGAATGCACTCCTAAAATATCTAAATTCCTATGTGTGATATCATACAAAATTTAACAATTTTCCCACAGCAAAATATTACTTGACAAATCCCGCACAAAAGAAAGGTCCCACATTGAGGCAACATGATTATACCTATATCTACTATAATCGTACTGTTAAACTATCAACATCAATCAGAATTATACCGCATAATGTTTGATTACTGAATGGTCATTTATATTCAGTATGTGACAGTATGGACAAACAATGTGGTGTGACAATACTCGGGTAAAAGTCCATGATATAAACGGCGTTTGTTCTATGTTAATACCGCTCCCAGTAGTTACCTGTAATATGATATGATTGTATTTAGACCATCATTCATCCTACCAAGATAACCTACTATTTGCTGCGCGATTAAGTTCACCTAATTGGGATATTATAATATAATTATTATATATTTTAATTACATTTATTTTTTGCTCTGTATTGTGCTCCCGGACATTTGAGGAAATAAAAATAAATATACTTTAGTAAGTACATAAAAGAAGCAACACTGTAGCAAACCTTCTATTCCACGTGGCGGCATTTAGTTGATACATAATCAAACATGCTGATTTACATATATTTCACTTGTCATATGAATAATCTGACTGAAAATGTCCCGACTAAAATGTAAAAGCGTATACTAGTTGTAAGCAGAAATAAAACCAAACATACACTGTACGCCTGTTATCCGCCCGTCTGCTATCTGTATGCCTGGCTTCACTTTATCAAATATGATATCTATAATGTACAACAAAACCATTTTGTTGTTGAATGTGATTCCGAAATTCTATCACGTACAATAAATTCGACCTTTTCACGCGGATTGCCAAAATCACAACCAGCCAACACGCCTTATACTTAAAAGTTACAAAACACAGACGTACGTAATTATACAATAAGAGGTGTGTAATATTAAAATACTAGAATGAGATAAAACATATAATCAAGCGATATGCAGTATTCATATTAATTTTATAAACAAGCTAAAATGACTAAATAACAATAGTAGCATCATGCCGTCATATGTTATGCCGTTTCACTAGCATTAACTAACTCGATCACGGAACACGCTAATTTAGCACACCAGCGTACATATCAAGTCAAAAAGAGCACCAGCCATCCTCCAACTAGGGAAAACTTTTTTCAACTGGATTGCATTGTATATTCTGTGTTAAAGCAATACATTATTTGAAATTATAGAAGTAATTTTATTTTACCAATAAAGAGAATCAATCATTCATTAATTACGTGTATTAATGGCAGTGACTAGTTCACCATTTACGTTGTTCTGTAAAATCACTATTTAAACCTATCAAGGTATTATTTCTATTTCGGTATACAGTGCAACATCTCCATAGCAACACCCTTTGGGAAGAGCAAAATTATGTCGTTGTTGAGAGGTTGCTGCTCTAGAGAGGTTATATACATAGTTAAATCATACAGTGGGGAAAAAGCATGCTGTTGTTGAATGGAGGTTGTCGCTCAAAAGAGGGCCGCTCTGGAGAGGTTGCACTGTAACAAAATTTGACGTTATTGGCATGTTACAAATCTCGGCATTTCTCCTCAATATTTTATTTTTAGTATTGATTAATGTTTGGCTCACTACAGAACTCTTGTACTTAATGTATACCAATTCAGATTTTTTCCCGCATTGTCAACATCAAACTTCAACGCTGGTATTTTCTGTCAAAATCGTGATAAAGAATAAATCAAGGGTGTGATCCATGCTGACGTTTCACAGAAAAAGCTTGTTTCTTTTATATTGTCAATAGCACATAAATGCGAGAATCAGAATCCGAACAGTCTGTAGCCTACCACAACAAAAGCATTTACACAGCTCTACCACCCCAGTCTATTCATATCACCATTATCATTGACATTCCAACTTACACCCAAATAATTATAATCGTCGGTGTAAGCTGTGATTATTTATATAACCTATTAGCAAAATATATAATCTTAGACAATTACAACATAACTTTCCATACCGAGCCAATCCATACAGTGTAAGGTGTTAATATTTGTTTTATTTCACTGATATCTCCACAGGTGTCAAGGATCTACAACTCTCTCACATTCTCAGATTGTTTTATTATATTATCTGATAGCGATTATCTGGTCTGTTATAAGGCCATGGCTATGTCGGTATGCTAAATAAAACGTTTCTGCGCAAATTATTGTTGTAAATAAGACGTACCCCACCCCCTGTATAATCAGTGTACCCATATTACCATGCAAATAGATTACGCGTTCTGTCACTCGTTCTGTCCGGTCAGAATCCTGAACAATAATATTGTATGTGGACTTTAAACTTTTTGTGTAACTATAAGCGTATTTGACATTGATGTCAAATTATAGATCCTTACTCAAACACTCTGTTTGATGCTAATTAATGCATTCCAGACAAAGTTGATGCCGTCCTTTATATACACACAATTATTGTGTATATGTAAATGGAAGAACATTTAAATGCATTCAGAGGTTGGATATTTCTTTGATTAATTGAATGTTTTGTCCTTGGAAGGGCTTTCAATATTCAGTGTTACTTCCCGTAACTACACGAATGATCGGGATTAAAATGCAAGTTTCTGTGATTTCAAGCGACAGATTAATACGCTTGACTATCATATTTAAATTTGAATGCCACTCAAACATTCCCAATTTGAATTTCCTTGAATTTTAAGAATAAGAGTGTAGCTTTACGCGTTTAATCATCACACAAATGTTATGTTGCAACACGTTCACGTTCTAACTAACGAGTGTGATATATCATTTCCTCCTGATTGCAAACCTAAATTAGCGCCTAAAGTACCACATTTGTCTACACATTAAGTGTTTATTTCCGGAGAAAAACAAAGACGACGTACTTGTACTCCAAATTAACCACAATATATCTTATGCTGCGTATGTTTGTGAACTCCCGGGATTAGCAGTAATCATGCACAGATCCTGAAAAAAGCGATATGTAGATGTATGATGGAGTTTACTGGCTCTATCTGAGACATTCACGGGAATCATTAATTTGTTGGTTTTGCTTCCTACGTGAATAAAATGAATATGTAAACATATGAAACCAGGTGTTATAATATTTTGTTTTAGCGACTTATTATTTATGCATTTATTTGTTCAACTAATTATTATTTGTTCAACTAATAGATTTTGTAACATTAAATATACAAAAAGGATTTGTTTTGAAGATATCCGATTTTAAATATAACTTTTGATACGGAGAGATATCAAATATGTAAAAGGATGATTGTCCAGGTTACTTCATTCTGGAACACACCAACTTCAGAACACGAAGATGCAGAAGCCTCAGTCATTCGCTATTAATTTTGATATTACATGAAAACCTTTAATTACGATCGATACTTTAATGTTTCTCATATCTTCGCAATCTGTTTTTGTCAATTTACATTTTGTTTAATTTCAGCAACACTTGGGAATGACATAACGGATTTGTCCCAATCAGGATTTTACAGGGAGTTTTCAAGACAACATTTTATGCGTTTATAATGAATTGCCTTGTTGACAAACATTGTTTTTTTTTATTTCTAATAATTGTACATAGTGCCGGGGTTTTGTAAAGTTTTAATATAATCGGGATAAAATTAAAAGATTTCACACTGAAATTCAGTAGATTCGTTACGCTATGTCAACTGCAGAGATCCAAAAAAGAGAAATTATATTGAAGAAATCTCGTTCAAGGACGTCAAGAAGTAGTGGTGTCTATTTTAGCTGTAATTCATGGAAATATTTTCACCTGCTAACACATCAAAGAATCGAAAGCGTTATACTGGGAATCTATTAATAACATTCGCAAAGCCAACACAAAACATCAAAAACGCATATCCTTAGGTAATGTCAAATATGAAATCCATCTTTTTAAATACACAATTTGTGATCATATATATTTGAAAAATACCTAAACTCTATTACCTATTTCACATCTTCAAATAAGTCATTCAAGAAATTGTCTGATAAATAAACACGCTTATCAACAGAGATTCTAAAAATAACATGTAATAACAACAATCGAGGACTCAAAATGAAAATCACGTGAGACAAGCTATCACGTGATATCGAAACTTATTTGGCCATCTTTGATTATCATAGGGCCAGTTAATGTAACGTGTTTTGAATATTCACAATTAACACCTTTCGAAAAAGTCTGTTGAAACTTTGTACGGTCAGTATATTGTATACATACACAAATGTCTTATCTTTGTATGACAGTAAACATATTCTCTAACGTCCTATGATGTTGACGTCCTTGGACTTGAACATCGATAGATCATGTGGTCAGAGTCTGAACATGGTCAAATTTTAAATTAAAATTTCCAGCGCCTCATCTTTCGTCGGGATACATTTCTCGAGCAGCCATGAACCTATACACAAGGTACCAGATAAATACAATACCTGCAATTTTAATATTACAATATGCCAAATGGAAGAAACACCATTAAACAATGATCTCATTTATAGAGCTATGAGAACTTCGTGTACATGGTGATATTATATAACTGTGTAACGTTCCTCAAACACAATATTCCTCTTAATTCCATTATCATTTTTTCCTTGGTAAAAAAACGCATGTTTTTTTTGCGCGAACCTGATTGGCTTTGGAATATTTTGATTTCATCAGGTAATTAATTTTTTTTATACAGGGCTTAAAAATTACACTAATGCACAACAGTATAGCAATTAGGCGATTCAAATACGAAGCTTACTGAATAGTAAAGCTCAGCATATCATAGCATAAGAATATCATGCACATGTGTTATAGTGTATGTGACTTGATATCGTTACAATGACAGCTTGAACGATTTTTGTTACGTAATTGTAACTCATGCTCTGTGATGTATGCGTTATATGGCATGTAATGGTCTGTATCGATTAGCTTGGAAATGATTGAAGAGTAATATTGTTCACAAACGTGTTCGTTTCCGGTATCATTTCTGCCACATCTCGCTACAATCACAAATATACATTAGAGATAAACAATCACAAAGTATTATTTGATTAGTTTTTTATTCAACGGTTTACCAATAACGGAACTCAAAATTGTATATTTTGCACAGATAATACCAGGTTTCGCTCGCCTGGCGAAATGAGTTGGTTGTTTCAGAAACAGCTTGGATTGTTAAAATGGCTTGTCAAAAGATATTTCAAAAACAAATACAATTCAATGTTTTATCAGTATTTGATAATAAATACTAACCTGTTCGTCAGAGGTTTATCTTAATGATATTACATCTTAAACTTTTATTTGACTTTACTACCGAATCATTTACACAAATATGCCAAGAATTGTGTATAATATAGGTATAACAGACACATTCAACAATAATTGCTGAAGTTTCCGGTAATTATCCGATAAATCTGGAAGTTTGGACCATATTGTTAAGACATTTATGTCATTTAGTTTCTATTCGTTTAATTCATTTTTGCATCGACTACAATGTGTTGGTCGCTCTCACTTAATATATTTCAAATTATCAAGATCGGGATGGTTTACTAGATATAGAATAGCTGACCAACCAGTATTTCCTGGTAGGGAACTGCAATAAGCTGGGTTTCTGTAATTAATGCCTGGCATCAAAATGAGATGAAATACTCATCACATGTTCTTGAGTGGATGGCATGCACGCGTGGTGTAAAAAAAGCTCTTTGATTATTCAAGCCATCACAACTGACACGAGAAAATCAACTTCATTAAAGCTAAATTGTTTTAAAGCATTTTTGTAACAATCATATGACCAATGACGTGACATATTCTTTTGTTCTTGTCTCTTGTCTCCAAGAACTGATTGCATCAAACAGAACCAAAAAATGACAGTTTATTTCATAATATTTTAATAACTGCCGAGGGCTGAACTTTTATATCTAAACTATTTCAAAGAAATGTCATTTTGCCACACGTAAGTTTGCAGAATTTCTGTAGCATTTGGAAAATCATTACCAAATAGCATCGCTGTTATTTTACGGCATAATAATACTATTTTATGAGATTGGTTCGTCTAAGACCAAATTGTAAGATTTGTAGCCGGATCAGAGAGGATTACATACATCATGACATTGTATTACATAACGTATCCATGGTTACATAAATTGTTTGGTTCTAAATAGAAACATTCCGTCACTGAATTTTTCAACCATACAATAGATCAATTAAAGACACTGCACGTTATTTGTTTTACACTAAACCGTTTGTAGCTAAATCATAAAAAAGTATTCCACTTGTATACAAATAACATCCCGGTCATATGTTTAAAGTAGTAACTGAAAATAGTTTCTACGTGTTTCCAATTATGAGTGACACAGTGTATTAAAAATAGCCCACAGTCTTACATTACTGTTTTACCATCTAAATGAAGTATAACTGGTGTTTATTATAGAGCTTATGCTTCACAAATAGCTTTAATTCGTTTTTCCTCATTCGAGAAAACTACTGATCTTGGTCCTCTTCGTTAATTAAACTGACTGCATCAAAATGAAATAGTACCATATTGGGTTATACATAAAAATGTAAAAATAATCCACCGGAATATTTCATACTGTTACGAGACTTTTTTTACCATTTCAATGACTGACATTTATTTTCATGTAACAAGACAATTTCAAATAAATCTGGTAATTAATTAATGATATCATTTTTTGTAGATATGTCCGCAACTGATTACATGCGTCTTATTATCTCAAGAAAGTAACCAAAAAATGATACGACACCGCAGTGAGAATTTCTCGTGCTCTGCATTGAATGATTTCTTTCAAATTCAAGGAACTTCTACCGAGAATATTTTACGGGGCTGTATACGTAATTATGTATAAACGTATTCAATTCAAACAGTACAAATGTACATCGAATACTTTTCAAAAAACAAGGATGGGCGATTAACAAAAACAAGTGCGAGGTATACGGACAGAAAGCCCTGTAAAAAGAGAAACTGCCGCAGGTCAAGTTCATATCACTTATAAACTGTTTATAAACTTAAACTCTAGTGGTATTCAAATTATGAATCTCAGGCGATGCGTTCGTTCGTATATAGACGGGTTATGTGGTTTGTTTTCATAAATTTCGAATTTGCATCTTATGTTTTGGACAGTGCAATAAATGGTGACATAAGACCGTCTTTATTGACAATACAGAGAGTGGTTCGTGCATTAACTTGCGCCTATATTGGATTAGGTGTTCTCGTTAACTTAAATTAATGTCAGTCTGTCCAATGCATTCAATATAAACTGCAAAATAATTGTAGTAAGATCATATATATTTCCGAGTCATCACAAAATAAGTATTCATTGTTTTGAAATGTAAATTGAATGTCTCCCATTTATGTGACTGTATAGATATAGATAAGAAAAAAATTCATAAAAACACACACAAACCTTCCACCTCCCCCCCCCCAAAAAAAAACTACCTTCCCAACTTTTCCCTCCACCCAGTATGAATATCGCTGACTTATATCCGATGCTCGTGGGTGTTTTTTTACAAACTTTTGTAAACAAGCAGCTAACAACGTCACTCTTGAAGCCTTCATATTTTAAGTATTATGAACTTGTCTAGCAGGATCTTGTCTATAAAAGGAATAACTGAATATAGTGGCAAGCTTCATACATGCTTCAATTCCTTTAAATCTTCAATCACCTCCCAGAGGCAAATGTTTTCTATGTAATAAAACACTCGATGTACCATTCATGTAAATTTACAGACCTGCTTCATTCATGAACACATATACTCCGAGTTTCACTCTTAAGCCGCAACAATGTATTTTGACAAGCTAGTTATAGACAGGACTCGTTGCAAAGTGCCTTTACTGTTTGTTCAATTATGTAGTCAAGTGTTTTGCAATAAAGTCAAAACCTAAAGTCAAAAATCTTATATTTCAATCTTTAAGCAACGTTTACATGGACACAAGATATTTTCAAGCCGGAGAAAGAAAATGAACAGACTTCACGATCATGTCACGTGATTACAATTAGACCCTCACCACAGACAGATGCGTATTAAATGCCAAACTAACGCCTCACAGACGACACTTAACAATACACAAAGCATGAAGTAGATCTTCTGATAAGGAAAACAGCAGTCCATGAAAACAGTTTTTTTCTCTTTGGAATAACATTATCAAACCGTCTTTGATGAAACAAATTTAAAAATACAAGTGTTTTAGTCTTATTGTAAAAATAATATAACTTTCTTACAAATAGTTACTTGTCTTGATAACGAAAATATCAATGTTTGTTCTTCCTATATCTTCGCTGGATGACAATAACATCTCATACATTGTCATATATTTGTCTTTCCCTTGAAACCATTGTATTATTATTGTTGTATAAATGTCACTGCAGACAGTAGTTTAATATTTATGCCATGAAATCGTCAATATATCACCATGTTTCTGCTCTGAAGTTTTCTAAAATTGCATCTGTCGCCGTAATGTAATACCCATTAAATGAACAAACAAACTTCCATGGCATGTAATTAATATTATCTGCATATTTATTTATTATGAATCTTCATCAAGGTAATATTGATGTTTTTACGAACATCTTGATGATACACAACTTAGCAGTGTAACTTCATTTCTTATCGGGTATTAGAATTAAATCTAAATGGAAAAGGCACATGAGAGCTTAAAAATATAGAGGACCGTTGCAGCATTGTTACTTTGTCTCCATACTGTTTAAATGTGGGACGATATTCACGCAGAATATAGGCCAAAAATAAGGATAGTTAGTGGAAAGTAGTGATAATGCAAAGTTACGAAAAATAGCTTCGTTTGATTACCAGAAAATGGTTTAAGAACGTTGCTAAGAAAGACTATCAATTTAATGTCATTTAAGTTTTGAAAATTTGTGATACAACAACTTCAAGTTTTTTAGAACATGTAAGCAAACTTTTAAGTCTTTCAATTAATTTGATTGGTTTATATATTTGGTATGGACTTTTCAGCTTTGCAATTTCTTGTTATATGGAACAGAAAATGAAAATCATATTTAACGAGACAACATGGACATTGCACAACTGAAAAAAAATCATATTTGTATAATTTTGCCCTCTTCTTGCTTGAATGGTTTACTACATTAAATATATAACTATTTTAACCGTTTAAAATATTATTTCAACGAAGTTACTCCAAAATATATTCAATTCCAATTATTGTTTCTGACATTGCATCTAATAAAGTATTTATCCGCAAAATAGTTCACTTGCACTTGGTTATTGGAATGTACGTCAACGATAATTCAATATCCACCCACACCCATTCTTAATTGTACATAAACAATCTATTCCCTGGCATGACAAATCTTATAACTCATATGTAGGTTTGACATATCGTTCGCCAGACTTATTGGACAATTTGCTTAGTATGATCAGCGTGTCATTTTCATTATTGTCATCATGATATAATATTCCTGTCTTCGTCTTCGAATGATTCCAAAATACTTTCAGCCCTGAAGAAAAGTACATAATGTGGATGGTGGAAGAAACAGAGGAAAACGACACACTCTGTGAATATCATTGAAAATATTCATAGATATTTAAGATAATGTTAAGAAATTGAAAACAATAAACGAATATGTGTTATCTTACATAAAAATCATATGCGATAACATAGCATATTTATGATCCTTGTAAATACTGCTATTGTGAGAGCAAGCGTCCATTAAACTGTTAAGTTTCAGTATTTCCTATTCACAAATTATCCCGTAATTAGTATATTTGCCTTATTTGACCCTACTGTTCGACAGACTTGGCAAGAATATCTTTTTACAATGTCAGGTAGAAAATAAATACAAGCGTGTTTCCTCTTATATCGATCAGTTACTTAGTATAAAAGTATAAGCCGGTAAATTAGCATCATGTTGTATTTCAATAAACAATCAATTTGTACGGTCCATCAATTATCTAAGATGTATTCTGACCGGACACTTTTAGTGCTGGTAATATATAGGCTTTTAGACACACTTAAATCCTACTTAAGAGTGCACATGATGCGATGACGTCATAAGTAGATAGTCACGTAACCTATCGTTACAACAATGGCAATTCGAGAACTCACTTGAGACTTTGATGTGGGTGCAATGGATAGATCATGAGGAGTGATTTGATTCTTGACGGGATACAAACATCGCCCGGGTGGGAAGCCATTACGTTGTGTTGTGTTGCGTGTATTGAAATATTGCTAGACAATTTCTACTGTGCAGCTTATGATAACTTCCTGTTTTATAGCCAGTTGCAATACGCTTCGTCAGACAAACTGCACGCATCATTTGAATTGTAATTAATCGACTGTTGTCTGTAAATTCAAAAGATGCATACGTGTTGTCAGCAAGTAACCTGAACTAGAAGAAACTTCAACGTTACATTGTATTGAGTAGATAAATCTCAGTGCTATATAGATAGCTTTCGCCATCAAATACGAGTGTTTTTTATTCGAATTTCGTTTAACCTCATGTTTCGTGAGAACGAATATTGGTAATTGTATTATTGCAATGTGTTGTCAATCAAATAATGCTGACATCGCTCTTTTTCCTTTTGAATTAGACAGTCCTTGAAGTCAGCGTAAAAAGTCAGTATTTTGTAATAGAACGCACGATAGCTCTATTAATGCATGACATCACTTCTGTTAATGCAACTCTGCGAATGAAGATTTTAGACAAAAAGGAATGGCGTCCATACAGAAATTGTTCCATTAGGACAAGTTATGAGAATTTAGTTTTCACTGTAGTGGTGAGACTTCTGATAGACTTTTAACAACATGATTGTTAGAGGCTACTTTTATTATAATTACGTTATTGAAGTAATATCGTAATTAATATAATGATGCATAGAACTGAGATATATACATATATATAATTAATGCTCAATTGAGTTGGTTTCGTATCTGCGTCAGATTTGTAGCTCTACCGATACACAAGCAGTAATGGATTTCAGAATGGCGTCAGTGGAACCTAACAGTAACAAACAAGTAATAAAGAAGTTGCTTGCTTTAATACCGTATTGCCCTATTGTAATGGAACATCTCGTGAGGAAGCAGCCACGGACAAAACGTCTTCACTTTCTTAAATCAGCATTTCTGCATCCCACAGGGAAGTGTCCATGTATTGTATTAACTATACAGATCAATCCAACTTTGTTTAGGTACGTAGATTTTTTAAGTTTGTAATGAAACGTCACACGTAGTTAGATATGTTGGATATTGGAACATTTTTATGGTCAGGTACAAAAATATACATTAAGTTCGAAATAAATGTTATTAGAACTATAAATATGTTATACATGAATATATTTCATACAAATGCAAAAGAGATAATGTGTCAAATAAACTAAAGTAATCTGATTGAGCATTACATCGCAGATCGTGGAATTAGAATTAACCCTGCTGATTTATTTTGAGTAAAAACCGCTGGGACCGAGTTATTTCTTGCTAAATATGCACATGCAAATTTCATTTCGTAGATTCAGATCGTTCAAAAGAATACATAGTTTCTTAAACATACTTAAACTGATACTTTGTTGTTCTGAGCTGAAATAATGATCAGTAAGTTTTGTTGTATCTTGAATGCTAGAACCAAATAGTTTGTTCGCACGCAATTAGATGAACGAGTGTGGAAACATATTTTGTTTTATGGTGACTCAGCAAAGTAATATATTTCATCATCATTGAAAATATAGTAACATTGCTCTATGAGTCTATTATCATCCTCTTTATTGAAGATATATAATGTTACATAATCTTCCATACAAACTGTTTGTGAAAAGCACATCATGCTAGATCTTTGATATTATATAGCTTACAATGATGGGTGGGAAGTGCGTGTGTATCATTTTACACTCATTCGTTCAATACACTTTACATTTTGCATGTGCAAAAAATCAATTCGTACCAACCAAGTTCAACTGAAGAAATCGTTCATCATTCTTAGAGAGGAAATGCTCAATCGCTGAAATCTTTTTTTATCTTTCAATATACGTGTATACAGATATATGATGATTTTTATATGAATTTTTAATGTATTAAAACTATTAATCATGCCCATTGATTCCTGACTGTATAACACATAAGTTCAACAAATGGCGTCATATATTACAGAATAAATCTTTCACTTTCAACCATTTTCCATGAATGATAAACTTTTTAAGCGTGAATAAATTTTATATTATTGAAACATAAAATATCCTGAGCGCCTAATATTCGTATTAATAAAATGCTGGTTTACGACTCGCTAAAGTATAATTGCTTCCAGAATTATATGGTATGTCTTATTTAACAAGATAATGTGAGTTTTACAACAAAGTCACATAGTATCAAATCTGATTAATATAAATTCAATCGCTATTTATTTAAAATATGTGTTACTTCTAATTGATCAGTTATTATGCGATCTCATTCTAGAGGTTCTTGACATTTGTCTAAGAATATTTATTACAAAACAAATCTCGAACACTCATTTCATAAAGACGGTAAGTCAAGATCTGGCGATAGGAAATCATTTAGTAAACACTCATGTTGTTGATGTTACGTAGAAACAGTTTGACTGCGAGTATTAGATCGTTTGTCTCTGATTCACGCAACTATATGACATAAAGAATTCAAACAAATTTATCTAAGCTGTTAATTCAAAATGTTGATCCATAAATTGTTGCAATATGTAAATACCATGAGAGAGAACAATGGAATGCGTTATCATAAATTTCCATTCACATTTTTGTTTTGATGGTCTTTGGCAGTAATTGCTTCAATAATACATTCAATGACATTATCAACAACAAAAATATTACTTGAAAATCCATATTTCATTATAAAATACAAAACATCCCAGTTCAAATCTAAATACATAGAATATTTTACCAATATGATTCAAGATAACTTGTACATATTTCTACAGAATGCGTAAAATGATAACTAAATGCCTCGTAATTCATATAGACGAGCGTCAAACACCACCTTCTCTCCCAACGACTAGATTTACCTATTGCAGTTATAGAAATGTTTTTTAAACCGCCTTATCTATATTCATCTTTTTTATCTCTGGAAACATACACGCTCACTTCGTTTTGCGTAGTTCTTTTTTTTCGTGATCTGTTGGTCTGTTTTATATTTATGCTATGCGTCTTCATTTCAAGTCGTCTTTTGTCTGACGGTATGACATTTATACGATGTGTTACATTAAATAACTATGAAAGATCTGAGGTTTTTGCGGCGTGTAACTTGTCTGGTGTTTAATCTAAATTTGGTTAATGACTTTTCCAACCCTTTCCATTGCACGGCGGTCAAAGGCATTTAAAAGTTTATTTCTTCATAAATTTTATGTTGGGCTAGGGATGTGGGATTAAATGTGTGCTGCTTTTGGTCATGATTGTTCTGGTTCTTTTTTGATGTTGTTGTTCCGGTTTAGTTAAGCCGTCAAACACTTGTATACACCATCAAACGAAAGTCTTAAACATTTCAATATGACGTCACTTCTCGAATTACTTCGCTCAATTTTGTTGGCTTATTATAGCTTCAGGAGAACAAGAGCAATCAGCTTTGTACATTAGTAGAAATGGAGTACAAATATTTTCCACAGGACTTTTACGTAAAAAGATAAAGTATGGTGGCAATGATGTGTAAAAACGTTGCACAAGATCGCACGTGTATTAATGATGGAAATGCGTTGTAAAAATCTAAACAAAATCTGTTTGCCTTTGGGTTGAAGTATTTTGGGTAGGGAGGAATGTTTTTCACGTGTTTTGTTCTTGAAATCATTTTCTTATGTACTTCCAAAAGATGCTACCATTCTTCGCTGCAGCCCGAAATAATTGTCCGTTAAGAGCGCCAATCCATATACCCCTTGTCGGAGCGCATATTGTTATGGAAATGAGAGTTAGTTGTGGAATACATTTTTAATCATAGTTCGCAAGCAATCATTTTGCGTCATCGGTCTGCAGTTATTTTTCACGGTATTTTTCAGCATTCCATCATCAATATTTATATCTATATTTACGGAGGAACCCTTTTTATTTCTTTACGAATTTCCAAACCGTGGTTAAAATATTGGTCGAGGTAAAAACGAGAAAAAACATCCATTTTCCTCCGATATTTGGTCGCTAGCCAGTTTGGTAAAATGGATAATGAACTGTTGATCAGTTGGTAAACATGACACAAGCTGCTGGTTGTGATTGTAATTGATTTTAAAGCATATTGCGAATATCTAGTTATGAGGAAAAGTATTATCGTTGATATTTTGTAACCAAACGACTGAAATTTAAGAAAGATTGAAGTTAGTGACAGTTTACAGAGATAGAACCCCTAAAGTAACATTCTACACTTTTATCTAAACTATAACGTTCTTCTTTCATTTTGTTATTACGAAACAACGTTTGCTAAATACGAGCTATCAACTCGTTAATGAGAATATTATTTCGAAAAAAAAAATGTCAGTTTAAATAAAAGTGTAGAATGTCACTTTACCTTTAAATTGGGTGAAGACTTCGGTATCAAAAAATCTCCTATTTCTCTGAGATCAGATAAAGGCGTCAATTGAACTGTATAAAACTTCTGCTGCCTTATCAATCATACAGAATATTGAAGAGAAATCTGATTATTTTACATGTTACAATCTTTCACCAAATGTCATGCCAACTTAAATATATTATCTTAAGGTTTAAACAGTAGAATAATAGTAAAGCATTATTGCATACTGAATAGAACTGTAGAGTTTTTTATCAATCATTTGTATCCATGTAAACAAACAAGTCATATAATGTCTGCGTAATGTACTGGGCAGACATCTGAACAAACATTTATCGTAATTTCATTTTTTTTAAAATTAAATCATGACCTTCCAGACGATAAATATTCATGTATCTTAGGGCGGACGCCGATATTATTTGACAATATCGCATCGGATCACAACTATCTTTCCGAATTGTTATGCTGAACTTTAAATTAATAGGCAATAAAGAAGGTGATATTGATTTTATAAGTACATGTATATTCTGTTTACGCTATATTTGATACCACTCCCCTCCAGCGAATTTATTCCTGGAATAAAATCCGGAAATCGAACTCTAATTATATGATGACATATTGAGACTCGTTCAACTGAAATAGATGCTTGATGTGTGAATGTAAAACCAGTCTAAGAAATATCAGAAACTGACCTGTTTCTCTCATTTTTTTTCCAATGTTAAGACACATTTCTTCCTTTCATCAATACGTTGCACTCCATGCATATCGTTGAAATAACGTCTACAAAGCATTGGTAAGGAAAGTGTTGCGAATTTTGTAATGTGGAAAACGTGATGGTTCAGTGCACGGTGTAATGCTCTACGTTTATAACGACCATGTTTAATCGGCTTCAGCCAATGAAAGTTTTTAATTATATCTGCCAATGGTTAACAAAACCCTGCCTGAATTCGGGGTTGTTGTACATGCTGTGTAACATCGTTGTCGAAGAAACGGAACGATTCATCAAAGAGGACTGCAAATGTCACTCTGATTTCATCTAAATGATAAACATAAAATGGTGAATTATTTAGAATTGTTTGACTATAATGCATTCTCCTTAAATGTAACGATAAAGAAGAAACCTATAATTATATCAATACAACAAAGTATTTTATAATATTTCAATTACTTTGCAGATTTGAATATAACATCAAATAAAAAAAAAACGAATAAATAAGGCACACTGCATCGTTTATTCTATTACTCCAAGATGACATGGAAAATACGAAAGAGATGTACAAAACGTAATTTACAATGATGTCATATTTCCCTATTTATCAATAAAAACAATGACACCGTCAATATCCCATAAAGTCCTGTTAGAGTATAAAATAACCATTACTCCATAGAATATATTATACTACACTCTTCAAATAAACTTGTCAAGCATTCTGTCATCAAATAAACTTGTCAAGCATTCTGTCATCAGGACGCCAAAAGGATAAAACTTTGTCTGCTGACAAATCATTCATTATTTATTTATAACATTACTTTCAGAACATTGTGATACATTTCACATTATAAAAACATATTTATTATTTTAACTGCGCTGTCATAAATGTCAATACACACATAAAGCATGTCTGGTATTACATCCGTACGCACTATGAAGGATTAAACCGATTTTGAAATGAAAGAATGATTTTATATCAAGCTCATATTTAAAGGTCTTTTTCCTGGTTTTGCAGCTTTATGCGCTGCAAAGCTAAAGTCTCCAAAACCTTCGACAAACAATATACTAAATATACCATATTATATTAGGATTAGACTGTTATACAAATTAACCAAATTATTCAATTCAGTTGTTTTGTTTCTTTTTCCCATCAATTAGTTATCTCGTATTGCACTTATTCTCTTAATGTATAGTTTTAATTTTCTACCATTAGTCATCTTTACGTTTCCTGTGTGATAATTTTACACTTATAAATGAAGTTTTGTACTACTGTGCGTTCCAGTTTATTTGATTTACCATGGGCAAGTTAATCACAATCATAATAATACTGCTCAACATTATTATCAGCTTGTTTACAAACGGAAGCAACCATGCAAACTCGCTGTGGTGAAATTAGGTTTTGGGTTCAAACTATTTTTTCAACACCTATCGCCACCATCGTGCTATAGTTATATGAAGCGAACATCAGTAAAAAACAATACCGTTATAAACAACATTACATATCAATACAAATGTCAACAAGCAGCGAGTAATATATGATATTCTGTGAGGCGTTTAACACGATCTCAACTCATAAATAAATAATTGTGAACCATTGTACCAGTAGTTTGACAAAGAAAATGTCGAATTGAGACAGCACAGCGCACTTTAAATTATAAGAGTTTGCTACATGATTTGTGTAAGTATATATGTTGGATGACACATGCTCGCCTTAACCATGAACTACCACATGATGCAATAATGGAACATTGGAGATGATGTATATCGCATTGCTGGTCTTATAGTGAAGCATTATGGGAAGAGCTTTAAAGAGAGAGATCTATGTTTGTTGTTGTTGTCATGAAGAATCAAATTAAAACTATGGATAATTTTATAAAAATTCTATGTCTTTGTGGTTAAAGTAATAAAGAGGTCTAGGGACATTGGTTATGCGGGAAACCAATATTCACCTCCTCTTTCAGATACATCGGGTGCGTTTACAAGCATAAATTGCGCTGAACTCACATAGATCGTGTTAAATAACTAGTCATCCTGTCTTTTGTATTCGTATATAGAAACGCCAATTACCAATCGAGGAATTTTCTATCCCAAATGTCATCCTGCGCGTTGATTTGCCAGGCTCCGTGAGGAGAATTCTGTTTTATACAAAATCAAAGATGACGTTTCCGTTTTCCGGTAAGGACTGCAAAGCTGAAGTGTCGTTGGTACAAATGTATTAGCATTATTATTGCATTTTATACGCCGTCTGAATGATCGAAAATGTAACATTAGTATGTGATGTTCTGCTCGTGATAAAGGAATACTTGCTACAAAAATATATCCACTTCTAAGAAACAAAGATAAAACGACCCGATTCTCCAAATGTAATTACCATTTCACAGAACGTTCTACTTTGATTAGTTTTAACAACGCCATAAAGTGAAATAATTTCTTATTCTTGTCAAAGGATGACTATAGTCTCTTTGAATATCATTGTCAATTATCGAATGCATTGAAACATGCATCATCAGCATTATTTAGCAAACAGCAACGATTCTTGCTATCCGATGAAAGCTATGGATTAGATTGATTTATCAAACTTGATGTTAAAAGGGAATAATTGATGTTTATATTCAAGGCTGTTCTTCAGTTGTTACGGGTCTCCAGGGATTACCCGCTTTGTTGTTTCTGTGGTCTGTACCGGCATGTTTATGATTTTTTTTCTGTCGAAATAAAAAAGATTAAAAAAAAAATAAATTAAAACGAAAGAAAAACATTAAACCTAGTAGACATCCCTTTGTTTGCGGCCACCATCGAATAAAGATCACTCTGTGAATAAAGGTCATTCTTTGAAAAACCGTCACTGATTATTTAGAACAAACTAACCACCGAATAAATAATAAATTCGCTCTTTTCAGTCAGGTCACTGAACTCATAACGATAACCCACATGACATATGCTGGTGTATTTGTATAGAAGACAATACAAAACAATATATTACGATACAAAATTTAGACATTAGGCTATAATAAAAATAAATCTGCAGGCCAATATCAAATGTTCAGTAACTTCACCGGTATCTGAAATACTAACCTACTGTCAAAGGTTGAAGTATGCAGTGAAAGTACGTACTGAACACTGATGATTATGTCCCATGTCCCAGTATCAATTCGTGTTATTACCCATCGCTATTCCATAACATCAATGATAGGGTTAACATTAATGGATTGCCAAAGAAGAAGGATCAGAATTCATTCGGCCAATAGAAGGGCAATTCTGTACAACGCCGTCAACTGTCTGGTATCAGCTGTATACACGCAACTTAAAATCTTCAAGACAATACATGCACTACACTATCGTAGCAATTCCAAATGCATTTAGTAATGTTTTTAGTAATTCAAACTGTCAGTAAAATAGTAATGAAGAACAAGTGCGCCTGAAAGTGTCTTACAAGCGTGTTAATACAGTAGTAGAAGCTCTTTGAAGTGCGAATGGACCGTACTTCTTTTTGTCGTAAAATAGATTACAGAACAAAAGCCACTTTCTAAACTCGACAAATGATTCAACAAGGAATTACAATTATGTACAATTATTACACGTTTACAGTCATTTGTGTTACCTTTTAAGATTTACTCGTATAAGTCTCCGTGGAGGACAAATGGGGAACATATCTTCTCTAGTCTGAAAAGAAGCTATTGTTAGTCACAAATGTTTCTATTTCTCAATTTACTGACTCCCTTTCTGCTCTCCGATTTTAGAATCTGTTTGATCTTCGAGCGCTCGGTGTACTTAAATATTTGGTAACTGTATGTGATCGTAAATTTCGTTAGATCTTCCGAAGATGGTCTTAATATTTTGTACCTGTCCGCCACTGAAGCATTATAATATGCCTCTCCACTAAGTAAAACAACTTAAACACATGAAATTAAACGGTCGTATATCTAAATATGGACGTTCACGAATAGAAAGTCTGATGCCGAGTTGAGAATGGGAAGTAAACATTATGATGCATTGTACATTTATTCAGTGCATACATTTGGTTATACAGCCAAACCAGTAAACATAGCCCACCCTTGGGAAAGACCAAAATGTCGTCTTTATTGACAGGTGGCCTTTATTCGGAGGTCAGTTTGTTCTAAATAATCAATGATAGTTTTTCAAGGAATGACCTTTATTAACAGGGTGGTCTTTATCCGGAGGTGGCTGCAACACACAGGTTTGACTATACTTAGTTTCTCTGTGCAACACGATTGCAATGCTTAATCATGTATTTATGTCCGGGATATGAAATCCGAAGTAATCAAACAGTTCCACTTTTCAGTATATTTGCGAATCGCTTGTTTGTGATATTTGCCCAAAGGATATATTGAGCAGACGGCACATGGTTCAATAGCACAGAATTAATGACGTTCGTTTCTAGTAATATATCAGCTTCAATTCCGTGCTAATGAATGATCTAGGTGTCGTACTTTGTATATCATTTTACGTCGACAAAACGGAACTTGACATTCTGACACAGAATAATACGGAAATACATTGAACTTTACATTGTGAATATTATCGGCTCGTACCGAAATTCGAGTTTACAAAATAGTGTTTATTGTTTAGGATGATGCTAGTCAGAAAATGCTAATAATGTTAGTGTAAGCAGTAGACCCATGTTGTATATGATATATGATATCGTTATCCAAAAGTTTCTTAATAAAAATGACTGGTTTTTATTTTCGAAAACAAATTCAAAAGCAACCGAATAAAATTTTCCTGTTCTTAGATTAGCTTCTGTCAGTGCATTTTAGCAATGCTCTACACATTGAAGATAATGTCAGTTCACACACTTATGCGAGCATGTATTACTGTAAATAGCACCAAATTATCTTACTTGAGTAATATGTTGTAGAAGAGATTTTAGAAATAGCTACGTCTAAATTTAACGCTTTTGTTGAAACCTTTATATGTAGAATGCTTATGCTTAAATTCAAGTGATTCGCATGATGAAGTTGAATAGTTAATTGAAGTTAGTATTGGTAAGGAATCCTGGAACACTGGTTAGGTTAACTGCCCATCAGTATGTAACACAAATTTTATTGATAATTGACGTAAATCATGACAACCTCTACAAATAATTTTTTACCAAATATACATTTCTCACCGCGAAATGACCAGATGGAACAATACCTGGTATACACCTGTAATGCTTTTATCCAGTGTATAAGCACCGAGGGGCGGACTGTTAAGATTATGTCTAATGTGAAAAGATTTGAATGTTGTACAAAAGTGCTTTCAAGATTCATGATTTCCATAATATTAACTCAGTAATGCGTAAATGATTAAATCTCCATTCGGTACATGCATAACAAAGCAATGTTCCAACGCCCCACCGAAGAAAAACTACGCTGTCAAATCCGGATGCGTGTTAGCAATGAACGGCTTCAGTACATAATTTGCATCTCGTTGTGTAATTCCGGCATTCAAAGGCATAAAGAAGTGAATTATCAATATTTCTGTTAGATTGCGTTGAAAATTGGACATTCTTTGCAAAAGTTGTTCAGATGTAATCACATGTTTGCAAAAATGGAAGAACTAACAAATATTAATGGAGAAGCATCAATATGTATTTCTCCTTGGAATCAATGAACTAATGCAGATACACTCAACATCTAATACATGATTAATGAATAAAATCAAACCGGGTTCATCGATAATTTCATTTTATGAAACGTGTTCGAGACACGTTAACCACGTTGTTTTTGTATAATATACTAAGACATGAACACAGTTGTTACTTAAATATTTGTTATTTGTTGTCAAAACTGATAAATAAAATGACAAGTATAATATTTTTATGCGAGTAAGTATGGAGACACATATGTATGTGTTCGCAATATGCATTCCTCGTTGTCTGACCTGACTCCGGAGGGTTATAAATGTCACTATGCAAGATCTTATTTGGTTACCATACCACACGTAGCGGGGTAGCAATAAAGTTTAGCTATAATATTTATATTGATTTCGATGTTATTATTAACCTATGTTTCGTTTTCGTTTATGTTAAGTGGTAGAAAATGGTTCTTCAATCGCTTATCTCTTGGTGAAACTATGCTTTGCAGGCATTATTAATATGTTTGTACATTCATGAAAGAAAATGTAATGTATGTCATAAATTAGACGATGAATATCATTTTGTTTTAGAATGTAACCAATTTTGTGAATTAAGACAAAAGTATATTAATAGATATTACTGGAACAGACTTTGTATGTACAAATTCATTCAACTTTTGAATACTGAATGCAAACGTACATTAAATAATTTAGCATTATATACATACAAATCTTTTAAACTGAAAATGTCTACATAATTTATATATATGATGCTATACAGTGGTTGTCATTAATAATTATAGGTGCATAATAACGTAATATTACATGTCTTCAATACTCCTGTAAATGTATTTATTTATTCCTTGTGAATGTATGTGAATGTTATTCTAATTTGTCTTTTGCCTTCTCCGCATTTTGTACCTATGTGTGTATGTATGTTTGTACGTATGTTTGTTTATATATATGTTTGTTTATACGTTGTATGTTCTCCTCACAGGTCTGCTGACCTACTGGATTGAAATAAATTATCTATCTATATCCCATTATTGTTTCACTAAATCCAGTACACAATAGGTCCCCTTTACATTTAATCCACCCAAATTCTGTTCAGTCTTTGTTGTTGTACTTTCTCCTCCTCCTCAGTTGATATTTTAGCTCTCATCCATGGCAGATTGCTTTTCAAACACAATATTGTAAAGTAGACAGATGCATACGTAATTGGGGTAGGCTTGTAAATACTGGTGGAAAATCAATGAATACCATTGGCTATATATATACGCTTCGCCAACTGAAATACTGTTGATAAAGAGCATAGAACTAAATGGAAACGAGAGCAGACAAGCCATTAGGATCCCTATATTATATGTACCTAGTCAAATATCTCGAGACTTGTCTAATACATACTCATATCTTTCGACTGATCTTAAAATAAATATTGGTAATATAGCCGTGTACCCCAATTGGCTCGCCCGGCGTCTCAAGCGATATTTCTTTTTAACATTTGCATTTATTTATATTTGTAGTTTATAAGTTACCAAATATTCAACGACTTCATAGTCGTGAATAATATCTTCATTTATCAAGCGTACGTATTTTGGCTCTTCTAACAATTTTGTTTTTCATTTTTTCAGCAAGACGCCTTTACAGGACTTTGTTTCAATTCACTGACATGTTATTATTTGTCTTTGATATGATATGAAAGTTTCATTCTGACAAGCATCGCCGGTAATTTTTTAATACCATAGACAGTTCATATATATAAAACATCACACAGACAACCGAATCCCATCGAAATAAAACTAATGTGTAGTTGAGTTCATGGCGAACAAATCGTATTTGGATTGTGAAAATTCTTCTGGTTAAGAATTCGTGGTTCAAATATATTTGTCTGTTTATATAATTTACGTTTGTAGGTTCAGTTATGGATGAACAATTGTTTTTTGTAATCATATATCATACTAATCGTTTGCCATTTGACAAAGTTTTACATTTATGTAAATAACTGGAAATACACGCTGCATAATAATTAACACAATACATTAAGTTAACGGTTGAAGTCACGAATCACACCAAATTCATGTGTCATACTGCAGAATGGCAGCACAATATCTAATTACAATACGGTTGTGGTTACAATGTATACTAATCAATAGGAATTAATTCATTTTACGCAAAGAAAAAAATAACGGACGAATGGAAAATGTTCGTTTCTAAAGTTTGAAGAATGACGGTTTGGGTTGATGGTTTGTAGTAATTAGTTTGTTAGTGTGACTTACTGTCACTGGGGTTTAACGCCGTTTTTCAACAATTTTTCAGTTATATACGGGACCAGTTCACCTAACCAGTTCTCCTGGACTGTATACTAACCAGTACTAACTTACCCTTCCACAAGGAGCCGGCGACTTCTCCACATATGGAGGAAAATCGACATTTTTGTCAAATTTTCATAAATTGGTATGACCTGCCGCGACCGGAATTAGAACCCGGATCTCCGGGTTACATGTCCAGCGCGCTAACCACTGGGCCACGGCCGCGGCTTTGAAGTAATTAAAATAAGCAAGTGCTGACATTGTGATATTATAGATTATGTTAATTACTTCTTCGTAAATTACATCGACATTTAGTAGTTTGTCTTCAATATAGATAATAATGTTACCAAACTACGAGTGAATGAATTAGATTTAAAATTGTGATTTACCACATGTTTACAATGATAGCATTGACCATTTGATTAAGGGTACCTTTGATAACAATATTGAGCTCTTACTCAATAAAAAAACTTCAGTGTCTTAAAAAAATATAAAACCATATGAAAAAAAATCATGCATATTCATTATTAGTAACAAACGATGACTTGTGAATATATCATATGTACCCCAGAGACACTAGGATAATAGATATGCATGCAAACTCAGTTTCACTTATCAATATATTCCACTCCATTTTTAATTCATTCGTTACTTAATGTCAAGCTTACATGATGTTTGTACAGAACAGTTAACTGATTATGATTCTGAAATAGATTAACGAATTAAAGAGAATGTCATAACATATAACTGTACGCTTGTATAAGTTAAGATTGAGTAGCTTAAGTTGCTAAACAAATTCTATCGTTTTAGTCCACATAATATACATTGTACATTACGCTGTAGTCTGGTCAAGTTTGCTGTAATAGTGTAGTGTATATATGTTTTATATCAACATGCATGATTACATTCTAATCTCGTAATGCTATGCTTTTATACATACCATTGAGTTTACACACACTGTAGGCATTTCAAGAATCGAAGTAAATGTTGGCCTAGAAATTAGCCGTGTTTGATGGTTGCGGGTGATTTTGTTAGATGTATAGCGGTGTTATATGTGTTGTAGTTTGTGCAAATTCGGTTGTGGACAGTATTGTTTGTGTTGTGGACCGCTTTGATTGTGTTGTAGATGGTACTGTTTGTGTTGTGGTTCGTGTTGTTTGTGTTTTGGACAGTGTTATTTATGTTGTGGACTGTGTTATTCATGTTGTGGACAGTGTTATTTTTTTTATCTGAGATTAGATATCTTTCACCAGAACTTAATGTCACGTCAAATTCAGTTGTATGCATATCTCTTAACGATACCCATTCTTAGCTTCAAACGGAATTTTAATTGGAAGTGTTATAAACGCTGCTATGTGAGTGATGTTAACTGTCTGTCATGAATCATCTACGTGCGGAGAAAATACATTACACAAGCTTGGATGAATATTCATTACGCAGAAAAGAAAAGAATCAAATTAATAATCCGTATATTTGCGCCGTATATTATACACATTATATTCATATTGTTTATTCATTCATACATGCATTATTCTTGGATAAAATTATTCTCATTGTATTGTATGTATATCTATATATCAATTAAATTCGTACTCTCATATGTATCCGCTATTCTATTCTCTATTCCAACACGACGCCAATAAAAACAATGTTGCAATATTTTGACAGATAATCATTTGTATAAAGACATAATTTGACAGACAATTATATTGTGTTGTTCTAAAATTGATAATGTTCGTGACTGAGATTATTAATATGTCTGAGAAATACATAAACATCGCATAAAAAAGGAAGATTGCACAGAAGCATAATAAGGCATAGTATATAAATGAAATAGAAACTCGATAACAAAATATGAAGTCATATTCTACAATGACCTCCGAAAAGTATGCATAAAATATTACGAGCGGATTCACGACAATGTCTTATCTGCATTAGATGTTTAATGATATTTATCAAGTATCCGTAGATATTAGATTGCTCAAGTTATCAGGAGAATCGTGTTTTCCTCTTGTTGTATGTATTTAACTTGTTTGAAAGTGACAATAATGAAAGATGCTCAGACAAATAAGGGTATTTATACTTTTAGAACTTCTTAAATTGGCATTGTTTTGGTCTGAGCTATGAAATATTGGTAAAGTATGTCGTGACGTTTGTTTGCAAGAAATTCGATGGTTGGGATTTGGATGCAAAATATTTTGATCTATATAGGTAGACTCTGTGAATTATCTTTTTTTAAAAAAAATATTGATATATCTGTGACATAATGCTGGTTATCTGGTGCCGTGTAGTTTGATTGGTAAGGATTTACTGCGTGTGACATTTTGACATTTTCTAGAATCTGTTGTTGTCTTCTTTCAACATATCTATATATCCTCCGCATTGAAAATAAATGAAAAAAAAAAATGATAAAAATGAATGATGAAAATAAATGATAAAAATAAATGATAAAAATAAATGATAAAAACGAATAAGTTATACAAAGCATTCCGTTTTTAGTGACATAGAATAGAATAATGAATAAAGCTGATATGACAACACCCCGGCAGATTTATTCAAAAAGTGTGACAATATAAATTACTGTTAACTTCTATGTGAATGAACTGCTTAAATTAAGTTATTGCACGAAATGTTCAAGAGATTATTGATAAATTCCATTGCATAAGGGCCATATAATTATTCTTATAGTTTTCTCTTTTGAACAAAAATTATCATTAGTCTATTTTTGTTTTTATCATTTATTGTGCTTAGTTATTTAATTCATTCAACCTTTATTTATCTATTCTTTATACCTGATCGTCATATAAGTCAAATACATTTACTCGCTTTTTCTTCAACAAGTGTCATTTTAAAGACGTAAGAAGACACTAAGGCAAAAAAAAAATCCTCAGCTTCTCCCCTGACAGAAAGTGTTGTTTTTTTTTCAAGCGAAGCATCTTCTTATGTCTGTAAGACGACCCTTTTGAAGAAAAGCTAGTATTGTATCTATTACTTGTATCATATCAATTGGTAATTTCTGACAATGTGTGTACGTAAAAACAGAAACAGTTTGAAACAGAATCTGCCGAGCAGTTACTCTGTTTATCTTCAAAGACGACATACAGATATCTGAAATAATCCACGGTCTATGAATGTGATCAAATTCTACAGACTTTCATGTACAAAAAAATCGTTTTCCTAGATTTATGTAAGTGTTGCGCATAAAGTCAAACTCAGACGTGAACTATTACGCAATAAATTACGTTATCTTTAATTTACCGTGAAATACAAACTTTATATAATTTTAATGTGACATAAAATATTCCGATCTCCAAATTTTTGGGCAATAAATATTGACTTAAAGCGTATATATGAGATATAATTAGTTGGAACATGATATGGTATAGTTTTCGTTATTTAACCATATTACGTGCGTTTTACGACGAAAAATATTTATCAAACATGAATGATGATCGTGTATACATGTGTTTTAATTCTGTCAAAACATGAATGATGATCCTATATACATGTGTTTTAATTCTGTCGAAACATGAATGATGATCGTATATACGTGTGTTTTAATTCTGTCATAATGGTTTTGTGTGAAATTAGGTTGCCGCGATAAAGGTATCCATTAAAGCTGCCTTTAAAATTACGGACTTGTACGCAATAAAGTTTTATTTAAATTTCTTAGAAGCAGACACATATTGATACATGGACCTTGCAAAACTTATATCTCGTGACGATATAAACAGTCGCACATTGTAGATAATGTCGGAAACATTGCGCGACGTTTTAAATAAAGCATGTATACGTAGAATATACATTATTGTACCTCCACTCTTATCTGTGAACACAAGAAAGAGTAACGGAATAAATTGGTACAATAAATTAATTGAATTAATATAAAATGTTCTTGTACACAGTTATACGTAAACTACGCGTGTTTGTTTATCTGGAAGCGATTGCTTGCTTTACTTTAGAAGTCGGATAATATGGACAAATACTCGCATATAAACATCGCGTGTAGAACTGTGCAAGACATCTGACAAGTTATCAAAATACAATCCACTCAAGCTGACAGTTGGGAAATTTAATATTACCAGAAAGTCGTGTGATAGTTATCAGTATACCGTCCCAATTACAGCAAGAATATATCTGAATATTTGACAGGAAACCACAATCTTGATGCTATATAGCGACAAGCCAGACATATTGTTGTATATTGACATGCGATTCGTATATACAAACAAATTTCTCGGAGAACACAACTTCTAATTTCAATATTCTGCGTGACCGATTTCTGATTTTTCTGTATGTAAGTACAGTCAAACCTGTGTTTGCAGCCACCTCCAAACAAAGACAACCCTGTGAATAAAGGTCATTCTTTGAAAAACCGATATTGATCATTTAGAACAGACTGACCTCCAAATAAAGGCTATTTATTAATAAAGGCCACATTTTGTCTTTCCCAAAGCTGGCCTTTGTCCACAGATTTGAATGTATACACTTCACAACAAACAGTCAATAATCTCTTGCGACATACGATGTCGATTCCCATGTATATTATTCTGTGGAAAACAAAAAAACTGATTATCTAACTGTGGACATTTGACTATATGTCTACAGTGGAAAAGTCATTTGTTTTTCTCATTTCTATACATTTAAGTTTGCATCATGAACTATATTCTTGTAGCCTATTGGTATGTACCATATAATTACTATGACTCTCTTCGCCAAGTTGTCTATTGTCTGCGCGTACCACATAAATTTAAACAATGTGTCATACTAAAAGCAACTTCAATGTTAACTATGGTAAAATTGTAATTGACAATTAATGGCTGAACAACTGGCAAATATGACATGTGCTGCTGGGGGAAAGACTAATTCTAATATTATGGGCGAATATCTAGTTGTACGGAAAGGTACTGTCGACAATATTTCATTACCAAGTAACTGAAAATTGAAGCTTGCTACAATTTATGTAGATTACCGAGTACTTTTAAAATGTCAGAATAGTTTTATTCTCGTTTTATTTGATCCTGAAAGTGAATTTATTTTACGAACAGGCTTCAATATCCAAGAACATTTCCCACTTCTCTCCGATCAGATAAAGACGTCAATTGAACTGAATGGAGCTTCTTGCAGCCTTATCAACCATACAGTGCATTGAAGAAATATCTGGTAATTTCACATTTTACAAACGGGAATTAACTTGAGATTGAAACATGTTGTGTCAACTTAAACACATTATCTTTTGGATTAAACTCCACTTCAATTATAATAAAGCATTATGTATTAATAGAACAGTAATGTTTTGCCTCTTATCATTTATATCCCTATAATTAAACCGGCCATGAATGTCAACATTATCCACTACAGGGTAAATCATTTATTAAAAACAAAATTTGTTTTTTTTCTTCATGTTTGACAGACCTTTCCTTGAATTTAATCAAGTCAATATTTTGCATAATTATTATACTCTTGTCCCGTAAGCAATGTAGATCAAATCATTTTCAGAGGCCTTAGTATCTGGGGCGAACTATCATATGTTCGATCCTCGCTAGCAACATATCGAAGTCTTTTATACGACACAGATGGCTCAATTGACCGAATTTAACGTTATATGTAATGATCGTGGACCCAGTGCGGGCACCTATCACTATCGTACAACATAAGTTGTGAATTAATACGGTAGTTGTATTAATATGGTAACAGTATATTCCCAACTAGAAGAGGTCGTGCGCATGCGAGTAAAAGAAAATATTAGTGGCAAGTAATGAAGCGTTAACGTAGGTACTCGTGCTATGAGAGCCGCATGCAATGTATTGTAGATATTCAGAACTTCGTGTTTTGTCTTACAAAAATAGTTCATATTCTGTAAATTTGTATAGAACTGTTGGATTGTATTTAAACAATGTATTTTGTATAATAAGAAGGTGCCTTACAATACAACATAAACAAAGCTATCCTAGGAGTAATGGATGTTGTTTTATAAAACACTTAGACCTTTTATTAGCGACTCATTTACTTCTTCTGACTACGATATTTACATAATTTGGTGTAATGTTCCACCCATTAAGACTCAAACGATGGACTATATCTACCGGACAACGAAATGTTCAATTTGTCCAATCTAAGTAAATGGCACTTTCCTAATGAATCAGTGGTGATTCTAATAGAGGCGAGTAGGTAAAAGGGTTTTATTTCCAATGATGTGATTTTATGTGGTAGCATTGGGGAAAATTAAGTGATACATGATGTCGGGAAAGATCAAAGTTATGAAGGTTTATGCAGACTGTACCAAACAAATATCGTATATTTTAGACTGCATCTTGACATTGATTTATCTGATTTTATCTTCACACTCCCTAAGCATAACGCTAGACATGTATGATACCATAAGATGAAAAAAATACCACCAAAAATATATAATGTACATAATATGAATCAATGTTTTCAATATAACAGAGCAATAATCTCTCATTCATCATACTATTTAATGTCCGCATTCAAATAACATATACATCTTGATATTAGCTCTATTTCGTGAATGTTACATTTAAAACCATCGATAAAAATAGCGCTATTTCCCCGTGATTGGATGTACTGCTCATATGTAAAACTACATCTGTAACTAGAAGCTTGTATCCGGAGTCTAATGTGTACATACAAGATCATTCATGCCAGTAGCATTGCCATTCTAACAATATGTCTAGATTTTGACTACTTCGTTCATTTCACCATCACCTTTGCTGCATGCCTGTGGTTGAAATAACGCCCACAAAAGCGGAAAATATTTTAAATTTTGAAATGTGGGAGACTTGAATTCTTTGGATGGTTTTACGATCTGCTTTTATTGCAGCGATTATGTTTCATCAGGTTCAGCCAATGGAAGCATTTTATTACGTCAGCCGATGATCAACAAAACCCTGGATGAATTTTGGTTAGTTGTATTTATTGTAATTCAAGAAAAAGAACGATTCCCGGAGGAAGTCTGGATTTGTCAGACACATTTCATCAGTATCATAAAAATAAAAACGATCGATTATAAAGGACAACAATGATTTAATCACCACGTAATCTCTGGAGATGAAATGAAGCTTGTTTGAAGCGTAATGTTTGGAATACATAGAAAATATTGTCTAAAAATGCAAGTGTCGGTTTTACTATATCATATTCTCTTGATGGTGGTGTTCCCTGAAAATCAATATTCTATAAAGTCCTGTTTGAGTATAAAATAACCATTACTCCATAGAATACATTATACCACACTTTTCAAATAAACTTGCCAAGCAATCCGTCATCAGGACGCCCAAAAGGATAAAACTCTGTATGCTGACGAGTCATTAATTATCTATTTATAACATAATTTTAAGTACATTTTGATACATTCCACATTACAAATATTTTACATGTTCTTACATATTCTTTTATACTAAATGAAATATTTTGTTTGAGTCCTTATTCACATTAAAAATGTTCCCATGTATTAATATCACATTTCCGCCATACATATAAGAAATTGACTCCGTATCTCCATTTAAGACCTACTTATGTATTGCATGATATGTCTTTCCGTTTTCATTACATTAATGGCAATGGTCAACTTCATTGCAACGATACCATTCAACGTCATGATTTTATGATACGAAGACACAAAAGGAAATTTACATGTATAATTTCTTTGCTTTGGGTTCAAAACAGTCTGATAATTTCCGCCGATCACCTTTCTGCATTGGCAAGAAACGGCAAACATGCGTTATAATAAATAGGATGCTGCTTAACAGGAAAACACATTAATCTTGACTGCATGTGCCAACAAACAGTCAACCGTATATGATTCATTATTATGCTTATACTACAATTCTTCAAATACCATAAATAACTGTGAACTAAAGCTACAACTTGCTTGGCAGCTACATTTTGTCGGTTTAAGGTGCCAAATACACTACAGACTTGATTTCCTGAATAATATCCGCGTTCGTGTCGTGTTTGCATCGGTGAGATGGGATCTTCTTCGTCTCTGACGGTTATTGTTATGGATTAATCAAGCGGGGAGATTTACGCGAGACTGCGAAAATCAACTCGTATACCTTTATGTGGCCGAAAATAATAAGATATATTGGAACGATATAAGGTTTATCGTAATTTTCACCATTATTCCAGCGAGGTGATAAATGATTTTGAGCGAGTAAAACGTACTTTAAGGACTATGCTAAACTTGTATTTCCCTGTGTCGAGGCAAATAATTACCCCTCTACAATATCCACTGCGTCACTACAAGTACATCATCATAAGGTTACCATTACATGACAAAGTTTGGGCAAGTTATACCTTCTGTATAGTAAGTGCCGTCATTATAGAATATAATACAGCCAATATGAGAGATTTTATCATAAAATGTATCAGACTCGATGTAATATGATACAAACAAAATATAACATGATTTGGATATTTTATAATATGATCTGGACACAATAAAATATGAAATGGACACAATGTGACATGATACGGACACAATATAACATGATCTGGACATAATATAATAAAGATGTGCTCATACTGACAAAAAGTGTCTAAATATTAGAAAGAATCATTTACAAGATACATGGACATGGCATATTTCTATAATTTGATAAAATGTCAAAATACATGTATAAGTATATGGATACAAAAGCTTGTGTTAGTGCGTATATATCAGTATGTGGCTGTTGTTTTCATTTGAAGCAAAGCGTCAACCATCATTCAAGTAATATGTTCAATATTCTTTCTTCAATGACACCATTCTTCCCTGTAAGTAAAAATCCTGTTGAATTTCCCAATAAAATACTAGTAAGATGCAATATATTATATTGTCATTGAAGACAGAATAAACATATTATTTGAATGATGATTGACGCTTTGCTTCAAATGAAAACATCAGGCACATACTGATATATATGCACTAGCACATTATTTTCTTAACATCATAACGGTATTTTATTCGCTGTTCGAAAAAAATTGGAAAAAAAGATATTCAGTTTATGATACTCGGCTTGTTTACGGAAATAAACGCATCAACATTTAGGTAACAAGGGTAAAATGAGTGGAATCACGAGGGTAAATTTTAGTCACAGAACATTTTATTTTGATTAACATGCCAAAAGTGATAAATTTCGTTTTCTAATCAGAACATCTCAATTAGAGCCGCCCAACAGACTATTTGAATATCATTGTCAATTACCGAGTGTATTGAAACATGGTTATTGATGCATCATCGTCAATTTGTAATCAAAGCAATTGATCGACCGAATTTACTGAAATTACAGGAGAATTGGAAGACAATCAATGCTGGATAGGATTCCTATTTTAGCAAAATGCAAGCATGACAATCGTAGCTACGTTCCAAATGTCCAAACACGGGACTTAAAATCCCATTATCCTCAAATGTCATTCACCACACATCGTTCGTGCAGAGGCATTATTAAAACGCAAATCAGTAACCGACACGACATTTGAATAAAACCATTCCATGTTGTACTTGGTACATTTTTGGGCCAACAAACTTACAACCATGATTTAAACATGATTTAAACGCGTACAAAATGATATTCTTGTGGAAGGGTAATGAGTGCTGGCTAGTATACAGTATAGGAGAACTGGTTAGGTGAACTGGTCGCTGTATATAACTGAAAAATTGTTGAAAAATGCTGTTAAACCCCAGGTACAATAAAACACATAAAAACAAAAACAAACAAAATGATAATACAAAACCAGCCATAAAAAGGTGTTCTGTTTAGTCTTGTCTCTAGAATATCAGGCTATTGTTTGATAATGCCGCCTTATGTCACCTACAAAACTCTGTCCATTCTGACCCATATATATTGTAACTAATATCTATTATTATTAATTCTTGCTGTCTATTATTCGAATAATTTGGACTTTAGGCTTTTTCTTATGCCGTTTGGTACATCGAGGTCGTCTATCTTTTGTTTTGAATCAGCTGTAACACATTCCATTACATCCACTAGATAATAAGCAAATATACACGTAAAACATTTACATGCCTAAAATTAATGGCTTAGTCTGTGAAAGTGCCCACAAACGTGTTAATACGATAAAAGTATCTCTTTAAGGTGCGAATGAATTGTGTTTGTTTGTCGTAAAATAGATTATAAAAGAAAAGTCATCTTCAAAAATCGACAAATGTTTCAACAAGGGATACGTTGTGCACACTTATTGCACGTTATACAGTCATTTGTCTAATCTACATCAACGAAACATTTATTAAGACTATTAAACCGCTCTTGTAGGACTTTATATTTAATAGATTGAAAACACCATCTCTCTCCGGAGTAAAAGGAAGTAATCGTATGTTATAATTGTTTCAATTCGTTCGTATACTGATTGGTTCAGGCTCTCCGTTTGGTGTGCATAAATGTTAAGAAATAGTCTCTATGGGATTGTATTATAAGTAAAATATTTCGACTGCATCGCATCAGTCTGAGGCAATGTCTTAATGTATCTGTCGGCTGATGTGAACTTGCAATATGTCTACTCCTTCTCAGTGATACAACTTACAGAGACGCTCGCGATTACGAAGTCGTTTAACGTCTCTCGAATCTTAATAGAGCTTTAAATAGAGAGAATGTCGTTCAGCTTGGAGGTGTGCAAACTTATTTAGAAGTGATACGCTTCAGTGTTTATACCTAACGTATTATGTTGTCCTATACTGTTATTAGCGCTTTCGGAATTACAAACGATAAAACACATTTGTAATGAAAACAGAATGTATCAAGAAAATAATTAGAATAGATATAACAATAATGCATGATTATACATTGATAGATATGTACGGACGGCGTCGAAATTGGCATGAAAGTCGCCGGATTTTATCAGCTTTGCCTCGAATTGGATGTCAATCAAATTTATTCATAATCAGAGTGATGTTTCTACAGTGTTTAATATATTATCATTCTGCGTACCAGTATTAGGTACTAGTACCTTATTGTATACACTTCCGATCGCAATATTCTTGATGTTAACGCCAATCGGTTACCATTCATAAACTAGTTTGTGGCTAACAAACAGATCGAGATGTGAATTCCGCAATCGATCGACCATGACATGCGCATGGCTTAAACATCTCCAGCACTATCAATTTATTGAATTTGCTTATCTGGACATCAATTACCATATCTGCGAACAAAGCATTCGTTTATTCTCGCTTTCTCAGCCTTGCATAAAAAATCTTCTCTTCTAATATGTACTATAGCATTCATATACATTTTTGTATAAAAGCTGGACACCAGGCTCTCTTTGAAAACTAGATTAAATATTCACATATGTTCAACTTTAAAGACTTTAAAGATTTATCAGCCATAAATCAAAACAATAAGAACAACGTTTATTGTGGAAAAAATAATCAAAAACTTTCATTGTAACTAAGGCCAGAAAAAAATAAGTTTACGGCCACCCGATCGGTGCTACATTTTGGCGCCGACCATAGGCGGATCCAGGATTTCTAGTTAGGGGAGTGGAAACTGAACTGATGTAGGCTGGGGTCCAGGGGGTTTGTGAATTGTACGTTATGTATTTGCGTTACTGTACTCGTAACTTATTGCACTCGTAGCGTGCGAAAATCTTTTGACATTTATATATATTTTCATGTAAATAGCATATTTCATGAGAGAAAAAAACCTTTGCTTGTGAAATTTTAGGAGGGCGTACGCCGTGACCGCCCTCCCCCCAGGATCCGCCTATGCCGACCCTAAAGTTTCGAACAGCACAATCCAAAGTTCGAAAATATTTGGAGCAGAATCATATCTCCGAAAGACGAAAGCTTTGTTCAGGAAAAAATAAGTTTTGCGACTTAACTGCTATAGGTCAAGGTCAAGAAACCGCAAACACGATTATTATAGCCTAATATCTATAATATTAGTCACCAAAAGTGCCTCGTGTTGTCATATTATCAGTCAAGAAAACAAACAACGGGTAACAATATACAATAAGTCGTACAGACTTAGTTCATTTTGTACAATGAACATACCTGTAAGCCCTTGTGAATTCTATGTGTATTCTTACATTCCTGTTTAGAATCTAAACCAAAGTAATCAGACAGTTGTCCATTTCAGTCTATTTGCTTAGCGCTTGGTAATAACATTTGCCCAAAGGATACATTGAGCAGACAGCAAATGGTTCAACAACGGAAGAAGTTGATGAGCTTTTTTCTGGATTTTGTACATTGTATGACAGTTTATGTCTGTGAAGGAAACGTTCACAATGCGGAATGTGACATACTAACACAGAATTTTTTGTACTACTTCGAACACTGTGAATGTCACTGATTCGTACAGAAAGTTGACATTCTATACAAATTTAGTATCAATGAACACAATTTTCTTCTAAAGTTTTAAACAATGATGTGATTCGGTGGAATTCAATTTGTTAAGATGTAATATCTGATTTAGAACATTCAAAATTTCACAAATTTAACAATATTAATCTTTCCCAGCTGACACCTTATACAGAAAAGTGAGAATCGTTTCAACGATAGTGATAATACAATATATTTGTACAGACGTTTACCATCTGGCACAAACAAGACAGAGGATGACATCAAGCAGCCATAACACCACGACTGTAGAAAATTTATGGTTTTATTGGAAATGATGCTACCCAGAGATGCCAATAATCTGAGCGTAGACAATAGATTTCATTATATATATATTCTTACGTACGAAGTCTAACAATATCATTTTTTCCGCTGGTTCTTTTGTCGGCAAAACGTTTATTTCTGATTTTCGAAAACCATATGAGATTTGCAGAATCCCCTTTTCTTATGAATGATCAACTAGATTTTTAATCAGCTTAGACAATACAAATGCTATAAGTTTATCATTAACAAGACTCTTGCAAATGTATTGCTACTAGTTTCATCGAAATTCCCATCCGAGAGTATTGTATTATTAGAGTTTAAAATAGAATTGTCTGAAAACTTGTTAACGGATAAAAGTAACCTGATGTGGTGTACAATGTTTGTGTGTTAATAGAGATATTATGATAAAACAAAATAATCTGGATAATGTCTCAACAAGGGATACACGTTACACGTTAGTTACATCTTTTCCATGTTCATGCGGTATCTTTATTGACGACGATGTTCGATTAATTGGTCCCAGTTGAAGCGTTTAGGGCAGAATTAACGAGGATCTCCGAATATTCGTTTGCCATCTGGCAATGGTCTCCGTACGTTCGTGCGCCCGTGCAACAATAACAGTTTTCTCAAGAGTATAATGTGACATATCATTATGTGATATAATGATATATATGATGGAGGTCCTTTCAGAGTACTTGGTGTCTTGTACTATCAGAAATATGCACATGTGCTTCTTAGCTCGTGGAAAGCCATCTGTAAGTTCTGCTGTAATGTAACCTACGTACGGGAGTTGTTCACCATCAGCACATCCAATTTTCAGCATATCCGTAAGTGGTTGAAGTTCTGTGTCTGTAAAGTTTTCCCTTCCAAAATGTTTGCGACATGACAGTGACAACGCTTCCTGCGTCTAATAATGCTTGTGAAGAATAATCATTCACTTTCACCTTGATCTCATTCACATCTCCAAATATTTTGGGATCTGATTCATAAACTCTTTTACTGCACAGGTAAATTTTTGTCTTCATCAAGCCGCGCTTGAAATATAATCTGATTAGACAAAAGGCCCTTTAATTGCATCGTTGTAACAGCCATAAAAAGATTTACATCGCGGGAGAATTTGGGAATAGCCAATTAGCTAAATTATTGCTAAGATTATCTCCCGTTGTAGTAACAATAGTTTGTACATAAAACATTTTACAATTCTTATAAAATGTTATATACCCTCATTAAATCTTCAATGCATTAAATAAACACCAAGTACACGGTATACTACATGTACATTTGTTTTTTCTAATAATGATGTGTAAAGTACACTGCTAGTTTAATTCAATTAGATAAACACACCTTTACTATATGTTACTAGGTTTAAAGAATTTTTCCAATAAGTTTAAAAGTTAACAACACAATCATATTATACTATACGTATGAATGAAATAATTATGTAATGTACTATCTTCTAGATAATAAGGCTTAATATTTTGCGATGCAAATCCAGTTTAAATTAATTAACTGAATAAATTAATTAAACGAATATTAATTAATTACATGTATATTGATCAAATTAAAGCAGTTATGTTTCGCATGTATTTATCAATGGAAATGAGTATTTAACACTATTATTTTTTTTTTCACAATTCTATGACTGATTAAATCAATCAATGATTATAATCTGTTGCAATAGAAGACTAAGTAACTAAGTACCTATAAGTATTGTCAGTACTGTCAAGTTGTAAGTCTCAATCAAATATCTAAGTACCAAGTCAAGGTCGTAATACCAAAATTCAAAACAAACTGATCAACACAAATATCCACAATCCACCCTGCAAAGTTGTTAAAATCATAATTTCTATGACAACCCGTGAACTATCAACACACAAAATAATTAGTAATGACCAACCTTCCTAATAGGCTATCATAATAAACTAATCAACCGAGTGTTCACTGTATAAACAGTAAGATAATACCTCTACTAAATGAATAAACATGTACAAAGTACTATACAAACATGTAATATATATAATGGCCATATATATATATATGTAATGGCCACAGTCTATACGCAATGTAATAAGTAAAAGAAAATGAGGCAGAAAGATCACAGAATCAGGGTCAATAATATATTACTCATGCAAGGTGAATATCTTTCATGCTACAATATATATCACACAGACTGAATAACACAAACTGAACTGACCGATACTCAACTTACTTAATGAAAATACAAATGAAATGTGATACGACAATTTATACTAAAAAACGTATTGGTCAATTACAATTTATGTTATATACAAAATATTTTTACTCACATATCAGTTGACTTGATAACAATAAAAGAATTCTGTGAGCCACTAGATTATAAAGTCATAGAAACACAATCATCAAAACTCTAATCACTACACACATCCTCCGGGCACTGTTCCTCCTCTGGTCCTGTTAAACTTGATGAAGATGCCAATCGTTGGGCGCCATTGTGACAACTGTAGGGGGAGGGAGGTTCTAAATTGGCCTTGTGGGTCCCGTAGCTGTGTTGTGTTTTAACGTGGGTTCAGTTTGTAAAAAGGGAGACCAGGGTATCAACGAAACAGAGCATCTACTGGATTCTTTCTATCAATCATATATTTAGTATAACGTAATCAATCTACTTTTAGTAAATCAACTTTCCAACACACTGAAAATACAATAGAATAACAATATTACACAATAGACATTTTAAAGGAATAGTATCTAACATACATAAATTTACTAGAAAGAACACATATAATTTATGACATTTCAATACATCACCGTAAATACATCTTAAATACAATTTACATACACGGTTATCAAGTGGCACAATACTAAACGAGATTTTTACTTAATTACACAAACATTGTACAAAATGCATTATACATACACATTATACACACATCTTACCATTTGTGGAATGAATGTAAAGCTAGCTATCGCTCTTGCCGCTCTTTCGTGGTTATGTAAATGTTGCTGCACATTAGAAATAAAAGTGTGAATTGGGTACTCTAGAGTCATTCTTGTCTAATGTTATAATTAGTGTTATCAGAGAATGTTATATAATTAAAGAGGGATAGTTCTAGAGTTCAAGATACAGTGGCCATTATGAACTTATCCATCACAATATATTTCTAAATCATACAAAATGTACAATAATAATAATAATAATAATAATACTCAATACTTCAGTGTACTTAATATATTAATATAAATACATACAGATAATGAAGTGTCATACTTGCATATAAAGTTCTAGATTTCCTTCACAACTATCACTACCAACTACACGTCTGATCGCTCTGACAATTTGACAAAGACTGCCCAAAACTAGTATTTTCCCACCCAAAAAACTGACCATAAAATAACCGATGACCCATGACATAAGCTCACATGTAAGTAATTATGATACAATTCACAATACACATATAAAAGGGAGATAACAGATAAAATACAAACACAAGGGGAGACAATTACAACATCCAATTTACAATAACTTTATACCAAGGCGTGGAATGTTGAATAGTAATGTGAATGACAAACTGACTATGAAAGATATAAAGACGTGTATATCTACACAATTATTTCACTTTAAACAAAATAACTTTCTAAAGTTTCAGAAATTTTAAGTCATTATAGCAAAAAATTTATTATAAATTGAGTAAGGGTTATGCAACGTTTTATCTATGGGCTATTTACAAAAATAAATGGACGTTGTAAGACAAGCAAGTAATGTTGTATGGGAAATACAATGCAACGTCTTATGGTTGTATGATATGTAATTGTAATATCCTCTAATGGTTTAATCATTTGTGATTTGTTATCTTAAAAATGTTTACTTCTAGTTTAGTGTTTAACATTGTCAAATGGACGGTCGCAATGTCTTCAAGGGTTATGTACATGAATAAATGCATGTATAATGTCTAGGCATTTCGTTTCGGCTTAGAGTTACTGTTTTAGTGTTTCAGTGGTGTATGCTGTCCGAGAGGAAGCGAGTGTGTAAACATAGTATATTGTACTTACATTTTATGATTGTAAAATGAATGTCGTTATGTCACATTGTAAATATTTTGCCGCATGGGTCAATGACCTTCCGGTATTGAAATGAAATAAACTTTGAAAACTTTTTTCTATCCTTCATAGTTAACTCTGGAACGTACTTAATTTGACGGCCCTGTAAAGTGTATTAGTCCTAAATTGATTCTTTTTGTATGGAATCGTTGCTTTCCCCATTTGATGAAAGACAAATAAAACTTTGTTAGATATATGAACGTACATTTAACATTGTCGTACCATTTTACATGCATTTATTTGAATTACATGTTTAATTTTCAGAACCAGATCAACAGCACACTTTACGTGTTTATAATAATTGTGTCATGTAGATTTTGGTGGGGATGAGTATTGCATTGAATAGAAATACCATCGATTTCTCAAGAAAATATCAACTGCAAGTGAACAAATTAGTGTACCCCTCAGTATAAGCTGCCAATCTACCAATCAACAATGCATAAGTGATTTTAATGCTGTTATACATACGACTACATTATGCACTGGATTTAAGTACGTAAAACTTCAATCGCTGTAGCCATAATGCTTTTATTTATTTTTTCATTCGTGGTTATGTAAAGTAAGCATTAAGTCATTGAATACGGTTGTTCCATTGATTGTCTTTGTCTTTTTTTGTTTCTTCGCTGGTTTGTATTACTTTTGTATGTTTATATCACATGTATTCAAATTTGACTTCACACTAATGTTCCCCTGATGGAGTACATACTCATATAATATTCTAATCAGTTATATATTTGGTTCTTTTTCGACATAACGTCGTTAGGAGAGACAGCATTGTACAGAATGATGGGGACAGGGTTTAGTGAAATTCACCAATCCTGCTAATGATAAAAGTCGTTCTTCAACTAGAATAGTGTTGATGTTGTAAGCTGTCCTCATGCTAGAATATTGTTGATGATGTAAGCTGTCCTCCAACTAGGATATTGTTGATGTTGTAAGCTGTTCTCCAACTAAAATATTAATGATAAATATAATAAAACTTAATACGCAAAAAAAACAAACAAATTATCCGCATACGTTTTCTTTCATATTTCTATCTTCTTGTTGCCATTTTTTCAATTCGTGTTTATTGTAATACATGATTTCGAAATATTTGTATTAAAGTCATGTACCCCATTAATTAGGCCGGCGTCAAACGATATTTCTTTTTAACATTTGCATTTATTTATATTTATAGCTTATAAATTCTCAGATATTCAACGTCTTCGTAGACGTGTATAATATCTTCATTTATCAAATAAACGTATCCGGGCTCCAGTAGTATTCTTAATTGTCTTTCAATATTCCTGCAAGACGCCTTTTAAAGACTTTGTTGCGATATACTGACACATAATCATTTGTCTTGGACATGATTTGACAGTTGAATGTAATATAGAAGTCTCCTTATGACAAGCGTTATTGGTAGTGTTTTAATACAGCAGACAGTTAACATATACAAAACATCTTACGTAGAACTATTGGAATAAAAGCAATGTGTAGTTTTAGCATAGAGAATAAAACGTATTTGGATTGTGGAGAACTAATTGTTAATGATTCATAAATAGAAATCATCATCAAAAATCCAATTGTGCTTGATTGTGCAAATAGTTCACAGGAAAGTTGTAGAGTCAGTCATTGGCGAACATTTGTTTTAAACTTGTTATAGTGTATTTGTCCTAATACCACGTTTTGTTAAAAATACATGTAGTTCATACATATCAATACAGACTATGTTGATCCCTACAACTGTATAGAACTATAGCTAATTGGTTGAAAACCCTTTAATTTCTAACTAGCAAGTAGTTGATGTCATGAAGCATATTGGCCGAAGGAGATGTTTTGATCCACTTATAAAAAAGTTCGTTTCGAGAAGTCTCTGAGAATGTAACTTCTAGTCGACCATTTTTGTAGATAGGAAGTTATTAAGAAACAATAGTTACTAATGGTTAAACTATTGACCTCATTTAACAATTACGATGCATTACAACCAAAGGATTTGGCAAAAAAATGTTTTTTCCTACAATGGAGTTATGCTCTGGAATGAACTGCCCCAACCAATTAGGGAGCTTACAAGTTTTTAAATCCAGATTAAAAAGCCATTTACTGTGATAGGTTATAAGTTTTAGTCAATTGCTGTGATGAGTAATAGTCTCATGTACTCATCTCTTTTCATTTTATATTACTGGTTTGTTTTTTGATTGGTGTCTTTCATCTTAAGGTCTTCAATTTATTGTAATCTATCTATCTATCTATCTATCTATCTATCTATCTATCTATCTATCTATCTATCTATCTATCTATCTATCTATCTATCTATCTATCTATCTATCTATCTATCTATCTATCTATCTATCTATCTCAAATACGCAAAAGATAAGTTAAAGAATGATTACACCTCATTTATTATTAATTCATTTAATTATCAATGTTTCATATATCTGATGCATCGTATTGTGTCTATGCCCTACAGAAACAATCAACAACATAACAAATAACACGAAACAACATACAACTGTAATGATTATATATTGTTAGTGATGAAATATTATCGATGTATCAACTCTCCCACAGAGATATAAGCCCAGTCTAATGGAAATGCGTGCTTATTTATTTCGCCAATTCTATAATACGATACATTCATTAACCAATGTTACATTTACATTAAATGATTGTACAGTGGAACCTCACTAAACCGGACAAGGTCCGGACCGAACAAAAAATCCGGTTTAGCATGTTTACTCATTATATAGATGGTCTTAGTGTTGAATATGACTGTATTTGGCCAATTTTCCTGGTCAATGGAAAACAACACATAAAAGTGACATTTATTGTCCGGTATTGTGAGGATTCCGGTTTAGCGAGTGTCCGGGCTAGTGAGGTTCCACTGTATTAGACGTTTAATTAGTGAGAACTGAATCTTCAAAGAAAAATGAAGAATACACGAGAATGTAAGAACAACTTACTTCAATATTCCATTCTTTTTATTGTGTAGCTTTAGTTTCTAAATTCTGCAATTTAAGTCAAAACTACCTACTTTACATTACTCCGGATTGATATAACGGTATCCTCCAGTGTGTAAGGTTTCACATATAGAGGTATAACCACAGTCTAAAGTACTATTACACTATATTAGTTTTCTTTTTTACGCATAAATAATTTGATTATATGTACAGATTGATGATTTCTAAATTTTGTGCGGAGGAGTCGGTTGTAGTTTGTGTTTGCTGGGTAGATGACCTTGTTGGCTGGTTTAGGGTACTGTTTTAGGATTAAGAACCGCATTGTTTGGTTGAGGACGGTTAAAAGTTATGTTGTTTTGATTGCGTGGAATAAGAAATGCAGTGCTTGGGTTTTGAATACACAATAAGTTCAGTAGACCAATTTAGATTAACATTCACAAAGCGGATAATGAGGAGAAATGAGTTAAGAATTTGTCCAAGCTGTGTATAATACATAATATCTATATCGTTCATTCTTTCATGCTGCAAACCATTTAAAAAGTTTCTCTTCTTAATTGCTGGTATAATGTTTCTATTTATCAATTTAACCAATACGTTTTCCAGTCGTATTCATATCAGACTGTGCACGATCTTATTCAGTATTCCTCCAGTTCGGCAATAAAAACTGATTATGATTTATTTAAGGATATAATTCGTCGGACAATTATGCTGCAGTTCTAAAATTGATACTGTTCGTGACTTAGATCATTAATGTCCAAGAGATACAAATATATTAATACATGAAGCATGTATTGACACAATGCTGGTAATATAAAACAGAACAACAGCGCGATACAAGAACAAGTTAGATTGCGTTATGAAATAAGATGTATTTTAAATATTCTAGCGGGGGGGGGGGAGATGGAAGGAAATAACTTTGTCACGTGAGCATAGATATTTTGTGAGGGGACTTCGTAGTCGAGCGGTTATAGACTCTCACTAGTAATCACTTGTCCCTCGCCGCTGAGAGTTCGAATCCCCTTCGGGACCAAATTTCTCTCCAACTAGCTTTCGGCTGGTCGATGGTTCTATAAGGTGTACGGCTAGAAACCGTTAAAACTGGAAAGTCGCTAAATGACCCCGGATGTTGGTGTTATGTAAATACTAAACCCCATTTGAAAAAAAGATATTTGCAATGTTAAATCTGCTAGCTAAAAACTTTATTATGTAAATTTGTTCCGCTTTCGTTACTTCCTGAAAAGAATAAATTTGCTTCGTTACTTATTCACTATTCATATTCCTATTCACAGAACTTACATGATTAACATAATAATCATCAGATTTTATAAATCAATTTGACAGTACATATATTTAATTGACGACGAAGCTGCTCAGTTGTTTATACCGTGGTATGAGTAATTACGCAGTATAAATCAAAAATTGATTCCGAAGAAAAGCCACGTGCAAGGAGAGTCCACACCATGCAGGCCGCATAGCTGTGAATGACACATCTTCAAAGAAACATAAAACTTATCAAAACACTCAAAACACCCAACTACCAACAAAACTCGCACCAACCTAACGAGTTATTATTTTATCTAAATGATGCCACGAGAAATTCATCGATGATGTTATTCCTCAAATTAAAGCACTACAAAAAGTGTTGCTGTACCCGCTGCATGAACATGCAAGGATACACCGCTCCAAATACAAATTTGTGTTTGTCAATTTAGTATCAGTGGAACATCAAATCTGATATGAATCTAAAATACAATAAAATGCAATAAAAATACGACAAGTTATTTGGGAACATTGCCAGCTTCTAAAGCTTAATTTACAAAGTATATTCCCTTGGTTTTCGGTCGATTGGAAAACTGGGACAATTTTCGATGGTATTCTTTAGATTAGGACACTTGATAACTCTTGGCCCGAGGTTATAAAACTTGAGATTGGTCTCAGAGCTCAAATCTCATATTTTGTCGTTTAATGTTTCAAAGTTAATTATGATAAGACAATGATATTATTGACAGATTATTCTCACAGCATGATTTTTTTCATTATCATGTAAGATAAATTTTGGAAATTACATGTACAACCAAAGTAAACATGTTTTATAATTAGCTTAACGCTGGTGTATGTAATATTTTTTCTTCGAAAAATTACAAATCATTTTAATTGCAATATCGTCAATGCTAGTATGCAAATAATTAGTTTATAAAATCTACAGTGATAGTTTCATATTTTTAATTCTTTACATAAGTAATACGTAATAGCAAGACTGTGTTTATAGTAAAGTGTTTTACACTAACTAGTTTATGTGATTTTATTATATTAATATCTAGTCTGTTATATACTAGTAACTCAAACCAGGAACATATTAAAAGATGAAGTATGTTTTTGAACATTATTTTGTTGTTGTTGTTGTTGTTTTATGTGACTTATTGTAGTTATATACGGTGACGGGTTCACCTAACTAGTTTTCCTGGACTGTATACTAACCAATATTAACTTATCCTTCCACAAGGAGCCGGCAACTTCTCCACATATGGAGGAAAATCGACAGTTTTGGCAAATTTTCATAGAAGGGTATGACCTGCCTCGACCGGGTTTCAAACCTGGATCGTCGGGTTGCAAGTCCACAGTACTAACCACTGGACCACGGTCGCGGCAAGAGAAGTAAAGAAGTAGATAAAAAAAATGACTGTCGTGCATGCATCGATTTACACAGCCAAAAAATAATACAGTACTGTACGAGATAATCATGTCGTCGAGCCAATGTAGCCAAAGTATTTCTATCGTGAGAAACAATGTGCATGCACACGCAATTCCAGTTCGATGCACTTTTCCAACGTACACGCCTCAAAAGAAGTCACACATCGCGAAGCTTGTCGTATTGCTTTTGATGGAAGCATCAGCGAAGCTTATATTGTTTTATGACAGACGCATAATATAAGTTGACCAGTACCATCGGTACGCTGATACATAACATGTGATTGTTCTAGTTGAAAATGATCTGTTTTGTCTGATGGTCAGAGGACCTAATTAGAGAGAAGCTGACGGATTCGATGGCTTACAACAGTATGCTGGGTTTGTCTGATTAAATCAGATTCAAAGAGTAACAATTTTCTCTGCACATATGGTGTGTATAAATATGGTCCAACAGGAGACATTGACGGATCACATGACATTAATGAAAACACAGAGTAAAGTATTCACTTATCACAAAGAAAGCCTTCCCGAGAGATATGTAGAATATTGTCTTAGCTTTTATATAGAAGGCAAGTGTCACACATCATGTAAAAACATGTAAAACCACCTATCACGAGGACATCCAATGCTATAATTCCTTAACTGGAATAAAACAAACATCAACATCAGCACTCAATTGTATAAACATTGGTTAACTTTAACCACTGGGTTAAATAAGAGTTTTGGTTAAAATTTTGGTTAAATGTTTGGTTAGCTGTTGTAGAAAAATTTTGTTTAAGTTTAACCGAATGTTGTTTTTGTTAAAACTCAAATAAATCTAAACCAAGTCCAAGATGCTGGTTAAATCTTAACATAAACGGTAACCTGTACCAAAATGGCAGCCCTTTTTAAATGTTTAAATGATTTTTTTAATGGTTAATAAACCAAAATGGTTAAATTTAACCCAAGGTTAAATTAACCATTTGGTTAAAGTTAACCAGTGTTTATACAATTGGGCGCAGTTGAACAGAACATGATGTTGTGTGCTAGTCATTGACTGTCAGTGCAATTAAAATGTAAAGAAGATTAGTTGGGATTGGTCGGTACTAATAATACTTATAATCAATACGGTCTGATCGTAGACGTTATTTGGAAATACAAGCATATTTTTACATTTATTTTCTCCCTCGCTACGCTCGTCCGAAAATAAACCATTTCTAGGTTAAACAAGAACCAAGATGAAAAAAATACAACAACACAGACGTTTTATAGGATGCAGTGCGTTACATTTCTTTATTACGTACAATATGTCCGAGAAATTCAATATAATATAAGAAAGCAATTAATCATACAAATATCAAACTCAAAGTAGTGTTTTATTACTAATAAAGGTACTAGGGCCTTAAACACTGCATATGTATACTCTACAACCAGTTCATAGACCGTATACACTGCATATATACACTTTGCGACCAAATTAACGTATTGTATTCCGCATTTTCTCAGTTGAAACTTAAGCATACGACCGGGCTCACGTAAAAAACGGATTGAACAGTCAAATATTACCGAATATGAAATATTGGATATTCATCGAATATTTTAGCGCACAGAACAAACAACCTATCTCTTTATGTAACGCCCGTCGAATGACTCAAAATCTATCTATATTTCAAAACACATCTGCTAGCTACACACAACACGATTATCTCGTGTAATTATTCGGACTGCATAACCGTGACGAAACGGCTTTTAAAAGCACTCTTTAGGCCAAGTAACATAAAGAAATAACAAGATTTTCATCATGTAGCGATGTTGTATCAATATGATACAGTGCAATGTTCCAGCGTTATAAATCACAAATCTATGTTAACTTGTCGTCTGATGATAAATACATAATATTGAATCAAAACTTTGATCAGTAGAGTTCAATCAGGCAATTTGCGTGCAGGTATTCCCAAGATACATTCAAACACACACATAACAAATCATTAAAACCATTTTACAAATTGTCATTACAGAAACACAGTTTAAGTGTTGAATCAATAAATCCATCGATATCCATCTTTTTATTAATATGCACGCATTTCCACTTTTATCAATTACGACGGTTCCATTGAAATTACCTAATGCAACATTTGTAACATCATACTTAATTGATTGATCTGAAATTGCATAAATCCCATAACGGGACTAGGGATTTGTTATATCATTCTTTTATATTAATGTTTATTGTTTGAGCTTTCTGATTACAAGCAATACATACTTTGTCCTTTCTACTAGCGTTGTGTAGAAATGTAATTCCAATTAACTTCAAGTTCATACGGTTCTTCGTAAAAAGCTAGTCTGTGATTTTATTTGTTTGTACTAAAAAGTTCAGTACTGCGTATGCTGGTACAAACTGGCATAGAGCTTGATTGTATTAACATAACCTCATATACACTACAAATATGCTGTATGCAAGGTGTTTCTTATACAGTTCACGTCCGTGTATCAATGCTTTCTTGTTTTATAGGGTGTCAGGTGGACCTTGAATTCAATAATTAATTGTTGGAAGACCAATAGAAACCTAGGATCTGCTAACTAACTGTTGATAGATCAGTCAGAAAATTGGACCCACTAATTAATTGTAATTGTGAATGAATCTTCTTATAAGATTTAATCCCTTCTACTGGTGTTAATATGACAATCAATACACAGCACTACATTTCTCTATTTCTTTATTACTGATTATATTTATTAATTTCATATTACTTAAAATGACAAAACCAGCATGTATTTATGTACATAAAATCTTTTATACGGTAACTATGCATCTATCTGGGACACATAGCATGCCGTCCACCATCTACAGGTATTGTTGCCCCAGTGATGAACGAAGCACTATCAGAAGCCAGGAACGCTATGGTAGCAGCCACTTCCTCAGGATTTCCAGCACGACCCAATGCATGCGTCTCTTTAGAACGTTCCAAAAACTGAAAGATGTAACACATGTAACACAATATTTCAGTTATCAGCTCATTTTTGTGACATGAATAGATTTCAAGATTACTTGGATTTAACAACTATTTATACCAAGCATGGATTTAGGGGGACGGAGCCGGCGTGCGCCCCCATAAAGTCTGGTAAGCATTAGCAAAAGAACGTCAGTTATGTTCTGATTGTGTCCATATTCAACATAAACATCTAGACTTTATACTGTCCCTGCTAACCAAAAATCCTGTAGCCGCCCCTGCATACTTCAAAATGAGATTTAATTTTACACGTAGCAAACTATCACAACAACAACAACAACAGTTACTAATCTATTGTAAAACAACCAATTATATCAATAAAATGTCTGGTTAATGTACATATGATACATAAAGTTTGTAATTTTAAAACTTGATTAGACATTAGAATGTCTGAGTTTGATGAGAGTTGCTAAATAACAATCAACAAGAACACAAGAGATTAATACGTAAATGAAAGTTTTTACATCACTTAGAATTCCAATGACCCCCTGGGACCAGACAAAAAATCACATATGAGGAAGCTGTAAAGCTGGCTTAATGGAAGGTTGCTGGTCCTACTAAGGTATACGTCTAGGGTCATCATCTTATGTTAAAGCCGGAAAAGTTGTCAAATGACCCTGGCTATTGGTGCTACGTTAAACCCTAAAGACAAAGAATACAATTACAATGTTGAACAGTGAGTACCTTCGCATAGGCTTCATCCGATAAACCTCCACGTTTTTGTAATTCTGTAATAGTTACACCCGGACTGAAATAACAACACAGAGGTGTATATCATCATCAACAATTATTAGGGAATGTTCTCCTTTCATTTATGGCTTCAACAATTTGGTGCTAAAGATGATAAATGAGACACAAGCTAAGGACTCTTTAAATACAACTCCGCACTACAATAAGAATCTTAAGAATGTGCCTGATACTTGGTTAATTATAAGACAAAACAAAACAAGCAGCTTTATTAATTTTTTCTTATTATGTGCACAGAATTTTAACAATCATATCCATACTCAGGTCAAATCCTTTGAACTTTATACAGTGCAACCTCTTCAGAAAGGCCTTCTCTTGAGCAACAACCTCCCTTCAACAACAGCATGATTTTTCCCATTGTACGATTTGACTATTAATCTGATCTCTCTAGAGCAACAACCTCTCAATAACAACATATGGGTGCTGCTTTGGAGAGGTTGCACTGTATATATTTTATATCCAATTTTCAAAAACGTTCTTACACCAGAAAAAACAAGAACAAATACTTAGGAATATACCATACTACACTAAAATTCTTCTGAAGACAAAAAAAACACACTTACTTTACACAATTTACACGGACCTGCTTAGGCGCTAAATCTGCAAAAGCCATTGATACGACATTAAAATACAGAACATTTAGACTAAAAAAATTGCAGTAAAATTCCATTCAGTGTAGTATAAAAACAATGTCACATATTTGATCATGGATAGTAAGGCATCACATGTGAATTATAAATTTGAGCATTAAAACAAACTCATACTTCACAATAGAACAAGTCAATAAAAGACATCAAATTATCTACACTGTCTGGATAAGCAGTTTATGCAGATACAACACCATATCTATGTACACATAAGTAACCTAACAGTACCGATAAGGTCCTAATAAAACTTATAAGCTGCAACTGTGATCCCGTGGTTAGTGGGCTGGCAATCTGGGTACAAACCCCAGTAGAGCTGATCATTCCCTTCTAAGAAAATTTGACAAAAATGTCAATTTTCCTCCATATGTGGAGAAGTTGCTGGCTCCTTTTAGAAGTGTAAGTTAGTAAACAGTCCAGGAAAACTGGTTAGGTGAGCCGGCAGCCATATATAACTGAAAAATTGCTAAAATTGTATTAAAAACCAAGTGAAAAAAAATTACATACATTATTACATAAGCTAATAAGTCTCCAATGTTTTCCAATGATAATACTTTCATTATTCTACTATATTTTCATCATTGAAGCTTGTTTATTTAGCATATGTGTAAAAACATTTCAAAAGAAGAAAATTAATATTTTGAATTTTATAAACCATAGTGAAGAACTATAAAAGACTCACCTAAAGCTACACATCTTGTAAACTGATCTACTGCACTTTTAGACATACAGTACGCCAACACATTGGGAAACTGAAAAATTACATATTTTAAAAAAGATCATAAATTTATACATTGCAGAAGCAACCACCTCAATGTTATGACCACTTTGTTATAACAACCCATTATTTTCAGACTGGCTTCCAAGAATTCCACTATAATTCAACTCGATAATGAGACCATCTCATTCTTACGGCTGATTTTTTGGGTCCCAAAGGTGGTCACATTATTGAGATTTTACTGTGTACAGATAAAATGACTCGGGCTATAAAAATATTGCAAAGTTGTAGTGTGACAGGCTATAACATTTTGACAACATAAATTTCCTGTTTCGTTTTCTCAGAGGGATAAGCAAATTAAACTCAATCCGAAAACTGTGTCACTTTTTTATTCAAAATTTCAGACTATAAAAATATGGTTCAGGCTATAACTTTTTCTGCAAAATATAGTCCAAAGGACAAAAGGTAAACATATACATGCATGTAACAGTACCTTGAAATAAAATCAGTGGTTAGTATTTTCATGTTTTCATGAAAAAAAAAACAATTGCAAAAATATTAGTAACATGCATGCACGCTTTCATACACAGATGACTGCAAAACTGAACCTTAAAGCATGTTTGTAGGAAGAATAAACATGGAGAACTCCATAGATATCAATATGAATAAAAAAACATTGACACAGTGGAAGCCAAATGTCACAATGAAGCCTTCCAGTACTGTGATATATCATTTCTGTCATGGCTGATAAATATAAAGGAGATATTTTATTTCCTGTCGATATTGTCTGGCTTCCAAGCAATGTCTTACACCACATTCATACAATTAGAAGTTTTCAATATAATATTAATCACTATTCCAGCAAAATTCATGGATTCATTTCAGTACAAACTTATATTTCTGCATAAAAGCCAGAGTTCATGGAACCAAGATGCAATTTACTGCAAAAATCAAATGCTCAATTTTGGAAACCAAGCACATGTATGTCCTATGGTTATACATAGCACTAACCACAAAACTGACACTACCCATTATTTTTAATTAACCATGCTCTTATTTCACATATATCTACAATAATTTATAGTCACTCAATTTTTAGTTCTCAGTGAAAAGCCACTATTAATTGGATATGTTGATACAGAAGACAATAAAATGAAGATAAGTAAGTGTATACAATTATACTTACAGATCTCATTCCATTCACACTAGATACATTGACTATGTTCCCTTTTGTTTTAACTAAGTAAGGTACAGCCAGCATAGTTAGATGGTACACAGACCTGCAAAAATGCATAAGAAATATTTACTCATATGTGCTATCAAACATGCTTATGACTACTGACCAATGGCAAATAGCAGCTATGAACTATAAACACCAGTCATTGATCAGTACACAATCAGTGATCAGAGTCATCAATAAGTACACAGTCATTGATCAGTACACGGTCATTGATCAGTGCACAGTCATTGATCAGTACACAGTCATTGATCAGTACACAGTCATTGATCAGAGTCATTGATCAGTACACAGTCATTGATCAGTACACAGTCACTGCTACATTTAACTAAATAATGCACTGAGGTAATTTTGATAATTTTTTTCTTTGCAATCTTGATTTTGATGGATAAAACATGAACTTATGTGTCTTTTATGAACAGATAATATGGACCATGAATTTTGATATGTACTGAATTAAAATTCAATGATACTTGCTAGTGATATAGTGTATATACAGTAAAATCCCTACTTACAACCACCTCAAAATTATGACCGACCAGCTATTATGACCGAATTTTAAAAGAAGGGAATATTTTGTTCTAAAGTTCAATGGTTGTTTGTAAATTTGAGTAATACTGAATTCATGAACACACAAAAAACATAATATGCATGTAGGTCATATATGACCGTCACAATACTTAGGCTCGGACACCTTGTTCCACTAATAAGACCACACTGCTATTAAGACCACTTTGCTTAAGAATGAATGGTGGTCGTAATAGCAGGATTTTAAATACTGTATAAAATATATTACTTTACGATAAGAAGCATAACAATTCAGGCACATTTCACATGGAGACCTTATAGAATTTACAGATGTTTACAGTTTTATAATTGATACATTTACTGTGAATTATAATAATAAAGTTTTATTTTCATACAATTATAAAATTATAACTAGATTTATTCAAATCACAAATAAATCAAAGTAGCTAAACAAGGCATAATTATAATATAATAGTTGAATAAGGGTACAACATGATGCATTATGTATAAGTAAAGATAAAATGGTGCTTTTATGAAGAGCTGCTTTATTTTAAGCCTAAAATACATAATTTCATGCATTCGAAGTCTCCACCGTGATATAATCACAACAGCATAAGTAATAAATATAAGAAAATTGAATACATATTGATGTTATATAGACACAATCCAGAAATTAACTTTTTCATGACATAAACCATAAAAGTAAAACAATTATCAGTTTAAAACATGAGGCGGGATAAATGAGTCCTACAAAACCTGGGCTCAAAGTTAGGATATTTATTGCAATAAGATTCTGTAAAATAAATTTGCAATGGAATCTTAGAATTTCTACAGTAACCTGTTAGCTATTATTCGTTAACCCATTATTCCACTCATGAAATGTTTGCAAGCTTGTGTGACATAAAAAAATCTTACTGTCAAACTATGAAGTAATATGTCCCATGAAATAAACCTTAATTCTAGAAAATACTAATTTGTCATGTAAATCCTATTTTCAAGGTTCACAATCCCCCTGAGTCTTCTAAAAGTCTCGCTAGTAATGTAGTATGCAGTTTCTTTCTTTTCCTTTCAGAATTAACCTCTGTGGACATCGCTTCTTCACCATTAGGCTGACACTAACATTTAGTGTTTAATTCATGATTCCCTAAAGAAGGACACAAAGTATCACAGTACTAAACCGTCTTAGTAGAAGAAGAACAAGAAATTATCTTTACTAAGCTGATTAAATCTGCCCTTTCAAATTCTATCCACTCAGGATGCATTAAATGGTGGAAGCAACATCAACACAAGACGGACAAGATGTAGTTCAATGCTTATCTTATACAACTTCACACTAGCACAGGCATATACCACTTCAGAATCTGCGTAATATTCACAGGTAGCAATGCATCTCAAACAACAAAGCCTAACAGTACAAATGGAATAACTGAGAAAAGAAGAAGTTCAGACGTTTTGATTACGTAAGATGTAGTTACCACAAGTGAGATGTATTTTACAAATCTCAACACCCTCTCCAATAGAATACACACACAGTAGGGTGAATTCAGGGTAGACACTAGGGTAAAATTAACCTAGCTGGACAGCTTCCTCACAATTGATTTTTGTCGGGTCCCTGGAGGGATTCAAACTCACAGCAGGGATTACTAGTCAGAGATCATACCATTTCCACCACTAAGAACCATTAACAAAGATATTAACATGGCCATCAAAAAATAGTTAAGAATAACCACTTAGTGTATAATATTACATGTTGAATTCATGAACCGTATAATGTCATGGCATATATGTAATTATAAGAAAATAACTCATGGTATAGGCACATAATGCTCTCGTGTTTCAGCAAAGTGAAATAACTGAATACCCATGAGGACAACCCCATTATAAATTATCAGAAACACATCATATGATCGTATGTTGTTATGCAATTATAGAGTAAAATTTCAGGGCGTGATCATACATTTGGAAGGAGAAATTTCCTGGTAGAACAAATTTACACAGCTGTTAGGTACGGTACTTCAATTCATTGATTGATTAGATGCAAGCTTTGTTATAAGCACAAAGCTCAACGTTTGATGAATTGTGGCAACATTGAACAATCCTAATTCATTTCACTGAGTGCAATGAATCTGCAAGATGAGAAATTTTAGGAAAAGTAAATAAAGCAATTCCCTTGCATATATTAAAGTGAAACCTAATTCCAAAGGCTAAGTGCAGTGACAATATATGCGTTACTGCGGAAGAACCCAATCTTATGCAATACAACATACATGTAAACAGCGCTGACTCACAGATTACTGTTAAACATGTATGAATCAGACCTTGCATAATTTATACCTGAATAATTGGAAATAAATTCTGTCTCAGCTAGACCTAGTTTTCTTTTAGTACAAACAATAGAAGACAAACATTTTTTGGGGAATGATTTTACTGTATATATCAGGTTTTTTTCTTAGCATTTTGGGAACATGACCCGAGCAATAGAATTGGGAATTTTCACGACATTTTGGACTAAATTGGGAAAAAGTCACACTGTGTAAAAATAACTTAAAATAATTAAATAAAACTAATAAGTAACAAATATTATGTTTATTTTTGTTTTTAGACATTGATAAATTTGTTATTTAAATGATTTAGAAATTCAATAAACATTTGAACTGCTTTAAATTTATTAATTTATTTATTTTTTTTTTTCTCATCTGAATGGGAATTTTTGCCTTGCAATTGGGAAAAAAAAATTTTTTGCCATTTGGAATGCGACTGAATATCGGTCGTCAAAACGGCCCAAAATATACCCTGTATATATATATATATAGGCATAGGTTGATAAGATATAGTAGCTTGTTGCTAGTACCTGTGACTGGGTCTTACAACTATACAGTGAAATGTTTTGCTTACCTTACATTACAATTGAAAATTCTGTCATACTGTTCTAATGATGTATTTTCTATTCCTCCTAACTCAAGGATACCTGCACAGTTCACCTATAATAGTTATGCAAAATAACATCATATATTATTGTAAGAGAAACAAATATTGTCTGTTTGTTTTTCTTTGCTTACACAGAATATATATCCAGGAGGGAAGAAATATATTAAAATAAATATATTAAAAGAATTATTTCTGAAAGTATAAACTCAATCTAATAATTTTCCAATTCATTGCAGCATAACAAAATCATTACAGTAGATATCTGAACATTCTGAACAAATGAATATCATTTTGTTTGTTTGTGTTTTTATGTGACTTATTGTCACTGGGGTTTAATGCCATTTTTAGACAATTTTTCAGTTATATACGGCGAACGGTTCACTAAACCAGTTTTCCTGAACTGTATACTAACCAGTACTAACTTACTCTTCCACAAGCAGCTGGCAACTTCTCCACATATGGAAGAAAATTGACAGTTTTGTCAAATTTTCATAGAAGGGTATGACCTGCAACGACTGGGATTTGAACCCGGATCTCCAGGTTACAAGTCCAGAGCACTAACCACTGGACCTTGGCCCCGGCCTCAAATGAACATTAAGTCTCTTATAGGATAAATTGTATGAAAAGTTTCACTAAGTTTTTCTTAGTGATGAATTCTAACAGTCAAACTGTTACAACAGAATTAAACATAACAGACACATATAATGAGACAATACAATATTGTTAACATACATACCAGAACATCCAAACTGCCAAAATGTTTAATTGTCGATTCTAGAACCATTTCAGTATCATCTTCCTTCAGCAGATCCCCAGGAATGATGAAAGGCTTATAAACAAGTACAAAGAAGTAATTATAGTGTACATTAAAAGTATGCAGTCTAGTAAAAGTCTGAAATACCAGTTATTGCAATGCATTTATTCGAGGTATACAACTTTTAATGCTTGAAAAGCCACATTCACCGTATAAGACTTCCCATACAAATCATGGGGTTAACACTATATAATCGAAATCTTCTGAAATAAGCTATTGATAACAAAACTAATTGTGATGCCAGACTTAATCAGACCTGTGCCATCATGATGGATTAAAATGAAGGGGATGTCATACTATAATCATATACATAACAAACTAATACCACAACAAAGATCATATTCATCTTCTTCTATTACAGAGTTGCCTATAGGGAAATTCAGCTTTAAGATTAAAACAACGAGCAAACCTTTGTACATTCAGTTCCAACTTTCTGCAAGTTTTCAGAATTTCTACCAGTTAATGCAACGGAAGCTCCTAATTTAGAGAATAGTTTTGCTGTAGCTGCACCAATACCAGAACTGGCCCCTAAAATACAAATACGTCACATCTGATAATGTGGATCTCTATTCGATAGGAGTTAGACTAATATTTCTATCTATTTGTAAACAAGAAAGGTAGTTTTTAAGGCTTAAAACTTACTGACACAAATAACACTTCATAATTTTGTTCAGTAAATAGATATAAACTATATGCCTGATGTTTTGTACAATCTAAATTCTGTAACTGACCAATAGATTTCAAAAATCTGAAAAAACGCAATAGTTAACCCAGAGAATTTCAATTATAGTCAATAAGCACGAATTTGTGCCATCAGCCTATGTACCAGTGAGTTCATGGTGTCTATAAGTGTTATGTTGTTCATGTTTGAACAATAATGGAGTTAATCAATAAACATAACTTCTACTTGTGATCATGGTTAATTGGAATTAAACTTGTTAACAGATGGAAGAGTCCTGATCTGTCTATACTGATTGTCTACTTCAACAACTCGAGCATCATTCAGGATAACACATCAATGTTCACTTGACCTTAGGATATTTCAGTGATAATGAAGGAACAAAATAGTTACATGTATTAGATTTTTAGCCACTTTGGATCTAGAGGCCTGAAATTAATGAGAACTCAGAACATCACCAACTAATGAGAAAATATTAATGATTTCTAGAACTGTGACAATATGGTTATTATTATCAAGTGGAATTTCATTTTCAAGTGATTTTCACAACTAAATGGTTTCAAGTCTATTGACCTTATTTTCATCAATTTGACCTATTATATACCTGATTAATGCGGTCATCTTTGCATCAATTAAATGTACAGGTCCATAAGTGGAAACAACTATAATCATTTCACATACATAATACCAGTATTTATGATACTAAATAATACGCAACTACTAACAAGATTAGTGTGGGTAAACTGAGGTAAAATTTGATTAAACAGATCTCTGTGCTTTGTACACATCCATACATATTAATTAAAATGCGCAGACACATTATTCAAAAACATGATGTTATCTCATAAATTTCATTTATCGCCAAGTACAACAAATGAGCTATACTGTGAAAGCCAGAGTTTATGTGAAATAAGATGTGAAAATCTTATTTACCATTCCATTAATAAATAATTCATCAAATGGAGTAAATATTTAACAAAGAAAATTACATTATGTATTTTCTCATTCTTCCCACTGATACGCACTATCTAGCTAATGCATTCTGTAGAGATTCACATTCAATTTTCTCTTCCACCATTAGACAATAAATTGTTTAATACAAGTACATACAAGGCAAACTAATCACCTTCCTACAGATACAGTAACCACTCCAGATAATGAACATTGCTTAAACTTGTCTTGAAATGAAAATTACTTTGATTGCATCAAGAAAACTAACCCAGATAAACACAAAAGTAGAATAAACGGAATAGACATTAGAATACTTCTATTACAAGAAGTAAGTAATTCATTCATTCACACAATTATTTGTGATAAAATCAATCAAAGCACAAAAATGGGGTATTGATATAAAGGTGAATGGATATATCAACTATACAGAATAAAAAGTCCTAAAATTATGCCTGAAGTCATGAAATACATACCAAATAACCTTTAATCTGTGATGAGCAGTCTGAATGTACTATGATATAGTCTTCCGTGATATAATATAAACTTTATTATTAACTCAATTATAATTTAATTAGGAGCTATCACTTCAACCAGAGTCATTCATTGCTCAGTAATTTCAGGCACACTATATTACTAATACTAGTCCAACTAATTAGACTGTTTGTGATGGGGAGACGTTTTTTTAATTGGCCCCGACTCTCACAGGCTGAGAGGATGGCCCTTCTGTATTCATTTATGAAATCAGCCAACCGGAAAGCCGAATAAGTAAGGCTATACTAATACATATAATAGAATCTCATGTAATTTCTAATGAATAAAGTAGTTAGGTACTTGCAATTATAATTTCTTTCTTTATTTCATGCATAACTTAATCAGTGCCATATACAATGTAAATAAACACATTATTTTTTAATTAAACATCGTAATTATAAGAATAATTCGTTTATTCACATTATTTTACAGGTTTATCTATTTGTAGGTATTTAGGCCACTGGCCCTTACACATATACAAATAATACAAACTAGTTTCTATCAATAACATATATATTTGGTAAATATGTACAAATGAAATACCAAGCTCGCTTTTTGGCAGGATAAAAAGGTGAATTATAATTATGAAACACAATGTTGGTGAGCAAACGTAAAAACACGTACTCGTAGAATAATTAGTTAAAGTGGAATAAAAAATGACAGATTCCTGCAAATATCTTATCATGAGTAATGGTTAACAAGAAAAATGCGTTATTTTCGAAAACAATTCCTGCTTCAGTTACAGTTAATTCAATACTGACGAGTTTCGCACGGGACTAAAAGGAACTGGCTTTTAAGCAAGACCGGGCTAAATACGTTTGAAATAGTCCCCGGAAGATAAACTAAGGGAAGTAACTACTTAATAAAATTTTATCCGATACTATATTAATAGTCTTGATATCGGACTACGATACTTGCTAAAGTTTTGAATTCTATCGAGTGTCAGCCAAAAATGCAGCTGTGGAACATATATAAACCAAATTCTCCACAAAATAAACCACTTTAATATACACAGTAGAGATAAAACTTACCAGTTATCAATGCGACTTTACCAGCTAGATTTCCAATAGACGCCGCCATTTTGTCAATGTCAGGTTGGGACATCTCAACGTTCATGTTATAGAGGTATTGTAATCTGAAGCAAATGTTTCGTCTACTGTAAGATTGTTGGTACAGACGATAAAATATTGAATGGCCAGTCTGGACACAGTAACCAGACGATAATATTGCGTTAACGAATTAATCCTTACAGAATTGTGTAATGTAAACGACAAGATTCTGTTTTCAAATAGGTCAGTTGTCAAATATGATACTAAATCTACATTCACATTAATGACATGATTATAGCTGGGATCAATATACACATGTGTATATTGGTCCCAGATTATACTTAACATAATTATCAAGTAAACAGGAACACAAATTAGGAAGTGGATTCCATAATCAAGCCAGATTTACAGCTAATTTATCACTGATGTAATGATTACAAATTTACTTTTATTATAATAATCTGGACTATATATCACATATTATGAACACGTTTCAAGTTTAGTTCATAGTATGTAATATCTACAGAGTCCATATTATAACTCAACGTTTGTTGAAAGACATACACTATAAATGTTCAGTTTGTGGAAGCGTTTAGAGCTAAGCTTAGAAACATTCACTTCTTTTCCATGCATAGAATCTACGAAAATGTCTTAAAATGGAGCCTGCCAGAAAGCTGATTCAAATATCACAAATCCTTACACCTGCGCCCAATTGTATAAACATTGGTTAACTTTAACCAAATGGTTAATTTAACTCAAGGTTAAATTTAACCATTTTTGTTTACTAAACATTATAAAAATAATTTAAACATTTAAAAAGGGCTGCCATTTTGGTACTGGTTACCGTTTATGTTAAGATTGAACCAGCATCTTAGACTTGGGTTAGATTTATTTGAGCTTTAGCAAAAACAAAATTTGGTTCAATTTAAATAAAATTTTCTACAACAGCTAACCGAACATTTAACCAAAATCTTAACCAAAACTCTGATTTAACCCAGTGGTTAAAGTTAACCGATGTTTATACAATTTGGTGCTGGATGTTACAATACCTAACCTGCCCGGGTGTATTTTCAAAGGGACGATGGTGGGTAAAGTGACAATGCTAACACTATTTTTGTGAAAGGCCTTATTATAACACATTTATCACGAGATATTATAAACACATACACAAACCCCACGGAAATCTCGAGCTTGAATTTCACTATGCTGAAAACGTGACCCTTTGAAGCATGTGGACGTTGAATAATTTCAGTACATTTTACCGTGATGAGTTGATATCAATGTACATTAGTTAAAACGATCAAGAGCATATTTCAAAGTTACAACAGCTAAGATTTTAAATGATGTAATTTAATTCATAAAAGCATGCAGAAACGTAAGCAGTCGTTAGTCATACAAAAGTACTTTGAGATTTGACAAATATTTGCAACTTACTTGTGCTAGATATTCCCGTTATTTTTCAGTTGCATATTCCCCGCTCAGTGTTTATCTACACTAACCTATTTTTAGGAGATAAATTAAAGGGGCATACACAATTTAGTTTGAGAGTTATCTCCAGATGGCACAAACTAGACTTGCACCTTTCAACAAAGCCAGCGAGTACTTCAATTCTGTGGGAGAGACTAGCATTTATTTTGCGACCCTCTTTCATTGAAGTGATGGAAAGTAACTTTATTATATTTTGACATTATATTACTGTTATCCTAAGATATTTAAATTTCCTCTGCACTTTTGTTCGTGAAGCTGATTAAATAAAATAAAATAAAATAAATCAATAGCCTTAGTGCCCGAAATATGCCCACTTCACTGTCATGGACTTCTTTGAAAAATGACCATTGCGAATTTCATAAAAATGCAATCACCAGACAATTATTTCGTAAATAAACAGTAGCATACCTACAATAAAACATCCCATTTTCGAACAAGGATGTCTTTGTTTGTATGAAAAGAAATGGGAAAAAGCATCAACAAGTAAAACAGTTTTAAACTGGTACTGCGTGAATAGTGACGTCACAAGAATTGTGACTCAGTGACGTTGACAATTATTTTTTTACTGGATTTAACGCCGTTTTTTTCAACAATTTTTCAGTTAAATACGGCGACCGGTTCACTTGACCAGTTTTCCTGGACTGTATACTATCCAGTACTTACTTACTCTTTCAGAATGAGCCGGCAACTTCTCCAGTAATGGAGGAAAATCGACATTTTGGTCAAATTTTCATAGAAGGGTATGACCTGCCGGGATTTGAACCTGGATCTCCGGGTTAGAAGTCCGGCACACTTACAACTGGGCCACGTTCTCGGCTGATATTGACTCTACCAGGGATGTACAACGGGGTTTGTCACGTATATCAATGTCTGGATATTTTTTTCCAAATATAACCACATTTAATAGAAGGGAAACAACTTCGACTATTGTATTTTTCCTACATATAAGCTATTACAACCCTTGTTATCGCACCGCAGTCCAAAGCAGTGTCCTCATTTAATGCGCAACATGTTGAAACGTCCAAACAAAGTCGTAAAGCCGCGGCATGTACATTTGTGTGCACATGTACAAAGAGAAATTGCGATGACATAGAAAAAACTTGTTGAAATGGATAATAATTCATAACAAAACAGTAAAATTCGCACAATGCCAACGAAGTCACAACCTGGGCAGCTCTCTAGTAATATCGTAGTAAGAACTTGAAAAGTGCCTTGTTTTCAAATATCGGCCCGTCATTGCCACGTCCATGAAAAATTTCAGGACGTAGTGTGGTCTTCGTTCAGTTTGACGACCCCTTCATGTAGCCTACATTTTCCATGTTTGGTAATATAGAAAACTTGTGACTCTTGATAGAGTGGGTGTGGTTGCGTTGCTTTTAATAACGCAATATTTCATCAATGGAGATAAGGTCGGGTGTTTTGAAAGTCCTTTAGGATCAAATTTGCGAGATGTTTCGCGGCACGTGCCGTTATTTGGTAATAATGTAAATTGGCAGGTAACTTATAATGAAACATAGATATTTGCCGTTGAAAAAGATTAAATATCTGCTTCATTGTTTTGATTTTGACAGAGCGCTTATTGGTTATGTGTAGTATAATTTATTAGCTATCTGTAGACACCAATTATTAGAAATTTGAGCGATTTCTGAAAAAAGTTAGGTAGTGTTAAACAAACTTGGTGCTGAAACCCGTCATTTCGGAAGTTGTAACTCTTGTATATGTATACATACAATATACGTGTTTTTGGTCCGTTTGGCCATTTTAGGCCTAATTATATACCATCCTTCAACGTACTAGCCACCTGTGTATTGAACTAGTTACTAGTTTGATCCATAATCCTATTATTATAATTTATTAATCTAAACATTTCAAAAAATCCCCTTATTTCATTCTGCATTTTGGTCGCTACTGGTAGCACAATGTGTAGGAATGGTACGTTTATGTATGGGGTTTATTTTACCAGCCCCAATCTGTGGTGAGCCAGAAACTAGACCAGCTGTACTGTAAAAGGTTCATTACACATACTTCTGTGTTATGTTGTATGTCATCACTATGATTGCTATATTTATCATCAGCATCTTCAATAAACCGAAGGACAATGTGGATTTAAGTTTTAACATGGTATTTCATCTCTGTTCATGGAAGTGACAGACTTAAATTTTGTTTTGATAGATCTTCAGTTTGTTTTTTCCAAATTTATTCCAAATATATAATCTCATGTTATCTATTTAGTAAATCATTATCACCAGGAAGGTATGTATAATTAGATCACCGTATCACCCAATTATCTATGTGTATCTAGATAATACATACACAATGTATACATGTATATCATGTGATGAAATGAAATCAGCCTCGCCTCACATTGTAATCACTGATATCATTGGCTTTGTTATGGGTTGTGTGACATAAAAAAACAATACTGATAGTGCATACGACGTATTTTGTGACTTAGATGTTTTTATGAATGATTTTATTGTAGATTTTACTTGGATTTTGTATAAAGTAAGTCGCTTGATACACTTTATTCAAAAATGTCATTATGTAAAACTTTAATCAGACTTGGTCTTTTAGAAAAGATGCCATTTAACTCTGAATAATAGCTAGTCCAACTAATTAGACTGTTTATGACGGCTGTTTAGCCCCGTCCTGCACCGGCTGAGAGGATGGCTCTTCCGAATGAAATCGGCCAACCGGAAAGCCGAATTAGTAATGCTAAATAATAGCTACCGCTACTTTCAAACGAGATAAGTCAAAAGCAATAGTACGATTAATTTAGGACTATTTTTCATTGTTTTCCATCATAATGTAGGTCCAAGAATTTGAAAATGAAATTATATTTAAGAAAATGCACAGGTACGAGTAAGATATTATTGTTGAATCTTTCAATCCGCTAGAGCTAACAATTTTATAATCTCAGAATTTTCTTATGTTGTATGCAGCAGTTAGCTATGATTCTAAATGATGATAATTGACTACACGTGAATTTCTTTAGGTATATGCGTACAATATGCATGCATTGTATGTACATGTATCACAAAACTAACATATATCATGTATCAACTTGTAAGGATTTGTCCGTATAAATTGCCAAGCAATGTCGCGACCTTTTGAACGTAATTCGTTAAGTCTTAATTTGAGAAAACTTTGCGTCATTAGTTACCTTCCTCTGATCATATAGTCTACCTTCAGGTTTAAATATGAGAACTGGTGTCAGTGTAGTTTTGCAATGTCAACAGTGTTTTTTTATTTTCAGTAGTAACTACCATCAAAATGGATGTCAGTGGAAAACGTGTTTTTATCCAATGTAGACCTTGTGAGATGTCTGGGTCACGTAAACCTGTATTTGGATATTGTCAAGATTGCCTTGAATACCTGTGTTATGACTGTTACAAAGAGCATAAAGAACTAGCTCTATGTCGCCATCATGTCTTATTGGAAACAAAACACATGCCAACAGGCCAGTTCAAACCAAGGGCATCTGGAAATGACACAACAGATTACTGTCTCCAACATGTAACACAAATGTTGCAGTATTATTGCGAAGATCACAATGTTTGTGTCTGCTCCCGATGCCTGAAAACAACGCACAAAGGTTGCAGGTGCCAAGACATTGCTGAATTAGCGGGTTGTAACAACATTACCACTGAATATCGAGATATCTTAAAGAAAGCTGATTACTTGAGACGATTGTGCAAAGTTGATAAACATGCGTATAATGTTTCCATTGCAGAAGTCTGTCATGTTAAAGAACACATTGCAGATGACATTAAGAAGTTGAGAGAGGAGATAAATGAACGCCTTGATCAGATGGAAGCACGTCTGATAAAAGAATGTGATGAAGTCATTGAAAAGGAAAACCGCAGACTTTCAGATTTACGTGAACAATTGGCCGACTTGGTCGATGAAATTGGGAAAATAGAGAAGTCTCTAAAAGACCTTCATGATAATAGAAGATTCAACCAGCTTTTTGTTGGAATCAAAACGACCGGCAACCGTCTTAATGAACTTTTTAAAAGGGAAAATGATATTTGTGAAAAGAATGTAATGCAAGCCTTCGAGTTTGTTCCAAATAAAGGTCTTATTGATGAACTAGAAGCAATTCAAGCTCGGAACGAACTTGGAAAACTTGTACCAGAATTGAGAACCATACACGGAGAAGTATTAGCCCAAAGACTAGCAATTATAGAAGTTAGAGACCAACTCATATCAAAGCGCAATGGTGTTGTTTTAAATCATACTGGGGAACTTAATGTGGCATTACCATCTGAAAACAAAGATTGTGACATAACTGGCATTGTCGGTTTATATCCAGATGAAATCGTAGTTGCAGACAGGGCTAACCACTCAGTGAAACATATTGACGTAAGAAGAAATAAAGTGACAGCAGTACAAAAATTAGCAAACAAACCATGGGACATAACTCTATTACCCGAAGGTGAGATTGCCGTCACAATTCCAGATGACAAAATAATCCACATTATCTCCCTTTCAAACCTCACGGCGTCAATTCGACGAAGCTTCAAAACCTTTCATAGCTGTTATGGTTTGTGCTACAACCAAGGCAAACTATACGCAACATCTTATAGCAAAACCTGGATGTCAAAGGCAAACATTGTGGTTTTCAGTATTAGTGGTGAAGTTGTGAATCAATTTGACTGTAATGAAATGCTGCGTAAGCCGGACTATATCATAGCCAGTAAGACTGGACAATATTTGTACGTTACCGACGAGTACAGGGAAAGTGTAACAAAATTATCAATACAAGGTGAAGTATTAATTGACTGCATACTTCAAGTGCCAGTTGATGCAGGATTGCAAGAACTAAGCGATGGTACAGTTGTGAATAGTTGTAAAAGTAGAGGCAACATTGTAAGAATGTCAAATAAATTAAGTAAACTTGACATTAGGTTACCGGACACAATTTCTGTTCAGGCACCAAGAGTTATCTCGTACTGTGATAAAAGTCAACGAATCTTTATAGGTGGAACTGGTGATAAAGTACATGTTTTTGATGTAAGATGGGTTAAAACTACTTGAAAAATGATTTCGGCTGTGTTAAAAACCAGAGATCGCCTAGCTATATAATAACATGTAGTTTCGTTTTCTAACGCGAACACTTGGAGCGTGTTTTAACATCCCAATGATGACAACATCCAACGGGGACCTCTTTTTACTGTCTCGAAAGAAGTCAGTCTTTATTGACATATCATAATGTATGCTATAGTCCGAGGATCGGCACTGTGTTATAACGAACAATTTAAGCGCCTATTAACGCAGTTATTTCATAGTCATACAGAAATCCAGTAGCTTCGACATGTGTAGCGTGCAGGTTATCTGGCCACGAGATATAGGCGATTTTTACTCTCGACTATCTTGCCATACTTGATTATAATAACTTAACATACACATGCATACATACACAATGATTCAATAATTGAATGAATGACTTCATTTATAGATATCATATACTTATCTTGTACATACAAATACGAATGTCTTAAAGCTACATGACATTAATACAACTGATACAAATAATGATCACTGGTCTTATAATGCTGGGATCCAGGCTCAGGCCTTCTACACACGCCACTTTTCCAGTTCCACTGTTCTCAATGCCCTGTGCAAATTCACTCGACCGACAGTGGAAATGAACCTACGAACAACATTTACTACTAAAATGTTTCTCTCTTCGATGCTGACTCCGAGGCTATTATCCAGTAGATTACTGCAACCACGGAATATTTATAAACTGTACTTCAAAATCACAAGTTTCATTTAACTGGACAAATCCGCCATACAGAATAGTAACACCATAGGTGTGACAAATTATTATTCAAAAATAGCTGTCCAAATCAAAGTACATACCACTTGGTGATTCAGATTTTCATATAAAAAAACTAAACATTTTGGAGTGATATTTTGTTACACAAATAGATGTACACCTATATATTCTTGTTAAAAATGTAATACCGAAATAATTCAGTCCGTGTTGTATAGTGTAGTACATGTTGGTAAACAAACTACACAAACTACATGTATTACTATAATATTATTATCATACGCTAGCAAATAGTTCTGAATTATTGAGTTTTTTTACATATTTAACAGGAATAAATAGCTGTTTATATACAGTATAGGTCTTGTTGGTTTGAATGAGCTATTGTTTAGTTGTATGTTGTTTTATATTCTTGTTTTAACCCCAGTACCAAATGCGATATCAGGACTGTGCTCTGTTTTGTGATCCCGTTTATAAAATCTCAGTAACCTAGCCCTTAATGGCATGATGCCTTTTTCTGATTTTCACAGTCGGCAAGATAAATACAGAAAACTTACCGTTATATTATTTTACCAACGCGATTTCTGGTGTGAGTTTCCTGTGTGGAATATATAGTAATATACCACAACTTGTGCATTTGTTTGCCTTTGCGTTTTGGTTGTGTGATTCGTAAGAATGAATATAAATTGATACAATAATTGATGTATGTGCATAGGGCCAGTCATGCGACTGCAGATTATTAAATCTGATCATTTAGGTCTGGCGTAGCCAAGTTGGTGCCTTTACTTGATCAAGTAATACAGTATAGGAACATCAATCCTAACCGCAAAAAAAATTACAATCTTGCTAATACTTTTTCTGTAAGCTAAACAGTTTATGCAGCAATGTCATTTATGCTCCAATGCCGCCGGTCTGAAACCAAACATCTGAAAAAGCAACGTAATAAAATTAAGACTTTGTGGAAAGTTATATAATGTGCTGAATTCTTACCTTTTAATACTATCAAATTTGTTTATAGTGGAGAAATCGCACTTTCTTCCACGATAGAATCTGAAAATCGCCAAATTATCTAACATTTTAAAGTAAATTACATTTCGCTGTGAACTACGAATACTATTCAGTTGAATCGGTTACCGTCAGGCGTCAGATATCAAATCTTAAATCTACAATGTTGTACAAGTCGGTGTTTTGATGTTCAAATTTGATATTGTTCACAGGACGGGTCGTATAATCTTGAACGCCAATTTCCTTTGAGGATATGCAAATCTAAAACGTGAATGCTCAGATTTCAAATGGAATAAAAATTTCCAGTAAGATGTGGGACCAATATATACACATATGTGTGCATTGGTCCTTGGGGGGATGTATCATTTCGTGGAAAACAGTTAAAGGTTCTGACTTCGTTGTACATTATTATATGAGAGCTTTTGTTTTACACAAGCGAGTTAATGCACATTTCCAAACGTTGTTGGTTTGACAAGTGCATGATTTGTCAAAGTTATACTGAAACTAGAATCACAGAAATTATTTTTGAAGAGTATACTATTTGAAATATTAGATGACCGTTATTCATTCTTAATAAGGTCTTATTTGAACTAGTCAGGAACGACTACTCTGGATACGGAAACTGGATTTTATACACAACCAAGTGGACACACCTCATTGGATTCGTGACCGGCAGAAATCACAATCAAAACAAAGTCTCTCGGCATTATGGCCGATTTAGCAGCTAGTCAGGTAATATTTTTCATTTGCCGAATGCGTTAAATGTATTTAGTGAATTCAACAGACTTTTAGTTATGTTTTACATATTTGTCTTTAGGAATAGTCGCTGTTAAAGCAATACATTTCGTTAATATTTATTCGGTCTGGGAATTTTCGTATCTTCTCATACTTCATCAAAGTTTATGATGTTTATCAAACAACTGTTTACCAACTTTACGTAATGAGACGTTTGGTAACATGAATATGACCAGCTTTATTATTCACGAACTCAAAGTAGTTACTAACATTAAAATGCTTGTGCAGGTGGCAACCACCTTACATAATTTACTACCTAAAAATTGATGAGCTGAGAGCTTAGATTTCTAGTATTTTTCAAAAATATTTATGATGGAAGTACGAGTGATCAAATCTTTTAGCAATCAGACAAGCTGGTATTGCGTATAGACTTATTTTTATATGATTATGATCAAACCTAATTTAGTTCTTCGTAAAAGTTTCCATAAAATTAGGCCATTCATTAACGAAATCTATCAATTCAAACTCATCTACAAGTACAAAAACATGACAAAATCAATTTCATAGTGGCCTAAAAATAAATACCGTCAATTTGAACCATTTCAAAGTTACTGTACTGAATAGTAATTTAAATCCAAAATGATAATTTAACAATGATTGGTAGTAAATTTAGCAACAAAAGACAACATATTATTTGTGTTAGCTACATGGTGGTGCTGGACACTAGGTCATGATTTTAGGACCCTGCTTTTTTCGCCTTTTGGCAAAGTTGGTGGGGCCTTACAACTCGTAGAAATTGCAAAAATAGCATCATAAGGAGAAAATAGAGTATTGTAAAATGGGAGCAAGAAAAATCTATGGTCCTAACTGGGGATCTGACTCAGGACCCCTAGCACTGTAGGCAGACACCCAGCCTCATCACTAAAGAGTTAACCCAACAGCAACACAGTTGAAAGTGGCTCATATTCCTACAATCAACTAAAACATTTAATTCGTTTATCTGTTTTGGCACATAGCTCATTTTTGAAAACTGGTTGTGCCTCAGTCATAAAAAGAGCTACTGTTCACATGAAATGATTTTGTCAAATGACATTCTGGTAACACATAAACAGCTCATTAAAAACTGTTTGAATACTAGGCCTGGTACAAAACTAGGTACCTAGATGGTAAAATGTGCAAAAATTGTTTTCATTCTATACATTTAATGCCATTGATGGATTACATGTATTTCGTTTGTATCAATTTTAGCTCGTTTGTTTCAAAGAAAGTCGAGCTATTATAATTGCTTTATCATTGTCATGCAAAAACTTTTGTGTAGCCCGATACTCAAACACTTTCAAAAATATCAACACAACACTTGAAATACTTGATTCAGGGTTTCCATTGGACATTATATTTTTCCGCCACATGTAAGGAGGTGAGGGTCCGGGATACAAAAAAGTGAGCTTAATTTGATATTTTTTTTTGCCACGCCACTTGCAGATTTTTTTTGCCAAAAAACCAGATTTTTTGGGAAACTGGTGAATGTCAGTGGAAACCCTGTTGATTATCATGGCAAGACACACTCCAAGACCAGAAGCATTATTCTGAGAGCTTTATTTTTGGAGTTATGCTTAACTTAGAATTTTGATCAAAATTGCTTATTAAATAAAATGATGTAAAACAAACAAGGGTTGGCGCCACTCTGCAGAGCTCATGTTTTGTATTATATTTTGTAGCCAAGGATGATGAATCCTAATCAGCCACCTACATCTGGGGCAGCCAGTGGTAATGCACCTGCTATGGGTACATCTATGACTCAGGTAGAGAGGGAGAAAGTATACCAATGGATTAGTGAACTCACAAGTCCAGAAACGAGAGAGAATGCTCTCCAAGAACTAAGGTTGGTGAACAGTTTTCCCTTGTATTGTTTAATTGTTGTACAGTTTTTCTCTGTATTGTTTAATTGTTGTACACTTTTCCCTTGTATTGTTTAATTGGTGTACAGTTTTCCCTTGTATCATTCAATTGATGTACAGTTTTAATCTGTATCGTTTAATTGTTGTACAGTTTCCCCTGTATTGTTTAATTGTTGTACAGTTTTCCCCTGTATCATTTAATTGATGTACAGTTTTTCCCTGTGTCGTTTAATTGTTGTACAGTTTCATGACATAACCATGTCCTAAGAAAGCTGTGACAGACAAAGGCTAATGAAGCGTGTGGAAATGTCACTCTTATAGAGAGTTGACCCTTTGTTTAGTCTACTTTATCATTAAATAGGTGCTTAAGGTTGTTTAACACTGTGGTCTTTTCACGGGTGTTCTTTCAATAATTCCCCTTTGAACAGTATTAGTATCTGACTACATGTTTTCACTTTTTGTTAAGTTTTCCAAATGAATGTTCGCGTGAAGAACTTGAGGAGATATTTTACTGTTAATACATGCATCATGGTTTAATTTATTGTGACCCATATTTAAATTTTTCTTGTCTATTACTTCCTTCTGGCCATTATGAATCTGCTGATTCTTTACTCCTGACAGACTTTTTATATCAGCATTTAAAAAAACTATCACCCTCTTTTCCAGTTGTATTTTCAAACAAAAAACTTCTGTGGAATGAAAAATATTGTGTGAAAATATATTATCATTGCTTAATACTTAAGTTCTGGTTATGTGTATTACTTGTAGCAAGAAGAGAGAAGTTTTACCAGATTTAGCGCCCATGTTGTGGAACAGTTTTGGTACTGTAGCTGCATTGTTACAAGAAATAGCTCATGTTTACCCTGCAATTAACCCAGCACATCTGACAGTAAGTATTTCTTAAGTGTTTAAGTATAGCTGGTTAAGAAAGAAAATATCACATTAGTAGAGGGCCTCTGTGGTCAAGTGGTTACAGTCTCTGACTAATAATCACTACACCCTACTGCTGTGAGTTTGAATCCCACCTGGGACTAAAATTCACATATGAGGAAGCTGTACAGCTAGCTGACAGAAGTTTGTTGGTTCTACCCTGGTTTCTGCTGGGGTCTTCCACAAAAACTTCAGTTTATATGTAATGAGTTTTTCTTAACATATATTGAACCAGATTTGAAGCTAAATGAGACAGAAGACTATGATTTGGTGAAAAATGGATGATGTTTTACTTGACAGGAGAAAAATTGCAAAGTTTCCACCTGAATGTTTATTACTGTTGTTTTCTTCATGTGTATAGTTAGTTTAATATGTAATAAGAAACGGTGGAATTTTCTCGAAATATTTAATTTTGTCTGAAATTGGAATGTTGTTTGTGCTAACCATTTTGGAATGTTGAAAAAAGTTATATATATTGATTCTTTTTTATGCTAGAAGTGGCTACAGTAAATACTGACTTGGTAACAACAATTTTACTTTTTGTATTCCTTTATGAATATTTTCCAGGCTCAGCAGTCTAACAGAGTCTGTAATGCTCTGGCTTTGTTACAATGCGTTGCATCTCATCCTGAAACTAGATCTGCTTTCTTATCAGGTAATAATAACTTTATTTGTTTGTTTGTTTTTATATGACATTGTCACTGGGGTTTAACGATGTTTTTCAACAATTTTCAGTTGTATATGGCAACCAGTTCACCTTACCAGTTTTCATGAACTGAATATTAACCAATACTAACTTACCCTTCCACAAGGAGCTGGCAACTTCTCCACTTATGGAGGAAAATCAATATTTTTGTAAAATTTTCATGGTAGGGTATGGCCTACCGTGACCGGAATTAGAACCTGGATCTGCGGGTAACAAGTCCAGAACACTAACCACTATGCCACGGTCATGGCTGATAACTTCTTTAAATTAATAATTCTTGACTGAGATATATTCCTTTGCTTGTATGCTTTACTTTAACAAGGAACCAAAAAATCACCAATAATAATTTTATGCTAGTAAAACTTATTTATTCAGATATTCAGCATCAGTACAGTTTTCTCTTAAAAGTTTCCGTATTTTATTTGCTCTAATAAAGAATGTTATCGGGTGTTTGTTGGTAAAATTTCATCGATTCTTATTAACAATATGGATCATATAAATTGTTTTACTTTTTATTTATTTTTCAGCAAACATTCCATTATTTTTGTACCCATTCTTGCATACTGTTAGTAAGACCAGACCATTTGAATATTTGAGATTAACAAGTCTTGGTGTTATTGGTGCTCTAGTCAAGGTATACTTTTTGACTTCTATCGTATATTAAGTGATCTTTAATGTAAAATTTGACAGGGGCCTCCAAGGTGGAGTCAGGGCTTTTTTTTACAGGTAGGAGCCCAGGTTGGGAAAACTGCATGATTTTAAAGATTTTTCTTGAGGGTAAGATGCCTATCAATGGCCCTAGCTATAGAAGGAAAAAGGAAAAAAACTTTGAGCGGTTATGGTCTCTGACCAGACAGCCCCTCTCAGCTGTGAGTTTGAATCCCACCTGGGTCGAAATTTTACCTGTTAGGAAGCTGTCCTGCTAGTTTACAGAAAGTTGATGATAAATACGTATAACATATGCTGTATACGCAGACCACTACAGGTTCACAAATTAGGAAGTCCTCTGTATTGTAGCATAGTTGCTTTTATTCAGGATATCGGATGTAATGAATTTATTCATGAGCTTCGTTTTTTGTCTGTGTTTTGTAGACTGATGAACAGGAAGTTATAAACTTTTTACTCACAACTGAAATTATACCACTATGTCTCAGAATTATGGAGTCTGGCAGTGAACTCTCTAGAACTGTAAGTATATGGATATAGAAAAGAGTTTCTTTATCTGACCTTTGTTACTCTTAAGTCTGTCAAACTACTGTGTTTGTTTTTAACATTAAGAATTTTTAAATAGTCATTTTACACTTGTACATATTTCTGTAGACAGTTGATGCATTTTTTCCCATTACTAAATATGAAGAACTTCCAGTCACATGGGCAAAAGTTTTAACATCATCAAGCTTTTCAGTGAATAAAAAACTTTGAATTTTAGCAATTTTGCCTATATTCATTTGTTCTAATGCCTTACATGTACATTATATTGTTTCCTTCCTGGCATTGGTAAAGATGGTGTTTTCATTTCATAGAGCAAAATCTTTTAAGCTCTAGTCTTAGATTAAAATGGTATTTTCCTAGTTTGATGTTTAACTCATGTGGTTTGCTCAGTCATAATACGCAGATCTGATGATTCAGAGGTTCATGGATTGAACACCAGAAGCGTGTTTCTCTATGACATTTTGACTGTAGATATTGCATCCATAGTCCATTTGTTTTCCACCTCTGATAAGCACATTTTTTTGGAAAGTAAACAGGTGCTTGGTGTGTAATGGGAGAAAAGGTTTATGGTGATCAGTAATCAAGGAGCACAGTTCGCCATGCTTGAATAGAATAATGGTGATACATCATTACATGGTGTCAAACCGAAACAAGAATGGTTTCATGTACCAGTACTGGTCAATTGCTTTGAGTACGCAGTCTTTGTTCTTCTGATGCAACTCATTAGCCCCAAAGCCAAGGGCTAGTAAATTTCTGTTTGGGCTAAAGAAGTTTCTCAAACTCATTTAAAACTTTTTAGTCTGGGCTATAGTTTATATGCTAAAATTAGTGTATATTTCACAAAACTGTTACGTAAATTATTACTCTTTTAGGTTGCTACTTTCATTTTACAAAAGATACTACTGGATGAGACTGGCTTGTCATATATTTGTCAGACATATGAAAGATTCTCACATGTTGCTATGATACTGGTAAGTTTTGTTCCATTTCTTGTGTTTTGTGTGTTAATTTTGTCTTGAAACTTGATATAACTCAGCTTGTCTACAATTATATTATTGGTTATGGTGGCTGACTAGTAATCATTAGTCCCTCACCATTGTGAGTTTGAATCCCCTGGGGAACAAATTTTGCTTATGTAAAAGCTGTCCAGCTAGGTTATGGATGGTTGGTGCATGCTTGTGGTCGTCTTGATTGTTAAAGCTGGAAAAGTTACCAAATGACCCCAGCTGTTGATGTAAAGTTAAACCCAGAAAAAAAGCAATTGAATCATCATCCTGAAGTGCTTTATTAGAATTTTAGTGTTGGAAGAGAAATTAATGGATTCCATGTGTTTACAGAAACAAAGTGATTGACGATGTTGAAATTATTTGAATTTTAATGAAATAGTCTTTTTATGCTTCTTTATGCCAAATCTGTTGCAAGTTTTTTTAAAAATTTACATCACATTGTTAAAATGTATTGTTAGTATTGTGTCCAGTATACAACATATAATAGCTCAACAACATGGTCCTAGAGCTGTGTGCAACTATCATTAATTGTAATTAAGTGAGATAATTTGTATATTTTCAGGGTAAAATGGTGCTACATTTGTCAAGGGAACCTTCAGCAAGATTGCTCAAGCATGTTGTACGATGTTATCTTAGGTTATCAGACAATCCTAGGTTAGTTTATTCAAATTTCATGTACAGATTTCATTGTGGTTTATTTTCCTTGACTGATTGAAACATTCGTTAGTGATTTTAATGTTGTTACAAATCTGATCACATTCTTTGTGATGTTCCCTTTAAACTTGTCTTCTGGAGTTGTCTTTATCGGTGTAAATTCATTTGTCATTGATTTTAGTTTATGGTTTTGAATCAGATCATAAAGAATTCTATATTAAACTTTGATGTTAAATCAGAGAAAATTAGTTGTAAGTGATTCTTTTGCATTCCCCTTAAAATACCAGATTTTTGGTTATATCTCTCAATGCGTTGTTTAACTTTTTAGCTCACCAGAACCGAAAGTTCAGGGTGAGCTGTTAGGATGGGTAGGTGGATGCTGTTTAACTTTTTGTAGTAAGATGTGTTTGTTTTGAAATAATGGAAAACAAATGTTTGTATGTCACTGTTGAAGTATTTTTCTACTACAGGGCCAGGGAAGCATTGAGACAGTGTTTACCTGATCAGTTAAAAGACAGTACATTTGCTAACTGTTTGAAAGATGACAATTCTACAAAAAGGTGGCTAATGCAATTACAACAAAATTTAGAATCTCCAGCTGTTCAGGACCCGAGAAATCCTGGAATGCCATTGCATCAACAATGAGAATATCTGTGTTTATGCGTACTCAAATGTGCTGTTGTGGTATACAAAGTTTAAGCCATATTAATGTGAAACTGGAAATAGTGCCAATAGAACTGTGTGTCTTACTCTTAGAGTTGTGTACCAACAGATGAGAATATGTAATTTAGTGAAAGCGTCATGAATTGTTTGACCCATATCAAAGACATTACTTTTCTTGACAACTTTTTGAATAATATTTCACTTCAAAAGTGAAATGTTTTAACTGTTAATGCTGATTGTGCTTCACTCAGTTACTACCGACAATTAATAAGAATACAAGTTTATCTTGGTAATCATTGTATCTTCAGTGAAATTCCAGTATATTTGTAAAAACATAGGAATGTCAGTTAATTCTTAAATTAAAAAAGTAAAATTATGACTAAGCACCTTGTTTGTGACAATCAAGATATTGTTTAATTATAGGATATTTGATGTTAAGGGGTTATATGAATCAATGTGTAAGCTGAGGTTTCTGGAGACAAGAATCAACAACTAACTCCCCACTTTCATGCAAAAAAACAAGAACCATTTTGAAGAGATGGTTTGTCTTGGATTGATTTAGAATTATCAGGAAATAATAAAAGAGATTTGTGCTATGCTAGTGAACAAATTGTGTGTAAAGTATATGCAAGACAAGTTTATTTCTGGATTATTAGCATGTTGATGTAGAATATAATTATTATAAAAAATGGCAAAAAAAAACAAAGACTTGTATATATATCTGTGTTCTGTGTAGATCTCATCAATGGTTTATAAATGAATACATGTTGTGTCAAAATGAAAATTTATTTGGTCTTGAGTAATTGCTCTATTCTGCTGCAAAGTTTTATAATACCAACTGTTCATGGGGGATTAATAGACTAAATTGTAATTTTGTTTCTAAAACTTCCATGCAAATCTTTATTGTTTTTTTTGTTCTTTTTTTTTTTGAGGGAAAAAATTTTAGCATTTAACTATTTTTGTGTCGAAAAAACAGTGACTATGATATCTGGTTGATTTCAATGTCTTTATAAGTGTTTGTATGTATAATTATACTAAGCACCAAAAGAAAGTATACAGTTTAATAATTTTCAACATTAAGAATTTATTGAATCTGTGTAAGCATCAATAATGTTTAATATTTTTATTAAATAAAACAAGAAGATACCTGACACATTTAAACAGATTAGTACATAAAAATACTGATATGTATTAACAAAAAATAATACTAATGTGGAATGGCAATGGTTCCTGTCACGTCAGTCCAAACAAAACAATAACTAACTACACTTCAGCAGTTAATAGTTGGTGTATGCTTTCTTTTGGTGCTCTGTGTATTTAAAAAAAGAGTTTGCAAGGACTTGAGACTTTAATACAGCAGTGGAATTTTTAAAAAAAATGAGTTGTGCATTAAAGTTACTTGTATACATGATGTGTATGTTGTGTTGAATACATGAGCAGTGATGATAGTTACCAGTACGTTTTGATTGACTTGTTATTGAATGCTAATTGTACATTAACATATTTCATTTTCTTGTATGCATTTATTGTTCAGTTGTGTTGTACTTTTTTGATGTCAAGTCGTAAAGAGGAATACTCCAAAGTCAGTTTAAATGATTATCCTAAATGTTTTGCCAGTCTTTAGTTGCTTGCTCAGAATGGGAAAATATTTCACTGATTTCTCTGAGGAAGACCCTGGATAGGACCATTTTCCCTGATAAATGCGCATGTATCTTTTAACTTAGTTTCTTACAAAGGTGACATTGAAATGATATGAAAACTGCTTCCATTAAGATAAATATGGTACATTCTGAACAATTTTATGCTCTGGTATAGATTGACCTTGACCTAGCTTGCGTTTCTATTTGGGATTCAAGGTCATGGTCACTATTATTTAAAATATGAACAGTTTTCACTCAATAAAGTGTTGAAAACCTGACTTGGTTGAATTTTTTTGAAATGAAATAAATCCAGATTTACATAAAAATATTTACAATGAAAATTAAGTAAACATAAGTCTGGCAGTTATCATGCGTAGATGCAGACTGGTATAGTATAGGACTTTGATAGATGCCTATTTTTATCGATATTTTATGAATATGAAAACAGTACAGGCGAATTCAATGGCTCTCATCACGTTGCAATCTGAAGGGCATGTCATGTACAGCATCTATTTTTGAAGATATTAATTCATTAATGGCCATAATGTCATTAATGAATAGTAATTATGCTACATGAACACATTTACATCTGTATAACATAACTATGATAAATTACAGCTTTCAACTACAACATTATATAAGACATCGACACGTAATTTAGCTATTGGACTGTTATTGCTATCATCTAGGACAAATATAATGGTCCTAGCTACCGTATGCATGTACTACATAGCACATTAACTTAAATCTTCTGCTAACATCATCAAACATATTAAATTGCTCTTAAAAATCTATCGGCAATACAACTGAGTAATCAACGTCAAACACATTCATGAAAAAAAAATGGAGGATAATGAATAGTATAGCCTATATATATATATATTATATGGAGCAATTAATCACTAGATATTTTCATGCAAAACATGGAGAGGTAGAAAAATTTGTGTTAAGGAGACAAGGCCTATGCAGCTTGTTTGTATGACTAATAAACTAATTACAGCTTTGTAATACAAATACATGTATATCATATACAAATGTACATACATTGTATACATATTTATATGAATTTAATCTATAAGACAACATATGCCCAATATGATAATCGACATATATGTACACAGATATGAATCAGATACAATTAGTTAATATCTCAATAGAAGTGATGGCTCATTTAATAAATTACTTGAGTCAATCAACTCAAATATATACACTGTAACTTCTGAAATCCAAACACGTGGGGCAGGCATATAACATTTGTATTTTGAATATGCCCCTTTTTATACCCCTTTATTTAGTGGTTAATGTTTTTTTTACATTTGTAATGTCAAACACAAGATTGTGACCAGTTATAGCTTCACCTCCATATAATATTATATGACATGTCATAGGATGGATATTTTTGTCTACTTAGGTAAAACAAAAAAAAATGTTTCCAGAAATAACTTTCAAAAATATAATATTTAAAGATGAAAGGAAAATGAGTTGTTCAACTTAATATATAGTTGCTATATAGTTAGTGTGAATCACAGTTGTTTGTTTTTATTGTTTTATTCTATAATACTTTGTGACTTAATTTGATGCAACTGATGATGGTGTTGAGGCTACTGCTTAATAGAGCAGACGATTCCTGGCTAACACTCTTCTGACTGAAATCTGGCTGACTACTTTTAATGACTGCTCAGTAGGACAGATAGAAAGACAAGAAGTAGTCACCGACTACTAAATCCCCCCCGCTGAAAGTAGAAGTATATACATGTACATAGAGAGTTCTTCTGATCGCCAGCTGTGCATAATATAAAGCAGAATAAGTACCTTTAATACCATTAGGCCATACCAGCTTGCTTTTATGTTTAGCACAGGATTTATTTTCTGAAACCAAGCTACCTATTCAATAAAACAAACAAACTGATTCCAAAAAATAAAAATAACAAGCTCTCTCATTGAGACAGACTGAGGCAAAGGTATGCGATATGTCAAAGTTTTGACATGAATAAATGCTCATGGAACATGAAAAAATGGTATGCAACAATGTGAGCGCTAAAACAAACCAAGGTCATTGGTGTTTTGGGTTCTGGGAGAAATTTTAAACTGCTTGTATTTAAAGGGCAATAACTCTGATTAGAGTGAAAGTAGAGTTAAGGCTCTTGCACCATGCACCTCTCCCTAATTATTGCCATAACTCAGTTAACATTGAAAGAGGAGTTATGGCACTTGCACAATGCACCTGTTGAAATTTTATGTTTTGGTATAGTGTATGTTTCTGTTGTTGTTGAGTATGAAGTGTCTGATCGTAGAATTTATGTCATTCAAATACTACATCAAAGCTTATACTGTACATTGATCAGATGGAACAATAATTAATTTCAAATAAACTTCGAACTGCATGGATGTAAAGATATTTTATCGTATTGATATCTCATTAATTAAAAAATAATAATAATAAACGGTTCCGTGTATTTCGAGTCTTAAACAAATGCTCCATGTTAGCGAAATATATCACTCCCGGCGCATTAATTACGAGAAATACGGTAATATCTAGTATTTTTTTCATCTAATTTCTGTCCGTTACAATTGAGATCGATTGCGCATGCGCAATTAGTACATCCGATTGCTTCTCCATGCGGCGGTTCCAAAGAATGTGAAAAGTTTTTTATGGTCTTATATCGTAAATAAGCGATGTCATAAAATGCAGTGTGAATATGGACATACTGATTGTATTCGAGTATCGTGCGGCGAGGTAAATTTTACCTGTCATTTTTCATTTTCTGTTATTATTGTTGTTATTAACGAGTAAGTAAATAGACTTCACATGGTCTAATTATAGCATACTATTCGCCAAATTCATGGCTGACTTGAGCGCACCGGCAATTCAGCGCTAAAGATATTCAGAATGTCGTTGGTAAAAATTGAGCTGAAATTCTAATGCAGAACTGGGTAAACTGGTTTTAATTAAAATTAGATATATTTGTACAATCCGATTGTTAGTATCCCGGTGATACTAAAAAATATCCCCGAGTGCCGAAACTGCGCCCCTCTAAGGTTTATTTGTGAAATGTAACATTAATACAGAACATCGAATAAAAACTATACACTTAACTAATAAATATATCTATTTCACGATGAAACCAAGACAAATCATCGTTTATAAAATCCTATCCACTCAACAGAAATGTTAAACGCATTGCGAGTCAAATATTATGCCCCCATTTTGTTTGGTCCAAACTCCGCCCCCTATGTGACGTCATAACAGTCGCGAGAAACATTACAATAATTAAGGCAAAGTTATTAATGTTAATGGGTTTTTGAACAAAATTAACTTAAAACATGGAACTGTTCAAATTTTAAACTATTGTAACTGTTTTAAGTGGCTCTACACATCGTTTACTCCTCCTGTTTACAGTGAGGGCAGAAAAATGAATCACCCCTCCTAACTACTCTGATATTAGAACAGTATTGCAAATGAACCCAATGTAGACATGGAAATCCATTTCTTATGCCATCACACCTGGCCCACTTTGTATATACAAGAGACACAGCATTCGATATATCATCAGGTGTGTACTTATTACATACACAACACAATTCATCATCATCAAGAACTTCGCTGTCAGTAATAGGAGTCAGGAGCATGAGATGGTCCAGGTTGGGGGTTTTCATCATGATTTACTACAGCAACTTAAGATTTTAATTTCTTCTTCTTGTCATTATTTTGAGACTTTGTTGGCTGCTTTCTCTTTGGTTCTTTTCTATTACTTTCATGTTCCTTCATCTTACTTATAATCTCACCAGTTACTTCCCTTCCTGTAACAATCTTACTAATGGTCTTCCTTGTTTTTTTCTCCTAGGAACATTTAATACTTTTAAGTTGTGATTCTCTCCTTTCAAACAATTCATATATGTACATTTGTCAACATTGACCTGACAGTCCTGTTTATCAGATTTGTTAACATACACTTCAGCAGGAATGAGAGATTCAGATGGAATAGCATACTCATTTAGTGGATATATACCACATCTTCTAAATGAAGACTGAACATTTTTTGCTGATAGAGCCTTGTAGTAAACATTACAAGCTACCTCACACGCATTGTAGAGGGTCAAAGTGGCTACTGTTTGTCTAATCAGATTATGACATTCAGCATTAAAGATGCGTTCAAAAGGCCCATAGCAAGATACATCAAGTGGCTGTAAAATATGGCTAGTATGCGGAGGAAGATTGAAGAAAATGATTCCATGTTCTCTAGCCCATTCACAGAGACCAACGGCAACATGTGATTTATGGCCATCCAAAATTAAAAGAACCTTCTGATTGTCACGGCCAGGTATGTACTTGAGAAAGTGATTGGTAATATACTCCCTGAAAGTGGCTTGGTTTGACCAACCAGAATCACTAACAGTTCCATCAGCCCCTGGAGTCTTTCCTTCTGGAAGCATGGAATGCATTCTTTTACCAGGAAAAATGAAAAAAGGGTGTATAGAAACACCACTTGCACTGAAACAATCGAGAAGTTTTAACAGTCTTTCCTCTTCCAGATGTCACTGCAGGAGGACAGTTAGAAGAACTTCCAACAATATAGGGAGGCTTGTGCTCTGTTGTAATACCCTTCTCATCTAGGTTGAAGATGAGATGTGGTTTATTAGTGAGTGAAAGTTCAACTAAACATTTTTTCAAATTTTCAAAGTAAGAGGACACAGTACATTCTAATGTCATTCTAGCTCTAGAATATTCTAAACTTCTTGGCTTCAAAACAGGCAAATCTGGCCATCTCTTCAATAAACCTCTCATCCACTTCATTGTCAGCTGGAGCTTTTTATTACGCTTACCAAGCTGAACAGCCAGATCAAATGCTAGGTTTACACATTCCTGTCGAGAGTAACCATAGCGGAAGTTAGCCATAGTTTTTATATGGTTTACAAGCCTGGCTTCTTCCATTAATGTAAATAAAGGTGGTTTGCCGGCAGTAACTGTATCTGGGTGTACCTTCCCTGAAAGTCTATCTCTCAGAGTGGTACGAGGGACATTGAACAATTTTGCAGCCCTTTTAACTGGCATATTGTTCTCAACAATTTCTTGGTATGCTTTCATGAGTGCATCTTGAGAATTAGATCGCTTGATCTTTGAAGGTTTAGGCTAAAAATAAAGACAAAATATAAAAAGCATTTAATGAACTAAACGACTTCAATTAGACCGAAAACTAACAATAAAAATAAGCTCTGCCTTAAAATACTGAATCAGTCACGTGACTTTCATTGATGGAAAAGTAAACATGGCAGATGTAGCGTCCCCCAGTATTTTTACTGTAATGATTTGAGCATAAAAGGGACATTTTTCATGGAAATCATTTCGCATTAAGAAAAAACAGATAAAACCAGCTAGGTGAGATGAAATTTGTAGTATTTACCTGTTTGAATCGCGTTTTTCCAAAAAAAAATATCTTGCATATATTGATTACTATGACGTAAAAATTTTCTCACGGTCAGTTGCGCGTGTGGTAATTAAATCTCGCGAGACTACGATGAAAACAAGAAAGATGATGGAGTTTGGGCAGGGGCGCAGTTAGGACCTCTGATGATACCGGTGATGCTAAATTTAGACCGGAAATTGAAAAAAGAAAACAAATCACTCCCCATAAATAAATATAGTGATTTATCAGTATATATCTCTTGCAGATGTCAACAGTCAAATGTACAAAATTTCCATTGATCTAGTGCATACTACCCAATAAATACAATGCTGTACAGTGAAATCGTTATTTCCTCGAATATACTAAATACCGGTAATCAAGTAAAAATCTCCCATTGTCACATGACGTCATCATGTAGCACTCATTTTGCTGTACTGGGTTAAACTTCCAGACTATACAAGACAAGTCATATATAAGGTAAAAGTTTCAAATGTAAAACTTTCAAATTTAAATGTTTCAAAAACAACAAATGGACAATTTTTAATAGTGTTCTGTCAACTTTTAATTACAATGGGGGCAAAGAAAGGTGGAATTTCTCCTCACACATTTCACTGGAGTGCAAAATTTGAGGTGGGTCCAATGCCCACAACTGTCACACTGGGCCCATAGCATAAATTCAATAATATACTCAAGGTTTAGTGCATCTGGTCTATGTTTATTACAAACACAGCATACAGATTCAGATTCTTCACTATCTGTAGCTATGGACACATTGTCAGTGTCTTCCGCTGAAAGTGCACAGACAGTGTTAGGCTTAACTTTAGACATGCTGGGTTTTGGAGATATTAATACAGGCGATTTTACATTCTCTTTTAAATTTGTAGATTTAACAGAGCCATTTGTTATATTTTTCGGAATTTGTTTTTTTTGAAGGAGACATCAGTGTTCCCACTCGCAATAAAATCGGATATCATGCCACTCATTTTGATCTGGTGCGAGATAGTACACGTACGAATACGTTTAGGGATGAATCGCCAATTTTCTGGTAACATCCATTACGATGTATGTGTATACATATATTTGTTCAAACTCCCAAAATACTTCTCTTACCCCCAGATTTCAGACCTAAAAGGTAAGCGTACCCCCAATTTCAGAAGTGAGTGGGAGCACTGAGACATCAAATTGCCAGTGACAGACGGTTTTGATTTTCTTTTTTTTGGGGGGGGTTCTCTAATACTGTGGTTATTATCTTACTGTCCCGGAAGCTGCATTTTTTTACATTTGTCTGACTTTCAGCAACTGAAGTTTCATCATCAATGTGTGTATAAATGGAAGATGGAGCAGTTTTAATTTTACTAATCTGATTCCTTTCAAAAGGGTATATGCCAGTCTTGCGAAATGAGGAAATTAAATTATCGGGGGTCAGGCCGATGTTGTATGCCTTACTAGAAATGCCAGCAACATTGTAACGGTTGATGGTAATACCAGGTGTTTTTGCCTGATATTCACTGTAATATACATTTTTGAGTGGACCAAAGCAACCAACATCAAGTGGTTGTGTAACATGTAAAGTATGAGGAGGGACCACATTGAATATAATGTTGTTGGCTTTGCCCCATTTAGTAAGTGTTAAGTTAATGTGCGATTTGTGGCCATCAAAAAGTATCAAAAGAGGAGAGCCAGCTGTGGAGACATGCTTAAGAAAATGTTCCTCAAGATAAGTCATGAAGACAGTGGAGTTAGACCATCCACTATCACTCATAGTGCCTGCCGCACCAGGACAAGCTCCAGCCAAAAGATCATCACTCCACCTCTTGCCAGGGAAGACATAATATGGAGGAAGACATGTCCCTACTGCATTTCCAGCAGCAATTATGCTGATATTCTTTCCTCTGGTAGAAGTGATGGCCTGCGGGGTAGTTCCCTTCTCACAAAGGACGTTAGTTGGGTTGTGTTCCATCACTATGCCTGTTTCATCTACATTCCAGATTTTCTTGGGCTTATTAGATATGTCATTTGTGTCCATCACCTCTTCAAGGCCTGAGAAGTATTTATTTAGGACATGCTCAGAAGTACATTCAGTACGAATCATTGACAATTTCTGAGGTTTTAATAAAGACAATTGTGGGTTCCTCTTTTTAAAACTGTCATCAAGACATGGTAAATACAGGGCCTTTGGTTTTCTTTTTTCTCAAACTAATAGCAAAGTCTGTAGACAGGTTCAAGAATTCTTTCCTGGAATAACCATATCCAATGCTTGCCATGTATGTAACATGCTTGACAAGTTGGTGTTCTTCCTCTACAGAGAAGGTTGGTGATGGTCCAGGATTTGTGGCAAACACCTCAGATGTAGGAACTGGTTGTAGACCAAGTGTTCTGTCTCTTAGGGTGCTCTCTGGTACACCAAACACCTTGGCAGCCTTGCAAACTGAGGTACCATTCTCAACAACATCGTTATATGCTAGAGTCAGAAACTGAGAGTCATACCGTCTCCTCTTCCGGTTACCATGTAATGGGAGCTGAAGTACAAAGTGACAATACTTTTCTGAGTGATAAATAAATACCTTTTCCAACTTCCAGTTTTGTTTCCATGCATAGTTTTCTATCTAATTACATTTTGGATAGGAAAAAATACAGGTAGGAAGTTCAACACAGTACTTTTTATAACGGAAGCGAGCACCTGCGCTCAAAACGCAGACAGCAGTGAAACAAATCCATTTTTTTTGAAAGAAAAACGACATAATATGAAATCTTTTGATTGGATCATGAATATTATTTATTATTTTCTTTAAATTAAACTAATTTTAATGCATTCTTACCCTCAAAAATGACATTCTAACTCTGTTTCTGCGATGACAGATGGCACGAACCAAGATAAACAAAGCGCAGCATTTGTTGACAACGGTAAGTTGCGCATGCGTGTATGTTATGGCTATTTATAGAATCACCGGTATTTAGTATTCACCGATAATTGGGTTACAAGGGATAAATAGAAAGAATCGAGCACGAGTCATTTAGAACAACTAATTAGACTGTTCGTGACGTGGAGACATTTTTTTATTTGGCCCCGACCCTCACAGTCTAACATAGAACTGCATATTTGTGTCCAGAAAATTCCCAATTAAAACCCGTTGGTCACGATAACTGCAATATCTGTGAACAATTTGAACTGTTCGGTAGATAGGAAGCATGTTTCTAAACTCATACTGTTTTGTTATATGTTTTTTTTTTATAACAAATATGAACTACTGTAATGTGTTCTAACTTTTATTATTTGTAACTATATTAACTGACCATTGATGAGATGTTAACCTTATGGAAGCTGGTAGTAAAAAGCGCTGGGCTTATCAGTGATTGTCCTATTATACTGGACACAGGAATAGACTGGCAATAATGCAACATCTCCCTTTTTAAGCATGAAACAAAAAATAATATGGCAATACTGTTAACATTCAAAACACACAGTAATTAATCATTAACATAACATAAGCAATTCAACATACTATGTAATTAAATCAGCAACCTCAGGGATTATCCTAGGTCAAATTTTCCATGAGAGAATTTCTCCCATTTACAAAAAAATCATGAGAGATTTCCAATTTCTGTGAGAGAAATTCTCCCATTTGCACAAAAATGATGAGATTTTCGATTCAAGAAATCAAAACATACTGAGATCAAACATTTAATAGATCATTTGACTAGAGTCATGTATATAAAAACACTGACTAGAGTAATCATGTATAAGAAAGCACAAACTTCGGTGTTATTATTATTATCGTCCGTATTTGACGTTTTCAAAAATGAAAGTAGATAAGTTTGCTTCCCCGACTTCGCCACACTCGGAACTACTCGGATGTCTCTCGACATTGACCTCGGACGTAATACGATGGCATCCATTGGGACTACTTTCAACCTCGTTTCCAAATAGCGCTAAAAATGCTTGTCGTACAAATCCGTCGTGCAATGACTTCAATGTCTGGATCTGTTCAACTTTTAAATCGAAGTCAACATGAACACAATCTTTAGCAAACTGCAAAGCTTCAAAGAAGTCACTGTCATCGGCCATCTCAACGCGTACAACAATTAAGTGAGAAGGCAGTTCCGGCGGAGAAATGCATCAATTTGATGCATATTCCTCCACCAATCACATCCGAGGTTAGTATGGAGTGAAGCGGAGTTAGCCGAGGATTGCTGATTGACTTTGCCATGTTGATCACGTCAGAGAAGCGCTTATTAAAGAGAGCTAATTCTAGACGCTTGGCGGTCGTCTAGAGGACGTTGACTTAAAGCGCTTTAGGTCAGACACCAGTAAATCAGCGTATTTCATTTGGCTGGAAGCGGTGCGAGATTTTTTTCGCATTTAAGGATTATCAATGCGATTTTTGCCATTTCAGTGCGAGAAATCGCGGAAATTGCGCCCTAGGATGATCCCTGAACATACATTCTATTAGTATCCGGAACAGTTAACAACAGATCAAAGAAACACATAAATCAATTTAACACCATTTAATCGTTTGATCATTTTCAAATTGAATTCACACAACTGTTCTCAATTCTTCAACTGATTTACTCCATCTGGTGTCTCAACTGTATATGACCTATCAGTATGTTTATTCGTGACAAATATTAGTTGCCATGTTTTGTCCTGTGCTTGTATGTGTGCTGAGCCACCTATGTTTAATTGTGGTAACGCTTTTGCACTTTTGTGGAATGAGAATTTCTCTCTCATTTTATTGTTTTGAAGTTTATTTCTGACTGAACTTTGAGATATTTGATGTGGAATCAGTAAACTTTTTGTTGTTGTGAGCACAGACCGTAATTGTTGTGGCATGAGAACTTCAGCAGGACTATAGCCAATACTTAGGGGTGTGACCCTGTTTTCAAGAATAGCCAGCAATAGATCATATTTACTTTGTTTTGCTCCGATGAAGATTCTTTTACATATTTTAACATAGATTTCAGCAAAACCATTCCCTGACGGATGTCTCGGGCTTGATGTTGCATGTTTAAAAATCCCATTCTTTAGAGAATTTTACGAATTCTTCAGAGATGAAACATGGCCCATTATCAGAAATTACCTTTTTCGGGTATTCCCATACTGGCAAATATTGATTTGATACTGTTGACCACAGTTACCCCTTTTAAATTGGGAATTTCTTTAACCTCAAAATAATGGGAGTAATAATCTACAACAACTATGAAATTTCTATTATCCCAGGAAAACAGATCCGTGGCGACATTTTGCCTAGGATACTCAGGTATTTCATGACACAGAAGAGGTTCTTTTTGATTTGAGCTTCTATGCTCAAGACATATACAACAATTTGAAACGAACTGTGTTATATCATTTAATATTCGTGGCCAGAACATTATATGACGAGCTCTCTGCAAACATTTTTCAATGCCCATGTGACCTGCATGCAGAATTTTCAACATGCTTGACCTTAATGCTTTGGGTACTAAAATTTTATGACCTTTCATTATTATCCCATCAATAACTGTCAATTCATCCCGGTAATTCCAATATCTATGAGTGCCGCCTTGCACTGTTTTCTACAATCAGGCCAACCTTGTAATATTTCCTGACGTAACATTTGATCATCCTGATCTGTCTCTTGTCTAATTTCCTGCATCTTTCTGTCACTTACAGGTAGTGATGAAACGATAATCGGATACTATTGATTGGCGGCGTGAAAATGTCTGCCGATTCCGATAATCGATTGCAGTTTTTCATAATCGATTATCGGTCTATCTCATTTAGGTGCCGTAACTAACTACTGATGCCTCAAACTGAACACGTATTCCAGGGAAATCACTCGCGTTGTTTAAAAAAAGATGGAGGATCGTCGATTGAGGCGAAAAACAAATATTTGACCACCCCAAGTCATTTGATGTTAATAGAGCCTGGTTAATGGTTCATATGGATAACACACTCCATTCCCATGCTTATATGTTACAATGCCAACTAGCATAAAGCAGAGGATGGCTAAGAACCAAAGGGTGCGTAAATAGAATCAAACACTAGTGGTCTACTTATGTTACACTACTATACTAGAACCGATTATATAATCGGAAAATCGCATCGGATGTTACAACCGATTTCAACCGATAATCGATTATGATTTTGAACTGATGTTGCAACACTACTTACAGGTAAGCTAGACATGACCATGTTAACTTGTGAGTCAGCACTTTCTGACAAGGCAGGATATGTGTCCTTAAGTGACATACGAGATAAAGTATCAGGGAGAGGTACATCTTTACCTGGACAATATTTGACCTCAATATCATATGGCTGCATTCGCAGGAGCATATGCTGTAAGCGTGCTGGCGCACAATGCAAGTTTTTCTTAAAAATGGGGATCAGCGGAAGATGGTCTGTTTCAACCAAAACTTTCCTACCATATGCCCAGTCATAGTAATGTTTAAGACCAAATAGAATACCAAGACATTCAAGTTCAATCATAGCATAATTCTTTTGACTTGACGTAAGTGACTTTGAGGCATAGGCTATAGGCTTACCCTCTTGAAATAATGTTGCCCTTAAACCAGTATGACTACAGTCAGTCTGCAACAATAACGGTTTCTTTGGATCATAATACCCTAGGACTTGACCTGGTGTAGTAATTATGTCCTTAACTTTTTGAAAGGCCTGAATCTGTGGTTTGTCCAATGAAAACTCACAGTTCATTCCTAACAACTGTCTAAGAGGACTTGTAACCTCTGACAGTTTTGGAGCATATCTCGCTAGGTAATTGACCATACCAAAAACAGTTTGGATTTCTGTTTTATTGTTGGAGCCGGCATGTCCCTGATCGCAGTCACCTTATCTGGATCAGGTTTAAGACCCTCTGAAGTCAGTAAGTGACCAAAATATTGTACTTCAGTTACTCCTATTTCTAATTTAGTATCATTTAACCGTATGCCCTTTTCTCGTGACCTTTGTAAAACGGCCCTTAGATTCTGGTCATGTTCTTCTCGAGTTTGACCGAACACTAACTAGTCATCAACAATAGCAATAACCCCATTTAGGCCCAGAAAACATTGATCCACAGCCTGAATGAATTCATCCCCACTTGGTCCGAACGGTACACCTAGGTAACGGTATCTGCCCCACATTGTATTGAATGTTGTTAAATAGGATGACTCTTCATCAAGTTTGAGAGCCCAATAACCCTGTCTTGCATCTGGTTTCGAAAAGAACTTTGCATTGGTGAGAGACAGAAGTATGTCATCTAACGTTCTCATGGGATAGTGCGGACGAAGTATGGCTTTATTTAAGTCATGGGGATCTAGACAAATTCTTAGTTTGCCATTAGGTTTTTCTACCACCACCACCATTGAATTGACCCATTCTGTAGGTGTGTTGACCTTAACAATAACCCCAAGCTTTTCCATTTTTTCTAGTTCAGATTTGCACAGATCCCTTAAGGCTACAGGTACTTTTCGGGGTGGATGAATGACTGGTTTTGAATTTTCTGACAAATGAATTTTACAGTAACCCAAAATCGAGCCTATCCCTTTATAAAGAGGTCCGGGGGGGGGGGGGAATTCCCTCAATACTGATTGTCTGGACATGTTACCTGTCTGTCCATAGGAATCCACTGAATAAGCGAACTTGATTAACCCGAAGTCGATTGAAGTTTGAAGGCTTAACAACGGTCGGGATATTGTTTCCATTACATGGAAATCTACTACAGACGATTTTCCTGAATGGCTGCAGTGCAATGAAATGGTACCCTTTGATAATAATGGTGTTCAATTGTATGTAGATAATTGCATGTTTGTTGATTTGAGAGCTACTTTAATTCCAAGATCTTGACAAACAGAAAATGGCAAAATATTTACCTGAGATCCTGTATCCAATTCCAATTTAATTAATCTATCATTTGGTCCTACTGACATATCAACAAACACCTGTCCATTTATTATCTTTGACTCTACAAGGTCAACAAATGTGTCTGAATCATAAAATTCTTCACACTTTGATTTACTGTCAATGTTATTTACATTGTTTGCTCTGCAAATGATTTTTCTTTTTGCAATTGTGACATTGGTTTCCAAATGCCGGACAGTTTCCTTTTTTATGGTTTCTGCCGCACTTGAAGCATTTCCCAATATGTCCATCTGATGACGACGTTGTTCCCTTGGGTTTATACCGTATCCTGGATCCTGAAGTTCCATTCGTCTGGTTGGTACGTTTGTTTCGCACTAAGTCAACTGCATTTGACTGGCTAGTGATACTCATACCTTTGAGTTGCTCTTGTGCATACTCAAATGACTGGCATATATGTACTGCTTTGTCCAAGCTCAAACTGTCACCTTCATCGATTAATTTCTCACGAATTTTCACTGAGGAAATATCAAATATCAACTGATCTCTGATCATCTCTTCCCTATACGACTCACCAAAATTACAGTCACAAGCAAGAGTTTTCAATGTAGTGATAAACTGCTCGATGTTGTCACCATTCTGAGTCTGATTTTGGAATTTTTATCTGCTAAACACAGAGTTTGACTTTGGTTGAACATATTTTTCAAAGGCATCCGCAATTTTCTTTGTTGACTTTCTTTCGTCATCGCTCAAAGACAGTCTGTTGTAAATTTCTCTTCCCTTCTCACCTATCCAGAGAAGTAGGTAAGCCACTTTAACACCTTCACTTTTCTCTTTTAGAGCGCCTGCGAAGATCAGCTCAATATGTTGCCGGAATTTCTTGAATTCATTTAACGTGGCATTTTCCCAGTCCATAATTGGTGTTGGTACACCTGTTAATTCCATTCTCACAATGTTTTTGTCCTTCAAATCTTGGTAATAATTTTCCAGTGATAATTTAATAAATCACTTCTGACACCATGTTTTGTTATATAGTTTTTTATAACAAATATGAACTACTGTAATGTGTTCTAACTTTTATTATTTGTAACTATATAAACTGAACATTGATGAGATGTTAACCTTATGGAAGCTGGTAGTAAAAAGCGCTTGGCTTATCAGTGATTGTCCTATTATACTGGACACAGAAATAGACTGGCAATAATGCAACACATACAAGCATAAATTATTCCACCATACCTTTTGTGAAAAGTGCGCAAACGTTTTGTTTCCCTCCACTATTTCTCTATGGAAATTGAAACCAGTATAATGGCAGACAACTGCCAGTGTTGAGGTAGCTCGGACACTCCCCCCCATTTAAATTTACCCCCCCCCCAGTTTCTGAAAATGGCGAAGATTTGTTCATAGTTACACTACAGGTCATTTAACAGTAAAAATGAAACAAAAACAGAATTGAAATTTCAACCTGATACTCGTACAATGGAATCATAAACACAAACTTGATTGAAATAGCTAATATCAAACATAGTCCTATTTACCAATTTACATGTTTTTTTTCTAGACACAATTAGAAATGTCAATCCACAATTTTAATACTTTGACGTCATCAACGATGACGTATCACACAAATGTAATGGATGACGTATTTCTTAGTCACATGACCGCTAAACCACAGGAGCTGTTAAATTGTAAACAAATGAGAAGGCGGAGCTACGACTTTGATATCGACATTGGTTGATCAATGAATGGCAATATATAGTCTTCAAAATCTGAGCAATTAATGTCGGCTTCCTTTTTGATGTCATTAAATTTTCTTTGATACTGTTTTTCTGTTACGACTTCTTAAGCAATGCACTGCCTTTGATTAAACCGAAACAATACTGAATTTAAAATAATGACAGTATTTAATTCACTTACGGAACGATGTTTGAAGACTTTTACTCAAATATTAATACACGCAGCAAACACATTACTTAACGCAATTGATCAATGTATTAATTGTTTTTTATTATCTACCACGTGTTGGACTAATTACAAGCAACCCCTATTGATAGACATCCATTGATCGGATTAGCAGATGATCGCTCCAGGCTATTGATTATCTTGTCATATTTATTGGGGTGTTGAGAATCATGCGAACAACATACAGTAAGTTTTGTGACATTTTGGTGATTTCGGACTGAAATTTATAGAACGTTTATGGACCGATTTTTAACAAATTTTCACTCCTGAAGTCGGTCCGGGAACTTGAAATTCGGTCTGGACCGGCAATTTTTCGGATTTTCAGCGCCCTGGCTGAGAGGATGGCCCTTCCGAATTCATTTAGACCTGGTCCAAAAACTTTGTGGCTTCCCTTTTTTAAACCCATAATCCTCACAAATTAATATCTCAAAATGGAGCCAACAGATTTTGGGAACTTACATAGTTTTCATAGGTTTCCACTATAGAAAATGATTTACTGTGAGACTATCCTTTGTCTCTTTAATTATGCATTTAAATCTATTGGAGTTGCCAATTTTTCATAGCTTGAAATTAATTAAAAGAAAAAATCTATTTAAGTGAAAACTTTTGGTAAAAACACAGTGATCAATCTAACTTAATAAAGAAAAATACAAGTCACTGTGCAATGTCAACAGAAATTAATATTTTTCTATTTTTCAACAAGGGCAAGAACACTACAAAACTTTTACAATGTGTTTTAAAATAAATAATAATCAACTGGGGTAACTATTACTGAAATAACGATAACTGGGCTATACTATTTTATAATATTAGCATTTTAGTAGCATTGAGCAGAAGTACAGCATTATGGATGTAATACCTCAAAGCTTCTACTTCTGAGTCAAAAACTTCTTAAAAGCATCTTGGGTGGCATACTGTACATAATTTTTGGTATGTTCAAAGTTGGCAGGCATTCCTGGATTATGTTTGCTCTTGATCAATGTATTTTGGTGATATTTTTGATGTGCATGCATTGTCATTTGACATTACTGTGCCTGTTTCTAGGTGTATTTAGTATGGTAATTCTAGTTGATATGTTGTTGCGAGGTCGCGTTCGACTAAACAAAAATGACGATTTTTTGGAGGAAATAGATGAAATATATGCTTCCTTAGTAAGCATATTAGTAAGTTCCCAAGTTGGTGGCATTTCTTGAAGCATTTTAATGCACCCCTAGTTTTAGTCTGGCAGACTTCTGATCCAGTCCTTATTTTACTGGCTGACACTTAGCTGAATGCTTATGGGGTTTAGATTTCTAGTGGTCAGTAACTACCGATTGTCTTAAATTCAACTTCTGCCTGATTTCCATTTATCTAAAACCTTTTTTTTCTCTTGTCTTTTTGCTTTTTTTTTGTCGGGTTTCAGGCCTTTTTCTATGCATACCTTGTTTAATTCCGACTATCGGACCCATTCCCAAAGCCAAATATCGGTTATTTTTCCCAATCCCATAAAAAAGTCCCAAAATACCGCTTTGGTTATTTGTCAAAATCTCGACGATTCAGCGTCTGACAACGCTATCGGCCACTGCAATCTTCTCGGTTAATTTTTTTTTACTTTAGTCCTCAGGACTAAGCTTTGTGACAAAAGTTATAGTCCTCGTAGAATTTTTACAGTCCGAGCTTGTTTGAATTGTTTCTAAGAGTATTTGTTAAATTACTTAGGGACATCTATCCTACTTAAATCATTATCCTCGTATTCATCTTGAATGTCCAGAATATGCTATTTAATATCATTGTTAACAATAAACCATTTAAATCAATTCTTTCTTTAGCATCAGACCACACTTCTACTGTCAAAGCTTTCTGGGCTACATTCAACTAGTGATATGTAATGGTCAGAAACATGGCAACACAATAGTTACATAAAATTGGAACAAATTCAATGAATCAGTTGTATTGCAATGTTTTCTACCAAAAGGCAGTCTACGGAATAAGCATTTTTAATTTACTCACTAGTCAGGCTAGTAACATTACAGAAGTTACTCGCCCAAAACCAAAATTACTGATGCAGATAACAAAACCCAATATTGAGATACCAAACTTTGCACCTTCAACAAACCAGAATATTCATAATACTATATAATATATATAACATACGTCAATAAATATATACTTATTCCATTCTATAATTAGTGGTTGCTTCAAGCTCAGTGTCCATCAAATTTATTTAGCATGTGGTAGCTGAGTGGGCCACCAGAATTTTCTGGTAGCACAGTAGCTTTCAGATTTTTTCTGTTTTTTTTTTCTAAAGTAAAATCAAAATTTATCCTAAGTTACACATATGTCATAATTATATTTACAGAATTATAAGAATAATTATGTCTGAAAACATATCTATGTGCTAATAGTCTTGCACACAAAGCATATCCGAATTCAGTTTAATGTCCGAAATAAGTACAATTAGACGCTCAATAAACACTGCACAGATAAATTTTGCAAAAGTTTTAGCAAAAAAATGTTTTCACAACACTGAAGTCTGCAAATTACGTCAAAAGTCGAAGCCCGAGGCTATAAAATGGCCCGGACTATAAAATCTCCTTTATATGTATGACCAATCTGTTAATCCTGGGAAACCTTGTAACTATACTAAAAATAAATCATTTGCAGAGGCATGCGAGAATATAATAGTCATGTTACCAAGAAACGTGTCATTAATTCCTTGCGTTACATCATCGGCGATGAATTTCCTTTCAAAAAATTACACAGCTGAATGACACGCGGGAATGACGTCACGAATTGTGGAATGTGTCAATATCGTGCTTAGCTAACGCTAGTACGTAAGTAGCATGTCACTTTGGTGTACACATTATGCTGATTCAGGAAATACAACAAAAACAGAACCAAAACAATATTGGTACCCGTTTAATATATCACCTTTGGATGTCTATTTGTGAGGGAAGCCGAGCAACAGTAATCGTGTGAAGTCATACATCTTCATACTGTAGATATAATAATTAATGAACAGTTGTGTGACTACAGCCTGTACATATTAGGTGTGTCTTATCAGCATGATCTTTATAGTAACAATATGATTGGCTTAGAGTTAAATACATAAAGGTCATTATATTGAGGTGGGTGTTATATTGAAGTGATTGCCTTCAACAAACTTCAATGGACAATTTTAGATAGCCTGTTTAACTTTTGTTTAAATTTTTTACAGATCTTTCACCAAAGAATATCAGATGCACAGACTTCAAAAGATATAATACACACACCTGAAGCTGATGTACGTGTCATTGATGATGATAATGTTACAGTTAGTCAGTTTTCATGGAAAGATTCAGAGATACACAATACCATCTGTGAGTTACTTTATTATTATTATTTTATTGTCAAACCTTCATGACCACCTTGAGACAGACATGGGTGTCGTTTCTTAGAAATAGTTGAATACAGGCCTAAACAAAAAAATGTTTGTTTCCGGTTACATGCCCAAAAAAATATGGGTTGGTAGGTAGGGATTTTTTTCTTTATCTTTTTTTTTATCAGCAACTCTGTTGTGAAAATTACAATATAGCACTAAGATTTGGATGCCGTAAAAACTTGAGTCTGTAGGCAAAAGATAGGTCGATCGGGTAACTGGAAGCAAACCTATTTTTTTATGCCTCATAGTGAATTCCTGCACTTAAAAAGCTTAAAACAATGATTCACTCATCCACATTTAACAGTTGGAAATAAATCAGTAAAAGGATGTTTAGATTTACATATTTTGTCCAATTTATCTATATAATAGTGTGAGTGTAATAAGGAGTGTATATTATTGTATGTTAAGTCTAATAAACAATAAAAGATTGATTCATGGGGTAGAGTAGTTATGGTCTCTGACTGATAATCGCAAGTAATTGAATCCCAATGTCACTTGTGGAAGATGACAAGCTAGCTTGGGAAGGTCGGTGTTTCTACCTAAATGTATGCCTTGGGTCATCCTTGACTGTTAAATCTGAAAAAGTGGCCAAATCACCCTTGCTGTTGGTGCAACATTTAACCCAAGTGAAGAAATAAGACTGAATCATACTCTCAAAAGAACATATGACATATTGAAAGGATCAATGTCACTTGTTGATCCATATGATGTGTTAAGGGCAGTATTCTGCCATAATTCTAAGAAGACGTATGCCACATCTTGAAGGTTTTGGAAAATAAAAAAAAACTTGTTTTCTTAGATATTCGTTCATATATTGTAATGCAATTTGGTGTTGGTGCACTTATTTGTAATGTCTTTAAAACTTACAAGTCTATTTTTTAGATTTGGGGGGAAAAGGTCCTAGCCTTTTTAAAGGGGAAAAATTAAGCGCGAAATAGCTGATTTGGGAGGGAAATTAGTGCGTAATTGGTGATGTAGGGGAAAAATATCAGCGACTATACATATACATTGTATACATTTAGCTCAACAGAACCGAAGTTTCAGGGTGAGCTGTTAGGATGGGTAGGTGGATGCTCCGGCATATGGCGTCAACAATTGTCTTCTCCTCAGAAACTACCATCCGGATTTACTTCAAATTTGCTGTGCAGAAGCCTTTTGACGTTCGTACTGCAATTAGCTCATATTATACCAGTTGATCCCTTTTAGGGGTCACTAGAGCTAAAAATAGAAATACCCTAAAATGACTTTTTCTCATGATTCTATGGATGGATTATTACCAAACTTAATTTTTAGCATCTTTTGATAGTGTTCTGTCAGTCTTGCGAACAAAAATGGCTGGCCCCTATTAGGGGCCGCTACAGCTAAAAATAGAAATACCTTTAAACGTCTTCTTCTCATGAACCAATGGATTGATCATCACCAAACTTGGTTTGTAGCATCCTTAGATGGTCTTTTCTCAACTTTGCTCATATAAATTTGGTCAGCCCCTTTTAGGGGCCGCTAGAGCTAAAAATAGAAATACCTTAAAATGACTTTTTCTCATGTTTCTATGGATGGATTATTACCAAACTTAATTTTTAGCATCTTTAGATAGTGTTCTATCAGATTTGCCTAAATAAAAATGGTTGGCCCCTTTCGGGGTCCGCTAGAGCTAAAAATAGAAATACATTTAAACGTCTTCTTTTCATGAACCAATGGATGGAATATCACCAAACTTCGTCTGCAGCATCCTCAGATGGTCCTCTCTCAAGTTTGCTCAAATAAATTTGGTCGGCCCCTTTTAGGGGCCACTAGAGCTAAAAATAGAAATACATTAAATTGACTTTTTCTCATGATTCTATTGATGGATTGTTACCAAATTAGTTTTAAGCATCTTTAGATAGTGTTCTATTAGATTTGCTGAAATGAAAATGGTTGGCCCCAATTAGGGTCCGCTAGAGCTAAACATAGAAATACCTTAAAATGACTTCTTTTCATGAACCAGTGGTTGGATCATCACCAAATTTGGTCTGTGACATCCTTCAGTCATCACGAATATTGTTTTGTAGTATCCTTTGATGGTCCTTTATCAAGTTTATTATTGTTCCCCATTATTTGCCCACAAGTGTACCTTTATTCCTTAATTACCTTTTTAGTAACAAGTTAATTGATATTTATTCTGGTGAGCGATGCAGGGCCATCATGGCCCCCTTGTTTTAAGCTGTTCAAATGTACAAATGTGGAAATATAAGTATTAAACATATACAATTGAACAAGAGCTTGTCACAGACAATACAGCAGTCCTTCACTGGTATAATCATAATAGTGTTGTACGATTCTCTACCTCCAACCCCTATAAAGGAAGTTGAGTTTAAAGTACTTGTCTCAGAGCTTTTAAGAGTCAGCATATAACTAGGGAGAAGTCATGACTTCACAATTTTAAGGAAATAACATAATTTTGAATAATTGGAACATATGTTACAAAAAAGCATGTGTCTTTTGTCTGATATGCTCAACTGAATTCACATATGAATGAATTTGTAATTCAATAAATAACTGAGATTAATTATTATTTTGTTTGTCATTAAATAATGATTCACAATAGAGTTACAGAGGGTTTGTTTTTATTGTTTTTTTTTGCCATTTCTGTAACCAAAGCAACCGCAGTGTTTGTCCAATGAAAAAAATCAAATGACATGTATAATCACCATAAGGTCTTCTATCCACAAACCAATTTTCATCTAACTAACATAAGCACTTTTTGAGTTATCACAGGATCCCACTCATGTTCGGTTTCCATTGTTTTTACCATTTTTGCAACCATAACAACCCCAATGAAAAAAAAATTAAAATGAAGTGCATAATCTTCATAATTATGGTCCTCTATCCACATACCAAGCATCATCACCCTAGCTTTTCTACTTATTGAGTTATGGCAGGATACAGATGTATTTGGACGGACAGACAGATGGACGAACGAAAAAAGTGGCTTTTGTGTGACAAAAATTTGTGCGACTAAAACCTTTATGTGACTGCTGATTTAAGTGACTTTTGAAAGTGTGCTTAATATTGGTATATGTGTGGCTTTTATTTATGTGGCTTTTTCGGTATTTGGTACAGGACAATGTGGCTATGAATTATGTGGCTTTTAGCATTCTGAGGCTATCAAATATGAAGCTTTCCATGAAGTGTCTTTTAGTAGTGTTTAAGCATAGCTTAACAGTGTTCAACAACAAGAGGGCCATGGTGGCCCCATAACCCACAGCTGAGTACCTCCAGTCCTGTATAATCTAAATTTAGTATACACCGTACTATCCTCTATGCATTTTGGTTTATCTTAAGATTATTTTTAAAAATTTCTCATTGTACAATCAAATAAACCCAGGGACAGGGTCAACTTGGCTAAGGCGTCATATCTGGGAACAAATTTGGTAGAGGTCCACAAGGCTACGTAACAAATATCTCTACTTAAGGTTCTTTGCACAATGAGATCTATCTTAAGTTTCAAGTCGATACTGACCAGCTGGCACAAAAATGTGAATATTTACTGAACATAACCATTCCCTATGGTTGTAATTGATCTAATAAAATTCAACTTTAAGATTTTACAGTGAAAATCTTTCTCATGCAAAATAAAAAAAAACAAACACCAGCTCAAAGAAGTAACAAACATTGCCCATGGTATTTTTATTGTAAATTCTAAATCAGGAAAACATAAGAGAACCAAGATGTTTTTTTCGCTCACCGGAGTAAAGGTTGCAACTGCATTGACCTGATGACCTACTTTTTGACCCCAGATGATCCTTGTTCAAACTTGTTAAAGATACCATTCTGACAAGGCTTGGTGAACATCCAATCAAATCTGTGATCAATAGGTGTTCACAAGGTTTTCCAATGTTTTGACCGGGTGACCTAGTTTTTACCCATCCAGCCCTTTTTCAAACTTGTTGGGGATATCCTCAAGACTAACCCACTGACCAATTTTCAAGACCCTTTGATGAAAAATGTTGCCTCTAGAGCGTTCAAACAAATCACAATGCCGGACATGGACCCATCAATATAGCTCACTTTGAGCACTTCGTGCTAAGATGAGCAAAAATATTCAAGTAGTACAACATAGCTGTTCGCTATGATTGCAATACCTCTTCTTTACAGTTAACTGTTCCAGTTCAATCAAACTACATATAGGTATTCAATCAGTTCCTTTTATGGTTCAATTTTTTTTTTTACAATTTTGTCAATGGTTCGCTGCCATATCTGTCCATTGCTTTCAAAGCTCTTCTTTTTAGCTTTTTCAACATCATCATTTTGGATTTGAAGAAAGTTCTAAAACATTTTATTATTTTTCCTGTTTGCACTTGTACCACCTTTGGCATTTTGATTTTGAAGCCCTCTTTCCTGGATGTTGCTTTTTCTTACTACGTCCTCTTCTTCATCTGCAATGATGTCCTCTCCATTTTCTGGACCCTTTTGCTTCATAAATTCAATTTCTTCCACCTCTCGGAAAAATACCAACAATATAATACTTAACTGCTAATATGAGCAATTAAGGAGACCTGCAAACATTCTTCATGCATGACCCAGTACTATATATTCCCTCTTGTGAAAGTTTTTATGTTTCAACTTTGTGACCTAATTTTTGGTTAGAGTTCCAAATATCAAACTACCAGTATTTTATCATGCAAAACATTCTAACCAAGCATCAAAGATAAAACGAACAATTCTACTTCTACCTGTCAGGGACTATTTCCATATACATGTACTTAATATCCTAGCTTAGGAATTTGAATGTCATTAGTTTTAATGCCCGTTTTCAACAGTACTACAGTTATGAGGCGGCAGTGTACCTAACCATTGAAAAGACCTAACCATAAGAAAACTCGACACACAAATCCCAAGTTACAGATCACAAATTTGACGATGTTATATATAGCAATTTCAAGCAATTTATTCTTTTTATGAGAGCCGTTTTCGTCATCAGTGTTACAATGCAATAATTGTTTTTTCGCTTTGTCAATATAACGTGTCTCTTTCTGAAGTCGGCAATTACTTTCTGTAACAATTGGTTTACTCTCAAATCCAAACATATCTACATCTCCAAATTCTGCATCTAATCCTGGGGTCACCTTTTTACCATCAACACACATCATGAATACATTTATATGCTTGTAATTTGTCACGGCTGTGATTGTTTGTGGTATCAAACCAGGCGTGACAGTTTTCTGATATTCATCTGCTATTGAAATCTACTGGGTACAGCAAAGTTTATTTCTGTGAATTCATAGGCACCTGCGGACATTTTATCATCCTGTATTGGTTGACAACTTCCAAATTCTTGGGGTTCAAAATGTTGCTATTGAGACCATGTAACATGATGACAAGCGTTTAAATCCAGTCTTTTTTACATTTTTTGTGGAATTGTTGTACAACTTCACTATACTTAGAGTCCTAGGTGGCCTTACTGGTGTTTTAGAGGTGTTGATATCTGATTCATCCTCCGTTTAGGCTTGTTAAACAATCACAACACTTGTCTTTTGTCTTTCTCATTGTCCACTGAGAACATAAACATGTGTAAAGTTACTGGATAAAATTGATAAACAGTACAGGAACATGCAAACGAATGCAACAGACAGATAATTATCATAACTCGTGCTGATTTCAATGTTAGGTCAAATATCGTAGCAATCTGATGTATGTTCTTTATAAGTTTTCATATAACGGACATACTCAAAAAAAATAAACGCATTAAAATTATGAGCCTGTTTCTTGTACTAATATGTTTTTGTAATCGTTTCATTATCAAAACATTATAAATGAGATTTACGAACTGGAGTACTTTTGTTGTATTTTAAACGGGAGCTATGTTCGTTGCATTACAAAGTTGCATATATCTCAACACATTTATGACAAATGGTATATTAAATGATATATTCTGATAATAGATGTACATGTATTTATTTAATTCTGCCTTTATCGATCTGACGGTCGTCAACGTGTCTACCGATGTTGTGGCGAACGTTTTACGGACGCTTGCGTTGTAGAGAGGGATAGGTTTGGAGGCGGTTCAGTAATGGTGTGGGGAGGAATCTCACACGGGTTGAAATCACAATTGGTTGTTATTGATGGCAATCTAACAGCAGCTAAGTATAGAGATGAGATCCTCCAACCCCATGTTATCCCTTTCTTACAGCAGCATAATCTAACCCTCCAGCAGGATAATGCTAGGCCCCACGTAGCAAGGATTTGCCAAGTCTTCCTGGCCAACAACAACATTCAACCACTAGATTGGCCGCCATATAGCCCTGATTTGTCCCCGATTGAGCATCTTTGGGACCAATTGGATAGAAAGGTTCGAAAGCGCCAGCCACCCCCTGCTACTCGAGAGCAGTTGACCAGAGCTCTGATTGAAGAGTGGGACAACATCCCCATAAGACGGATTAACGCTCTCATGAACTCTATGACCAGAAGAATTTCAAAATCCTATGTGTCCATTCAATTTAATCGTCAGTACCTCTAAAACAATTGTCAGATGCAAAATAAGACTTTGGAAATTTTTAATCATTAATTTACCTGCAAGTATGCAAAATTTCGTTTTAAATGAATCCCGATATCATACTTAACTTCTGGTTTAAAGTTCACCCTGCCTTTCTTTATCCTTTCAGTATACTATAGACATTCTGTAAAACCATTGATTGTTCCAGATTTATCGATTAATGTGGTAAAAATGGTAAAAATCACCCAAAATGCGAAAATCTACCTTTAAGCATGATGTCCCTATTTTTAAGCACCTTTTTCACAGATGTTTCACTTGTAACAAATTATTTAGTAACTTAGAGATGTAGTGAATTTCCTGGAAATATGACTGCTCAATTTTAGGATACAAGAATGCGGTATCTGAGTCCAAAATCCTTAAACCCAGTTAGATCACCTATAGTCAGATTTACCTATTGTACAGCAATTTTGAAGCTGTAAGCAGACAGTGAGATATATCAACATATACAAGCATTTAAAATACTGAAAAAAGTTGCAAATAACTTTATAAATTGATAGCAAATAGCAATGCTTTTACACAAGGACAGAGACAGCAAAAGCACAGAGGGGAATAATTCAGTCCAGAAGCTTTTTTATCTTCTTTTCAACTGTCTTCTTTCGTTTATTTTGTTCATTCATTATTTTTGGTCGTAGCTGCAAAAGCGAGCATTTCAAACTGTTCTTTTCTAAATATTCTTCCAAATCTTTTTTTCCTGAAATAATAATACATCTTTTCCATAGGTATCACAATGCTTTAAATTACATTTAACTTAATAACCCTTAGACAGGCTGTCAGGCTCACTTCATTTTAACAAAGGGTTATGAAAAATGGTCAATGGCTTAGTCTTAATGATATCTCGGACGAATTTGATGAAGGGCTATATGGGGTCATAAACTAGATCATGGGGTCAAATAGAAGAAAAACCTTGTGAACACTTTTTAGGCCACATTTTGGTCAAAGAGTCTTGAAAATTGGTCAGTGCCTTAGTCTTGATGATATTTCGGACTAGTCCAATAAAGGGCTATGTGAGGTCAAAAACTAGGTAACCAGGTTAAATCATTGGAAAACCTTGGTAACACTCCAAGGGTCACAGTTTTGATTGGATCTTAAACCTTGTCAGAATGTTTATCTTAATAATATCTTGGACAAGTCTGAATATGGGTCATCTGAAGTCAAAACAAGGTCAGGTCTTTGACCCAGTTTCATGACTTTCTGACTATACATGTTCACAACCTGTTCACGGACAGACAGACAAAAGACATCCAACGATCCTAAAAACTCACCCTGAGGAAAGTAGCGCCCACTTGACAGCCTGCTCATATATACCAGACAGAATGCTATCTTCATAAGACATGCTTTAGTGAACGATCATAATAATTTTTAACTTTTGCTATCAAGGTGCCCTTTGATGAATTTAAATACATGAACATCCAGAGGAGTTCAAGATCACTGAAAATGAATGCCTGAAGTATGCAACTGGTAAGTCACAGAAGCCAAAAGCCATTGTAAACAGTGTTCAATAGAAAACCATTAATACACTAGGACTGCAACATTCTCATTACTCATGTGGCAATCTGTTTCCGGTCTTAACCTTGATCCATGTTTCAAAGTCACTCCTTATTTTCTGAGTTAAATGTTCACTCCATCGAAATGAGGCTGAAATAAACTTAAGATGAAAACAAGACCCAAAACATACAAAAACGAAAGAGAAGAAATGCAGTAAAATGCTGAAACCCTTACAGCAAATTTATTGTGCAAAGGTTATCTTTTTTGTGATACAATGAATTGATGGAAAATGAGCCGGTAAACTTCAATTGATTTTGTAAATGCCAAAAGATATTTGTCAGTGGTCCAGAGTATAGTTGCAATGAATTTTGGTGTACATTGTCAAGTGTGACATAAATAGGTCAAGGGTCCATCAGCAGTTGTCATTCGAGGAGACCATGGTTCGAATCTAGACAACTCAAAATTTCTGAAATTGTACATAAAAAAAATTCAGCTGTTCTGATTGACTGGTGAAAAATGCTAGTGTACCAGTACATTGGAAACATTAAACTAAGGAACCGTACTGTCTATTTGTTTGGAAGCAAGGAAAAGTTGCTTAAAAACCTGTGTCCAAAATATTTCTCACTATTGGGAGCTTTCTCTCCATCTGTCCCTCTGGTGAAATCACCCTGAATCCTTAGTAGAGAATGCCTTGCACTTACATTTACTGCCCTATGTTAAGCCTCTTCAAATGGGCCTTTAGTATTCATTCTTTGTGCTATTGAGATAGGTCAATCACATTCTATATCAATTTTCCATTTTAACACTTTAAGCAAAAACATGGTACCTTTTCTACCGACTGTCTTACACCTCTCCTTCACCTTCATCGGCACATCATCATCTGAAAAATACATCAAAATAAATTTAAGGGCTGTAGTTCTGACTTTTTTGATAATACAACAACACAGTTTTCATTCAGTTACAATTTTTTTACAAGTATTTTCAAATCACAGTGATCAAATGATCTTTCCCCAATAACATAAAATTACGTTTGAGTGAAAACTACAATCATCAACTGTGGCAAGCAACATTCATATTTCTTTACTTAACCAAACCAAGTGTTGCAATAAGTAGTGGGCGATCATGGGCAATGTCTCCTGATCTGAGAAGTCAAAATCCCACCACATCATCAACAACAGGAACTTCCAATATACAAACAGGGCAATAATCATGAAATATTTCTAAAAACACTTGGTATCAACCTTAGGCAGACACATTATATACAATTTAACATTCTTGATCAGACAGGTATCATACAGGTGGAGAATTTGAGTCCCACAAGGAGCAGCTATTTTTTCATAATATGTATTTTTTGTACATGTAATTATGGCCAACATTAAATGCAGTGTGGCATTCACAAAGTCTCCCAGTGCTTCTTCTGATGGTCTTTACTTATTGCCAGGATTGATCCGGTGAAGAGTATGCTCCTTACAATGTATTTCTTTGTTTTAAATTGAAAGAGACATGGAGATAGAGATTCAAACCATACATGTATTTGCACTCTGGTCAGAACTAAATGCATGACTGTCAGCAGTTAGGTTCAAATCAATGTCCCCTGTATATCTCTGGTCAAGGTTACAGCAGTTCAAATTTTAGAACTAAACCAGATTGGATTTATACAGAGAGACTATTACAAAGTGGTAGGAAAGATATATGTATTTAATAGACTACTGTAAACTGCCCATGCTATCCAAAGTCATCTATGTAGCAAACTACAGGGACCCATTCTAATCTCCATGTGATTGCGAAACAATGGTTTATCAGCAATCCTTGGTAGTAAAGTCACTAAAGTTAACTATTTGAGATCAAATTCCACCAGAGGCAGACACTTAATCATTGTATATTTACAGTATGTATCCCTTGTTAGGTCTTATTATACCAAATAATATCACATTAGAGAAAACATTGTATCAGATACTACATGTTTCAGAAACTTTCCCATGACTTGTACGGACCCCAGGAGGACACTGGTAGTTCTCTTTGTTGATCAACTCCTCATGACCCATATGATCATAGAATATTTTACGATCTATCTCTGACATATCCAAACCTGCGAAGACTGTTGATGCTCTATGTCTGTTCTGTGTGGCATTAACGGATACATCAGCAGCACTACAAACATCGGATACAGCATGCCAACCTGAACAAGCATATTTGGAGCTCTTTGTCGCAAACAAAAATTGATTTTCTGCAGAAATGTTAAAATTTATCCTATTGGCTAGTAGTAGATTTACTGGTTCAACAAGGTCCAGCGGTATTAGAACTGACACATACTTTTTTCCTATCCCTGCCATGTAAGCTAGCTTGAACTGTCCAACTAGGAATTTCTCTGCTGGATCCTCAATACACTCTACGGACTCTGATGGGACCCACACATTATTCATAGCATCATTCGACTCTTCTATTAAAATTCTGCAACCCTCTTCACCTCTTCTTGCGTTATAGAGAGTCAGTCGTGCAACAACCAGAGACCCTAGCCATGAATACTCTCTAATTGTAAAATGCTTCACTAAATGTGATATTTCTCCATGAATGAATGTTTTCAGCTTTGCAAGATGATTCTTTTCAGAAGGATTTTTGGCATACGAGCTTTTTTCAAGGGGGTTTTGTCAGTGACATACCTTGCTTTTGCCAAAAATTCTGGGGTTCTGTCTGTATATGCCTCTCTGAATTTTTTCAACTCTTTGTGCTTTTCATCGGCGCAAATGCCAGAATAGTGCCTTTTTATAGTCTTTATGCTTTCCGTTCAGATTTACCTTAAGATCATATTTCTCACCAACTTGATCCCCACTTTCATATGCACATAATTTGTTTAATGATTCAACCAGTAAGTCCAAAGTTTGCCTATCATACATGTCTTGGAAACAACTTGGTTCACCCTTCAAGTCCTTAAATGTCAAGAATAGTCTAGTTCATTCCCGCATTTCCATCATTATTTCTCTCTTTACCTCTTTACTCTTACTGACTTCAACCTATCTGGAACGAAAATGTCTGTATCCAATCATCTGTATGGTTTCATCTCTCCGAATGAAGTCTCCTACTTCCCCATCTCTAAAACTGTTCAAAATTTCATGGACAAAATCTGGATCTTTGTGAGTAAGTAAAGGTTTAATAGCATTATTTTTTATTGGCTCACTGTTCCCGCAATTTTGCATATGTTCATAAAAAGTTATTCTATTAGAAAAAAAACATTTACAATTATTGCACATCCTAACTTCGTCTTTCTTTTTTGGTTTTCTTTGTCTCATCATATTTTCATCAGTCAATGTATCTATATTGGTGGTATTATACTTGTACATTCCTTCTTTTCTCATTCGTTCGAGGCATTTATTTTGTTCCTGGACTGGTTTCTTCAAAATTGCTTCAATTTCTTCATTACTTGTCCTATGACCCTTGATATGTCGTTTGAGTTTGCCACCAGTAAACAACTTATCACAGAACACACACATACGCACTGGCCTCCGAAAGAGAAATTATTATGATCTTCAGATTAGAATATTCGTGCCAAAGGTTCAAGAAAAATTAACAAAAATAGTTTAAGAAAAGTTTGACGCCCCAGCTGGGTGGGGGTTAGAATTCCCCAGCTGTCGCACTACAGAGGTGTAAGACCCCCTACTGTGCCTGCCCGATTGCCGTGGGCTGCAACCCGTGTCGCCTGATGACAGGATCCTGGTGGTTGAGTTGGGGCAGAGTATGGCTGTAAAAGCTCTGTCCCTGCAACACACCACTTTGGCCTTAATTTGGGCTAATCGGGAGGTCAGGAAGGGCCCGTCCTGATCAATCGGCTGGTCATGCCATGCCCTAGATCATTTTTTTATTTCCTCTTCTTTAGTTCATATATACAGGAATATGTCCTGTCAGACTATTACAATGTCTTGTCTTTATCATGTAGACTTAGAAATCGTAAAAATGACCCAGAAGGCGGTGGCTCATGGGCTAATCTGGTGCAATGTTTGGCCTTTGATTGACACTTGTAATCCCTTAAAGATAGTTTTTTAGCTTGGAAAACATTCCGCAGGAATACATTTGTCCAGTCTAACCCTTTCACTCAGAGTATATCACTGATGCATCCCTGTCATGACCTGTGTCGGCATTCCCCAGGTCATGTCCCCTTGTTGGACTCCATGGTGGGTGGGGAGCATCGGTGATGAAAAAACACAAAACAATCATGGCATCCAAAAAAAGCCAAGCGACCACTCTCGGACTCAGACTCCGAATCAACTATCATAACATCTGCAACAGTTACATCTCAGAATTTTTCGCGATTCATTGTCATGTCGGCAATGGATCCCGATAAACCAATTACCAAAGTCTCTCTCTTTGTTATAGAAAAGCAAATCCAATCAATTGTCGGTACACCGAAATCTGTAAAAAAAACCCTAAAAACAACACGTTGCTTGTAGAGTGTTCCACAATGCAGCAATCGAAAAACCTTCTTTCGACACTGAACTTCTTCGGAGCAAGTGTTGCAGTGTTTCCTCATGAAACGCTCAACTCATGTAAGGGTGTGACCCGTTGCAGGGATCTCGTATGTTGCGAATCCCTCGACGAGATCAAGTCCAATTTAAAAACACAGGCTGTTTCTGATGTCAAACAAATCAGTATTACAAGAAATGAAAAAAATAGATACAAATACATATATTCTTACTTTTCCTACACCAGTTCTCCCTACACACATCAAAATAGGTTATCAGTCTGTGAAGGTCGATGTGTATGTGCCCAACCCGCTGCGTTGTTTTAGATGCCAGCGGTACGGCCATCATAAGACCAAGTGTAAAAATATGTTCAAAATGTTCTTTTGAGGGACCAGACCATGATCCCAAATCCTGTACCAATGTAACACTCTGTTTTAATTGCAAATCTTCTCATCCCTCCTACACCAAAGACTGTTCAGTCTGGAGGGATGAAAAAGACATCCTTTCATACAAGTATCATGAAAACGTACCATTTTATGAAGCCAGAAAAGTGATACAGAGGCGCCGACAGGACCGGGAACAGTTGAGCAAAATTGAGCAGAATTGTCGAGGCCTGAGGGCCAATTGTGATGAAGTATCACTTTATATCAACCAACATAAACCTGTTGCTATTTGTCTCCAGGAAACGTTTTTAAAACAGAATGATAATTTGTCATTTAAATCCCATTCTTTATACAGTAAAATTTATATCGAGGGCAATAAAGCTCAAGGTGGAGTCTCCATTATCGCAAATAATAATATTCCTCATAAACAAATACCTTTAAATACAACTATCCAAGCTGTTGCTATAAGAATGTCCTTACACAAAGATATTACTTTGTGTTCTATTTATCTACCACCAAACAAACCAATTAATGAAACCAACCTAACCATTTTACTGTCACAACTCCCTGCTCCATATATTCTAGCAGGAGATTTTAACGGTCATAATATTACATGGGGCTCTGATGATACAAATCACAGAAGTACCCAAATTGAATCTTTTATACATAATAATGATCTGGCGATTATGAATGATACCAATTCAAAAAACCTATCTTCATCCTGCAACAGGTTCCTTTTCTACACTTGATCTATTTCTATGTAGCCCAACATTACTTACAGAGTTTACATGGAAGGTTGAAGAGGATACTTGTGGAAGTGACCACTTCCCCATCCTTTTATCATCAACATGTCTATCTAACTATAACTAACCCAGACGATGGAAGCTGTCCAAAGCCAATTGGGAAAAACTCCTTTCCGAGCAAGCTATTACTCGTGAAAAGTTAAACAGTAATAGGGATGCATCAGACATTTTTACATCGCTGCTTATTGAAGCGGCTGAAAATACAATCCCTCAGACCTCGACAAACTCCAAAAGCCATGACAAACCATGGTTTAACGAAGAATGTAAGAATGCTGTAAAAAAACCGTAAGGATGCCTTAAGAAAATTCAATACCAACTCATGAAATTCTTAATTCATTTCGTGTTTTTAGAGCAAAAGCTCGAAACACTATCAGAAACAATAAACGAAAAACTTGGAGACAGTATGTCTCCAAACTCAATAGTCAAACCTCAATTAAAAAAAACATGGGATATGATCAAAAAAAATAATGGAAAGGGTTCATCTCCTGTGCATCATTTATCAGTTACTTGCTGATGTATTTGAGAAAAAATCCTCATCTAAAAATTACTCAGAAAAGTTTCAGGCGCACAAGTCCAAGGAAGAAAAGAAAAACCTAATTTCTCTTCAAATAACAAGGAGAAATATAACAAACTATTCTCAATGAGAGAACTGAAATGTGCCCTTAACAAGGCAAACGACACTTCTCCTGGTCCTGACAAAGTCCATTATCAATTTCTTAAACACTTATCCACTCATACTCTTTCTCTTTTACTTGAAATTTTTAATAATGTATGGGAATCGGGTGAATTCCCTTCTTCCTGGAAAGAAGCATTGGTAATGCCAATTCCTAAACCTGGCAAGGATCGTAGTGATCCAAACAATTATCGTCCCATAGCTCTAACCAGTTGTTTATGTAAAACACTTGAAAGAATGGTGAACAACAGGCTTGTCTGGTTCTTGGAATCTAACAACCTTATTGTTAATGTACAAAGTGGATTCCGACGCCAACGTGGTACAGTTGACCACCTTGTGCGCCTTGAAACTTTTCCGAGAGAGGCGTTTATAAATAAACAACATGCAGTGGCTGTATTCTTTGACCTTGAAAGTGCCTATGACATTACATGGAAATATGGAATATTAAAAGATCTTCATGAGTTTGGTCTCAGAGGCCGCCTCCCACTTTTTATTGCGGCTTTTTTTAATGAACGTTGCTTTTGTGTTCGTGTGGGTAACAATGTTTCTGACCCGCACAGACAAGAAATGGGTGTACCACAGGGCTGTATCATGTCAGTCACCCTTTTTAGTTTCAAAATCAATAACATAGTTAAAGCTATCAACCCTGGAGTAGACTGCTCCCTCTATGTAGATGATTTTATTATATGTTTTAAATCTAGAAACATGAACATTATTGAAAGACAACTCCAACAGTGTCTTAATAAACTTCAAACTTGGTCTGATCAAAATGGTTTTAAATTTTCTAAAAACAAAACCAAATATGTACATTTCTGCAATCTTCGTGGTTTACATCCAGAACCAAATCTTCGTCTGGACAACACACCAATTGAGGTTGTCCCAGAATTTAAATTTTTTGGAGTGATATTTGACTCCAAACTTACATTTCTTCCCCATATTAAAGCACTTAAAAAGAAAGAAGGCTCTCAACCTTATGAAAGTTGTCGCTCATTCTGATTGGGGAGCTGACAGAAAAGTTCTTTTACGTCTATATAGATCTCTTGTCCGCTCAAAACTGGACTATGGATCCATTGTTTATGGATCTGCAAGGAAGTCATATTTAAAAACACTTGATCCTATACATAATCATGGTCTTAGACTAGTCCTTGGAGCTTTTAAAACATCCCCTGTCAATAGCCTCTATGTTGAGGCAAATGAACCATCCCTTTATCACAGAAGGAAAAAACTTGCTGCTCAGTACATTTTAAAACTCAAATCAAATCCTTTTATCCCCACACATCAAGTGGTTTTTAACCCTTTATTTAAAAATCTCTTTGAACGGAAACCAAATGTAGTTCCACCCCTTGGCATCCGTATGTCCCAGTTCGTTGAGGATCTTCATGTTGATATGGAATCCATTGCAGAGTACAAAGTTCCAGATACACCACTCTGGAACCTCATGTCGGCGGAGTTTCACTTTGACCATTGCAGAGTACAAAGTTCCAGCTTCACCACCCTGGAACCTCAGTCGGCGGAGTTTCACTTCGACCTCACATGTAACAAAAAATCAGAAACAGACACGAACACCTTCCAAACCAAATATCTTGAACTAAAAGAAAACTACATACATATCAATCAGTTTATACTGATGGCTCTAAAGATGGTAATATTGTTGCAGCTGCTGCAGTATCTAGAAATAAAATTAAAAAATGCCGTCTTCCAGACAAGTCCTCTATTTTTTCAGCTGAGATGAAAGCCATTGGTCTTGCCCTCGATCTCGCTGAGGAATCAAATCATAATCGATTCATAATAATCTCGGATTCATTGTCCACATTACAAACTTTACATAATACAACTTTGGAAAATCCCATTGTGTGTGGTACCCTCGAGCGAATCTCCCGCCTCAGTACATCCAAAAAAATTGTATTTTGCTGGATCCCAAGTCACATGGGCATTAAGGGTAATGAAAAAGCTGATTCAAGTGCAAAATCTGCCCTGAAATTACCTATTTCAAACACCAAAATTCCATACACTGATTTTAAATCTTCAATTTTTAACCTTATCCGATCTTCCTGGCAGTCCCAATGGGATGCCAACAATAACAACAAACTTCACTTAATCAAGTCAAACCTAGGCGAATGGCACCCCTCTTACAGGTCCATTCGTCGGGAAGAAGTAATATTATCACGATGCAGAATTGGTCATTCTCATTTAACCCATTCTTGGCTTCTCTCCAGAGATAATATGCCAGAATGTATTCCATGTAAAGTATCGTATTCCTTCAAACATATTCTTATTGATTGCATTGATCTTCATCCTATCCGTTCCAAACATTTTAATGTTGTCAACTTAAGCACCCTTTTTAATACAGTTTCACCTGAAACAATTATTACATACTTAAAGGAAATCGGGCTTTACAATAAACTGTGATAACTTTTTATATTCTCATTTTAACATTACAAACTATTTTACACATTTCTTTTGCAACAATCCAATTTTAATTGATTCATATCCTTCATTCTCATTTTTTGTATTGTCTCGTGTTTACATTATCTTTTTAAATGAGTGTTAATCATTGTTATCCTTTACATTTTTGATGCGCGCTACATGACCGTTAGTTGTCCATGCGCCATAAAACACCATTAAACAAACAGTCTTTTTACAGTACACACAGTACCTGGAAGGCCTCTGTAATAAACAATTAAAACCAACTGTAAAAGCTGTAAAAGGGTCTATCTCACATGATAGTGGGTATTGTCAAGATGTAGAATTCAAACAAGAGCTGTCCATAAGACATTAAGCAGTTTCAGGGATATGGTTACCCCAAAACTTTAACAAAGAGCAGAAATGGGTATAATTCTAATTAAATCCAAACCAGTGTTATGGCCTTGGTCAATGACAGCACATAATGACGTTAAGACCATGTGTAAAGTTTGACTGAATACCTTCAGTATTTTCAGAAGTATGATTTTACCCCAAAACTTGAACCAAAAGCAAAACAGACGCCAATGCAGAAGCTCAGGTGACTTAAATAGCTCTACATATAGTCTTCAAATAGTTGAGGTAACGATGTTTTTTAATCACCCAATGAATACCACATTTTTTTAAATCCAGACTACCATATAGTGGGTTATTTCTGGGGGATTTTATTTCTGCGTTTTAGATCGAGATCGCAGAAGTATAAATAAATAAATTAAGTATCAGCAGAAATTATTAGTGCATAAATATTTACCATATGTCATGTTCAAATAACATTCCGCAATGCCGTCTGCTTAAACGAACAATAATAACTGTTTTCACACATTTGGCTTACTATGTTAACCGACGGAACATGCTGATGTTTGATATTGTTGGTATTGTTATTAAATCAAGTTTTGTTATGATTTGGTCCACTGAACTGATTGTGTCATATTGTTTGACATATTATCAGCAAATATTGCCTGGCATTGTGTGAGTTTTGTTCATACAATCATACAATGAGGTTTAAACTGTACCATATCTACTACAAGTGACATTGTCAATGTAATAACGGACCGGAAGAGAGTGTTCCTGTTTACACACAACGCAGAAATAATGTTTCTGTGCAGGATTATTTGCAAAAAAATCATCCATAGAAAACAATACCCCAGTTTTGGACCAAAACAGCAGATTTTTTTTAACACGTAAATAACCCATTATACATTATGTACTTGATATAAATTTACTTGACTGAATCCCAAGAAAAACTTACTATTTTCTTTCTAGTCTTTGCTTTGGAGGGATTATCTTTGGTGTTACTTTCATCCTGCAATACAAATTTCGTTATCTGATATAATATTGAAATATAGCTATAAGCAGTTGATACATGTAAATATGCACAACTAGGCTTGGTACTAGCTGTTCATGTAAAGTTTCATGGAAATTCAAGTAATAGCTATAAACATTTGATAAATCTATACATGCAAAACAACTTAGGCATACTTTTGAAATATACAGACTCAAAATATATACAATACTACTTAGGCAGATCTTTGAAATATACAGACTCAAAATATATACAATACTACTTAGGCAGACTTTAATTTTCACAGATTTTTAACCTACATGGCCATCTTAGTCTCTTCACACACCAAATGCAAACTCTATGTATAACAGTAGTTCATATTTACAGAAGAGGAAATAAGGGTTTTATATCAAACGCAGTTCCATACAATAGCAAATAACAATTTAAAATACCTAATCAAATAGAACTGGGAGGGTTATTTTATCCACTGGTGTTAAAGTTAATTTCATCCACAAACCTCATTCTCATATTCCTCCTCATCTAGCCCTGGCTCTTTATCATCTCCCTCATCACAAGTCATGTGTCTTTGTTCCAGCTTCTGAGACAGAGAGGTAGCTTCATCCAATGTTTCTAGGACCAAACCTTGCTGTAAAGGTGCTTGTGACTAAAATGATAAAAAAATAATAAAGATCGGAGACCAGTATATTTCCCCCTTACACTTTATGTGAAAAGAAAACGTAACACCATCAAAAAACGTCTATTCCATAATTCCTGACAATATGCACCACTAGGCTTGGTACTAAGTGTTCATGTAAAGTTACATTGAAATTCAAGCAATAGTTATAAACATTTGATAAATGAATACATGCAAAACAACTTAGGCATACTTTTGAAATACACAGACTCAAAATATATACAATACCACTTAGGCAGACTTTTGAAATATACAGACTCAAAATATATACAATACCACTTAGGCAGACTTTAATTTTCACAGATTCAGGTAGGCTAATGGTAGTGTGTTAAGAGTGTTCAGAAACAACACCTGTCAATTAACACTGTACCTGTATTATTTCACTAAGGCCACTTTCTGAATTGTCTGACAGTACTTCATCTGATGACTCAGAATCTATAAAAGGGATTCAGGTTCATAAAGTTACTCATCTGTTCAACATGCAGTAAGGGAGACTGCATGAAAGTACAGTTTACTATTGAAGTAATAATTACATGTCAACTTTCAAAGTTAGTAACTGAAGGTATGCAATGAATACCAAAGCCCATTAATGATTGGAAAGAACAATTTTGAAAAAGGATCAGCAAGAAACAATTTGCTTAATTTGAACTGATATCCTACTGGCAGTTTAGGAGAAGATTTCCAGTTTTCAAAAAAATGTGACTTTATATCACTAAGTAGTTGCAAGTGAAACCAAAGCCATGGACTGATATTATACTACCTGATATTTTTCCTATGTCGAAAGGATCATCATCCACATCACTGTCCTCAATATGTTCCTCATGAAAACCTGCAAAATATTGGGTTTTAGTAATTACCAATAGTGTAACACAAGTATTCTGAATTCAAATGTTACAAGTTGAGTGGTTGTTTTCTGCTCCAGGTAACCTATCGTAATTGTCCATTGGCAGATCATTTTTTCTGTGCAAACATGGATACCGGTCCTGAATATTATGCTTAAATAGACCTTGTCAAGAATGCACTTTTGAACCCTCATATTTTCTCTTTATATGATACATGTATATTATGCTTAGTTTCATAAAATATATAACAGTTCTATTATGTTAAGCAAGAAACATGAGGCCCTACATCTCTCAAAAGTTAGAGTTTAATTTTTGTTTTCTAAACAATTAAGTCGACGGCCAGGCCGCGCCCAGTTTCGCTGACTTTATTGTTTAGAAAACAAAAATTAAACACTAAGTAATACTAAGTGTAAGAGTGTGAAGTAGGAAATTTGTGAACTGTTGCATACAAATACATGTTTGTATTATTTTTTAACTTATTGGTTTACAAAACCACCAATTATCAATAAGTTAGAATGTAAAAGTCTGCTCAAGTTGGATTATACATATTTTACATCATGTTTTTTATTTTGATTTTCCATGTAAAACTTAAAGAACAATAACAAGAACTATTTTCAGAACTAAAATGTTGAAAATGCACCAAAGGCAATAAAGAAGTCCCACTAAAGTATAGCATTGCTTGTTTGTCCCTGTCAGAGTCAATATCAGAACAGATTTTCTTAAATTTTATTGTACACGAGACATTTACAGACCTTATTACAAATTACATACATAACTTTTCTCTATGCTTAGTCAGATTTAATTCGCGTCTGGCTAAGTCAAAGCTTAGTTTATTTCTGCTTCTCTAAACATGCATAGTAACATTGAAAAATGTTCCCAGCAGAGTTTACATATTCACCCTTTTCCTTATTTTTAGACTGCTGACAAGTGACATGTATGGGACTGATAAACTTTTATCCAGACATGGCAAAAGACAATCAACTTTTACATGCCAAACAGGCCTACAACAAATAAGTCAAACAAAAAGTCTGGTTCCAGTGACCCGAACAACCCAATCTTTTACCCCCCAATCCTGAACTTTTTATTCCATTCTCAGAAACGAAATTGTAAACAATTGATTTAGGTGCGAAACAATTTTATAGAGTACGAGTGGATATGGGTATGAATAATGAATATTGCTCATGTGGTCATACTTTTATTGTTATCAGCCTAATAATTCAACATGGCTTCGCCGACGTCATCACTCATCTTAGTTATTAACACAGAAAAATGCTTGTACAATCAAGAAAAACTTTAAAACATGATATTCGATAATTAATTTGTTGCATCATTTTTTATTTTTTCAAAATGAGTTGTACTTAATGATATTTTAGAAACAAATGTCTCAAATAATTTTAGAATCTCTGCTGTAATTGAATGTCAAGCGTCTCACCAACCAATGTACTTCATGTTTGTATTAACAAAGTTATTACAAGTTCCCAGCAAAATATCGACAAGTGTAATGCAGTTTTCTATTTGTCACTAAATAAAATTGATTTCTCAGTATTCAACTTTATAAGAAAATGTAACAATAATCAGTTAGTATTAAACTCAGTGAAAATGCTCAGGTTTACTCAATTCAACACAAACTGAGGGTGTTACAAAGTTGAAAATACTCAATTAAATATCTGGATACTCAATTCTTTCTTAAAGGATCGAGTGATCACTCAATTATCATCGAAAGTTTAGCTATAGTGCTGGGGTCTTTTGCCATGTCTGGTTTTATCATAAGAATTTGACAATTTTATCAGTTCTTCCTAGCTGCTGCAAATATAATATGGACTTTGGCTATAAATAAACCTTGTTTAAAATGATAAAAAAATAATAAAGATCGGAGACCAGTATATTTCCCCCTTACACTTTATGTGAAAAGAAAACGTAACACCATCAAAAAACGTCTATTCCATAATTCCTGACAATATGCACCACTAGGCTTGGTACTAAGTGTTCATGTAAAGTTACATTGAAATTCAAGCAATAGTTATAAACATTTGATAAATGTATACATGCAAAACAACTTAGGCATACTTTTGAAATACACAGACTCAAAATATATACAATACCACTTAGGCAGACTTTTGAAATATACAGACTCAAAATATATACAATACCACGTAGGCAGACTTTAATTTTCACAGATTCAGGTAGGCTAATGGTAGTGTGTTAAGAGTGTTCAGAAACAACACCTGTCAATTATCAAAGATTTTCATATAACCACTGTACTTGTATTATTTCACTAAGGCCACTTTCTGAATTGTCTGACAGTACTTCATCTGATGACTCAGAATCTATAAAAGGGATTCAGGTTCATAAAGTTACTCATCTGTTCAACATGCAGTAAAGGAGACTGCATGTAAGTACAGTTTACTATTGAAGTAATAATTACATGTCAACTTTCAAAGTTAGTAACTGAAGGTATGCAATGAATACCAAAGCCCATTCATGATTGGAAAGAACAATTTTGAAAAAGGATCAGCAGGAAACAATTTGCTTAATTTGAACTGATATCCCACTTGCAGTTTAGGAGATTTTCAGTTTTCAAAAAAAATGTGACTTTATATCGCAAAGTAGTTGCAAGTGAAACCAAAGCCATGGACTGATATTATACTACCTGATATTTTCCTATGTCAAAAGGATCATCATCCACATCACTGTCCTCAATATGTTCCTCATGAAAACCTGCAAAATATTGGGTTTTAGTAATGACCAATAGTGTAACACAAGTTATCTGAATTCAAATGTTACAAGTTGAGTGGTTTTCTGCTCCAGGTAACCTATCGTAATTGTCCATTGGCAGATTATTTTTTCTGTGCAAACATGGATACCGGTCCTGAATATTATGCTTAAATAGACCTTGTCAAGAATGCACTTTTGAACCCTCATATTTTCTCTTTATATGATACATGTATATTATGCTTAGTTTCATAAAATATATCACAGTTCTATTATGTTAAGCAAGAAACATGAGGCCCTACATCTCTCAAAAGTTAGAGTTTAATTTTTGTTTTCTAAACAATTAAGTCGACGGCCAGGCCGCGCCCAGTTTCGCTGACTTTATTGTTTAGAAAACAAAAATTAAACACTAACTAATACTAAGTGTAAGAGTGTGAAGTAGGAAATTTGTGAACTGTTGCATACAAATACATGTTTGTATTATTTTTTAACTTATTGGTTTACAAAACCACCAATTATCAATAAGTTAGAATGTAAAAGTCTGTTCAAGTTGGATTATACATATTTTACATCATGTTTTTTATTTTGATTTTCCATGTAAAACTTAAAGAACAATAACAAGAACTATTTTCAGAACTAAAATGTTGAAAATGCAGAAAAGGCAATAAAGAAGTCCCACTAAAGTATAGCATTGCTTGTTTGTCCCTGTCAGAGTCAATATCAGAACAGATTTTCTTAAATTTTATTGTACACGAGACATTTACAGACCTTATTACAAATTACATACATAACTTTTCTCTATGCTTAGTCAGATTTAATTCGCGTCTGGCTAAGTCAAAGCTTAGTTTATTTCTGCTTCACTAAACATGCATAGTAACATTGAAAAATGTTCCCAGCAGAGTTTACATATTCACCCTTTTCCTTATTTTTAGACTGCTGACAAGTGACATGTATGGGACTGATAAACTTTTATCCAGACATGGCAAAAGACAATCAACTTTTACATGCCAAACAGGCCTACAACAAATAAGTCAAACAAAAAGTCTGGTTCCAGTGACCCGAACAACCCAATCTTTTACCCCCCAATCCTGAACTTTTTATTCCATTCTCAGAAACGAAATTGTAAACAATTGATTTAGGTGCGAAACAATTTTATAGAGTACGAGTGGATATGGGTATGAATAATGAATATTGCTCATGTGGTCATACTTTTATTGTTATCAGCCTAATAATTCAACATGGCTTCGCCGACGTCATCACTCATCTTAGTTATTAACATAGAAAAATGCTTGTACAATCAAGAAAAACTTTAAAACATGATATTCGATAATTAATTTGTTGCATCATTTTTTATTTTTTTCAGAATGAGTTGTACTTAATGATATTTTAGAAACAAATGTCTCAAATAATTTTAGAATCTCTGCTGTAATTGAATGTCAAGCGTCTCACCAACCAATGTACTTCATGTTTGTATTAACAAAGTTCTTACAAGTTCCCAGCAAAATATCGACAAGTGTAATGCAGTTTTCTGTTTGTCACTAAATAAAATTGATTTCTCAGTATTCAACTTTATAAGAAAATGTAACAATAATCAGTTAGTATTAAACTCAGTGAAAATGCTCAGGTTTACTCAATTCAACACAAACTGAGGGTGTTACAAAGTTGAAAATACTCAATTAAATATCTGGATACTCAATTCTTTCTTAAAGGATCGAGTGATCACTCAATTATCATCGAAAGTTTAGCTATAGTGCTGGGGTCTTTTGCCATGTCTGGTTTTATCATAAGAATTTGACAATTTTATCAGTTCTTCCTAGCTGCTGCAAATATAAAATGGACTTTGGCTATAAATAAACCTTGTTTTTTTAAAAAAAAAAACATATGTCTCCTCCTCCCCACCCCTATATGTTTTATAATGAAAAAATGACAAGGGCCTATATCTTCGTCAAAAATGGCCCAAACCAAAATGCCAAAAATATGCATTACAATCATTCATGTGAAGTTTCATCCAAATACTAGCTTAAAGGTCAAGGCTATCGGTCTAGATTTCACTATTTTCTGTTTATATACACTAAACCATGTTTATTTGTGAAATTTACCGATTTTTTTAATATTGATTTTCCTCTAAAAAAAACGGAATTAAATTCACCTCCCTTTGTTTGTATCCGGCGACTTTTTCACCTAAGTCGCCCACTAGCTAGAGCCCTGGAATATTGTATCGAATACTTTGACCGATACAGAGTCTCAGTTTTTTTCAGTATGTTGGGAAAATGACCTTAACCCATGGAATTGGGAATTTTAGCGGCGTTTTGCTTGATATTGGGGAAAAAGTCATACACCATGTATCTTTTTAATTTTACCAAAGAACAATATCATGTAACAACAAACACTTTTTTACAGTGACAGACAAGAATTTCAGCATTTTGAATACACTGCTAATTACATTTTGCTAAATGAAAATGCTATCGATTTACTTCATGTCACTTATATAACTGCACCATAATATATACATATAGTCACTAAGTGATTTAACACAGTCTCAAGGAGTCTACAGAGCCAGTTCTCTAATTTTCAATCTTTTGAACTCAACAATAATATCATTCAACATTTAAGTGGAAAGAGCAGCTTACTTAAATAATATATCGATTCGCCTGGTCGTTTCGTCGTTTTTTTTTGTTTTTTTTTAGTTTTTTTAACATAGTATTTTGTATTGTGCGACATTTTTTATGTTTACCCCCGCACCACTTCATTACGTCCGGTAATGAAGGTCACCCGCTATCGCTAGACGCTTGGAAATTACAAACGCCTCGCCATTAAGATTAGTGCAAAATGCTGTCTACAAACACGTTTTCACATACCAATTAATCGTGGCGAAAAAATTGATTTTTTTATTTTCTTTTAATTGAGAATTTTTTTCACAAATTGGAAAAAAAAGATATGACTTGATTTTCAGTTGGGAATATGACTGAATTTCGGCTATAAAATCGGCCAAAATGAACCCTGAATCCCTATCATCAAAGTCAATCTTCATCTTGTGAAAATGATGTAAGCATTAAGGGAAAAATATATATCTCCATGGTACATTCAGTACTGGGACAAAACCCTGCCTAGTACATTTGGTACTGGGTAAGAATATATTGTCAACAAAAACAACAACAACTGCAGCAAAGTGCTCATGCATTTTCAAGAAAAAATATTCTTTTCGTAACGGACAATTTTGATTATTTCAAGGTATTTTTTCAGTTCCTCTTCAGTATTATCAGAAATATAACTGATTTGAAAACAATGACTGTGGCAGCAAAAACCTGACGGAAATTAGTATTGCTATGGCATGTATGGATATTTTTGAACAGAAAAACGTAAGGCAGGTATGTTTGTACCAGGAAGTTTGTACATATGTAACCGACTCAAAAAAAGTTTAGGGAATTTTTTAGCTGGCAATTTGGAAACACTTAAGCTATATTGTATTACAGATAACTGCAACAAATAAATATTAATATGAAATTTCATTGGTGTTTAGAGTATTCCTAAAGTTTCTCTAATTCTGAAATTCTGATTCACTAATAAATCATATAAATGAAATAGAATCCACTGAATGCATACTGGCATTGATGATAAAAGTCGGCAGGTTTTTAATTTTCCTCGAATATCATTTTAAATAAGACATACAAACCAATTTCTTTGTGTTGACATGTTCCGCCTTTCTTCCTCGAATAGGACGTCACACAGATTTTGTGAAATGAGGCCCACAACAGGGTTGCGCTAATTGCAGCCAATTCCAATATTGAAAAATACCAAGCCCCGACTATAAAATGAATTTTTGACTAATAATGATTGTATAACGACTGCTTGTATCTTCTGTGTGGTAGCAATTATTTATTTGTACTTGTTTTAGAATTGTTGAAGTATTTATTTGTACTTGTTTTAGAATTGTTGAAGATTACAAGTTCCCGAAAGACCACTGGTCGTTTCCAGGTCAAATTCGTGGAAATAAATCATCCAGAGCCTGCCGAAGTTATTATTTACTTTTATCATCAATCCCAGTAATAAACTGATAAATTATCAAGCAAGTCAATATGTTTATTATTGTATGGAGATCATGTTACAAAACGTATAATACAAGTCTAAAAAACCATCTTGCTTTTAATGATTTTTATTTTTTAATACTTGCGACAGAAAAGTGTTTGCGAAAACCGTTTCCGCGCGAACATATTTATAAGTATAGTTTACATACATGTCATTTAAGTATAGTCATTATTAAAAACTTGTAATCATTACTATTACTAATATTTGCATTTAAAATACTCACACATCGCTTCCCGAAGGACAGACCAAGCGCCATTCTTCTTCTCTTCACCGCCTGAATTTTTCGTCGAGGTGCACAATAATACAACAGGAGTTAATAGCACCCAACACCGTACAACCTTCCGACGGATCAATAAATACAATGTCTCAATACTCTTCACAGACACAAAATTTTCACAATTTTCAAGATGGCCGAACGGCGTGGGGATTGCCCGCGAAAATCAAGTCTGTCTCCGACTACAAACCTTCAATTTCTCGGCTCACATTAAGTCTTAAACCTCGTACAATAATTAAAAATATTATAACGCTAAAATTTACACAAAATTTCTCAATAAAAGTAATTTAAATCAAAAATACGAATTTTCCATCCCTAAATGTACTGACGCTATTTTTCCGGAGTTAGGCGGAGTTAGTTTCGGATATTCTCGGAAAATTTCAAATTGTCAGTTTGTGACATCGATGGTGTGAAATATATCGATTTTTATTTTATTTTTTTTTAATGAAAATTGTTACACTGAAGCTAAATTCCTCTGACATAAATAGTTAAACAGAAAAAATCGAATATATTTCAATTTAAGTATACAAATCATCATTTGAAGACGGTCTGCCTTATACTGAATTCGCATGTGAACCAAAATATACATCGCGAGATTTAAAATCGGATAACTAACAATTCGTCCTTCAAAATCATGAATAGAACACGATGGGAAGGAAGGGGAATGTAAACCAATCTATAGCAATTGTTACTGACACCGAAATGTGTTGGTTTGTACTCTAACCTCATCCTATATTTTAGGCAGACCGTAAATTGTTTTCCTAAGTCATGTGTCTGCCTAATGCTGATATCTTACATATATTCTGTACGCCTAAGGAGTATTACAGATATATATATATACATATATATATTAATACCTTGAAGGAGTCATTTTAATGAAATATTGTCAATATTTTGTAACAATATATATATGAGAACATGAATAGTTGTTGTTACTAACAACAACTAGTTAGTATCATAAATGTCCTCTGAAATAGTTAAATTATCTTAGATCAAAGTCTGTCGTATATTGCACTAGTACACATGAGAACATTTTACCTTTATACTGATCAGATAAAATTACATTAAGGCACATGGATTACTTGGGTCATCAGTCATTCTTTTAAGTTTATCTCTTGCCGAGCCGAGTCCTCCCCACCTTACAATTTCACTAAGAATAGGCTGTATGCTCTCCATCTCAGTATTTGCTTGGGTTGATGTTGAAGCCACACTTCAGAGGTAACTGGCTGACTTTTTGGATGGATTGTAACGTATGTGTCTATGACCAGACTTAAGATAGTCTTCAACAGCAGGCACTGAGTCAAACTTTGAAATTTCTGGACCAGTGATAACAATTCTCATTTGACTTTGTAAGTTTTCTTGCGTAAGGCGAGTTCTTAGAGGATTCTTTACATGATTCATTTGAGTAAACAGTCTCTCACAAGCAGCTGTAGAGGGGGATATTGTTAGTAAAAGCTGCAGCAAGGCACTGATGTTTTTTACAGAATCTTCCTTCCTTTGTAATATGGATGTATATACTGCGAGAGTTTGTCACTCACTAGGAATAGAGGAGACCTCATCTTCTGTTAATAAACCAGTACAATGTTCAGAGAGCTGTTTAATCTCGCAACAACCATATGTGCTAAGTTCTATAAGTGTATGTGGCCAGTTTCTTAAGTCAGGTTCCCTGTACAAACTCAAAGGAGGACAGTCAAGATCCTGCAATCTCTCTAATACATATTGACCAATAAAGTTTATCAATTTTAATGCCAAATAATGCACAAATTGAACCATTTATCAATATTAATGAGCAGTGAATGTCTGTGCGCAGTATACACGCGAGAAGATTTCTATAATTATATAAAGTCAGGAAGATCTTACACATTGTCTACTGCATATCGGTATTCCAAGTCGTGAGAAGACGGGGCAACGTCTTGTCTTCTTATTAGCATACAGTTGGGGTTCCTTCAACCTGTGGTGCAAGGTACTTTTTGTAATCCGTATTCTCTTGCAGCAGAATGGACATTTTGTTTCCTAGAAGTTTTACAGCTGATATGGCCTTCATCGGAATAAGCTCTTGCTTGTAATATTGAAGAACAGAACAATGCACGTCTAATCTATCTGAGATGATGTTTAAGATAATTTGCGATAATTATTGAATTTTTTTTTTAAAAAACTACTCTTATAGCAATATGGGCAAAAACCTGCATGGGTTACCTCCCTCGGATTGAGCTTAACTCCGGCCAGTGTTTGTCTTTTTGTTTAACAATATTTTTGCAGAAAAGTTACCAATTCTCAATTAAATCATTTCATATAATAGGTAGTAAGTTTTATTGGGATATTTTTCAGTTGCACTTGTATTGAAATTGTTCGTCTGCATCAATAAAATTCAGACGGAACCCCATTTTGCATTGCAGGGTCTCATGAAAATGTTTGTGCATGTGCAGTGTGCCATATTTAACTTCCCTGAAATGTAAGTTTGACAGGGAAGGTAAATGTCGTATATTCATTATAAATACTTACATTTCGGGATTTTGTTGATTCCATTTGGCTTCAAAATCAAGTACTTGAGTGACCGACAACAGATGTTCAAGACTGGCAAAGAAATAAAAGTGTTTACGCAAGTGTCCAGATTTGGTGGATGTCCAGATTTGTAGGATGCCAACCAGTTTATTTGAAATGTTTTTATTTAATTCTTTGTATTACCAGAATAGTATCAGAATATAATGGTGCTACCGCTCGCTCTGTAAATGAATTAATTACGTTATTTTTGTGTTACTGATAATTATTGATGCCAAGTTTTTACTTTAAAAATGTTTTAAATTATTTTTTGTTTTACTTTTAAAATTGTTTCATTAATTTTAATGAATATTGTAATGACAACATATTATATTTATATGAGGTATTTTCTTTTATAACAGAGAAAGCCTCTTTCCTTGCTGATGGGCGAATATATACAGCTGTTTTTTATGGTGAGCCATTGTCCCCTTGCAACACCCCGGCATCAATTGATATGGAGTAAGGGGAGATGTTCGATGTGAAAGAAACGCAAATGCTTGTTTTATGATTACGCCGGTATTTTTCCTTTGTAAATATATTCCCAACCACAAACTTACACCAACATTTAAATTTTTATGCTGCTGAATTGAACGAAAGAATCACCAAAAATTCAAAAGGATATCTTGTTTTGTGGGCAGTTCCCAAATTGTGATTAATCCATTCGGAGTTGAGGTCTGACCCGTGTAATAGTCACCAATCAGAAATAAAAAAAATGTTTTACAGACCTCTAGTAAATTGTATGAGAAACCCCTCTGTGAATTATAAAAAGATTTCACCGTCAAATAATGGAGATATGACTAATTTGTCTGACATACCCTATGACTCAAAAATGTAATGTTCCAAAAACTGACCAACACCATCATAAGTATCATTTTTTTATTAATTATCATTTAGAACATACTTTTCAAGTGATGTATCATTGCAAGATACATAGTATTACAGAAATAAACAGTTTAAATGTTTTTAAAAAGATTACAGTAAACAATAGATATTTATTTTGCGTTTGCCATTTCACGGCAAAATGTCAGATTTCACAAGATTGTAAACATGACACAAATTTCAAGCATAACTAGTTAAGCTTATCGACTGCACGAAACCTTCGCTTGTGACATTGTTGACATTTTTTGACAGATAAGGAACGCTAATATTTACAGAACGCGCCGCAATGACGTCACGGGTTATAGGTCAAGAAGTGCTTTTAGACTGCGTCGCGACGTTTCACTACTTACGTAAAAAGTTACGCTTTGGTTATTTACGCATTTTTCGAACTGCGTTCGTAGAACACTACGCAAATCGTAAAATTTAACGTAGATCCGAAATGACGCTTACGATTTTTCGTAAGTTACGCATTTTTAATAGAACGGGCCCCAGGTCTATTTCGTTTCCACCACTTGCAGGTTGCACACGATGACTTACTAAGCTCTTGAGCACTTTTTTCCTATACTTGGCCTTACTCATGAAAAATGTGTGAGCTGGAATGACATGACAATATAACATTCAAACAAAGGTAACGGCTATGAAGATTATGATTCTCATATATGTATTGCAATACAGCAAAATTGCAAGTCTATATTCTGACGCCAATGTGCATTACACTACATGATGGTCTTTTTATCACATGAGACAATGCAAACAACATTTTGGTCATACTGGAATACTAGGTGAGTGGGATCTAAAAGTGTGTTCCCACTCCAGTGTTTCAAAATATGTACAGTAAAACAATAAAATTAAGACTGACATTAATTCTACATGGTATACCATAATTTTAGTCATAACTGTTCATGCTCGTTCTTTCAATACAAAATATAACTTACAAGTGAGACTTCAAAACCCCGCTTCTGCCAGGCAGTGTTAACAGCACAAGATATGCCATGCCTCGTCTTACATGGGTACAGGCTGTACAAACTTTTCCTTGATTGTAATGGCTTCCTGAGAATAAAAAGAAAAAGTTAATATACAGGTTGAACACAGTGAAAAGTTAATCATGACTTCTATATGTTTATTTGTTTTGCTTTATGATATTGATTCAACTACAATAGTTGAATAACCATGAATACCTAACTGCTGTATCACTTGAAATGACATGTTAAATTAATTTAGTTTGCTCAGAATGCATTTTCATAAATAACAGTACAAAAAGGCAGTGGCTGAACAAATGATTCAACAAAGGATTGTTGCAGTTACAGATCACTATACACAATAATGTTTACTGCACTAGTCAAACAAGTTATGCTAAAGTATGAATATTAATTGTTCAAACAGTCATACCTTTCTTCTATCTGTGTAGGAAGTTTTGACTGTGGTGAAGTGGTATGAGGTGTTATGTCCCTAGGCTTCTGACTAGCACATGCTTCCAGATGTTCTCTGCAATAAGAACTTTATACTATGATTCCGGTTATCAAAATATTACTGTGAGGTTTAACATTATAAGAACTATACCAAAGAGTTTTGAATTGTGGAATCAATCAAACAAAGACGTAGTGTTCAAAGAAAATTACTGTAAAAACTGTTGGCTAAAAGCACAGGTGTACATCTACAGTACCTACCTCAGAGATGGTGATGAACCAGGTAAAAGTCCAATGCCAAGGTCTGGGATTAGTGTATCCATACACTTTTCAGCCTGGTGGGATTCTTCCTCAGCAATGTCTCTGCAAATTAATATAAAACATTATCTATAGCTCAACTAAATGTTCAAAAAATATAACCATGTTACCAGCAATTGTGTTACCATATATTCTAAAAAGTCCAAGACTTAAACAATGATGCAGAAGCTCTAAACTTTTATTGCCCTATGTAAAAACCATCATAAATCTTTGAAAATAGACAAATATCCTAAATGCCAACAATAGTGCCTTGTTCTGTATATGTAGTCGGGACAAAAGAATTAACAATATATATGACATTTACTGAAAAACATTTTGGTGCAATAAAAACTTAAAATTGTAATGGACATTAAACAGTACCTCATTTCTTGTGTAAATGCTTCTTTTGCTGCCTCTTTGGTTGAACGATTTGCCACAGATTCGACAAATGCCCCGACCCGTCTTTCCATAAGCTGCAAATTGCTATGATGAACTGGCTTTATGTTAAGTGTCGACAGCATGTTGTTTACATGGCCAGATCAACCAAGGCCATCAATCATTGCTGAAAAAAGCAACATCAACGAAATTGGTCAACTGGTCTCAAATTCATGTGATGCAAATAAATGAATGTGCTAAAAGTTATCTTCAAAACGAAGTAGAAGAAAAACTTCTGACAAACATGCCAAATTAAACTCTATGTTCTCACCGTCATCATCATCATCACTGTTGCCATTCTCATCATTATTATCATCATCATCCATAACAACAGCACCAACAAAATTTTGAGAATATATATGACAAGTTACTATGGTAAACCAGGAGTAAAGAGACCACCTGGATTACCCGCTCATAGCTCTAACAATTGAAGTTTGAACTATTTAGGCGCCTGTCGTAAGTCAGTCCCAACAATCACTACATTACTTATTCCAGGTTTATTCATTTAACTTTAAGTATTTATACATTACTTGATGTATATCATGCTATGCTGAAATAAGCAGACAAATTATCCATTATTCTAATAATGACTCACCTGTTCCTAACTTGGTATTAATGACAAAGCATGGCATGCCTTTTTTCTTCAATCTATGAGTTTTTCCATATGGCACTCGATTGATACATCAACAATCTGAGTTCATGCATCGAACATACAAATATCCGCCTAAACCCTTTCTTAGTTCACCGAATAAACTGAGCTTATCAGAAGGACGGGTCCAAGTTTACACATTTGGCAAAACTTCAAGTTGTCAAGCAAAACACCCAACTCAATTATTCGGTGACCTCGTCTCCACCCATCGCAATCACAATTCGCCCGCAACTCATCACTCACTGAATCAAATTTGCTGCTGGAAAAAAATAGTCCATCACAATTAGATTTCCTGTGGTATGTTTGGTCAGACACTGACTTATTGCTCCTAAAAAAGCTACGTTTACTCGATTTCTTCGTAAATTTCCCTCGACAATCGCGAGCCGCCATGTTGGGAAAATTCCAAATTGTCACGTGACTTCTTGGAGAATTCCCCATTCCGAATTGAACCGATCAATCCCGAAGTACTCTTCGATTTTCTTCCCGAAAATAGCCGACAGTGCCGATGTTTGTCGGCTTTACCGGAAGTGAATTACAGGGCATAAACCTTAATAGCTGTAATGGAAACATGTATTTGTTATTACTTTTATATTTTTTGTCTGTCCTCTGTAAAAACAATATTTTGAATGATTTTTTTATTGTGAATATAGTTTAATGATTCTCCTTTGGAGAAAATGCATTAGGATTTGTACAGTCCTGATAATCCCAAACTAAAAAGCTTCAGCAAAATATTATTTACACTGCGCATAGAACGCAAATTACATGTAAAATACTGAATTCGCATTATTGTTTTCGAGACTTGCTCCTAACTGGCTAAGTTCTTTATTAATTATGTAAATTCCAATGATAGCATATAACAGTCTTATATTACAGCTCTTATGCTTAAGCTTACATGGTATTATATTTGTCCCTGTTTTAGTCATTACTGTGGTATCATTTAATTTTGCTGGCAAGAATTTTCGTGTTAATGCTAAGAAAGACAATTTTGCCTGGTCTTGAATTCATGCATTTTCAATTTTCGTTAAAGGTAAATCGAGTAATGTTGCCACCGTGCATCTTTGCATGTATAATTTCTTAGCTATTATTGTACTTCTTCTTTAGGCTCATTCATAAGTTTAAGAGGACAAATACATAAAAAAATTCTGATAAATTAAATAGAAGTATACAAAGAAGCACATCTGTTTCAATTTTTAGTGTATCCAACTCCCGAATTGCAAGAAATTATGCATAAATGTACATATGACAGTGCTTAATCTGGCCGTAAATGGCAATATTCTGTGCGGGAATTACGCACATACGCAGGCTTCCCGAAATTTGCCGGACTGATGGACTTGTCAGGCAAATTTCAAGCAGGTCCAATAAATTTTTGGCGAGTACCGGACCAGATTTCCAGCAGTCAGAAACGATTTACAACATTTATCACTTATTTATAATATATTCGGTCAGACAGAAATTCTAGTTTGCCTGACCAAATGTCAGGCAAGTATTCCAACGCTTCCGAGAAGCCTGCATACGTGCACGATCTGGGGCACTGATTTTACTGAAAAATTTCGTTAAAAGACATTTAAATCAGAACAATAATTGCTGTAAATCTATGTGATAATGAGTGTATACAGTCAAACTTCTACTTACGACCACCCACGAGTAGCGGCCACCTGTGGAGAATGACCACGTCAAATTTCCCCCATGAAAAATGCATGCTCATTAAACGGCCGCAAGTACCGACCACTTGCCGACCGTGACCAGCGACCAGTCTAATTATTTCCGATCGGTATTTCGTACTGCAAACAACAACCAGTCTAAAAAACTGACTTACGATCCTCCAGCGTCTCGCTTCAGTAAAAAAAGCGCCACTTGCCACAAATAAAAGTTAATCAAATGTTGGTCGATTTTAATTGACACCATACTGTTTAAATGCAATTACTATGTGTGGGTTGGCACATCCATGAATCAGATCTTGAATATAAGTTCCGAGATATAAGTCAACCATCTAAAAATTAGCATTTACCATCCAAAATTGGTGTTTCTTCTTTTTCAAACATCATGCCAATGAGCAGTTTCGGCTTCCTCCCGAACATCAATTCGAACGGTGAGATTTCGTAGACCCGTCAGGAGTACAATTATAGGCATATACTAATGAATTGATATATTTCTTCTAATCTTGTTTCTGTTTTCTAGTGTTCCTAGCATGTTGTTGTATAGCTCCCATTTGTGTGGCCTGGCAATAAATTTCTTCAAGTTTGGCTGCAAACACATTCACAGAATCCTTTCCTTGTACAAATGAGTACAGTTTTTTTCAAGACATTTTCTTCACTTTCTATGCTGCCATAAGTACTGTCTAATTTCTTCAGTATCTCCTGCACGTTTACTCTGGTGCCAAGTCTTCTTACTATGTCACTTGCAGTTCCTTTCAGTGCCCTTCTTACTCCTAATATTCATTACTGAATACTTTTTTGTCTGATAAAAGAGACTCGACCTCATATTTAAATGACTCGTATGTAACTTCTCCTTTACCCTCCTCTCCATAAAAGTATGATAGTTTAGGGAACTGGTATGGTCTGGCTATATACCATTATGAATCGAGTAGCTCAATACATTAGAAGTAAGAACACCAAAGATGAACCAAACACATATTGTAAGTCATAAACTTCCACCAAATATTTGAATAAAACCATTAAAACTCTTTACAATAGAATAATATAAACAAAATATAAATAACTAAAACCAAATTAGCAGATACAAACCACAATCAACAACTTCCACGACTAAGAGTGAAAGACAGGTCTTCCCACAAAGAAATCTATCTGTCCACTGACTGACCAAAAAGGCGGGAAAAAAGTCACAGGATCAATAAAAAACAGTCAAGCAAGTTTAATCCATTCACACAGAAAGACAACTCTCATACAAGCCTAATCAAATCATGATAATCTCAATTGTCACATATTTACAAATAATTACCCTATTACACTTGTGATCTAACTTCCAGTATATTATGTGTTCAGAAATAACAAGCTCTGAGTAAACGTCAGTTCGCAAAACATATCAACCAAATTCAGTAAAATCGAAACAAGAAATATGACGACCGTGTTGAAAAAGTGTTAAAGTAATTTATACAATGTACAGGTAATGGCATATGTCCCCAAAAATTTGTAAATGTCAGGTGTCAAATTTTGTCATTAAAGACGATTTCGGTAGTTTGTAACGCGCAACATTTCTGCACATAAGGGAGACAATGAAGCTCTTCTCGGAGGAAACACTTGCATAGTTTTCGGACAACTAATGTATCCGCGAGCGCGCTAAATACGCAACCTATAATGTCGCAGCAATTTCGCACGAAGGGTAAATTTGCGAGTGGGTACAAGGTTGCACGGACGAAGAGGCTACAGTTAGCACTGAAATCTACATATACACATTACAAAATTTAACTGAAATTGGCAAATATTTGTTGACACTGCAACAGAATTTAGAAGTTGGAGGTAAAATTAGCTCAGTTACCCCATGTTTTTATCTCTGAAATGTGTTTATTAGACATTGTTCTACGATATATATCTAAATTAGAAAGTTTTATTGGAAAATAGGCAAAATCTTTATTAACTTGATATGCATATTTTTGATATTAATCATATTTGTCGACTATTTTTGACAATATAACTGAATTTCAGAGTTGAGACTGAAATTAACTCGGTAACCTCATGTTTTTATTACTGAAATATGTTTATTAGTATTACTGAAATATGTTTATTAGACATTGTTCTAAGATATATATCAAAATTAGAAAGTTTTGTTGGAAGAATATCGGAAAAGGGGGAATAAAGGATGAAAAATAATATATTTTTTTGTCGAAATTGCAGCCCATTTTTTCATGCATGCAGTTGAAAATAAAACATAGCATGACAGAATTAAATCATTTATGGTATAAATTGTGTTAAATTAACACAATATGTGCCAAATGAATACTTACATGTAAAAACATGTATGTTTGAGCATGATTTTATCATGATATAACAGTAATAGTATGTGATTTATCGATAAGCTTTTTGTACACAGCAAATCTTAAAAAACAGCTGCACACCTACACAAAGTATGAGCTGCTATCTCGAAAACGAGTTCGTTGACCCCTGTTTTTCTTTCCATTTTTGGATTTGTTATACTTTTTCTATAAAATATGAAAAAATGATCACTTTTCCTTGAATAAAACAAAATGCAGAAATCGTCGACATTACATGATGACAGGGGTGCTGGAGGATTCGGTAAATAACAAGTTCGGTAAATTGATTTTATATAGTGATTGTCTTGGATGTTTTGTTAAAAAGGTGTAAAGAGGTGTTATTCACACCTTATCGGTAAATAATTACTCTGAACAATCGGGTAGTTGTGTGTGTTTTCGTATGCATGTATGTAGTGGGAAAATGATCATATACAGTCGATTCTCGTTAGCTCGATTTTCGTGGGACTGGGAAAAATACATCGAGCTAACGAAAATCGAGCTAAAATCGACGATCATGATCCACTTCCTTGTGTGTGTGCTACATGTTGTACTTTATCGTCTACCGGTGTGTGTTTTGTGAATAGCACGTCGTGACGTTTACATGTTTGTAATTAATAAATAAACAAATAACCAAATTAACAACAGAAGATTATGATAATTTATAAATTTTATTTGCTATAGCACTCAATGTTATACAATATATACAATATTATCGTAAATCTCAATCTATCTATCATCAACAATGTACATAAATCACGTCTTCTTAAAAAAGTCCAATATGCTGGTTTGTCTCTTTGAACATATACTAACTAAATGAGTCTTAGTCACAAAGTTTTCCACGAACTCTAAACATTCAACAGCACGCTCATTGTTGGAGAAATATCCAAGGTAGGTCCTCAAATTGTCAATCACTAGCACATGACAAAGATATTGTCACTGGATCAGGATCACACTCGTCTTCACTGCTGCTTAAATCGTCGTTGTCGGCCGATCGTTGATTGATAAGGTCCGATACTATGTCTGGTGTCTCTAAGGAAGCACAGACAGGAATGTCTAGATCAACGGTCAAGTATTCCTCCATGGATGATTGGTTGTCGATCACACACATTAGTTTGGATAGAGGGATGTTGTCGTCTGGGTCCTCGTCTGATTGTGTTCCATCGATGGTCGTCTCGGATTGGCTGAAGCCTGCGTGGCTAAAACAATTTGATATTGTTTTAGGGGACACACAAGTCCAAGCCTTTTTAACATTACCAACCCATCCAACAATGTTACAGAAAACTCTTTTGATGTGTCAATCGCACGGATTTTGCGACCGATAATGGACCGTAATGGACCTTAATGTTTTTAACAACCCCCCTGGTCCATTTGGTTGAGTAATGCTTGTGGTGTTAGGAGGTAGGAAGATAAGATCAATCGACTTAAGTTGCCTTATTTCGGGATGGGCAGGACAATTGTCGATGATTAATGTTCTTTTCCTTTTAGACATTTGTTCATCCGAATTTCTTAACCACTCAGTGAAGATAACAGATGTCATCCAAGCCTTTTTGTTGGCCTTGTATTGAGTGGGGAGACGTTTTACATTCTTAAAACATCTGGGTTTGTTTGATTTGCCTACGACTAACAAAGGGAGTTTCTCGCTACTGCTCGTGTTAGCGCAGACCATTACCGTTAAACGCTCTTTACTAATTTTTCCCACCACTACATTTAACATTCCTAAATTCGAGTTTTTTTTCTGGCATAGCCCTATAAAACAATGCTGTTTCATCGGCATTGAGTATATCGTCAGGATTATACTCAGAGAGTAAAGTTGACAATTTCTTCTGCCAGTTTGTAAACTCGGCGTTAATTGTGTCAACTGACCTACTCTCCCCGCTGACTTTCTTGTAGATAATGTTGTTACGATTTTTAAATCGTTCCAACTACCCAGATGAGCATTCAAACTCAGATCTGGGAATGTTGAAATTGTCAGCAAATTCTCGAGCCTTGTTCCTTAGAACGTCCCCGTCGATGGCAACGTCGCTAGTACGCACGTTTCTCATCCATTGTAACAGGGCTTCTTCAATTACAGGAAATTAAGCAGTGCGATCCCTTTTCATGTTAGGCTCAGCACTGCCAGACAGAAATTTAGCTATAATTTCCGATTTTTTGCCAACCAAGTTGACAACGTGTTGGAGGAAATACCAAATTTGAGCGCTATATTCTTCTTTGAACCAGATATTATTGAAAAGGGGATTTTATATCAATATTCCCTATTTTCTTATAAATTCCATCATTTTTACGCACTTTTTTGCGAAATTTATGTCCAAAAACCGTGTAAAGAAAAAGACAGAACAAAAAAACTCAGTTCTAAGTGCGTAAATTTACACACTGTTTTTATTATCTACATACAAAATTTATCACAAATTTAGCCCATAATACAAGTGCGTAAATTTACGCACATTAGAAAACAGAGGAAATTACACAACTGTAAAGTAGTGCGTAAATTTACGCACTATACAAAACAGTGCAAATTTTAGAAGTACAAGAAATTTCCCTACTAAAGGGAAGTGCGTAAATTTACGCACCATACAAAACAGAAGAAATTTCTGTACTAAAGGGAAGTGCGTAAATTTACGCACTATACAAAACAGAAGAAATTTCTGTACTAAAGGGAAGTGCGTAAATTTACGCACCATACAAAACAGAAAAAAATTCCCTACTAAAGGGAAGTGCGTAAATTTACGCACTATACAAAACAGAAGAAATTTCTGTACTAAAGGGAAGTGCGTAAATTTACGCACTATACAAAACAGAAGAAATTTCTGTACTAAAGGGAAGTGCGTAAATTTACGCACCATAAAAAACAGAAGAAATTTCTGTACTAAAGGGAAGTGCGTAAATTTACGCACCATACACAACAGAAAAAAATTTCCCTACTAAAGGGAAGTGCATAAATTTACGCACTATACAAAACAGATGAACATTCCAACAAATTTTAACAAAAACTCACCTGATGTATTCTTCTGACCAGATCATCTTGAGTCTGATTAGTTTCTCATAGTGGTTTTGTTTGTTTTATTTTTCAATTTTCCTTTTCTAGATAAGACATCAAGTTTTCTTTTCGTCTTCAGTTTATTTCTTTTCAATTTTTCACAAGATACCTTGAATAACAAAACAACACTGTTAATGCAAACCGGAAAATTAATACCTTTACAAATTTAATACACATGAACAATATCTCTTACACAATTGTGGGTTTATACCCATAATGTCTAGAATTAGAATCCTCTGAACATTTATAATTTTTATATAATTCCATGACGGAAAATGATGTACGATTTAAATGAAAACAATGACATTCCTTTTAGTTACAGTCCCATTAAATTTGCATATAAGTCTATGAGAGTAGCCATTTTTTTAAAAGACTAAAGAAAAAAGAAGATCCATTTTAATGAAAAGTCACAGCAAAGTGTGTTAACAATGTTTTCCTGTGATTTGACCCAGTTTTGACCCAAGATGACCCATGTTCCATGTTGTCTAAGATATCATTCAGACAAAACATTCTGACAAGGTTTGGTGAAGATCCAACCAATACTGTGACCTCAAGAGCGTCTACAAGGTTTTTATTGTATTGTATGTTATTTCATAGCATCAATAGAACCGAACAAGCATATAATGATATACAAAACTTGACTTTTACCTTTGGGATAGCTTTCTCCTTATCAAGCATTCTACTTAATGATGGATCTATCTGAACAATAGTTTTCCTTCTTGTGACTTGCTTCGGCAGCTCTGTAATCCATCCAATTTTGTTTTGTCTTTCGACTTCTTTTAGGTTGTTTAAAAAGTATATCCACCAGTCATAGTTTTTTTTGAGATTTAAACATATATTGAATGTTATCAATCTGTTTTTTAATACTATATAACTTTTCATCAAATTTCTGGAAATTAGGTTGTAACACTCTAATTTGTTTGGAAGGAAGAGATTTCAGAAAAGTTCCCATTCCATTCAATGTGTTCCATGACTGGTGGTTTTGCCCTTTGTACAGCACATTGATTTTATCACTATTTCTTGATATCTTAAAATGCAAATGTTCACTAATGCCTGCTAGTTTATTTAATGAGTCACAAATCCATCCTTTCACACCCCACATGTGGTTTATGAGCTGTATGTCAGGAATCAAAGACATCAACTCGGGAATTGTCTCTGCATCATGTCTTCTGAGTTTTTCAGATATTTTGCTGAATGAAGCATCAATATCTTCATGTGTATGCCCAACGTACAGGAAGGATATGTGTACCTGTAATGAAATATAAGTGAGTGTTGAGTGCTGTAATGAAACAGGTTTATGATGGAAACACATATATTTCAACAAACTTCCAGCTAAAATAGTGTGGCAGTTACACACAACTTCACTTGGTATGAAAACTTCTTGTAAAATTTCAGCATAGACTGATCAAAGGATCCCTGAGAAATAGTAGAGATAATTGACACAACATACAATGCCTTTGAAAATTAGAATACAAGCCAATCGATAACTGTTAAGTCTATGCAAAATGGGCATTTGTTTGTAATATATTATTAAATGAGAGCAATGTGCAACCTAGGCTTAATGCTGCACAGGAAAATGGATTCAAAAATGTTGAAGGCTCAAAAATTGTGTTAACCTCATAAAATTTATTAGCAAAAAGAGGTCAAATTAACAAAATAATAGAAAGAAATAATATCATTTTGGTCAGTTGTTCCTGAAGTTTCCATTTCAACTTATTGCTTACATGTCCTATCTTATTTCATCATATATATTTATGATAGTTTATGCTACAGCAAAGTAACATCTATGTGATCATGCTTTATCTCCTGGAACTGGATGACATTTATTAACAGTTCCGTTACGCCTATGTCTTTTATTACCAATGGTACCATTTACCATTTTTTATATTGCCTTGACAAAAAATAATACAATGTTCTTGTGCTGGAAAATTAAATTACCTCATTAAATATTTGCAGCCGAACCAAAGCTTCACAGAACCCAAGAACAAACTTGTTCTTGTTATCTCTAGGGCTATTGTCCATTTGTAAATACAACACAGAAGGGAGACATCCCTGAAAACAAATAGACACACTAAATTATAAGTGTTAAGTAATTAAACAACATATAATAAGAGAACGATAAAGGCCTATTGCCATCCCCCAAAGTCTTCTGTTTCTAAATGTAGTAATGTAAGGTTGAAATAATACAACTTAAAGCAGCAGACATAGCATGAGCAATCTCCAAATATTAAATTAAAAAAATAGAATTTCCTGAGCCATAATATTTCCATGAAAGTCCCGTTTTCTGCAATCTTTATTAGGCTAAGCTTACTCGAAGTATTTGAGAAGAAACAAATCAATAATCAGAAAGATCTGTGCAAGGATGCTACATGAAAATGTTCTACAGTACTTGAAGAAAATCATTCTTTATTATTTTAATATATGTATAAAATACCTCGAGAGCAAAGTAAATTTTTATTCATAATAATACATGTTGTAAAGTAGATAAGTGAACAGAATTACAGATTTATAAGGAGCAATTGAAATGAATCTATATTATGGCAATAACATAATATTATACTTTTTAATTAACAATAGAAAATGAACATCAAATGGTACCTTTTGTTGGTATATCTTCTGTAGTACACTGAGTAATACATTTATGGTCATGTTTGGATCATGAGGATACTGTAGAAAATCTAGAAATGTTGCAAACATGTCATGTCCGTGACTAATAACTCCTGTGATATGAGTCTTTAAAAGGGCTGAAGGATTAATACTCTGAAAATATGAATACATGTACATTGATGCATGATATACTCAAAAATGAATAAATTTAATTTCAACATAAGACCCCAGGAAATGTACACATTAATTCTTAAATACTGGCAGGTAGATTTTACAAACAGAATATAAACTTTATCAAACATTGTCATTAGTTCAACATATTATACTTTTTGAGGCAGCAAAGGCAATCATCCCATATTTTATTGCAACACATAATATTAAACAAAAACTACTAAACACAGCTTTCTTGATTTTATCGAGGCACTATATAATAATCAATCAGGAAGTTAAAGTACAGATACAGAATAATTCATCAATACAAAGACAACAAGATAGGCTGTCTTACAGATGATCAACAAATAAATACTAACTTTTGCCTGTCTTCCAATAAAGTGTGGGAGATCTGTTTTAGCTGATAAATAAAAAGATATTTAAGCATACCTGCTGATTGATTCATAACACTGATACTACTTAGTGTTCACCCAACAATATGAGAAGGGCACAACACAATAACAAATAAGCTTAGATGATACTATGCCCACTGAATCATGTGTTTGTGACTGTGTAAACTATTAAATGGAAAGTAATTCAAAATATGTCGAAAAGTGTTTCAACATTCCAGAATTCTGACTATGACAATTTGATTCTAAGCTCTAATGAAGTACCTCAATACCTATTCGCAACAGTAACTTTGTTGAAAAATGCATAATAGTATGAACAATACTATCAAACTTTTGTCAAGCTTGTATGATTATCTAATATAATTGCTCCTCTCAGGATTCTATCACACATTTATCACAGGAATGTCACATTCTGTGTGAATGTAATTATGAGTATTTAAAAAAGTATGATATTGTTATAATATGAATGAAAAAAAATACTGAATCTTACATTGATCCATCCCATCAATGATGAGAGACAAAAATTCATCCGGTTGTTGTCGGCTAGCTTGCCTCTTTGCGTAGTAATATTTTCTTTCTAACCTGGAAAAACAGTGATTAATTTATTATTTTTAAACAGAAATGTTTGAGCTGTAGAAGCTATGTGTAAGTAGTGCATTCAATAGTATCAGCATTTGAATTGATTTGGCCAGCTTTCCAGAAATCTTTTTCTTTGTTAATGATCTTAAAAATTTCTTACAAGATTTCACATTAAACAGGGACATCAAATGTTGAGGGTCAAAAAACGACCCATGGCTAATAATAATTTAAAGAGTCAACAAAATTTCCTTCTAATTTTATTGTAAATTTGACCCTTTGGTACAAATTCTCAAGAGTCAAAAGCTTCATTTTACTGATTTCAAGAGTCAAAATGCAGTTTTAAGGGTCAAATGAAAGCCCTGTTAAACCCAACTGCAACTCTTGCATTCACACCTATCACATAATAGAAGCAAATACTCACATTTGCCGTTGGTTATGAAGAAACCTTTCCCTTTTCAACCTCAATCTTGTCATGGAGCAGAGGGTACTTTCAAATTTTCTCTGCAAAATGGCACATTTTGTACACTGTGAAAAACTGTTTGACTGGAAAAAAAGATGAACTAAAAATTAGCTATAATACAATTAAAGGGTTTTCATTAACTTGATTAGGAGTTGGCTGCCAGCCGAAATGATTTGTTCAAACATACTTCCAAAGCAAGGTGAAACTTGTAAACAAGAGGGCCATGATGACACTTTTTGCTCACTGGAGAAAGATTGCAGCAGTTTTCCTGTGATTTCCAATCAAAACTGTGACCTGTACAGTGTTTTGACCCCCAGATAGCCCATGTTCAAACCTGTCCTCCATTAACCAACCAAAAGTATCAGCCATCAAAATTAGAACTCCATGATTAAATAAAATAACAATTTGTAATGAATCATTCAAACACTTCAAAATATTCAATATTTATTTAAACAATTCAGAAATATATCTAGGAACTATACAATGAAGAAAATATCTAATTTATACTAATCATTAATGCTGAAACTTTATTATGTAAAACACTGTCTAACTGTACAAACCTTCTTCACTTTCAAATCAGGGAAATTTGGACTCAGAAACAACACCTATTTCTCTTTTCTCCACTACATAAGCCTCATAAATATGTTTTTTTAATGGATCCATATGGAAGAAGAACTTCTTTACTGTTTGGCATCCTGTCACCATACATAGATGCATAGCCTTCAATCCATGCAATGCACTCAACAGAATGTACAGATGGCTGACGAATTGCAGGAAAAACACTAATAGCACCCCTACTTGCACACATCTTGGTTCTAGTTAGTGTGTTCTTATTTATATGCAAAATGTACTCAAAGGCCTTTAGGCAAACACCAAGGCCATTATCCAAAAATACATACGAAAATTGTCCACACTTCTGACTTGATGATAATTTTGTGATAAGCCATTGTTGCCTTTGAACTTTTCCCATGTTCCAATATTCATTTCGTAAACGGGAAACATAAGAGTAATCCATTTTGTGCATACAGTCACTCTTACATTTACAGTGTTTTTGTAAATCAACCATTATATTGTCATGCTTTAACATCTTTTTCGGGTGTTTTTCTGTGTACGTAGATCCATCTGAAACATAACAGTTTGTATTACAACAGTGTCATTTGCCAGTAAGTACAATAAAATCCCTACTTAAGACCACCTCAAAATTATGAATGCCTCGCAATTATGACCGATTTTTACAAGAACGGAATATTTGTTCTAAACTTCAATTGTAATTAGTCTGGAAATACGACCATCCCGCTATTCAACCAATATGCATATATGACCACCTGTTTTGGGCTACTTCATCATTACACACAAAATTATAATCTGCTATGTCAATCACCAAAATTTTGCATTGAAGTTACCAGCTGTGCACCCAAAGTATTGTCTTTTACGACATGTACAGTACAGTGTTGACCTGCAGGCTGTTTACACATTATGAAAACAAAGAGCCAAAACAGTGTTGCCGATTGCTTTGGATTATCATTAATGTCAATGTTAATTGATCGGACTGATCAAGTGTTTGTCCCTTATTTTTCTTTGTAGTAGACCTACTACAATTAAAACTTGCAATGAAAATGTTTCTTTGTTCATTTTTTTGATTTTCAAGTTTGGTTGTCACTAATTTGTATTTTACTCATCATAATTTGCTGACATTCAATGAATCAAGGAATGTTGATTAATATTGAATATATTAACATACAAGACATAAAATGTATGTAAGTCATACATTACAGATAAAACAATTTAGCTCAAATACATTGTTCCACTAATAAGATCACATTTCTTAAGAATGAAATTGAAATTGATAAAACGCCCCTCTCTACTTCCTTTATGGCTTCATACTTCGTTTGTAAGCTGTGAGCAGTTAACTTTCTCTTTTTACCTTTGCTACCAGCATCCGATCTGGATATCCCCCCGTTAATTACGGGTCCTTCTCCAGATTGCTCGGACATAGCATTGGTACATATAGATATCGTGTCTATATTTGGTTCATTCATTGTGAAATGTGAAATGAAGAAAGAACAATCGACTTTTATACATGTAAAGTATTCACTCAAATAAACAAACTTACAAACATTATCAGGTTTCTATGGCTGTATGTGTTTTTTTATGTTTTGTTCTTGTATTTTGTATGAAAATAATTTGTTTTGACGTGTAAATAAAAATATTTTGAAAATATATTTGGAGAAAAAAGTTCAGCAAGTTTTTTACGCCTTTGGTTTTCGTCAATAAATCAATGTCACTAAAACGTTTCCGTATTGAATAATTGTGCAAAGTGTGCCGTCACTACGTTGGCATTCCGCTGACGTTGCGACATCGTCAAACAAATGTCAACGGGCCAGGGTTCATCAGGATTGGACTCGAAGGCGCGACGTTCTGGTTTCGGACGAATCTAGGTTTGACGTGTCATTTGCTGATGGCAGGGATTGGATTTGTAGGAGACGAGGGGAGAGGCTGGACCAAGATAATGTTGTGGAACATGACCGTTATTGGGATGGTATCGTGATGGTTTGGCCAGGCATACATCATGATGGGAAGACGGATCTCCTATATTGCCTGGTAATCTCACTGCTCAAAGGTACTGTGACGAAATCATCGAGCCTGTTGTTGTACCGTATTTGCAACATATTAATGTTGGGATTTTCCAACATGATAATGCCCGTCTGCACACTGCGAGACATACCCAGAACATTTTACCCATCCATAACGTCAATGTGTTGCAGTGGCCTGCAAGATCGCCGGATCTCTCTCCCATTGAGCACTTATGGGACCCCTTAAGTCGTCAGATGAGAGAGTGCCATGACGTCAACAACGTCCGTGATCTGGAACGCGCCCTGCGAGCTGAGTGGGTCAGGATCCCATTGCAGGTCATTAGAAAACTGATTTGCTACGTGCGACGTCGTTGTTTGGCAGTCTTGGCTGCGAATGGTGGGCACACTAGGTATTGAGCCGTTTTCGAACTTTTACCCCTAGTTCATTTCACGTACGTCGGAGACCAAACGCCTCAAAATCATGGAATAACATTGATGCGAATCATTGGTGATAAGAATCAAATATCTGAAAATGTATTGGGTTTTATTATGTCGTACCTACCCTTTCCCCAGCGACAGCGACATTTATTAATATAATCATTATTGTAGCGTGAATTGTATTTATGAATACTGTTCAGATGACCAGCTTCTCAAAAAATATTACTACGAATACTACGAATCATTCTAAACATCGAATAAAAAATAAAAACCATTTATTTCCGCATGAAATTATTATATATGCAAACCTTTTTTATACATAATTTACACATATTTTTTTGGAAAATGTGTTTAAATTGTAAAATCTTTAAATATTAAGAAAAAAAAACTGAATAGCCTAATCATAATTTATATTTAAGCAGTGTGCATGTTTGTACAACTTTAATGAATCCTAAAAACATACCAACTCCCCGATTGTTCAGAATGATTATTTACCGATAGGGTGTGAATAACACCTCTTTATACCTTTTACCGAAACATCCAAGACAATCACTTTATAAAATCAATTTACCGAACTTGTTACTCACCGAAACCTCCGTAAACCGACGACAGATATTAACCCTCCGAACAAAGGTCTCCTGCGAACAATGACCACTTTGCTGATTTCCTTGTTCACAGGTTGGACTGTACATAAAATTTATAGATTTGGTGTTTGCAACAAATTTTAATAGCTATTTCATTCTTAATGGTTACATATTAGCGCGGTCATAAATTTGTGCATCAATTGTTGAATGAAATTAGCAAAAGATCGTCGTATGTGAATGAAAATGATACCACAGTACTTGTATGTAGCTGTACCACTAATTCTTGATGTCATTAAATACTATTATGTGTTTTGAATTTATGGATTCAATTTGTTTACAATTTAAACCTCTTGTTAATTCTGAAAGTTCAATTCAAATAACTTTTTTCCTGTATTTTCAATGTAAGTACGAGTCTACTCCGTTTTTTTTACTGATACTTGTCTCATGTTTTTGTTAATTTCATGATTGGGAAGTCTGCATTTCAATGACAATTAGTATTTAAAGGTTATTTCATTCATATTATTGCACGTATTGTATAAATTGCAGTCATTGGTTCAGTGATTCTCTTTTTTCTCACTTTCGAGAAATATGGTACAGTTAATGATGTACCTAATTAATGGTCACCAGTGAATGGAGGCTGCTAATGAACTAGAACCACTCTTCAGCTAATATTTATTGATATAATGTACAAAATAAACCTTTAATTAAATGACAGGTTTGTATGAAAAGCCATTTTTGAAGGGGGCTGATTTGGGGCCAAATTTGGTCACATTCCCATGTCTGAATTTCCCCTGTAAGCATATAATATATTACTTTAGTAGTTTTTTATTGAAGACATTTTTGGTATAACATATCATAAAATTGACCTGTAGAATAGCCCTTGTCTTTAACCATCAAGGTTATAGATAATAATAATTAAATGTTAGGGAATATGTATGCTTTGCCATGTTATTGTTCCCCTATTTCCCCTTACGACGCTATTTTTCCCCTATATAAGGGCCTTGTCACCTTCCCCTAAAAGCCACTTTTCTTCCTTCCTTGTGATGGCCTTTGTTCACAGGTTTGACGATATGTTGTATATTTTGATATTTGTTTGTACAGAAAGTCATCTGCTCTCTTAAGTTGAAGAGCTCCCATTCTATCGTCTCCAAATTTGGTTGAACAGTTTATTGTATATAGCATATAAGTTCTATAATCAGCAGAATCGCTCTTTGGGCTCTTGAATTATGGCCTTTGATTCAACAAACTCAGTGAGGAAATAGACCATTGTCTGTTCTCTTTGTTGAAATGTTTGCATCCTGTTTTCATCAGATAGATTTTACGGGCATGTTTTGTGACTGTTCGGTACTTTTGTTTATCCAATATAGAGTTCTTGGTGCAACAGTAACTGCATTAATATATTTTTATAAACCGTTTCTTTATTTCACGGTTTTTAGGCTACAAAAATAAGTTTTGTTTACAGTTACCTTACTAACCCTATATTTGGCTCATACCTAAGTTTCTAATTGCAAAATCAATGTATGATAATATTTTTGGACATATATTTTCTGCGCATGCGTCGGAAAAACTTAACAACAAAATTTTAGCGCTCTCATAGAATTTAGTTATAGATCAAGTTAGGTCTTTCCTTAGCACCTCTGGCCGGAACTTAGATCATCATCCCCTACCTCAAGCCTCACCCACTCCAAAACTCGAAAGTTCCTACCCCAAATCCCAAACCTAGAGCCAGTACAAGACCTAAAAATGCGTTAATCAATAACAAAGCATAACTACCCTTAACATTAATTGTAGGTCAATCAAAAATAAAGTCCCTGAATTACATCAGCTGATCGACCAGGTAAAGCCTGATATAATCTGCTGTAGTAAAACCTGGCTCAAATCCATATTGCTGAGATATTCCCAAACAGTTTAGGTTACACAGTCTATAGATATAACAGAACATAGTGTCAAGGGAGAGGAGTCCTGATAGCTGTGACAAGGACCCTAATGAGTCACGAACAGCCCGTTCTCAAAACAGATTGTAATATCTGTTGGGCCAAATTGAGTATACCTGGTTCCCGAAATATCTTTGTCGGTTCATTCTACAAGCCCCATGAAAATGACCCAGATGCATTATCTTAGTTATGATTGTTCCTGCAGAAAGTCCCCAAAACAGCATTATATGGCTTGCAGGTGATTTTAATATGCCTGACATAGACTGGTCATCAGAATCTCTCAAGAACTCCTGTAAATTTAAAGCTTTGTACGAAAACTTCCTTGAAAACATTGTCAGTCTCAATCTTGAGCAAATGGTTAAAATTCCCACAAGAAATAAATGTCATAGATTTATTTCTTACTAATCTACCCTCCCTGATATTTAATGTCATTTAATCATCTTCCATGAATTAAGCATAAATAGAGGTCATCCCACTCAACCTAAAAGGAAAATCCACTGCTATAAGAAGGCCAACTGGTTAAAAATGAAATCTGAATTGAACAAATTTTCCAGTAAGTTCTGGGACTGCAAACATACAGACCCAAACATGGCCTGGACCGACTTTAAGTACAAACTCTATAGACTCTGTGGCTTGTATATACCAACTAAAATTACCAAACATAAACAAAATCTCCCCTGGGTTACTTACTACTGACATCAACTACAAAATGTAGTTCCTAAATCAGGTCCCCACATTAAAACTTTAAGGGCGATCATCCAAAGAAAAGTTCGAAATTCGAATTGGTCATACTTAGAGCCAGTTATATTCAACGGGTGTTCCCAAGCAGGTCATAACAAAAAATCTACAATTTTGTTAAGCATAACAGATCTGAAAACTGTGGAGCAGCACCCCTCAAGTCTGAAGGTCAAACTTATACTAACTCAAAGGATAAAGCAAATATCCTAAACAAACATTTTGAGTCTGTTTTCTAGCAGCCACAGCTATCAAGCCTAAAACAGATTTGCAAACATGCATTAAATCTTCCCCCACAGTATGCCCTGTATCAAAATAACGGTTGATGGAGTTGACAAACTTCTATCAGATCTGAAACCCAATAAAGCTCTAGGTCCAGATCAAATATCTCCAAGCGTCCTTAAAGAACTTCACAGAGAAATAGCCCACATCCTCACTTATATATTTAGGTTATCTTTAGAAACAGGTATCGTGCCCGATGATTGGAAAAATGCAACTATAGCACCGGTACACAAAAAGGGCAATAAATCTAAAGCCAGCAACTACAGACCAATATCCCTCACTTGCATTTCCTCTGAATTAATGGAGCACATCGTAGTCTCAAACTTGATGACTTACTTTGATGAGCGCAGTATCCTTAGTCCATACCAACATGACCAACATGGTTTTCGGTCTACACGTAGTTGCGAAACTCAGTTGCTGAGTTTCTACCAAGAAGTCTTTGATAGTCTAGATAATGGACAACAGACGTACATGTATGTCATTGTGATGGATTTCTCAAAGACCTTCGACAAAGTCGACCATCACAAGTTAATTCTCAAATTAAACAATATGGATGTTAATCAACAGGTACCCACCTGGATTAGGTCATTTCTTAGTAAGGTTCCGCAGCCAAAGGGTTGCGGTTGAAGGTCATACCTCCGACCATTTGCTAGTGTCATCCGGTGTTCCCCATGGTTCAGTCATTGGACCCTGCCAGTTTCTGGCATACATTAATGACTAGCCTGAAACAATTAAAAGTAAGACCAGGTTATATGCCGATGGTACTATAGTCTACCTGACAGTCAAAGGACAGTCAGATGCGGCCATATCACAAAATGGCCTTCAAAAACTAGAACTTTGGGAACGAGACTGGGCCATGGAGTTCAACCCACACAAGTGTGATGTGCTTTTGGTTACCCGAAAAAAAGAACCCTGTGACCTTCCCATACAATCTTAATGGAAAAACACTAACATCAGCAGAAACTGCTACATACCTTGGAGTAACTATTTCAAACGACCTAAACTGGACCCACCATATAAATACCATTGCCTCCAAGGCAAAAACTCCTTAAGATTTATCCAAAGAAACATCAAAACCCAAAGCAGGCAAGTCATAACTTAGGCGTATGTAATTTATGTAAGACCGCAACTAGAATACTGCGCAATAATATGGCTCCCTTGGCAGAAACATCTGACCTATAAAGTTGAAAGTGTACAAAGAGCTACTGCTAGATATGTTTGCAATAATTTTGATTTCCAAAGTATTGTCACACAAATGTTACATAATCTTGGCTGGCCCTCCCTAGAAAGCCGCAGACTCCATTCCTCTCTTATACTTCTGTACGAAATCCAGAACAATCTTGTTCATATTGATCAAAACTACCTCATCCCAACTAGAAATTCGAACCTCCTGATCCCCCAGTCCCGTAACCAGTATCACCTTAGCTCCTATTTCCCCAGAACTATAAGGCATCGGAATAGTCTCCTATACCAGGTCAAATCAACAATTTATGCACCAAGTATGTTGAACATGACGGAACTTTTTCAGAAATCACTCAAATTTCTAATAACTGTTGTCTACAGATAGTTAATATATTATACTACATATATCCAATAAGCACTTTGTCCAATTTAAAACCATGAAGCAGATATTTCATCTTTTTCCACCCCAAAAATCTTCAATTTCGTTTTGTCGAATACTAAATACACCTTAAAACAACAGGTAGAGGAATGACAACGCATGCTAACAGTAAATATAACTAAAATACACTGATTCGGCGCAAAAGAATAATCAAAGAATGTTCTACTCACGTAAAATTAACAAAATTCTCCACTCCGTCATAGATTTCCACCTCGTTACGCTATTGAACTTCAGCCGATGAAATACATGTATTGTATTGTATTGTATTGTATTGTAAATACCAATCATGTTTTAAATAGTAAAATGAAAATCGCCGCAAATACATTCATGCATATACTGAAAAGATAAAGAAACGCATAGACATATGCTAGTTTTTAGTCATAACACCATTACATAAGTTCAAATTTTGGGAAAGCGTAAACATTTTAAGACTTTTTCCAAATCGCTACTGCTCCGGATATCGTAATTTACCTTTTTTTCTGATAAATTGAATGACCGATTTTCTAAAAAACACAAGGATAACTTTACATAGTATATGCATTTATATCGTGCAAAATTTTGACTTTATCGAACGCCGTATTCATTAGTAAAAAACTATAGTACGTATCATTCCAGAGAAATATGTAGATAATGCATTTAATGAATGCGAATCTTTAGAAATTATCAATTACTGAGTATTTTAACCTTATTTCTGGAACCCATCAATATGAGGTTAGAAAAGATCTTGTTGACAATAGAATAGTGCAAATCCACGGAAACAGTCATTGAAATATGCGTAGTTCGCTCATGCAGGATGTGAAGTAATTGACTTACATAAGGGAGATAACAAAAGCAGTCTTGTGCGTACTTTGTACGACAAGTAACCAAACGATCGCTAGTTATTTGGTAAGCAGACGATTTTTTATACCATGTTTTGCTATTGGAATATTGAAAAGCAACATTAGAATTAGGAGAGAAATACAAAAACGAAACAGGAATGCCACCATTTAGTGGTAGTAATATATCTGGACACATAAAGTTGCATTAACAAAGTGAGAAAAAGATAGGTCTGGACGGTGGTCGTCATTTGTAAGGTTGCACTGTAGCTTGGAATGTTTAAGTTGGGAGAATTTGTATTATCACTAAAATCACGAGAAACATGTGACGTGTGTGTGTTCATTGGTTGAGAACCTAATGCGATTTACGAAGGCACGCAGTTGACATGTTTATTTCAGTCAAAATATATGTTGAAAAATAATTGAGATATAATAATACTTGAACGTTTCTTCAGATGTATTTTAGTTCGGAGATATAAATTATATGAAACTAAAAATACGAACTAGAAAAAGACGGAGACAGAAACAAACAAATACTGTCGGTCGGGTTAGCGGAAAACAGCAAACCAGCCTGATAATGACGTATAAATCTAGCTGTGTACCAATCAATCAAACTTTACATGTAATAAAATGGTCCTTACCTTTAGGTTCAACGTACATGTTTTGACATTCATGTTTCTCGGGTATTGATTACATTCAGTCGGATAATCAAATACACTGTGTTGTAATGGTTTCACTCATCTTTCTGTTGGTAAGTTTATAAAATTTAATTATTATTCTGCATATAGATTGCTTTCAGTTTGCTCTAACTCTTACCCTTGAAAATGAATTTTATAAACTAGAAACTCGATCTTATCTCATCTTTAAATTTCACAGGATATATTGCATAGCTTAATATATTATGTAATATATTTATTGTTATGCATTCCAGGATATGCAATGTAAGCTTTCATTGTTTTGTATACGAGTATGTAGTCCAACTAATTAGACTGTTTGTGACCGGGAAGACATTTTTTATTTAGCCCCGACCCTCACAGACTAACAGAACTGCATATTTGTGTGCGGAAAATTCCCAATTAAAACCCATTGGGCACGATAACTACAATATCTGTGAACAATTTGAACCGTTTGGTAGATAGGAAGCACGTTTCTAAACTCATAAAAGCATAAAGTATTCCACTGTAACAGTGTTGTATATATGTGTTTATAATAGTTTGTATGCCTGTCTGCCCGATTAGCTCAGTTGGTAGAGTAGCTGTCTTGCAAGCAGAAGGTCACGGGTTCGAGCCCTGCACCGGGAACTTTATTTTCTGCCTCCTATTACATTGGTGCCGTGAGTGTGTGGCTAGCCTTGGAATCCTAGAGCTAGAATGAAGCAAATGCTGGGTTAGCTTAAAGAACCTGTGGCTGTCGCTTAATAATTGATTAAAAGGAAGGAGGAATGTAACAGTTTTGTATATATATGTGTTTATTGTAGTTAGTATGCCTGTCTGCCCGATTAGCTCAGTTGGTAGAGCAAATGACTTGCAAACAGAAGGTCGCGGGTTCACTTACGGGTTTCACTTAAGTGCACTTACGTTTTGTTTCCCTCCACTTCTCTATGGATAACGAAACCGGTGTAACGCCGGTGTCGAGGTAGATATCTACCGGTGTCATGGTATAGACTTCCTATCCACTGTATTTAACCCATTACTGGTACATTCCGAAAGTAGTATTTACACAGCTGATTTAAATTTTGTATGTGGTGCGCGCATCTAATGCAGCAATTGTACAGAGTGGAAGTGGGTAACATCACGATATGGCAAAATTTAGGTATGGTATGGCATGGCCGCTTGAACGCCACACGCTACGAACAATTTCAAGTCAAATATTTGAATTTTGGCGTTAGAAACTGAGACATTATGGCTCATTGTTAAGGGTTATTGTTTTTTCTATCGATCTGAGTAAGCATTGATGCATTTTACGTAATTTGTGTTTTCGCATATACATATGCAGTTCTCTGTTAGGCTGAAAGGATGGTGCTTCCGAATTCATTTATGAAATCGGCCAACCGGAAAGCCGAATAAGTAAGGCTAACGAGTATGCAGGCTTAAATTTGAAATATTTAAACAGTTTATGCCGAAATATTAGGCACAAAATTGAATGAAGCACTTCTAGATGTTATTATAAAGAAACTTTGAATCCATACGCATTTATCGCATTATTGTTGTTCATTGTGAATATATGTCATCTATTTTGATGAGCCTAATAATTTGATTGTATATGTGTCACATTTTGTTTTTTGGAGCGTAAAGTACCTGATATCACAATTATAGTTCACACGTAGCTTTGTTGACTAAATCTACACTTTCAACATTTCATTACTATGTGGGTTTAATCGTTTTACAGTATTTTCTATTCTCAATATTCATATTTCTGCGTATAAACTGTTGCACATTTTCCGCTTAACCGTAACCTGTTTTCACTATTATGACCACGCCTCCCTTTCCTTCCTTTCACGTGAACCGACACTTGCCGACACTCAGTCTTTTACCATTTATCAAGCTTGAAAATCACTTAAAATGTCATAAAAAATATGCAAAATTAAATACTCTAATAAATTTGTTTAATACTGCACGCACAGATAGTTAATATAGGATATTTCATCTGTTATTATTCATTGCCATATCGCTTGTATACCATTTATGACTGTCATTGTTTGCAGTCACTATGTACTCATAACTGAAATGCGTATTCAAATGCACCAATGTTATTGTCACATAATTTATTGTCACGTATGTAACATTGTTACGTTCCCATAAGCCCTTTGGCCTCCTGAACCGGGGGGGGGGCTAGTACGTTGAAGTGGTGGCGTATAATGGTGTATTAGGCTTAAAATGGACACACGGAACAAAAACACACCTATCATATACATGCATATACAAGGGTTACAACTTCCGAAATGACAGTTTCTGCACCAAGTTTGTTTAATACTACCTTACTTTTTCAGAAGTCGCTCAAATTTCTAATAACTGGTGTCTACAGATAGCTAATACATTATACTACACATAACTAATAAGTTCTTTGTCAAATTCAAAACAATGAATCAGATATTTCATCTTTTTCCTCCGCAAAAATCGTCAATATCGTTTAATCGAACCCCTGTGCACTGAATTTGAAATAAATAAACTATATGTATTGCAAACTGATGGGTAATAAAGTCTATGTATGATGGTATGCATACAAACTTCTTAACGCATGCATACATAAAAACGATGAAATAATGTACAGATACGAAAAAACATGAATGCATACTTTGAAATATATTCTTACGCACAACTTTGTTAAACAAGAATGTATTCTCTGAAATATATGCAAGCATACTTCGAAATACACAGATATATACTTTGAAACACACGAATACATTCTGTGAAATGCAAGTGCAAGTACTTTGAAATACATGAATACATACTTGAAACACATGGATACATACTTCAATTGCATGGATGCATAAATATGAAGTACACGAGCACATACGAGGGATGTTCGATAAGAATTGCTTATTTCTGCCTGGAGACTTCTAATTTCAAGTTAGCTCAAAAGTACTCATTTCATAATCTCGAAGTACTCCCCGTGGCTAGAAATGTAAAGTTTCAGCCAATGTATCCACTTCCTGAATGCGTCACTGTACGCTGATTTGGGCACAGTAATAAGGTAATGATGAATGACAGATCCAAGTGCCTGTCGGTACTTGTATTTCCGTCCAGCAAGAAATGATTTCAATTTTGGAAACAAAACGAAATCACATGGGGCAAGGTCTGGGGAATACGAGGGGTGAAGCAGAACAGTTTTTTTTCTTTCTTCAAAAAACACCAGTGGCAGGGCGTCGTTTCTGATAATACTTTTTCAGTTTCGTCAGTACTACGTCTTTGTAGTACTTCCTGGTTATGCTTTTGCCCTTTTTCACAGACACATTTATTGCAACTCCTACACCAGAGAAGAAAATTGCATACAAAATCTTTTTTACACCCAAAGACCATTTGACAGTTATTGGGCGTTTGCTGTGTTTAGTGGCCCAGATCTTATTGCTAACCTTTCTGACGGACCCAATAATAATGGACCCAAGTTTCATCACCTGTTACGACATTGGCAAACTGTTTTTTGTCATATTTTGAAAACATTTGAAGCAGCTTTTTGGCCGCTTTAACCCGTTTCCTCTTTTGCTCATCAGTCAACAAATGTGGCACCCATCTAGCAGAAATATTTCTGACTTTCAAATGCTTCTTCAAAATAAAGTGAACCGTTGATAGTGATATTCCTACCTTTCGTGCAATATCACGAACTGTAAATCTGGCATCTCCTTCACAGCTATTCCACCGTAATGTGTACATTTCTGAATTGCGATCTGTCAATTTTCGAACTTTTCACTATGGACTCGAAATATGATTTTTTTCAAATATTCAAGGTATTTGATATCTTAGGTTTTATTTTTGCGCACACCATTTTAGAAACAAATGAGGTCCAATTGATTTAAAATACATACCCAACCCGCCTGTTACGGAGGATACCATGTCACCAATAAAATATATAATATCATTGATTGTTTAATTTGTTTTAAAAATGACACATATATTAATTTTAGAAATATAAAACAATTTGGCTGTCCTCAACCGTTTGTTTTAAAACAGACCGTACTTCAAAGGGCATTAAAGTTATTCTTATTATATCTAGAATGACATACCTTTTGTTACACATAATTTGCGCTATGGCGATTATATATGCAATTTATTTTATTTTATTTGTAAACTTATATATGTTGCATATGAAACAAAGTTTTATTTTTTATAGGGTATGATTGGTATTATTTTATTTACCCAAGACAAAGTGCCACATTTGTTACGGAGCATATATTAATTTAGGAACTACATATAACTTGTATTTGAAATAACACAAGTTGATTTATTACTAATTAATTATGCCAGGAATTAATTAATTGCTAATAATTCGTTTCTGTAGCTTTATTCAGTAAACTCTTATCAACAGAGAAACAAACTAAAGTACTTAGGGGAGATCGTCACTGAGTTGAGTATCAGAAATACTGTATATGCAATTACAAAATAGTCAGTATGAAACAAAATGACTAGAATATGACTTAAGTATTCATGATAACATTTTAACGTGAAATAGGAATGTATTTTGAACACTATTAACAGAAACATCATGAACATATAATGTAATTAACTGTCTAAACTATTTCCGTTACGGAGCATACAGTTCCTTATTCATCAAAACCATATGTTGGGTGGTATGGACTGTCAATAATTCTTGAGCAACCACTCGTTAAATTTCTGAATTATAGCTTCTCCATCCTTCACAGCAAGCTTGTAACTTCTCTTTGATTTCCCAACTGCTTATTTAGAATAATTTAAACAAACAAAGTCAAATACTGAAGAATAGCGTATGTTCCGTAATGAATTTTTTTCAAGGGATACATATAGTAGCAACACTGCCTAGCTCCTAACATAGAAATCGAATGAAAATGTGATGAATTCAATACATATGATATCATTTGAATAAATCATACGATACAACGTAGTTTAGGTACCTTTTTCAGAGCGTGTTTTATTTTAATCGAACAGCCATGCCGTCGCTTGCAGACGATGCTTTGATGCAAAGACCGGAAACGGTGCAAAAAGAATATATTCGTGTAAAAAGTAACTAAAAGGTACACCCCATCAATTGCTTTACGGTTGTTACGGAAAATAGATGTTACGGAAGCATATTTCCTTTGACATATTCGCTCATAAAGTCACAAAAACAATTGACTGATTCATGATATTGATACCCATATACTGCTTATAACTGAAGTTGTATATATCAGGTACAAGATACACTTTAAATCGTGCGTATAGGGATACAATAATCTAAATTTTATTATTTTTCGCTGAATGATAAATTCAACAAAAATGTGCATCATACATACCATTTTTTAGTGATTTTTCGAAACTGTAGGTAAGTCCCTTTAGTTTTCTGCCATGACATGAGAGAATTAATTGTTTTCTTGTCATCTTTTGGGGTGATTAACATCTGTTATGGTAAGCATAGATGAAATCGGCGACAAACATAAATCACGCATTATTTTTTTAATAACAGTTTGTTTATTCTACTTAATCCTTTTTCGTTATATGAGGGAGCTCAGTATGAAAAAGTGTCTGGGGACAACAGTACTTTCGCTACCCCCACCATTTTCCATAAAGAAATAGAAGGTTATTATACCAATAATGTCAAAAAGTGTTATTGCAATTAATGCCAACTGTTACGTCTTTGCAATTAAATCATGCGCTTATACGCAAATCAAGGAATTGCATTTGATATTTGTGTACAAATAGCGGCAACATTATGTTTTCTGAATTGTAGCCATTTTCCTGGAATAGCTGTTCAATGATTTCCTTTATTTTTGGAAACGATTTCTTTACGAGATTCAGATTTTGGCCTACCTGCGCTTTTTTGATGGACTTTACACCTGACTCATTTTTTTCCACCGCCTAAGTGTGTCATAAGACACACAAGAAGGTCCATAAGCAGTTCATTCATCAGCTGCTTCAAAGAACAACCAAGTTTTGAGCGAGCTTTGATGTAAGCCCGTATTTCAACTTTCTTGTCTACGCTTCTACCAACCATTTTAACTACAGAGGTCAATGTCTGCGTGCATTCAAATTCAAATTCTATGTCTTACACTTAGTCTTACATGCACATTTATACACCGTTGTGTAGATATTGAATAACCGTATACAGGTATGTATTGTTTTTCATCGTGCCTCGCGTGGATATCGAGATAGAGGACAATAAGCAATTCATTTCGAACATCCATCGAACTACGAAATACATGGATACATACTATGAAATAGTATACATAGGTACATACATTTTATTATATTACTACATGATATTGATGAAATACAAGAGCGATAAACTTGTACTTCAAGAGTATAATCACGGAAGTAAATTAATTTTTGAAGTCTGAATTCTAATATTTAATAATTTAATTAATGTTTTTATCCAAGAGGTGTTTTATGCAACAAATGTCAACAGTGTCACAAGAAAACAACACTCGCAGTTCAATGGCATTTTGGTAGATTTATGACGAATGGATTGTGCCAGACTTCAGGTCATTTTGTCCAACAATTAAGTACCTTGATAATTGGTGATTTTTAAATATGTATAAAATGATATTTGCCCTTATTTATCCTTTATCATGATAGCAGTATGCGTAGGATTGCGATGACTTGAAGAATAGTTAAAGCTGTGTTTTAAGTAAATGCAGTCTCTTCCTTCTGTTGCTGCGTATTCAGTCAGCTAAACGTTGTCCAGCATTTAAATATTGCAAAGCATTGAGTTCAAGTAAAGATCTATATAGAAAATGATAAATCCTATTTGAGTCAAATATACAGGTAGAATTTCTGATTTTTTTTGCTACAGTCTTAAAGTAACTGACAGGTAGCCTCTGACAAATATCAACTGAATTTAGTTGTATAGTTCAGTAATCTTAGAGTGCGTCACTTATTCACTTATCTATATATAACACAATCCGCTACAAAACGCCCGTTTAGTGATGAAATTAGCAGTTTTGATTTCTAGACTCCTTATTCGTAGTCAAATTTTCATGTAGCACAGTTAATTTACAGTATTTGGTTACCAGTAAATGACTAATAGGCTAAAGTTTTCCAAGATACATAGATACAAAGCTCTCATGGTAAGGACGTAAATTGCCCGTTCAGAGAATATATAGTGTATGGATGTAATACAACCATTAAAGTTCATATAATATAACTGAGCACCCAACCTGATGGGGCTGTAAGTCACATATTGTTTTGTGTCATTTGCTACGTACGTATTATAATATATACCTGATGTAAGGGTTAAACTAACTATTTAGAAAATACGTGTAGGTGTTGGTAAAGTTACATTATATGATACATCTCACATAAATAATAAAATCTTCATTATGTGAAATCTATTTATTAATTCTATCCTTTAGACATTTGTTACTCGACAGAAACGTGGTATTTGCTAGTGATCCCAGATATTTTAAAAGGACTCTCAGAAATAATTATACTATAAAAATCCCGCCTCCCCAAAACCAATGTGCTTGTATATACATGTATATTTTATCATCTCATTCTTTTATAAATCATCGCGAGTGTACGCAAGAACAAGAAACTAAACCGTGTTTTGAGAGTATTATAGATTTGACGGGTATAATAAAAACGTAGTAGATATATTGTACTGATGTTCAGGTACCAAAAGACAGTATTGGTGTCCCATATTCATTGAAAGGTGTAAATTTAATGTAGGTGCGGCAAACACAGCATATCCATTTTTTCTAGATCGATGACAAAATGTATGACGGATATTTCTTTGTTTCTCTTAATATACTACAATGTAGTATATACATGCGCCTAGTTCCTAATTAGCATTTGATACACTCTGTATTGTATTAATAAGGTTGGCAATTACGGAACATCAGCAGACATTGTTTTACAAAAAAGTAATCAAACAAACCCCATTGCATTTATCGTCGGATGTTGATAAAATATTGTCGTCTTATTATTATATTAATAACGGACACTATTTTAAGGCTGATAATCTAAACGAGACGAACAAAAATAGACAAACTCCTGAAAGCCGGGTTTCCATCGTTGTTTCTGTAGAGAATTCTGCCATTATTGCGGTGAAGGTTAACATAAGGTATTTTCGCAAGTCGGATTGTCCACTGTGTGTCGGTGTTAGTGAAGAAAATAGACATTTCATAGTTTATGATAAATTATCACGTCAAAAGTGAAAATTCGCTTCTAAATCCTGTATAAGCGTTGCATGCTACACAAATTCATTTATGTTTAGTATAACATAAATTCGTAGAAGTTCGTAGTAAGGAGAGCGCATGACCTGTGAACCGAAGGCCATTGGATCGAAACTCACGCGAGCTGATTTTCTTATTTATTTCAGTTGGAGAGTTAAACATTTAAGGTATTTCACCACAGCTTATTCTCTGGTAAAATAATCGTTTTTTATGTTCTACAATCTCGAAAGCTCATCTGTTCTTCAAGTGTCAAAACAACGAGGTGTACTTTGTACATTATACCAGCGACTAGAAACAGAGAATTTGTCTACCATCAATGAATAAATTTGTTCACTCGGGGTAGCTAGGCAGATGGCTAACGTGTATATAATATATTAAAAGAGCAAAGAAAAATATTCGTCGGCTGCTCTAAACACCAACTCAAACAGACCAGAGAAATACATGTGAATCAATAATACTGTAATATTAATATTTATCCAACAATTATTTTTGTTTGATTAAATCCTTATTCAAGGCTGGGTCTGTTGCTGTACTTTATAAATTCGGCTTAAATCATGCGCATTTTTTCATGTTTTATATCATGTTTTAAAACACTGCATTTAGTAGGTGCTGCAGTTTAAGGTTAAGACAATAAGTTGTCACAACATGACATGAACCACATAAAAGTGTAAGAGTCACTAACAATTGCTAGTAAAATGGGGTCGTAAGTTATACCTTAACTTTCACGACTGAAATACGTGTATGTACTGTACATACACCAGCTACTAAAAACGTAATTTATTTGACTCCTGGTGATAGAGACTGGCGAAGCTTGTTTGTTTTAAATAAAAATAACGAACTCAGATATAGTGTCGAAATGCAGGGCTTTTATTGTTAAAGCCATTACAAAATCAGTAGTCTTGTAAAAAAAGAACAAAAGAAAGAACATATCTTGGCACAAAAACCAAGAGACCTGAGTGGTATACACCCATTATGGCGCAGCGTCTTGCAAAATATATACATGGATATAAATTATCCCAATATCTTTTACAGGGTTTTACAGAAGGATTTTATTTGGGTTATTATGGTCCCCATTTGAGTCATTCATCAAAAAATCTCAATCAAGATCACCCCGAATTTGTAATGCAAAACATTGACTTGGAATGTCAGTTCAAACGAGTTGCTGGCCCTTTCTTAGATGTTCCTATACCAAATTAAGGGATAGTTACGAAAAAAATCACCAGGCCAATTCCGCATGATTCAACATCTGAGTTACCATCCGATTCATCAGTCAATGATTTCATTGACTCGGACCTAGCTACAATTCAATACTCTACTTTTTACGTTGCTATTGATTTAGTTCTAAAATTAGGTCCTGGTTGCCTTATGGCCAAATCCGACATTGACTCAGCTTTTAGATTAATTCATATTCATCCGTCAGACCGGCATTTACTTGGTTTTAAATTTGCTGACAGATACTATTTTGACAAATGTTTACCTATGGGTGCCAGTTCTTAAAGTGCAATATTTGACCGTTTCAGTTCAGTTTTAAAGTGGATATGTCTGACTAAGTTAGGTATACATCACTTAGTCCATATTTGAGATGATTTCATGTTCTTAGGTCCACAGGACAGAGCTATTTGTGGTGACAATTTGGAAAAATTTATTATTATTATTGGAGTACCTATCAAAGAGGAAAAAACTGTTCTCCCTTCCACTTGTTTGTCTTTATGGGTCTTGAATTAGATTCTCTTTCTATAGAAGCCCGTCTCCCAAACGATAAGTTGGTAAAACTAAGGTCAACAGTTTGTCAACATTTGAATCGTAGGAAAACCACACTCAAAGATTTACAGTCACTACTCGGTCTGCTAAATTTCTGCTGCAAAGTCGTTATTCCAGGACGACCGTTTTTACGTCGTTTAACCGACCTCACAAAAGGGGAACTGAATCATCTCATAGGATCACATTAACTCGGGAAAGTCGTAGAGACATCAAAGCCTGGCATCTTTTTGTGGACCATTTTAGTGGTAAACACTTGCTGCTAAATTATCATTGGATCTCTAGTCAGAAACTTCATCTCTACACTGATGCTTCTGGTTCTTTGGGGTTTAGGGCAATATTTGATACAAAATGGTTTTATGGTTCCTGGCCAGATAAACAGACTGCTGCCCATATAACTTTCCAGGAATTGTTCCCTGTCGTTATATCTGTAGAAATTTGGGGTTTCCAGATTAAGAATACTTGCTCATCTTTACATACTGATAACCAGGCTGTTGTTTATATTATAAATAAGCAGACTAGTAGAGATAAACACGTTATGGTTCTAGTTCGACGTTTGTTTTTGCATGCATTACTTAGAATATCCTGATACGTGCTGAACATCTGTGGGAAAAAAACAACACCTTATCAAAAATGTTTTCTCGTTTGCAGATCACGAGATTTCGTCAAATCACAGCAGGTTACATGGACAGTCAACCAACAACAATTCCAACAGACCTTCTAAATGCTCTTTGAAACTATTGAGCCAGGAATTACTGAGATGCTCACTAGCTCCCAGCACCAAGAATACATATAAGACAGCATATAAGTTTTTTTTTGTAATTTTCATTGGCAGTACTTCAATTCTCCACCATCTCGCTGCTGCTCAGTTTCCACATTGAAGCAATTCATTTCATAATCATATGCCCAAGATTGCAAATATTCAACCATTCTGACGCGTGTCTCTGCCATCACTTATATTAATCAGCTCCATGGTTTTGATAATCCATCCCATTGTTTCATTATGAAACAGATTCTGAAAGGTTGTAAACGGGCTCACACCAATTTCGACCAAAGAAAACCTTTCATGCTGTCAGACGTTTATTCCCGCATACACATATGTGATAAAGTCTTCTCATCCAATCATCACAAAGCCCAATTCAAAGCCATGTTTTCTACGGCCGACTTTGCACTTCTTAGAATTAGTGAGCGTTTATTATGTCATATGTACATTTCATCTCGGATTTTGGCACACTACTTATTTAATCTTAACTCATTTTTTCTCTTCCTTTTTTAGGAAGATGGAGGTAAATCTTTAAAAAGTTGTTGTAATATAAATTGCGTATAACGCGTTTGGAAGCAGGAAGACGTCTGAAGCGCATGCGCGAGGAGACCCTGCATGCTTTTTAATCAACTCACGTTAACTAAAAACGTAATATCACATCATTTAATAACGACACGCCGACCACATTTTAAGAGATAGTTCTTGTTATCCCCTATGATGGCAATTGTCCACCGGTATGATTGTTTTTATCTATGCCTAGTTCAACGCAGTCATTGAATCATTGGACGAAAATTTTGTGAGGCAACAACTTATCGATACAATTCATTGAATAAATTAAAGGCCATATAATCATTTTTATATTGTTTTAACAAACGGTATCATATATCTATCTTATTTATTTGTTGTTCATAAATGTTGATTGTCCCGGCTTGAAGAAAAACTCGTCTTGCATCATTAACAAGTCTGATTTTTAGCTCACCTGAGCACGTACCATTATCTTAATAATATCTTAGATAGGTTCGAATATGGGTTATCTGGGGTCAAAAACTAGGTCACCAGGTCAAATCTTTGGAAAACTTTATTAACCCTCTATAGGTCACAGTTTTGATTGGAGGTTCACCAAACCTCGTCAAAATGATTGTCTTAATGATATCTTGGTTAGGTTCGATCATGGGTCACCTGGGATCAAAAACTAGGTCACCTGGTCAAATCACTGGAAAACATCGTTAACCTTCTAGAGGTCGCAGTTTTGATTGGATCTTTGTCTAACTGTGTCAGAATGTTTGTATAAATGATATCATGAACAGGCTTGAACCTGAGTCAATTCAGGTTAAAAAATTGTTCAAATCACAGGAAAACCTTAAAAGTTGCAATGTTTACTCAGGTGAGCGAAAAAGGGCCATCTTGGCCCTCTTGTTTTATCTGTGTCGATTAGATAATTATTACTTGTAGGTGTATAGCCTTTAAATGAAACACCTGTAGTTGGGCACGTGATAAGCAAAAAAACCCGATTTATCCCCTTGAATGAATAATTAGACCGGCGATGTTGTAAACAATTATATAATCATGCAAAACATTAGTAGCACTTACAACCAGTATGCTAATAAAAACTACGAAAACAGATAAAGTGAAAGTTTTCATTTTGAGTCTACTTTACATGTGATTTATAGGTAGCATTTACTTACCAACAGTTCAGTGCCTGTACCAATTTACTAGTTAGATTATTTATTGATTTGATATAATTTTTCAGGTTTCATAAACCAACTGTAGTGATTGCAGACATTTAAAAACCTTGCTGTTGGAATGACTCTGTGTGTGAGTATATTTCTACTTCCTTATTCTATATTATACATATGCAGATTTATTTACTTTTTATATACTTTTATATTAATTACTGGTACTTAATTACTTGTGCTTTGTTCTTAACTGTCAGCACTTAATGGATTGTACGTTATACTTAATTGCCAAGTTGTACTTGTTTCATGAAGTATTTGTTGACTCATCATAGTGCTTGAACTTGAATTGAGTTGAATCTGTTGATTTGTGACAGCTAAGTTACTTCTTCAAATTTCTAGTCAACGTAGAGAATGCTCAGATGGAGCTCGTTGTAGAGATTTTTTTGCAGCCACCTTTTTTGCATATTTTATGTCCTTCTTTAAATCAGTAAAAACAAACAATGCCATGTTGGAATTTGTAATAAGACAAAATTACAGGCTAAAAATTACCACTTATGCATTGGAAAAAGTGTCTTTAATTTTCAGTTTCAATACAAGGTATTAGATGATGCGTATGAATCAAACTCATGAAACGGATTTACAGAGTAGTGAAACAAAGTTTGAATGTTTACAATATTTCATTTAGTCATATTATGAACAGCATGATAACTAAGAAAATTGTAATTGTTATCAAACGCACAAAATGGTGACAAAAGGAGATACAGAAGATATGAATTTGTGAAATGTCACATTTATTTATACATTCAGTGAATTTAAATTTCACATAACCGAACAGAACAGAAACTTTATTTCTTAAACTTGTACATATCATACATCGTCTTTGAAAAAATATAATAAATATATCAAATCTATACACATGACTTGGTATACAACATTTTGAAAATTAATAACTAAAGGAAATTTTGAAGAAAATAAATATCATAGCTAATGCATGAATTTAACATAGTTGTAGAAAATTCAGCTGTGCAGCACATGAATAAATAAAATGAAAAGACTGGGTAGGCAATTTCAATTTATTTATGAAAATATTACATTTCTTTGTTCAAATACCTAGTCAACGAAAATAATTTCTATCAAAGGAAATTGAATATATCTCAATACAGAATAAATCTGTATCACGTAATTCGATTTGTATTACAATGTAACTTATTCATTATGATAATTAAATTGAAAATTATATATGGACAGGAAATTGAAAACTAAATTGAATTTTATATGTCTTCCTTTTTACATGTTTAATTGCGCTCTGACAATAAGGATGTTCTATTAAACAAATAACCAATTAAGTGCTAACATAGTCAATGGAATTTTATTGATGAAAACATAACACAATATAAAGAGGGATGTGTGTGTGTTTACCGAAGCAGGTCGTGTTTACTTTTCGGTAGGCCTAAATGAAATTTACAGTTTTGTTCAAGGTGAAAAATACCGAATTTTGTGATTACATTTAATGTTGAACATGTGGACTAAAATATACCGGTAACTAATTTTATCTGTCGCTTGAAATAAGAAGTTTTATTTGTGAATTACACAAAAGTGCTAACATTTACAATACACGTATATAGAAGTGTTGGACATTCGTGTCCATGAACCGTTACACTTCGCCCATTGGTCTATAGTTGTAGCAGTTAACTGACTGTACAACGAGAATCTCGACGCTGTTCGGCGGGGAAAAGTACGGAAGCGTGTTCGTACCATAAACATGTATGTGTTCTCCTCGCGGTTTGAGGGCCAAGTACGGAAGCGTGTTCCGGTCATAAACTTTCATAAAATGTGCCTACAAAATCTGACGATCATCTTCCTCGTGACTATTTCTATTTATGTTTCCGCCCATCTAACATGGAATCTCAAACTTCCTGACTATCATCAGTACGACGGTGGATCGTGTGTGGTTTACAGTCAATCAAATAAAATCAGTTTATCTACATATGAACTTAAATACGCATTCCATAGTGACCTACTTCAATTATAAAAAATGAATGAAAGCATGTGCCATTGAATCCAAGACTATTTTTACAATCTTGTCCAAAAAGTGTGCTTGCCAAAGTAAAACACACGTGAAGTTTATGGATCTCTCGAAATCACATACCTACAAACAAACATTTTTATCAGATTTTAACGGCGTCTCTTATATTTGCAGTTCTTCCTGTTTTAACGCATTGCCTTTTAGCAGAGACGATATTCCTGAAGTTTTAACAACAACCTTCTGTCAATCATTACATCCTGATGTCCCAACTTCAGAAGTCCATCCAACAAAAACTGGTCTACAAACTCCATCAGCCGCTTCAGAGGATCATTTCAAGTGTTTTTTTTAAAGAAAGGACTATATTTCATACATTTTAATGTGAGATCTCTTTTACCTAAACTATCCGAACTCAAATTAATGGCTTCACAAACAAAGGCTGTTGTTATTTGTTTATCAGAGACTTGGTATGACAGCTCAGTAAATGATGCTGAAATCATTTAGACAACTATTCTGTAGTCAGAAGGGACAGAGACAGACATGGTGGTGGAGTTTGCTGTTATGTTAGGAATGATTTAGCTATTAGTACTAGACATGATCTCAATGGTCTAAATGGTGAATTTTATTAATATTAATATTTATTGAACTTCTATTGCCCAAAACAAAACCTATTCTTATGGGAACATTTTATAGGCCTCCTAAACAATCTAACTTCGTTGAAACTTTGAACAGATTTTGTCTAATCTCAGATCAGACTGTGAAACATACTTATTAGGGGATGAAAATATATGCTTTAAACAGAAATGTTACCCATTTTTTAAGTTATATTCAAATATTTTGAGAAGTTTTGATCTCCAGCTGATCATTAATGAAGAAACTAGAATTACTTCAACATCTAGTACCATAATTGATCATATTCTTACAAGTTCTAAAGAAAGAATTAGTCAGTCTGGAGTTATTTCTATTGGTTTGAGTTGAGTGACCATTTCATGACCTTCTGTACTAGAAAAAATAATGAACAAACATTTTCAAGTCACTACTTTTCTAAAGTTCTAAAGTTACATGTACTAAAATTACACAAAAGAGCTGTTTATTGAAAATTTGCAAATTGCTGATTGGAACAAATTTTTCTATGCTGAAAATATTAATTGTGCCTGGATAGCTTTTGAAGATATATTTATGTCAGTTTTGAACAAGATTGCACCTATTAAAGAAGTAAGGCTCAAGCAAAGGACTGAACCCTGGATGTCAGCTGAAATTCTACATTTTATTAAGCTTAGAGATTCTTACTTGTACAATTTTAGAAAACAAGGTTGTCATGATGACTATACAATGTACTGTAAATTTAGAAATTTGGTTCAAAGAAAAGTCAGTTCTGCTAAATCTTTCTATTTTTCTGATCAGGTTGCTGAAAATAGAAATAAGCCTAAAAGTTTATGGAATCATCTCAAGCAATTAGGCTGCAAAACTTTAAATCTGGAAATGACAATATATCGTAACATATCTTGTAAATGTCAATTTCTGAAAACTGTGTGCCTGATGAAATGAAAGAAGCTAGAGTTAAGCCTTTGTATAAGAAAAACAATGATACTGATGTTAGTAATTATCGACATGTTAGCATTTTAAGCATTGTGTCAAAAATTCTAGAAAAGTTTATTTATACACAGCTTGAAAAATTCTTAGTCGATAACAACTTCCTGTATGAGCTTCAGTCTGGTTTCAGAAACGCATATTCTACTGATACCTGTCTTGTCCACCTGATGGATCATATTAGAAACAATTACTCTAAAGGACTTTTTACAGGCATGGTAATGCTGGATTTACAGAAAGCATTTGACACTGTAGACCATAGCATGTTATGTAGGAAATTGAAAATAATGGGTGTCGAAAATACAGATTGGTTTATGTCGTATTTGTCAGATAGGAAGCAAACTGTTTGTGTCAATAATCAGCTTTCAGATATTAAATCTGTAACATGTGGTGTTCCCAATGTAGCATTTTAGGACCTCTTTTGTTTTTATGTTACATCAATGATATGATAATTAGTATTGACCCAGAATGTAAATTAATCTTATATGCTGATGATAGTGCTATTTTGCATGCACATAATGACCCAAATGTTATTTCTGAGAAACTTGGCAATGTTATGAATTCATGTTCTAACTGGCTTGTTGACAACAAACTATCTCTACATTTGGGAAAAACTGAATGTATAGTATATAGATCCAAACAAAACTGAAAAAGTTGGAAGATTTTTAAATTGTGTGTAATGGCCATACTATTGGGTCAACTACTATTGTAAAATACCTTGGAGTTAACATAGATAATTCATTATCGGGTGAAAATATTGTTAATAACATTGTTAGTAAAGTAAACTCTCGTCTTAAGTTCATGTATAGAAATGCTAAATCTTTGGACTCTAGGACTAGAAAATATTTGTGATTTGTGTTCTGCTTAAATTCAATGTCATATAGATTATGCATGTTCTTCTTGGTACCCAAGTTTAAACAAGAGTCTTAGTGACAAATTACAAATATGTCAGAAAAAAATTGTTAGATTTATATTTGGTATGGGCCCAAGAGAAAGAGTTAACCAGTCTAACCTTGCAGATATGTCACTTTTAAATGCAGAAAATAGAAACAAGCAGTTAAGATTGAATCATGTATTTAAAATTGTTAAAGATGATAAATGTCCAGGATATATGAAAGCGAATTTTGTGTATGTTAAGGATACCTATTCATATTCTACAAGGTCCACTATGTACAATTTTAGAGTGCCCAAATGCTATGGAAAAGACAATGTCACATTTAATTATAGTGCAATTAAGGATTGGAATTCCTTACCTGATTCAATTAAAAAGATAGAAGAAACGTTCAAGTTCAAAACGGCTGTCAAAAACCATAGTTGTTACTGAACAAATTATTTATTTAGATCTAAATAATATCTAAGCAGAAAAGCCGTATAATGCTTTAGTCAGTCATTATGGCAGATATATTATGGAAACAAGTTTTGTCCATAACTTCCAATCCCTAAATCATTCTTACCGATTTTTATTAGTTTTTCGTGTAGGCTTTGCTTTTTGTTGTGGGTATAGTAGTAATAATAGTAAGTATAATCAATGGACCCCATCGGAAAGTTTTTAGCTTATTTAGTCATATTAGTTTTTCGTGTCGGCTTTGCTTTTTGTTGTGGGTATAGTAGTAATGATAGTAAGTATAATCAATGGACCCCATCGGAAATAAGCCTCCGGGAGGCTTTCATAGGCTATCCAAGGTTTTTACACACTATTTCAAGTTACTCGCCATTAAACAAAAATGCATTGTAATCGTCTTTTTATGTCAGTGTAGGTTGCGAATTGTTTCTTTGATATATATTTTAATAGGTAACACTTAGAAACCATGCCAACTGTGATAAAATACTGTTTTAGTTCATGAAATTATAATGGTAAGTTTTATCCATGAGTTAGATTTTAGAGGTTTTTGTATCAATTTTTTACTGTTTCCTTGTCACAACCGTTGTATTCATGCTTTATTCTAAAGTTGTATAACTTGTGTAATTTTGTGTTTTCGCCTGAAATGAAATAATAATGAAATAAAGATAATAATAATAAAATACTTGCTGTGGATTTGTTGTTGTCTTGAAGTCAAGTTGTCGTACTATGTAATTCATATCATGACTATAAATTATTTTAATCGCACTACATACTTAGCGAACGAATTGATGTGTGGCAAAATGAATTAAATGCCATATGATGTGACATTCGATTTGTTGAGCAAATCTTGTTTTTTAATATTGTTTTGTTTTAACAAAAAATGGGTACGTACCTGCGTACCCAAGATGGATTCGAATAATTCGTATATTTTGTACTATTTACTTGATTGTTAAATAATTTTCAAACAAGATTTAGTTTTAGAAATATTGAACGTTCAAATAGAAATAGTTTATTTTGTAATATGAATGTAGTTGAAGATGAATATAATTTCTTACTAGATTTTTTATCGTGAAATTAGTACCAATTACCACCTTATTCAAAACAAAACCTCATATAAATTTGCAAAATATTCATTTATCTATTATGGTCTCATCATTGTATATACCTAAAACACCGACATACAAGAGCCGCGACCGTGGCTCAGTGGTTAGTGCGTTGAACTTGTAACCCGGAGATCCAGGTTCGAATCCCGGTCGCGGCAGGTCATACCCTTCTTTGAATATTTGACAAAAATGTCGATTTTCCTCAATATGTGGAGAAGTTGCCGGTTCCTTGTGGAAGGGTTAGTACTGGTTAGTATACAGTCCGGGAAAACTGGTTAGGTGAACCGGTCGCCGTATATAACTGAAAACATGTTGAAAAACGGCGTTAAACCCCAGTGGCAATAAGTCACATAAAAACAAAAAACCAAAACCGACATACAAATGAAACAATAAAAGTAACTTGCCACTCAAGGTTGAGTTATAAGAGACATTAAAACAATCACTTTCTCATCATAAATATGCATATGTTGCTAGTATTAAATAAATTGAATATTAAGCCATGTTTGGCGTATTATATCAGTTGAAATGCCTAACAATACTTCTTGTGCTTATTTTGTTTCAGATCTCATACATGTGAAATACTTATTTATTTTCTTAGCTCTATAGTATGTTTACATTGAATCGTCAATACTAAAGTACTTGTGATTTGTACTTATTGCAATGTTAGTACTAAATTATTTGTGCTTAATGCTAAATTGTCATTTGCTTATAATTTGTACTCCACCCCTTAGTAAACTAATTTACTGTTGAATTTCAGGGTAAACCAACATACCATAACATCTGAAACAAGCTGAATTGAAGTTGTGTGGTTTTATGTGTGTCCGTGGATTTTCGAGGGGAAAGTGTTTTCTAAAGTGTCTTTTTTATTATCGTGCTTAGTGTTTGTGCATAGTGATTGTACATAGTGTTTGTGCTAAGTTTGTTACATTTTTGTGGTTAGGAAACGGAATATTTGTGCTAGATATATTCAATATGGAATAATACTAGGATTAATTTATGAAGTAGGTGGATTTTCTTGAACACTGCACTTAACTTTCACAATTGTAACCCCCCTCACAGAATTTAACTTCACGTGCACTATTTTTGAAAATTAGAAACAGTATTTTACACCGAAAGATGTTTACGAAATACCCAAACAAACGAGGCGGTGTATTTTTCAAACAGTTCCATAGAATAAAATAACTTATTATGATGTTTATAGACAAAATCACGTTTACGGAATTAAGTATTTGTCAGAGATTACTTTCTTCGAAACAAGACCCATGACTTTTATGTCATTGATTTGCGTCATATATATTGACCATTTAGACGTCAACATCATAAATTACATCATTTGATGTGTATAAAATTAAACTCTGTACATAAAATAAGCAAACGTGAGCAGCGACATATATAGTGCTCATTTTGTTCTAATGTATTGTAGATTTAATGTGTTTCCAACGCAATATTATCTGTGAAATATGTAAACAATGATTGCAACATGCATAACATTTAATATGATTTTATACATTCATATGATACATATACTATTGTTGAAGAAAGTTAGTTGCAAAATTGCAATTGTTTTTCAATGAAATCTTGTATATGAAATAACTGCTTGCCACCCGCGGCCTAGACACTTTCATTTTAAATATACACATTACTCAAAATTGATTAACGTCTATATCATGTCAACGATTCCATGCACCAACGAACAATCACGACGTACTATCAAGCAAGACTCAAACGATTTTAAAGGAAGCCACGCCCAACATACCAATATAGCGATGTTCTTTTCTCAACAAACTTATTCCAACCGACTCGCCCAGGAAAAACAGAAATAAAATACATTGTAAATTGAAAATTCCTAGGAAACCCGTACCCATTTTGCCAATGTCTGATAGCTGGAATGTCGGATCACATTCTCTGCTACTATAGGACGGATTATAGTTACATGATACTAACAATACTGACCTGTCTTGTTAAAAAAAACGTATAAATAATAAAACTCATTGACATATTTGTATACATATATGTAAAATAAGAAAAAATTAATCTTGCACAGAAATGTTGTGCAATTTGATTGATAATTATTATTAACATTGTGTTATTACATTGTTAAACAATCGTCAATATAGCATTCGCAGCCATACATATCACATACATACAAAAATAAATATACACCAATTGAGTAATGACAACAATTCCGTACATCGGCGAACAGTCATGGCGCACTGTAAGCCGGGCAAGACTCAAACTTTCTAGTGATTCTAAAGGTAGCCACATAAAATATCAATTTGGCAAACATACAATAATGTCATATACTTCGGGTAATTAATATTACTACATAACACGATCACATCGTCAAACAAACGTTAAACAAACATTTGCGTCCATACATATCACAAAAGCAAACATACATATGCATCAATTGCATATTGTGTACCATCATGCTAACGCCATCATAAAGTTATTAAAGGAGGCTTCATGGCCACACACAAATTAAATTAACAAGCCTTAAAGTATATATTAGAAGGCTAAGTAACAAATGTTCTACGTTATATTCAACATTGAAACAATATTTTAGAAGTTTAATTGTTCAATTACATCAATAATAGCTTGCACGTAAATTTTATTTTCAATAATTCTGTGTTTTTATACACGTACAGTGCGGCCCTCTCTTGAGCAAAAAACTCCCTTCAATAACAGCATGATTTTCCCACCGCCCGATTTAACTATTAATTTAACCTCTCTAGAGTAACAACCTCTCAACAACAACATAACTTTGCACATCCCTATGGGTGTTGCTGTGGAGAGGTTGCACTGTATAAGTATTACATCAATCCAACTGTTTAAGAACAAGCTACAACCAACTACGTAGCTACAGGAGCGTGCCTCGGTTAAAATTTGGGCAGGTAATTGGGGAAAAATGGCAAGTTGTAGTAAATCAATCCATGGGGGCATGCCCCCGGAACCCTAGATTGCCTGACTACCACACTGACAACTCTACGTCGTTCCACTATGACATGGTATAAAAGTACGTGTATTACCCTTAAGTCTTTGATCAGCATAAACCTTAGAATTTAGTTTTTCATTAAATGCATAATTCGAGAAACCAATATGTGCAATGATATTATTTTAAGAAGACCTTATTTGTTTCAATTTTGCACGTGACTTCACACTGGATTCAACTACATTAAATGCATGTAACTATTCAAAGTCACAACTATTTATTTAGATATGTTTTTCAGACCGATATTTACATAAGTATATTTACCATCGAGTTAGATGAATTTTTCAACTTAAGTTCTGTATTCCTCCGCAATGCTTCATTTTTTGAGTCGAATATTGCAAAATAAAAATTCACTGTTAAAAGTTTCTAAAGAATCACAGAAATCCAGTTACTTAGAAAAAAACACAGGGAAGTTCCTCAGCTTTGGGATAATAGGGATACGGCCATTGACCGATGCTAAGTGCATACGTTTTATACGATTTTGTGGCTAGGTATCAGATCAGCGGAATAACGTTAGGAGAGCTTCATGGTCGGTGGTTACAGTCTTTGGCTAGCAATCTATAGCATATCACAGCTGTTAGTTCGAATCCATCCGGAACCAGAAATTTCACATTTGAGGAAGCTGTCCAGCTGGTTTAAGAAGGTCGATGGTTCTACCCAGGTGTACTTCTTGGGTCTTCCTCCAATGTTAAAGCTTGAAAAAGTCGCTAAATGACCCGGGTGTCTGTTGATGCGACGTTAAACTCAAGTGAAGGAAAGTGAAACAATGTTTGCGTCACGGATGTCATCATATTTCTATGTTGAACCCGAGGTCACACTGAGGTCAATTCAGGGTTAACTGTATAATACGTCTTGACACAACTGCTTGAGACCGGGGCCGTGGTCCAGTGGTCCAGTGCGCTGGACTTGTAGCTCGGAGATTCGGTTCGAATCCCGGTCGCGGCAGGTCATACCTTTCTATGAAAATTTGACAATAATGTCGATTTTCCTTCACATGTGGAGAAGTTGCCGGCTCCTTGTAGAAGGGTAAATTAGTACTGGTTAGTATATTGTCCAGGAAAACTGGTTAATTGAACTGGTCGCCGTATATAACTGAAAAATTGTTGAAAAACGGCGTTAAACCCTAGTAACAATTAGTCACATTAAAACAAAAACAAACAAACAACTGCTAGATTTGTTTTTGTAAAACAGCCCGCATTTTTGCGAATGAACGTACGCGCGTTTTTCAACTTAGATCACGAGTTTTGATATTCATTGACAGCCAGTAAAACATACTTTTCGTCAATAAATAAACTAATATATGTTTTTATTCAAAGTGTATAGAGGTAGACTGCTGTTTCCAGTCTAGCTTTTATGCAACCAATTTAATCAGTTAAATGATGCATAATACACTTTTCTTGTATAGACATCTTATCGACAATCTTTTCATGTAATGCTTCACCATTATGTGTACTGTACGTTCTCGTGATAGCATGAAATTCGAGTAATTGTTTTTGTAGCGCAGTGTTTGAAGAGTCAAAGCTGTAGAATCCCAATGAAAGCACTTATTTAATTTATTTGATATACCTAGTAATTTCTAACGTTCGGTCGTCTAAGATAACTGACTGGGAAGTACTTCCGTCTATTCAGATTATATTTGTCTGCACAAACATTTATGTAGATCTTTAGTTTACCTCTTAAACGGCGGCTGAAAATTTATCATTATTATAACTGATAACAAGACAGTCTCTCTTTTGAAATACATGAATAAAATGGTAGAAATCTAGACGTGAACGAAGGACACAATAAATTCACGATTATATGGTTACCACGAAATAATTACTATGTTTGATTTCTATACATTATTTGTACAAGAACAAAACGTTTTTAATTGTTTTATGGGAATGTGGTTCTGTTGTTAAAGGAATAATATACAATGGTAATAAAACTACATGTATACTATATATAATATAGTTATATATATTATACATGTATGTGCAAGGTTGTTATGTAATTGTATAGATACCTTATTAATTATTACTGACCTTGATGTTTATATGTTAATAATGTATGCTGTTTGTATTGTACGATCATGTGCCATGTACATGCCTTAAATTAACTTTTGTTCTGTTCTGTACCTGCGCCTTCGTTGATTGTTCTCGCGTAAATCATTGGCTATCAAATATCCGAACGAAGTGCATATTATTAATTGTTACATACATTTCTTTTAGATGTTAATACAGGGAAAACGTGCAGCTAATAATGAACACATATTTAACTCGTAGAATTATTGACTTATTTCAATTGACAGCATATGTAAATATTTGAGACTTCATTCAACATTTAACAAAACAACATTTATCGACTTAAATAATCTATCTATTGTTAAAATCTGTAGTAATTATCGAATTCACTTCTTTCTCGTGTTACATGGATTTCAACGATTTCACCCTTTAGTACAACCATTGTTAAAATATATCGCGTTTTATTCGAGTTCACTTTCTTTCTCGAGTTATGCGAATTTCCACGATTACATGACGCACATTGGTCTGAGTGACCTCAATGGAGTTAATTGGGTAACGACTATTGTTAACTGTATGAAGAAACCTTTGTAGTATATTTCAATGGCCCATCATACAAGCTAAATCATCAATTGTTTATCTATTTTCGCTGCATGCGATCCCTTTGTGCTACATTAATCTTTGTGCGAAAACTATTAAATAATTCTTTTTCAAGAAACTGATAAATCTAGGTTTATTTGTGCATTTATCCAAATTGATTATTTTGTACTCCGTATATTAAACAGTCTATCTGATTGTTGCCTTTTAAAATACACTGAATAAATGGCATATTTAAAGTTTATCAATTTGTATAGGTTAAAATATTTGCTTACAAACAAATCTTACTCCATGATAACGATCTAATAGTCTTTTGAATGCTTAAACATAGTATCTAAACCCTTGAAATATCTTGAATTTTATTGTGTATTGTGTTTTAGCACTATATAATGAATGAGTTTCTAGATTTTGCGAAAAATAAATCATCAGTTTGGAGTGTATTTCCCTCTGATTAAAGTTACAATTTTAGGTTATAAATTTCCAGTTTTATTCTTCCATGTTGGACATGAATTGCTGTTTTCAATGTCTACGAAACAGAAATGTTGTACTATAAGCAAGTAGACTGCTGAGTCCACATCATTTTATAAAAAAAATAAAATAGAAAAAAAAATGAAAATACGTGATGTAAAATATGTAAGGATGGATTAAATAAGAAATTAAAATCAACCATTGACTGAGATGGGGTTGAAATAGCTACTTTCAGAACGTATCATATTCTTGAATCGACTAAAGTTTAGCCTGTGTACGCGCCTGTTAGTGTTGTATTAATTTCGCGCTGGCTACTACTTCTTCAAAGATTGTTAATTCATTATTTAACCCTGTTCTTTGCGTCAACACATGGACTGTAGTATTTTTGGTTTTTCTTTTTTTGATTCGTAGAAAAGTAGTTAGGCTGTAGTCTTCTCTACTGCTACTTTCTAAACATGGTAATATTTTTTATCATAAATTGAAGATAACACTTCCCTTTTGTTAACAATAAGACACAGATAGAGTCCAGAGTTGGCGGAAACAAACAAAATTTAACACTTTATCGTTTAATAAATATGATTGCAAGTTTCTCCGTCTCAGATTGATGCATGCTTTTTTTGATATAGCGTCTTTTAACTTCAGAAATAACTAATTTTGAACTAAAAACTATCGTAAAGCACCTAAAAAGACGCACAGCATCTGAACACGACAAAGTGATAAATGAACCCTTAATATACGAGGTGGCACAACTGCTAGTGTGTCTTATTCTATATGATGATTCAAAATGCACCTGTCCAGGCAGATTGTAAACTTGGAATCATAGAGCTAATATACAAAGATAGAAAGCCAAATACCGAATGTATGGGTTACCGGCCAGTTACGCTTTTGCCAGCTGTCTATAAAGTATTCGAGAAAATTATTCACAAGAGACTCGAACAATGGTCTAAAGTACACAACGAACAACTTCCAAATGCCCTACGGAGTGTGTATCAAAAGGACACCGGGGCCATGACCATATCATAACATTCAACCTACAAGAAACTACTGCGACAAATCTCGAATACGGGGGTGCGACGCACGTGGCGATGCTGTACACTTCCGGTGCTTTCGATAATATGATCCACGATGGACTGTTTGTGAAATTCTGTGAGTACGGGATCAGCGAGAAAATGTTCAGAGCTATGATAGACTCATAAATTATACAGACATACAGAGCATGATAATAGTGAAAGGGGTGCTGCCACTGCCATTTCCGGTCCGCTAGGGGATTTGCCAAAGTGGGGTACTGTCAACCATGTTGTACCTCCTATTTGTATACAATCTGCTTAACACACTGGAATTATGCAAGGTTGGATACCTAAATGCGGGTAACCCGACCGTAGCTGACGATTTAACACTCGTGTCACAGAACAATAGTGCTCTGCAAAGACAAACAAATATAGCTACGAACTACGCGAATAGATTGGAGATATTCATTAAATGAGAGCAAATGTACATACATTATATTTGACCACAAAATCCAAGAATCACGTGTGCAAATAAATAATAAGGTGGTAAAGTCAAAAGAATCGGGAAAACAGGTAGGATTCGTACTCAACCGTAATATGAGATGTAGTGCGGCCGTGAACGCCAGGGTAAGAAAAGGGAGGTCATACATATTCTCTGCGTTGACTGCACGAGACTCGTCGTGTGACCGCAACCCTCTAATAACCACAGACCTTATACAGAAAATATCCGCATCGACCGTGTTATCTGGAGCCGAGCTGTGGTCGACCCTCACGCCAACAGACATTACGAAAACTGAACGATTCTTGAGACTCGCCACTAAAACGTGCCAAGGTCTGCCGGTGAGAACTATAACTAACATGTGTTTGAGCCTACTTGGATGGCTCACTGTGATGGCCCAACTCGACAAACATAAACTTCAATTCCTGCATAAATTATGCACGCTAAAAACAAATGTGTTAACCAAGAAAATGCTTGACTATAAATTACGACTTTCCTACATTCGAAGACTAACGAACTGCATGGGATTTATATTAGACATATTTTATGTTATTCAAAAGTACATTCTTACGCGCTACATAGACACAATACCCAGAAAGCTACTCAATACCACCAAAATCGACCTGAAAGAAAATCGTCACATGCGAGGGCTGTTCGAAAAGAATTGCTTGTTTTCGCGTTAGAAAATTAAATAAATAAAAACCCCTTTACTTCATACCTTCAAAGTATTCCCTGTGACTAGAAATACATAACTTCAGTCGATAAATTCATTTCCGAAAGGCGTCACAGTACGCTGATTTGGGTATAGTGCTAAGGTACTGGAAAACAGCAGAACCCAATGCCTGTCTTGACCGATATTTACGACCAGCAAGGTGATTTCTCAGTTTCGGAAAGAGGAAAAAATCGCAGGGAACAAGATCTGGATAATATAGGGAATGAGGGAGAACATTGACTTTCTCTTGTTTAAAATGTTGGAAACTATTGTAGAGGTATGGGCCGGGGCGTTGTCATGAAGAAGACGAACGTGTTTGAACTCTGTGACAAGACGTCGTTTTTGACAGTACTTTTTCAGTTTCTTCAGCACGACGTCTCTGTAATACTTCCCTGTTATGCTTTTACCCCTTTTGACAGGGACTTGAATTGCAATGCCTTCAATTGAAAAGAAAATTGCGTACAAAACCTTCTTAGCGCTTAACGTGCGTTTTGCAATAATGAGTCTTTTGCAGTTTCTAGTTGCCCATAGAATCTAGGTTTCATCTCCAGTTACTAATTAGCTAACTTGGATTGGTCGTATTCTGGAAACATTCTGAGAAGTGTTTTGACAATTTTACCCATTGCATCTTTTGATCATCTGCTTACAAATGAGGTACCCAGAGATCACTAATCTTTCTAACATTCAGTGTTTTCTTCAGAATAAATTGTACACTTGAGAGTGATATACCTACCATCCGTGCTATGTCATGCACCGTATACCTAGCATCTTTCTCAATGATTTCTTTTACTTTGGCGACGATTTCTTTTGCGGTCGCACGCATGGTCTGCCTGATTTTGGTGCATTTTCAACACGCTGTAGGTCGGAATCAAATTTCTTTTTCACCTACGAATAGTGTCATAAGACAGCGAAGTGTTACCATAAACATCATTAATTTCGCTGAAAGTATCTTTCAACGAACAACCAAGTAATGTGCGAGCTTTTATATCAGTCCGCATTTCTTCTTCCTTATCTACGCTTTTGCCAACCATTTTCATATATAGTAGTCTATGAATGTGTGTCTTCAAATGAAAAATTCGCTACATATTGAGAAATTTTACATGTACATGTATATATAATTGTAAAGGCATTGAATAGAGCTATCCAGTTGCATCAAAATTTGTCGAAATTTCCTCGTGAATATCGAATTACAGCGCAATAAGCAATTCTTTTCGAACAGCCCTCGTACGCCGACTCCCAGTATCACGACGACCAGTGGCATATCCGTGATTCTGGAGACCCAGATTTCCACAGATTCCGGGACGCTCATTCACGTATACGGCCGTCCCTACTGTGGTCTGCGCATGACGGACTTCACTACTCGATCCGATACTAACGGACACTCGCCAACCACAATCGGGTCTATGTAAACGCTGTGGAGTCCTTTCTGTAGACATGCGTGTGCATAGTATTACTGACTGAATATTTCAACTCCGAGACTGACAATAACGTCGGAATTTCAAGGCCAAACAAAAGAGTTACAGACGATATACTTTCTGTCTCGTCCCGTTTTGGAGATTGGGGAATAAGAGAACAGTTGCACCTGTTTTACGGACCTGTGCAAATTCGTGCAAAAAACTTTGTCTACAGATAGCTAATACATTATACTACACATAACCAGTAAGCATTTTGTCAAATTCAAAACAATGAAGCAGATATTTAATCTTTTTCCTCCGAAAAATCGTCAATTTCGTTTAGTCGAACGCGACCTCGCAACACCAAATTGATCAGAATTACCATACTAGATATACCTTAAAACAACAGGTAGAGGAATGACAACGCGTGCTAACCATAAATATCTCTAAAATACACTGATCCGGCAAAGAATAATCCAAGAATGTTTTAATCACGTAACATTAATAAAATCGTCGACTCCGTTATAGATTTCCACATCGCTACGCCATTATGATTCAGCCAATGAAACGTCCGCTTACAAACAAATTACGGGGCAAAGGTCACTGCATCGTAATATTTGAAGTTTCAATCATGCGACGATTTTTGTGAATAGAACGTTCCTGGATTACATTTTTTGCGCTGAATCAATGTATTTTAGTAATATTTATAGTAAGCATGCTTTGTCATTGCTACATAGTTTATTGTGTGAATCGACATATGCATGTCTATGACACAAAACATACAAAAAGAACATGGCAATACATACCTGCGAAATACATCACTACAAGATTATGTTGAAAAAGAAACAGAAAAAGAAACAAGTTGAACTAACATACATATACATTCAAACATACATAAAACTACATTACAAGTCAACAAATATACAACAAGCGAGAACAGCATTTCAATAATATCAGAATTAATTATTCCAATATAGACTGTTAATATATTTTGAGTGAGTACTTAGTTACTGCTGCTTAAATGAGTTGTTCTTAATTTGAGCGCTTCTTTAATAAATAATGCTAATTTGTACAAGGAATTTTTTTTTCGGATTACATAATTTTGAAAAATTTCTCTATAGATGGCCAAGAAATTTTACCTAAATATTTTTTCTAATATCATACAGAGGACAGCATGACAAGAAATGAAATTCAGATTCTAATTGGTTTAATGTACATACTCTGTAAATTCTCTCACTTCGCATTATATTCTGGGTCCTACCTACTTCTATATTCAGTGAATGAGACGATAATCTGATGCAGGAAATTTGTTTTCTTAACGAGTCATTTTCAATCGTACGCAGATAACTTGAGAAACTGAAATCACTTTTAATTTTGTTGTAAACATTTAGTCTTGGCATGTTACTTCTAGTAGCGTTCCACTATTGGATAAATTGACCATATAATCTACGTTTAAGGGAAGGGAGATAACTGGAATTTTGGTTGAAATTTAAAAAAATATTACTATGTCCAAGTTCATCAAATAACATTTTCATTTTATGAGCCCATGTGTTAGAATTACTTGATTGACATTGTTCGTTATATAATAGATAAATAATAGTATTTAGATAAGACATTATTTTAATCCAGAATTTGATAGATCTTTCAAGAGCTTTGACATAGATTGGTAGCCTACCTATTTCACTAAGAACTGCTAGGTTTGGAGTACTTGCACGAACACCAAGTAATTGTTTGCAGAATTTATAATGTAGTTAATCAATTTATGTATATCGAAAAATTACCCAGACTTCGGACCCGTATAGTAAAATAGGCCCGACCATGGAATCGAATAAATCCAATTTGGATTTGATGCTTAAATTGACTCGATCAAAAGTAAATTATGGTATGCTTTTAATGTATGATCTGATAGTGTTTTAACAGCACATTTTAAGTTACCATTACTTGTAAAAAGTATACCAAGATACGTAAAGTTATCTACTATTTCAATAAGTTCTTTGTTTATGAAAAACGTTCCATGTGTACTTGCTTACGCTTTTCAAAGATACAAATCTTAGATTTTTTTCACATTGATTTTTAAACCCCATTTTTTGTAATGATTGTAAACATTATCAATTTGTGATTAAAGGCTTAGAGGATTGGTCGCAAACAAAACAATATCATCGGCAAATAGTATAAGATATATGGATAAGAGATAAATATCAGATTCTTCTAAAGATTCAAAACGCTCTCTCATAGTCAATGAATACGCACCAAAGTTTATTGTTCTTTGATAATATTTTCCGGATTATACTATGTAAAGTAAAAATAGCGTCAGCAGTTGCTTTATTATCGCGGAATCCAAATTGAGAATCGTTAAGAATGGCTTCGTCTTCACACCACTTATTAATTGTATTCCTCAAAACAAGAGAGAATATTTTGGAAATCACATTAATTAAAGTTATTCCGCGGTAGTTTTCAGGACAATTCGGGTCACCTTTCTTATAAATGGGGACAATAACCCCTTTACACCAACTGTCAGGATATATACCTTTATCATATATATGATTAAATATCTTGCATAAATATGGTGAAATGAAGTCGCTTGCATTAATAAAAAATTCTGCAACGTTATTAAATCCATCACAACTTTTATTTCTTTTAAATTGATTACATATCCACACAGCATAGCTGTGTGTATATATACATACAAAAGCTATATCATCATAAAGGGCTAATGGGTAAAAATAGGAGCAACAAACGCCCGAGTGATCAGATCTCACCAACGACTGTTAACATTAATCCGATAAAACGGCAAGACATGTCAGCGTCACTGCCCATGTCTCAAGTTCCAGCACCTGATCAAGGGGCACAACCGCCGCCGCATGGTATTCAGGTAACGTATACGCCTTATATAGACAGTTTTGCAGCACCACATCTTCAGTTTTTAAATACTCCAGTAACACCTGGTCCCATTTCCCAAGTGGCTTCACCACCTAGTAATCAGATTCCAAATATGGATAACATTGGAGTAATTATGAACAAACTATGCTTTATTGAAAATAAGCTTTCTAAATTAGATGCAATAGAATCGGATGTTAAGAACATGTCGCAGGTGGAATCGCGAGTAGCTTCAGTTGAGCGTAAATTTGGCGAATCTGAAAAAAGGCTGACTGATTTGGAAACAAGTAGTGCGTTCGATGGCTCTGTGTGTGACGATTTAATTAGGAAGCAGATGGATCTTGAGTCAATAGTGAAGTCTGAAAAGGCTCGAAACAGTGAACTATCAGCATGCATAAACTCCGTCACACAGACAAGCCAGCAATTACAAGAGGAAGTCATGGACTTGCAATCGAGATCAATGCGGGATAATTTGCTGTTTTTCGATATTGCTGAAGAAAAATCACTGGATAATCGTAGGGCCGAAAACTGTATAGACAAGATATTGAAATTGTGTACTGGTGATCTTCAAATTGACAATGCAAAAGCTGAAATCAAAACAGATCGTGCACACCGTGTCGGTCGGTATGCGAAAGCAAAAATTAGACCAATTGTGGTAAAATGCAATTACTACGGCAATAAGCTCCGAGTTAAAGATAAAATCCGTGATACGCGTGACACAATCGAATTCAATGTTAAAGATCAATACCCGTCTGCCATCAGCAACAGACGACGTAAACTCATCCCGTACCTGATTCAAGCCAAGAAGGATGGTAATGATGCCTACTTAGCATATGATTTTTTGTATATTGATAGAATCAGATATACACATGATAATCCTCCACCGGGTCCAGTGCCAACACTCCCACCCCGCGGACCTAGACCCCAACGTGTAAGGGCCGCCAGTATTCAGAGTAGTGCTAGTGTGTCCACCAGCTAGGAACACGATCAGAAGCAGCTGACTTTTCTAACCTAGAATGTTCAAGGGGTACTTTCTAAGCTAAATGACAGTGACTTTATAAACTTTTTGAATGAATATGATATTGTCATTTTAACGGAAACATGGAATGCAAGATTATCTAATGTCTCTATCAACAATTTTGAATGTTTTTCTCGTCCGCGACCTAAATGCAATAGAAAATCAAAGCGTGATAGTGGAGGCGTGATTGTGTATTATAAGCCTCATCTATCGGATGGAATAGAACTAATTAAGACTTATGAAAAGGGCGTGGTTTGGTTCAAGCTCAAGAAATTGCATTTTAATGCAAACGATGATATATTTGTCTGTTGTTGTTATATTCCTCCTGAGGATTAAACTGTTTATAGAGCGCCCAGCTCACCTTTGTATAACTGTGAGTTCTTTGAACTAATATATGATGATATATGATATTATAACCAGTTAGGTCATGTGATGTTAACTGGAGATTTGAATGCACGAGTTGGTCAGCGTGATGATTTTGTACATAATGTAAATCTCCACCGCTTTTTTGATATCCCTGACGATGTTTATCCTACTGATTCATTGCCATTACTAATTCTTTTGACAAAATATGCAATACTTTCGGTCATAAGCTATTATCTTTGTGTAAGGAAAACTGGATACTCATTGTGAACGGTAGATTAGAGTCAGGTGGTTTTACTTGTTATAAATTGAATAGTAATAACGTTAAGGCAGCTAGCGTAGAGGACTATGTGATTGTTGATTATCCAATCTTCAATATGTTAAATGAGTTTTAAGACTTAGATTTAAATGAGTTCTCTGATCACTGTCCTATTGATTTTTCACTGACTCTGACCAACACTATCTGTAAGTCTGATTATTCCTACGACAAAATTGTCTGGAATTCCAGTGAGAACAACAACTTAATGAATATTTTGAATAGCTCAAGTCATTTATTTGATAACATTACTAGGACTTAACTAGTGGTCGTTGCGATATTAATGCCTGTGTCAACAATCTGTCGGACTTGATTTACGATATTTCGTTTCAGACTCATGGAAAAAACTCAAACCTCGCCAAGAAAACTAACCGTAAAACGATCTGTATGGTTTAATAATGAATGTATATATTTTAAAAATATTTTTGTCGTAGTAAATATAGGTATAAGCATAACCCCTCCGAAGAAAATAAATTATCATTTTCATATGCTAGATCGGAGTACTGTAAAATGAAATCAAAAGCTAAATTTATATACTACAATGCTGAAAAACGTAAACTTAACCGTCTTAGTAAATGTAACTCAAAGCAATTTTGGAATTATATAAAGAAATATAAATCAAAACAAACTATATCAAAAAGTCTCGAAGAATTTGTTAGACACTTTAAAACTACATAAAACATGCAACATACAAATGATTTCAATGCTGAAAATTATACAAACAGAATTGAAAATGTTTCGATTGACGAATTAGATTGTCCATTTACGGTTGATGAAATCATCAAAACAATAGTAGCAATGAAACGCAATAAAAGTAGTGACATTACGGGCAATGTAGCTGATTTCTTTGTAGATTCGAGCGCCTTCATTGCTCCTTACTTGGTAAAAGTCTTTAATTGTATATTCAACTCTGGCACATACCCCGAGGCTTGGCGCAAAGGAGCAATAATTCCAATTTATAAAAAAGGTGATCGATCTAATCCGGCTAATTATAGGGGTATTACGCTTATAAACATAACGGCAAAATATTTTCATTAGCTTTGTGTAACAGAATAAAACAGTGGTGCGAAAATAATGAAGTATTTAATGAGTCACAATTTGGCTTTAGGAATAATCATAGCACAGTGGATTGCATATTTATACTACATTCAATTATTCAAAATGTTATTGCCCGAAAAGGTAAACTGTACTGCTGTTTTATAGATTACGAGCGCGCGTTTGATACTATTATCCACCATGCCTTATGGATTAAACTTGTTCAATCTGGACTTAGCAGCAAAATTATCAACATCGTTAAAGCTATTTATCACAATGTACAACTTTGTTTAAAAGATGTGCAACATATGTCATTTTCTGAGGTTTTCAAGGTCACTCTTGGTCACGATGTTAATTCATATTTATGTGTAGAGAACCTAACGGAACACGACTTGCGTATGCTGTCAATGAATCTTCTACTATTTGCTGATAATATAGTTCTTTTCACAACATCACCGTTTAGTTTACAGCATCAATTAGACACTATTTACAATTATTCAAATACTTGGGGCCTGAAAATTAATGTTAATAACACCAAAATATGTATTTTTGAACCTCGTAAAAGTAATCGTGATCAATGCTGGTACATTCATAATGAACAAGTGGAAATTGTTGATAAGTTTTGTTCCCTAGGAATCACATTTTACAATACCGGAATCATGAAATATGCAGTAAATTCCTTAAACGATCAAGCACTTCGAGCATATAATAATCCAATTTCAGTTTTTAGTAGAATTAAGCTTGACGTCAATACAAAACTCAGACTATGTGATAGCTAAGTTGCCCCTATCACTCTTTACGGATCTGAAGTATGGGGAATATATGATAATAAAGAAGTTGACAAAATACATTTCAGATTTTGTAAATACGTACTTGGTGTTCGCAACCAAGCCTCAAATGCAGCAGTCTTAGGGGAACTAGGAAGATTACCACTTTCAGTTATAGCTAAGCAACGCTCTGTTAAATTCTGGCTGAAACTAAAATCATTTAATAAATCTGCTATGCACGGAGTATATCACGAACAATTAAATACATTGTACAATTCCAATAATAATAACGTGTGTAAAAACTCTGGTGCAATAATGCTAGATCTGTCATTAATAATCTTGGATTCATTTTTTATGGGATGCAGAAAATGTTAATTCAAATTGGGTCCATATCCTAAAACAACGACTCCGCGATCAATATATTCAAACATGGTCGGCAACAATAAGTAATCAACCTAAATTGTATCATTTCAGTATAATTAAAAATGAATTCAAACACGAAAACTACCTAGACTACATAACTAATGATTCTTATAGAATTGGATTATCTAAATTTCGTCTTAGTGCACATTTGCTTGAACTCGAAATGGGCAGATTCTCTCGCTTTCCTCGTCCAAATCGTTTCTGTAAAATGTGCAATCAACAGTTAATTGAGTCAGAATATCATTTTCTTTGCACTTGCCCCGAATATTCACCATTTCGAAATGAACATAACATAAAATCTAATTGGCCCAGCCTTGGATTGTTTAGAAAAATACTATCCTCAAAAAGTAAGAAAACAGTTTTACATGCAGCTAAATTTATTTATTACGCAATGAAATATAGACACGAGAAACTTGCCTTAATAGCTGCTTCTTAACAATTCTTATTTTAATGCATAATCTATTAGTTCTATTGACATGTATTGATTTGAAGTGAAAATTGTATAATATTATGTCTTTAAGTACATGTTCCATGTTATTTGTGTCTTGGTCATATGTCTTATGTCTAAAATTGTAAATGGCCAAAGGCATATTGGAATGCCGAAGAAATAAAAAATAAAAAAAATGATTAATAGTTTTGGATACTTCCTCGTTTGAAATGAGATCATTTAATCGGTCAATATTTATTTCTTCATCACGGGCTGATGCGTGCTCATTCAATTCAAAATCGGAGTGCGAAGAGTTTGAAACATTTTCGAAATGTCTAATGAAGTCTATTATATTTTTTTTATTTTTGTATTTATTTATATATTTCCAGAATTTTCTGGGTGAATTTTACTCATTTTTAAGAGTTTAGATTTTTCTTTTGAATAAAAACCATTTTTACATTTACGTTCAATTTTAGCAAACTTAGAGCGCTTCTCTAGAAATACTAATTTATTACTATCTACTGGGTTGAGTTTGAAAATTCGTTTATCATCTAAGAATTTAGCTTTTTGCTAACCTACATTCGGCATTAAACCATTCAGCTATGTGTACCTTTGATTTATACTTGTTTGAAAAGTCTTTCCAGAATGAGAATAAGAAATCTCAAAAACATTATCCGTAAAATCCTTCATACAACAATTAATATCTGGGTCTTCAAAAGACAGTTTGTTTACAAAGTTATCGAAAACCCGACGCTGGTTTTCTAAATCATTTAAAAAATAAATCAACATTGTCAGCATTCCAAACGATTCTATCATTAGAACGATTATCACCATCCTCAATGGATCGCTGGTATGACAAGTTAAATAAGATTGGACAGTGGTCCGAAAATTCAGTGATATCATGAACATACATCATAGAAACATGATTAAAGTTCTCATACTTAGAGATTACATAATCAACAGTGCTAAATACAGGTTGGTTTTTATAAACAGAATTGGTGCAACAATCTTCGAGCCTACCGTCCAGTAATAATACGTCATTTGTTTTACAAAAATTCAGTAATTTGTGACCATAGCCATTGACAATTTAATCACATTTTTTACGCTGGATTAATTCATATGGTACCGTTGTAGCCGACGGCATATCAACGAAACGGTCAAGGTTAATATTCGTTACGTGGTCCTGTAAATTGCCCGTTCGTGAATTAAAGTCATCTGTAATATATACAATTCCTAAATCGTTATAATGACGAACATCCTTATTCAAAAATTCAAAGAAATCAAAGTCATACAGATTAAGAGTTAGGGTTAGAATAAACACAAGACTTCTCAGGTGGGATATAACAAAGGCGTATATATACATCTAGGTCATAGTTTGTAAGAGTTCTATCTATTTTAAACCACAATATGTCGTTACTATTTGAATTAACTAGATGTAAATGATCACTTAATTGTTTTTAAAGTATACAATTAATCTGCCACTGTGCCGCTTTGCAGAACAACTAGATTTCGGTCGTGGGCAAGTATAATGGTCATTACCATCAATAATGACGTTGGATGTCGTAGCATTCCAGGTTTCAGTAAACAGCAATATATCGTAGTCACTAATGAAATTAAAAAACTCACACTCATTCAGCTTAGCTTTTATACCATGTACGTTCCATTGTAAAAAGGAGAGTAGTTTTGTGTCACTATCCTAGGAGGAAATGTTGTGAATCAGGTGCATATTGTCGGCCGTGAACATCTGGTTGTTAACGAACAGTTTATCGTAAGCTAATTTTGCGTTTTTATTCTGTTTTTTTTTTAGCTTTGATATATGCTGGGATGAGTTGTTTACAGCGCTCATGCACTGCTTTCGGATATTGGTCCGAGATACCGTACTGTGATTCATTATTAAATTTTTCGTAGGCTTTTTGTTTAACTACTACTTTATCCCGGAAAAAATAAACTTGGCAACTATTGGACGATTTCTTCTTTGTATGAATTTGCCGATGTGATGTGCTCGGTCAATTGTTATGATATTCTGTGCGTTGTCAATGTTGAGCTGTTCCTCACAGAAATGTAGTACCTTGGAAATACAGTCCTCTCTCCTTTCATCAGGTGTGGAGCATTTGGCCAAACCATGAAATAACAGATTATCCCGCATTGAACGGGCTTGGAGGTCGATTAATTATTCATTTGTATTGGTCTGTTGTGATTTTAATGTATTAAGATCCGCGTGTACATTGTCAAGGCGCTTACATTCCTGTTTCAGTTGTTTTTCAATGGCTGTTTGTTTAGTAGATATTTCGTCGTATGTTTGTGAATCCATGATACGACTCGTTTCAATCTCACATAATTCCGTGCTTGTGACGGTTAATTTTGACTCAAGAGTGGTCACACGATTGTCGATTACAATTATTTTTTAGACAAGTCATTGAGCTGTTTCTCTATGGAATCTAGTTTGTGTAGGCGCTTGTCCATAGCTTCCAACTTTACTGTACCTGTTGTTTTAAGGTGTATTTAGTATGGTAATTCTGATGATTTGGGTGTTTCGAGGTCGCGTTCGACTAAACGAAATTGACGATTTTGCGGAGGAAAAAGTTGAAATACCTGTTTCATCGTTTAGAATTGGACCAAATGTTTATTGATTATGTGTAGTATAATGTATTAGCTATCTGTAGACACCAGTTATTAGAAATTTTAGCGATTTCTTGAAAAGTTACGTAGCGTGAAACAAACTTGGTTCAGAAGCTGTCATTTCGGAAGTTGTAACCCTTGTATATGTTTATGTGATGTAAGTGTTTTTGGTCCATGTGGTCATTTTAGGCCTAATACACCATTATACTCCATCCCTTCAACGTACTAGCCCCCTGTGCATAAGCCGATGTAATAAGTTATGCGTGTAGTACCTGCTGTGGGTCGCGTAAAGTTAGACCGCAGTTCGCGATTCGAATCGTGAACTGCGATCTGCGGTCCAACTTTATGCGACCCCTGCTGTGCTGCATTGATTTTTTTTTCGTTTTTGTGAGAATCCTGTCTGTTATCTGTACACTTGCCTATATAAGCGACAAGCTTCCGCTGTTGTTATTGCAATATACATGATGTACTGAAAATAAATAGATATTGTCGTTTCATTTCATAACCAGGTGATCAGAATTTCCAAATGACTACATTGTTCTGGTATTTTTTAATTTCCGGTCTTAATCTCCTTTAATGATATTTATTTACCACATCATTTTTCCATTCACTAGTTGGAATAATAGCATTCTGCCTGAAAATGCTTGTGATACATATGCACTTCATGTAACTTGACAGATACGAATGAGTCTTTGAAGTTATGCATTTATATGCAGAGCTAGACGACTACCAAAATTCAAAATATTGAAAAATGTTGTTATTGATACATGTATATTTATGTGATTATAATTCAGTTCACTGTTGATTTGGAATTAATCTCCTATCAAGTATCCACTCTCGTGACACACAGAGGACACCCTGCAACAGTAAGTCACATAGTAGACATTCTGACTGTATAGTGCCTAAAGACTCAGTGTCAATAAACGAGGCTGAGCTAAACATGTTGAAAGAATCAGTGGCGAATGTTCAGGCTGAAATTCTTAATATTAAACAAACTTCGTTGGCTGTTGAAAAGAAGCGACGTGATGAAATTAGTTGTATAAAGAAAACTGTTGAAAGTATAAAGATAGATTTACATGAATGTAATAGGACGTTTATTAATGTGGCGTCGAGAAATGGTGATTGTGTTCTACCAACAATGACTTCGAAAGTTTACAAAACCTAATTGCCTCCACCGAAAAAAGAGTACAAAAGATAGAAATGTTCTTGGATGACTCGAAAATTTTGACTGCTGAAAAGGTAGCTCCATCATTCTATGATGGCTTTAGAAACTCCACCAAGAAGTCGTACGCTGAAGTTACTTCTAGTAACAATGAGTGTCAGCAGCAGTCAATGGTAATTTCTTGTGATGAACCTGCAAACAACTCAACTCAGTGCGTTTCTGGTGAACAGTCACGGAATAAAACTTCTTATATATCTGAACCAGTAATGACACATTAATCTCAAATACAGACTATTCCGGTTCGAGTGACTTATCGGGACCAAAAACAGCAAGTAAATGAATTTGTCAAGGCACGTAGTAAACCCAGACGGCTTTATGTAGGTGATTTCAACGACAGAATATCTGCACAAGAAATAGCATCACTAACTTATAAACATGGTGCATCTGTAAGAAACATCGATATCTTCCGCTCCAAGACAACAAAGCATGCGATTATGTGTAGATGACGATGAATACGCTAAAGGTCTCTTGAACAGCCATGTGTGGCCTCAAGGTGTTGTTTGTAAGCATCGGATGTCACGTGATAAACTACGACAAAGGCGGTATAGCAGACGTTCTTCCGAGAGAGATATTCCTCCACGGTTTAAGCATATGGATATGAAGAATGAAGATGTTAGATTACGTCACAAACATCATTTAGATAATGACCGAATATGTGGTATTCAGTTACAGCTCTCTCCTGGCCAATTTATACTTTTTATTCAGATTTATATGCCCTGTATTAATCATTCATTATCTGTATAATGTGAATATATTGATATGCTGTATGATCTGTGGAACATTTATTCTAGCTATGGTACTGTAGTGTTAATGGGTGATCTAAACGCCAAAATAGGAAATGTTGGTCGTGATAAACTGTTGAATCAGTATGTTACAAATACATACCTGATTGTTATTAATGCACTTCCAGCATGTACGGGTGCTAAATTCACGTATGTTACATATGATGATAGGTACCATACATTGATTGACTATATTCTTGTGCCTTGTGAAATGATGGACTGCGTTTGTTTTTGTCATATCGTTGATGACCATTGTCTTAATGTATCAAGGCATCGTCCTATTATTGCTCAATTTGTAATACGAAATATTGTACATACACAGGACACTGTCACTTGTGATGAAAATAATATAAACTGGAAAAAAGTCAGTAATGCTAATATCGTACAATATAACAATATGTTAAGGGGAGATAATGATCTTAATGGACTGTTGCATCGTGATATTGTCCGAAGTGATATTGATTCAACGTATGAATTGATAGTGTCAAAACTGAATGAATCGGCAAATAAAGTGTTTCCAAAAAGGCGGTTTAAGGACTATCTGAAGCCTTATTGGAATGCCGAGTTAGATAAGGCTCGTAATGAACAATACAAGCCGAGGGCTATTTGGTGATACGAGGGTTGTCCACGAAGTAATGATAATCCTGCCTACCGGAATTATAAACAGGCGAAGAGCAAATTTCGTCGAATACATAGACAGACTGTTAATCTATTTTTACAGAAACAATGTGAGGAGTTAGATAAGGCAGCTGAGCTGGACTCGGAATCATATTGGAGAAAAGTTAAGGCAAAGCGAAATAGTTCGAACAATAATTTATGTGCTGGAATGAACTTTGGTGGAACAATAGTGAGAGATCGCGCTGGAATAACTTGTGGAAAGGGGAAATTACTTTGAGCAATTATACATGGAAAACGCCTTCCCAATATTTTATGATGAGTGGAAAGAAAAAGTTGACAACTTCATTGAGATGTCCTCACGTATATACCCAGATCAAAACTCAGTTGTACTGCCGCAAGTTGTACACGATATAATTAGCTCATGTCCAAAAGGCAAAGCTGGTGGCAATGATGGCTTGAAGTACGAGCATTTATTATTTGCCAATGATACATTGTCGCCTATCTTGGCCATCTTATTCACTGGAATGTTACGGCACGGATATGTTCCTGATGAAATGAAACGTGGTGTTATTGTAACGCTCCACGTAGGCGGCACTAAACGAAGAGATAATCCAGATAATTATCGCGCCATTACTTTAACATCAGTTATTCTGAAACTATTTGAATCCGTTGTAGTAAAACGCTGTCGGGACGATATGTTAGATACTATAGACATTCAAAAAGGAGGTTTTCAAGATGGTCTTGGGTGTGTGATGACATCATATGTCTTGCGTGAAAGCATCATTATGGCCAGGGAACAGAACTCATGTGTTTATGTTTGTTTTATGGATGGTCGGAAAGCTTTCGACAAAGTGTGGCACGCTGGAATGTTGTATAAATTGTTTCATGATTGCAAAATTGATAAAACATCATTCAAAGCTTTCCAGGCAATGTATCAAAGGATGACAAGTTGTGTAAATTATCATGACCTGAGGTCTAACTGGTTTAATGTACTTCAAGGGACTATACAAGGGGGCATTACCTCCCCGATACTGTACTTGATTTATATCAATTGACTTATCAAGGAGTTACGCGATAGCGGTTGTGGAATGTGCATGTATAATATGAATATTGGATCGCCCACCGTTGCATATGACATGGTTCTGGTGTCACTCTCCATGACTGTACTTAAGACTATGATGAGCATATGTGACAATTACGCTAAACGTTGGAGATATCAATATAACTCAAACAAGTGTTCGGTGATGATATTTAACGATACAAAATCTAAGGCTAGACCAATAAGATTTACCCTTGGAAATGATGTTGTGACAGAAGCTTCGGACTACATTCATCTATGTATTAGATGCGATAAATTCCTTTCAACAAATTCTTGTGTCAATGATGCTTGTAACAAATTAAGGGGTACGTTTCTAAGCATATGTAACAGTGGTATTCACCCATGCAGCTTAAATCCTATCGCATCAAAGATACTTTACAATTCTGTCGTCATTCCTAAAAGCTTGTACGGATGTGAATTATGGAGCACTATATCCATTTCAGATATACTGAAATTAGAACGTGCTCATAGATTCTGTGTTAAGTGCACGCAGTCTCTACCGCTTAGCACGAATACAGACATAGCATTATCAACACCTAATATGACGTCACTGGAGACGCTGATAGAATATAGAAAACTTCAGTTTTTGGGACAACTCTGTTGACTATCAAATAAATATCTAGCTAAGCAAGTTTTCAACAACAGGCTTATTCGATTCATGAAGTTTGACACCAAGTGTTTGGGTTTCTTGCCTGAAACGTATAGAGAATTACAGAAATATCATCTATGTGAAGTTTTATATAATTACAACGAAACTGGAACATTCCCCTCAAAACGTTCCTGGAAATATACCCTTAAAGAGCGCCTATTTTTCACAGATCATCAAGATTGATTGTCGAGATTGTTTGCTGCTGCATTTTTTTCGTCTTTACTAAGTGATATATTGTGCGTTGACTACCCGGGTTATTGTGATTTGTGGCGGATAACGAAAGGTAATTCTAGTTTGACCAAGTTATGTAAAAGTCTAGTTTACATTATCTGCAAAATGTTTAGTTCTGGATACATTCAGGCGTGTTCGAAATGCTTGCAACTTACTGATGACATTGTCTTACATATGATCATGTTCTGTGGAAAAAACTCATTACTCAGGAGGCAAATGTTTTCATCGTACCTTAGTCGGTTAGGTGTTACCAGTTTTATGGAGTTAATGTGTGAACTACCTCGATCACAGTGTATCAGTCTGCTAAGGTCAGCTGTAGTTGTTAGTGATGATGTCCTGATAAATGTTTGGCTAGGTAAACTCCTTTGTAAAATGGTCTTTTAGACCGGACTCAATTCGTTTTTAACTGCTTTTTAATGTGTTCACCCTTGCATAAAATATCTCCAGTTTATCGTTGAACTATGTTATCTGTGAATAAGTGAATTGTACTTGTATGAGTGTTTATATAGGATTACTTAATACGCTATTTGCCATTATGTACATTCGATTAACATATTAATGCGTATGATATGTATATATGTTAGAATGTACGTTTATATAATGCTCTTCCATATAAATAACTCGATTGGTTTAAAGCGTTAGCATGTCCATCCTCGGCTGTCTAGAATTTTCGAAAGTTTCGCTCTAGGTTAGCCGTATAACGGATGTTTTCTCTAACTTTTATAGGCATTCAGGGTATATTTAGTCTTTCTGTACTTGTTGCGTTTGCCTTTTGTCTTTGCTTTGTAAGTATGCGATATTAATGGCTCAAACATTTTTTCATCCATGGCAGTCTAGCTCTTTCGTATTTTCGTACTAGGCAGTTAGTCAGGTGATGATGTTAAAATGATCTGCTTGCATATCAACTAATTATGGTAATTGTATATATAGGTGCATGTTTTTACTTCTTATACAAGTACATGTGCAAGTATGATACTTTAAGTGTTTACATGCACAAGTGTATGTTAAAGCATATAAGTGTACTCGTAATGTGTATGTGCGTTATTTGCGAACTGTCCTTTTTCTAATATAAATGTTTGTGTACATGGATATGTGTTGTGTGTGGTATATAAATATGTAAAATGATAGAGACATCGAGAGAAAGATTATGTGTGCTTGTGCGCAAGTGTGTGCGTGTGTGTGGGTATGCGTTGCTTATAAGTGTCTCGTAAGACGTTGTAAATATTTCGATATGCTTAGCTATTATTTCTGTAAAATGATGTATCATTCTGTTATATGTGCTCTCCGTGATTGGAGGAAATAAAGAAGTATATATACTCTTAAAAAAGGATGAATGGTCTTATCATTATAAACAAATACAACATTTATGTATTATGTCAAGTTGATTGCCTGCTCTGGTGTCTGTTAAATCACATAGGTGTAGTTAGACGTTATTTATATCATATTATACTTTATATTCATAATAATGACACTTATAAGTTTATCAGTGTTAATTTTCAAATATTTTGTATCAAAATTTGTGCAAGGCTATGCACTGTTTTGTTTTCATGTGACTTATTGTCACTTGGGTTTAACACCGTTTTTCAACATTTTTTCATTTATACACGGCGACCGGTTAACCTAACTACTTTTCCTGGACTGTATACTGACTATACTAAGTCCAGCGCACTAACCACTGGACCACGGCTGCGGCTGGCTATGCACTGATTATAATTTTTATTGAATAATAATAAAAAGTTAATGAATGACAGAGGTTCATAATCTTCTAGGTTGATTACCTACACATCCCGTGGCACTGAACTTGTCAAGTAATTTGGTCAGTGTTTTTGTGGATGGTCATTCTAGTCAGTTCTATTCAGTAATGATACCATTATATATTGATCGTTTTCGATGCTGATTTATAATTGTATATTTCGGTTAACTTACACTACAGCTTACCGTAAATCGGTATCGAATGAACAACTCCAGAAACCAATATAATGTTTTTGTGGCCCATATCGGGATTAGTGTATTAAATATGTGTGCCATATTTTGTCGAATAAAATTTAGGACTGAATAAATGCAATATTTATACAGATACACGGATAAGAGTCGTTGAGCGTATAATTCTATGGATATATTTGTTTTTACAATTTAACTGAAAAAAGTTCAGGCAGAATGGTTGTTGTTGTTGTTGTTGAATACTCTACATGTATGTTTTTTGCATACCTAGTACCAGACCCCGAGATTATAAAACTTGAGAACAGTCTCCGAGCTCAAATCTCAATTTCATAAGTAAGCATTCTGGTTTGAATGATATTGTAGTCTAATGATTAAATACATTTTCAAAATATTTTAGCAGACATAAGATTGGATTGAAATTTTCATTGTTTAGTAATAATTAAGTTTGAAACATCGAAGGACAAAATATGGGATTTTAGTTTGGGAACCGATCTCAAGTTTTATAACCTTGGACTTATATCACGACTTAGGGTTTATTTCTGAATGTTATTTTCAAAGATGCAACATACTTCAACTATTGCCTAATGAACAACTGTCTAAATATCACCAACAACGGTGCAACTTGCATTGAGAGATTATCTACGTGAAGAAAAAACATGTTCACTCAACACTTAAACTAGCCCCTAAATAAAAGATACATATAATTTGTTCTTTAACACTGTAACTAATTAGAACTGAAACACGGAAACCGAAAAAGAACTCATAATACAGGTGGTCTTTTAACAGCCATGGACCCCTGGTCAAGTTGGACTGTAAACCAACAATTTGTTATGATGTAAACTATTTTACATCCATGCTTGTTGTTCTCAAATTAAAGACAATCATTAAGGAACCCAGTGTAAAGAACATTTTATATAAGACCTTAACCGTCCGTAATATAAGAGTTTCACTATAAATTGATGAAAAAGTACCAAGTAGCGTCACGCCTAAATCGTCTGTGGTAGTATTCCAATCCCGATAATTGTGTCATATACGTTCTGAAGAATTATTTTTCACATTGAATGGTTTTCCATGACGGAGTTTGGTGTTGATGAACATATCCGCAACAAAATGTAAATAAATCATACTTAAAATTGGGGTCTGAATAATGAATATTGTGAGGACAATGTGTACGATTTTAAGGGTCATTTCGTTTACCCACCTCACAGAATATCAGGAATATAATTGATTAAATAGTATACAACTAGTAATATAGTCAGGGTATATCAACATATTGTAGAAATAATGAATTGTTATAAATGAATTAAACAATTTATTGTTTTGATATTATCATCATATACATACAGTAAAACCTCAAATACCGATCACCTCAATATTATGACTATCTTGTTATAACGACCACATATTTTCGGACTGATTCCCAATCACTTCCATGTGACTTGATAATGCGACCACTTCTTTATAACGACTGATTTTAGGGGCCCGGAGGTGGTCTGATTATCGAGGTTTTACATTTACACTTGATGTATCTTTTGTAACTATATTTAAATGAAACAATGCGGCTTTGTTTGCAAGGACAGTTTAGATATCACAACCATTTGTATAGAAATAGATTAGTACTGACGGACATGTTGTCCGCAACTTAACAGCATCAAAATGCATCCAGTGGTTAGCGAAAGGGAGAAAAGTCGATTTTCTCAATAACTTTTATTGTAAATACAATGTACTTACCTTCCTTATTTATTCAATATTATGTGTGAATGTCTAAATTTTGAGTATATCAAGTCAAGTCAAGTCAAATATTTCTTTATTGTCGGTATGCACAAATGTAACATACAAAACGTAAGCTATGGATAGCTTTTGACCGACGTACAGCTTATGTATGACATAAAATATGGTTATGAAGATAAGACATACAGTATATTATATGATGTACATAATCAATTAAATATTTACTTAATTAATAATAGCATTATAAAAGAGTATTACATATAGCTTAAGAGATCTAACATGATAATACTAACAGCAGAAATTCGCACCATAAGAACATAAAAAAACTATTATAACACAGCTCATAGAAACAATGAAAACACATGCTCATTGAATGTAATAACAAAGGATAAGACATTCTAAATATGGTAAAGCTGATAGCATAGTCAGAATGATAATCATTGTAAATAAAGCGAATGGCTCTTTTTAACTTTCTCTAACTCTTTAGTGTTAGTTTCATCGCAGAAATGCCACACAACAGGACAGTAGTAGAGAGTATAAATGAATCGCAGATATTAAGTTTACCAATTTTAGATAAATAGTTTCCAATGCGTTTAAGAACGATCAGTTGTCTGGATGCTTTTTTACACATTTTGGATATGTGTGCAATAAAATTTAGTTAATAATCTAGAGTAACCCCTAATAAAACAACTTCTTTTTCACACATAATGTTGTTGCCCTCAAGCTGAAAAGATAGTCCCGTTTTATAAGTTTTATTACCTATCGAAATGGCCTGAAATCTGTCTGGGCTTGCTTTCATTTTATTGTCATGGAACCATTTAATGAGATTTATGCTGTCAGATTCAAGATTTTGTTTAATAGTATCAATGGAATTACCTGAACATGATAGAGTATTGTCGTCTGCATAGTTGAACAGATCACATTTATTTACAAAATAGAATATATCACTGATAAAGATGTTAAAGAACGGGGCCTAAAATTCATCCTTGGGGGACTCCTTTTATTATGTTTTTGAAATTACCTCTATACAAACCAAGTTTGACACATTGTTGCCTGTTTGACAGATAACTTAATAAAAAGGTTGGTTGCTCTTTCTGACAAACCATATGTTTTCATTTTTAGAAGTAACAAATCATGAGGTAGCCAATCGAAAATTTTAGATAAATCCATTAATATTGCTGTCACATATTTGTTCCGGTCGAGTGCAAGTTTCCTGTCCTCAATAATTTTTAAAAGAGCAGTTTGACATCCGTAGCCTGGTCTAAAAGCAGATAAAAGAGGGTTAAAATAATTGTCAAAGAAATGTATAAGTTGAGTGTTTATTGCACGTTCATATATCTTAGAGTACTGGTAAAATGCTAACTGGTCTGTAATTAGTTTTATCAAGGGTACTGTTTTTCTTGTAAACGGGTGCTACCTCAGCAATTTTAAGTCGACCTGGAAAAATTGATGTTTCTAGCGTTTGATATATCAAAATAGTTAGCGGTTTGACGATACTTGGTTTTGCAAGTTTTATTCCATCATGCCCAGTTGCCTTTTTACCATTCAGACTGTTGATTTGTTTATTAATAAAAGATTCATCGATGGGTTTAACGTCATAAGTAAGAGAGGCAATAGGTAGATTTTCTTGCATTTTACATATGCTTGGATGTGATCCATCCACAAGTATAGAACTATTTCCAATATTTTTAGCAACATTTACAAAAAAAAATCATTAAAAACTTCACGGACTTCTGGTTGATTGATAATTAAATTTCCATTTTCATAAAGTACTGTCTTTTTTGAGCTTTGCAACCTTTATTAGTAAGAAATGGTTTAACTGTAGACCAAAATGTTTTAGAATTACAACCCACAACACATCTATCTAAGAAGTATTTGTTCATAGGTTTGTTAATTAGATGGGTAGTCAAATTTCTTTGTTTTCTATATTTTTCCCAGTTTTTTATGTTTTTTGTTAGTTAAATTTGTTCAAAAGCATTATTTTGATATAGATAGCATGTTTCAATGTCTTGTTCATGAAAGTTATAGGTTTATTTAATTTTTTTCTTTGTTTTAAAGGTGCATATTTGTTTATAACAGATGTCAAAATTTCGTTAAAACTATTGTAAGTACTGTTTACACAATTTCTAAAATCTAACATGGAAAGTTTTGAAAGAAGATCAGAAATCAGATTTTCTAGATCAAAAATATCACATATATCAAGTAGGACTTTGGATTTGTTTACATATCAAAATTAAAATCGCCTAAATAAAAGATGATTATTTACTAGTAACCATGTCCAGAAATGTAAATGTTTCATTACAAAAAGCTATACCATTAACTGATGGGGATTTATAACATCCAATAAACAGATTTTTTTGTTTTTCACAGCAATATTTCTTCCTTATCTATGATTGACAAATTGCATTCTCTAATTCTATCACCTGCTATTTGTGATCTCAAATATACAGCTACTCGACCACCAGAGGCTGTGCGGTCATTTCTAAAGAAGTGGTAGTTGTTTATATTGAACTGGGCATCTTGAAAAGAATCATCAATTTTAGTTTCAAGTAAAAACAAAAGATCAACTGCAGTTTTTTATAAAAGTTCTCTAATAAAATGTATCTTATGTCTAAGACTGTTTATGTTAAGACAAGCAATAGTAAAGTTCTTTGGGTTTTGTTTTTGAAGTGATAAAAGTTCATGAAATATTTCCTATGTAGTAGTATTGACTTCGTTGGTGTCTGTGTCTTCAGTAGTAAAAGTCTCTTGTAAGTTAAGGAAATCAGTAAAATAAGTGGGAACAACAGGTTCAAAGAAAGTTCAGGTTCATCAGGTATACTCAGCTGTTGATACTCAACAGAGGATATGTTAAAGCATTTTACATGACAACAGTGGTAGCAAGCTTCAGAGTAAACTGCCCTGTGTATTGATGCGACTGGGCGAGCACATCCCCCACAAGGGTTTCTTATGGGTCCAGGGTTCAAAGAGACATCGCCCGATATGATGAGCAGCAACATGCACTTGTTTGAATATTGTAGATTTATTGGAATAGATGTTGGCACATTCCGTGTATGTTTTACATGTTACCATATAGAGCAATATAAGTCAGTAACATTAAGATAAATGTTATCTGCAACTTGGAAAATTGACTGCGGGTCGTAACTAATGATCTCTGAAAAAGGAAAGACTATTGTATCTATAATGCTAGTACTAATCTGCGTCCCTAGTAGAGTTGTCAGGATCACAAACCTAGACAAAAACGAAATATTTTATTTTCGAGAAAGCATGTTACAATGTGAATGATTCATCAATTTAACTGTTTATGCTTATCAAGTCGCTTGAAATTTTTGCTTGGACTAGAAATTTCTTTCAGTGTAATAATCCAGAATAATCCTGTATAATCCAGTATATCAATTACACAAAGCACGTTTTCTCAATCACTATAATCACAGCCTATAGGCATAGACATATATGTGTATTTTTGTATTCTTAATTTGATTATAATCCTTTGAGCACACATTAAAAGATTTCAAAAAGAAATAATCATCACAATGAGAACAATGAAAAAATATTATTTTATCATTTTCCAACTTTAGCAATTCATATTTTGATAAACTAATTACACCCTCATATAGTCCACTAGACAACAATCTCACTGATATAAAATTTATAGTCTCATTCCTGGTAGTTCCAACAAAAATTCCACTAATATCAGTGCCAAAAAAACTATGACCTATCACTAGAAATTACAGTTGCATGCAGTACGCCAATGCTATCATTCAATCATATTATTGAGTATCATGAATATATTACAGGAAATAACGAACTTTCCTCACAGATTCTGTATCTTTATAAGTATCAACGGATAAATATTGCGGTTCTGAGTATACATTGAACTGTTTCAGCCGCCCGCGCACCAATAAGTTCCGAAGTGCAATCTGAATATAAAAGGAAGAATATTAAGAGCGTGTGTTGACAAAGTGTCTATTGCATTGACATTTCAGTTTTAAACATACTCAGAAAATTAATAGCCGCGGCCGTGGTCCAGTGGTTTTGTAACCCGGAGATCCGGGTTCGAATCCCGGTTGCAGCAGATCATACCCTTCTATGAAAATTTGACAAAAAATGTCGATTTTCCTTCATATGTGGAGAAGTTGCTGGCTCCTTGGGGAAGGGTCAGTTAGTACTGATTAGTATACAGTCCAGGAAAACTGGTTAGGTCGCCGTATATCATCCAGAAATGTTGAAACCACTCGTTTTATTTCTGTTTGATTTTAGGCCATTTTGTTTTATTATTTTAAGTTTCCGCAGGCTCCAAGATTTTGAGCTAAAAACACCATTTTATTCAAGTTCACGGTTTCTTGATTGGAGTCTACAATAACAAGATTAACGGCCGTAGTTTGTAAATCATGTTTAATATAGACTTTTATTTTAAATAGTGGTATTTTTTTTCATTCTAAAATTGTTGTTTCGTATTCTTGTGTAGGATACAGTGTCTTGCAAAGTTAGAATCAGAAGTGTTAGATATCTATGTTCCGAGTTTAAACTAGTCAGTTGACTGTTGGTTTCTTGTTGTGTGCGTGCGCGCGTGTGCGTGTGAAAAGGCAGCCAGGTTTTGCAAGATAATGTTGACGTGTAACAAAATAAAACAAACAAAATGTCCTTAAGTGACACTGGTAAATGATCAGTTATGGATAAACTCGGGGTCGTTATAAATATAACCAAATCAAACCGTGATGCCACGCCATAAGCACGAGACATGATACCACACCCTGTCATAGAAACCTGATTAAGTATCACTCTGTCCTAAAGCAGACCTTGAAAACGAAAATAACTAGGGAGATGATCGCATTTCAACGTCTCGTCCTATTCCGCAATTATAACATTGGACTGGATCTTGTACTATTTGGGGACCCAACCCTTTGACTCAGGATATAACATCTATTATCTCATTTATGAGCCCCGCCCCCTCAGTGTGCCTGAATTCTTTGACGTAACTTTAGGGATCAAATAAGGTGAGTCTTTATCACCTTTGATGTGCAATGATATTTGCGAATCTATAAATTTCGTTAACCTTGTTGGCGATGACATAAAATTTCTGTTTACATGTTACATTTTGCAGATTACATTGTTTTATTTGCCACTAACCCGTTAAGTCTTCAGAAACAATTAGATAATATAAATTGGCATTCGTGTAAATGGGGACTAAAGATTAATACCTTTAAATGGTATATTAATGCTAAAACTATTGAAATTGTGGGAGACTTTTGTTACTTAGGAAAAAATTATACTAACGGTAGCACTACGTCTCAGGCTGTTAAAACCCTTTCTGACTTTCTTTCTTTCTTTCTTTTCTGAAACTATCCAAATTCATAATAACAGGTGTCTATAGATGGCTAACACATTATATACTTATATATACTACACAAAACCAATAATGACTTTGTCAAATTCAAATTCACAACAATAACCCCGGATTTCGCTTGGGGCATTTATTCATTGTTCTAAAAATGTCAACACATATGATCTTAAATCACTTTGAAAAATGGACAAGATATAGCGAGCCATGTAATAAAATACACAGAGAAAGGTCCAAAAATGTACTTTTGAATTTATACATCAATATTCATATTGTAGGTACAAATGGTATACCGCCATTTTTCAGATTAATTATGTCCACCTTACTAATTAATTTTTATTAAACATCTTCGTAATGATTTATTGTAATTCAGAAGATAACCGTTAAAGTGGAGGCTTGAGCACCAGACGCTAGTTCCTGTTGTAGCTTGAACATTTGACCGTAGTTCGTCTATAGGCTTAATCACGTGACTATAGCTCTTGTTGTCGAAGGTTTGAATCTAATTTTGAATAAGCGCACGAGTGCTTAATCCAAGCAATAAAGTTTTCCGAAATTCCTGCTACAACAAACACGTGCCGTGGTTTCTCAGAAACAACATGAATAGACAGTCCCTAATAAAATAATATGAGCACATTATGACATAAGACATATGACATATTTGTTTGATATAAAGATGTATCCACATAATACTAAAAATAACATAATAAAGTACAAAGCACACCATAAAAGACAGATAATTATGCTTCACAACATATAAATAACTCAATGTATCCTAACAGATACTAGTATTGACGTCTACAAAAACAGTATCGGCGTTCCATATTCGTCGGAAGGCATGAATTGAATGTGTTTACCGCCCTCGCAGCGTGTCCGTTTTTTCCAGATCTATTTATAGAGGCATGAAGCATTTGTGGCAAAATGGACGATGGATATTTCTCTGTTTCTCATATTTCTGTATATACAATGTATTTATATTCATTTACGAATTCAATATTCTCATTTCTAAACTGGACATTGTGCTGGCTCTGTCGATCTGTCATCATAGAATACTAAATTTTTTTACTTAAGTACCACAATAATTTACATATATATTTAAAGCATTTTGTAAATCAAAGCTGAGTCAGCGAAGAAAACAGTATCATCAGCGTACGAGAGTATAAACAGCTTCAAAAATTTATCTATTTGTTGTCTAAATCGTGTTTGGAGCACTAGGTGCCTTTAACTTCATTTGTGTCGAGAAAATCATGTAGATCATTGAAGAGACAAGAGAAGAGGTGAAAGATTTCAGCCCTGTCTTACTCAGGCTGAGCAATTGAAGTTATCAGATTTTTGGAGTTGATGAAACAAACACACATTTTAGCATGATAATACAGACTTTTAATGTAATTTAAGAATGGACTATTATAATTTATATTATAGATATGTAATTTTCCCACAGATTTGGCTTACTTATAGTGTCAAAAGCACTTTTTATGTCGATAAAAACACTAAAAAAATCCTTCAAGTATTGCGTATTAAACCAGTTATATAAAGAATCGAACATATGATCGATTGTTGAGTAACCTTTCCGAAATCTGGCGTACCTTTGAAGGTTGTTTACATGACAGTAAATACTTTTCTGAAACAGCTTAGAAGGGTTGTAGGTATGTAATTAGTTGGATCCGACACATCGTATGTTTTATAAATAGGATTGATCACTCCTATTGTCAAGCTTTGAGCGACTATTTCAGAAATGAAAACTATATTGAATAATTTGTAGTACACATGTTTAAATAAATGGTCTGAGTATTTCAGATGGTCGTTTAATATACTGCATATTCCGCACGTTTTATTGTTCTTTAAACTCGTTATTGCTGATTTTATTTCATGCATGAGGATAGCGTTTTTTAGCATTGTATTGTCACAGTTAAAATCGGCGTCTGTTTGTATATGATCTTCTGCTGCTTCCAATTGTCTATTTACGTTTCTGAAGTATTCATACAAATGTTACCATGCATCTTGTAATTTCTTTTTCGACAACGCAATACTTTCCAAAACGTTCGTGGATTCGACCCACAAATGCTCCGCAATTTATTAGTCGTAATACGTGTGTAGTATTTGAAGTGACCTCTCTTCACTTTTTCTACACTATTTTGATCTCTGTTTCAGATATGTCTTATTTATATTATTTTCACTTTGTTCGTTTTTATATTTCGCTCCGTGGTAATGCCGCCTGGCTACATTACATTTACCATTAAACCATTTCTGGAAACAATAATTATTATTTTTGTGAGCAGTGTAGTGATTAGCGTTACATTCGGGTACAACTTACTTGGCGTTGTTAAGTGAGTCCGATTCAATACTTGAAAAAGATTCAATATCACATAATTCGGGTCGCATTTTGTCAACGTCTTCCGATTCAATGCCAGAGATAAAGCGGCCACATTTTTTCTTCCCGTAATGTGTTGTGTCTCGCTAGCGCAGATTCATGGCTCTAAATAGTGGTTTCATGATTAAAATTGAAATCAAGCGACACTGGGTTATGAAGATGTCAACAATAAACCAATACTAACATCTGGAATATGCATGTTAACAATAGTCTAGTACAAACAAAATAATCACCGGTGCTAACATTTTTACAAGTAGCACTACCAGAGTTGTCTACATTTATTCTGGCATTCAATATGTACATATTATACATTAACAATCGAGGAATTTATAGCCAAACTTGTTTGTGGATTTATCGCAATTGTTTCGTTTTTGTGAAACATTTTTACAATGAGAGAAACTATGCCGTACTTCCATGTCTAGATACATATCATCCAATCTGATTTCATAAAAAATATTGTAACCTGTGGTGGCGTAATTATACAAGTCTCTTTCGTGCATTCAAGTCGCCGAACAGACACATTTGCATTTATCTACCCGACAATGAGTTAAAATTATTTGTAACTCTAAAAAGGATCCTAACCCAGTATTCAGTGTTTTCTGGTGGCTGTATACAATGTCATACAATATACCACCTTTGTGCGTAAATTACTAAATTTATCAGACTGAACGAACCACAATACAAAACAACAGGTTTCTATAACCGATATATAAATTGTTGCAAGTATTTTTTTAGCCTAATAGATACCTCCTGACTTACGAATTTTCAACTTTCTATGTTTCGGATCGATTACAAACTTATTCAATGATATTGTGTCTTTATTTCCTGTAATCCTATGACGTCATATTGCCTAATGATCAGGTTAAACTCGGGTATTGTTTTGATAAAATGCCAGTAACATTTAATAACAAAAACGACAAAGTTGGTCTCGATTTACGCTACTAAATATACTTGTCTGATCACCATAACTATCTGCATTCCTCTGTTCCTTGTAAATGGAATTTAAAACACTGGTTTGGTTGGTATTTGTTACATCTGCTGAAATGCACGTGATTCACTCCCTGTCTACACTAGCTGCTATCATGGTGAGGCGATGCTCGCGGTCCATTCACCTTGTATGTGCTCTCTCCCAATGTCGTTTTGTTGACGTTTCACCCAGCCGGGGACCGGCCTTTTGTTTATTTCTCGTTGCTGACGAGTATCTACTTTCAGTATGAAGGCTTGAACACCTGTGTTCGAAAATCGAGAGACAATGATTGATTTCGTCTCGATTGCACAATTTATTATCAACATACTGATCAAGTCGAACCAGAGTTATCTTGTGTGATGGATTTGTCGTTCTTGTAGTTTAGATAGATATGATATAGTTCTATCTGACGTTTTTCCATTAGCGGTTTAGTTGTCTATTGATGAAGTCGCTGATTTTTGTCTTATTAAGTAGATCACCAGCTTCTCTGATGGTTTTGCTGTCGGAGTAGCCATAAACATTCATTGACGCGTCTTGTTCAGTGTGTTTTTTTAGAAATATACGTAGTGTTGAAATAAGTCGGGTGTTTGTGATATCAATGCTCATTATAATTTTATTGTGTAAAAGATAAGCAAATGTGACCCACGACAAAGTATTCATTAAATCGGATATATTGATGATTTAGTGTGTTGTAGCAGATTGTTATCCATGAAATACTAAACAAACTCCGCGACATAACACAATTTATTTTCATCTTAAATATCGACAATTCGATACATTTTTTTCAATCACTGAATGATTTGAATATCTTTGCTGGGGTGTATTTTACTCTGTGGCTTTAATAAAGTACCCATTTTCAAATACCACTACTCAAATCTTAGCCCTCAAAATCAGTTCTCAAAATCATAGCTCACAAACCATAGTGCATGGTACTCAGATCATAGCTTTCAAATCTCAGTACTCAAAGGAGTTTGTTATGTATATCAATTATCACCCATGTATAATAGAAGGGAAACAACTTCGACAATTGTATTTTTCCAAAGTACGTCATTATAATCATTGTTATCACACAGTTCAAAGCATTTTGCACATTTATTATGCAACATGTAGATACGTCCACGCACTCAGCGAAAATGTATGCTTTTACTACCTTCAAGTTATGTAAAACTCGAAATTTAAGATTTTCTGCACGAAAAAAATAATCAAATTTCACAAGTCGGACACGAAATCGTAAAGTCGCGACATGTACAAAACGAAACTCCGATAATATTGATAAAACTTCATGAAATGGATTATAATTCATAACAAAACAATAAAATGTACACACTGCTAACGATTGTACTCGATCCTTAGCTCTCAACATCAACACTCAATTCCTAGCAATTTAAGCGAGGCTAATCTCGCACGACGAATAGGTATTGGTTGCTCCACATATATACTGTAATTTAGACATTAACTTAGTACGTAAATGAGCTGCTACAGACGGGTTTCTAGAAGTAGGCTCAAGTATTTTGCCTCTGTATTTTTTTTTTCATAAATGATTCGGACATATATTGCTGTACTCTGTATGTGCTCGCTTTTCGAAAAAAAACGAATGAAAAAAGTTCAAAATGTTATCAATATTACATACTTGTAAACACTTAAATCCTCTCTTTATTTTATACTCTTTAAAATCTGTTAATTACAATAGTATGATTTCTGTAAATTACAAATTTTCGCTCATTTGTTTTAATTTTCTATCAGTTTGGTATGTTTGGAATATGAAATCAATCATTTTGCTTAATGACCAATGTCAATTTTACCCTAACTATGTATCATAATTTCAAAGAAGAATGTCTATATTCTGATAAACCATTCATCCTGATTCCATGTCAGTCACGTGACCACATGAGCAAGCGATATGTGTGCAGTATATATAAATTAGAAATATTCTCTATTTGGAATCTATGGTACAGTAATGCACTTTTTCTCTTTAATGATACACTGCGTGGTGTTTTAATGGTACTAATAACCATTCATTCTGATTCCATGTCAGTCACGTGACCACATGAGCAAGCGATATGTGTGCAGTATATATAAATTAGGAATATTCTCTATTTAGAATCTAGGGTACAGTAATGCACTTTTTTCTTTAATGATACATTTTGTGGTGTTTTAATGGTACTAATAACCATTCATTCTGATTCCATGTCAGTCACGTGACCACATGAGCAAGCGATATGTGTGCAGTATATATAAATTAGGAATATTCTCTATTTAGAATCTAGGGTACAGTAATGCACTATTCTTTCTTTAATGATACATTTTGTGGTGCTTTAATGGTACTTATATCCATTCATTCTGATTCCATGTCAGTCACGTGACCACATGAGCAAGCGATATGTGTGCAGTATATATAAATTAGGAATATTCTCTATTTAGAATCTAGGGTACAGTAATGCACTTTTTTCTTTAATGATACATTTTGTGGTGTTTTAATGGTACTAATAAGGTCCTGCATTACTTTCTGATCGTTATATTTATTTGAAAGAAGAAATTAGAAAGAAACGTCCTCCATTTCAAATAAAAATAACAACGTGGTGTCGTCGAAGTAAGTACTCTGTCTTTCAAATGAAGTAAATTTAAATTTTATTACAAATATTTAACAAAACAAAACATCATGCTTCTTTCAGTTCGGCAGGCAGAGAACACATGTTTTCAATACATATTGAACTGTTTTATAGTAATACATGGGAAAGGAAACATTAAGGTAACAGGACATTTTTACAATATAGGATTATTTTCATTCACAGGCGCATGTTCTCAAACAAGTAAAACAAAGGGCTTCACTATCATTTCACTTCTTTTCCTTCAGTTACTGTGAATCACAAGCGCGGAAATGCGGTACATATTTTTTTTATTTAGTATATTGTAGTCCTTTTTGAGTTGATGATAACCCCATCTTAATCAAGAATTTGACTGATTCTGATTTTATTAAAGCCATTTTACCATCACTATATAATTTTAACAACATATTACTTTGGGGGCGGATGATGTGGACTCAGCTGCGTATTGCATATAGGCAGGTACGCGCCTGTACTTGAAAGTGACAAACCTGTATTTTGTCAGTATTTGGGAGAACCATCATTTGAATAATAAAACGAACGTTTTAAAGTGTACAGGCCTTCTTCCATCGTTTGCAGTTCGACAAAACTTTCATTTCAAAGCTTGTTGCGTTTTTTGTTGTACGTCATTTGCATTAAACATTGTTTTCATATGATAGATACATTATACCAGACGTGTTGTAATATTAATATTGACATTAGTACTGTTGTAGAGAGGTGGTTGTTGATGGTGTAGCTAAGATTTGTTAGTACTGTAGTAGAGAGGTGGTTGTTGATGGGGTAGTTGAGATTTGTTAGTACTGTAGTAGTGAGGTGGTTGTTGATGTGGTAGTTAAGATTTGTTAGTACTGTAGTAGTGAGGTGGTTGTTGATGGGGTAGTTGAGATTTGTTAGTACTGTAGTAGTGAGGTGGTTGTTGATGTGGTAGTTAAGATTTGTTAGTACTGTAGTAGAGAGGTGGTTGTTGATGGGGAAGCTGAGATTTGTTAGTACTGTAGTAGAGAGGTGGTTGTGAATGGGGAAGCTGAGATTTACAGGCTACAATAGTTTACAGGTTGATGTTATATGGAATAGCTGAGGTATGTAGGCTACTCTAGTGGAGAAGTATCTGAGATTTGTATGCTATTGTATTTAAGAGGTGGTCATTGTTGTGAGGTAGCTGAGATTCACAAGTTGTTGTGAGTGACAGGTTGTTTTTGTTTGCAATTAGCTCAAGTAGCCATTCTGTAGGTATGAGGTGGCTGTTATTTGTAATTAGCTCAGGTATACAGACTTCTGTAGTTATGACGTGGCTGTTATTTGTAATTAGCTCAGGTATACAGACTTCTGTAGTTATGAGGTGGCTATTGTTTGTAATTAGCTCAGGTATACAGGCTTTTGTAGTTATGACGTGGTTGTTATTTGTAATTAGCTCAGGTATACAGACTTTTGTAGATATGAGGTGGCTGTTATTTGTAATTAGCTCAGGTATACAGACTTCTGTAGTTATGAGGTGGCTATTGTTTGTAATTAGCTCAGGTATACAGACTTTTGTAGATTAGAGGTGGTTGTTATTTGTAATTAGCTCAGGTATACAGACTTTTGTAGATATGAGGTGGTTGTTATTTGTAATTAGCTCAGGTATACAGGTTATTGTAGATTAGAGGTTGTTGTTATAGGAATTAGTATGCAGTATACTGTAGTTGAGAGATGGCTGAGATTTGCAAGCTGGTGTAGTTGAAAGGTGATTGCTTTTGAAATCAACTTACTAGTATGCAAGCTACAGTGGTTGAGAGGTAACTGAAGTATATATGCTGCAGTAACATTAGCTGGCAGGTAGTTGCATTAGATAATAGTTGTTGTTGTTGTTGTTGTTGTTGCTGTTGTTGTTGTTGCTGTTGTTGTTGTTGGGAGATATCTGAAATTTGCAGATTTATAACTTGTAAAGATGCTCAATAAGGAGCTACCTTTCTGGTAGAGTGTATAATTTGTATGTGTAAGATTTTTTATCAACATGACTTCTTTATATTTTAACATCTATTAGTGTTTTAAATGATAAAACAATTTTTTTTAATTATACTAATTCATAGACATTTGTTGTTTTGTTGAAATCTCTTTGCAGATTACATTGATGGTATGATGGTATTATGAGGGTTTTAGAGTAAAATTATAACCAGTCATGTATTTTTCATTATATCACTATTTTCACAAGTCTATTTACTCAGTATGTATGAAGAAGTATGTTTATAACACCTTTGTGTAAAAATCAAGATAAAGAAGAAATGTAACACACATTTGTTAAACCTACCATGAATACACAATGGTAACCTATAAACACCTAATCCTGACTGGGTTTTCCTAAATTGATTATGTCCTGTATAATCACACGATGAGTGAACATAGTCATGAGATTTTCATGTTTCATGAAATTCTTGTGTGTAAAAAGTAAACAAAGATAACAAAGAGAACAAAACATGACCTTTTCACAGCATTATTCATCTATACATTTTTATTTTCTCTGTATGGCTTCTACTTGAGTTCCCTCCCTTGTATAGATATATGATCACAAATTTTATACATATGTTCAACAATTATGTGAATATATAATGACATTACTCAACGAAGAACTTTTTGTGGCAATATTTTGTAGACCATTACAAAATATATATATATAAGAACAATATTTGGTAAATTAGAACACAATCAATAGAAATATATTTTATAAGGGTCTACAAAAAACATATATAAGGAATAAAGAACCAGGTAGACTCAGGGTACAAAAATATAAAACTTAAGATAAAATTTTAATTCATTTAATTTATTTGTTGAAGCATAAATAAATACATTTGTCATCTGAATATATCGACTAAATGCCCATACATAAATAAGTGTACTGGTAACAGAAATTTTAACATACAATATTTATACAACAAAAATAATTACAACACAATACTGCAGTAGATTACACAACACTTATTAGTTATTCAGCTCAGATACTATACAAATGCTATGTAAGATAGATATTTAAGTTGGTTAAAAAGGCAATTTAATTTAACTTATGACAGGTTAATGTGATAAAAGAATAAACAAATTGCACAAACATTTCTCTAACATCAAACTGTAACATCTACTACTTCTACATAACAGTAAATTACAACAATCATTTTATAACAAACTATTTTCAGAATGTATCTATTACTGAAGTAAAAAAAAACTATACTTAAACATTTTATAAGGAATCCTCAGTTTAAAGTTGTGTCCTGTAAATATTGGTAATTCTATATAACTTAACAGACACATTGAATGCATCATTTGTATGAATTAAAATAAGACTTAACACAATTCCTATAAAATTTAATTGATTGTTTCCTATTTAAAGTTTCATACATTCATTTTATACACAGCTACCCTTTGAATAATGGTATATGGATCCCTAATGGGTACCATGTGAGTTAAGGGTCGGCTTTGAAATCTGGGATCCATTTAGTGTTAAATGTTTTACACTCAAATTACAGTGAGTTACGTATGACCTTTATTTGGCCCATTATTAGAATATGTGCTGCCTACATGGGACCCAGCTCAAACCCAGTGGCACATTCCCGGCTGCACAGTCCAAACTGAAAACTGCACAGGACCCATTAGGGTCCCATATATATGTCTGGCTAGGAGGTGAGTTTGATTCATTGAATAAATCAATAACAATAGCTCAAACCCAGTGGCACATTCCCGGCTGCGCAGTCCAAACTGAAAACTGCACAGGACCCATTAGGGTCCCATATATATGTCTGGCTAGGAGGTGAGTTTGATTCATTGAATAAATCAATAAACAGTCTTACACAATGTTTTAAAATGAAAAAATAATTTTGATTAACAATAACAGGAAGAAAAAAGAAAGTAAAATATCATACATAAGTGATTATAACACTGTCATTACCACCACATGCAATCTCTAACATCATATTTTCTCAATGAAGGGATTCTATAAGGCATGAAGTACAGTAACTTCAATACCAGTGAAGAATCAATTTTCGAGTATGCCATCCATATTGTATATTTGTCAAATAACCACAGTAGATACAGGATACAAGAAGAAGTTCTGTTAAATAGACTTTCAATAAGAACATTAGCATAGAAAAATTTACTTTTAAAAAGGGTAGAGAAAACTAGTTAAAAAAACGAGGGTTTCTCTTGCATTAAAAAGCCTCTGTAAATGACAGAATCTGATCAAATTCACAAGTAACATCCTGTCCAGCTTCACTACACTAAGTTTCCATCTGCGCCCAATTGTATAAACATTGGTTAACTTTTTCCAAATGGTTAATTAAACCCAAGGTTAAATTTAACCATTTTGCTTTACCAACCATTAAAAAAGTCATTTAAACATTTTAAAAGGGCTGCCATTTTAGTACTGGTTACCGTTTCTGTTAAGACTTAACAAGTATCTTAGACTTGGGTTAAATTAATTTGAGCTTTAACAAAAACAACATTCGGTTAAATTTAAACAAAACTTTCTACAACAGCTAACCGAACATTTAACCAAAATTTTAACCAAAACTCTGATTTAACCCAGTGGTTAAAGTTAACCAATGTTTATACAATTGGGCACTGGCGATTAAATTCTACAATATCCACAGTTGAGCTATCCTGCTATCAGATCCTGAAATGGATTGAAACAATGAACTATGAATTCATACCAACATGACAGCAATATACTAATGCAAAATGATATATATTTATAACAGATACATGTATGTGTATGGAGTGATGTATTTATCCTGATAGCTGAAAATATCTTTTCAATTTGAAACATTAGAAAATTTTTTCAAACCAATTGTATCAACTTAAGTCAGTACATGTACTGATTAATTTCATCGAGTAATTTATACAGTCTCTGAGTTGTAGGTAGACATTTATTCCATGCATAATAAGTAGACGGATTCAAGTAGACCCAGGCTAATAAAACACCATTATGGGGTTAACTTAATGACAATAAAATTGAATAATTTATCAATTATGAATTTTACATGTATATAAAATGTTTTATTTTGGAGCAGTGTGATGCCCTTCTTATGTCAGGTGCCCAGAGTGATCAAGAATGGGAAATCCATTCGTTTTTTTTTCTGGTATTAGTAGTTTTGATAATTGCTGGAGTCATCAGCTGACTCCACACTAACCTCACACATGCACACAACATTTTTAGAACAAAGGAATCTTGCCTATTTACTTGTTTGTTTACTTGGTTTTACAGATTTATCTTCAATATTTCGATGTTATTTATTGTTTAATTCATTGTGATCATTAAGAAGGAATTAGTCAAGTGGATTCCTTGGAATTTGATTCAGCAGGGCATATAAATGTTCCATTTAAGTTTGTCGTATCACACACTGTGAGTGTACATATGCAGTAAAGGATATGAAAATTAAAAAGCAAGTTTTGGGACACTCATTCGTAACTAGGCTAAAACTTTCATCAGTTCTCAGCCAGATCTTTCATTTTTCACTAACCTAAGACCTTATGATGTCTGACTTCAATTTTGGGTTTTCCAGGAGTATAACTATTGTAAGTTAAAGCTGCCTCTATAGCAGTATTCAGACAACTTCTTACTTCTACTCACACAAGCTGTCTCAGAGAGATATTGCCACTTAAGTTTGATTTTGTTGTATATCATGTACATGACATTTTATAAAGTCCCAGTTTCTACTACCATTTTATTTTTCATAAACCATTTTTATACATGATCTTTGTCACAATATTGGGTCTTTCTCAGGTATTATAAATTTGTTAATTGTTTAACAACAGGTTCCGTTGTAGACACAGTTATGCATTTCTTCCTGTTATTATATGCATAGCACTTTATTTATTTGATGGAGACTGGTTTATCTTGCCCGTGCATCAAGCTTACTTCTTGATGATGGCACTTTTTCAACCCAGAAAATTATCATCCATAACTTTGTTTTAAATACGCATGTTGATACGGCTTACTGCAATAAAGTCCATTCTATGACAAACCATATTATCATCCATAATTTTGTTAGTAATTTTGTTACAGCTTTCTGCGATCAAAGCCATTTTATGGCATGCTGTATTATATTATATATTTTAAACTTCAAGCTTCTCTAGCCTCTATCACTGTGACACAAATAAATTGTATTCTACACTTTGAACTTTGAAATCTTAACCCATCAATGTTTTAGTATTGACTTCCATGGTACATGCACTTGATAAAATAGCAATAATTGTGCATACTAACCGATTGAGACTTCATTAGGTACAACATTAAGCTGAATTCCACTTTCTATCACAGTCATGTTTACTGTTGTATCATCCCTCAGTCTGTGACAACCAGAATTCTTCAATCTACAAAACAGATTACATCTTAAACACTCAATGCATAATTCTTAAGAAACTAGATATTTACAACCCAGAATAAGTTAAATAAATGAATCTTTTCAAAAATATCTAAGATGACCTAAATTTAATTTTCACTCCCTCAGTTTGATTTCTGAGAGGAAATTAGTATCTTCTACAAGCAAAAGAATCTTAAACAGGGTTTTCCCTAAGATATTTCACCAGGCGGTCCCTGGGACTCCCATCTCCAACATTTTAGGGGTTCCTAGGGATTTTCGGGGGTCCCACACAGAAAATGCCAAGGCAAGTTCTGAGTCAGAAGTTCTGAGATCTATACTCTTTTTTAAGCTTACTGTGTAAAATAATTTTCCCTAAAATGATCTCTGCGCGATTGAATAATTATTTGTAATTCTATAAGTGAGTAAAATAAGATAATAACCTAAAAAGCTGACATACATCGATGAAGGATACAGACAATATTTTATAATGATAAACCCATATCACAAACATTTACCTCTGGAGTGTCGAAGATTGCGCAATGCATAACTTTATGTGACTGTCTTATTATTGACCCCAGTCATCATCTTTCTTTCACATCACAAACTATAAGAGAGAGGCAACAAAACAATACACAAACTTGCACCAGAAGGCAACACTAACATCGTCAATAAAATCATCACAGACAATTTCATGTTGTTTTGTTGTGTTCGTCCTCCAAAATGTTGGCTAAATTCGATGCCTCATAATGAAATGAGCACACGCGTGAAGCCGCGATGCACAAATATTAAAAATTAATATCAGCAGTCTCATTGATTTTATCTCGTCGTTGACAAAGCGAAACAAACAAAAACAGTGAACGCAGTCTGCAGTAAAAACTGTTTCTGACGTACTTCATGTACGCGTGACAAAACTTCTTATGTCCTCTTTATATTATTGTCAATAAAAACGAAGTCACAGAGCTCATAATGTCCATGTTTTATGTCTTTCACATGTAAGGATTAAAATATGTATCGATATAAATAGAAAACTTACGCTGAGGTCGCGCAGCTTGTGCAGAATATTTGTATGGTAACCAATGATGCATAATGAGCAAATTGGACGGCGAAACACAATTGACATACAAAAATCACGTAATATCTTAAGTTAAAGCTATATGCTAAATATTTGAGATCAAAATTTTGAAATATAGTAAAACACGCTTTATTTTGGCTTAGAGCATTAATGGCAAATTGTTTTTCATTATTTGAGATCGGTCCCAAATCTCAATTATATAACTTGAGATTGTTCTTAAAGCTCAGATGTAGAAATAGTACTAACCACATTTTTTTATCATTGTTTCTTTTCCGCATCTGTAAGTTTATATTTTCATTGTTGCTTACGATCAGAAATATTGAGCAATAGCAGGAATGCGTTCTTAACGTAACATTTATATTCAAGATAATGTACTTGTGTTTATGCAATAACTTGGTAACAACTTAGATAATCACTATATTGAAGCTTTTGGAATAATATAGTTATGAAACTTTATCGATGTTAATAAAAAAATATGTAGAGGTTATATAACTGAGACTGACCTTTGTCCCCTTGTTCTGAACTTGTAATCGTGTCAAATAATTCTGTTTACGTTAAGATGTAAATAAGCAAGGTCTAAATGTCAGACAAAAAGGATATTCAAGGTCCGATATATGAAAAATATAAATACCGAATTTGAAACTCTTACTGTATCGTAAGAGAATCGTACTTAGTGATAAAAAATGCGAAACTGTAACGCGGACTTCATACGGCAATCTATCGATAAATATAAAAAATATATCCTACTGGAGTTTCAATGAAAACTGCCGTGGAAAATTCCATGTTTTTAATATTATAATGTGGTTTTATTTACGTAACCTTTACGTTAAGTTTTTCGCTTCCACTACATTCAAAACAGGTACCAGAATAATAAATGTGTGCATACAGTATTAAGTAAAATCTTGTTTGTTTGTTTGTTTGTTTGTTACTTATTATCACTGGGGTTTAACGTCGTATTTCAACAATTTTTCAGTTATATACGGAGACCGGTTCACTTAAACTTGTCCACATATGGTGGAAAATCGACATTTTTGTCAAATTTTCATAGATAATTCTTAACACAATTTTAACACATTGAAACTTAATGTACATAGATTATTATGCGGTTTTCTGATGTTTATTAAAAAGCAACAATTATGCAGTAGAAATGTGTAGAGAAGAGGCAAACATTATATTTTAGCGCAAAACTGAATTCATTTATTGGAAGCAAAAGGAAGGTCAAACCTGCATTCACCACCACTTCCAACGGAAGGACAATATTTTATCAAGGCCTACATTTTATCACATTTTTACCCATTCTATACTACAAATAAACCTTTCATAAGGGCCGACTGAGCATAAATGATTCTGTTCTCCCATCCATGTACTGCACTGCTTATGGACGTTTTTTTTTTTTGTTGCCTCGCCTTAATTGATATTCAATCAAATTGATACATCAATTCAGTGATAGAGTCAGGCATAAATTGACATAATTGTGTTGTAACATAGACATTTCATGTTTTACATGATATTTACAATAAACCTCGATAATAATTTCATCTTTTGGACTGGAAATACTCACCAAGTTACTATACATCGAGTAGAGAAAATAGTATAACAAGTGTTTCTTGTAATGAGCTGGTCTTAATATTAATGTGGTTCTTAAAAGTGATCTCACTGTAGTTTGGTGTCTGTACTGTACGTTCAGCTGCATTTTTTTCTCATTATGATAATCATGCGTTCATTAGAACTGTGAAAGAAATGGATGCCAAAATTATTTAGAAATACATTTTGTTGTATTTTTTAATGTGTCATTCAAAATCTACATTTCCATGTACTCTTACAATAATAGCACTTAAAACAAACTGTTCATAACATAGCAGCTTGGACGAATCAAAGATGCTTTACTAACAGATAGTACCATGTATCAATATACATATATATATTAAAAAAGCTATATTTTTTCCATGATAACTTTATCAAACGCAATTTTATGGCTTATCTAAGACTCGTGAATCTAGAGTATAAAATTCACCATATCATCGTTTCAAACATGGCTGCAGTAGACTTTTGCAGGGTATTTTCAGATTATTTTTACAGGAGTTTAAAATACAACAGTATGTCTGCTAGTTTTCGCTGACAACAAAATATTATTATAGTTGGTCCGAAATGGAGGAAAGACTTCAGAAAAATCAGAGATGAAATCTCTTTCAGGAGAAGACTTTAAACTTGTCTCTTTGAAATTTATCATAATGAGGATTTGATTCAGGTGTGTTTTAATTTACTTTTGTTTGCAGCACGAAAGAATATGACAGTAATATTCGCGATCTTATAGATACAATTTGATTGAATTGAAAAAAAAAACAACAAAATATTGTCATATTAATGATTTAACAAAAATTGAAAATCTTTTCCTCCTGTCTTACCCTTGTGTTGTTTTTTATATCTTTTGGGTACGGGTATGTACAATGATCGCCCAGTTTTACTGTACAGTGCAACCTCTCCGGAGCGGCCCTCTCTTGAGCGACAACCTCATTCATTTTACTGACACATCCAATTTATCAAAATCGTGTTCAATATGTATCATGTAATATGTGGTCCTGTTTAATGACATTATTGTTCATCAAGAATCATACAAAAGATATTTATTCATATTAACACATGATGATATTGTTCGATGATCCTACACAATGAAAGTGCACATTCTAATTTTTGTTTCAACGTAATGGAACAAATATTGGTGTGCGTGCGTGCGTGCGGTTTTGACTGCTTAAGTGCATACACGAGCATAAACATTTTGAAAAACGACCTCAAATCAATAGCATTTGATTGGTATATTTTAAAAACATTGCACAGCTGACAAATAAATGGATTGCACAGTGAGTTTTGTTTTTCTCAAAATGCACCGTTTTTGCAGCCTCTATCTTTATACCAGACATTGGCTGAAAACAGTGACTGTTTGTAAGTAACGGAACTATTCGAAACAGACAAAGATTATGTAGTTTTGTATTCCGTATCACAGAACGTAACCAATACGGAAAAAACTGTATTTTAAGACCACCTCTGTGACCAAAGATAATAGTTTTGTATTGAAATCATCTCATCATCACTTTTAATACAATGAGATGGTCTCCAAAGTGAAATTGCTCTTAGATTTTCTGTTGGTATACCATTAGTAATTGCTATCGACCAATGCCTTCATACAACACAATAGATACAACGTATTTGTATAATTATATAACTATTTTGAAGCATTTCTTCTAAATCAAATTTGCAAATATGTACATGTATGTCTTTGTCCATTTTCATTGTGCGTATAAAATTTGCACAATTAAACATGAGGTAGAAAATCCAAACAATTTTGTTTAGTTCAATACTGTAATAATTATAAATTTCCAGAATATCTTACAAAATGAATTTAAAAAAAATATAATATATGACAAATTGGATTTAAGAAAATATTATAGAATACCAATAAAGGTCGACTGTTGTTCTAATGAAGTTCATCATGTACACGAGGTCTTCATAGGTATGATCATAGTGAAATTTGGAAAATGAAAGCAACATCAATATCTGTCTCATTTGAAAAAGCAGACGATTATATGTTTTTATAATACACTACGAATAGGCACTTTTTTCAACATGTATGGGATTGATCAATACGAGTTGGTTGCGTCTAATTCGGTAACAATGTGACACAAACAAGAGCAATAAAAATACCGTACTGCATCAATAAGTGCATTTTTAGTAATTTAATTTAACGTTTAAATACAGTCAAGCATGATTTTACGACCACCTGTGAACCACGGTTATTCATTGATGTAATTGATATAAGGCTCTGGATAAAGCCAACTGTGCATAACGTCCATAATTCTTTTATAATTCATTTAGTTATTTAAATACAGACCAACATGAGTTAACGACCACCTCTGAAGAATGGTCATTTTTGATATAATTGATGTAAGGCTTTGAATAACGTCAACTGTGAATAACAAACATAATTCTTTACTACATCTAGTCACAGTTCACAGGCTTACCTTGTATAACTTTAGCTTTGCATAAAGTAATTACTTGTTAATATTTCATGTATATTTCTCTCACATGTACATGTATATCTAGCCGCGGCCAAGGTCCAGTGGTTAGTGCGCTGGACTTGTTACCCGGCGATCCGAGCCCGAATCCCGGTCGCGAATACCCTTCTATGAAAATTTGACAAAAATGTCGATTTTCCTCCACATGTGGAGATGTTGCCAGTTCCTTGTGGAAGGGTAAGTTAGTACTGGTTAGTATACAGTCCAGGAAAACTGGCTAGGTGAACCGGTCGCCGTATATAACTGAAAAATTGTTGAAAAACGGCGTTAAACCCCAGTGACAATAAGTCACACAAAAACAAACAAAACATGTATATCTCCTTTGTTTGTCCAAACAGAACTTGACATATGCTATATATGTACACTGACTTTTCTGATAGTAATATTAATTCATGAACTTGTTAGTTTTATGTTTAACAATCAAACGCTTGAAGCAGATCATGGAATGAATATACAGATGTTAAACAAATGAATTTATAAACAAAATAGAATGTATAAAATATGCTAAATATATCGGGTTGAATCAGAAAAAAATATATTCGTTGGTTTGATATATTCGCAAAAAATAGGGTAATACTTCAGGCGATAACGTTAACATCTCTTATATTAAACAGAAATTCATATTCATCATCGCTTTTTTCATTAAAGAAGGTGTTTCTTGCCTGTTTGAATGTTTGAATGTTTATATACCTAACTGCTGCTTTATGTTAGATTGCTATCACGTCTAGTAATGTTTATGTTCTTAACTGCTGCTTTATGTTAGATTGCTATCACGTCTAGTAATGTTTATGTTCTTAACTGTGGCTTTATGTTAGATTGCTATCACATCTAGTAATGTTTATGTTCTTAACTGTGGCTTTATGTTAGATTGCTATCACGTCTAGTAATGTTTATGTACCTAAGTGTTGCTTTATGTTAGATTGCTATCACATCTAGTAATGTTTATGTTCTTAACTGCTGCTTTATGTTAGATTGCTATCATGTCTAGTAATGTTTATGTACCTAACTGCTGCTTTATGTTAGATTGCTATCACGTCTAGTAATGTTTATGTACCTAAGTGTTGCTTTATGTTAGATTGCTATCACATCTAGTAATGTTTATGTTCTTAACTGTTGCTTTATGTTAGATTGCTATCATGTCTAGTAATGTTTATGTACCTAACTGCTGCTTTATGTTAGATTGCTATCACGTCTAGTAATGTTTATGTTCTTAACTGTTGCTTTATGTTAGATTGCTATCACATCTAGTAATGTTTATGTACCTAACTGTTGCTTTATGTTAGATTGCTATCACGTCTAGTAATGTTTATGTTCTTAACTATTGCTTTATGTTAGATTGCTATCACGTCTAGTAATGTTTATGTTTTCTCATCTCAATTTCTGAGCGTAATGCCCGATATTTTCATTCACAATCATAACAAAAGTAGTGAAATGCGCTAAAACATATTTATCATAAAAATATGCACTGCAATGGTAATATTCATGACTCGTTCTTAATATAATATTTAGCATATATGCACGCAGTTACTCATCCTTCAATATCGTCTGGTAGTGAATACAGTGTAACCCCTCTCAACCGGTCGAGCCGGGGACCAGGTCATTTGGCCGGTTTAGAGGGGATCTTTTAATTATATGTTCAGCTATGAAGTCGGGACCAGAACTTTTGGCTGATTTAGAGGGAAAACCGGTTTATAGAGGAACTGGTTTAGAAGTTTTCACTGTATATGTATTATTGTCTTATATTTGTAGTCAATAATGTACAAATGTGTGTGTGTGTTGTAAACTGTTGTATAAACATAATTCAGTGATTATCTACGTATTCTATGTAGACTGGTAGTGCACTGTTCTTTTATACTTTAACCATGGGTTTTAATTTGAATACGTCAACCTATTTAATGGATTTATTTTCAAATCCTTCTGCAAAACTGGCCTGATCGTTGTTTACCTTTACATCACAGCAAAATGTTCATAGTGATTTCTCCAATGATCCTTATCTCGATAGGAAATCTTTTTTATATATCTGCGCTATTGATATCGGTACGGTTTAATGTAGACTAATCATGTACGACGAAAAATCCACGATTGTCCCCCTTGTTGACTTTTCTTCTGACAGTTCATGTACATAGCTCTTAAAATGATATTATACCTTGCATTGTTAAACATATCTTAGAACGTTTAAATTTTGTTAACGATATTATCATTTATGTCTTACAATGGTTGTTTACAAGGCTAATCATGTAGAATGCGAGTTGATATTTTCCTTAGCATGATTATAAGCGTAATGGGTTTCCGACGTTCACTTGAACCATGATGACTGGTTTATGGCTATGTAATCTTTGTGTGGGATGATGTGCACTGTTTGGCTTGTAGCATTCCTTGGGTATTCTTTGTCTATTCAGGACATAGTGTGGGTGTAGATGAATACATAAATTTCCGGATTGGTTTACAGTTCTTGGCGGTGACAGACGTGAATGTGTGCAACAAATTTCACACATTAACATTAAAATATCACCAGCAGCTCATACTTTAAATGACGGAAATAGTTTAACCTTTGATCACATGGACCTAAACTTATCAAGCACTTGTCCTAGCCCGAGAGATAGGTCGGCTGACTCCAACTGTTTGTTGTTTTTTTTTCAATAAAAGTTCTATCAGTCCTTCCCTTCAAGGCTTAGTAGTAGAGGTGAAACGATTCAAAAAATTTCGATTCGATTCGATTTCGATTTTTCATCCCACGATTCAATTTTTCGATTCGATTTTCGATTTTAAAAGGAATTAAATAGGACAAGAATAAAATAGCTATCCCACTAGTTTACGATGGAATGTATTTTCTTAAATACTGTAAACAATGGAACAAACGAAACATAAAACTTGTGAATAGGAAAAACTGAAACAGTAAAGAGCCTGACGACACGAGAAGAATGCTGATCTCGTTAGATTTCAGTCATTTTGACTCGCATACTACGGAAAATGAAAAGGTATTGCCAAAAAAAAAATCGAATCGAAATTGCCGTCATTGAATCGAATCGAATCGAATCGAGCATGAAAAATCGCGGTTCGCAATGGATCGCGATTGATCGTTTCACCTCTACTTAGTAGTGAACCATCAATATTCAGGTCACATGTACAATCGGCTCGAGACAAAAGTCATGATTAGGGCGGTGTTCAGAGTCCATTGAACAGAACATCGCGTTCAACATCGCGCAAAAAGGTTCCAACTCCTCGATCACAATCCGCAGTTGTGCATGGCAACCGCAACAGAACGGAAACTAAAATTGGCCGCCAGAAAGCATCACCTGTACGTATGAAACAGAATCAACGATCAGACTTCGTAGATCCCAACAGTTCAACCTGTGACAATAATAACCCAACAGTTCAACCTGTGACAATAATAACCCAAATCAACATGAACATTCAACCTAGGACGGACGGGAGAGGATTGAACTGCGATTGTCTTTACTTAATGTGCAAGTATTAGTGACAAAAACAAGTTAAAATCGACAGAGTTTCAATCAATTGTAATAGGAGGCAGAAAATAAATTTTACCTGTTACATTGGTGCCGTGAGTGTGTGGCTAGCATCGGAATCCTAGAGCTAGGATGAAGCAAAGGCTGGGTTAGCTTAAAGAGCCTGTGGTTGTCGCTTATTAATTAATTAAAGGAAGGAGGAATGTAACAGAGTTGTGTATATAATATATGTGGTTATAGTAGTTTGTATGCCGGTCTGTCCGATTAGTTCAGTTGGTAGAGCAGCTGACTTGCAAGCAGAAGTTCGCGGGTTCGAGCTCCGCATCGAGAACTTTATTTTCTGCCTCTTATTACACAATATCCGAACAAAGTGATATAGTTTTACTGACAGAGACATGATCTGATGAATTTATTGATATTAACGTTCCTAATTTCAAATGTATTTGTCTTCATAGAGTAAGGCGTGTTAGTAGTACACGGAATTACGGTGGTATTGCTATATAAATACGTAACTGTTTTGTTAGTGATGATATTTTATTCATGAAAACAGCAGCGCCCGATTGTATAAACATTGGTTAACTTTAACCAAATGGTAAATTTAACCCTAGTTTAGATTTAAACATTTTGGTTTACTAATCATTAAAATATCATTTAAACATTTAAAAAGGGCTGCCATTTTGGTACTGGTTACCATTTATGTTAAGATTTAACCAGCATCTTAGACTTGGGTTAGATTTATATGAGTTTTAACAAAAACAAAATTTGGTTAAATTTAAACAAAATTTTCTACAACAGGTAACTGAACATTTAACCAAAATTTTAACCAAAACTCTGATTTAACCCAGTCGTTAAAGTTAACCAATGTTTATACAATTGGGTGCTGATGATTTATTGTGGCTAAAACTTAATGGTTCACTGCTTGGTTTAGTTGATGACTTGTATATTGGCTTATGTTATGTTGTACCAGAGAGTAGTTGTCGTTATAACTTAATTGATAATAATTGTTACGATAGAATTATAGATTCTATAGCTTATATACATCATGTAGCTGATAGTCATTGTAATATTGTTTTATATGGCGATTTTAACAGCCAAACATAAACTTTACCAGATTTTGTCTACAATGATTATCATTTTCTCGATATTAACATGTATGATGATTATGTTAGTGACGATTTTTATGAGAGATTTTCTCAAGATAACGTAACGAACTCTAACCGGCATTTATTTCTTGATATGTGTAAACAAACTGGTTTACGAATTTGGTTGGTAGTGTCGGAGATGATGCTGGGATTGGACGGTTTATATTTATTGGCCATGGAGGCCCTAATGTTATAGATTATATTTTAGCCTCAGAGGATATTTTTCATTTGTTCAAAACGTTTACCGTACATGATCCTAGTATATTATCTGACCATTGCTTAATACAACGTAGTTTTATTAATTCAAAGGTGTGTAATAATGATATACGTGTATGCCCGAAAAATGTTGAATATGATTATATAGGTTATAATTTTAAATGGGATGATGTCAAATCCAGAAAATATATTAGCTGTTTTAACGATGTACGTATACAAGAAAAAATCAATAATAGTAATATATCTGTTGAACATACATCCTCACAAGAAAACATCAATTCCTGTGTAACTATTTTTGTCGGTATTATTGACAAAATAGCTTCTAAATATTTTGAGAAAACTGCGTCCAACAATAGTGAATCTGATCAACGAAATAATTACACGTATTAGTATGATAAAGATAGTAAAAGCTTAAAGCGACAATTTAATACAGCATTAAATGAATACCGTTCATCACAATCAGACGAAAAATGAATTAATATGGTGAATAAAAGAAGTCGATACAAATGAGTAATAAGATTACGTAGTTCTGAAAATAACAAACGGAATACCATGCAGTTAGAGAAATTGTAAATCAAAAATGTTAGAGAATACTGGGATCTTTTAAAACAGACTGCTTGCATTAAAAACTCAAATATCCATTTATCAGTTTCTGAGCAATATTTTGAGTGTATTAACAACCCTACTAATGTTTTTCCACTCCTGATGAAGATGTATTATATTTTAATGAGAGATTTGCTAAAGATGAGTTTCAAATAATGTTTAGTGAGTTGAATGTACAGATAGATAAAAAAGAAAGTGTATATGCCATTAAGCAACTTAAAACAGGGTGCAGCGCAGGACCTGATAAAATGTTGAATGATTTTTTTTATATATGGAAAAGATGAATTGATAGATTTTATTCATCCGAATTTTAATAAAGTATTCAACACTGGATTTTTTTTCTGGATGATTAGTCAGAGGGTTATATTATCCCGGTACACAAAAATGGAAACACAAATGATGTTAATAATTATCGGGGAATAAAATTAGTTAGTACTTAAGGGAAGCTTTTTACGCGTATTTTAAGCAATAGACTAGATAATTGGGCTGAAAATTATTCGATTTATATTGAAACACAAGCTGGTTTTAGACAAAATATGGGAAAAATTGATAACATTTTTGTTTTGCATGTGATTAATATAAAATTATTAATAAGAATAGGAAACTTTACTGTGGTTTTATTGATTTTAATAAAGGCTTTGATTACGTTGTAAGACCAAATTTATGCCAAAAATTAATTCGGCACGGCGTACGTGGCTGGCAAAATGTTGACAATAATCAAAAGCATGTATTGTTCGATTAAGTCTAAAGTAAAATTAAATGATTCAATAAGTAATGATTTATCGTGTTTATTAGGAGTTAGATAGGGCGAAAGTAGTCATTACTTTTCTCTTTATTTTTGAATGATATGATCGAAGAAAACTATGAATTTACAAGGATTTGATGGCATTGAAATGTTTATGTTTAAAGTATTTATGTTATTATATACAGATGATATTACCCTTTTTCGGAGACTCCAGAAGGGTTACAGCGTGGTTTTAACATTCTATATAACTAATGTCTCACTTATAAACTTAAAGTCAAAGTGAGCAAAACAAAAATTATAGTCTTTAGAAAAGGCGGTATGTTACCAAAGGATTTACATTTTTATTACAATAATGAAAAGGCTGAGATAGTTCTAGTTCAACAATTTTCGTACCTGGGTGTTGTATTTTACTTCCGGGGGATCTTTTCATGATGCACATGTTATGTTAGCGGGACAATCTCGATAAGCATTGTTCAAGATTAATAGATACTTATTTAATTATTTATTAACATCACATTTTGACAAGCACGCGAGTTCTATGTCAAATTTCAGTATTTGGCCTCTCCCACGCAGGAGAGGAGGGGTAGGGAGCCCGCCAACTAGTACAGATATAGACTCTCCATGTTCTGACAGTTTTTTCTGTACCATCTATTCACATATTTTCATTCGGTTTGCTGCAGAGTTGTCTTATACTTCAAGTACCTGTAAAGACAATCATACTATAGTATCCTGATTTTATTGTGTAGCAAAAAAAACTGAAAATTGCCGTAAAGATTGATTGAATTAACTCGAATTTTACAGAATTATACTAAATTTTGCTATGCGGAATTATCAATATTTGAGCGTTTTAAAGCTTATCGCACACACATCGTAGTTTGGCTATGGCGTGGAAACAAATGAATAAAGAAAATTGGAGGATCGGTATCCACGTATGTCAAGCCATGATCTGTATTTTTGTATAGTTTAACTTGACCCACAAAATGAGAAAAAATCTGCCTGAATTGCGACGAAGTTATGAAAATTCAATTTCAATTTGTTACCAATTAGTAAACTTCATCGTCAGTTAACTGTTCAGTAGAACCTTGATAATAAAACCACCTTAGGGAGCCCAAAGGTGGTAATAATAAGGTGGTCTAATCATTAAGTTGAATTATTGGGTAGATATTGAAGGCCGGTCAAAAAATGTGTTGTTATTACCATGAGGTGGTAATATTGAGACAGTCGCTATTTAAGGTTTTACTGTAGTTAGAATTTAGAACATATACGGTAAAAGTTCATATTGTGACCACCTCATTATTTAGACCACCTTGTTTTAACGACCATTTATTTTCGAACCGGATTTCAATAACTCCCCATAGTTCAACTTAATAATCAGACAACGTGTCATCATTACGACCGATTTTTCAGATCCCAAAGGTGGCCTCAATATCGAGGTTTTACTGTATTTTGATTTCTGTACGTGATGTGTACAGGTAAAAAAGCGTTTTCAATTGTTCCTTATTTTGCCAATGTGGTTCTGTTTATTTTTCATGAAACAAAATACAATGATAATAAAGCTATACTACATTATATATGAATAAGCAGGGGCATAGCCACGGAAAATAAAATAGTACGCACGAACGTGCAAGTAGGGGGAATACACGGGAGGGGTTTGGGGGGATTTCCCCCGGAAAAGTTTGACATTCAGGATGTCTATAAGCGCATTCTGAGCACACACTGAGGCTCTTTCAATGAATCAGTTTCTTGTGTCTTCTGAAGACGAAATGGCAACTCCGACCTATGCGTCGATTTGCTTTACATTACGCACGTGCGTAATATGTGCAAAGTGATCATACATTTAATGCAATTTCATGGATACATTAGACAAAAGTTAAGAAAAAATGGTGTTAGTCTAAATTGACGAAAGCTAACATAATTTCGATATTCTTAGATATTTTTCCATTTTATTTGGCTTTGGGGTTAATAAACTTAAGAACAGTCTCTGAGCTCAAATCCCAATACCATTCTCAACGATACAAATGATTAGTGTTTAAATACATAATTATTCAGGTGAATTATACTGTTATTATCTGATCATGATTAACTTTGTACATTAAAAGACAAGATATGAGATTTGAGATAGATCTGTTCTGTTCTGTTCTGTTCTGTTCTGCTCTGCTCTGCTCTGCTCTGCTCTGCTCTGCTCTGCTCTGCTCTGCTCTGCTCTGCTCTGCTCTGCTCTGCTCTATACGGTGTATAGTCAATACGAAAATTGTATTTTTAACTTTCAGAATCATTAACTTATTTCAATTAACAGCATATGCAAATATTTTAGATTTTTTCAACATTCAACAAACACCATTTATCGCCATTAATAATCTACCTTTTGTTAAAATCACACGTAATTATCGAACTCACATATTTTCTTGTATTTACGTACCTAAAACGACGAAATGGCGAACTCAAATATTTGTTTTACGAGTTGATTTTAGTAACGCTCATTTTCAATACAATGACATCGAACATAGAAGGAAACAACAAATTATCACCTTTTAATCTATCTATAGTTAAGATGTCAGTTGTGACAAACAAACTCAATTTTTGCTCGTGTCAGCTACACAGATTTCAATGATTTCCTGACGCACATTGATAAGTATGACGTCATAGAGATAATTTGAGTTAGAAGTATTTTTTTTTCTCCATTTCATAAAATTGAATAATACATAAATTATCATCCTTTAATCCATCCATTGTTAAAATATTTTCGTTTAATTCGAGTTCACTTTCTTTCTCGAGTTATACGAATTTCCACGACTGCGTGACGCACATAGGTCTGTATTACGTTAACGGGTAACGGGTAACTGTATAAAGAAAGTTTTGTAGTATATTTAAATGGCATATTTTATATTCTAAATTATCAATTGTTCATCGATTACCACCTTTGTAATTTCTTTGTGCTTCTTAATCTTTATACGTATTCAATGCATTAATTATTTACCCAAATTATTAAATAGTTCTTTTTACAAGAAATTGATGTATTTAGATTTGTCTGTTTATTTATCGAAAGTGAAACGTAAATTCTTGCCCTTTACCTCGTAAAAAGTAGACTATTTTGTACTCCGTATATTAAGCATTCTGTCTATGCTATGACATTTTAAATCACATGTACATTGAATAAAGGACGTGGTTCACTAACGGTCAAAATATGTCCAATCTCAGAAATAAATAAATAACAGACATATGATAGAACAATGTGTACTATATTCAAAAGTAGCATTCATTGACACTTTCATGAAAATATATTGGTTGCCATGGTAACAATGCAAAATACTGTATAAATCCGTTTTAACTTCATTTTTAATTTTATTGTAACCAAATAACAAACAATGATGTTATATTCATTAACAACACAACAATGAGAAAGTGAAGTTTACTTAAATTTTCAACTTAACTTGAGCTAAGTTGCTATAGCAACTAAGCAAAACGATCAAATGTATATATTTTTAACAACACTATGGGTGGATTGAAGGAATCTAAATGTTCACCAAAAAACAATAGAACTGGTCTATTGGTATTTTTGAGAAGCATATATGTTGGTTTTGATGAATAAACACAAATATCGTACTTTTTGTGGCCGTCAATTTCCTTCTAATTCGTGCACAAAATAGTGGTGTTAGTGAACAAAGCCCTTTCATATTAAAATTTATCCATTTGTACAGAATAAACTATTGATATTACATGTCTCTATCATGTTGTATTTACAGTTAAGCATGAGAAACCATTCACACACACAATAGCACCGAGTCTGAGATTTTGCGCTAGTAATATCAATAAAGCCACTGGAGTTATCTCCCTTTATACATATGGTCGGTTACAAGTTAACATGTAACCTGGTTGCCGGAACTCATTTTTTATGAAATTGCTTTAGTATTTTATTACGAAAGAACCATGCTTCAGAAACATTGCTGTTAAACATTTCCAGTTTTAATGGTGGAGGAAGACCAAAGGCGTACACCTGTGGACAACTACCGACCTTCCGCAAGCTAGCTGGACAGCTTTTTTGAGCCGTATATGTCGCAAATCGAATATGTAACGCGAATGAAAAATGCGATCGAATATATCATACGCGTCATATATTCATATATGATACGTACAATGTGAAGCATTCGTCTGACTTAAGATTTTGTATGCACACTTAAACGAATATATCACACGCAAAACTGGATGCATACAATAGAAATTGGCAACGAATACATTACATTCACAATCCGTTTTGAAAGAAAAACAAATATTTTAAACAGTTATATTTTATTGAACATCTTATTTATGCCGCAAAGATTTTATAGCTGACCAAATCTTAATCATCCTAATCATTATTATCTTTATCATAATTATCACTGCCACAACCACAACCATCGTCATCACGATAATTATAAAGAACACCATAACGACCGTCATCACGATCATCTTCAGTGTCGTCATTTTCATCATCGTAATCACATCCAACACATGATCACAATCATCATTATCGTCATCATCATCGTCATCATCATCATCAGAACGAGGAGCGTGATATTATCAATTATTACATTCATTCTTTTACTGAAAAAATCTCTCAGTTTTGTATAATTATACTCCTACAAGAACAAAGTTGTAATTTTATTTACTGGTTTCAGTCCGTCCGTCCGTACGTATCCAGTTGGCACTAGGGTTAGGGTTTGTGTGTGAGTTGACATTATGAGGTGCAGTACCCGTACAAACCGTCGTTGTGGCGTTAATTGTCGCATGTAGGATTCGAAAATGTTGCTTGTGGGGTTAAAAAGATCAAGGGAGATCATAGAAAACGTTATAGACAGATCATGTTGTATTCTGTTGTGATATTTAGAACTCCCACAAGTGTGATCAATTAACTCAATTAATTAAGAGTGTTGTATGAGAAATGGACTCTAAGCGGGTTGACATCACATTTAAAAATGCATGTATAAAACGAATTCAAGAAATCCGACTGATACGAAATTTCAGTAATTAAGCGAAAGTGCACAAACATCTCCAGTGCTGTGATTTTAAACCATATCAGTAATTGCATTGTGTCATTACTTTAAAATTTTAAATGTACAATTGATTATATGTTAACTCCATTTATCATAACAGTAGATAACATTGGTTTGTGGATATCTCATGTCTACACTTTGAGACAAATATTTCACGAGCAAATTTGCTTAAAGGTTTTTAAAGCTGGGGACCAGGGGGCACAGGGCCCCTGATGGGTACAGGGCATCGCACTGATCGGGGGGGGGGGTACCGGAGATTAAACGTAATCATGTTGTGAATTTACTTTTATCTATTAGAAAACACTTATGTCTATTAAATTTCAATTTCATGTCGTCTACGACGGAGTAAATTTTGCACGCCCTGTAATCTTAGAAAGAAATTCCGCGCTTCAAACCTAGCACGTATACAAATACAAAATGTGAAGGTTATGCAGATCATTTTGTTTTCTCTCATGGGTAAAATATCCACAAAAGTATTGATTCTGTCGTAACTTTTTCACTGTTCAGGATAGGTGAATGAAATTTGGTATTTGAGTGTGTGAATAAGTGACAATGTTGAGATTATCAACACTATTTTGTTGTCTCCCAGGATTACAATTCTGGTCGCTATGGTAATGTTAACAGTAAAAAACATGTTGCAAAATCTTGATACTGCAATAACAAAGTTTATTCAGGCCATGTGAATGGAATTCTGTATTGATTATTTGATGGTGTTGTATTTAATACATGTGTCACAGTTATACAGATTAATTACCATACCGAGGCCGCGGCCGTGGTCCAGTGATTAATGCGCTGGACTTGTAATCCGGAGATGCGGGTTCGAATCCCGGTCGCGGCAGGTCATACCCTTCTATGAAAAATTGACAAAAATGTCGATTTTCCTCCGTATGTGGAGACGTTGCCGGCTCCTTGTGGAGGGGTAAGTTAGTACTGGTTAGTGTACAGTCCAGGAAAACTGGGTAGGTGAACCGGTCGCCGTATATGAATTTTCAGAAATCGAGGCAAAAGTACACGGAAAAGTAAAAACAATATATTGATATGACTTTTCATCTAGTTTTGATTGTTTTTGTTTGTTCTGTGACAATCATGAATCCAAAATCTAGTACATGTTATAACAATGATACTAGACTTCATAGTTGATACATACTCGTACTTTTATAGATATTCTAAATGTGCATTGAATGAATATCGACAAGTTTACCTAAAATCTCCCTTACACCAACAAGTTCATTTCGTCATATTCACACAAAAACAAGTACACTTTAAAGATTCATGGAAAATATCGATCCGCCCGTGATTCCCTGTTTAAAATAGTCCGTCTCGCTCATCTTATTGGTAATTAATACAACGTTCCTTTATTTCAGAACATTCAAACAAAAGATCGGTTCTTCTCCACTAGTTTATCTATTATCCATTTGTCGAAAATTGTCGATATTTTGTATGTTTTCTTTCATTCTCAGCATTATTTATGTACAGTTGATTAATGACTCCCCATGATGTAATAAAACAAAGGAACAGAATCTATGTCTATGATTTGTATTACCTTACGTATATGAAGTAAACATTTCAGGGGTATATTACCTGCTATATTGTACATTTGTAACATATGTATACATGTACTAATATAAATCACTCTATTCCAGGATCAACACAGAGTATCACACATGGAATGACTGACGACTACTTCATTGATAATGCAGGATTATACGTGTCTCAAGTCGAATCACAATGACTGCCTCAGTATCAACAAGAAACAAGTTCCGGTATACTAGTATTTTACAGTACAAAATATATACATGATCAATCAGTGAAATTAGCCACCTATGTAACTAATGTATAGAAATCTAGCTGATGTATGCCACTGCTTTTGTTTAATATATAATTAAACAAACATTCTGTGTTTTGTGACCTGGTTGAAGCAAATGAAGAACAAACGTATCTGTTGTATGCATTTAGTACGTATGGACTTGAATGTGACTTTTATCGTGAAGTCTATACAACGGAATCCAAGCTGCTAATGATAAGTTTTTAAGTCTTCTTCCAAAAACGTTTTGTTTAAAGCAGCATGTAAACAATTATATTACCTGAACTATTTTGTGTGAGTGGCGATAGAAGTTATAACAATTTTAGTTAACCACTCTCGATAGCTGCTGCCTTGATTCGGATCGGCGACATCCGGTCAAGAAGTCCGATCCAGGAGTCCGGTCCAAGTGTCCGGTTCTGAAATCCGGTTCTGAAGTCCAGTTCTGGAATCCGGTTCAGGAATCCAGTGCTCTTCTATTTGTTGTGGAGTAAATGTAGTGTTTTAGTGTTGAATACGTGCTAAATTTGTGCTTTTGTATTCGTTATGCTGTGGAATGAATTAATATGTGCGCTTCTACACAAGTGTGCTGGAATAATGTGTTTTTATTCATAACTTTGGCTTATTACACAATATCAACCATCTGAACTCAAGGTAGGCGAGGATAATATCGACCTTGCACCGTAACATTCACTGTTCTCGTTAATGGTCATTTATCACATTATACTAACAACAGTAAAACCTCTCTTAGCTCTATACTACTTCAACATTAAGGCCACTAGATGTCGCGTAATAGACAATTAATGATGGTCTTAATGTTTTTTTACCTGTGTACATGTATTCACTACAAAGAGAATCAGGCATTGTGTTGTAAAATTTCTAATACTGTTAAATGAACTGTTGAATTTACCGACTTACGTACATATTTATATCTAAAGCGTAATAACAACAAATGTGGCTTTCTTTTTGTAATGATAATATATTCAAAATAATCAATTGTTTTTGTAGCCTCATTTTACGGTCTATTTCGAAACTAAGGATAAGAAATTTCAGTTAAGATAGATTGGATAGAACCATCGATTTTCCGTTAACTAGCTGAACAGCTTCCTCACATGTGAAATTTGTCTGGTCGAGGGTGGGATTCCAACTCACAGCGTGAAGGGCTTATGATTACCAGTCAGAGACCACGGAAGTCACTACACTTAATTGTTGTGAAGTTGATAAAGTATTATGAATGTATGCTATTTATTATTTAAATACTTCAAAATTTTGATATTATGTTATATTTCTGAAGTAATATACACATTTATACATGTAACAAAATCCCTATCATCTTTTTAATTAAATTCCACTTAGTGTCTGTTGGATAAGGCATTTTAATTTTATTTCCGGTTTAGTCTTAAGGTGCCCCACTACCACCGGAAACTTACAACATATCCGTTTGTCAAAATGAGGTTGTTATTCTAAATACAGTACAACCTCGTTATCTCGAGGGTTCATCGGAACAGACTAATTGCTCGAGATAAACGTGGTGCTCGTAATAACGATGTATTTGTTTGTTGGTTGAAAATTATACACAAATAATAACTAAAAAATGACGAGATTTTAAAACTCCTCGAGATAAGTCGGGTGCTCGTGATATCGATGCTCGTAATAACGAGGTTTTACTGTATACTCCTACAATATGTTTATTCAGGCCTAAAAAAGTTTTTTTCCGGTTTCATGCCCAAAAATGTGGGTCGGTAGGTATGGATTTATTTTTTGTTTTTACATACATCGGAAATACTCTACGGGAATACGTGCGCTGTAATATTAATGAGTTGTGAAAATTACAATATATCACTACGATTCGGACGCTGTAAAAACTTATGAGCCAGCAGGTAAAATATTGGTTCAGTCGGGTAACCGGAAACAAACCTTTTTTCAGGCCTCATTGTCAGCAGTTATTTTCGAGTCGGGTGAAATATAAAAAATGACATTTTCCTTATCATCGAGGTTTTACTGTATATTCAATACAAAAAGAAACGAAATCGCTCACAAACATAAATTAGATAAATCATCATTGGAATATATCAATTTATTTACCTACAAACCAAAATGTACGTAGGTCCTATTAGCTTTTCTTTTTTGTGTTGGATATGTATAAACAAGTATTGAGTTGTGTTCAATGAAATCATGGTAGCAAATGTTTTCATTTTCTTGATGTAATATTCATTTTATTTCCTCATTGAAAAGAATAACCGAATAAAATTAATTTTCTTTAGAAACAAAAAACGCTAATCTAATTATACAGTATAACTCTTAAAAACCGGATCCCTTCCGGACTTAGCTGAAAGTCCGGTTTTCTGGGAATTCTGTTTTTCAGAGAACTATTGATTATAGAAAAGGAAAAACTGGGACTTGAAAAATCGTCCGATTTTCAGAGAATTCCGGTTTTCAGGGTGTCCGGTTTTCAGGGGTTTTACTGTATCAACATTTTAAGGCTTAAATTATGTTAAGCTAGAAAACAAAAGCCTTATTATGTTATAACGATATATAACCTGAATCGTATCAAACGCAATGTCGATATATAGCATGTTTTTGAATATGATAAGATCTCTATTCAATATATACAACTATGTGAGGTGCAATTAAAACGTTCACATTTCCATATACTCACGTTTATTTCTTTGGTATTGATAGACAGAGAGACGTTAAAGCTGTAGAACCTTTTGCTTCATTTCTCAAAATGACTTCTGTTTGGAAAGTAGCATTTCTATCAGTTGTCACTGAATAAAAAAATAAAAATCTTCCATGATATATACTTTTTTAGAATTCTTTATATGTTGGAATTTTGCACAAAGAATGGTTTTATCAGAAAGGATGATTATTGATAGTAAATGGTTACGTTCAATTAGTATTATTGAGAGTGAGTGAGTGAGTGAGTGAGTGAGTGAGTGAGTGAGTGAGTGAGTGAGTGAGTGAGTGACTGACTGACTGACAGACAGACTGACTGACTGACTGACTGACTGACTGACTGACTGACTGACTGACTGACTGACTGACTGACTGACTGACTGACTGACTGACTGACTGACTGACTGACTGACTGACTGACTGACTGACTGACTGACTGACTGACTGACTGACTGTATTGATTTACCTAATATAAATACATTTCCTAGCCCAATGGGCTTGTAAGCCACAATCAGATGACAATTAAAGAAAATCACGTGATTAAAACACATGAAAATGTGATTAACAAATACAAAAATTACGTTTTTTTCAGCGGTACAGTAATTTTAAAGTTAATAATAAAAATAGTTTATATTAGATAATGTTAGATTTGGAACAATGACATTTATTCGGTGGGTTTTACTGTATTTTAAAAATATTTAGGTAGAGTGAATTTAAAGTAGCCTCGAAAACACGTGAAAAAGAAATATTCGTTTGGTTTGAATTTGATTGACAGTAAGCGTGTATTCGAAATTTGTACTGCGGGAGTCTTAATTCTAGCTGAATTCTTTCTTAACATACTTCATCAACTGAGTACAGTATAACAGGGTGCGATTTTCATGGGTTATACTGTACCCCATACTGCATATATCATCATACGCTTAAAAATATTTTTTTCCATGGAATTAATCATGTAAAATATTGTGTTAAGTAAATTTAACCTAAGTTACGTATTTGCCGATTTGTGAATATATTGAACTGAATTGAACTGAATTATAAATTCTTGATTGTGTATGTGATATACTGTATGTGATATAAATTATGTGTACATTATATATTATCATTCCAATTCTTGTTATTGAAATACGTACGACAAAAATATTAGACCAAATACCTTTTGGCAGTGGGTCATACTAAATTGTTACTGGTATTTCAAGTACGAAAAAGGAACATTTTACCGGTGAATGTTGATTTATACAATGTGTAGATTTCATCATATCTTTGTTTAGATTTTGCGTTTTATATCCGTGAAAGTCATTCGTGTTAGAAGTTAACATGACCATATATCTGTTCAACTTATTTTGAACATAATAAGTACAGGAGAACAAAAGACAATATACAATTCTGTTATCAATTCACTGAGCGAATGAAAAAGTTAATGTACAGTTCAAGGGAGGCAATCATTCCGACTAATACCATTGTTTGTAGAACAGTAGTTCGTCATAAAAGCTCGGTCCGTTATTTGTTTCTGATCTCATAATTAACAATCTAGTGAGTAAATTACAAAATTAGAAATATAGAAAAAAGCGGATATCTGAAATCTAAGACGTAAATAAATATGAAAATGTGACTGACATAACACGGGTATAAATATAAATTGAGGTGTTCGAGGCATAGATCAATACTCTATGTTTATTTTCGTTCAATTTTTGGTCACTCGCCAATTATTGTTTAATTTTATTCAATTAAGTTTCGGACTATAAATTTGTATTGTAAAAGTAGTCCGAAGTGTGATTGTTTAATTTTCCGCTTCGTTCAGACTGCCCAGGTGAATGTAAGCGTTCAATGAGGCTGATCTCAAGTATGACGTTAACAGAAAAATCATCAACATTAACATTTTATGTGTACAAACGGTTGATTAAAGCAAACAATAAATGATTATATAGTAGCAGAATATAGAAAATGTCTATAGAATGCTTCTAGATAGAAGTATAATTTAATACAAAGTAAAGTTCAAGGTCGGGAAAAAATCCTACATAAAAATCAGACCCTCTTCTAAAATTCAGGGCAAACAAACATATTTTTAATTTAGGCCTAAGGCATGTCGATCAACCTACAATGATTCTGTGTTATTGCCTTCAGATGTACATGTAGATTCGCGTTTTAAATTTTGATGACTTCAAAAATTAATGTGAAAGTAAAGATAACAATTGCTCACCCCAGCAAAAGCAGACGGCAATTAACAATGGCACTAATGTTGATGTCATGCTTCAGACACCTGAGAGGAGATATCCCTTAAGGAATAGACAACGTCCTGACCGTTTGGAATGTAAACAATTGCTTGCCAGTACTACCATGGTAACAGTTTTATGGCTGACGAATGGTCATTTCTTGCTCAGAGAAATCAAGATAAATGAGATTTAATTAATTTGTTGACTCTTGATTATATGCTAAGGACATGCGAATTTTCTCAATGAATGTTGATTTCATGCTATGTTCATAACATGCTGATACTGAATTAATGATATTTATGAACTTTGTTTCAGGTCATTGAAGGATATATTCAATGTTATTAAGTGGGGAGAACTGTTGTGTACTTAACTCTGCCAATCATGTTAATACTACGCTATCTATACTGATAAGCCACGCCTACTGGTACATGCTGTAGTCGTGTGAATACTGCCTTCAGAAGTAAACTAGCCACTCGACTAGAGGGTATTCTTTAGTACTATGAACCCTAAACACAAATTACACAACACACGGCACTCCTACTTAACGAACCATTCTCTGTAGAAGTAAAAATTTCGATCAAAAAAAGTTAAAACAGAGAAATCTCAAAGTATCATTTGTTCAATTCATAAGTTCAATCGTTGATGATCTCGCAGTGGTCTAGAGGTAGAGCGTCCGACCTCTGATCCGTATATTCTGAGTTCGAATCCTGGGTTGTAATTTCCTGTATTCAGCAGCTGTTCTGAATCCCTCCGTTAATCTTCTCTCAGATTTGTTATGTGGTATCACGAAAAAACATTTCGACTTTTTCATTGGACCATCTATAACATGTATCAATATATACTGGCCGTCATAAGAAAGTAAGCAGTAAGTGATGTTGGTATAAAATAGACAAAGCGCAAGTAATCGAGATGAATTTAATTCTGGAAATAGCTGAGACATGTCAAGATACGTTTTATATTTATCCATTATTGACCATAAAATTGCTGTATACTAGTAAAATTTCAAGGTCAGTACATAAGGCCAAAATAGAAGAATGTTTATGATAGTTACTTTTGTATGACGGCCAATATAATACATATTTTCCTTAATGATAGATCTGTTGTGGTTTGGGGTAAATATTGCAGTCTTAAATTTTAAACTCAAGTTCGGTAAAGTTGGTTAAATGATGAACTTGTACCTGGGGTTTTACACCGTTTTTCAACAATTTTATAGTTATATACGGCGACCGGTTCACCTAATGAGATTTCCTGGACTGTATATTAACCAGTACTAACTTACCCTTCCACTAGGAGCCGGGAACATCTCCTCATATGAAGGTAAATCGAAATTTTTGTCAAGGGTATGACCTGTCCAGGATTTGAACTCGGATCCCTAGGTTACAAGTTAATTATATAATGAAAAATATCAGAGGATTCAATGTTATAATCAACCATCCGTATCATATAAACGCATTACGAAATCCAACTTTCGAAAACAAAACGTTATTTGTTGATATGTAATTTGGCTTTTACAATGTCTAAAAAGATATCAAATTCTGTCGGCAAACTTGACATTGTATAACAATACAATCGTGTATGCTTAATGACATTCTTTTTCATACTTGTTAACATTATTACTTTATTTATTATCATTTTATCAGCTTATCGTCGTCTTCTTCAAAACAACTAAAGTAATTACATGTAAGTGACATTATACAATACAATCACAGACAAAACAAAACGTTCTCTCAGTGCTTTGATACTAGATGTTTTGTCAAAACTGTGTATAAACTCTATACATGTATATAAATAGTTTGGGGCACCAACCTTAAACTGGGTCATTGTAAATACAACACTATGTCTAGACATGGTATTATCATGAAATTCCCTTAATTGTTCTATTTGAGGTGTGTTGACGTCATAACAGGGCAGGTAATGCGTGTTTTTAGGTGAGTGAAATCAAAAGTTGTCTGCTCTTTTGTGGTGTAGAAAAAACATTTCTTTATATTGTATTAACAGGTGTATTATTATTATATTATTATGTATTGTTATATATTTACGTCAGTAAATAATTGGTCAATTAAATGATTAAATGACCACGTTAGTTTTGTAAAGAATTATACGAAAGTATTTATAATTTATTGTTATAATATTATATTGACGTCAGCATATAATCGGCCAATTAAATGATAAATTGACAATGGTAGTTTTGTAAAGAAACATACGAAAACATTCACGTATCCGTTTCGTATTTATCATGAAACCCGAGAAAACGCGTGAACGTAAGTTCAGTTACTTTGGATATAATTAATCGTTTAATTCATACGATAATTTCTATTACATAAAAATAATTTTGAAATTTCGATTGTATTTTGTATAAAGGGATTTGTGTACTCGTAAAGTACTGCAAGTTAAAAAAATTTTTAAAAAATGGATTTGAAAGTTACATCACATACGAAATAGCCGATCTTTAACACAAACTGTCATACCCGTAAACCGACCTTCCCTGTATACACAGACAAATATACAAGAAGAATATCGACTTAAAAAATAATAGTTTTCAATTCTTTTAAAATTATAAATGTGAATAAATAATAAAACAATAACATAGAAGCAATTAAGGTTGTTTATATTGATGGAAAGGTACCGGAAACGTACAAAATCAAATGCAAACTAGTTTTGATGCGCTATTGGAATATTGCAATTAACAGAAGACGATCGTAAATACATGCATATCAACAACAATATTTTAAAAGGGCGAAAGACTTTAAGCAATTTTTTATCTTTACAGTAACATTCTTGAAAACGTCAATGAATTTGTGTACTTAGGGAGTGGTTTAACAACTGATGGGATATTTTCTGTCGTAACAAAACATTTAGAGAACTCGCTCTCTCAGCTATTGTTAAAATGGAAAATATACATTCATGCTGAATGATTTTACTGTAAGACACAAAATAGAACTTTATATAAGCTTATTAATTTTGGTGTAATGTTATTTGCTTTTGTAAATCTAGGTTCAAAAGACACAAACCATTTATTAACGAGCATATTGTTTTACACACAGTTGTATTCGTTTTCCATAAATAAATTTCATGTTGATGATATCGTCTATGAAAAATGGAAAAGTTGAGCAAGTACCTCGTATACATGACATGCAGTTCGTTAACGGGGTTTAAACCAAAAAGATGGCACCTGTGCTACTCTTTCATTGAAATATTCGATATTTGTTCCGTAATGACATCTGTATAACATACATCATCTTTATAACATTACATCCCGGTCGCGGCAAGTCATACCCTTCCATGAAAATTTGACAAAAATGTCGATTTTTCTCCATATGTGGAGAAGTTGCCGGCTCCTTGTGGAAGGGTAAGTTAGTACTGGTTAGTATACAGTCCAGGAAAACTGGTTAGGTGAACCGGTTGCCGTATATAACTGAAAAATTGTTGAAAAACGGCGTTAAACCCCAATACAACCAATACATTATAACATTCCACAATTTATACACATGCGCTCATCAACGGTTATTTACAGTGCCATACATGCATTGTGTGAAAGACAGAAACTATTCGATTAAGATTTGGTTTACTGTTCGAGAACATTGTTCCGATTTGGTTGATAATGCTATTCAAACAGTTCCACTCACGCACTTCTGCACATGCAATGAATTAGAGGTAATGAACATATTTCTCATCGTTGATTGCTTATGTGGATGAAAATAGTATAGTACTTATAGAGAAGTATCCAAAACATGCATATTTTAACTGATCAAATTGGTGGTCCTGGGTAACAAAGCCGGTTACGGTCATTGACTAATAATCACTAGCTCCTAACCTCTATGAGCTCGAATCCTATCTTGGACCAAAAACATCAGACATGAGGAAGCTAACCTAGAGTATTCCTACATCGTTAAAGTTGCAAAAGTCGCTTAATGACCCTGGCTGTTGAGACGACGTTAAACCCCAGTAAAACAATTCAGTGCAAAACAAACAGCTAAGTAACATTTTTAAAATATGCATATACAGTCAAACCTGTGAACAAAGACCACTTTTTGGAATTACTAAAGAGGACTTTATTGACAAGTGACCTTTATTTAGGGGTCAGTTTGCTCTAATACCAGTAATTAATGCTGTTTTTTCAAAGAACGGCCTCCACAGGGTGGCCTTTATTCGGAGATGGCCGCAAACACAGGTTAGGTTGTGCACGTATTAGGGATATGTCTGATGTTATGCTAGTTACTCACAAAGCACATTGCTTTAAGCGCATTGCTTTCTGATGTATTATAAATGTATTAATGCACGTAAAATATGTAATTCGTCAGCGAAACTTCCACTTACAGGGATGTAGCCGGAAGCCGGAAAAATCAACCAGCTATTTGAACATTCTCGCCGGCTACTTTTCCCCGACAGGGAGCGCTGCCCTTTCGCCGACTACTGGGAGAAACCTCAGACCCCATTCTACTTTTAGTAGCTTACCGCCTTCATGAAAATATTTCTATACCCCTGTCCCTTCAAAAAATCGACTTACCTCCTTTAGTACAACAACTTTCGAGTTCAACTATCAAAGCCTACATACATGTACGTTACTTTCGTTTTGAAAACGCAATTAAACCATACATACCAAATGTCATTTTAGTCGTTTTATGTCCATGATAATAAAGCCACGCAATAGCGGTGGATAAACCATGTTCTTTAACTGTAATCAAACGCGGATTTAGAGGGTGGGGCGAAGCCGGCATGCGCCCCGTCTAAAATCTGGCAAGCATAAGTGAATAACGTCAGTTATGTGCTGATTGTGTCCATAGTCTACGTGAGCGTCTAGATTTTACGCGCCTCCTTACCAATAATCCTGTGTCCGCCCGTGGTGATACATGTCTAAATTAGACAGTGAACCGGACTCTTGAATTACTCTGCACCACTTTGAGCAAACTGAATTAAAAATTGTGCTTCCTTTATACCAAATAAACATAGAATTCTGTCTGCATTGGTGCTTTTGTGCATTTTTTAAATTGCGTTATGTAACTGAGATGGGAGGCATCGTGGTTTAGAGGTAGAGCGTCCAATCTCTGATCCGAAGGTTATGAGTTCGAATCCCGGCATCGACCGGTTTCGTTCATGAACTCCACAATCCCATTTTTCGGAAGCAGTACTGGTGTAGTGTACAATAAGCTGACTCGAGCGTGATAAATATAAGCGAATTTTTTTGTTTCGCAATTAAGCTAAGATAAATTATTAGTACAGTGCAACCTCTCCAAAGCAACACCATTTGGAAGACGCAAAACTATGTCGTTATTGAGAGGTTGCCGTTCTAGAGAGGTTAAATAAATAGTAAAATCGTCCATTGGGGAAAAAGCATGCTGTTGTTGAAGGGAGGTTGTCACTCAAGAGAGGGCCGCTCTGGAGAGGTTGCACTGTATAAACTATAACTGACTGAGACGGTAAAATTGTAGAAAATCAACCTCTGCGGAAAATGACATCATTTCAGAGACCATAAGGAAATAAGCATATTATCTACGTTTACATTTAATGCTGTTGATTATTTATTCTAAAATCATGTTTGATTACAAAATACCATATCTTAAAAACTGATTGCAGAAACATAATAAATACGTAAATAAATTGAGGCTAAACAAAAACACTTCAGGACACGCAGTATTACATCCTTTATCCCGGACATGGCGACCATTCAAATATAAAAATAAAAGTGGGTAGACTGTTTAACGACTGTAAAAATACTCAGAACCTCCAACGACTTCCATTAAAAGAGAACAGTTTCTTCTTAAATGACAATATTGTACAGTTTTTCTTTGCATTTATGTCAAGCAAAAAATCTGCGTGAATATAAGACATTTGGATTCAGTATAAATGTGTCTTCTACGTGTCTGTCATTATAAACTCATATTCAATGCATTACCCGAAGAATTTAAACGGTTACATAATTACCTTTGTTCCATCTGTAATGTCATACCATTTGATTTAATTCTAGTGTTTTTTTTACAAATAACATTTTTTCTTGTCTAAGATATTATCACTGTAATGTAATGTCATACCATTTGATTTAATTCTAGTGGGTTTTTTTACAAATAACATTTTTTCTTGTCTAAGATAGTATCACTGTAATGTAATGTCATACCATTTGATTTAATTCTAGTGTTTTTTTTTACAAATAACATTTTTTCTTGTCTAAGATAGTATCACTGTATCCGTAGCGCTTTCAAGTTTACATTTAAAATTCAGTCATACCGGATAGTTTGCTTAAACGCACCACTGATATTTGAAGAAAACAAATTCATGTAATGTGTTACAAAGGTACGCATTTTTTAATTTCGCTGATCTAATCTTTTTTTAAATATATTTTCCGATGCTGTTCAAATATACCTGTGTACCATTCACCACACAAAATGAGTATACTAATAACGTGCAGCATCATCATATTCTTATTTACTAACCTTCAGTGAACTTCTATGCACGAGATATTTTGTGCTGCATTTTTCCCAGAACCTAAAGATTGATACAACAAATTTGTTAAACGCACGTCCTGACAATTATATCTTTGCTCTTTCTATATTCCAAACAATGATTATAATGTGCTAAAGTCAACTCCTTATGCGTAGATGTGAGTTACCTTAACAATATTACACGAAAAGACACGAGTTGGGGGTCATATATTTCAGATTAGCCGTTTAGTCTGATTAACAGATAAATGCACGGTGAATGTTTATCCGTATATAACAGTAGGCAGAAAATAATGTTCCCGATGCGAGACTCGAACCCACGACTTTCTGCTTGCAAGTCAGCTGCTCTACCAACTGAGCTAATTGGGTTGATTGGCATACAAACTACTATAAAACATACATTATTTATACAGCCCTGCTTCACGTAAACCAGGAAACATCTAGACTTCACGTCCATAAAACAAGGACAGTGTCCGCTGTTATGTCATTTTAATTCTTTCTACTATCAATATACGTGATATATTTGTCTATGTTATGTCTATATTTATTGCGGAATATGAACTTTTGTTTCTGTCTTCACCCAGCACGTGCTTTGTCACGAAGCACCAGAGAACGTTTGAATTAATTTCACCCGGAAATTTAATTCTTAACTATTGGTAATGTACAGCTATTCATGTACATTTGAAATATCGGAACTAGGTGAGATAACTGTGTGTGATCAAACAAAACACGTTTTACCAAACTATACAGTTAGACCACGATATTGTGTCCACATTTGGGACCAATAGAGTCGGATTTACTGTTGAGGCTGTCTCATCATCAAGATGAAATACAGTCGACTCTCATTATCTCGATTTCGAAGGGACCGTCAGAATTAAGTCGAGATATCAGTTTGTCGAGTTATCAGGAATTGGGGTAGTTGGGGTATTTTTGTTGTTTTCCTAAAATTCAGCAATTGGATTATTCTTTATGTATAGGTTTCTCTTGTAGCTAATATCCTCGCTGGTTTATTAAAAACAACTAACATTGAACATGGTGTATAGAGAAAATAAGTAAAACTGCACCGAATATAAATGGTCTTTATACTGAAACGGTCGCTCAGTGAGGTTTTATTGTACTGTGATAAAGCACTTGTTTGATGTGTATTGCTTTCATCCGTCAAAATATGTCACCTGCTTTAAATGATTTTTTTTCAGCAATAGTTTTCATGTTCTAATTCAAAGGGGGTATTTTTAAAATGTTGAGTTATTCGCATTGTAATTTGCATCCACAGAAATTTGTTTTCTTTAAGAATCTTACCATAAAATTGAAGAATAAAATACACAAAATATGATAAATATTAACCCTGCTATGTGATATATGTTTTGCAGTGGATATTAAGGTATTTTTTCTATACTTAAAATATGTTATTCTTCGCTCACACCCGTGCGCATATTACCTTATAAAATACTGATTTATTTATTCGGTCTATCACTCTTCTTATGTCCATTATTGCTTATAAGAATATCTATTCAGCTTCCCCCTGTTTACAGGATGCATGTTTAACAATGGATTATCAATTTCGTGTCAGCTATTTTCAAGATTTTCAAACGCTTTACAATGAGTCATGGAAACCAAGTACAATGTTGTTATGAGTCATATAATAAATGATTATTTCTTTGTTGGTCCGGCAAATTCTAAAATTTGTGATAATAATCTTCAACAATATCTGACTATGTGAACATATCAACATTCCTATTAAGCATGAAAAAAGCAACTTCTCCTAGCACGTTGATTGTCAGTAATGGTATTGAAGTTGATTCTGTTGCTATGGAAACTTGGCTGCCTAGAGAAAGGGTAGAACATGTCTTCACTTTTTAGAACAGATTAAACACAAGAAAAAAAGTAAAGTTGAGACAATTACAATCCTTATTAGGATAACTCAATTTTGCTTGTACTTGTATATTGTCAGGAAGAACCTTTTCAAGGTGTTTGTATGACTTAACTGTAAGAATTGATACAAAATCATTCCAAGTAAGAATGAACTATGAAGACCGTGCGGATTCATAGATGAGTTTATACAGGGATTTAATGGAAAATGTATGTTATTAAATGGCAATTGGATATCCTCAGAAGTTTTAAAAAGGAAAAAGATGAAATACCTGTTTCATTCTCTTGAATTGGACAAAGTGCTTATTGGTTATGTGTAGTATTAGCTATCTTTGTATTAGCTATCTGTAGACACCAGTTATTAGAAATATGAGCGATTTCTTAAAAAATGTTAGGTAGTGTTAAACTTGGTACAGAAGCTGTCATTGCGGAAGTTGTAACCCTTGTGTGTGTGTGTGCGTGCGTGCGTGCGAGGGTGTGTGCGTGCGTATGTGTGTATGTATATATAGGTATTTTTGGTTCGTGTGGCCATTTTAAGCCTAATACACCATTATACACCATCCTTTCAACGTGCTAGCCCCCTGTGGTATTCGGTATAAGTAACCCCAGTTTAACTGATAACACCAGTCAAAAAAAAAGAAAACTAACACTTTAGCTTTGACCAACTGTTATTGTTACAGACTCCGAATGTTTATGCAGGTGCTGGCTATCGGGGGCTCCCTATGTTTTTGATGACCATTTATCATGTCGACTGTCCAGCGTTTGAGTTAGTTTTACTGGCTTCTTGTTCCTGCCAAAGTTTTAAGGTGTTGAAAGATTAGTGTCTCCCATATTTAGAAATGAAACTTTGAATTCTGCACTTTAGTTGGTCAAACTGCCCCTAGAAATAATAATGATATACAAATGCGGAATTGGCCGCCTTGCCAGGGCGCAGTCTGAACAAAAAAGACGGTCGATCATGTTACAGGAAACAAACCTATTTTTAGGCCTGAAAGATTTATACTCAGGTGAAAGTGTCCTCTGTACGTCTGTCTCAGACGGTGTTATAGTATATCAATGTCATCTTTCGTGAGACTAGAAATTATAACTACGACCTTAAAGTCAACAGACAACCGCTTCAACAACCGGGTCGAGGTAGAAAACACCTTATGGCGATAAATATAAACAGAAGAAGAAAAACAGTCTCTGCACATACAGGGATGTAGAAATTTCTTCATATAGCCAGTAAACTACTAAAACTAGAAGGGAGGGTCTGAGGGTTTCCTTAGATGGGGGTAAGGAGTCAGCGGCCCTGTAGGGAAAAGGTAGCCGAGAATACTCAAATAGTCGGTTGATTTTTCCGGCTCATTTCTACACTCCCGTGCATATCGCTGTAACTAATGTATTATTTAACAGAGAGTATACAGTCACAGCGTTAATTAGAATTATGTTATCTGGTTTACTACTTGCTTGTGAGAAAGACCCTTCAATGAGACAGGAAATTGTTCGATTTTCTCTGCAAAATGCTTGTCTGTTCACTTGGTAAGAAAGACATGGTATTAATATACAATATATATAATATAGTTTTCAATTGACTTAAAAACTGTTGAGCTTTGTTGTGAAAGCACAATACATACGTAAGTTAACAAGATGTATATTCAGTGAATACAAGGTATACGAGTATTTGCACAGTTATACACTTCAAGGTCTGAAATTCACAGATCCGTACGGAGGCCTTTAAGTTCATTTTGTCTTAGTACTTTAGTATAAGGAATTAAGTCTTATATGTTTTTTTTCTTATTTGTTAGCTATTATCTGTTAGGAAAGAAATTGGCGGAAACAAACATGACCGAAGTCAACAAGATGATATTTAAGCCTTGTGTCTTTCAGTTCTGAAGATTTTCTAAGATGATATGATATGATATGATGTGATAATGATATTTGATATGATATGATATGATGACAAGAGCTCCACTGTTTCTTCAAAAAGTTGAGATAGAATTGGTCAAATCATGTTAAATGTATCTCGTCTGTGAATTGCGGCATCAAGTACACATGGGAGGCATCGTGGTCTGGAGGTAAAGCATCCGACCTCTGGCCCGATGGTCCTGAGTTCGAATTCCGGCTTGAACGGGTTTCGTTCATGAACTTCACAATCTCATTTTTCGAACGCAGTACTGGTGTGGTGTCCGGGAAGCTGTGTCGAGCGTGACTAATATAAGCAAAATTGCTTGTTTCTCAATCGAGCTAAAATAAATTAATATAAACAAAGTACACATGTAAGCTGGTTATATGTCAGTGGTTAGCGAGATGGACTTCGAGACTGGTGGTCGGCAGTTAAATCTCATGACGGCTTAGCAAAGGACTGGCATTCCTGTGAAGCGTTATTCAACGTCCTATCAACTTTATATCAATTTAATTTTTTCGGTTGTTTGGCCGAAAATATTCGAAAAAATAATAATCTTGGTAAAGTATTCATTTGTGTTGATCTCAATGCACGCACTGGTGAGCTGCATGATTATAATTATAGAACCTTCGGAGCTGGATATGTACACTATTATTCATCACGCTGATGTTTCAGCTGAAAAGCTCCAAAGACGACATGACAAAGAATTAAATAACTTTAGTAGTGAATTACTAAACTTATGTAAAGAGAACAGCATATGTATTGTTAACGGTCGAATGGATAAGGGTAATTGTACTTATAATTCTGTATTACGTAACAAGAATATATCGAGTCTAGTTATCTTGTCACAAACATTGAATGTTTTTCTTGTATAAATGACATGTGTGTGTTAGACATGACGGAGTTTTCCGATCGCTGTCTTCTCACGTTTTCTATCAACTACAATGTTGGTATGTTTGTCCATGATGATTTACCGTTTAACAAAATTGTCTGGGATTACTCCTGTAATGAAGAGTTTTAAAACATTTTGAACTCGAAAATCCATAAATTTGATGATATCAATCAAAAACTGAATTTACTCAAACAAAAAGACGAGCAAATCAAAAATATTTTAATTCCGAAAAGTTAAAATTAAGTACTTTGAGCAAAAAATCTCCCAGGTAATTTTGGAATTACGTTAAAAATTTTCGCCATAAAAATACTCTATTGAAATTGTATCTGTTAATGATTTCAAGGATTACTTAGATCATATTTCTAACGAGTTATTTCGTAATTTTACTCATTTTGATGACACTGATGTTGACAGAGAGAACCCCATCAATACCGAGAATCTTGACAAGCCAATATCAGTCGATGAAATTCTTAAAACTATAACTATGCCGAAACGTCATAAAAGCTGTGAAAATATTAGGGGTGTAACAATGCGGTAAAAACGGTAAAATACGTATTGTTTTTCGGACAGAAAGGCGAAGCAGGAATTGATGCACACGCATCGTCTTAAATGGATCAACATTATATATATGTTTATATATGAAATTCATATGTAGATTCAAAGTGAAATAGCGTTTAATTGATGAGCAAATTAAATGTACAAGTTAACGTTTAAAAGTTAATGATGGAGGCAGAATGGAGAGAAAATGCTGATGCTGATGAAGATTGTAAATTTGTCTTATTTCTGAGATATTTTCATCGGTGGCGTCCCCATGACTACAAAAACCGATTCAAAGAAAAACGAACCGGTAAAACCGTCAGAATTCATATCGTAATATTAACCGGTATATCGGTTAACCGTAACACCCCTACAAAATATAATTGCAGATTTTTTTCATAGATGCCAAGGAAATTATGTCACCATATTTATGTTCAATTTTCAGTTTTAATTTTTACAATGGTACATATCCACATATTTGGTTTAAGGGTACTATTGTAACCAAATTTAACATAAAGGAGATAAAAATCACCCGGCAAATTACCGTAGAATCGCTTTAATCAGTATTATTGGGAAAATTTTTCATTATTATTGAGGAATCAGAAGGAAAATTCAACGATAGTCAGTTTGGTTATAGAGATGATCGTTCGACGTCTGATGCTATTTTTCTGTTACACTATTATTTAAAAAGTTTTAAGCAACAAATCTAAATTATACAGTATATTTGTTGATTATCAACGTGTATCTGATACCACTATAAATCGAGATGCATTGTGGATAAAGTTATTACAATCAAATATTAGTAGCAAAATTGTATATATTTTGAAATATATATATCGTAATGTACAATCTTCTGTTAAACTGTCTAATATAAATATGTCGGATTTTTTTCGACGTTTCTATTATTATTGATTTAAAACAAGGAGAGCCATTGTCTCCCCTGTTTTGTTCATAAACGATATTGTTGATTTTAATTCGTTGACTGAAAATAATTTGCAACTTTTGTCTATGTATATGATACTTTTTGCAGATGACATTGTTATGTTTACAACTGACCTTACCAGTTTACAGTCTCAATTTGATAAGTCATTGGTCTATAGAAATTACTAACGGTATACCAACTGAAAATCTAAGACCACCTAATTGTATTAAAAGTGATGATAAATTATTTTCATAACAAAACTATTTTCCTTGGTCGCAGAGGTGGTCTTAAAATACAGGGTTTTCCGTATTGGTTACGTTCTGTGATACGGAATTCAAAAGTGCATAATCTTCGTCTGTTTCTAATAGTTCCGTTACTTACAAACAGTCGCTGTTTTCAGCCAATGTCTGGTATAAAGATAAAAGCTGCAAAAACGGTTCATTTTGTGAAAAACAAAACTCACATCTACAGACAATCATGGTTCACCATACCTACAGACAGACAGACGGACGGACACACGCACGCGCGCACGTACGCATACATGTGAAAAGGCAACTTTGCCTTAAAAAGTAAATAATTACAAAAACTGTATACGAGATATACATATTGTACGTAATACATGCACATAAAAGCTGAAGTTTAGCTAGGATGCCCTATATTGACGAAGTCGTTCTTAAGGTAATTGATAATATCGTCAAATAGGTACTAGGTATTTCTTGTACGAGGTATTTCTGGTACTAGGTATTTCTGGTACTAGGTATTTCTTGTACTAGGTATTTCTGGTACTAGGTATTTCTGGTACTAGGTATTTCTGGTACTAGGTATTTCTGGTACTAAGTATTTCTGATGCTAGGTATTTCTGGTACTAGGTATTTCTGGTACTAAGTATTTCTGGTACTAGGTATTTCTGGTACTAAGTATTTCTGATGCTAGGTATTTCTGGTACTAGGTATTTCTGGTACTAAGTATTTCTGGTACTAGGTATTTCTGGTACTAAGTATTTCTGGTACTAGGTATTTCTGGTACTAGATATCTCTGCTTCATTCAGCTGGTGAGAGATGTTTTCCTGGTACTATGTTAGGTATTGTTATGTTTACTTGTTGTCCTACAGGGTGCGTTATAGAGATTTCTATTTTGAATTTGTCTAAAGCCATCCGAGGACACCGAGTGGAGCAGAAAGAAGCTTGAGATGTTCGCACAGTTTTATAACTCGTATTCCTGAAGGTAGCAATCACACGTCTCTAAGTTAATGTAATTGAGCTATTGTTTAATAAACGACATTGGAGAGGTGCTGTGAAGAGATGTAAGTATTTGAGATATCACTGAGATATCACAAGCATGAAAATGATCTTTGTTAATAATCTCCCGATATTTCGGTTTTTTAATATTTTTCTAATAGTCTGTCGTTCTTGAGACATTTCTCATGATTGGTTCTATGATAAATGTAAACAAAATATGAAAATTTGTTACAAAAAGTACATATCTGTACAAAACCAAAACATCTTGACAATAAAATTCAAATTACAAATAATTGCTAGTAAAGTATTATGTTTAAAAATGAAACAAAAGAGGTTTCAATATGTCGATTCGAGTGCTTTAGTAGATTCAGAACCAATTCCGGACTGTAATTATGTCCGTGAAATGGCTTTTATACGTCCGAATTGATATGACGTTTAGTCCAATCAAGCGCCAACGTTGTGACGCATCATCCAATCATATTGAAGATAACGTCTTATTGTTGTTGCTATAGACTTCATTACGTCTAAAGATGCCGCCGCGGCACGAGTAGCCCCGAATTTGCGATTGGTGCAAACAAAAACACATCATTAGACAAGATTTTTATGGATAAAAATACTCCGAAAAGAAATCGACGCATTTGTGCATTAGACAGTCAAGAAAGCATTGCTAAATCGCGTAGAATTGGAGAAGCAAACGAAAATTCAGATTCTAACATTCAGCTTGATAATGATATCACGTGTTTCGTTGAACCGTCAGTGAATTTGTCTAACAGCGATACATCACTTTCATCATTTGGGAAACACTTATCTTCTACATCAATTGATACGCTAAAAGATGCCGATGATCTGCTTAATGAGTTAGATGGCATACTACCATCTACTTCTAAAGGTATTACTGAACACACTACGGCAGATAATGCTAAAAATATCGAACGCATTTATACACTGGACAGTCAAAGTAATATTGAAAAGTCACGAAGAATTGAAAAAACAAAGAAAAATTCTGATTCTAGTATTCAGTCAATAATTAATGTCAAGTCTGTTGAGGGACCTTCAGTAACTTTGTCTAATAGCGATATACCGGTTTCATCAACTGGGGCGTACTTATCTCCTACAGACATTGATACACTAAAAGATGCCGATGATCTGCTTAATGAGTTAGATGACATGCTACCATCTACTTCTAAAGGTATTCCTAATCACATTACACCAGATAATCATATGGAGAAGACAAACACGATCAGAACGACAGAAAAAAATGACGACGTACACGGGGATGAGAGCAAAGCAGAAAATACAGAGATGGATAGAATCGATAGCAGAACAAGAGTAAGCAATTCTGATGTTAACACAGACGAAATTGTAAAAGTTTCTAGAGAGCTGCAGGAAGATGTTTCGCAAATAAATGTAATAGAAGCACGTGATTTGACTGAAAATATAATAGACACTGCATACGGCTCAGAAACAGATATAACAGTTGCTAGATTATCTTCAATTAAACCATCTACTCCTATAGTCTACATCAAAGATGATATGCTTCATAAGAAAGTAAAGAATTCAGAAGTTATGGACCTTACAAAAATTCTTCATTCTGTTAGAAATGATGGTGATCTTGAAGATGACGCAGTAAGTGAGAAAGTCAATGCCAATAAAGGTGTACATGAAGCAGGATCTGTAGTGATAAGTATCCCTTCTGTTCTTACGGTAACATCAAGTGATCAGGATGTTGCACCAACATTACCTGGTGAAGTTATCATTGCACCAGGTAAAAGTAAGAGATTTATTATCAACAGGAAAACAGAAATAGATAATGACGATATTGGTGAAATGAGAAAAAAGAAAAGAAGGATGAAAACAGTGAAAGAACTTTTCTGTGGATGTTTTGGGGAAAAGAGAAAAACGGAAGTAGAATTTGTGTGTAATGGAATGAGACAAGCATGGGAAGATGAAGAAGTTGTCAAAAAAGAAAATGTGGTATTTGACAATGTGCAATATATTGGCAAGGAAGACAATCAAGAAGATAAATTCCTACATTTTGAAGCATTTGGCGAAAGCAGGGAAAATTGTTTCAGAAGATTGTGGAAGATGGTTAGAGAGTGTGTATGGACATTTATGTGACATACGATATCTTGTTTTTATGAACTGATTTTACTAATTGTTGGATTTTTAGATTGATTTCAGTGACTTGATAATTCTTTTAGCTGCGTGTAGAACAATCGATCGTTCTTTTTGTTACATTACATTAAAACAAATAAACTTAAAATATCCTGATATATCAGTTTGTTTGTTCGGTCCTTGCTTTGCTTTTCATAGATGCATACATAAATGCTGTTAAGGGCTCAATACTTTGAACGTTGATGTTTGAATCACATTATAATCAGTTCGTACGATATTTTACGCCTTACATGATTCGTAGGGTATGTAGAAATATCTTTTAATATTATTTAATGTACTATCAATGTCTAAGATGCCATATACTTATGTGCATGAAAAGTAATATTTGTCAAACGGCTGCATTGATATTGTGGCATGGTATTTGCAATAAATATATTACTAGTCTAGTTATTCAATAAGGTTTTGTTATGTTTGTTACAGTGTAGATAAGTCCGGCTTATATCTATTATTAATTGTTGTAATGATGGCCGGTCTGGACAGGCTGCCCTGTATTTATAAATATCCGGAAAAATGGGGTCTTAAGATTAATGTTTCTAAGACTAAAATTTGTGTTTATGAGAAACGTATGCAGCTACAATATCATGAGGTTTTCATAAATGGCGAAAAAATAGAAACGAATAGACAGTTTTACTTATTTCGGTGCCAAATTTGTTAGCGATGGTAACTTTTCTGCTGCAGTTAAAACTCTAAATGAACAAGCTCTTCGCGACTACCACAATTTGTTTTTTTTTATTCGATCAGGTAAACTTTGATTTGAAAACAAAATTAGCTCTTTTTGATAAAATGATAGTCCCAATTATTTCATACGGGTCAGAGGTGTGGGGTATATATAATTTCAAAGAGATTGATAAACTACATGTTAAGTTTTGTAAGAAATTGTTAGGAGTTACTAACCAGACACCGAACACGGCAGTATACGGTGAATTGGGAAGGTTTCCACTATCGATTATTTGTAAATTACGATCCATTAAATTTTGGTTAAAACTCATGAAGAACCGTGACTCCTCCCTATATTCAAAGTACATTGATTTGGGTAATAATTGTAACGTTGTGACCTGGGCGTCTCGTCTAAATTCTGTGATCGGTCATCTTGGTTTTACGTATATTCGGCAAATTCTTATTGCTGACATTAACTATTATCCTTCGATAAAAAATAGAATTCATGACCAATTTATACAGGAATGGCGCGGTTCAATCAATTCTATGCCGAAACTTTTTTATTACTGTAAATTCAAGACAAATTCCGAATTTGAAAAAATATCTCAGTATTATCACAAATGATAGTCTAAGAGTAAGAGAACAACTCTCCAGATTCCGACTAAGTAATCATAATTTAGAAATTGAATTTGGTAGAATTGCAGGGATACAACGTAATCAGAGAGTGTGCAAATGTTGTAACCAAAATACTGTGGAAATCTTACAAAAATAAAACAATCTATAATGTAACCAGGTTTTTGAGAGAGTCATTTAAAGTTAGGAAAAACACTTTGGATAAATCTTAAATGTTTTTTTATTTTGGAATTGGTATCTTAAAAATGCATGTATATCATATTGAAAATTTGCTGAACTTTGCTTATGTTGTATTTTGTACTGTATGGTCTTTGCCATAGTATGTATGTAAATGGCTAAAGGCATTGTAATGCCGCTTTTTGCCTAATGAAGAAAGAAAGAAAGAAAGAAAGAAAGAAAGAAAGAAAGAAAGAAAGGGAAGAAGGAAGGAAGATCGATCGAACGAACGAACGAATTTTATTTCAAAACAACACTTAACAGTATCAACTTAGCGTGTGCTCGGGTACCGGATTTAAAGACACGTGCCCTGAGCTTGGCTGGAAATAAATACCACCCCGTCCAGACTGGTTTACCTTTATAATTATGCTGAGAGCGCTGAGGTTCAGCAACCTTATTACTTTGCATGTAATTACAAATTACACTTTATACTATGTGCTAGTACTTTCAAGCATTCTGTTTTAAAACAGTTATGTTAGTATTCGTGTTTTAAGTTTGCAATTTTTAAAATGACTAGCTCCATGAATAATAACTTATGACATTGAAATAATACTAACGAAATGACAATTTTCCAGAGAGCATTTCCCTTTTATAAGACTAATTGTGATTGGATGATATTGCCTCAAAAAGGCCGAACATATGATTTATTGGCCCCAAGTCATTACGTACGTCTGTGTACTGCCGAAACGTGTACATTGTATGAATTACTGTATTCATTTATCACTGTGGTAAGTTTTACTTATATGATATGAAATTGAACCATGATATCTCCGAGCATGCCAAATTTAAGTAACGACATATATCTTCTGAACACATACATCAACAGTAAATAAATATATATTCTGTACACAAACAGACGATCTTTCGTCCAGTAATTGAACTCGTATCTCCGGATTTTTATTTCTGTTTTACTGATAAAACTTATTTGTACATTAAAAAGCCATTACCGCGACAGAGTAAAACACCAGTAAACATAAATGTTTAGTGGATTTAGCGCCATTTATTCCAGCCAAATTTTAACGCTTGTCACTTTCACATCACGTATTTTAGTATATAAAACATTATACGTGTAGATCTCTTGTGAAATTTAACGATATATTCAAAGATAGAATTATTGAATACAATTTAAAATTTCTGGCATGATCTAGATTCTGACCCGTATTGAACACTAATAAATACATGTCATACAGGCGGTTATCTGTAGTATATAATGAGTGTATAACCTTTAGTTTTCTTTTTATTATCTTGATAGTTATAAACTGATTATCGTCCGTGAATCGTCCGGGGGGGGGGCTATATAATCTGTTTAAGAAAGCGTTGAATTTCACGTTCAACAACCGATCCCTTAAACAACTTGTCGATGTAGACGTCCGTAGTTGAGTTGTCATGGTCACTAACTATCATCTGTAGCTACTGTGAGTTCGAATCCCATCCGGGACCAGACAAATTTCAAATGTTAGTAAGCTATCCAGCTAGCTTACAGAATGTCGGTGGTTCTACTCAGGTGTACGTCTGGGGTCTTCCTCCGACATTAAATCTGGGAGTCATCAAATGACCCGGGCTGTTAGTGTGACGTTAATCTCCACTGAAAAAACTATCTGTCAGAATTTAATGCAACTTTACATTCAATAGTATTTTCGATTCTAACTACAGTCAAACCTGTGAACAAGGGCAACCTTTGGAAAGACAAAATGTGACCTTTATTGACAGATGGCTTTCATTCGGAGGTCAGCTTGTTCTAAATAATCAGTGACGGGTTTTCTAAGAATGACCTTTACTAATAAGGTGGTCTTTATTCGGAGGTGGCCGCAAACACTGGTTTAACTGTACATGTATATATTTTTGTCTAAATATTAAATTTCTGATAATTTTATTCAAACAATCACTTTTGTTCAGTACTAATAACACTTCAACATGACTGAATGACGAGGTGCTTCTTAGTGTAAGATGTACTTATCTAAATATTGTCTATGAAATGATGTACATTTGTACGGACAAGAAAAACGAGTCATGAACACTATCCAATTTTTAATTTTCAATACAATTCTTCAATACATATTTGAATACTGAACAAAATGTCACATCTAACCTCTTAATTTGTGCACATTAATACCTCAAATAGCGTCCATCTCAATATTACCACCACCTTGTTATAACGACAACTTATTCTCGGATTGGCTTCCAATAACTTTATTTACAACCGAATTTGTGTCCTTAAGATGGTATCATAATCGGGGTTTTACTGTATTGATCAAATACATGTATCGCAAATACCGAGCATGTTCATCTCCTTCGCCTTTTGAGTTACACGATTTACTATGATTTATGACAAGGTCTGTGTGACGTCATAGAAAGTAATTTGAGTGACACACCAGTAAGCCAAAGAAGGCTGTGTAATGTATTTGTGCCATCCATTGTCATCAACAACATCCATTTTCTACGAACACATTTAGTGAACTCGGGATGAAAAAGTTCTTCACGAATCTTTGTGTATTCATTAAAGCAGACACATTTTTACTCTAAATTCTTTCTTTTGTTCTGTTTTTAATACCTTGAATAAACCAAATTGGAAAATAGCCCCACGATCATAATTTGTAAACATTGATATAATAATACAGTTCTGAATCAAGGGAAATAACTAGAACATTTTGTGTAAAGTGCCTGTTTGGATCGTCGCCCTTCAAAGATTTACAGGCGATCCCCGTTATGTGGAACTCGCTTAAGACGAATTTTTCATTATGTCGAAAAACATACAAAATACCGATTTTTCTGCTTTTTGTACATTTCAAGTTCGGTTTCCGTCACATGGGATTTTTTTCCGAATTCTCCAGCAAGAATTTGGCATCTTAAATCTGTCGTTTATCACGAAGTTAAAAAAAATATTCAACAATATATACCGTGCAAGTTCATAAAGTAGCGAGTTTTGTAGGATTGATTATTTCAATGAGTGTCGTTTTATGTAGCATGGCTCAAATTATGACACGGTCTCTTTAGTATTGACGTTGTTACAGCCAAAATTTGGAATTCGTGCATTGAGTTGTTGGAAAATAACGAAATTCAAATTTTATTCTTGGAGAAGAATTTATGTAAGCTAAATAATAAGAGATCGCCAGTCTCTCATGAATGTAGCCGCATAATGTACTCTGATGTGAGCGGTTCTGGTTATGCCGGATATGAAATTCAAACCTATACTGGGATAGTGCACGGAACTTGGGGACCTCGCGAAGGGGTTAAATCGTCAACTTGGTGGTAACTTTGTGCGGTTTAGCGTGTGTTAGATCCTTTGGTAAATGCCTTAAGAAATCAAAGGTTAAATGATTTAGTGACCATGCAGGCGTTGGCAGCATAGCATCTAAAGGCTCCATGGACACAGAACTACAGGATGTAGCTATTAAGATATTTAATATATGCCTTGAAAATTCTATTCCTTTATCAATTGAATGGTTACCTCGAGAGAAAAACTCCTTAGCAGATTAGTTTTAAAAAAATGTGGAAAAAAGATGATTGGTGCATTTCATTCCATGCACCAACATTGCTTACATGCGCGGTTTTAACAGGTCGTGTAATTGGTTAAATTCCAATGGGCTTCAGAGCGGGAACGCTTAGCCCGCCAAGCCGTTTTACGTTGCGCCTTATCTAGCCTCTTTGATACAAACTGCTTATAGTCCAGGTCCAGTTGTGTATGCTTACTATAGCATTAACTATTTTCATGATTTAATTGAACTGCAGACACCTACTGATTCTTGTTTAGTATGTAATGTGTTCGTTGCTGCAAAACTTGCTTAACTTATTAATAGGAAGCAACCTATGACAGTCTAATTGTTACAGAATTTGTATGGCAATTAATATGAAGACAATAATGTTTTAAATCAGCGTTTTAGTTGTATATATAGTTGATTGGTATCTTTTACCGGCTTTTTGAGAAGTGCTGAAGTTTTGAATTTGAGGAGATGCGACAAGATCGCTAAATGATAGAGAAAAAGTGCCATTACCATTTTGTAGCAGCATTTCTAAGCTTCAAAATGTGATTTGAACCAGTATTAAAGTGAAAATCTTGCGATAAGCACGCTAGAGAAAACACAAAACGCAGTAGGCGCGTTGAGCCTCTGCAGTGTTTCTATCAGGTCCGCGCACACTTTTTCAGCCACGCGCTTAAAGAGTTCATTCACGCTGCACAAATGAGAAATCGGCCCTTTTTAGGGCCACACATCTCTTAAGAGACTTCTACTTCTGCTGTCTATCAGTCACATAAATCCCCCCTCCAAAAATATATTACAAAATATTATGTCCGGGCTTTGAATACGAGTACATCAAGGTTATTGTAAATTTAGACAGGTAGTCAAATAAACGCGTTATGAAAAACAGTCAGACCTTTTTTTGATTTTAAAGTTTAGATTCAGCGGACTTTCATACAGTTAAGGACCGTTCTTTTAATTCAGTCGGTACGTCCCACTGCTATACCAATAAATATGAATTATTTGTTGTTGTTGTTGTTGTTTTATTATTGTAGCCCTTGTAGTGTTTATATGTAGACGATATCTGTTACGTATATACTGTATCATGTATCATTGTGTGTATGCTCTTTGTCTCTTTAATACTGCTAGTTGCCCACCAGCCTTCGTAGTAATAAAATGTATACAATGTATAAATGGTGTTATTATATAAAAAAAAAAACAGCACGATGGAGACGAATGAATAAAGATGATAAAGAAATAAACAAAGAAATATTAAATTAGAGTGAAGTGGAATTCGGACTAATTTCTCGTTTGTAAATACTGTGTAAGACACTAGTTTGCATAATGACGGGTTTGGCTCCATTTCCGAAATTTGACGTGCGAGAAAATCCAAGTACTACAGGTGTACGCTGTGATAAATATGTGTCAAAACTAGAAAATTTATTTGCTGGTCTTGCAATAGACAAAAAGAAAAAAAGACGTTACTGTTACATTATGCTGGAGATGAGGCGTATGAAATCTAGGAAACTTTGAATCTTGGACATGCAGACGACAATTACGCGGAGACTAAAACTGAACTGAACAAATATTTCCGACCTCAAAAGAACGCAGAATTTCTTAGATATGAATTTAGAAACCTGGGGCAAAATCCGGGAGAGAATATTGATCAGTTTGCAATAAGATTGAGACAAAAAGCCACTGACCGTGAATTTGTATACAAAGACGCCGAAATTAAGAGTCGATTCATTCAAGGTTGTAGATCTGCAAAACTGAGACGGAAATGTTTAGAAGAGGAGAAAACATTTAAACATCTTCTTACAATGGCTCGGACTTTAGAAATTACAACTATGCTAGCAAACAAAATGCAGGAGGGCAGGAGCAGTAGCAGACTAGTCTTCGTGAAGGAGGTTCCAGAGGTTCCTGACCTAGTCACCTAGCACGCACTTTAAATAATTTACATTATGAATTAACCAAGTGTCGTCAAATATGGATTGTGTATTATATGCAATTCACCATGTTAAATAGAGTGTTGTAATTACTTCACGATGCTGACTCAGCAAAAGCAACCTCATTACTGTCCCTGTGGTGAAGATGAAGGCTTTGTTTTACCATAACTTATACCTATTCTGTAAATAATTTCTATGTATATCAGATTACACGCGTGTTTGTGTTCATTTGCTGATATTGCATTGTCCTGGATTTTAATATAATATCATTACTTGTGAACAAACTTGAGTAGTATGAATATAAAAGTTGTATATCAAGCGGTCTTATTCTAATCTGGTCACCTGTTAAAACAGTGACTGGAATATTTATTTTACACATTATCGAGACAATCTTGATACATGTACTACACAAATATTTCAACAAGAACTTTTAGGACAAAACTGGTGGTTGGCACAAAAGATATTATTGTTACGATGGCTAACAAGTTTGAAAATTTAAGTACATAGCCTTGGTTGTTATCAGTGGGAAACATCAAGATTACCTGAACAGCTTACGTATCTGGTTACATTGACCAGCAAATGTTAGTTCGGAAATTTAAGTACGCAACTTTCGTAGTTGTTTGAAGTTTAAAGAGTAGAAATGTATCTATTTTACAGAGCATCATGTAAAGATATTTAAGCACACATTGTTGTAGTTTATAGTTTTAACTATTACGTGTATATGCTTAGGGATCTCATGATGGGTAATGAATTTGTCAATTGATATGAACTGATCTTTATCTTGTATTTATGTTGATGGTCACCTTATACTGACCACCTAACCTTTCCACCTGTATTATGTCTAGTTTGGTGACAAGTTATACTTTGTTTTATGCTCATCTGTTGGTATCGCATATTTGGTTAACCCAGATGTCGAGGTTAGTTTGACAACTAGTACACACAATCAAGGACTTCAAATACGTCAATACGACTTCATATAGTTTTGTACACAGGCTGGCTTATCATATTCAGTGCAAGTTGTATAATTAGTGACAAAGACGGAAGATGTACTCAGAATTTTGCAATTAAGCATGTTTTAGAAGTATTAGAATTTAACTGTGTGTCTATGTGTTCATAGTGTATCAATTCATATATAACGAAGTGAAAAATTTTCTTTAGATGAAAGAGTAACCACTTCTCACTAAAGATAATCGAAAACACCAAACCCATTTGAAATGAGTAACAAATAAGCGTGTTGACTTGTTAAAAACAATTATAATTGTGTCAATTTCGTTAATTTTGTGAGTAACAAAAGCGTAATTGCTCATTTTAATGAGTATCAAAAAAGTATCTTCTTTTATGTGTTGTAAAACAATTAATCGGGTGTTCTGTACGTTAAATTCTCTTTAAAGGAATAGTAATTTGAAGCACGTTTCTATATGTGATGAAACACCTCTGCGTTTTATGTACCAAATCATAATTGTTTTAGTAAAGGAAAGCACATTTTTTTAAAAAAAGTAAAGAACGTTTTTAACATACCACCAGACTCAACGGATTTAAGACTGTTTCAGATGTATTACGAGTATTCCATTGCATATTTATCTAAGCAAAATGTGTTTCATTTTTCTATCTAAAGATGAACGAAAAAGCAAGCGCTTATTTGAAACGAATAGCAATCGAGTAATTGCTCATTTTAGTGAGTAGCAAATGAGTAATTGCTCACTTCAGTGAGTAGCAAATGAGTATTTGCTCGTTTTAGTGAGTAGCTAATGAGTAATTGCTCATTTTTGTGAGTTGCAAATGAGTAATTGCTCATTTTAGTGAGTAGCAAATGAGTAATTGCTTATATTAGTGAGTTGCAAATGAGTAACTGCTCACTTTAGTGAGTAGCAGATGAGTAATTGCTCAGTTTGATGAATAATACATCTTTTACACTCAATATCAACAAACAAATCCATTAAAGGATTGGGTGTCTACTTGTTAATCGCTTTGGTCCATTAACTGTTTTAGATAGAATGTAGGTATTTCTGTATACATGTTCCGTAGTTCCGTAGTAACAAAGATGCTCCAAGGTTTTTTTGTTTTCTTTTATTCGTAAAATATATGATTTAAAAGTACACAACGCACTGTTCTACAAATAGTGTCAATGTTACTCTTTGGATAGTTCTGGTGGGTTATATCCATCAATTACAGCTTCGAAGAGAAATTTTCTTTTATTGACTGAATATTTCCACGCTTTCTCACTGTCAAAGTCCTCATTTTGCATAAGACTGTCAACTATCTTTTTGATTAATTGAGTCTTTGAGAGCATTGATCCAAAGCACATTTTCCGTGAATACATTAGTAAGTGCTTTGCGATAAGTAGTTTTCAATAAGTTAAATGTTCGAGCACGAGCATCTTCTTCTGTAAGGTTTTGTTGATCCATTAAAGCTAGGACTTCATCTTCATATCCGTCCTGGTACTGTTCAATTACTTCCTCTACAAGACGGTCCATTGGGTCGTTATCTTCCTCCCCGTTTAACGTGTTGGACTCGAAATCCACATCGGTAGCTTCTTGCTGATGCTTCGCTAGATTATGTCTAATTAGGTTGTACTTTCTAGCAAATGTTTTGTTGCACATATTACAGGAAAACATCTTTACGAATTGAGCTATCCAAATACGTCGTCAAAGTTTGGAGTTAATCTGTCCTTTTTTATTTCTTTTTGGATGAGTTAATATTTTTTTTGATGGTCGTACGTTGTCTATTTTATCAGAAATAACTGAAGCATTTTTTATTTTTCCGTTTGATTTTTTCGTGTAGAGGCGCTTCAATTTCACCTTCCTGTTGCTACTACTTATGATAAGTTTTACAGTATTCAGTTTATTTATACGCTCTAACTCAGCTTTAGCTCGATCCACTGTACTCTGTATCGGTGAAGTTAATTCTATGGTCGTCTGTTTTTGCATCTCGGAAAGCGATGATTTTTTGGCCGAAAAAAATCAACCCACTTTTGGGGGGCCAGGCATATACGTTGTGTAATTCGTGATACTCTGATAAACTGAAGTGTTATCAATGTAGGTTCTTGTAAGAATGAAGCATCTCTATTTTTCATGTCCTTCATGCAAACTTCGAATTCTACCAACTCTGAATATTTTAATATTTCAACGGTAGATAAATTGGTGAATCAAAACATACATCCCATCGGTAATTTTTAGCTGATGTAACACGTCGTAAAACTGGAACTTTCTCTCCATTTAATGTACATTCGCCTTTAATATTGGAAAAAAATGACCAAAGCCAGGTTGCAACTGTATACTGTTTTTGAGTTGGAAGCAGGTGCTTGAAATTCTAATAACGGCACTTTCCAGTCTCCTTCCAATATAGCCGGTGTTTTTAAATGTACTTTAAAATGCCAGTGTTTATTATTGGGAAAATAATCATCACTTTCGTCTCTTTTGTAGATAGACAATCATGTTTTTTTTTAACTTCTTCGCTTGAAATCCAAGAATTAAATCATTACAGAAAGCCTCCCCAGCGGACAAAATCCGTCGTTGTTTTACCTCTTTTTGTTCACTTATTTATATTTTGTCTTTTTCTTTTTTCATTTATTTCTTTAGTTTTAACCGTTTGCCATGTAACACATGCAGTAAAATCTATGTCATATCGTTTCTTGACTCTGAAACTTTATACATGTTACTCCAAAGGTTTATAGATTCTGTCAAACTATGAGTTGAACTTCATGTTTCTTTAGTTTCTTTTACACAGTCTTTTTTCCTTTAGGATAAAGACATCTACATTAACTAACATTTTTTCAAGTTCAATGTAAGCAGACCATTTTTCTGCCAAACTTTATTTGGTGCATAAATTCAAACACCATTGAACATTAAATATTTTAAGTACAAAGAGATAATATCTTTTACCTGTGGTGGTCACACAGTGAAAAAGTAAACACGATGACTATTAAACAAACAAATAGTTTAATATTTGCATTCAGCTTGAAATGCTAGCAAACAGTGCCCATACATTTATGCAATTTTCTCAAAAACCGAAGTAGTGAACAAACCCTTTGTGCATTGAACTAAACATTATATTTGTTTTAAAAATAACTGGCCTGCTAGATTCTAACCCTTTAAGATAAAAATATACTGATGGTGAGTGTTTTGATAATCTGTAAAAGAATATTTTACACTAAACTGGTTCTCGTTCCATGTTTCAGTGCACCAAGTATCTGTACAACCAGGGTCAACGGGTACCATTTTAGTCTCTATACAACCAGAGTCAGCGGGTACCAGTTTAGTCTCTATACAACCCGGGTCAACGGGTACCAGTTTAGTCTCTATTCAACCAGAGTCAACGGGTACCAGTTTGGTCTCTATACAACCAGAGTCAACGGGTACCAGTTTAGTTTCTTTACAACCAGAGTCAACGGGTACCAGTTTGGTCTCCATACAACCATAGTCAATGGGTACCAGTTTAGTCTCTATTCAACCAGAGTCAACGGGTACCAGTTTGGTCTCTATACAACCAGAGTCAACGGGTACCAGTTTAGTTTCTTTACAACCAGAGTCAACGGGTACCAGTTTGGTCTCCATACAACCATAGTCAATGGGTACCAGTTTAGTCTCTATTCAACCAGAGTCAACGGGTACCAGTTTAGGCTCTGTGCAACTATTGTCAACGGATACCAGTTTAGTCTCTATACAACTAGTGTCAACGGATACAAGTTTAGTCTCTATACAACTAATGTCAACGGGTACCAGTTTTGGAATACACTAACCTGGATGCGGTCAATTAACTCTTATATGTCTATATGATCAGTGTTTTCTCACAGTACCTGTATACATATAAAATTTTACTGACCAGTTGAATAAAGAATCCGGTCAATTAACTCCTATATGTCTATATGGTCAGTGTTTTCTCACAGTACCTGTATACATGCACAATTTTACTGACCAGTTGAATAAAGAGTGATTATCGATGCGTTCAAATAGTTGCTCTATGTCTATATAGATTAGAACAACTTTAATAATTAACAATGTTTCAATTATCAAGTTTGTTGTCACCCACAATTAAGTACATGCAAAATCTTTACTAATATTAACAAAATTGTTAACTTTAACATCGTATGTAATTAATTGCTTAAATTTGCTGCAAAGTGGAATTCGTTATCGCAATACTTTCCATAAGTGCCGATTAAGTGAATTAAATTATTCAAATCAATTAATTATATCAATCAAATAGACAAATAATAAAGTTGGTATATACATAACAAAAAAGAACATCAAACATTCCTGTACTTCTGAAGAAATAATTTTATTTAATGCATTTTAACTCAAACATCATTAATGCATAAAAAATAAGTGTTTCACATTAACCAACTAATTACCTGAATTTATAAATAAATTTTGCAAAATTTATTTTCAGAATAATGTTTTTTCTTGTTTCATTAATTTTCCCTCTAGGTATACAGGATACCGTTGGATGGTCAATATGCTCCCGTCTTATTTTTTACCGTCCGTTAATCCTTCTTTGTGTATATCGTCAGTGTTTTTCCTCTTTATCTATATGGATAGTAATTCGTCAGTAGTTTAGTACATGCCTTAAACTGGTACCCATTGACTCTGGTGTACATAGACCATTGGTCCATTGCAACATGGAACGGGGACCAGTTTAGGAATACACATTCTCTAAAGTTACTTCCCTTTATTTAGGGAAGCCATTTACAAACCGGTGGTTATTGAACAACCGTAAAACTGCAATACGAACAGAATGTTGTTTTAAGAATAAAATGGTAAATTAATTGTTAAATATTTCAAATCATCTAATTACTGAATGATTCAACGTGGGCTGACAATATTTTAGTGTATAGGTCTTAAAAACCTTTAAGTGCTACTTCAATCATTTAAACGGTCACTAAATGTACCGCACTGAACTTCTGAAGCCGAATAAGTGAACTAAATGCTTCCAAAAGTGAAAACTTGGCATTTTGTCAAAGAAATAGTATATATGAATTTCTTTTCATAAGAATTCTTCATCCATAGCTCAATAATTCACCAATCTTGCTTAGGAAGGAATGTTCATGAATATAAGGTCTAAACACAAAAATGTTTGTTTCCGGTTACATGCCCAAAAAATATGTGTCGGTAGGTAGGGATTTTTTCTTTTATGTATTTGTGTATATGCTGTTGTGTGCATATCTGCATATATACAACAGCATATACACGAATAACAGCTGGATGGTCAACCCCTTAAATAGGACCACCCCTGGTAACGGGGACACTTCAAAAGTACCCATGGTGGTTCTATTAGCAGAGTGCTACATTAGTTCTCTAAACATACTGTGTTATGATACTATGAGAAAAATGATTTTATACTACAATGAGGATAGTGATTTTTTGATACTATGAGAAAAATCATTTCATGATACTTTTAGAAAAATGATTTTATGCTACAATGAGGATAGTGATTTTATGATACTATGAGAAAAATCATTTTATGATACTTTTAGAAAAATCATTTCATGATACTATGAGAAAAATCATTTTATGATACTATGAGGATGGTGATTTTATGATACTATGAGAAAAATCGTTTCATAATACTTTTAGAAAAATCATTTTATGATACTATGAGAAAAATGATTTTGTGATACTATGAGAAAAATCATTTCATGATACTTTGAGAAATATGATTTCATGATACTATGAGAAAAATGATTTTATGATACTATGAGAAAAATGATTTTATGATACTATGAGAAAAATCATTTCATGATACTTTGAGAAATATGATTTCATGATACTATGAGAAAAATGATTTTATGATACTATGAGATAAATGATTTTATGATACTATGAGAAAAATCATTTTATGATACTTTTAGAAAAATTATTTCATGATACTATGAGAAAAATAATTTTATGATACTATGATGATAGTGATTTTATGATACTATGAGAAAAATCGTTTCATAATACTTTTAGAAAAATCATTTTATGATACTATGAGAAAAATGATTTTGTGATACTATGAGAAAAATCATTTCATGATACTTTGAGAAATATGATTTCATGATACTATGAGAAAAATGATTTTATGATACTATGAGAAAAATGATTTTATGATACTATGAGAAAAATCATTTCATGATACTTTGAGAAATATGATTTCATGATACTATGAGAAAAATGATTTTATGATACTATGAGATAAATGATTTTATGATACTATGAGAAAAATGATTTTATGATACTATGAGAAAAATGATATAATGATACTTTGAGAAAGATCATTTAATGATACTATTGGAATAATGATTTTATGATACTATAAGAAAAATGATTTTATGATACTATAAGAAAAATGATTTGATGATACTATGAGAAATATCATCTAATGATACTATAAGAAAAATCATTTGATGATACTATTGGAATTATGATTTTATGATACTATAAGAAAATGACTTTATGATACAATGAGAAAAAATGATTTTATGATACTATGAGAAAAATCATGTAATGATACTATGAGAAAAATCATTTAATGATACTATGAGAAAAATCATTTAATGATACTATGAAAAAACTCTTTTGAGCAACAACTTCTCTACAACAACACAATTCTCCCAAAGTGTGTTGCTTGGGAGAGGTTGCACTGCACTGGAATATCCTTATTTTACCATGTTAACAAATATGAGCAACTTCAAAATTATTTTTTGCTTAAAAGCTCATTGGCTGCTTGTCATGATGAAAAATATTGTGGTGTCTAAGGAGTTAGGGATTCATTACTAAAATGTAATTTAACTAATATTACTAAATCATTATGGAATTACAGTAATTGTACAGCTATATGTAAGATTTAATTTGTTTCACTGTTGCCTACCATGAATTAACTCTCTCATTTAGGAGGTAAAAAGGACAAAATGGTCCACCAGCGAAACTAATACTGCCATCAGGTAAGAAGAAGGATGTTGTTGTTCGTGAGGAACCAGACAAGGTTAAAAAGGGCAAAGGTGATATTATTGGTAAGATCTGCTTGTTTTAATATTTTACTGTACTAGGTTCTACTCTATGTTTCCAGAGTATATCATTATTTATGGCAGAGAGTTCATGTAATCAATTAAAACTCAATGAAACAAGAAATGTTTGCATCAAAACTGGATCATAATGGCATATTGATTTAGGATATTTTTAATAATATGTAATTTCCTTGTTCATTTTGAATATCATTATTGAATAATCTTTCCTAAAAAGCTTAGACTTTATAATTACTTATAAGAGTGTTCTGTTTTGGTTGATTTATGCCCACTTTTAATACATGCTAATACTCGTTGTAAGTAGCTGCCAACTCCACATGAATGATCTGTAAGTGATGGCTTCATTCATAAAAATGCTTTCAATCGAATCTTCACACAAAGAGTTCAAACCCATTCATTCAAGTTACATAGACCTAATGCTCTACCCTTTGAGCTCACCTGGTGACCACATTATCTCTGTAATTTACTGTATACTTAGAAGATTATCAATGAACTTTTCTTTCTTACAGGAATGTTACCTTCAAATCCATCATTGAAGGAACAAGATGTAGTAAGAGAATCAAGATTTAGATGGTTTGGTTCGAGCTCACGTTCTTTTGGCAGAGACTCTTGGACTTAGCTTACCTCAGTATGCTGACTATCTCCTCATGGCTCATGCTTATCTCATCAGAATGTGGCAGGTAAGTCTATATTGAACTACTTCAAACTGATTATAACTCAATATTTAAGTTAAGATTTCCATTTTTGTCGTTGAAAATGTTTAACTTCCTACTTATGTAATAATGTTTATAATAATAACTGAACTGTACAACTTAGATTTTAGACCATCTTTGGGATTTTTGAGTGGTTTCATTTATCAAGTTGAAGATGTAATATACACATTTTACTGTGATGCATATTACAATATGATAGTAATAAAGAATTCATCTATTTGGGACGACTTTATTTTCCATACGGGCCTCAACAAAACCATGGCATGTTATATACAATAGACTAACGGATATCATGTCATTATAAACATAGAACTTTATTACAATGTTTAGAAATAAATCTTTGTAAATTAAGACTTTCATGATCATCTTGACCATGCCAAGGGATTTTCAAAAAAGAACAGCTGCTTTATTAAAAGAATATGATATTTATCAGTGACATATATTTTGACATAGTTAACCACTAAATGTACACGCGTGATATTTTAAAAATTTCATATTTTGTGTTTTTATACTTTTTTTATACTTTTTTTATACTTTGTTACTATTATTTTCAGGTTATTGAAGCCTTTAAGCATGATTTCATGACAGACTCTGGAATCAACAAACATACCATACTTACATACATGTAAGCCAGTTTTGTTTCGTACATATTTTAGGGTAAATTGATTTTGTCTTTGTTGAGGATTTTGCTTGTCATATTGCTCAAGTTATTCACTTAAAAGTTATAGTATTGTTAGTATGTTAGCTGAAGTTTAGAAGAATTACTGTGTTGTAGTTGCTAGAACTCAACAGATGTATGACTAATGTTTTTCTCTTGATATGTATAGTGGAGACACTTCTGTGTCAGGCATCATATTTTAAACAGAAAAGCATATGAAGACAGATCACTAGTATCATATATATTTTTTCTTTTTATTTGCCCTTAAACATTGAGGTCAAGGTCAGGTTATGTTTTTCTGAGGGCAGGCATACTTTTAATTTTTGTACATGTATTTCCTATTTTCTTTTTATAGAGATGCTGACCCTTCAATATCTTGATTCCATGATAGAAAAATTAAGGGACATTGGCTACAACCACCTGACTTTGCCTGAGCTAACTTTCAATGACCTGTTGGCACGAGATCTCTACAGTACAATTCTCTGCGTTCTTGTGCTCTGGAAGTTTGCCTTAAATTGAATATGACTAATAGATACAGTTTCCATGAGAAGATTTGTGGACTTGTTGATATTAGTAAAATCGATCAAGCTAAGTATGTATTTAATGATTGTAATACCCTTGTTGAAACATTGTTTGATTTTTGTACATGTATAATGATTGTAATACCCTGGTTGAAACAATGTCCGATTTTAAATCTTCGTACCTGTACAAGCATTTGGACATTTAGACAGATTTCCTTATTACACTGGGATTCAGACACAAATTCAGTGTTGAGTTTGAAATGTTTACTGAGGAGAATTAATTCATTGTTTTGTCTGGATTCTGATTGCACTTCAGATGTATTAGTCTAGAAAAAATAGTCATGTTTAAAATTGGAAAAAACATGGAGTAAATAGGTTTGAAAACTTCTTTTCAGTTTTTTTTCTTAACATCTTTTGTGAGAACTGGTAAGGATGTATTAGAGAGACAAACATGTCTAACCTCGGTCAATTTAAACTACTAGTATATTTTATTTCTACTTTCTGAATTTACAATACCTTCATCAGGAACATCTTATGTGAGAATACGAGGCACATTTAATTTTCAAATATTTTCATACTTTTGATTGTGCTGTTAGAAACTTTACAGTCAGTGCCAAAACCTCAGCTCAGTTTGGTAAACATAAACATGGCTATTTCTTTTCAGGCTCCATCCAAAAGATAAATGTTCCCACAAAATGTTGTGAGCTATTTTTTCTATAAAACAAACACTTTTTCATTGCTTCTTGATTTCAGATCAAGAGAAGAAATCAAATTCTGGAAAGAGAAGAAAGAGCAGGTGATCAAAGAGGAAATGAGAGTCAGGGAGACCATCTCTAAACTGGCTACTGAAAGCAAGCAGTCTGCACGTAGCCTTCTGTACAGAAGACCTGAAACAATGACTTCAGAAAAGGTTTGTACTTCTAGAATTCATTGATGATGGTAAAGACAATAACTATTTATATGTAATCTCTCAATCTGTTCGTCTGCCGTCCAGTAGTTTTTGTAAAGATAACAACTAAATTTTCTGTTATGAATTAATGTGAGTTTTACTTACTTTTCCAGAGTGAAGACAAAGTGCATTCTCATCTTGGTAAAGTTTTGAGTGCTGTACAATACAGGAATGTCTGGACCAACAGTGCTGAAATACTTATCAGACAGGTAGGTGAAGACAGAGTTATGTCCCCTTAACTTATTTTTAGAATTCTTGGTCCAATTATTGTTTAACCGAAATTACATTTTACTTTCTCAGTGTAACCCTGAAGGCTGGGCAGAATCGTGGTTTAGAGGTAGAGTATCTGACCTGTGTTCCTAAGGTCCTGAGTTTGAATCCTGACTTTTAAGTATTTCGTTCATGAACTTCACGATCCCATTCTTCTGATGCAGTACTGGTGTAGTGTCCAGGAAGCGGACTCGAGCATGATTAATTTAAGCAAAATTGCTTGTTTCCTAATTTAGCTAAAATAAATTAGTATAAACTATACTAACCCTAAAGGCTTCACTTTCTTTGCATCATTTGTGTGAAAACGTTGTGTCTTAAGTCATTGTCTTACATTGCTTATTCAAATAAACAAGGTTAGTATTGGTGAAGAATCCAGGTTTACTGGTTAGGTTGAGTGCCTGTCAGTATATAACTGAATACTGTATAAAAAACAGGTATAAAATCCCCAAAAACTTGGTTTGTAAATTTATATTTTAAATGCTACAAGATTGTATCTCTGTATATATTAAGTATTATGTACATTTTTAGGAAGGGTCAAGTTGTGACTTTTTTGGATTTGAACATGAACAAGCTCATCTGCATTCAAAAACTAGTACAAACTTCTCCTGTTTTTACCCCTCAAGATTGTTTGGAGTTTTTCCTTGGTATTAGGACTCACAATGAACCTTTTGCATGGAGAATTTTACATATTTTTTTCCATGTGTAGATTTTATACTATGGTGATAAGATGTTCTGGTACAGTACAACCATGTTGATGGTGAATGCTACTTTACAAGATTACGAGAACAGGAATGCTAAATGAGTGGTAAGTGACTTGAGGCTCCGCAATGCCTCAAAAAAATTCACCTGCAATATGCATATATATCATGCATGGGTCAAATTTAAACTTTCTCTATCAATATTTCTTGGTCAAAGAATTTAAAACGAAGTCAGAATTACTAAAACTTGACTAAATTCTATTTTAGTTACAAAAAGGCATAGTCCATTTTAACGTTCTGATAAATAACTAGATTCTGAAATTTGACCCACAAAAATTGAATTCTTGATATAAAAATGAACCCAATTTGGGCAATTTTATGACGCTGGTTGTCACAAATTTAAATTTCTTTGATCAGATAATTACATATCAATAATATTGATATCCTAACTAAGACAATTGTGTGGCTGGAAGGTTAGAAAAGGGAAATGTACATAACTCTACCCAACACTACCAATGTAAATTAATGTTTAAACATATTCATGGTATGTATTGATTTGGAAATAATCAATTCCTAATGGATTGTGGAGATTTATACATCATCATGCTACTTTCTGTTGTATACTTTTCAGGCTTGTGGTATTTTAGTTAAAGCTTTGAATGAATTCTTGAGAATACATGATGAACGACCCAACAGATCCATTGTGTTAGCTTTTGTAATCTCCATGTTTGAAGCTAGGTGTGTTTATGTCAGTTTGTCTGTGCTTACATTGATATGTTATATGTAAAAGTTATGAAACTACTGAAAAGATTCTGCCTTATTTTAGTTAACTTCTTACAGGATTTTGTCTTGTGAAGATGAATAATTTTATTTTAAATAATTACAGTCAAAACTGGTTGTGTCGAAGTTCAAGGGACTTCACAAAATTGTTTTATATAAGCAAACTCCGATGCATAAATAATCAGAGAAATTTCATGACTGGGTTTCCTTTTTATAGCGATTGTTGGAGTGTTGTAATAATTATTTAATCTTGCAGTTTTGTGTATTGGATAGGAATAGAACACATCATTTATACTTTTGATGTATTTAAAACATGCAACATTTATGTAAAATAACACAAACAAAGAAAAGATTACAAACATGTTCACATAAACTGATTTTATAATTGTGAGCGTAAACACTGACATGTTTATGTAAAAGTCATTAATTAAATATAGATTTCAGAGTTTAATTAAAAAATATCCGATCAGTTGAAAAATTAATAGGCTTTTGTGAAAAATTCTTTTGTCAATTAGTGATTGGTTCAACATAGATAGTCACTGTGTAGTTGAAAATCAATGTTTGACACCAAAAATCTACTTTGATATACAAAAATATTGAGACCAACGAATTCAAAATAAGTGCCCTTTTTTGATGTATAAAAAGGATAAAATTCGGAACTTCATAATTTATATCAATATAAGTGGGAATTCGTTATAAGTGAGTTCGATATAATGAGTTTCTACTGTAACTAACTGTGCTAAGAGTATGTCAAATGATGTCTTCTGACTCTTCTGAATTGTTTTTAGATTTGTAATGTTTTTTTTCTAAAATTGTAGGACATTGTTATACTGATATTACAATTTAATTGTTGCACCTGCCTGAGCCAGTTTTTATGATGATGCTGACTGCTAACTTTTATATTTATATAACAGACTGGTTATAGACTGGCTGGTACTCAGTGGTGAATTTACAGACTGGTTATAGACTGGCTGGTATTCAGTGGTGAATTACTAAAGAGGAATATCAGAATATTAATGACCCACTTGTAATGAAGAGAATGCACGAGATATGTGAGGTATGTTTACTGTAGCAAATTATGGAAGTTGTGTTGTTTTTTTGTAACCAAGAGATGTCATTTCACAGGTTTATCAAATCAAGCAGATTAAAATACCATCTGGGAGTATATGCCACCATGTGAATGATGCCACATTTTAGCACATGTTTATTGCTATCATAATTAACTTGCACTAAAAAGCTAATTGTATATAAAGGCTATTTTGTCTGTCTCATTTCGCTGGTCTTAGTTGACAAGCTGACTTTAACACAGTGGTTGATGAAAATTGTTATCTTTATGTGTACAAAGATAAACAAGATTTTGACTTAAATTTACTGTAGTATTAATATTTTACCAGCTTTCACTATTTTCTGTACTAAAAGGCTAATCATGTATTAAGGCCATTTTGTCTTTCTCATGTTAGTATCCTTAGCTGACAGGCTGACTTGACTTTTGTCACACTTGTGGGTAAATATTGGTATCAAAATTTATATTTTTTTGTTTAAAGTTTGTTTTTAGTCATATATTACACCTGTTCATGTATCTGTGATTTATCTACAGAAATTTGATGACGCTATATCTTGTCTTGTTAGGATGGGATATAAATGAGAATCTCTACCTTTGATGAAAGAATGCGCAAACATCTTGAAAGAAATGGCTGAGAATTGTCTAGAAGCAGAGATAAGACATACATACTATATACAGGTATAGTTCATGTACCAAATTTGCATTTTTTCCATGTATACAGTCCCACCTTCTGACGAGACATTGTCATATTTTTACTGATGAAATTTAGTTTATAGAGATTGAACATTACAACTTGTATATAGGGTTTTGCTATCTACATTAAAAGTGTTATGGAAAAGAAATTTTATTGGACGAATTTTCTTTCATTCTAATCATTTCCTTGATTGTTAAAACAATTAATATGTACATCAATTGAAATACATGTATTGGGAATAAATCTGTTTTGAATACAGGGTTTCTACCTGTACTAGTATTTATTTGTAACTAAGTATGACACACATTTATATTTACATGATTAACATGGTAGGATTGATCTGAAGGATGTTGTCAGCACGGCTGATGACGTTTTGTGTGACATCTAGTCTCTGTATTCTCTTCAACAGGTGAGGACATGCTAACTTGTCTGTCTCAAAGAAGTAGCCAAGCTATTCTGATCACTGCATCGTCATCTTTGTCCAAAAACTTTAATATAGTCCATTACTCCAACACTTTTAAAGATATCAACATAATACTTGGAATACTTGATTACAATGACAAGGGACTGTTGCAAGGAAAGGGGAATTATTCTGAAAGCTTTATTTTGCCCCTTTTGGAGTTATGCCTCTTTTTAACTTCGAATTTTGGTCAAAATTATACCTTATCATGTTCAAACTCGAAATCTCAAATGTAGCCCCTGTTGTAGATATGTAAAACAGATGAATATTGGCACCACTTTGCGGAGCTGTAGTTTTTATAAACTATAAGTTTTCCTCATTTCTTATTGTGACGTACTGATTTTCCATACATCCATCTGTTCAGCTATATGCATGTCACCTAGCACGTCTGTAATGTACCTCCAATGAATCACATTTTGAGTTATGTCTATTAAAATGGCTTTGAGATTTCACCTACAATTTTTTGTAAATTTAGTGTTCTTAGAGTGTTGATTTTATTAGACTGTTAATTTATGCCTGGTTATATATAGATATACAATCTATAAAGTCATCTGGGTATTGTTAATTTGTACCTGATTACAGACAGATGTACAATCTATAAAGTCATCAGGATATTGTTAATTTGTACCTGATTACATATAGATGTACAATCTATAAAGTCATCTGGGTATTGTTAATTTGTACCTGATTACAGACAGATGTACAATCTATAAAGACATCTGGATATTGTTAATTTGTACCTGATTACATATAGATGTACAATCTATAAAGTCATCTGGGTATTGTTAATTTGTACCTGATTACATATAGATGTACAATCTATAAAGTAATCTGGGTATTGTTAATTTGTACCTGATTACATGTAGATGTACAATCTATAAAGTCATCTGGATATCCTGCTTTTCATTCAAAAATTATTCCAAACATCTTGTATCATTCTCTATTAATGTCTGCTTCTTTGGTCATTTACCAAATCTTATGCCAGATATGGGAATATGGAGATTGTAGAAAAATTTGACTTTGAAGGGGATTCAAACTTATCACCTTCAGGTCTGTGATCTGACTATCTTACTCAAAGATGCTTCCCTAAAATAATCTGACTGACTGGACTTTTATATGTTTTCAGATTCATAACTTGTCATTGTCTGTTCAGCGAGAGGCAGCAGATATAATGACAGCGTGTGCTGAATTAATGTAAGAAATATTCAGAGTTCATGCTAAAGAAATGTGAGCTAAACAATTTGAAAATTTAGGAAATCAAAGAAAGGGATCTGTCATTAAGGTGAATTTTTTTATAAAACAACAAAGACAATCCACTGAAAATTAACCAGCAAAGGGAAAAATATAGCCTGTGTGCACATTACACCTTTGTTCATTTATTTATTTGATGTACTATATAAAAAGTCACTGTTGTCTGTATGCACACTACACCTTTATTAATTTATTTATTTGGTGTACTATATAAAAAGTCACTGTTGTCTGTATGCACACTACACCTTTATTCATTTATTTATTTGGTGTACTATATAAAAAGTCACTGTTGTCTGTATGCACACTACACCTTTATTCATTTATTTATTTGGTGTACTATATAAAAAGTCACTGTTGTCTGTATGCACACTACACCTTTATTCATTTATTTATTTATTTGATGTACTATATAAAAAGTCACTGATGTCTGTATGCACACTACACCTTTATTCATTTATTTATTTATTTGATGTACTATATAAAAAGTCACTGTTGTCTGTATGCACACTACACCTTTATTCATTTATTTATTTATTTGATGTACTATATAAAAAAGTCACTGTTGTCTGTATGCACACTACACCTTTATTTATTCATTTATTTATTTATTTGATGTACTATATAAAAAGTCACTGTTGTCTGTATGCACACTACACCTTTATTAATTTATTTATTTGGTGTACTATATAAAAAAGTCACTGTTGTCTGTATGCACACTACACCTTTATTCATTTATTTATTTATTTGAGGTACTATATAAAAAGTCACTGTTGTCTGTATGCACACTACACCTTTATTCATTTATTTATTTGATGTACTATATAAAAAAGTCACTGTTGTCTGTATGCACACTACACCTTTATTCATTTATTTATTTGATGTACTATATAAAAAAGTCACTGTTGTCTGTATGCACACTACACCTTTATTCATTTATTTATTTGATGTACTATATAAAACCTATACTAAACAGTCACTGTTGTCTGTATGCACACTACACCTGTATTCATTTATTTATTTGATGTACTATATAAAAAGTCGCTGTTGTCCACATTATGGTCTGCATTAACAGGTGGCCAGTTTCTCAGGTTGCCTGTGTTTCTTTAGTAATGTCCCAACACACTGGGTGCTGACAGAAATGGTGATTACACTTTACTTCATCTTTGTTGATTTTTTAATGCCATCTTAGTTCTTACATTTCATAGTATTCAATTACCTTTTAAACAATTAGGGTCAATGAACATTTAAAGACTTCACAAATAAAATTTTTCTGACACAAATCTACAACCTGTTCCATTTATTATCTTATAAATAATTGATAGAATATATAAAGGTTTCAGATATAAGAAGATATTTGTTTATGAATATCATTTAAAAATGATTTTTAGCCAATTTATTGCCTTTTGATGTTTTAATTTGAATAATTGACAGTTTGGTTACCTTACACTTTTTCTAAACCCTTGTTTTTTTGTATAAATCTAACTGTAAACATCTGTAACATTAAGTTTATAAAGATTATCTAAAACCTGACTTTCACAGGATTTGACAAAAGCCATAATCAGTAATTTTCAACATTTCAGACAATAATTAGTCAAAACTTAATTTCATTGTTTCCACAGGAATTAGTCAAACTAGCTGACTGACATACCGGAATAAGGAGACTTAATTTTGTTGTTTCCACAGGAATTAGCCAAACTAGCTGACTGACATACCGGAATAAGGAGACTTAATTTTGTTGTTTCCACAAGAATTAGCCAAACTAGCTGACTGACATACCTGAATAAGGAGACTTAATTTTGTTGTTTCCACAAGAATTAGCCAAACTAGCTGACTGACATACATGAATAAGGTGAGGACAGAGAAGCTGAAGACGTTTCCTCAAATAATATTCTAAATTGATGATACCCTGGTAAGTCCATTGAGCACATACAATTACGTCACGTTTTCATCACTAAAGTCACATGCTGGTTTTCCTTGCCTATTGGTCAGGCATGCTTCTTAATAGTATATGGGTGCTGGGGGGATCACATGTCTTTTTATTTTCTTAAGAATTGTTTAATAATTCTATTTTCACATCAGATCTATTATGGAATATTTTATATGTATCAGTTACTGAAATAAAAAAATGTAACCTGTGGTTTAATTCGAAATGGTAGACCTCAGATTTAAAAAAAAAAAACTATGTCAGTTGTAGGCTTCTCTCTGGTGAATGCTGGAATATCAGATTGAGATATATATAAATTTGATTATGATGTAAATGTATATTAATTCTGTTGATATTGATGTTCAGAGTTCTGACAGCACATCACAGCATTATTTGACACAGGCTACAGAATGTTTGGTACAAGCTTTGATTCTGGATCTGAACAAGAAATATTCTGTATGTAATTTGTTATGAATCAAGTATAAAAGAAATAAGCTGATAAATTGTTGGAAGCTGCATTTTTTAGCTGATCTGTGTCAAGTTATTATGATCACAGTGGTGGCGTTGTTGTCATGCAAAACCTTTATGTAGCTCATTACTCAAACCCTTAACACCAGTTCTCCGAATAGAAACACAGTTAGAAGGAAACTATGTTGCTGATGCAAATTTCACAGCGGTGTTGTTTTTGTGTGCTGTTATGCATTTGTATACATTTTTTAATTTACTTAACAATGTAGTCCTCAAATCATAATGAAAGTGATCATATATGTTTAAAAATATTTTCATTAAACTATTAGAAGTGGCTGAAATACAGATAAAAATGCATGTTGCCAGACATAGTACCCAGTATTAAAACCCTTTTTGAGGAAAATACGTTATTTGCCTGAATATTTATTTGCCAAATCTGATAAAATACATATTTTAGTATAAAATCAACTGTATTTTGATAAAAAAAATGATGATTTTGGTTACGTTCTTGAATCCAAAACCATGTCACCTAACTTGCAGTAATCAATGTTGCCATTATTTATTTGCTAGATATAGGTATTCTGATTCATAATTTAACCTGGATTTTTTGCTTGTTGACAACTAATACTAAATTGATATTGGTTGGCTGAAAATGCTTTCGACCATTTTAGAGACGATCATTCTGACACATGGCATCATTCAGCATGCTACAAAAGGTTTTGGTTAACAATGTAATCTATGTGAATGTCGGTATACATTGTGTTATTATAATTACGATATTTTAGAATTAATGTACACATTATATCTTTTGTTGATGGAAATCATTGATCATAGGACCAGAAATTCAATAATGTGAACACAATTTACCTTTTATCTTGTAATATCTGCTACTAGTAATCCAGGTTACATTTTTTTTTGAAAACTTTTGAAAATTATACTTACAGGGTGAACTTATGGTTGTAAATCAAAAATAATACCAAAATAAGGGTACTCGTTGTGTAAATATCTTTTAATTACAGCAAATTTCTAACTATACCCTTAAAAATATAATAAAACTTCTTTTGTAAACAGTGTATTTATTCACTGATATGTACTTTCAGTATTTTTTATTTTTGAGTGTAGATATTTTTGATTTTCAGCTGTTATAATTATCAGAAATTACAATTAAAATCAGTTTCAAGCACTTAAAATATTTTGTTGATTTTCAACCCTAATTGAGTGTCTATTCTGAGAACTGGCATTTAAATTCTTTTTAAGTTACTAGTTGCCAATTTCATATTTTGTGTCAAATAGTGAAACAGGGACATATTCTTGAGAATTTATGGTATTTATGATTAATCTCCAATATATATAATGTATGGTCAAATAAAAGAGATATTAAGTTTTATTTTATTAAACAGTTTGAATCTAATTGTTACTTTGGTATTAGTACCATTATCATCTTTTTACTTCACTTAGTTAAAAAAGGTACAACTTTGTTGCTCCAAATAAATGGACAGAATACAACTCTTTTTTCAGTGCAACAAGGTTGTATCTCACCGCTTTCACAATATCTCTTTTACAATTAATATTTGTATAATATTGAGGTTATCAGTATGTGTTATCTACATATACCTTATATATACATATACCTAATGTAAACATATACCTAATATATGCATATACCTGATATATACATATACCTAATATATACATATACCTAATATATACATATACCTAATATATACATATATCTATTATATACATATACCTAATATATACATATACCTAGTATATATATATACCTAATATATACATATACCTAATATAAACATATACCTAGTATATACATATACCTTATATATACATATACCTAATATATACATATACCTAATATATACATATACCTAGTATATACATATACCTAGTATATACATATACCTAATATAAACATATACCTAATATATACATATACCTAATATATACATATACCTAATATATACATATATCTAGTATATACATATACCTAATATATACATATACCTAGTATATACATATACCTTATATATACATATACCTAATATATACATATACCTAATATAAACATATACCTAATATATACATATATCTAGTATATACATATACCTAATATATACATATACCTAGTATATACATATACCTTATATATACATATACCTAATATATACATATACCTAATATAAACATATACCTAATATATACATATACCTAGTATATACATATACCTTATATATACATATACCTAATATATACATATACCTAATATAAACATATACCTAGTATATACATATACCTAATATATACATATACCTAATATATACATATATCAAGTATATACATATACCTAATATATACATATACCTAGTATATACATATACCTTATATATACATATACCTAATATATACATATACCTAATATAAACATATACCTAATATATATATATACCTTAAATATACATATACCTAATATGAACATATACCTTATATATACATATACCTTAAATATACATATACCTAATATATACATATACCTTATATGTACATATACCTTAAATATACATATACCTAATATATACATATACCTTATATATACATATACCTAATATATAATCAAACACCAAACATATAAGAACAATATAGATGAGTCATATTTAAGATGTATTTACTATCAGATAGGGTAGGGTGAAAATTGGAAAGAAGTCTGTTTGAGTAATGGAATAGATGATGGAAGTTTAGTTATAAATGTATCATACAATATGTACCTACTTGTAGAGAATATCTTGGAAGGGATGAAAATCAGATTTAAATGAAATACAGTAAAACCTCTAAAGACTGGACCCCTTCAGGACCGGGTCAAAAGTCCACTTTTCTGAGAATTCCAGTTTTCAGAGAACTATTTAATACAGTAGAGAAAACAATGGGACTTGAAAACTTGTCTGACTTTCAGAGAATTCTGGTTTTCAGTCCTGATTTGACGGGTTATACTGAATATAAAGGCAGATGTACATAATGGCACAATTTCTTTCAAGTCACAGGTTGAACTGTATAAATTTTAGGTTTGACATGTGTACATGTTGTAGAATTACAAAAAATATTACACAGAAACAATGAATTTTATGTAGGAAATGTTTGATCCGCTGCAGCTACTGACATAATCATAAGCTATGTATATGTACCACAGTTATCAAAAACTGTATTTATGTACCAGTACAATTTCTCAATAATATATAATTATAGCTAAATGATCATTCCTGTCCAGTTGTATTTTACATTTGGTAAAAAAATCATGAAATTGACCAAAAAATTAAAACCTTGATAATTGTACGTTGGGGGTATTTATGCTTTGTCATATTTTTTCTCATCACACTAATTTCTCACCATTTTATTTTTTCTCACTCATCAGACAATTTCCACTCACCACACTATTTTCCACTCACCACACTATTTCTCACCTTCCACTCTATTTTCTCACCATATTTTTCTCACTTACGACACTATTTTCCACTCACCACACTATTTTCTCAATTACCACTCTATTTTCTCACAATACTAATTTTTCACTAACCACACTCTTTTCCACTCACCACACTATTTTCTCACCACTGTATTTTCTCACCATACAATTTTCCACTCACCACACTATTTTCTCACAAATCTATTTTCTCACCATACAATTTTCTCACTCACCACACTATTTTCCACTCACCACACTATTTCTCACCTACCAATCTATTTTCTCACCATACTATTTTCTCACTTACCACACTATTTTCCACTCACCACACTATTTCTCACTCATCACTGTATTTTCTCACCATACTAATTTCTCACTCACCAAACTTTTCCACTCACCACACTATTTTCTCACTTACCACTCTATTTTCTTACCACTCTATTTTACCCTTACTAAAGACCTACCACCTTTCCCCTAGAGGTGAAAAAGCCTAGGGTTATGTCTTGTTTTTTGTACATGTTAAATGCTCTTTATCCTTTGTCTTGTACACATCAAATTTTACACTGGTCAATTTATTGCACAAGAGTTATTCAGTATTTTGACTATTAATCCTTTTGTCTACACAATTTTTTTTTGTGTTCAGTTTGAAACGGTTGAATGGTTTCCTGTCACTCCATTTGTCAATAGGCTTTTACCATGAAATTCTCATGTTTTTTGAAAAAGTGAACACTAGCATTTGAGGAGAACCAGTTTTTCCAGCAGGTTGTTAACTCACTTGCACATGGTAGGTAGATATTTTATCTCTTTTCGGAGTTTTAGTTATTTTATAGCCAAGTTATGATATTTTATTGTAGACCATGGTATGTTAGTTTTTACAGCTTTATTATGCATTCTTCTCTAAAATAGGACTTTGCACTTTTCTCTGGATATTTTCTATATATTTTTCATCTCTTCATTATAACGATATTGGTGAATTATTGTTGAATGGTGAATTCTTATCTTTTGATTTCATTGTTAGGATATTGGTGAATTATTGTTGAATGGTGAATTCTTATCTGCTGATTTCATTGTTAGGATATTGGTGAATTATTGTTGAATGGTGAATTCTTATATGCTTATTTCATTGTTAGGATATTGGTGAATTATTGTTGAATGGTGAATTCTTATCTGTTGATTTTATTGTTAGGATATTGTTGAATTATTGTTGAATGGTGAATTCTTATCTGCTGATTTCATTGTTAGGATATTGGTGAATTATTGTTGAATGGTGAATTCTTATCTGTTGATTTTATTGTTAGGATATTGGTGAATTATTGTTGAATGGTGAATTCTTATCTGCTGATTTCATTGTTTGGATATTGTTGAATTATTGTTGAATGGTGAATTCTTATCTGCTGATTTCATTGTTAGGATATTGGTGAATTATTGTTGAATGGTGAATTCTTATCTGCTGATTTCAATGTTAGGATATTGGTGAATTATTGTTGAATGGTGAATTCTTATCTGCTGATTTCATTGTTAGGATATTGGTGAATTATTGTTGAATGGTGAATTCTTATCTGTTGATTTTATTGTTAGGATATTGTTGAATTATTGTTGAATGGTGAATTCTTATCTGCTGATTTCATTGTTAGGATATTGTTGAATTATTGTCATCTCAATACTAGTACTAAGAAATTTTTAATGAATATTTTGTGTGGTCAGTTTAAATTAGTTGAATACTCCATGGTATAATTTGTAATCTGTATTTTTATGCTCCCCCTCCCCTTGAACGGATTTGGGCTTACAAACCCCTCACTGCTTGCTAGAATGCTTCATAACTTACACAGTTGTTACCTAAGACCATTCTCAGTGCACCCATATCGCCCAACCTTGATTTGACCTTGACAACAATTTTTCATCATAATGATTGTTGTCATTTATAATGGTTTGAATGCATTCTAATGGTTGACTATGTACGTGATTATAACCATGACGTCTGTGCTACTGTGTGCCTCAAAGATTATGATTTGACTTCTGCTGAATTTGCAGCATTATTCTTAGACTGTGGAACAAGCTATGAATATCATGTTCAGCATTAAATGGACCTGTGGCTTAACCATTACACATGGCAACTAAACTTAGGTTTTAGCTTGTCTGTTTCAAAGAAAATGTAGAGTTATTATGATTGCTGCATTGTCAGAGTCGTTGTCATTCAAAAGCTTTAATGTAATCTATTACTCAAATACTTCTAAAGATATTGTAGTGATTGTAAGAATACTCTTTCAACAGCCTTGCTGTTGGGTTTACTCTTTAGCAACATGGTTGAGAGTCTGCCTACAGTGCTAGAGGTCCTGGGTATGATCCCCGGTTAGGACCATGGATTTTTCTTGCACCCAAATTATTATAATGGTGGCAGCGGTGTTTGACCAACTCATGTGGTGACATGGAGTATCAAATTGTAGAGCTGGTCAACTTTAATAAGTAAAAGGGGTAGGAGTGTAGTGATTGTAGGAATATTGAAATATTGTGGTTGTTGTAAGAATATGGGCCACTTTCAACAGCCTAGCTGTTGGGTTAACTCTTAAGCGACATGGTTGAGTGTCTGCATACAGTGCTAGGGGTCCTTGGTTCGATCCCCATTTAGGATCATGGAATTTTCTCTCTCCCAATTTACTATAATATCAACACAACAATTGGAATATTTGATATCATGATGGGGCAAAGTTGCAAGACAAGGGACGTTATTCTGAAAGCTATAATTCTGGAGTTATGCCCCCTTTTTAACTTACAATTTTGATCTAAATCGCCTATTATATAGAATTATGTAAAGGAGACGAGCATTGGTTTCTATCTGCTGAGCTCTATTTAATTAGTTAATGAAGAAGATTTCTTTATACCATAATGAAGGTAAAAAAAGATGTGCACTAAAGATCAGATGTTGATTACCTGTAGGAAGATACAGCATCAGAAGGTGGTTTTATTGTAGAAGTTTTCCTAAAACCTAAACTGTTGATGCTATTGTCTTTGGTACCACTAAAATCTAGGAACCAGTCTTTAATGCAACTAAAATTGGAACCAGTCTTTGATACAACTAAGATTTGGGATTCAGTCTTTGATGCAACTAAGACTTAGGAACCAGTCTTTGATATAACTTAGATTTCGGAACTAGTCTTGATGTGTTTCATTACTGCAGTGTACAAAAGGAACAGGTATGGGCTAAATTATCTGGTGCTCTGTTTGGTCAATGCGTTTGAGTCAGGTGATTAGCTGTCCTTTTGTGAAACATTGGAAATTTCTGTATATCTGTTGAATATTAACAAAGATGTATCCGATGCCTGAATACTTAAGATACATATTGCACCTTTTAATCAAAATAAAATGGTGATAGCCAGACTCTGCATAACTCTGCTCTTTAGTGACTCTGCATAACATAGTGTAGAGACCCCGATGTTTTGATCTATTTTTAAATTACCCGCGAAATATGCATCAAGTGAAAAAATGCGAGGCGTTCTGAATGCAAAAAGTCTCGCGAGATCCTGCGGGCAGAATTTTGCCCAGATTTCGACTGCAATTGATCAATCAGCATCCAGGAAATTTTGGGCCATACCAGTTGTCTTTGTACACCAGAGTCAACGGGTACCAGTTTACTGAGAAGACTGCACAGAAACAACCAATGAGAGACTAGAATTTGTTGAATGGTTATCTGGTATTCCAGATTTATCATCACAGTTTCAGTGTGAATTTTATATGGTTAAATGAGAACCATCTGAAATTTTTTTGTAAGATTTACTGCTTGTTTACTTTTTATTTAATGTCTCTCTATTTATATTTCAGATAAACCAAGAAAACTATTCAGCAGAATCAAGAAAATATTATGTCTGTGATGGTAAGTAAATCATGTGTTTTATGTATCTTGTTTTATGATGTGTGTAAATAGACTAAAATTAAGGAAGAAAGGCACATAATTCTTATCTAATAATTGATATTATTATTGGCAACTGCTCTATCAATTTTGTGTTCAATGTATGACTTGTACTATTTTGTACAAGAGTGTGCTTTGTCTTTTTTTATGTTATGTGTAACCTTTTTGTAACAAATACCATTGTTTATGTATGCAAATAAAACAAACAATTCATATATAGCTAGTATACTAATATATATATTTTGATTAAACATATTTACAAAACATATAACGCATGAAAACAATATGCTACAAATTCATCTTACAGTAAAAATACAGTGAAACTTTTCCAAAGCAGAACCATTTGGGAGAATCAAAATTATGTTGTTGTTCAGAGCTTGTTGCTCTAAAGAGGTTAAATTAATTGGTAAATCATACAGTGATAAAAGACCATGATGTTGGATGAAGGAAGGTTGTCGCTTAAAAGAGTACCACTTTGAAGAGGTTGCACTGTATTTACAAAACAAGCATTTTGTTCAGTATCAACATTTAACAAAACAGTCACTAATATATATTTACATAAAATATATTTGCAAAATGCATCATGCAACAGAACAGTATACAACAAGTACATATCACAATAACAATAAATGATTTGCAACTAATCATTGCTGATTGTTGATTTGCAACACTAAATTCAACACACACACCCACACAATTCCACAAATACAATATGATAAATACATAACACAATGACAGAAACATCTAAAACAAAAAAAAACAACACTTAATTACAAAAATACAACAAAAACGATGAGCAACATATAGGCTACATAACACAGTGACGATAATATTTACACATTCAGCCCGTACAGATCTCCATACCTGTTCAAAAAATGGGAGATGGAAGACCTCCCTATCAGTCAAATTGTACCAAAGTTCTCTTAATTGATTGTCTAGGAACTTATGGCCTTACATTCCTGCCAGCTTAACCAGCTCAGTTTCCCATCTCAGACACTAACTTGTAAAAGTGAAGGCCACTGCTGCCAGCCTTCGTGTTCAGTCCATGATGCCAACATGAAAAATATACACATTTAAAGAACTTATAGTTAATACTTGTACTAAGTTAAATAGAATTGTCTTGTAGCATTTATTTTAAGTTCAGTAATGGGATAATATAAATACTTGTTCGTTATTAAGTACTTCTATAATAAATCATTTATTCTCAACTTCAACATTTATTCTGCACCTTGTACAACACACACATTTTGTTATGCAATACATGCAATTGTTAATCATTAATAATCTTCATCAAGCAATACATTGATACTCCATGTATTGATATTTGTTAAATGTTAATTTGAATCACTCACCCTCAATGTTGTTATTGTCCATATGCATGGTAAGTTGATACACAGACCATTATTCCACAAGAAATAGGGTGTCCCGAAAATGGGGTGGTCCACTTACTTGGCTCTGCAGTTTAATAGTGCATATGGTTAAAATCATCAAGTATTAAAGCAAAGTAAATTGTCATCTCCACTTTTGTTTGTTTCAATCATTAATGATATCAATTCTTAATTTGTATTATTGACTTTGAATAATTCAGTATTACACAATTGTGTTTATCTTTGGTTGATGACACTGTATTATTTGTCTCTTCATAGAATGAATAACAATTATCATTGTATAATTGATGCAGTTTGGCACTGATTGGAAATTATCAATGTAAAATAGACTGTAGTTATGGTTCTCATTAAAGATTCTATGGCAAATTAAGACCATAAAGGTGAAGACACTGTTGCCTAGTAACAATATGCTCATACCTTTCACACAACATAAATATAGCAATGTTAGAATGTGGTTTTCTCTAACTGACATGGATTCTTTGCTCACATTTATCCATGGCATCATCTGACATTGTTGCCAATCTTATCAATGGAAATTTGATGTTGGAGGAATCAATCATCTAACTTGTAATTACCAGCACCCAGTATTGCACAATAATCCTCTATGCTTTCTTCTTCAACAGTGTCATAGAGGAGGTTTATAAATTTTGGTAGTTCTGTTTACACTCTTGCAATTGATGTCCAGTGTCTTTCACATGTTTAGGTATTAGTTGGTTCAGTTACTTATTTCTTGAATTTGTTTATCTATGAAATATGGTTAGCACTTTTCTTGCCCACATAAATGTCTCTTTCTTAATTATGTCAGTCAGGTTTGCCAGATAAAACAGGATTGCCAACTTGATCCTTGAGATCCTGTTTTTGCCGAAGATGCTGGTTGTATCAAATGTGTGTAAAACCAGGTAGACATCGTTCAGTTGCTTTCACCTTCCAGTTACAAGTTTTGAAAGTTTCTCTGTATTTAAATTGTCTGTTATATCAGGGAAGAATGAACAATAAGACCTGGAGGACAAATTTGTGTGAATGAATGTTGACAGTAAAGTAATTGTATGTTGTTTTTTGCTTATATACTGATCGGTCTTTGTTTACTGTTGGGGTAACATTGAAGTCTCTAAGGTTGTATGTCTTATCAAAGTCAAGAACAATCCTTCCTGTACAACAGAATCTCTTTATGTCAGTAATTTGTTTTTGTTGAACAATGTGATAACCGGATGCTGGAGCCAGTTTAGGTGTTTCACAACTTGCGGGTTTTAGTCATAACTTCACAGCAAATAATTTGATTGGCAGTCTTTGTTGTTAATGACTTAGTTAGTGTTTAGTTATACTTTGTTTCTTAGTTGTTTTTCATTTCTTTGTGTTTTTTGTCATATTTTGATTTGGCATTCATTTTCTGTTCAGCTGCCTTCACACTATCACATTTTAATTAGGAATGGGTGCAATTATCAAAAATGACTGGTGAATGTCAACGGATGGGTGGGCTGGTGTCCATAATTTTTTCTGTGCACAACTCCTACATTTTTTATGGGATTTTGACTGAACTTTAACATAACTATGATCACCAACTACCCCATGCATATTTTCAGGGTTTTGTGATTTGATAATTTTTTGTGGAATTATGGCCTTTTTTTATGCACATGTAATATTGGCAAATTTATGGCACTTTGTTTATTTTTGATGACTTTTAAGACGGGTTGTCAGTCACTCATAGAATAGATGGATAGAAGCAGTTGGCACTGGGCGTCCTATTTATTGATACCGCTCTGTTCCAGTAGTGCATGATATAATTATGATATATTTAACAGTTTGAAATGTTTACTTAGTTCAAAATACAAAAAATAGAAATATTTTGGGGAGAATGCTTGACAAGAGAAACAATTATTATTTGTAATTTGAAATAGCCACATTATGCACTGAAATTAGTATTTGATTTTAAATAAGTTTGAGTAATTTATAAAATTATTTACTTATTATTATTATTATTTATTTCTGTTTTATCAATAGGCCATAAGCCCAAGTGACATATACACATCAATTCACGACTAGTAACAAAACATGACGACAGCAAATGAGAGAGAGAGAGAGAGAGAGAGAGAAGGAGAGAGAGAGAGAGAGAGAGAGAGAGAGCTCCAACGTTTCATTTTAAGCCAAGTTGCTCTAGAGAGAAGGTGAATTTCAAGAGTGCATATCATACTTTTTTGATTTGATTTGATGTGTCTAAATACGTATAAATATAAATACCAATGTGCAATTCTGTTTTTTTTTCTTTTTTTTTTTTGCTATGAAACATCGGGGCTGTCTATCTTTACACTTACATGTATTCACATACATCAATATACGCGCACATACACACATACACATATATACATACGCATACATCTATATATATATACCTATAGATATATACACCTGCATAAACAAAATAAACAACAGGCAAAGCCAAACATTTATACTGTACATATACACATTCTATAAATGATCACTCATTTTGTAGACGTACCTACATTTTAATGTGTACTAAGGATTTTAATAGTTTTCATTTTGTTTTATTTTAAATGCTTTAAATATAAAAACCCTTAGATTTTTAGTCGTATTTTCATTTCTGCTATTGAAAAGTAATTTTAGCTTGAACAAGTTAGGTCTTTTCCAATAAAATCTGTTGGTATATTGTTTACGTAGATCATTATACCTAATACATTCAAGAATGAAATAATACTCATTTTCTATTTTTAAACACACATTACATAATCTATTTTCAACTTCTACTCTTGGCCTTTGCCATCTGCCAGTTTCTATGCATAAGTTATGTGATGAGACAATTAATCGAGTCATGGCTACTCTAAATTTTGTTATGTCTACGCATTTGAGGAAAAAATGGAAATCGAAATCGATAATTTCTCTGTAAAATAATGCCCTATTTGAATCTTCTAATCCTGAATGCCATTCTTGTAGATTTGTGTCTCAAAGGCATTGATGAAAGACGTTAATGAATATCTTGACTTCTCCTACACCTTGAGCAAGCCAAACGTGATTAAAACCCAATCTAGACAATAAACATTTTACTTGCGTAACCCAGGAAGTTCTATTAGGATGCAAATCTGCGTCTAACTTAAGTATGTTATATATTACTTTACAAAATTTGTTTTCAGAAAAATGTACTACTTTTAACCAAAACTTAACAATCTTAATATATCTGGTATATTTAAGGCTAAATCTACCTAGTAAACCATAGATAAAATCATTTTGTGTTGAGCGTTTCACACACAGAATATTCTTACAGTATATAGTATGTATCCTTTCAATATGGTCCGCATTATAAAATCCCCAGACTTCACACGCATAACATAAAATTGGCAAGACTAATTTATCAAGTAGTTCCAGTTTATGTGATACTGATACATCTGTGAAGTTCATTAGATACTTGTTAACTTTAAAAATTGGTTTTTTCGCTTTTCCGGCCAAACTTGATTCTGCGTCTGCTAAAGAACCCCCTTGTGAAACAACAATGCCAAGATAAGAAAAGGCTTTAACAATTTCAACTTGTATCCCGTTTAAAGTGAAAACAGTGCTTCTTGGCAACTGGCCAGCTTTTCTAAAAACTATTACTTTTGTCTTGTCAACATTTACTTTTAATTTCCATTTAATGCAATACTCATGAAGAATATCTAAACCTTTTTGTAAACCAGTCTCTGTATCCGAGAATATCGCAATGTCATCAGCATATAATAACATAAATAATTTTATCATGTACAAATCAACACCTTGGAAGTTATGTAATATAAAGTATTCTTCAATATCATTTAAAAACATAGAAAATAGGAAGGGTGACAAACAGTCCCCTTGCCTAACCCCTAATATACATGTAAATTCATTACTGAACATATTTTCTACCTTAACACGAGTTTTTAAATTATTGTACATACTTTTAATTACAGTAATAATTTTCCCTCTAATACCGATTTTGATTAATTTCATCCACAAAGCATTTCTTTCTACATAGTCAAAAGCTTTTTTAAAATCAATAAAACAACAATACAACTTTTTGCTAGAATTTATCATATGAGTCATTAATCCGTGAAGAACGAAAATGTTGTCTATAGTACTCATCCCCGTCTAAAACCAGCTTGTACCTCATTGTAAATACTATAATTTTCTGCCCAACAGTTCAATCTATTATTTAAGAGACTCGTAAAAAGTTTTCCTAGTAAAGTTATTCCTCGATAATTTGATGGATCATTTACATTTCCTTTTTTATGAATAGGTATCCTTCTGACCATGAATTTGGGAAGATTCCAGTATTTAAAACCTTGTTAAACAGAGTACACAAAAATGGTGTTAATTCTTTAGCTCCATGGATGAAAAATTCGTTTAAGTAGTAATCAGGCCCTGATGATTTGCCCTTTTTCAATTGTTTAATACATTTCGTAACATCTTCATGCGTAAAAGGCATATCTAGTTCATTAAACATTACGTGGAATTCGTTGTTTATAAAACGTTCGTTAAAATGAATTACGTCTTCATCAGGACAAAAGAAATGATCATTTGGATTGTTAACAGCCTTAAAATATAATTCGAAATCTGACAACGGAATGTTCGGTTGTTTAATATTTGAAGCATCTTTTAGCATTGTCCAGTATAGCTTGGCATTTTTATTTTTGTTTTGTTCTAGAATATTGGTTTGTTTAATAGCATATTGTCTTTTACAGTTTTTTATTGTATTTTTATAGTCCGAACGCGCTTTGACGAGTAATTTTCTGTTTTCGTTTGATTCGTCTGCTCTATATATATAAATTCAGGCGTCTGTGAAAACATTTTCTTTTATTTGAACAATTTTCATCATACCATTTATTTTGACAATTGTTTGAGATTTTAGCGTTCTTCGGTTTAATTGTCTTTTTGAACAATGTGTCAGTTGCATCTTGCATAAGATTTGAAAAGTTGTTCAAACAGGCTTCCAAATTTTCTAAATTACTGCTTACCACAGTGTCTCTTTCAATGATCTTCAGTTTTTCGATAAAAAGGTTTCCATTCAATAGTTCAATATATTCTAATTTTCGGTCATTTGACCATACATATTTGTATTCAATTTTAATTGGGTCATGTTCATCGCAAGTAATTTCGTTTCCTAACCCATGACTAACGTTATTTTCTATACGCATTCAATAATACAATGATCTAATAATGAATTCGGTCCATGAACCTTAAATGACTTTATTTTATCAAGAATGAATTCTGATTGTAGAAGATAATCTATTAAACTGCATCCATTATGTCCGACAAAGGTATATTTTCCGATATAAGCATCATCACCAACGCGACCGTTTAATATTCATAAACCTGTCTGCTTACATAAATCTAATAAAAATGAACCGTTTGTATTAGAGTGGCCTTTATCTTGAGAAAAACGCGGCATGAAATTATCGGCTGAATAATCATCCGGTAGGATATTGTTTGCATTCAAGTCTGAGGAAAAAATAACATAATCGGATGTTTGACCGTTAAAATCACCAGCTAATATTAAGTTGCATGGACCGTTTGTATTACTATGTATAAAAGCAATTGACTCTGTCAGTCTATCAAAAATATTTTGATCAAGTGTGTTTCTATCAAAATATTTTGATCAAGTGTGTTAAAACGACTACTACCCTCAGGCATAACATAGCATAATCCAATAAATAGATCTTCTGTAAGGGAGAGTAAATGACCGTTAATCCTAATCCATATAATGTCATCTTCATTTTGGTAAAATAACATATCATCTGTTACAAAAGTATTTCGTACATAGATAATTATTCCTCCAGAATCACGTTTTGACTTTTGTGATCTTTTTCTGTTTAAAGCATAGTATTCAAAATTATCAACAATTAAATCATGTAGTTCGTTTGTCCACGATTCAGTGAACATTACAATATCATTTTTTTAAAAAAAAATCACAATTTCTTCACATTGTAATTTGTTAATATTTTTTTGACACGAGACATTGAACGTTTAACATTGCAAGTCTAAGTTTCACCTTCTCCGGTTTCTGTTAACTGTTATAATGAGACCTGCTAAATTCTGGTTCGGTCCGTAGATCTCCAGTTTCAGTTTGGGATGGTGGATCTTTTACCGTGGTGTTGTTTGTGTTTACTTATAAGATATGGTCTGCAAGTTCATTTTTTATCATTCTTTGTCCAGTATACAGTCAAAGCTGCAAACAAAGGCAACCCTTTGGAAAGACAAATGTGGTCTTTATTGACAGGTGGCCTTTATTTAGAGGTCAGTTTGTTCTAAATAATCAGCAATGGTTTTTCAAAGAATTACCTTTATTCACTAGGTGGTCTTAATTTGGAGGTGGCCTCTAACACAGGTTTGACTGTAATACTGAAAGAGGAGAGTCCATATACATACCATCATATCATTCTGAAGAATTCTAAAGAAACCCCAGAAAACTTTCTCTGGTCCTAAGGGGATACAGTGTTCTGAGTTTTCATTGTACTGTTTTAATTTCAATCACTGTATTGTTGTATTATTGGCATAATATTTAATTGTATTAAACCATCTAATTAAGAAGGTTTTTGCCTAAGCATGGTAAGAATTGATAAGAACTTGTATCATTTGAAAGCTAAATAAGGGGGTAATTAGGCATATTTTATTTCTCATATGATAAATATCACATATAAGAAACTGGTCAATCTTTATTTATGTTTATCAAGACCCTAGCTAATATACAATCAAGTGCTAAAGTCATTATGAAGGACACAGTACTGAGAGACCATGCTTAACAAAATGTTTTATTTAACTTAATATTTTAAGTCTACAACAGATCCATCTAACATGTATTCCAGTATGTTTATGTGCCTTCACTCTTATGTCATCAGTTTACAAATTTCAGAGCCGGATTGTGATTTCTCATCAGAAGAGTTTAGAAAACACTTAGGAAAGTTGACTGATACGATTTGGTGTATTGATGCTGGAATGCCTGATTATGACCTGGATGATGATTTTCTTCTTGAAGACACTAACAGAAGGGTAACAGTTTCAACAATGTGGAAAGAATGGTAAGATTTATGTGTGATCTGTCATATTGAAATTCTTTGTTTAACTTAATTTGAAAATGAATTAGAATATGTAGCATCCAAGATATAATGTTATATGGTGAAACCTCCCCGAATGGTCACCTGCCAACAATGGTCACCTCCAAACAATGATCACCTCTCAACAATGGTCACCTCAAAATGATAGTCACCTCTCAACGATGGTCACCTCCAATCAATGGTCACCTCCCAACAATGGTCACCTCCAAACAATGATCACCTCTCAACAATGGTCACCTCCAAACAATGATCACCTCCCAACAATGGTCACCTCCAAACAATGATCACCTCTCAACAATGGTCACCTCAAAATGATAGTCACCTCTCAACAATGGTCACCTCCAAACAATGATCACCTCTCAACAATGGTCACCTCCAAACAATGATCACCTCTCAACAATGGTCACCTCCCAACAATGGTCACCTCCCAACAATGGGCCCTCCCAACAATGGTCACCTCCCAACAATGGGCCCTCCCAACAATGGGTATTTCAGATGCCTCCATACATAATGAACATAAATGAACCTCTCACTAACATATTTACTATTACATAATGATAAATATTTATGTAATTTACATTCTGAATAAATATTTCTTTTGTAGATTATTGATGAAGATGGCTGTTTGCTTGGTGATGTTGACTGTTTGGACAAGTAAAATACAATTTTAAATAATTCTGTGTACAAAAGTAAGTACTAAATGGTCAACAAACCTTGATAAAGTCTTTTTTAATAATAAAATTCTTTTTTAAGTGCTTGTCTGTGTGTCCATCCATACTTGAGATACATTTGTGGGTTAGGGTCAGCATATAAATTGACATTATGAGGTTCATTCTGTACAAACTGCCATTGTGGGGTTAATATTTACTCATGGGGTCAGAGAATGTCTGGTGTGAGGTTAAAAACTTCAAATCAAATAACCCCATACTGTGGCTGTGTTCTTGTGTTTGCTTCTTGTCCTAAATGGCTTGTTGGAGTTTTATAAACCTGACAAGACATTATGCATTAGGTCTATTTGTGCATATTGTAAAAACAATTATTCAGATTTATTTTAGAGTCATTTAATTGTCAATAGTGTAATTTGAGAGGGCAGTGTAATTTGTGGAACAATTTGTTATTAGATGTTGTGGAGTAAGACACACTGATAGAGCTCCTTTGCATGTCTGGATGCTTTGTTTTTAACCAGGTTTTCTGAGGAAAAAGCAGGTTATTAGATTACAGCATGTGGGTGGTTGGGCCGTGAGTGTCAATAATTGGTTTAAGTTTGATAACTTTGGTTTTAATTGACAGATTCCATGCAAATTTTTTATATAGCATTTATGATATCATATTGTGATTACATAAAGGCCTACTTCTGATTGTTTTTGGTGTTTCTAGGCCCAAGGTCAAGGTCACTGTTACTCAAGTAGAATAAAAATCCCAGGTCACATCCAGGGGAGGCAACTCTTACAACCATGTAACTATACTCTCATAAGTTACTCCCCTTAATACCAGATATTATGTAGAACAATTGTGCATTGTTTGTATGCAGAAACATTGCTTCTTCATATTGCTTTGTATTGTTGTATGGGTGGTAGAACTAACTAGTGTTCAGAAATTACTTATTAGGACCCTGCATTGAAAATATGGGTGCAAAATAATAATCAGGTTGTCAGTCAGTCGGGCTATGGAGTAAACTGCTATGTTATTTCTTCACATATTCTGATCAAACTTGAAATGATGGGTTCTTGTACTGGGTACTTTCAAAATGGCAGATGGTCAACGATCTTGGAATTTGGTAAAATTTTGTGGTGTGAACTACTAAAACACCAAATACAATGTCATGGTATGTCTACTTACAAGTATGCCAGATTCAAAGTCTGGTAAGAATATGTATTTCTTTGTCATTGGTTTGTAGTGTACTGAGCAACTCCTAACTTGGACAGGAGCACTGGTTGGTAATTTGTCCTGGAAGCATTCAACCAGCATGATTGATATAAGTTACAAAAACTTGTTTTGTAATTAATGTTTAATATAATTATAAACGATTGCTTTGGAAAACCTGATTTTTTCATGGTATTTCCATGTCTTGTTAAAATATAATTTATTACCATGAATTAAATTTGATTTTATACTGCATTTTATTTGTAATTTTTTCTGTGATTTCAGGTTCTATATTGTAGCAGAGGAAAAAGCTAGATAGAGTATAGAAGCAGATATGTTGTTGTTAGGCTGTGAATGTTTACATCTTTGTGTTCGTGTTATTTTATTTGACCCTCAAACCACCCGAAATGAATTTCATATCTCAGATAGTTATTGCAAAGGTTACATGTAAGCCGAAACATGGTATTGGTGCTGATAGTAGTCTCAATTGCTCAGAAAAGTAAATTTTTAGATAGCATATTTTCTTGGAGTTAATTACAAAGTTCCCCTGTACAAATCAAGTTTTTCATGAACATGCATGCATCATTTTTTTTATCCACCAATTCCATCCTAAGCTTTATCAAAAGATTTTGTTTTCATTTTTACCTTTTTGTGAAGGGTCTAACCTTTTCTAAGCAGTAATTTTCAATGATGTTAATTCATAGCACTACAAATTGTGTCCAATTTAGACATATCTTGAATACTCATTGGCCAATGTAGGATTTATGTTTTTGAAATGAGAAACAATGAAACTATTGCAAAATAAACTTTAACTGGTTACAGACACTACAGGATTTTGAATTTCAATATTTATGAAAGAACATTTATTCATTTGTGATCAGCACCAAAACCATGTTTCAGCTGTGTGCCCATACCACGTCATTTTTGGTAATACGGCAAGCAAAGTTATCTAGCTGATTGATTGGAAATCTTCAAATTCACGTAATGCTGGTTAGTATACAGTCCAGGAAAACTGGTTAGGTGAACCGGTCGCCGTATATAACTAAAAATTGTTGGAAAACAGCATTAACCCCCAGTGACAATAAGTCACATAAAAACAAACAAAAACCAATCATAGAAGTTCTTTATTTCTTTATCAGGTATGACTAAATAAAGTGGAGGCTAAGGCCAAAAGTGTGAACTACAGGCACAATGTAATGTTTTTTTGATAGATGAGTAGTTTTTGCCTGAAAATAGGAAAATGTATTTTTCATCAAAATTTTGTTTGGCAAAATGCAGTTTTCCTGTTTTCAGGCTAAATCTGTTCATTTATCAAAAAAAAAAACAGTACAGTAAACAGTTTTATTGGTTTACACGCCTTTTATATAGGTTGAACATATTCAATGGCTTTGTACATGAATAGACGAAAATATAATTAGAAAATTTGTTTTGAATGAGTACAGAAACAAAATAAAAAATAATGATGATGACCTCCTTTAAAGGGATGATTGTAATTAAAAGAATTCATAGAATTTTCTAAAATAGTACGTTTTAAGCTTTTTCTTTAAGATGTCTTTCGATTCCGCATGATTGTGTGCAGGCAGAAAAAAAATACATTGTGCTTGTAGTTCACACTTTGGCCTTAGAATTAAGTGGTTTGTTGATGAACTTTGCTTGCCGTATTACCTAAGTCACGTTGTATTGGCACAATCTGTAACCTGTTTCAAAGACATATCATTACCAAGATGGCAGCTTTTAGATTCAAAGATCTTGAGTGCCATCATTGTTGTCAAGATATGTCTATGAAAACAGGCTACAGCATCGTTAAAAATGTACATGTAACCACTGTTCTTTTTTCATGTGTTTTCTTAATTTGAGATTTATTGTAATTTATACATTGAGTATTTAATACGGCTATTGTAAAAAAGCACAGCTGTGAAACTGGAGGACCCAATTTTTCACATTTTGTGGCATGTGAAAAGTCCAGAACAGATTATGGACTTATCAAATTTTTCCCCTTGAATTTTGGCGTTTTTTCTTTTTTTTTTATGCAAAATTTCCTTCCTGCTTTTTTCATGTCTTTCAGTATATTTACCAATTTGTAGTTTTTCCTTGTGTTATGTATAATTTTGTACTGTACTTGTATATTTAACTTGCTTTTCTGATGGTAGTGTGAAGTTTGTAAATACTTATATGATATACATTTGCTTTTCTGTGTTGAAAGAATGCTGTTTTTTCTTGTGTGCTGTAATTGTGTATTTGAACTTTTCTGTGTAGTATGAAGTATTTTATTCAGGTAAATAAATCTGTTCATTTTATTTTCTTGTGTTTCTACAATATTTGATCAGTTCTAATTTAGGTCAGCCACTAGTTTACTAACAACGTATATTACTTGACTGTAATAAATTGTGTTATTAAGCAAGTGACACTCCTAAATTTATTTATGTATTTAAAAATGCCAACTAACAAAGCATGGTATTTGTTTATTTCCACAATATACAATGACATTTAAAAATATCTGGATCATCGTAAAAAAACAATACAGAAATACAGCACTGCACAAAAAACAAACCATCAACATGACTTCTACCCACAGGCAGTAGTGACGGGCATGTCAAAGTAAGAATCAAGATACCCAACTCGACCCAAAATTCCCTTCATAGGAAAATGCCTTTGAATACAAGCCCAGTGCTTGAAATGGTTAATGTGCACCATCATTCCCTTTGTTGGTGCTTCAGAATTCTTTATTTTTGTATTCTTAGACAAGTTTTCTATGGAAGAGAATTTTTGTGATGAGTAGGCCATCTTTGATTTCAGTTCTAACTTTGACATGCCCGTCACTACTGCCTGTGAGTAGAAGGCATGTTGGTGGGTTTGTTTTTTGAACAGTGTTGTTTTTCTGTTTGTGCATCCAACCTCTCAAAACACAGTCCACGAAACAACAGTGATAAATTCACAAAAAAATAAAATAAAATAGAAACTCATGATATCTAGCTCGCTTATATTGAATTCCCACTTATATCAAAATAATTATAAAGTCCTGAATTTTATCCTTTTTACATATTAAAAAATGCACTTATTTTGAATTCGTTGGTCTCGATATTTCTGTATATTGAAGTAGATTTTTGGTCCCAAACATCGATTTTCATTTATACTGCGACCATTTATTTCAAATTAGCACAAATAATTTTTACAATATCGAAGTAAAAAGAGTGATCAAATTTTTCTGATTATTTATGTATTGCAGTTTGTTTATATCGAACAATTTTAGAAAGGCCCTTGAACTTCAATATAACGAGTTTCTACTGTATATAATCTTTAAATTCCTTTCCAAGTCTATAATCTAATTACTAAACAGCCATCAGAACTTTATTTCCACCATTGATTGCTTGCGTCCACAAAGAAACCCAGAAACTTCAAGAGTCAATACATATTTCTGTAAACAAAAAACTTACATGAGGTACGAGATTGTGAAATATGTTTATCAATTATATATGTAACCTCAATAATGAAAGCAAAAATACTGAAACAAATCTGCAAACTCAGGAGCAGATGGTGAAGTTATGTATTAATCTGTTTTTAAACAGATGATCAAAAGATTTACCTTATTGATTATCCAAAATGGCCAAACACAACTATGTTAACTAAATCATTGAACAAGTACAGATATATAAAATCTACATCACTTACTGTGTAGGGAGATTTGCGCATTCTATCACCCAAAGTCACTAAGGGCTTTGACTGAGCCAACACCATCAGTGGCTTCGACCAAGTCTATGATCAGTACATCAATCTGCCCACAGAACCATCATTTCCCATTGGATCGCTCAAGAACATGGTGAAAGCCAAGATTTCATTGAGTCAATATCAACCTGTAATCAGAAAAATGGAGAAATTTACCAGCAGCTTGAAAAGTTTTTTCTGTTATATTGTGACTAAATCACCTGTAAATCTGGACAATTTTAAAGGAAACAGGTGACAGGCACTTGTGTTTTTTTAAGAAGTATATTCTACCAAATCTCAGAATAAACTGACATCAGCGGACTATAAACGTAATATGAAAGAAAAATAGTCCATAATGCATTCCATGTACAGTGTGCTTAAATCCAATACACCAAATGTCCTTACTACACTAAGTGTCCTTACTACATCAAGTGTCCTTACTACACAAAGTGTCCTTACTATATCAAGTGTCCTTGCTACATCAAGTGTCCTTACTACATCAAGTGTCCTTACTACACAAAGTGTACTTACTACATCAAGTGTCCTTACTACATCAAGTGTCCTTACTACATCAAGTGTCCTTACTACATCAAGTGTCCTTGCTACATCAAGTGTCCTTACTACACAAAGTGTCCTTACTACATCAAGTGTCCTTACTATATCAAGTGTCCTTGCTACATCAAGTGTCCTTACTATATCAAGTGTCTCTACTACATCAAGTGTCCTTACTATATCAAGTGTCCTTGCTATATCAAGTGTCCTTACTACATCAAAGTAGGAGACTAAGGAGACCTAATATAGATTATGTTGTTCAAAAATTTAATACATAAACAATTATTAAAAGACTACATAGCAAAAATAGACAATTTAAATAAATACCAAGGAAGCATAATTTAAGCCAAAAGTTAAAGAAATCAAAAAAATTTAAAATTTTTTAGAATGGTCCAAGGTAACGATTGTGTACATATCAACGTATTCTAGTAAGCGGTGTGGGTAATAGACAAAACAATGAAATCTAGTTAACCAAACAGCCCCTTTAATACATAATTAGTCCAAATCTGTTAAAGGTCAAGGTGAATTCGAGGTTGATTGATATGGATGGATTGAGATTGGTACAAGGCAACAACTGTGTACCACAAGTTGTTTTCATATTCGCAGCTAACCCAAATGACTTGATCATAGAGCCCTGTTTTCTAAACCTAAACTGAGCATCTGATAAAATATTTTCTTTATGTTATTATATGATTCATTGATTATAAATGAATATATTTGGATTAATTTTCAAACAAAACTAACTGGAGTTAACCCTCTAAAATATAGATAAATAGGCCATTATAATTCTAAGCACGTTGCATGATCAAATGGCAATGTAGCATTTTTCTAAACTATAGATTATAGGACAATTATTGAAGTACACAAGTACTATTTCAAATTTTCATGTTTTTGTATCATTCTTGATATGGTTGCATTTTGTTTCCTTTTGATTAAGTAGTGACACTGAATCACATATTAGTGTTTACCATCAGTATCTTTAGTATTATCCATGTTGTTGGAACATATTGAAATAAGCTGTGTTTTTTATCTGTCCCTGTTACCATGGTTGATCTTATTATGTAACCTATATATATGTATATAGACAAAAATATTAGCACTATTATTACATTTTTCAGTATTGAATGATAATTTGACAAGTATTTTTTGTGTATCAAATCCAATGAAATTGACGCAGAAATTAAGTTACTTTTATTTCGCACAAAAACAATTTTAAATCAAAGCACTGAATGTACTGTTGGAAGGTGATTAATGTCATAAACACCAAATAATTATAACGAATGAAAAAAAAATACTAAGGACTTTGTATGGTAAACATCCATAAAGGTTTTAATTTATTATAACTATTGAATTGAAATATGCCTGTTTATAATTTGCGATGGTAAGTAGAATATGGGAACAGTGTAACCTCTCCAGAGCGGCCCTCTTGAGCGACAACCTCCCTTCAACAACAGCATGCTTTTTCCCCACTGTATGATTTGACTATTTATTTAACCTCTCTAGAGTGGCAACCTCTCAACAATGAAATAATTTTGCATATCCCAAAAGGTGTTGCTTTATAGAGGTTGCACTGTATATGTAGATTGAATTTAAGTTATTGAACTAAACCAAAGTAGAGATGAGTTATGTGGAAATGACAGGTTTTTTTACCTTATGTGTAAAATGGGACCTTATTAGTATCATAACAAAACAATTAGGCCTAAAGAATAAAAAGGTTTGTTTCTGGTTACATGGGCTATAGAGGTTCTACTACACAATGGTGAACAGGCATCCAACATTCAGAAATGAAAAACTCAGAATAGTTAGCTCTGACATTTTTAACAATTTGATTTTAGTGATAAAAACTGTAATACTTTACAATTCAAAAATTAGCAGAAAACAGCAGCAAAGTGATTATCCAATAAGTACATTATACTAATCTGAGACCATTATACACCATTGTATAATGGACTCAGTACTAATGTGCTCTATGTGCTTGGTCCATTATAAATTGCACCAAACTACCTTGAATAAAGAGACCCCAGTCAGGCACCATGGTGTCACATTCTACTAATTTCCAATGTCTTTAATTAGAGAGCACACAAGGTTAATTTGAGGAAATTTTGATAAATAAAGGGGAGTATCTCCAAACTGACTTATGTGCAGGCTATCAAACTTAGGCAAGATATTATGTCTAAACATTGAATGATAATTATGAAGTTTTCAACAAGTAATTTTTTTGCTGTATCAAATCCTATAAAATCAATGCAGATATTAAGTTACTTCTTTTTTGCACAAAAGCAATTTTAAACCAGAGTGTCGAGCCTACTAAGACACCTGTTTTTGCCAAGAACAGGTCCATCAGTCCTACATGCCAGTTTTTGCCTTTACAACCCAAGTGTGACCTTGACCCCTCAAATATGGTCAAGGATCTCATGCATGACACACCATCTCATCATGGTGAACAATTGTACTACGTCATTTCAAAATTCATTGATGCATATGGAAGTTATGGTCCGTACAGTCGGACAGATGCACACACATAAAGACAGACAAATTAACATCATCTTTATTAAGTTGAATGCTGTTGATTTCAAGGTGAAATAATTCAGGGTATATTTTACTTTTATTAAACAGAAACAATGTTGAATGAAGATACAATCAGGACAAGGTAAAACATGCCAATTTTTGACCTTTAAACCTCTTTGACCTCTAAAATATAGTCAAGGATTTGGTGCATGACACATCATCTCAATAAGGTGAACAATTGTGCCAAGTCATTTTAAATTCATTGATGCATGGGGAAAATATGTTTTTTGGGGGAGGGGTTGTCATAAAAATAGAAATAAACTATAAAAATGAATAAAATAAGAATATAAGATAGGTTTGAGATATTTTGTCATGGTTTAATTTTAAAATTATAATCCCACTTTTGACACAGTTATAGTAAATAAGAAGCAAAAATACAACTTTACATAAGCTGACACATAAAAGCTAATTGTAACAAGTCCACTTACCTGTAAATTCCATTCCATAAATCCTTCAAAAAACTTCTCAATCAAAAACCATGTCTGACCAGCATGCTTGCCTGTGAGCTTCTGATTTTTCCCGCTTTTAGTCAAGTGAACCTGATAGGGCAATATGTTATCCAATGAATTACCAGGTTATATTCAAGTAACTACATAACAAGATTCAGTTGACCAATAAAAAACTGCTTTACAAATTTAGAAAACACACCGAATCTCGTCTTGTCTCAAACAAAAAGGTGTGTTTCCACGCAGTCACCAACTTTCTTGTCAAAACAAAGATTTCTTTCAACACACACCTGTAAGCTTGGTGATAAAATTGATATTATAAACACTGAAAGTTAATACCATTATATATGTATAGTTAGGACACCCATTATAAAGTAACAAAATGAATACTATTAAATTATAATTAACATATCATTATTTACACAGGTTTTCACTAGACATCAAAAGCTTCGGGTCAAAATTGACCCTTGGCTGATGATTATTTGAAGAGTCAACAAAATTTCCTTTGAAAGAAATTCTCAAGAGTCAGAAGTTTTAAGAGTCAAAATGCTGTTTTAAGGGTCAAATGAATGCCCTATAACTGATTAAAAGTAGACCAAGTACACCATACATAATGTGTTTCATTCTTAATTAAATTGTCCATGTAATTAGTTTAAAAAAACATTTATTGTGTATAAATGTATACAAGTAAAAACTTCAGTCGGAGACAACTTCTATGAAGATTACCTTGTTGTAAAGACCACTTCATTTTCAGTCCATATTTCAACTTGATAACAAGTCATATTCAACTTATAACAATTTTGATCCCAGGTTGTTTTAATATGAAAGTCACTGTTTTTGTTGAGGCAATGTGCTGAGCCAAAAGGCCCCACTGATAGTACAGAGGCCCTGTACTAGGTGTTGAGCCCCTGAATTAAGTTTTGAGGCCCCACTGTTTGCATGGAAGATTTGAACTATGTGTTGAGGCCCATTTGGTGATACGAAGGCCATGTACTAAGTGTTGAGGCCCCGATGTTTGTATAGAGGTCCTGTACTGAGTGTTATGACCCTACTTCATGTATGGCAGCCCTATACATTTGTTTCTGAATTGAATCCTCGTTTCAAATTTCCATGTTGACAAGCTATGATAAGAAAAATTACAGAAAACTATGATAGAACAGTTGCATTGTTGCATCATGATCTATCAGGGTGTGCAAGTGTCTCAATGGTACATGATTCCTGGACTTCCCTCATGTGTGTTTATCAGCCAACATATGTGTTTATCAGACTGTATGTGTGTTAATCAAAGTGAATGGTTGTTAACCAGCCAATATGTGTGTGTTTATCAAACTGTATGTGTGTTTATCTGCCAATATGTGTGTTTCTCAGACAATGTGTGTTTGTCAGACTGCATATGTGTTTATATGACAATATGTGTGTTTGTCAGACTGTATGTGTGTTTGTCAAGAGTGTTTGTGAGATAATGTGTTTTGTCAGACAAAATGTGTTTGTCAGACAACATGTGTTTATTAGACAGTATGTGTCTTTGTCAAACAATGTGTGTTAGTCAGGTAATATGTGTGTCTGTGAGATAATGTGTGTTTATCAGGTTACATATGTGTTTGTCAGACAATATGTGTGTTCATTGGACGATATGGGTGTTTGTCAGACAATATATGTGTTTGTCAGACAATATGTGTGTTTATCAGACTATATGTTTGTGAGATAACATGTGTGTTTGTTGGTCTATATGTGTGTTTGTCAGACTATATGTGTGTTTGTTGGACTATATGTGTGTTTGTCAGTATATATGTGTGTTAATCAGACTATATGTGTGTTTGTCATATTGTGTGTTTGTCACACAATATGTACGTTTGTCAGACAATATATGTGTTTATCAGACTATAAGTGTGTCAGATTATATGTGTGTTTATCATACTATATGTGCAATTGTCAAACTATATGTGAGTTTGACAGACTATATATGTGTTTATCCCACTATATGTGTATATGTCATACTATGTGTGATTTTGTCATACTATATGTGTTAATCAGACTATAAGTGAGTTTGTCAGACTATGTGTGTTTATCAGACAATGTGTGTCCTTGTCATACTATATGTGTGTTTTCAGACTACATTAGTAATAATCAGACTCTAAGTGTGTTTGTCATACTATGTGTATGTTTATCAGTCTATAAGTGTGTTGTCATACTATATGTGTATTTGTCAGACTATAGGTGTGTTTATCAGACTATAGGTGTGTTTATCAAACTATAAGTGTGTTGTCAGACTATATGTGTGTTTGTCAGACTATAACTGTGTTTGTCATAATATATGTGTGTTTGTCATACTATATGTGTGTTTGTCAGACAATACAAGTGTTTATCAGGCAATATATCTGTTTGTCAGACTGTGTATTGTCAGCAATTTGTGTTTATCAGAGAACACATGTGTTTGTAAACCGATAAAAAGCATTTCCATTATTGCCTTTTTATGCAATAGAAGCATGTATCATTGACCAATATATCCATGGTCTTGGTAATGTTGACTTACAAAATACATGTCCAATTTACTCTCAATTTACTTTGCAATTAGTGCTACAGTAGAATACCCAGCATTGAATGACTCATTAAATAAATTGCTAAGCCAGGTTCTGAGGAAGGAAGGGGGACAGCCCACTATGAAAACAATAATATAGTTAACTCCCTTAGACCATCAAACAAAATCAGAATGTAACATTGAGGATTTACAGCAAATGATATTTTCAGTGTTAGAGCAAACATTAGAGCAGAACATGGATAAAAATTTAACATATTTTAATTCAAAATTGCACACCAGAGAACATGATAATCAAAATAGAAATCAAAGCACTGGTGGCCCCAGAAGATCAAGCAATAACCATACAAATAATGACCCCTTTTGAAAATCAATAGAAAAGGGTAATACACTGTGATTATTGTGATAAACCAGGTCATATTGAATCTAGGGACTTTAACAAATTCATGGACAATAATTCTGGAAACTAAAATTGACCGAGAGTGAGGCTGAACCCTCAGTAGTAAGGTATTTGAGCGAGTCTAGGCCACCTGGCGGTGTTCGGATTTTCACTCACTTCGTTCGCTCAAATCCTCCTACACTCGCTCAAATACCTTACTACTAGTGTATTTGACCAAATAGAATATGGAGTGGCACAATCAATGGTGAAAAAAAAATAAAAAAAATGAGTATCTTTGGAATTGGAAAAAATAAAAGAAACAACAAACAGAGTGGGCAATTAGATATGGATGGAAATGTGATAATTAATTTAGGGGATGCAAATAGAGCTAATGATGCAGTTTCAAAAAGATTTGTATTTAAGAAAATACAAAGCATAATTTCAGACTATGATCTTGAAGACGTTAAAGTTATTAAGAAAACACTGGAAACCAAAAGTGAAATTCTTAATCAATTGATTGATGATGTTAAACAAAACGAAAAAATAATAATTGAGTTACAAGATAAAATTGAACAAGAAATTAAAACAATATCAGATGCTATGGAAAAACTTGATGTAACGGATGATAATATTAAAAAAGTATTTGAAGAAAATATTAAAATTATACATAATCAAATAAGAGAATTAAAACAAAAAATGATACAACATGATGAACTCAAGGAAAAATTAAATAAATCTGAGAAAATGTTACAAAATATATATGAATTGAAAATTAGAACAGAAATATCAAAATTAAATCAAGAAACAACAAAAAGAAATAATGAATTATTGAATACTTTTTCAAGTAAACATGCAGATTTAAAGTCTGAACTTGAAAAGAACGTAGCTAACTTGGATGATTTAACCAAAAATATTTTACCCAAACAAATAACTGATATTGGTGATGTTGTATTGGATTTGGTAAATGATAATAAAAAATTAAAAAAAAAAATATCGAAACTTAATAAAGCGATATATGAAATACCTGTGTTTGTTCTTTATAACAACAGAGTACAAGAAGTAAAAATTTTATCTAGATTAGCAGGAATTCCAATAAAATATAAGTTGGAAACAAAGGAATTAAACCAAACTGTTGAAACGAATAATTTATTCGCTTTATTTGGTCTTAATTCTCCCCCTATTGTAGAATATATGGATTACGTAATACCAAATTACAGTTTAGGAGAAATGATTGTGTTTGAAATTAAAAAACAAGGAAGATATAAATTTGAAATAAAACTAATGACCAAGGGTGATATAAAAAGATTTATTTTTTTCACCAGTCAAGTTTTACAAATGAACACAAACCAATAATAAAAATTATTGAAAAAGATAAAGAGGAAGAGTTTACTCTTGATTTAGATTCTGATGATAGCATTCTTATTTACCCGGATACCATTTCCGATGAATCACATTTTACGTTTGAAGATGAAAGTTATATAAAAGTAACATATTCCTGGAAATATATATAATCTAAAACTCAGTAATCTGTAATTCTTGTTCATAAAAGCTACCCTTGATTTCTTCACCTTTTAAATCTTTTATTTTATAAGTAACAGGATTGGTATTCAAAACTTCTTCAATTACAAATATTTCTCTAGTCCAACGAGTGGTATAACCTTTTTCAAATTTATCTTTCTTTTTTGATATTCTCACTCTATCTCCAACTTTAAATTTAGGTTCTTTAATTTCCTTTTCTTCTTCTGGATATAAATTTTCATATACAGTTGATGTATTTTCTATTTTACTCGCTTCAACAGGTGTCATTTTAATTGAAGAATGAACTGTATTATTATAATCATTAACTAATTCATCCAATACATCATAATATTTAGTAGTTTCATTAGCAGTAAAATATTTGAACATACGTTGTTTCATAGTTCCTATCCATCGTTCTACAACACTTGATTTTTCTTCATTCTCAGTTGAATATAATTTTATGTTATTATCTTTTAACAATTCTTTTACTTGTCGATTATAAAATTCAGAACCTTTATCCGACCAAATAAACAATGGTTTTCTTTCTTCAAATAATGTTTTAAATGCTTCACTTACTGTTGCTCCTGTTTTATTTTTTAAAGGAATCAACCAACCATATTTACTAAAAATATCTATAACTGCCAATAAATATTTATAATGTTTATTTTGTTTTGAATATTGTTGCATATCTACCAAATCAACTGCCCATGTTTGATCCATCGAATGAACATGAACTCGTCTTTTGGGGAAAGATTTTACAACTCTGTGATGTAATTCATCTGCTAATTTATTTGTCAGACCACCTATGAATCTATTCTTTTTGGATCCACACTCAGAACATTTAGCTTTCAACATTTGTCTATTATTAGATGTTGTTACTTGTTCTACTGAATTATTTTCAGTATGTTTTTTACAACGTAAACAATATATTTTTTGATTCTCCATTTTACAAGTACCAAAATTGATATCTCTAAAAATGAGTGAAAAAAAAATTTGTACAAAGTGCAATGAATATAAATATTTACATGAATACGACAAAGCAAATGGTAGACCCATGGGTGTTAAATCTTCATGTAAACAATGTAACAAGCCTATGAAACAAATCCATTATCAAAATAATAAAGAAAAATATAAACAAGCATATCAAGAATTTATACTTAGGAATCCAAATTATCAACATGAATATTATTTTGAAAAGAATATACCTAATTGAAAATTATTGCCTTTAAAAATGAGACCCCAAAATCCCAAATCATTCAAAGATCTTATTACTGAAATAGATATAGATGATATAGATGAAGGGGATATAACCAAATATATAAACTTATTAAAAGATAAAATAGTTATTAATCAATTTCCTTTGAAAATAAAAATAACAATAACAAGTGAATTTTCAACTCCCATGTCATTTGATGTAATAGAAAGTCATTACTCTCATCCCGCACAAGTTATCCTATCACAAAATAATATATCCAAATTTTATAAAGATCTAATAGATAAATTTGAAGCTTGGATAGATAAATTTCAAGAAAGAGGATCTGGATTTGTTTTTAGAAATATTAAAAGTGTAAAAGTAAAACAATATAAATACAGTATCCAGAAGGCTTCATCTTATATCCCTCTTCAATTCAAATCAAGCAATATCATCAATGTTAAAAATACTAATGATAACAAATGTTTTCTTTGGTCCATATTAGCAAAACTATATCCTGCTGATGATCACAAATACAGAGTAAGCAAATACAAAGATTATGAAAATTGTATTGATATGACTGGTATTGATTATCCTGTTAAAATAAAAAATATTCCAAAAGTGGAAAATCAAAATAATATAAGTATTAACGTATTTGCTTTGGAGAATCAAAAAAACAAACATTCCCTATATCCAGTATATATAAGTTCAAGGACACAAGATCCAGTAATAGACTTGTTGTATATTGAAGATAATGGTGAGGAGACACATTATTGCTTGATCAAAGATCTAGATAGCTTCAAGTGCGATAATACTAGGCATAAATCATTTACATGTAGAAATTGTCTACAAGGATTCCAAAGAAAAGAAACTTTAACAAAACATAAAGAAATATGTTATGATAACGAATATTGTAGAACGATAATGCCAGATAAAAATATTCTTAAATTTAAAAATTATCATTTTAAAAATAAATTACCATTTGTTATCTATTGTGATTTTGAATCAAACAATATTCCAATAAAGTCGTCTCAACCAAATCCTAACGAATCTTACGTAAATCCGATATTTAAACAAGAAATAAATAGTTATGGAATATATGTCAAATCCGATTATCCACAAATATATAAATCACAATACTTTTCTTATGTTGGTGTTGATGCAGTGGAAAAGTATATGGAAAAGGTAATGAAGATATTCAAAGAAATAACTTACAATATATATCTTAATGAACACAAAAAACCAAAATTAAATGCATACGAAGAAGAAGAATTTCAAGAAGCAATTAATTGTTATATATGTGGAATTGAATTTTCGACCACAGGGAAAATAAGGGAACATAATCATCTTTCGGGTAAATATAGAGGAGCAGCATGTCAATCTTGTAATACTAAAGAAGGTAAAACAACAAAATTAATTCCTGTATTTTTTCACAATGGTTCTAATTATGATTTCCACTTTTTAATCGAAGAATTGATGAAATATGAAGATGAATATAATAAAGTAAAACTTCTTTCTAAAAACTCTGAAGAATATATTTCTATAGAATATGGATCATATTACAAAAAATTAAGATTTCTAGATTCTTATAGATTTATGTTAAAAGGCTTATCGGATATTTCCAAATCAATGGATAAATTTCCTATTTTGGAAAGTGAATTTGATGTAGATATTTCTCCACTAAAACAAAAAGGATTCTATCCATACGAATATGTAGATTGTTTAGATAAATTAAAAGAAAAGAAATTACCAGATATTAATGAATTTTATTCAACATTAACACAAAAAACAATTACAGAAGAAGAATATAAACATGCACAAAATATATGGAAAACATTCAAATGTGAAACATTACAAGATTATCATGAATTGTATTTAAAAACTGATGTATTGATATTGGCAGATGCCTTTGAGAATTTCAGAAACTTCTTTTTAAATAATCATGAAATAGATCCATGCTATTGTTACTCAGCTCCAGGACTTACATGGCAATGTGGTTTAAAATATACAAATATAGAATTGGAATTATTAACAGACTATGATATGTTATTGATGTTCGAGAAAGGTATAAGAGGAGGATTTTCTGGAGTTCTGGGACCACGACATGTTAAAGCATTTAACAAATACACTACTAATTATCATAGTGATGGTGTTAGAATATTAAACAATAATGAAATGAGTGAGGCTCTTAATATACTTAAGAATGGTGGTAATCTAAATAAGTTCCTTGAAGAAAAATATTTATTATACTTAGATGCAAATAATTTATATGGATGGGCAATGTCACAATCTTTACCAACTAAAGATTTTAAGTGGGAAGAAGATCCAAATTATTATTTGAATATCCCGGAAGGCAGAGGATGCATACTGGAATGTGACTTAGAATATCCAAATACATGCAGACGTAAAACATACAAATATCCGTTAGCCCCAGAAAAGTTAAAAGCTAATAAAGATGAGATGTCAGATTATCAATTAGAACTATTGGGAGACAATCCCGTAAGCAATGAAGAAAAATTATTCTTAACATTATATGATAAAAAGAAATATATTGTGCATCATAGTATTTTAAAAGATTATATTGAACTCGGGATGAAAGTTACTAAAGTATATAGAACTATTTCTTTTGAAGAAACAAATTGGCTAGCAAAATATATCAACTTCAATACAGAACAAAGAACAAAATCAAAATCTGCTTTTGAGAAAGATTTGTGGAAGTTAATGAACAATAGCTTCTATGGAAAGACATTAGAAAATATAAGAGGAAGGAGTGAAATTATATTATCTTCCAATAGAGAAGAAGTAAAAAAATATATAAACAAACCAAATTTTAAAGACTCAATAATATTTAATGATAATTTGGTTGCTATAATCAACAACGTTACTTCTGTTAAATTTAATAAGCCTATTTATTTGGGACAAGCCATATTAGATTATTCCAAATTATTAATGTACCAATTTTACTATAATGTTGTAAATGAGTTATGGCCAAAAAATAAACTTGTTGCAAGTGATTCGGTTTTGGGCAATACGCCATTAATATTAAGATATAAAGGTAAAGTATATATTGATAAAATAGAAAATATTACCGATGAATATGAATATGCGACCGACCAGGGAGCTCCTAACGTCGCAAAATTTTATCATAAGCCAAATTACAATATTGAAGTTTGGACAAGTAAAGGATTTTCAAAAATAAAAACTGTAATTAAGCATGAGACAAATAAAGAAATATTTAGAGTTGTTACATCATTGGGATTTGTTGATGTTACCGAAGATCATTCTTTAATTAAAGATAATGGTGAAATTATCAAACCTGGAGACTTAACAATAAATACAAATCTTCTATTTAATGATAATTATAAAGAAAAAATAAATCCACCATTAAAGAGAGATTTCTTAAAATTAGAACCATCAACCTTAGAAGAGAAAAAAGCTTTCATTGAAGGATTCTTTTTAGCGGATGGAACAAGTGGAATTTATCAAACCAAGCGGGGGATAAGATATTCCTGGAATTTAAATAATCAAGATTTAGATCTTTTAGATAAATGTTTAGAATGGTGTAGAGAAATTTACCCAATAACTGATTTTAAAATAATTGATTGTATGAGATCATCCAGTGTTTATAGAATTGTACCGAAAGGAAATCATAAAGTAATGGCACAAGATTTTGAAAAATTTTATACCAATGAAGGTGAAAAGTACATTCCGTACAAAATTCTCAATAAGGATTATAATTACAGATTATTTTTCTTCAGAGGATTTTACCAAGGTGATGGTTGTAAGAAGGGAAAAGATAGTTACTTTGGTTTTGCACAAAAATCTAAAATTACATTTTCATGTCTACATTATCTCGTAACATCTTTAGGATATAATAGTAATATTAATACGAAAATAGATTAAATATATTTTACTTATACATAACTAAAAAAAAACAAGTCGCCAATGTAAAAAAGATAATACCATTGGGAAAACAAGAAAAAAATGTTTACGATTTATCTACTGAAACTGGAAATTTCAATTGTGGATTTCCTTTAATCGTAAAAAATACGGACAGCGTTTTCATATCAATTAAAACAAAAGATATTTACAAGGATATGGAACAAATAAAGGATCATTTGGATACATCCGAATACCCTGAAGATCATCCTTTGTTTTCAGAAAAAAATAAAAAAGTAATTGGGAAATTTAAAGATGAGTTAAATGGTAAAATTATGAATGAAATAGTCTACTTGAGGAGTAAGGCATATTCTTTTACGTACCTTGATAATCAAAATATAAAAGAGGAAAAGAAACTAAAAGGAATAAGCAAGGTGACAATAAAGAAAGATATTAAATTTTCTGATTATAAAGATTGTCTATTTAATAATAAAACTAAAATGAATATAATGTATACATTGAACTCCGATAAACATAATATGTACATTAATAAAGTAAATAAAAAAAGTACAACACCATATGATGATAAGAGGTATATACATGACAACGGAATAGATACTTCACCATATGGCTTACGTCGCAAACTTCCATGTAACGAATCCAGTTAATGCCATGCCACCAACAATAAATGCAATCTCTCTATTTTTCTGGTCTTCCGATGGAGTATAAAAATCACTTAATGTGGGTTTAGGTGGTAGAGCTGGTAATTGTTTACCGGTAATATAATAATATTGTTTCATTGCTTCATCAGCGTTATCAAATTCATTCATAGCATGATGTTCTTTTTTCAATTGTTCATTAATAAAATCTAATCTTTGTGTTCTTTTTTCATTCCATTCAATTTGTGCTTCTTCTAATTGTTCCATTGCTTTATTATGTCTTTTTCTCTCTTCGTCACTATTTCTACCCATATGTGAAAATAAAAAATTACTACCAGAAAAGGCTAATGCATTCACAACTGCTCCACCAACCATCATTGCTACTGCACTTGCCATTTTTATAGGCGTTTATTTCATAATATCAGCTGGAATAATACCTTGTTTAACCAACATATCTTTTGTTGATATTGCGAGCATTATATCAGTAGTCAACATTCCAATATCCATCATATTAAAATCTACTTTTGGAGGTGACCTTCTAAATATTTTTCTACCTAGTTCCGAATACCCAACCGTTAATATACTTATCACTCCCGAATGATATAACATATTTACTATTTGTTTTCCGTCTATTTGTGAAGCCATTTTTTATATATTAAATTTAACTAAAATTCAAATGGATCGATTTCTTTTTTTATATTGATTTCACTATGATCGATTTCTTTCTTTTGTGGTTTTTGTTTAGACTTATATATATATATTCCCAATCCGACAACTCCAATTAAACACAAAGGTAAATAATTTTTATAAACATTTATATATTTAACTTCATCTTTTGTTATTGGAGTCTCTTCTGAGGTTGCTGATTTTAATTTTATATTTTCTTTCTTCATTGATTCAATTTCTTTATTTTTTAATTCAGCTTTTAATTTTTTTGCTTCAGCACCTTTTTTACCTGCTAATACTCTTTTTGGATTTTTCCCGACCGAATGGGAGGATAGACCTCCCGTCTTGGTATCTATTGTGATATTTTCACTCATCTTTTTTTATTATAACATTTTCACTTTTCTCATCAGAGACGATATGTTTTGTTGTTGTTAGAATAGCTGTAAATGGTGCAAGATACATTCCATATCTATAATACAATTCACAACATGTGCCGGTCAAAGCATGATTGATAAATGGATCTTCTTCCAAATCTTGTATTAGTTTTGGTGGATTAACAATATTGAAATATTTTGATACACCCATAACGTATAAATTGATAAAAGAGTTTCCTAATGTCTTGGTCATACTAGCTCCTAATCTAGCTTCGTATCTGCGGTACAATTTGTTCATTTGTTCTGGTGACATTGTATCAATATCTGACATTTGTAAGTCTTTACCAAGATATTGTTTACTTCCTCCACCTGCAACAATAGCTGACAATCTTTCACGTTTTGTTTCAGTATTTTGATCATTACCTTTTTGTTCTTCTACGCATTCCTTAAGCAATTCTTCAGCATCCATTTTTATAGGTATATTTTTAAGTATCAAGCGAGCGAAGCTTAAGCATTACTAAAGCATTACTAAAGTATTACTTAAGCATCCATTTTGAAAAAAGTAAATACCAGCTAATGACGGTGTTTGATATTACTTAATCAACTACCCAATAATTGGTAGGTTGATCAGTTTTTAAAATTAATTTAATATGTTTCTTTTTTTTCAATTCTTCTTTTATTCTTTGTCGTTCTTCTAACGTAGGAATAACATCATTCTCTCTTAAACAATTTTCAAAACTATCCCTGTCCTTGGTGTAGAACATACATAACCATTTTGTTTGTTCTCTTAAATCTTTCAAAACAGAATTGTACCTTTGTGATATAACCCAAACGGATTGTTCTGCGTGTCTACCAGAAAATGCCAACTCCGATAACATATCTTTTTTCTTTGTTAATTCTTTTGTAGCGCTACAATCATCAATAATATATAGAGTTGGATGACCTGCATATTTATTAAAAAATATTTTTAGTAGTTCTTGTAATTTTTCTTCACCCTTAATTATTGGATTTACAATTATAATATTCTTTGTTTTTGGGTTTTTAACATCACCAATCCACTCACGATTTTTGTATGCCTTGTTCCATTGAATTGTTGGACAAAGTATAACGATATACATAAAAACATTTCTATATTCACCTTCGAGTAAATCTAAAACAAATTCAGTTTTACCACAACCAGTTTGACCACATATAATTGCACAATGTGGATATTTTGGTAGTTCCATTTATTAATAACTAATTTCTTTAAATCTACCATCTTCAAAATTAATTTGTGCATCTTGTATAACAAATAGATAAACATTTATCATCTCATCATCTCCTGCTTCTTTTGCAATTTGTATGGTTATACCTTCTGATGCATTTTCAATTCTTCTTCCAGAACCGTGAAGAGAGTTATCATCCGTTGAACGTAAATCCAACCACAATGCATAATTGTCAGTTAAATATTTTTCCAATGTTGTATCGGTAAAATATAAATCTTTTACAACCATATTTGTTTCTTTATTTTGTTTTGAATTCAAAGCAAAAAATTTATTTATTTCATCCCATTGTTGATATGCTTTCATTCCTTGGCTGTATAGTTGATTTGGTATTCCTTCTATTGTCATTTCTACTTTTGTTATTTCTGGATTGTAATAAGTTTGAGTTGATGTTCTCTCCGGATCTTCAAACAACATTAGAATACCTTTCATACTTCTAGCAGGAACATTTAGATTAACATTCCATAGTGTATCAGATTTGTTTTTAGTTATTTTTCTATGTCTAAGTATTCTATCATATAAAACAACCATTTTACCACCAACTTGTTGACTTATTTGTCTTGCGAATTCGGTATCAGAAACTGTATCAAATTCCAAGCAAATATTTTTGATTGAATAACTTGAAGCGGGATCTGTTGATTTAATTACTTTGTTGTAATCATTGAATGTAAGTTCATATTCAAGTCTATCACCAAGACCAGCTTGATAAAACGGCATGTGGGTATTCAATAATTCAAAATCTAGTGGAATACAAAACCTATTCCCATATGCTTTTGCAATAGCTTCATCTTCTCTATCAGCCGAAGCATCTTTGGCTCCAATTCTATGTTTCAACATATTGGTTTTGCCGATACCCTGGTATGCCATATTTACTCTTTCAGTTGGAGATTTCCATAAATCAATATAACAATGGTAAATATCACTATCATCGATAGACATAACTTCACTTCCACTTATTCTAATTGTGGTTTTCTTAATTATTGATCTTCCTATATTTTGAAATATAGTTGCATTTACATCTTTAGAGTTTAGTTCAATTTCAAATGCCAATCTAACTGTACCTGGAACAATAACATCATTACTACTTAGATTAGGAAATCTCACCAACAATTGTTGATTTTGATCAATAGTTGAAGGATTATTGGTTATTACAACACTTTGACGAATACCTCTAACACCACGTGGTTCTCTTATTTTTCTGTATGGATTTAATTTGTTTCCGTAGGCAGACATTTTTTAAGGATAAAAAATGGCTGAAGGTGGAATAGAATTAGAGGATCTTGTATCTGGTAGAGATGATTATGATAGAGATGATTATGAGGATGACGAAGATGTTATGGAAATGGATAATGAAAGTAGTAGAATTATAGAAGTACAAAGTTCTCATATTGAGGATTTATCTCCTGATGATAGAATAAAAGCAAAGGTAGAACTTAGAAAAAATATAGTTAAAAAATATTACGAGACGATAGAAAAAAAGTATGGATTGAAACCATCAGGTATTATCGATGTGCTTGCTACAAACTTTGATCTTGGTCCTGATAATAGAACATTATTTTTAAAGGTTGGAGATAGAGATATTCAAATTACATCCGAAAAAGGTGGCAAATTTATAGACTTGAAAACCTTAGCACAAAAAATTGGTAAAGGTGGAACGGAAGAAATTAGAAACTTACTGGATTTGCCGGATTATAAATCTACAATTAAACCATTATCGGCTCGGGCCGCTGAAATATTACAAAATGTGGAAAATAACCTACCCAATGTTGATAATATAGAAATGAAAGATTTACCCAATGCAGCTGAAACTGCAGTGAAAGAAATAGAAACATCATTTGCCGAAATAGCTGGAACAGAAACATCTTTTGGTGGAACCATTGAAACTACAACTGCTACACAAACCGAAATAGACAAGAGAGACATGGATGGTACCCTCAAAGCTATGACAGGAGTAAGAGATGAACTTGCAAATAATTTGGCAAAATTGACTGAATTAGATGAAAAGATAACAAGAGAAAAAGAAAAATTGGAACAAGCAAAATCGGACAACGATGAAACCCAGGTAAAGAGAATAAGTGACAGAATAATAGATTTGGAGATTAATAGAAGTTCAAGAGTTGAAGCAATTGAAATTAATAGAGATAGATTACGTACTCAAATTAATAGAATAAAAGAAACTATACGTAAAATATTAAATGAAGACACTACATTAGCCGAAAGAATTAAAACATTATTCAGAGAACAAGGAATTACAATTGTTAGTCTTTTAACTGCTTTTGGTATGGTTATTGGTGTTATTGTTGAAACTATTATTCCTACTACAGGTGGTGGAACTACTCCTTCTCCTAAACCTCCTAGTCCCAATTCGGGTGGTTTAAAAGAATGGATTAAAAAACAATTAGCTAATATAGGTAAACTATTAGCCAAGCTTGCAGGAAAGGCTGCAGAAGCATTACCTGGTATTATTGGTTCTATTGTGTCTTGGTTATTTTCAACAACTGGAAAGGTTGTTAACTGGTTTGGAGAACATTTATGGGCTTTAGTTGTTCTTGTTGTTGGACTGTTGTATGCAGCTGCTAGAGAATATATATCAAAATAATACCCACTACTATACTTCCCACTATTAATGCTGTTTTGTTTTCTTCGTGTTGTTCTGCTTCTTTCTTTGTCTCAAAGGATTTAGGTATAGATTTCTTCGTTTCGGGTATAGATTTCTTCGTTTCCGGAAGAGATTTCTTCGTTTTAGTTCCCATAAGTTCTACATGATGCTTTGGTGGAATGGGTTGGTTATTCACACCATTATTTATTCCAAGCACTTCATTATCGGTGGCTACCACAATGAGATTGTTATAATCTTGAATTGTACCAATTCGTAATTCCATATCACTTGGAGACATGTACAATCCAATTCCATAAACATAGTCAACTTTACTACGTGCATATTTTAATGTGTTTTGATACCTTGAAATTTGACTCGGTAAATCCACAGGACCATTGATGGCATCCTCAACATTTGCAAGGAATTGTTTTTGAGCATCAAAAGCTGTTCCTGTTCCAAGTATAGTTGTTCTAGTTTGGGATTGGGAACTTAGTATAGCCCAACAATAAGTTCTTATAGATTCATTAATCCGTTCAATGCCTGCTCTCGTAAAACCGTTTGATGTATCAAGAATAAATGTTGTCCATAAATCTTTAACGGAATCCGATTGTTGAATATAATCAATATGAACTTTTTTAGGTGGTAAATATTCACATGATGAAATACCACAACGTCTACCACCTGGCACTTCTGGTCCAAATGTCATTTTTGATAAATCTAGATCGGTTGCCGTACTACTAACAACGTGTTGGGATGAATGATCATGTCTAAAATCTGTTCGTTTCCAAGCGGAATGACTTGTTGTGTAAATAATTCCAAGACCATCGTTTTGTCTCCAGTCCGAATTAGGATCTACATTAAATTCTGTGCATATTCGTTCATAAGAACTTCGATCATAACTGTTGCTAAATGCATTCCAGCTTTTATCTTGTGGCAATGCAATAGATAATTCAAATAGTATTCGTCTTGTTTGGTAATAAACATGAAACACGAATAATGAACCAGTTAATCCGTCGGCTTTTAAATGATTATCAAAATCAATTCCACATCCTGTAGTAGAACACCATATTGCAAAATTTAATTGGTTCTGCCAAAATAACATTTGGTTAGAATTCCATCTCTCCACTATTTCATTTGATGCAACGCGCGGTAATGCATATTTTTCAAATACATTTGGGAAATTTACAATGAAACTTTTCCAATCCGATGAAATGACAATGGATTGGTTTACAATATTCATTAGTTTTTCGTTAAATACTCCGGCACCGGGATATCTAGCTTCATCGTTATATTTAAATTCTTTTGGTGTCATTTTTTTATTTTTAAAAAATGTATCATACAATTTCTGATATTGATAAAACAGTAATCTTACAACAATATATAGATAACAAATGTGGTACCAAGAGAATTGGATTAAAAAGTTTTACTTATACTATAGGTTGGTATAATGTTTCTCGTGAAACTGTTGTGGTGGAAACTTCGGATAATTCAACCATTGAACATACTTTTAATAGTGGATTTTATAGTATGCAAGATATAATAGATGAATTTGAAAAATTAAAAATTGTTTTAACGGTTGAAATGAAAACTGGTATAGCAACTGTTTCCCATCGTAATAATCGAAAATTTATAATACCTTCTGGTCTTTCACAAATATTGGGTGGTACCGGTGAAAGACCTGTAGATTTTGCACCTTATAAACAACTATATGTTCATCTCGATCAGATAAATAGTGCTTATAATTTCTTTGATGGCGCTCCAAGTAATATTCTTGGTGTTATTCCTATTGAGAATAAATCGTTTGGTGATATTGTTTATACAAGTTTCAGCAATCCGGAATACAAACAATTAACACATGGTGATATTTCGGAATTAAGTATAAGCGTTTGTGATAAGAATGGTCAGAAAATAAACAACAATGGATTACCAATTAGTTGTGTGTTGGAAATTTTATAATTTTCCCTTGAAAATGAGTATATTTGGTGTTAAAAAAATTGAAAATCTAAAATCAACCATTACAATAAGTGCTGAATCAAAAGGTTCTTTATTTGGTGGTAAGGTATTTTCATTCGGAAATGGTGGTAAAGAAAAAGACGTTGGTTATGTTGTAATGAGACGTGGTTATATTACTGGTATTAGCCTATCGAGTAAAGGGTCAAGTGGTGAAGTGCGAGTTGGTGTATTGGTAAATGGTGAAGTTTTGAAAGGATGTGAGATTATTTTGAATACAACAACACCAAGAAAATATAATAATTTTGAACATCCATTTTTAGTTGAGGAGGGAAGTGTTATTAATTTTATTAGTCTGAAGGCTAATGGAAATGCAGTTAATACTATTGCCTCGTTATTATTTGAATTCAAAAAATATCCTTAAAAATGAAGCAACCAACAGCCCCGAATTTATATCCAGAATTATCCGGTGAAGATGGTAGAGATGAAGGAGGACAAAATTATAGATTACGGAAAATATCAGAGATTGAGAAAACTTTAATTAATGAAAGAGATACACGCAAAGCATTATATAAGAAATATAAACGTGGAATTAATATTACTGATGGTGTTGACACCATTCTAATATCAATGTCTGTTATTTTGGCAGGTGTTGGTTTAGCAGTTCCAATTTTTTTTCCATTAGAAATTGCCGCTGTTGTATGTGGAAGTTTGGGTGCTTGTGTTAAAATTATTAGACGTAAATTATTTACAAAAACACAAAAACATTATAAGATTGAAACTATTGCTGAAAGTAAATTGAATAGTATAAAAGATTTGATTTCAAAAGCTTTAACAGATAGTACGATATCTGAAAATGAATTTAAACTTATATTGGACGAATTGGAAAAATATAATAATCTGAAAGATAACATACATTCAAATCAAACAGGATTGAGTGAGATAGATAGAAGAAAACTTATTGAGGAAGGTAAGGCACAGGCTTTGTCCGAATTAAAAAAAAAATAGGGAGTTAATCTCCCGCCGGTCGAAATGCTTAATTTTATTCAATAAAATTATAATAAAAAAATGATCCGCCACCGAAATATTAATCCATGGTGCCACTAGTAGTAAGGTATTTGAGCGAGTGTAGGAGGATTTGAGCGAACGAAGTGAGTGAAAATCCGAACACCGCCAGGTGGCCTAGACTCGCTCAAATACCTTACTACTAATCTCCTGTTTTACCTGCCAATAGTGTAGTTTTTAAGTAAATGCTCGCAGTTTTGCCAGAAGAGGAAATTTCTAATTCAGGAATATTTTCACACCCCTATTTTGTGACCGCATGACAAGGAAGTATCAGCTTTAACGTGGGATTATTGATAAAATACTGTGGAGTACGAGTGGTGTCTTTCGAAGCTCAATAAACTAGTTGATAATTATAAAAAAAAAATGTACTCACCGTGTAAAAAAAACTCGACTTAGGTAGAATTTAAGAATAATGTTGTAGAGTACAAATATTCAGCTGGTAAGCTAGACATCTGTGTCTAGACTAACGCTGGTTTAGTAGCCAGAGTTTCTGGTCCAATAGGGAATCTAAGCACTAAGAAGACTGCTGTGGACAGATTTACAATCACTCCATCTAAATATAAGTAATCCATTTGCGCGGAGCCGGGAACAAAATACATTATTTTATGGACACCTGTCTGCTTGAACCGACGAATCTGTTAAATACAGTCATAAGCTTTCTCATAGAAATGAAGCCGGACGGACAGTCAGGGAGAAACCAATCACATAATAACGAGTTCAAATTCAGCGTCAAAGACGAATAGGAATTAAACTACCCTCTTTGATACCGTTGTTAGAACAATAGCGGAAAAAAAGTTTCTTCATACGAAACTAACCTATCTCGGGACCGTTATTTAAGGAATATACAATATAAAAAAAACAGTGATTTTTACCTGAATGGAAAATAAAATCAAAATATAACGATTAAAAAATGGAATGCCCCTTTATTGCTACCGGGAAGTTTTCTTAAATGTATGTTGTGTTTACTTAAATAAAAAATAGCTTTGATTATTGGCCTAAGATGTTTACATGGGTTTCTCAACGTACACGCACTGTATAGCGATATTCAGACTGATTTTTTTGTATTAGCCGATGGCAACATATTTCACAATAAAGAGTTGGTTATTGAATTCAACTATAATCGAATCATACTTACTAATATCTATGTATTGTTCGTGTTAAGTTAAACCGGAAGACCGCGGCTTATATACGAGTTTATATGAGTAACAATATAATGTGGTCATGACACATATTGTCTCTATTATCTATTCAAGAAATAATGTCAAGTATATCATTGACAAATACACAGTAGTGTCATCTAATGAAACAAAACTACAGTGTAACTGAGTAGGTTAACATATTGCGCATGCATGGTCAAATTGTTAACTTATATCTTAAACTATTATAACACAGTCTAAGTGCGGGTACAATTAATTAGGTGTAATAGAAAGTTTCCATAAAATTATCATTTTTAAATGACTAATGAGAAATCATAATAATAAACGATTATTAAAATACCACATTGTCGTTACTCGAGGCACAGAGTTCTTATAGATAATAGGATGGATGTTCCTGTCGGGCCTAGTGCAGATATAACCTCACATATGTAATTGCCGGCAGACACGAAACATCAGAATTTATGCATGTTCAGTTGGGGACAAATCTAGGTATAACTTATCCATAGTTTATATTTGTTTGAATGAAATTATTTAAATAAAAACTATGACTGAACATTATGTAAGTATATGAGCTTAATATGATGTTTTCTCTTTTGTAAGATTTACGTATCAACGTGCATTAATAATTGCTAGTCACGCCTTAGTCCTAGAGATAGGCATAATCAACAGTCAATAAGATAGAAAAATATTTTCAGATTGGTGACAGTTTAAACTCATCGCTTAAGATATCTGTTAAGATTCATTTTTTCAAGGACAGCCGATAATATATTTAACATTGCGTTCAGGTATGACTATAACGATAACAATTTGAGTGATGCATCTTACTTCTTAGTGCACCCCGACACACTTGTCAATTATACATCATTATCGAATTAGGTCATGCGTTTAAGCACGCTGAATTTTCATTCATATCTTTATTAAATAAATAGTACGAGCTGAAACTGATACTCATCAATAAACTGAATGCTTGTCATGTGACACACAGGGAAAACTCGTATTACTTGTCATATATACCGGTATATACTGGACACCGCTTTTCATAATTCATATCATTGGCAGACGGAGTACCAGGCGAACATCAAGGGAAGTAACTCTTACTGCATTAAAAATGACAACATCGTTGACATTAAAAGAGGTAAATACATTTTCTTATTTTCGTTGATTACGAAGTAAATCCATTTAAATCGTTTTTGAAAACGTCTTTAATCTTTCTAGGTTTACTAATTCACTGTGACATAGCGTAACGTAGTACTTGTTCCGGTTCATATGGCTCGTCTGTACATATTGGATTACGCAAGTTCGTGTCCATATCCCGGTACAAACTCTTTTCGGCCACTTAGTGGTAAAATGCTGCTGATTTAAATAACTACAAATAACAGGCAAATATAACTAACTGTAGTATTTTATGCTACCATTTACCGATGCATAAAGTGACAACTCATATTTCTTACTGCATGTTTTGAGGCAAAAATCGTTCTATTCTTGGATGACCTCCTTATCTCTCTTGATACTTCAGCAAATCAGTTTGTAAAACATTGCATATGTTGGACTCAAGGGTGGTTTAAATGATTTTCAACAAACATAATTTTGATTCTTTGTACAGATCAGTGAAGTTTATTTGGCCTTTCAATTGCTAAAATGTCTTCTCCTTTAACATTGTATACATAATGCCACATAACGTTGCATGATATGGTACCAAATTTAATTCTGCTATAGATAAAATTAGGACCACAGTTTGTGCTTTTAGTCTAATAATTGATTAGTTTCATTAATCCAGCTATTTGATTTTAATAGCTGATTTCAATAATGATCTTAGACAGGTCTTCCTGTGTGAGATGATGAGGCCAAATAAAAAATGTCTATTCAATATCGGTCTAATTGGTTGGACCAATAGTCAGTTTATGTATGATTTTTTGCTGTATGCTTAATCTGTTCAAACCTACTTTATATGTTCAATAAACATCTTGGTTAACATAATGTTTCTTTTGTGGATGACTTTGACTATTATAAATCAATAATTTTTGTTTTATTAATTATTGTTAGGCATTCCCTCCTTTGAAGAATGATTTGATTCTTCGAGCAGCAAGAGGTGAGTTTACTGAGAGAGTTCCAGTATGGCTGATGAGACAAGCTGGTAGATATCTTCCTGGTAGGTGTTATCCTGTTGTTATTTGTTTTTCTTGTGTCCATAATTCAAGTTAGACCTGTTTTACGCAACTTAATTTTCCCTGTCAATTTGCAATGTAAGAATTGTCTTTGAGTATGTAAGCCAGTTCATTGTGAATACTTATTTGTTTCATGCATCATTTTTTTACATTTCTGTCGTAGTTTGTTAAAATACTTGTCAGTTAATAGCTAAACATAACAATTTTGTGTATTGAAATATAGTTTAATTACAAAAGATGCATTGTCAAGATGTTGTTTAATTTTGAAATCAGTTTTTGTGACTCAGTTTGAAATAAAATAATTAGTTAAACCAATGTGTGTGTTCCTTACAGACTGACTAGTAATTTAGATAATAAGTAATTGGTTCATGAATATATCTATCCTTTTTCTTTAGAATATGGTGAATTCAAATCAAAACATAATGTTGGTTTCTTTGATATGGTGAAAACCCCCAGTATGGCATGTGAAATAACACTTCAGGTATTTATTGTTCTCATGTTTGCTAGATATCATATTTGGTTCATAACCAATCCCACTTTCATAGGATAACTGAATTTAAGTATGAATCTGTTACTATTTGATTGTTTTATTGATAAAATATGGGTAAAGGTTGGAGTACATAAATTAATAATGCTGTGTATTATTGAGTTTTTTAAATTATTACATAATTATATTTTTCAATGCATAAGAATGTATCACACTAGTTAATTCTGAAAGTATCTGCAACCTGTTGTACACCAATTATTGTTTGTATTTTGACAATATTTGTCTTATGCATTGATGTATTGTTTTTTATGTTCACAAAAACTCTTTTAAAATTGTCAGAAAATGTCAAAATGCATGAAATTCGTCATGTGTAGTATACATTTTTTAACCAATAAATTTAGTGCTTTAATAGGATGTTTTTCTTTCAGCCTATAAGAAGATTTAATCTAGATGCAGCCATAATTTTCTCAGACATTCTAGTCATTCCACAATTACTTGGTATGGGTATCGACATTGTTGAAGGAAAGGTAAATATTGATACACTTGATTTTAACTATCAGTTGAAGTTTCATTTTACTTTGAAGTGATACAATTCAATATTTTGCATCAGGACTGTTTTCTATTGATAGTATGGTCTCATATTATGATGTTTTGAATATAAAAAAAGAAAAGAATTGCTTACCATACAATTAAGCTTAAATCAGTCAGGGTCTTTTGGCAATTTTTTCTAGCTTTAAAGATGGAGGACGACACCAATCATACATCTAGGTAGAAGCACCAATCTTCCATAAATTAGCTGGACAGCTTCCTTACATGTGAAATCTGTCTGGTTCTAGATGGGTTTTGAACTCAAAAACATTGAAGGGGTTAGAGATTACTAGTCAGAGACCATAACTTCTTGACTGCAGAGGACCTCTTGTAAGATCAATTGGTCAAATTGTAATTTGATCTCTCAATTTAATTGTGTAGAAACTTATTTGAGATGTATTGAGACAACAAAAGTCTAAAACTGCTGCATGCTATGGTCAGCAAAATTTCAGCCAAAGAATGAGGTTGTATCTCTTTGTACTCATTGTATTTTTCAGGGTATTATATTTGACTTTTTATTAGAAACTCCTAATGACCTTGAGAAGCTTTACAAGGACGCTAATGTAGCGATTGACCTAAAATATGTAATGGATGCTATAACTATGACAAGACATGCTCTAAATGGACAATGTCCATTGTTTGGATTCTCAGGCGCACCAGTGAGTATATCCTACTTCTTGCCAAAACATGTATGCTGAATATTCAAAAATACAATGTACTGAATTTTCTACTGATATTAGTGAACCACTGGGATTGAATTTGATTAAAAATTGTTTATCATTATCCTGTAATTATCATAAGATTTATCTTCATTAGGCTTAAATTTAAAATTTGTTTGCCCTTTACCGACTGGCCGTAAAAAACCCACTGACTCAAAAAATTTTATTGCTGAAATCTAAAACATATTTTTTTTATTTTCATATTTTTGCCAATAAGACATTTTCGTGATTCAACTCACTTAAGGTTGAAAAATGATCTCTGAATAAAATAAAATATTTTTTCCAACTGACCAACCCTCTGTTAAAATCTAGGGTCAGTGAAGGGCAAACAAAGAATTTTTTAATTTCAGCCTTAACCATATTTGAAGAGGTATTTGGCTATTAAACGAGAGGAAGTTTCATTTAGTTGTTATATGTTCTGTCAAATGTTGAAGAATAGCCATTAAATTAGATGTAATGTATACAAAGTGCTCAGAAGTTTTGCCACTCAGTATTTTAATATTGAGTTTTTATTATTTTAAAAAATTGTGATGAAACTATTTACTGTTAATTAAAATTTCTTACAACATTACTGGTTCTAGTTAAAATGTTATTAGCTGAATTATATATTGATGCTTTCTGTGTTTCTAGTGGACATTGATGAAGTTTATGATTGATGGTGGTTCACATTCGCCTTTGCCTAAAGCTCGTAAATGGTTGGTAAAATATCCAGAAGCTAGCAGAACATTACTAAATCTTTTGTGTGAAAAGGTTGTGGAATATCTTGTAGAACAAGTAAAAGCAGGGGCACAGGTATGCATTCTCTTCATGTTCATAAATTGTAGAGTACTTAACCCTTTGCCTCATAAGCATATTTTAGACTCTTCTAAATTCGAATCAAATACACAAAATATCGATTTATTATAGAAAATTGGTTTATTTCTCTCTCACAGAGTGGAAAACATTGTGGCAAAAGAAGCCATTACTCATTACAAGCATTGGCTTCTTTTGCCATGTTTTCAAAAGTCGTCTGCTTCAGATGCGGGGATACGTGGTATTATGAGGCAAAGGGTTAAATCGTCAAGTGTTTTTTGTTCAGGACTCATCCATTTGGATGTCTCAGATTTTTATTTTCTCCAGTTATTCATTCACATAAACTCCAAGGTTGTTTGCTAATCTACTTATACCATACTCTCGCTTTTTGGAATCCAATTTTGAAACATTGCTGGTACAAAAATCTAGTATAAATATTTATGGATACTATTCAATATTTGATAACAAATACTGTCAAGGTTAAACATGATTACTTTCACTTTACAGATATTACAAGTTTTTGACTCCTGTGCGGGAGAGTTAGGTCCAGATGCATTTCAAGAATTTTCTCTACCTTACCTGAAAGACATTGCATACAGAACTAAGGAAAAATTACAAGAATGCCATGTAGAACCAGTACCAATGGTAAATGATTTACTGTGTCATAGTATGATTTTCTGTTGTACTCGTAGTGCAGTGCTGATTAAAGTCATTTCATTCATACTTTTAGGGTTACAGTTATTAGGTAAAATGAACTCATCAAAGACACTTGATATGTGAAAATCTGGTTGTAATGAAATAATATGTCAGACATGAGTAAATATGTTGAAACCTATTGTTGCACATCTTACTGTATTTTTTTTATGTAGCAGCTTGCTGGTTTTGATTTTTACAGTGTAGCTATATAACATATATTTTGATGTTGAAACTTGCCTGTTCTTGTGTTTCTTCTGTATACTATGTGATTGCTCAAAGTCAACATATGTTTTCAGGTTGTGTTCGCTAAAGATGCTCACTTTGCCTTAGACGATCTTGCAAATAGTGGATATGATGTTGTGTCATTGGATTGGACAATAAAGCCTACACATGCAAGGTAAATACCGTAAAACTGTTTTAAGTAGTGGCGACTTTCTCAGTCGGATATATGTCTTATCATGAAGTTCACCTCAACAGTTATCAATGCTTTTTCAGTTGTATTTTGTATTATTCAACTAGATATCTTTGTGTTACTTAATTTGATGAGATGATGCCGTTGCTTCCAGAAGTGGAGAAAGCAGTAAAAAATTATAAAGCTTAAAACAGTTCTGAATTTTCTATATGCTTTGGTTGCATGTATACTTCCATTTAGTGTTTTGGTAAATATCAATAAACTTGTGACCAAAGGACATGGTAGGGAGAAAATAAATATGGCTTTTATTCCTATTTAGCCTTTATTTAAAGGTTTAGTTTTTGAATTACAGTGCAACCTCTCCAAGACAACACCCTTTGGGAGAAGCAAAATTGTGTTATTGTTGAGGGGTTGTTGCTCTAAAGATGTTAAATTAATGATTAAATTGTACAGTGGGAAAAATCATGCTGTTGTTGAAGAGAGCTTGTTGCTCAAGAGAGGGCTGCTGTGGAGAGGTTGCTCTGTATATCAATTATTTTACTGAGTTAAGTCATTTCGTACATTTTGGCCATTATCACAGGTGGCGGTTTACTCAGGTATGTGTGTATACAGATCAATAAACATCGCATGCAGCGTACTTCACTTTTGATTGTATTATAACGATTTTTATGAGACTATTTTATTATAAAAATGAGATTTGAGCCTGGAGAAGAATCTCCAGTTATAGAAAAACAGACCTGTTGCATTTCTTGTAGGTGATGGCTTATTTTAAAGCTTTGTGTTTAATTGTATCATACTTCTTGAAACACTGAAATATTTTGCACATAGAAAATTAAATTGAATGTTTTCTGTGTTGTTTTTTTTTTTAGGAGAGTTGTAAAAAATCCTGTTGCCTTACAGGGTAACCTGAATCCTTGTTTACTTTACGCTCCTGAGGTAAGTTTTTGAGAAATTTTACTGTTTTTCATATCCATGAAATGATAATTGACCATATCTTATAATGAAGGCAAACTTAATTTATCAGCTATATTAGAATTAAATAATTATCAATTTTACTTAGCCAGTGCAATCTATGTAGTTATCAAAACTTCTCCGTAAAGATGTACCGACGGTCAAACCTTGGTTAATGGTTACCTGTGCATAAAGGCCAACATGAGAAAATAATCTCTTTTTAGCACACATTTAATGTTGTTATAGATCTGATGAACCTCAAGATGAAGCCTTAATGGACATGTCTATTTACCTTTTGTGACTTTTGTTTTCTGGTTTGACTGTGTAAATTTTGTTCAAAATGTTAGAACCACTTTTCAAACGTTTTTAGTGTAGCGATATTTTTATGTATAACACACACCAACATGATTATACATACACTAACTTGATCATTCCTATTACAGAATGAATTGAAAAATGCAGTGAAGACAATGTTACAGAGGTTTGGTACTCAGAGATATATAGCTAACCTTGGTCACGGCGTTCATAAAGACGTAGACCCAGAGCAAGTTGGCTTATTTGTAGATGCTGTACATATGTACTCCGAAGAAATGAACGCTACCTCGTAGTACATTTGTTACCATATCCAAATATTCTATACTGCCAATCATCATAAACATTTCTTATTTATGCTTGATGCAGCGGCTTTTTTCCTATTAAACTTGCTTGATTTTGATTGAATGTACCCAAACTGATGAATAGGTTGTGTCATCTCAGTAGTTAATTCAGTTTCTGTTTTTCACTGACACTTGCATTTATGATACAAATTCAAAATTGAAACATAGCATCCGTGTAGAAACTGACAAGATGAGGGTTTGATGTTTACATGGTTTTGAAAAGATGTGTTGATGTATCTTTTGATGAATTCAATGTGAGGTTGATTGTAAGTTTGCCATTCAAATAGGCCCTTGATAATTTAAATTTGTAGATGGATTTCTGTTCATTTTTTGAATATACTATTACACTTTTATGTGGTATAGATATGAGAGAAATATTGACCAAAACTTGTCTAAGCATACTTACATCATTTAACAACCAGCTGGCTGTTTCTGGCCAATTCAAAGCATAATGCACAACTTGTACCCTTGCTTGACAAATACATATCAAGAGTAATTTTATAATATATCATTCTTATTCTTGTATAAATTTCATCAGTGTAAAGAAATCGAAGGAGCCAACTACTCAATTTAGTTTCTTTATATTTTGTCCTCATGATTTTATGTTCAGTTTAAATGTGCTCTGGTTTTATCGTTTTTTTGCCATAAATCAGCGTTTTATGAAATTTTGGATTTGATATGTATTTGTAATGTTATACTGTTTATTAAGTGTTTATGTTATACAGATATACATGTAGTCAGATTTTATAAAAAAAAATATTTTATCTAACTTAAAAGTCTTTATCATTTTTTATTGCTATGTATTACAGGGTCTGGACTCAGTAATTTTAATCTCGGGATCTGGAATTACGGATTTTTGCTTAATTGCTTTAGATAATGAGATAATGTATATACATGAAGTACATGAAATAAAGTTAAACTACATGAGTTTAGAGCCTGTGCACTATTTTTGAATGATAAATTATGTGTTCAGTAGAACATTGTTGTTCCTTGTTCTAGTTTTTCTGACCATTTGATTGGTTGTTGTAAAGAGAAAATGAGTAGGGCACAGAATTTTAATTCAATAAATAATGCTTACAATATATTACTATCAAGGAATTTGATATGTAATTTCATCAACAATAATTATTGCCAGCACCCAATTGTATAAACATTGGTTAACTTTAACCACTGGGTTAAATCAGTTTTGGTTAAAATTTTGGTTAATTTGTCGGTTAGCTGTTGTAGAAAATTTTGTTTAAGTTTAACCAAATTTTGTTTTTGTTAAAGCTCAAATAAATCTAGCCCAAATCTAAGATGCTGGTTAAATCTTAACATAAACGGTAACCAGGACCAAAATGGCAGCCCTTTATAACTGTTTTAATGATTTTTTTAATGGTTAGTAAACCAAAATGGTTAAATTTAACCTTGGGTTAAATTAACCATTTGGTTAAAGTTAACCAATGTTTATACAATTGGGTGCAGGTGTTTGTAATTGTGAAGACTGTTACTTTATTAAAATGATCATATTTTTTAGTATGGAATTTATTAACCAATTTGTACATACAAGCAGGAATTACAACAATCAGCAGTTGATTTATTACAACCGAAAATTACAAATAAATGGCACTGATGATAGTAATTTGAACACAATGGCAGCTAGTCAACTATATGTACAAGTTATGAGATTAACAATGATCAATTATCACAGAGTGTAATTATGCATAAATAGAGATCAAGTTTGCATAATATGCAGACAATAAATGTGGCAATAATTCAAAAATGTCAAAAATACAACAATTTTACATTACTGAAATCTTCCAGAATACAACCTAATGACTATTTAAAGTCTTTGAAATGAAGATGATTGTATTTCACACACTTTTTAGCACAACAGCGTACAATAAAAGCACATTAAATTTCAATAAGGTAACATCAGTCTAACATGTTTATAGGTCAAAGACAAGCAAAATGTTTTCAATACAACAAATACACAACTTCGACAGAAATTGATAAAATAAATAGAAGCACTAAGTTCAACATGTCTCACAAACCAATGTTATAAGTACTTGAAGTACAGGACTTCATGCCAACTATGAACATTCCAATAGTCCGCATAGACAAAGTCTGGAAGAATTACTCATGGGCCGTTCCATCAGTTTTTACTTTACCCTCATGTTTATTCTTCATGTCTATCTCAGAGCACTTACTATTGTCAGGATCACCCCTGTCTAACTGCACCGTGTTCTCAGATGATGGATGTGATGCAGCGCTAATGTCTGTCACTGACAGACTTGGCACACTTCTTCCTGAAGATTCATTTTTCTTACTGTTGACCTTCTGCGGTGAGAGACTCGGAGGAGTCACAGGACCGCCGTGATCCATTGACATGTTGTATTCTATCGCAACTTGCTGTTGTTTCTCAATGCTCATTAATCTATCAGCAATCTTTTTCTCTGTCTCCTCCATCAATGATGTTAATCGTTCAAGCTGGAATTAGAGGCACAAAAGTGACTATTACTTTAATTAACATAAAACAACTCGCTTTATTTTGCTTTATGCATTAACACAAGTTTGCTCCACACATGAAGCACAGCAAACCAATCTTCATTATGAACAAAACTGGCAAAACTTTGTACTTGAACTAAAAATACTGTCAAACCTGATTTAATGGCCACGCAGGAATAGAAAAGACCTGTGAAGAACAGTCACACTTTGGCACATATTAATTGATTTGATAGAGCACATGAACCTCAGAATAAACTGTGCATAAAAGTCATATTCCTTATCTCACATGGTAACCTTTGTTCTCAAATTTTACAATAGTTTATTAATTTATGAACACATTGCACAGTTTTTAACAAGTGCATGATATTGAAAAAAAAAACACAATGAGACAATATTCGAGCTTAATATATAAACATTCATGAAAATTCAAAAACTTTGAGCTGACAATTTTATAAACATTTCTTTGTTTTCCTAATCCAACAATTAAAGGATATAGTATGATAAAACCTCAAATAGAGACCACCTCAATATGATGACCACCTTGTTATATCAACCACTTATTTTCAGACTGGCTTTCGATAACTCCCCCATAATATAACTTGATAATAATACTATCTCAATATGACTGATTTTTTAGTTTTTTAGTTTGAAACTTAAACAGAACTTATGGGTTCTATCCTGACTTACTTGCCTTGGTCAGCTATGTATGGCAATAATACAGAAATCTGAAGAATTTATAACTGTAATCATGCTGTTTATATAAGCTTCACTGTGTATAATAGATGATATTTTCATGGGTAAAAGTTGAAAATTTAAAAAAAAAACGAAAATCTTAACTCCGGTGCTGCAGAAACAATAAAAACCAGCAGGGTCTGGACCTGTGAAAAACTGGAGGTTCCGGAAAATTCTGGAAAACTTTTAGCCTTAGGTTTTTCTATAATTTTGCAAATTTACTTTTTTTTTCACAAAAATTCTACTAGGTTGAAAGTGTTCTTTTGAGCCTTGTTAACAAAGCATACAGCAGTTACACAAAGAAATAAGAGGTACATAACACACCACGAAATCACCAGAATAAATGAATGCATATGTGACATTCAAAAGCAGTACAAAAAATAAAATGAGGTGAAAGAAATTACTTTTAAAGCCTCGAATGTGTCTGAAATTCAGGTAATACAAAAAACAGTAAATAAATTAGTTGTGAACTTAAAAAACGCCTTGCACAAAAAATACTGATCATGTTAATTATGATCAGATTGATATAAAGCAAGAACGATTACCATTTATTTAAACCTAATCTATCAGGCAGTTGACACATGAAAGACAAAGAATAAAGTTAATATTGCTTTTAGCAGGCTTCTTGAAACTGCTAGAATACTTACCTGACATTTAGTCAGGCAAAGTTAGAATTTCTGTCTGACCAAATGAAAATTTGTCAGACCGAATATATTATTAATAAGTGATAAATGCTGTAAATCGTGCCTGTCTGCCAGACATCTGGTCCAGTGCTAGCCAAAGAATTATTGGACCTGCTTGAAATTTGCCTGACAAGTCTGACGGTCCGGCAACTTTCCGGAAGCCTGTTTTTAGTGAATTCATCCATGAAAACAACCAAACTATAGAGATACATTTTTAACAACTATTTTAAAATTGAGTTAAAACCAACATCAATTTGAATCAATCAAAGCCTAATAAAAATGTGATGAAATCTGATAAAAAGTCATAGAGACTTCCACAGGAATCCAATTCACGATTTCAGAGTTAAACAAAATACGTCATTTCCATGAGGCTACCACATCCTTTAAATCAATGGTGTCATTTCTTAGACACATCTTGGCATCCATAGTTCAGTCATTTATGTGTAACAGCCAGCAAAAAGAGCTATGAACCAAATATAGTCAAATCTGAGAGAACAAAGGCAAGTACAGGAAATATGAAATATTGACTTTATGCGTAGGTGACCTATATTCAGAGATTTAGTTCCTCTACCAAAGTGAGTAGTTGCTGTTGATCACAGGTGATCACAATTCACACGCAAACTTTTATACCAGTTAGACAATGTATACGTTTGTAAATTATCTCTACTAAGATATGCCTATGAAATGGCACCTAGAGTTGCATGAAGAATGGCAAACAGAAAGACTGAGAGAATCTAGTTTACCTGATCTCTGGTATTCTTAGAGGTATCCTGTATGGCTTGCTGAATCTGGCCATCAGAAACAGCATAGCGTGGTCCTGGCTCGATCGTAAGGAAGAATGGAAGACGGATACTGTATCCAAACCACATAAACAAGAACATGAATAAAATCAGAGCCACAACACCAATAGCAACTGGATACAACGTTAATGGCAGGTCAACTAGCAATGCCCGTATAAACTCACTTAAGCCAGTTCCTATATCTTTCAGAGGAGCCACCCAAAACCTCACTACAGTCACAGCAATGGCCTGAAAGATAGCATTGACACGCATTAAAATCACATTACATCAATTAAAATCAGGTACTTGTATATTAAAACAAAAACGACTTCATAAATTATGTAATTAGCATTCATTTTTACAATAAAATGACTAGCAGATTATTAATCATGTGAGCTTGAAATATGTTTGCGGATAATTGAAATTAATTACCATATCATTAACATGCGCATCTGATACTAATTCGGTCATTCTTTGGCACTTTACAATAGATAAATACAGTGGTTAAACAAAACTGTCATAACTTCAAACAAAGACTATCATAACTTCAATGTCAGATGGTAAATATTTTATAAAATTATTTTGATAGTGAAATAATAAATTTAACATAGTTTTTGAGTCCATATGTTTTATGTTCACACAAAATGGCAAATGTTACACAGTATAAGCAACTGATGTTCTTTTGAAGTGGTAATACTTATACATCAAAACACTTTCATTTGTTCTCATACTGAAAACTTCAAAAAACTGGAAATTTCTAAAAAATGAACTTTTCTACTGGTCAATTAGGTGCTCAGTATTCAGAAGTTATGCTGTAGTATCCCCTATGGTTGAATGGTTATGGTTTCTGACTTGTAGTCACTAGCCCCTCACGGCTATAAGTTTGAATCCCACCTAGAATATAATTTCATGTGTAAGGAAGCTATCCAGCTAGCTTACAGAGGGTCTTTGGTTCTACTTCTACCATTAAAGATAGGAAGTCGCCAAATGAACATGGTTGTTTGGATGATGTTAAACCCCAGTAAAAAAAGGTATTGAATGGTTGTGAGGTAATCATTTCAAAATAGAAGTAGACTAGTGAAGCTGTAACTAAAATGACTGCTTTAGTTCTCAATATCAAAATGTTTAACTCATTAAATTTCTTCATACAGATTGTCCAGGCCATACAGCTTCCAATAGTGTTTGAATCATTATAATGCAAATTTCTAAGAACTTTATAGACACATCAGGGGGATAGTCTAACTAAAGTATATAGCCTTTATACATGTTAACTGGGAAATACAATGTCAGAAAACAAAGAAAATAGTCAATAGATTAAATAATCAACTTTGTAGGTCAAACTATGATTAAATAACACACATCTGAAGGCGGAGCTATAATAAAATACAAACCTTTGTAGGCGGAGCTATAATAAAATACAAACCTTTGTAGGCGGAACTTTGATTAATGGATCTATCATCATATGTTCGTGATATTCATGGCATTTATCTTCTTTCAAGAATATAATAGATTTTAAACTTGTTATCCAGCTTTCACTGTCCTCACATTCTTTAGGTATTTTCTTTATAACAGTAGAATGTTGCTTAATTTCTGCTTGCTGCACAATAATAAACAGTAAGAAAATTATTTTATCATAACGGACGTAATAAAGTATGTATCATACAAGCCAAGGGACCCATTTTTTCCAAAACCCTGAATCCCCTAGGGCGCACATCACCAATATATGTCTTTTTTGCATAGTTTTTATCCTTTGAGCAAAACTTGAAATTATTGCAGAGATGGAGGTGGCCATAAAGACATGGGAATTACCATACCTGGGACACATAATTTTTCTTCAAGGACCCTAAAGATTTTGTATTGAGAGACCCTAGGACCCTTAAACAGAAACTCTTTGGGAAAACCCAAAGTATCATAGTTGAAATTAACAATTTGTCTTAACCCAAAGACAATGAAACATTGATTACAGCAAGAATAAATTTGCCATAGTTTACAAGAATATCTATACTTAAAACTTGCAATAAAACAGTTCAGACAGTCTGATTAAAAATATGACTCGAATTCATGCGAGTTCATAAAAATGCAAGATGTAAATAAGATAACGGAAACTTCATAAAATAACAAGTCTATTGCACAAAGTAGCTTGCACACTATCTGAAAATCATAGATACCAAAGTACTTTATGTACATGCTTTAGAAAAATCCCACAGCATAATAGAGATGACTTGGACAAAATTCAAATCTAAAATTCACAATGGAACATTAAAATATGTTCATCCCTATCTCCATGGATATACATTTAACAAATACTAGTAAAAAAAGTCAGTTTTCAGACCTTGAAAAAACTTGCACAAGGTTGTTTACACAAATTCAATGATTTCTTACCTTATATAAATCATACCATGTCCAAGGTATGCTAATTACAAACATGAAAACAATCAACTGAACAACACGCCTTCTCCAAGCTATCTGTAGTCTTATTTCAATCAGTAACACAATTGAAGCCAATGCTGCTAACATCATGAACTGAAAACAATTTTATTATTTCATATATTTACACATACAGAATAAACCCTGAAAACTGGACCCCTTCTAGACTGGGCCAAAAGTCTGGTTTTCTAATAATTCCAGTATTCCAAAAAGTACTGATTGAAGAAGACTAAAAAGGGACATGAAAATCATCCAATTTTCACAGAATTCTAGTTTTCAGAGAGTCCGGTTTTCAGGGGCTATTCTGCACAACTTTATAAATGAAAAACATTGTATTCATTAATTGTCTGCAATAGTTAAATAAGCTGAAGAGTTAAATGTGTACTAACACAAAAATAGAACCATTCAATCAGTTTTTCTCTTTTTAGTATTGATGCATATACTATAAAGGCATCATGATGCCAGGTAACTACATGTATATCTCTCTAGCATTACTAACAGAGAACACTCCAATAACTATCAACAGTCAAAAAAACTATTTTTCCGAATTTTAAAAAAGCAATCTGCATACAAATAGTAGTATTTAGTTGTATTTATTTGTAATTCCAGGCATCCGGCCCATACAAATACATGTAACGACATACATTGTACAAATAATTTGACTGACTCCATTATCTATATCAAGTATCTAGAGAAAGATTGTTTGTACAAATTCAAAGCAAGCTTCATTCATTTCTATATAAGTCAATGATATAAGTCATATCAAATTAATCCAAATGAGTGACAATTCACAGCAAAAGTAACTATATTGTAACAAAGCATTAAAGTTTTGTACACAAAAATACTACATTCTGAAAACAACTCTAACCTGAATTAATCTGTCAAGTTTCAATCCAATTTTATGTTCCAACCACAAGGCAACTTTTTCCATTTTACTAGTCCTCGATGATGCAATATGATTGATCATGTTTCCCAAAATATCGTGGACATCGTGAACATGTTTAACGTTTCCAACATCAGAAAACTTCTCTAATACAATAACATCATCAAGAGAAAGAGAAATATGAAAAGTAAAATCTTCTTTGCCTTCTGTTGGCCTCTATAAAATAATCCAAAAAATAAATTATGCAAACATTCTGCAGTAATGTAATGCAATGAATACATGTTTTTATTATCAATCTAGCAGAATGCATATAACCTCCAACTCTCAAAGAACATCAAGCATGTAGAATATATCATGTACAGTATATTTCATTAACAACAACATGAACACTAGTTATTACTACAGCGGTAAGTAGTATATACCACAATCTATGTTGGTCAGAAAGCATAAGTCACCAAAAACTAAATGCAAAAGAACCTTTATAGTCTAAAGTACTTGTAAGCATTCGGAAAAGGCAAAAATCAAAGCATTTTAGATTATAAAAAATCACATTCAATAGTAAGCGCATTTCATCAAAATTAAAACAGAATGACTCATTACTACAGAACAGATTTTAATTATCTAGCTCACCTGATTTCCAATGTGGTTTAAAATACTCTTAACATACTTTCTTAATAGTGGTAAGGGAGCTTGCTTAAAACTACATTCCTGTGGTGCATCACACTGACACGGAGGACATGTACTTGATGCTGGACAGGTCTTTTCTGGTACTTCTACTTTTGGACAAGGAGGACAATCCTTATCCACTTCATCACAAGGGGGACAACCCTGATCTACTAGATCTTCACATGGTTTGCAAGAAGGACAAGCAACTTGTTCTTCACTGGAGTCGACAGACATATCATCGGGTATATCATCGATCCCATCTACTGGATCAGGTGATGAGGATGAAGCTGCTCGACTTTTCATGTCCTCAAATTTCAACTAGAAAAATGCATTACATAGCAACTAATACAGGATGCATATGAAATACACAGCTAGTCAGATGCATACATAGAAAATGTACAGAATATTATAATATTAAAGGTAAGTTCAGAAAACAAAAGTTCATGAATCGGTATCATGAAGAAATGGAACAGAATTGGTTAAATTGCATAAATGGTTTGAAAATTTATAACAATTGCATACCGAGTCAGATACTTTTTATGTGGAGGCCAACTAAATTTATAGCAATAAAATACCTTTTCTTTCCTCATCGTGTTTGTTGAAGGGTCAAAATTCAACATATCATTAGGATCAATCCAATCATCCCTGTTTTCTTCTTCATAGGAAAACACAGTTAAAGTCAATGTCATGAATACATATACAATAAGCAAAACTGAAAACTGTGCCATGATTAAATTGCTGAAAAGGAAAAAACTCAGAGTCAGTCATAGATTCAGTAGATATCTAATTAATTTGTATATATAAATGCTAAAATTTATTTGGGGTGTGTATAAAATGCAGACACATTACGCAGACAATATAGAAATAGAGGAAAGATGTAGACCACAAAGATATAGAAGGATATCAGAAATGCACACAACGAAGATATAGAGGGATACTTATTAAAATGGCAGAAGATATGCAATGGTTGTAGGCACAATGATATAAAATATGAGTGTTGCATATTGTCTGCATTTTATGTCTGCATTTTATACCCACCCCTTTATTTGCTTCCTACACAATATTTTCATTATACTTTTTATCAACGATGTCATTAATGAATACATCAAGTTATGCACAGACACCTCTATCACACTATCAGACATGTACAGGTAAAGATCATTCAGTCATGTAGTAAATGAAATTTCTTACCAAGAAATATTTTAGATGTGGTGATGACAGGACTTGATTTGCAAACTCTATTTATAGTATTACAAATTTACAATACAAAAACTGGGCTAGGATTAATAATATAATGCGCCATTAACTGTCGCTAGACAAAAAATAAGAATACAAAAAAATGAGTAAAGCTGACCACTTTTTTCCAAAAGTACAAAAGATGTAAAACAACCTTCAACAACCAAGTGGAATTGGAAAAATCATCAAGACGAAAATGAAAGTAGAAATCATGAGGTGAACTTATTAACTTCGTTCAGTTCGTCAGTTTAAAATATGACTACTGAGAGTCGAATATGTATCAAACTAAATAAGCTTCTAAATAATTCTCTGCTTTAAGTTTAGCATTATAGGCACCTGTAATTCACAATCAGAAAAGCTACATAAAACGGCGAAATATCTTCCTAGGAGGGAAATCGTTTTTTCTTAATTTTCCTACCTCAGTAGTCAGTATTGTGAAGAGTACGGATCAAGTGCTACAGCTTCAATTCGATTCGTTTTTATGGTGATTAAGTTAGTTTCTGAAATGATTAAGAATATATTTTAAGCGTTTCTCTGATAATGGGATAGAGCACTACTTTCAGCATTTACAATAAGCTAAATATTTGAACTATTCTCATAATCAGTGATGATATGATAGGGTTGTACTTTCTGAAGTGTTTATTATATATTTTTCGGTACCTCAAACGAATCAGTATTTGTAAGCTGGAATTTAATCATTATGATATCAATTTCTCACATTCACACATCAAAACATTACTGTACACTGGAAATTAAAAATACATCAATGTGATTCCTTAAAATGCCGTTCACCATAATACATTAATATGAATTAGATTTCAAAATATGATCTACAATTATTGTATTAGAAATTAAATAATGCAAATTTCTTTTCATTTTGCAAAATCTGTCTTATAATGAAGATTTGCATTTACCAATTGTGTCAGTTAAATATTATCCTTTCTGAGTCAGTGCAGAGACTAGATTAGATGATCTGTTTTTGTCTAGACCAGTGTCATAAATTATTAGAACTAGGTACCGGTAAGTTGAATGCAAATTGGTTATCTGTCAGCCTAGACTGGATTAACACATACATGTGTTAGTGTTTTTAGAAGTCTATGGATGAAGAAGTTTACCTTTGATACTGATGTATTCTTACGTTTTGTTCATTTTGTATCAAATCTCTGCTTGTCAGCTTCAATTCAGCCAGGGTAGTGCAGTGTCTTGGATGATTTAGAATAATGTCAGAACAAAAGAAGAAAATTTTGACTGGTTAGTTGTTTCTGTTTACTTTACTTTTTTTGTTAGAATTCAATAAATGTTAAATCCTGTACTGGTACAAGTTCTATATAAATATGATTTTTATATTTTGTATTATTATTTCATTACAAATAAAGGATAAATTACACACAAAATGAATTAAGTTCCTTTTAGGGTATGTACTATTTTATTAATAGTAACTTTATTTATTTAGATTGTACAATTGCAATAAGTTTGATGCAAACAATGGAATCAATTTTGAGTGCTATTCCTTAAAAGTCTTGCTAGTCAATTAGTTGCAATAAATTTTGTTCTTTACAGTACTGGGTTGGATTGAACCACAGGAAGCTGGTGTAACGCTCGCTCATGAACATTTGTCTTGTGATGCTGAAGCTTTGATGGTGCCCGGTCCTGCTAAAGAGTTCCCAGACCTTGGTAAAGAGCCACTAACACCTGGTATTAACTGGTGGGTTACATATAATCCGTAAGTTTTACTCTGCCCATTGTTACACAAGTGTTTGGACAATACAGTAAAACCATACTTTGTGATCACCTAAGTACTAAGATCACTACCATAGGGGGCTAGCACATTGAACGGATGGTGTATAAAGGTGTATTAGGCTTAAAATGGCCACACAGATTAAAAACATGTATATAAAAACAAGGTATATGTATATATATATGATATATGTTTACAAGGTATATGTATATGATATATATATGATATTCATGTTTTTGGTCTGTGTGGCCATTTTAGGCCTAATACACTATTATACACCATCCCTTCAATGTGCTAGCCCCCTATGACCACCACTGTGTAATGGTAATTCATTTCAATCTGATGATGAGAACGCCTCAATAAAGTGAGACCATTTGTTGGAGTCTCAAATGTGGTTTTAATATCAAGGTTTTACTGTATTAATTCATATGAATAGATATATGTACATTTATGAATAATGTAGTTAAGTACGCAGATACAAAACTTGCTGAATCCATGTGTTAGCAATTATTAAGTGACTTCATTTACATGTTAATTGATATGCAACAAAATACGACAGATAGTCATGCAAAAGGCCAGAAAAAATATTTGTGTTTACGGTTACCTGACTAACCCTATTTTTTGATGCCGACCCTAAAGTTTCTAACTGCAAAATCCAAAGATCAAAAATATGTGGGGACTAATCTTATTTCACAGTGCGAAATATGACATAATTAGAAAAAATAATGGAAAAAATCTGTCTACCTAGCCTATTGGTTTTGGTCTTGTAATGTAAACATGAATATTTTTTCTTGCCTTAATGTATATTAAGTAAAAATACTTATAAGTATAATACATGTAAAGTTATTCATGAGCATAACAAGTGTTTCTAACCTATAAGACTTAGTATCCCTTATTAGCTCACCGGAACCGAAGGTTCGGGGGGAGCTGTTGGGATGGGTAGGTGGATGCTCCTGCATTCGTCGTCCATCGTCTGGCGCAAAAATGGTCTTCTCCTCAGAAACTACCTGTCATATTTACTTCAAATTTGCTGTGTAGAAGCCTTTTGACATTTTGCTTATTATACCAGTGGGCCCCTTTTAGGGGTCACTTGAGTTAAATATAGAAAGACCTTGAAACATCTTCTCATGAACCAAAGGATGGATTATTATCCAACTTGGTTTGTAGCATCCTTAGATGGTCCTCTCTCAAGTTTGCTCAAATAAATATGGTCGGCCTCTTTTAGAGTTAAAAATAGAAATGCCTTAAAATGACTTTTTCTCATGTTTCTATGGATGGATTATTACCAAACTTGGTTTTTAGTATCTTTGTATAGTGTTCTATCAGATTTGCTGAAACAAAAAATGGTAGGCCCCAATTAGGGGCCACTAGAGCTGAAAATGGCCATCATGGCCCTCTTGTTAATATATATATATATATGTTGTTGTCTTTCAGATATTCAAGTTATGATAATTCTAAATTATTAGAGGAATCTGAAGCTGTGGTAGAAGAGCTAAAATTCTTCAAGGTCATTTACAGTTTTACTTTAATCATGTTCTGCTTGTCTGAAGTGCTGTTTCTAGTGATAGATAATTGGTCACTTTTGCAAACTTTGCCCAACAGCTTACATTTTTATCTAACATGACTCCACTATAACTCCTCTGGACCAATTCCAAAACAATGGAGAGTGATTCGAATTATGGACATTTAAGTCCCAGAACTCCTTTGAAATTGGCTTGTCATGTGAAATAAGTAGGGCTGCTATTAGGGTTGAAATTAAGCATAAAATTGTTTGGTCTCAGTTAGGCCATCCTTAAAAAGTTGTTGGTTTGTAGTTACATGCCTGCATCCCTCAAAAACGCTTGAACCCCAATTTTTAGTGTTGTGACTAAAGAAAAATATTCTAGGTTTTCATTTTCAGTACAAGCGTATACTGTTAAATAAAATCATACCTATTTGCCCACATTTAATAGTTTGGGTCGCGTGACTGCAAACCAACATTTTTTCAAAGATGGCCTTGGACCTTTTTTGGTGTTTTTTTTTTATTGTTGCTTCACGTAAACGTATAATTTTGTTGTTTTATTTTTCATTGGCTTTAATGCTATTTGTCAATAGAAAGTCTATTAAGTTTATGCACATTGACGGAACCTTTGTTCTTGTATTGCCTACAAATATTCCCTCCCTGTCAATCAATAAGAAATCGCCAACTTTCCTACATGATACTTGAATCAGAAATAGGGGGTGAAGGTTATGTTAACGATTAACAGTTAAATTAGGTAGGTGGGCCGAGAAACTTCTAATTTTTTTGTTTAATCATACCTTTCATTCATTGAGGATGTAATTTGTTGCAAAAGATTTTTGTGCTTCAGATTTTGCTGTTTGTTACTATAGGATCAGGTCTTGTTATTATAAATTTGACTATTTTTTTTCTGGACTAACGGATTTTGAGTATGTCTTAACCCTTTGCCTCATAAGCATACTTTGCCCACTTCAAAATTCAAAGCAAGTACAAAATATCAATTTATTTTAGAAAATTGGGTAATTTCTGTCTGACAGAGTGGAAAACATGGTGGCAAAAGAAGACATTGCTCATTACAAGCAATGGCTTCTTTTCCCACAATGTTTTCAAAAGTCATTTGCTTCAGATGTGGGTTAATGCCGTATTATGAGGCCTTAAAAAAAGGTTTGTCTCTGGTTACCTGACCAACCCATCTTTTACCTGCCAACTCATAACAGTCACAACAGTGTTGCTGATATATGTAAAAAAAACATAAAAGAAAAAAATCCCTACCTACTGACCCATTTATTTGGGCATGTAACTGGGAACAAACCTTTATTTTTGTTTAGGCCTGAGGCAAAGGGTTAAACTGAATTGCTTTAAAGAAGCAGAACACGTGTCTCAACTTGGTCTTTAACCTGCAACCAATCCCTACCAACGGCAACTCAGGTAACTATCCTTTCTTTTTGTTCTGCAATCTATGAATATGGTAATCACGTGCTAGTGAAGTAATTCTCTTTATACTTTGTAGAAAAATGGTGGTGGTACGATCGTTGAAAATACAACCAGTGGCATCGCTCCGAACCCTAAAAAATTAGCTGAAATGTCATCTGCTACCGGAGTCAATATTGTAGCTGGAACAGGTAGTTTGTTGAACAATATGTAGTATGTTAAAATTTGCATTTGGTATCAATGAAGTAATTTCTTGAAGATTTTTGCATAGGGGCTAGTAATGTATATACATGTACGTTTATGTATAATGATAATTGGGTTTTTCGTATATGTGGCCATTATACTTTATCCCAACAACGTACTAACCCATATGGATACTAGTTGATAGAAAAACTAAATAAATTACTTTGTATTCCTTTCAAATCAAATCTGCTTTTCAAGACTGATTTATATTGTTTTAAATGCTAAAACCAGTAATATGATTATATCAATATATTAGGGTCTATCTGTCAAGTGCAGTCATTTTTCCATGTAAGTTATTTAGCATCATTTCAATGTGTTATTTCTGTAATTGTTATGCCTTTGTAGGTTTTTATGTTGCATCATCTCGTCCACAGACTATCAGCTTCACACAGGAAATGTTTGCAGATTTTATGTACAAGGAAATCACTCAGGGCTGTGGATCTACTGATATAAAGGCTGGTGTAATTGGAGAGATTGGATGTTCTTGGCCTTTTCAAGGTTAAATACTAAACCATCTGTGCCTGTTAATTATATATTTACTTGACAGCTTTAAGAATGCAATCATGTTTAAATGGGTTGCATTTTATGAGCCTGACTTGAAAACACCTATTTGATATTCTATACCTCCCTGTCTAAATATGGTAAAATACTAGTACTTTTAATTACCTGAATTTGACTGATTTGTCATTGAATTTATTGGAATGTGATGAAATAGTAATCTGTTCAAGTGCTGCTCTGATGTAATCATATTTAACCAACTCACATGATCTCATAGTCTATGATAGACATGTGTTCTGTTTGTTGTTATTTTTACTACCAGCCCGCTTATCTAAACTGTGAAACAGGGAGCCATTCAATGTACAGCATACAGTTTGAATGCTTTGGTATTGAATTGGGTTTTACAATATTGTGGGACAATGGCGTATCAGCATTGTATGGTGTGATTTAGCCAGAGATACTTAATTACCGGCCAGTATTTTCTTTAACCTCTGCTTTCTGTAAGCAAATGACAAGGACTAATTGTAGGCAATGTAAAACTGTGGCATCCTGAGAATCGCCTCTGAGCTCAAATCTTCATTTCATTTTAAAAGTATTTTTCTGAAAGTAATTTAGCTGTTTAATGTTTAAATACATATTCTGATAAATTACAATAACATAGTAAAGTTTTAAAAAGATATCATCATCGTTTTATGCATTGTTTTACATTAAGAAGATGTAAGAAATTTTAGCTTGGAGACTGGTCTTATGTTTAATAAACTTGAAACCTGTCAACATTAGAATTTAACTTAAAGGTTACGGAATAATTTTCTGTATCAGTTATCAAAGAATTATTATGCTCCTTGTTTGTATATTTAAGCATTTCAAAGGGGAAGATTAATTTACAATTGCCATACATTTAGGTCAATCTACGAAGACCAGCTTATGGAATAGTGCTCTGTATTTGAGAAGTTCTTTGTACATTAATTGAAGAGATGAACGTTATTGGCCAAAAAATACAAGCGATGTATATGATGGGAGATCTCAGCTCATAGGTTTTCAGTAACCCTGCCTTGTCTTTATCAAATTTATATTAGATACAGAGAAGAAAGTCATACAAGCATCGGCTCAAGTTGAATGTGATACTGGATGTCCAGTCATCATACATCCTGGACGTAATTCTGAAGCTCCATTTAATATCTTAAGAGTATTCCAGGAAGCTGGCGGACACGCTGATCGAGTTGTTATGTCTCATATAGACAGTAAGTTTATCTACATCTGTAACAGTATTATTCAACAACTGTTTTTTAATTAAAGTTTGCACACTTTCTATCCAAAAAAAATTCTGAATACGTACATCTCATTTTTATGTTCATATAACTCTTAATACAATTGTTGTAAAGTTGCTAAACCTTTTCCTACTATTTCATGATATTTATGCATGTAAAAAATATCTTCTGCAATTTGTAGGAAAAATCATCAATACGTAACCAAATCATTTATTTTGCAAAGTAATTCTCAATTTTTGAGTTAATTCATCAAAAATCAAATACTGCTTTTGCTTTAAAAACTTACCGACATCATAAGCGTACATACCCAGTGTCATTTTCAGACATAAAATTCATTTATTACAGTTTCAAACTGTAATATACAGACCCTCCAGGGATATTAAGTTTCATTGCTTAAGCCAGTAAACATGTAGTGATTTTTACAGGAACAATATTTGACATACCAAAACTCATGGAGTTTGCTGATATGGGCTGTTATATTGAATATGACCTTTTTGGGCAAGAAACATCACACTATCAGTTATGGGAAGAAGTAGATATGCCTAGTGATGCTGAGAGAATCATGAGAATTAAGGCTCTTGTTGAGGCAGGATTTCAAGATAGAATCACTGTGGCTCATGATATTCATACTAAACACAGATTAGTTAGTACATTATTGTGTTTCACATATTGTCGTATTAGCAGTCTTGTTTGTACTATTGCTCTTCAAAATTCGATAATTTAAGTGTTCTGTTCCTTTGCTCTTCAAACTGAGTCAATTTTGGTCCTGTTATTGGTACAATTCCTCATTAAGACGAAGTCAAATTTGGCCATGTTATTTGTCTAACTGCTCTCCAAAGCTGAGTCAATTTTGGCCAAGATATTTGTGCTTAACACAAATTGCACTCCCTACATTAAGACCCATCTTTATGATTAAGATGACAGGCATAATAGGAATGAAGAAAATAGGTCAAATAAAAAGCAAGAATTTGCTGAAAAAATATTAAAAGGGCCTATAAGTCAGTAAAAAATGCAGCAATGTGAATTATCTCCCCTTTACACACAACTAAAAATCATTATTTATCATCTGTGAGAGTTTGAAGAAAGTAGGTCAAATAATGAGAGTTGTCTGCACAAGGAGAACGGACGGACGGACAGACAAGCAGTGCCATGATATAATACAACCCTTCATATAATAAAAACGAGTAGGGTCCAGACCTGGGAAAAAACGTAGGTTCCTGAAAACTTAACCGTAGGGTGTAGCATGTTGAAGGGATGGTGTGTGATAGCGTATTAGGCCTAAAATGGCCACACAGACCAAAACTGCATAAACCATACATATACATGAGTGACTCAGAAAGTTACATGGTGTTAAAAAAACTTGGTGCAGGAACTGTCATTTCAGAAGTTGTAACCCTTGTGTAAGTACATGTATATATATGATATGTGTTTTTGGTCCATGAGGCCATTTTAGGCCTTATACACCATCTCTTCCATATGCTAGCCCCCTATGCATTTAACCATGCATTACTTTTGGAATTATTAACTGCATTATGTCATTAAACTTTCTTATAGGATCCCTATTTCTCAGGACATGACATTAACCCAGAGCAACAAAAGATACAATTTCTTCCTTTTCAGATGAAGTATGGTGGACACGGTTATTCTCATATTTTGTTACATATTGTGCCTAAGATGTTACAACGAGGACTTACACAGAGTCATGTTGATAAGATGCTAAAAGAAAATCCTCAAAGATGGCTTACTTTCTCAAAATAAATTGATACAACATTTGTATGTCTATTATATCACATTCTTTTTGTACTATTGTGTATCATTATGATTCATGCAGGACAAATTCCTGTGAATTTCATACAAAGATCGATTTATTTCAGTAAGGTTACATTGTTTTATGCTCAGAAAGAGAATTAACAGGATTAATCCACTCTTGTTTAGCAATATTTTTCAAGGTCTTTAGTAAACCATGGGCACCCTTCAGAAACCTAGGATAAAGCCTCTATATTAAGGCATTCTTTGGGACCAAACAAATCTGTCTTAAATAGAGTTGGGCATATCATCAAATAAAAAAATTGAGGAAATATTGAAAACCAGTCTGGAATAATAATTAGGTGGTAGAGTGAAGTTTGACTGTATATAACACAGTGCATATAATACCATTGAGTTGCTGGAAGGAATTCCTCCAAGGAAGGCTCATTTCTATTCATATGGTACCACCAGCACTGTACATCAGGAAACAGCTTTAAAATATATTCAGTTAACAATTTGATGCCTTCATTAATGTTTGAATCAAAGCCTCAGATCAGATTTTTCTCACTATATCATACTGATGCATGTAAAAATCATTTTCTACAATTAATCAGGAAAACTATAATTACTATTATTAAGATATATAGATTTTACATTAGTAAAATAAATTTTCAAAGAGTTCAAATCTTTCTGTTTGATGTATTAATACAGATATTTTTGGTTTGAAATTTCACCTTAAACATAACACACCGAGAAATGGAACTGTGACCATGATATAGCCAGAAAAAATGCTTTTCTGGTTACCCAACCAACCTTTTTTTGGCACAAACCCTGAAGTTTCCAACAGTAAAATCAAAGAATTGTGACCAATAGTGGAATTACGTATTTGGGACAAATTTTGCCTCAAAAAATATGAAAGAGACCCTTAGAAAAAAATTAAAACAAAAGTTTTTTTGACCTACCATACTTTTTTGGTCAAGTAGCTGGAAACATGACTATTTTTATGGGCCAAATGTTACTTTTTTCTTGATACTCTGAAGACCAATTTGAAAAGTTAGTTTTGTGTTTTATTTGATAAAGAAAATGTGTACTTATTTCAGATAAATTGAACAATCATATTTTCATATTTTTCAAGTATCAGAAAAACTGACCAAACAATGAAGTTCAAACTAAAGTTTACTTTTAAAAGGTCTCCATCAGTTTTACTGTATCTAACACGCCACAAAAATTTGGTCATTCATGCAAAATTTTGAATTTGTATAATATTCTCCCTTATTTGCAAAATAATTTCCCCATAGATGAATTTTTCTTCATTGGCAAATAATATAGGGAGATTTTAATTCACTCATTAGATGACAAATTTGACATTTTTAACAGCTACAATTCTGTAACACACAGGTACTGGGGGTTCTATATTTCAGATACATGCTTTTAATGAGTTCTGAAAATTAAATATTAAATTCTCTTAAATGCATATAGTAAAAGCAATGTCAAGTATTTTTTTGTGAGTTAATGTGACTATTTTATCTAAGACCAACCACTGCTAAAAAGCAAAACACGACAAAACATATTACCTTATCAAATACCATGTTGTATTCTAAAAACAATTCACTAGTTAGCTGAAATGTACATTTTTTAAACTCAAAATTGAATAATTCATCAATGTCCTCGTCACGTGGTCAGCTGTACATACTTTACATGTCCTGAATTAACACACTGACAGAAAATCATAGAAAACAGCAACACTATGGGATAGAACTACTTGGCAAATTTGTAATTTTTCTTCCCGTAAACTTGTTGTCAGCAAATGCAGCATCTGTGAGAACTTCAAGGTCATACTGAAATAACAATGTTTACATATTAGGATAATAATATTGTCTTGCAAGTATGCAAAATGCAAATAAAATGTACAGTGAAATCACTACTTACAACAACCTCAAATTTATCACCACTCTGCTATTATGACCAATTTTTAACAGGACAATATTTTCTTCCAAATTCAATGGTCATTTGTCCAGAAATATGACGACCCGTTATTCCACCAATACGACCACCTGTTTTGGACCAGGTCATCATTTTGTACAATATTATATTTAACTACAAAGACCATCAAAATTTTGCCTTGAAATTGCCTGGTGTGCCCCCAGGTAATGACTTTAACAACAAGAACAGTGTCAATTTGTGGTAATGGTTTAATTGTCGGCTGTTTACACATTATGAAACCAAGTGTCAAAAACTGTATTGTATTTGCTGGAATTTTCAAACTACCTGCAGCTTTCTGAAGGGGAAAATATAGCGCGATAAATCAGAAAAATGGGGAAAGTTTGAAAAACTATCACTTATTTACATCGCATTTTTAGGGGAAAAACTTTTGGGCAAGGGGAAACAGCCGATATTCGGCTGTAAAATATATGAAAAAAATCACTGGTTAGTATTCCATGAAACAAAAAATGTTAATTTGAATAATACTGAATACATGAACACACAAACAAATGCATGTATCATATATGCATGGAAGTTGAAAAATTTCAGAAAAACAGAAATCTTAACCGCTCTACCACACAAACAATAACAAGAGGGCCATGATGGCAGTGCTTTTTTCACTTTTAGGGGAATGGTGGCAAGGCCCTTAGATGGGCAAAATCATCGTAGAGGGGTAAAAAAGGGGAAATTCAAAAACAGAAATTCAGAAATTTGTTACTTGTCTCAACATTGCATGGTTCATTACATAAATTGGCCTCCAATGATATTGTTTGTTGTTTGAGGATGGTCTACTTTAAAAAACATTGATCTTCTTAGACCCCTTGGGGACATTATCATATATCCCACGAGCCATTCATAGTGGGAGAACAAGATCTATTTTTTCATAACTAGTTCAATGCATTATTCCTGAAATGGGATAAAGTTAGTGCAGTAGGTTATGAGCAAACACAGATATAATTCAGGCATGACCTAGCATATCCTTCCCAAGTAAATCTGCAAATTGGAACTTACCAAATTGGCCATTTTTGAAGTACTCACTGTCACACCATAAGACGTTTCCCAAGTCTGCAAGGATAGAGTATGTGCCAGTAGATATTATATACGTGTTGTAGATGCCCAACACATGTTTTTCATGTAATTTCTCTAGTAAGTAAATTTCAGCCTTTTATCCGAATTTGTCTGATGAACAACTTTGTGCCTACTATTTAAGATAACAAAATAAGCTAACAAGCTAGCATAAAAACAACCAATTACATACATATATATATATATCAATCAGTCTCATACAATTTAGAAATACTGTCAGAAAATATGTATCCAGCTAAGTAAATAGTGTTTGTTCAATTAAATATCAAAAATATTTTAAAAACCAACCTTTGGGCAGTATGTGATATTATAGACAGCTCCTACAAGGATAATATAACCTGTAAGCAATTTTGGAGCCACCTTTCTGAAAAGCGCACCAACTTTAATTCCCTGTAATAGAAAAGAGAGAACTTTAAAAAAAACAGCCATGTGACTATTCAAACAATATCTGTTAATAAAGATCTGCAAATGATTCATAAGAAAGATACAGTTGGACATATATTACATGCAATACATAAAGAATATTTTAAGATCTTTTACTTATTCAGTATTATAGCCAGGAATTTTTAAAGCATGTTGAAAAATACAAGTTTTTAAGAGGCCCTTGGGCAGCGAATGGGATTGTGCTGGAGGGGAAGTCCTTAAACATTTAAAGTTTCAAGACAGAACTATTTTAATTGTTTAATCAGTATAGAACACGAGTAAAAACATCATGGTTCACACAGGATGTTCTTATGGAAGTACATAGACTGTAAACCCATACAGTCAAACCAAGAACACTTAGGTATCTTTGGGTTCTGTACAGATTAAACACATGATGTCTTGACCTGAAATACAGATTTAATTATGAATATTGCCTGAATATTCATTATTAAAAAGTTAACGATTTCCAACTAGTTATAAGGACATTTGAGTATAATAGTTCAGCTAAGAGAATTATGCATAATATCCTTTTCCAATGCTCTGTTTTCATTCATTTACCCAAAATAAGTTCTTCAGCCATCATGCATACCAGTATTCAATAATAAATATGTGTTTAATTAATTTATTTTTTATTAACTTAATAAAATGACAGTAAACCTAACACCACATTTATACTCATTCCACAACCTGATTTCAAACTGAAAGTAGAAAATATCAAAAGTGATTTTTAGACTGGAAGTGGCAGTATTCACTTCTTTAAGTTTAATTCGAAGTTAATCGGCCATTAAACTTTTAATGATATAAACAGAAAACGTAACTTCAAATTTAATCAACAATAGTATTTAATTTAAAATGCTGTTTCTGTAAAAAGCATCCATGGAAACGTTCGTTTCCAATTTGAGTCTGTGCCTAATTTCCTTTAGTCATTTGGCTGTCTTACGAAGTTTTCTGAGAAGAACTTACATCCTGAATGTCATTCACTGATATTTTTTTCACAACTTAATGTTTCCTCTATGATCAAATTACAAACGCATTGTCTTTGAAATATTTCATATCAAAAGGTCTCATTTTTCCTATCAACGTTCATCATCAGAAATATCAATCTGCAATTTTGTAATCCTACTTCATTATTGATGAAGTATCACACACACATGTAACAGATGACATGCTTTTTGGTTATGCAACTATTAATACAAGTAGCGCACACGATTGCTATTGATAATTTATTGTTTACAAGCAGTGTCATGTAAATGCCAGTGATTTTTTTGCATACATTAAAACCAAATATCAGCTGTTTCCTCTAGCCTAAAAGTTACATTTTCCCCTAAAAATGCTGTACAAATAAGTGATACCGGTAGTTTTTCAAACTTTCCCATTTTTCTGACTTATCACGCTGTATTTCCACTTCAGAAAGCCACAGGCAGTTTTGAAAATTAAAAAAAAATCACTGTATACAATTAAGGGATGTCAGTGCAATTTAGGGATGTTGTATATACAACTGATAGCCTGGAGGTGTGTTACTGACAACATGTGATAATAGGCTGGCTAGAATGCTGTTGATATTCATAAGTATTGAGGTTTTAAAGTAGCATAATCGAATTTCATTAAAAGTTGTTTGTTTTTTTGTTTTTATGTGACTTATTGTCACCTTGTCACCAGGTTTAATACTGTTTTTCAACAATTTTTCAGTTATATATGGTGACCGGTTCACCTAACCTGTTTTCCTGGACTATATACTAACCAGTACTAACTTATCCTTCCACAAGGAGCTGGCAACTTCTCTACATGTTGAGAAAATCTGCATTTTTATCAAATTTTATAGAAGGGTATGGCCTGCCACGACCGGGCCATTAAAACTGAGATTTAACACCCTGGTGTGTAAGAAAATTTGAAAGGAGTCATAAGAAAAGGAGATGTGTTGAAGGCCTAACATAAACTAAAGTGTGACCTTGATCTTTGAGATATGAACTTTTGAACAATAGTGTCAAGTCATTTTAAAATTCATAGATGCATAGGGAAGTTATGGTCCTGACAAAGTCAGACAGACTAACACACGGACACACACATGCACTCACACACATACATGGAACCACCATTCTGACCATTTTGCTCACCGCAAGTGGGCTTGACAAAAAAGGAAAATGTTCTGTCATCATATACTTAAAACCATTATTTCCATGGAATTAATCATGTAAAATAAATTGTGTCAAGTGCTCTGGTAAATATAGAATGGTTTAAACATAACTCTGTGTTTTGTTCTTTCAGGATTATGAGCCTTTGATAATTCCCCAATTCGGTGCTTCATGATGCAAATTTCCCCTATGAAGGGCACCTGATACCTGTTCCCCAAAACCATAAAAAAGGCTGTTACTAGAATATCTACTCAGCGATTTTTCATGTTCTTTTTTTGGTCAAGTAAACAGAATAAAGACATTTTCCCCCAAATCCCAACCTAAAAATTCTCCATGTTGGCATTAAAGTACACCACACATTTTTTCCCAATTGGACCAGACCTTTTTCCAAAATTGCAAAAAAAATCACTGCTACTTTCACATATTTTTAAACTTATCACTAATTCAAATGGGTAAATGAATCAAACCCCTAGCACTGTAAGCCCACTGATCACAGCAAACTTCAGAGGTAACCCAGCAACAAAGTGATGTATATATAGTATTACAGCATTGCAACATGACCATTTCTTAAATGGAACGTGTTACCAATTTTTAAGTGTAAAGATCTGTAGTCATATACTAAAAGTAGTCACAAAACATTTTGTAGTCAATTATACACCATCAATGAGGCATGACTATGATTTCACTGTGATTTGACCTTGTGACCTAGTTTTTAGCCTGAGTTGACCCATGTTCAAAACTGTTCATGATATCATTAGGACAATCATTTTGACAAAGTTTGGTGAATCTCCAATAAAAACTGTGGCCACTAGAGGGTTAACACGGTTTTCCAATGATTTGACCTGGTGACCTAGTTTTTGACCCCACATGACCCATGCTCGAACTTGATCAAGGTATCATTAAGACAATCATTTTGACAAAGTTTGGTGAACCTCCAATCAAAACTGTGACCTCTAGAGGGTTTACAAGGTTTTCCAATGATTTGACCTGGTGACTAGTTTTTGACCCCAGATGACCCATGTTCAAACTTGTCCAAGATATTATTGAGACAAAATTCTGACCAGGTCTGATGGAGATTGGCTCAAACTGTATCCACTAGAGTGTCAACAACCCCCAGGTGTGGATGGTCAGCGTTTCATTATTAAGGGATTTGATATTGTAGTTGATGGTGTATGTACAATATAGTTCTGTTGTGAAAAGTGAATTGTAACTGACAACCTCATTTTATCAGCAATGACATTCGTACACTTTATATGGTTCACGTTATTTTGTAACAACTTAATGTCTTAACCCTAAACATGACATAGTATAATATTGGATCAAAAAAAAAGTTCAAGTCAAGTATTTGAATTTTGGCATTAGATACTGAGAATTTATGGCTCATTATTAAGGATTATTGTTATTTCTATCGATTTGATCAAGCTACAAGTCAAATATTTGAGTTTTGGCATTGTTTCCACAAATAAATATACAGTTCTTCATAAGGCTGAGAGGATAGCCCTTCCAAATTCATTCATGAATTCAGCCATAAATGAATTCGGAAGGCCATCCTCTCAGCCTTACAGAGAACTGCATATTTATGTGCAGAAACACAAATTTCGCATTGGTAACTGGTATAGCTTACTCAAATCGATAGAAAAACCAAAAAGCCTTAACAATGAGCCATAAATTTTCAGTATCTAATGCCAAAACTCAAATACTTGACTTAAAATTGTTTGTAGCGGGTCACGTTCAAGCGGCCATGCCATACCATATATTTTAACATATTGTGATGTTTCCAAACTTCCACTCTGTACAATCACTGAGTAAGATGGGTGCACCACATACAAAATTAAATCAACTGTGTAAATACCTCTTCTGACAGTTCTGGAACCTACACATAATGGGTTAAATACAGTGGATAGGAAGTTTTTACCATGACACCGGTAGATATCTACCTTGACACCAGCAGTTGTCCGCCATTACACCGGTTTCGTTTCCCATAGAGAAATAGTGGAGGGAAACAAAACGTTAGTGCACTCCTCAGAAAAGGTATGATGGAATAATTTATGCTTGTTTGAGTTTAAAACGTGTTTCCTATCTACTGAACGGTTCAAATTGTTCACAGATATTGAATTTATAGTGTCCAATGGGTTTTAATGGGGAATTTTCCACACACAAATATGCAGTTCTATGTTAGACTGTGAGGGTCGGGGCCAAATAAAAATATGTTTCGCAGTCACAAACAGTCTAATTAGTTGGACTAGTCTATATGCAGACGTAATGACTTGGGACCACTAAATTAGTTTGGCATTTTTGAGACAATATTATCCAATTGCAATTGATATTATAAAAGGAAAATGTTCTCTGGAAATTATTATTTCGTAAATGGACGTTTTCATTGGTTTAATCACAATGTCAAAGGTTAATCTGCATTCGAACATAAAACGGCTACGCCGAAAAAATAAACTTACAGCCATTCTGGCAATCATATCAGAAGCCACATCCATAGGTAACGCCCACATTCGTCGAGCAGTGCATTTAACCGCTGCCTCAGGAACATACAATGGTTCGTTAGGTGCCAACTTTTGATCCAGAAGCCATTGTTTCCTTAGAAATCTCTCTGCATCTGTCATGGGCTTCGAAATTCTCATTCGCTCCCATGGCATAGGTTGGATAGAAAATGGAGGAAATCTACTTCCTCTGTTAATCTGTGCTTGATATATACGCTGTCTGTACTGCCATACTTTTTCGTCTTTATATGGGGCTTCAATATTAGGAACCGGCGGAATTTTGAGCGGAGGTCGTCGCTTAGCTGGTACCTTTGAGTCAGCCATCTTGCGACCTTGCTTTTGAACTCAAAGAAAAAAAGTAGCAACAAACCAAGAATCTAAAGGAAAGGAGTATCAAACTTGTTTTGCTGCCAATTCGTAACCAAACCAATTCGTCACCTGTTTTATTTGGTCGATTCCTTACAATGTTCTGGTCAATTCGTAACCCGTTTAAAATCTCTGGTCAATTCGTAACCTTTTTTGTTGGTCAATTCGTAACCTCCAATATTGTCGCTACTCAAACAACTGTACGCAAATGAAGCTGATAATTACGATATTGATTGAGAAAATGTTAATTTTTGTGAAAATTCAAGTTTTTTTAATGGTTTTGGAAACTAAATTACCCGACACATGTATACGATCTACGTAATGTTATTTTTCAAGTCTAATCATAACAAATTAACGCAAATGTGGTTGTGCAGAATATGTTGGTAATGATTGGTACAACCATATTTCAAAGATTTAATCATGATAGATATATTGTTAATTGTATAACTAAATATAACACCAATTAAATTATCAAATTTACAAATTCATATTGAATTATAATATTTCGTTAACTTTAGCTTCTCGCTTAACATCTTCTCGCTTCCGCGTGCGATGTAATGTGGCTTAACTGGCACAATGCGTAGAAAATGTAAAAAAAAATTAAGTTATTTACAAATATTTAATATTATACTTCATATCAATGCTGTTAGATCTAGTAAACGAATATTTGTTGTACATATTGCTGTGTGATTATCATTTGGATCATTTTGGATTATCATTTGGTAAATAAATGTTATTCAGGCTTAGGTACGTCGCGAGATTGTTGTATTTCATGACCAACTATGATAGTTCAAATTTTTTTATTGTTGTTGTTTGTTCGTATTGAAATGCACAACCACATTGCTTTGTTGCTGATATGCATGAGTATCTCATGCATTGGACATTATCTTGTTGTCTGGTATGACACGTGTTTCTTCTATTATTAGTTTTAAATATCAAATTGTCAATTTGGCACCTTATTCACTTAATTAGATTCTTTCAATCTTTTACATATATACGTGCTTATTGTATTGTCTTGTTTATCTTTGTAATTGTACTTTTTTGTAAGGCATGACTTCGTGTAATCATAAACTTTATTACAAAGAAGTGTCAAAGATGTGTAAAATATCTTATCATTTTTTTATTACAAAGAAGTGTCAAAGATGTGTAAAATATCTTATCAATTTTAATTTGAGACAGTTTGAAAAGTTAATCCAATCATCATAATTAATGTGTACAGTCGTTGGCAAGTCTATAGGTGTTAATCCCATCCCCTATGATTAATTGGTATAAGTGTCAATCAAGGTGATAATGCAAAGTATAATTATATTCAACTTGTAAATCAAATATCTTCATTAAACCTGAGACCATTAAACTAGTTCATTATACAAATGTTCCAATAATTTCCTTTGTAAACAAATATATTTGTCGAAATGTATGAACATTACTTTATTTAATATGTAAATGTATATCTTTGTTACAGATCATTTCATGACGTCCAGACGGACTCCGTCATCTAAGACCGAGAAAGGGGGCGGGGGATTGACATACACGATTATGGAAGACCTGTGTGTCACAGAAGAGGTCGAAACACGGATTTAAATGTGAAAATTTGCGTAATATAACGTTTCATTTGCTACATGGAACGTTCAAATATTAAACTATGTTCATGATGCGTATTGCGGAGGGCTATTATTCGTATTAAAAGATAAATAAGATTTGCATTTTAAATCCAGATCTACCTGTGGTTCAAACTTTAAATATTATGTACAGATCTACCTGCTTTTCACTAATTACGTTTTATGAACAGGTCCACACCGGACAATGAGTTGAAGAAAAATATGTACTCAAAGGTAATTAATTAATTCAAAGATACATTTGGGGACTTTAAATTACAATGTAACGTTTCAAGAATTATTAAATAGTAAAAAAATCCAGACCTAGTTACCCTATGTTTAATGAGCATGTAAACAGAAACAAACATATTTTATGTCTTAATAAACTATCCGTTCAGTCTGTCTCTCTATCTGCCCTTTCGTACGGTTTATCGTCTACATACATAATACAAATATTGACTTTTTACAGTTTCACACGAAGTCGAAAACGCATGACAACGTTACTTCTTGTACTTATACTGTAATTACTAAGTGAAATAAAATACACTTTTATGTCGTTCTAGGCGACTATCTAATCGCCTGCATGTATATCGTATTTTGCATGCCTACATGCTCAAACATTTTCTTCAACTCGTCGTCGAGCCAGCACGTACTGAGTACTGAAGAACAAGCGCTCGTAGAGATTGTGTCACACTTGCATGTTGTCACATCCTCCACAAGAAATCCTTACTAAAGCGTATGGCAAACAGGATACGAGCTATGATGCATCCATCTGAACCTCGCTCCTTAGACTTTGAAGTACGTGTAATTTCAAAGCAGTTGATAAATGCGTAATGAATTGCTAGCGTACAGTTCATACAGTTAATTAGATACCGCTGTATACATGGATATTGGTAACCAGGTGAAACGTATTTATATGTGATAAAGCTTATCCACTAGAGCCTTGGTTACCTAAAAAATTCCAAGACAATGGAAGACTACATGATGATCAATTAAGGTTCAATCAACGGTTGTCAAGTAAAGGACAACTAATAGACATTTGACATACTTACGGATCGATTTCGGACTCAATATGAAGGATATTGATATTACATGGAGCGTGTATAATATACACTTCATAATATTTGTTCTCAGCAGGAGTGTGACATGGACGAGAACTTCGAACTGTAGGACTTTGATATCAGTAGGCAGCAGGAACTATACCCTGACATATACCATCTAAAGTTGATCAAAGACTTCATGTTATGGCTATTGTGAATTCATAAATGCAGATAACAAAATATCTACATAAAATAAACAACTTTTTTCATCAAAGTGCATAAAAATTTATATCATCAAAATCCAATGATATGAGCATCATGTATGTCAACGATAAACCCTAACTTTTTATCAAAGTACATAAAAATTTATATCATCAAAATCCAATGACATGTGCATCATGTATGTCCCCAATAAATCCTAACTTGGAACTTGAAAAATAAAACATCACATTCCAGGGGTTCTTTTAGAAAATCCCACATAGCCTTGCAGTGTTAATGCAAAATTATCAAATAATAAAATTATGTGACCTCGGTGCCAAGGTCTTTTTTGCCTAAGGCTTCAACTAAAACATTCTTTGTATATTAATTTTAATCCAAGGCTTAGCAGTGACAGAAAATAAGAATTTCAAACTCCCTACCTCATCCCTATTCAAATCTTTTAAAACTTTGTGGACATATATACAGTCATGTTAAAATATAGAACATATGTTCATTTTAGTTGTTTGTCAACATGTCAATCTTTGCCTTACAGTAAGTTTAAATTAAGACTAGTTTCTTATGGGGCAATTAGTGAGTCTTGAACTTTATGGCAATCTGCTATATATACATGTACGTATATAGATCAGAATATTAGATGTAATCCACATCAGTTTGTGTAAACAAACTACAAGCTTTACAATCGAACGAACGAACGAACGAATAACATTTTTTTTGCTGACAATGCATTTTAATGTGATTCAATGTATGTATTGGTCTCAGGTAATTGTAATGTCTATAGATACATGGATATAATAACAGCTATCATTATTATGGAGGTGCTTTCCAAACATATCTTCTTTTCTATCATACACTGTTTGGTATAAAGGAAAACTTCGCAGTAAAGTTGCATCACGTGTACTACCAACACATCGACAAAAACGTCAACGAATCTCCTCTGGTGATCACAAACGCATTGGAGTATAAGAGAACGAAAGCCTGTCTTTTGACATAAGTACTTTTATCTTGTTTTGGAGCTTTTATAGGTATATTCACAGGGGGCCAGTACGTTGAAAGGATGGTGTATAAAGGTGTATCGGGCTTAAGATGGCCACACTGACCAAAACATATATATCATACATATATACATACGATATATATAAGTTTTTGGTCCGTGCGGCCATCTTAGGCATAATACACAATTGTACACACCATCCCTTCAACGTGCTATTTTAAACTGGTCCACGTTCCATGTTGCAGTGCACCAAAGTCTCTGTACACCGGAGTCAACGAGTACCAGTTTAAGTTCACTCGGAACTACTCGGATGTCTCTCGACATTGTTAGTATGGAGCGAAGCGGAGTTAGCCGAGGATTGCCGATTGGTTTAAGGTTAGACCCGGGTAAACTGGTCCCCGTTCCATATTGCAGTTCACCAAAGGTCTCTGTACACTAGAGTCAACGGGTACCAGTTTATAAAGTTGGTAAAATAGTTATTTCCCTTAGTTAATCGCGCCATTTGCATTTTGCCCTACAATTACGTGAAGGAAAGATGTTACCAAATGACATCGCTCAAACCGTTGATGCAAATTTGTCCAAGTTTGGTTTTGAAACGTACAGTTTTAAGGTAATGACACTTAAACTGAACATTAATTGATTTACATTATGCGCGAAATGTTTCCCTTTTTATTTTAGATCTAGAAATCCTAGTAGAATCTTGGATTCGTTCACGGTTCAGTCTACTGAGTCAAAATGTATTCATGTAAGAAGTTCCAATTTCATGTTTATCGTGCATATTGTGAAAAAGTACATAAATCCCTTTTCTGTGACCAATTTAAATTGCATCTAAATGCTGATTCAGTTACCTCAGGTGTGTATCTTATATAGCTACTAAATCGGTTTTCCGGCAGGCCAAATTCATGAATGAATTAAGGAGGGCTATCCTCTCAGTCATACGAAGAACTGCTCATTGAATGTGTGTGGAATTGCATATTTCACAAAAGAAAAAAAAATGCATTGGTAACTGATATAACCAGCCCTATTTATTAGGCTTTCCTGTTTGCCAATTTCATGAATGAATTTGGAAGGTCCATCGGGAGCCAAAGAAAATATCTTGACATCACTAACAGTCCAATTAGTTGGACTAATAGTGTCCTGGTTAGAAAAATCTTGAAATTGTACATGAATTGAAATTATCATTATGAAATAGTTCAGTTGTTAAATTTGATAATTTGATATTTTGTTTTTATGTGACTTATTGTCACAGGGGTTTTTCAACAATTTTTCAGTTATATACCGTATATTATACAGCGACCAGTTAACCTAATCAGTTTTCCTGGACAATATACTAACCAATACTAACTTACCCTTCCATAAAGAGCCAGCAAGTTGTAAAATAAATTGAAATGATGCAAAGATTTTGTTATAAACCTCATTACAGAAAACTACTGCTTCCACCTTTTCCATGGATTGTTATACTTACTTGTTTAAAAAAATACAGCATGCTAAAAACAGAACAGTCTTTGGTTTCTGCAGTCAAAATATCAGAAGAGATCATCTTTTTTGGTAAACTTTGTATTTCATACAGACTCACTTATGAATGTATTTTGTTTATCATTTTCAGATAGGATGGTACAATGATCTTGTTGGAAAAGAATTTGTTTTTCCATATGACTATGACACATTTGCTATAGTTGTAATAAGCACACCAGACATGTTTGAGAAAGGTCTTGTTCCATTCATCATTAGAAATGATTGTATGGGACCTTGTGACTTACTGGATGAATTTGTGAAAGAATGTTTCAAAAACATCAAACAGGTACAAAAAGTTTCAGATTTTGAGGCAGTGTTTTTAGCTTTAGGGGAAAAGGACATTTACAATGGGGTAAATCACTTCATAAGGGGAACTTGCTCATTATGCTATGTTGTTAAACAGTATATTTTGCTTAAATTCTATCATTAAGAGTTCAGTTAAACCAGACCATAAAAGGAAATATATTTTTCCATCTGACATTTAGAATGCGACCCTAAATATATGGTATATGTCTCCAACAAAAAAAATTATATTCAGCTGAAGGGGAATTTTTAAGGAGTCCTTAGGGGGAAATACTTTTCATACTGGGAAATGGGGTAGACTTTTGGCACCAAATCAGCCCCCAAAAAGGATAATTTCCTAAATCTATGAAGGTTTTGTGTCGTGTTAGACATATTTAATATCTTGAGTTTTGAAGAACAAACTTGAGTAAATTCTAATTCTACTGAAAGTTTTATTCCTTACTGTGTAAGTTACCCATTCAGGTAAGTAACTTAATACAATGTATTTCTTTTTCAGGAACTTAGTGAATGTGATATTGAAGCAGTTCATGACTTTGAATTATTACCAAGTCGTCGACCTAAAGTATTGGTACAAACTGCTGGTCATGTCGCAGGTGCTGCCTATTACTACCAAAGAAAAGATGTACAGCCCGATCCGTGGCCAGAAAGTAAAGTGAGTTAAAACAAATGTGAATAAGTGGAGTACAGGAAAGCAAAATTGTCAAAATTTACATCTAGGTCTCTCCTTAGTTACCATAGTTATTGATAATAAAAACATTTTCATTGTTATATGAAAGTTTCAGACATTTGATTTTTGGACAGAAAAAATTATGATTGCTTTCCAGTGCTTTACATTATTGGCTTCTTTTTGGTGAGCTGTTAAGCTCATAATTGAACAAACTATGAATACTGTTAGACACATAGAATGCATTTTTACTCATTTTCTATGTTATAATAAGTTATGGTTATGGAATTATCTTGTTCTACTCAGTCTAATCTAATGATAAGAAGTTAAATTTTATTACTGGTATTTATTGATTTTTAAAATATGGGAGTAATATCTTCTGAATTATGTCTCTGACCTAACTTACAGTTGAACCTTACACACTGACTGTCACATTATAACAACCTCTTATGTTCGGGCCAGTTGTCAATATTCCCTCAGTGTTTCAAATTGGTAAATGAGACCACCTCAATTTAATGACCATTCATCTGGTCGCGTAGGTAGTCTTAATATTAAAGTTTTCAGGTGTGTAGCTTCTATTAGGCAGTACTAGGCAATTGCCTAGACTGGATTTCCAAATATGAAAAGTTAAATCAAATAAATCGTGAATCATGTAACTAATGTTAACATGTTTCATCGAAAATTGATATCTTTGATAATTTATATAACTAAAACTATGATTTTATTCAGTTCTAATGGTCATAAAATCTCAAAATAGCCGCAAAATGCACCTACGACGTTCTAGAATTTCAAAATTTCGGACTCCTAGAATTTTGCCTAGACTCTCCTTTTATCTAGCTACACCCCTGGTTTTACTGTTTATGCTTATTCTGTTGATTTCGTGGACTTAATTTCTTTCAGAATGATCTGTAGGTTTGATTCAGTTATCAATAGATCAGTTACCAAGAAATGATTTGTTTCTTACTGTATAACACTAGACTGGTACATTTGTATAACAATGACTTGCACCTACATATTTATTAACATTATAATGCTCAGACCTGATGAAACTGGTTGTGTTTCCAGTTACCCTACTGATCCTATTTTATGGTGTCAACCCTAATAGTTTTAAAAGCAAAATGAAAAGTACGAAATATTTGGGGACAAATCTTGCCCCAAAAAGGCGAAAGATTTGACCAGGAAAAAATAGCCTGGAACCTACCTTCCCTATTTTTGGTCAGGTAAGTAGAATCACTGCTTTTTTTGTTTTCTGGCCACATCCAGTACTATATTTCACTTTCTGTTTTTCAGAATATATATGGCTTGTCAATTCATCCCAAGTTCGGAGGCTGGTTTGCACTTCGGGGTGTCCTGATTTTCAGAAATGTTCTTTGTCCAGACCTTGTGAAAAAAGAACCAATGAAAGTGTTGTCAGATAGTAAAATGATCCAAGAAGTGTTGGAGAGATTTAATGGTAATTGGCAGGACTGGACTTATAGAGACATCATTCCTGTTGAGAAAAAATACTCAGAATCACAGAAGGAATACTTTGCTACTCTTCCTAAAGACCGTCATAAACTCATCGAGAGACTTAGATCAGAGAACAGACATACTGATGATAGCGATGTTGATAGAAAACTGTAGTATTGTATTGTATTGAAGACATTTTTGCTGAACAAAGATGTTGCTGGGAGTATAAAGCCATGTGATATAATGTATTGAATGTACTGATGGAGATTTACAGTAAAACCTCACAATTTGGGACCACTTTTCAATACATTCTGTACATTTCAACTTGATTATGAGACCACCTCAATATGAAGGCCATTGTTGTTGTCTAAATGTGATTTGGATATTGAGGTCTTATGGTTTTAGGCTTTACTGCTATTATTTCAGCAGTACAGTTTTGTTAATTAATTACTAGTGTCTCCTCAGGGCTTGACTAGCTGAGAATTTTAAAAAGTTCTGCAGCAATTTCAACTCATCCTGAGTCAATTTCTACTCTTAATTACAAGTGCATGAGTGGATTTATCAAGCCCAGCTCCTCTATGAATGTTTATTCTAATTTTAAAAAGTCTTTTTTTAAATGATGTAATAATGATATGATATTTTTCACGTAAGAATTTTGAAGATAAATTCTATTTGATCTATCATGATAATTGCTTGTCAGCTCAACTAACGTTAACTGCATTCAACTACTTCAACATACCGGTAATCATTGATAAGATGTTGAGATTTGTTACTTGAGAGACAACTAAGCATAAAGCACTCAATAGTAGCTTTTTTGATGTGTCCATCAGATGATAAATCATTAATAATTGGATTAATAGTGCTTCACCTGTTGCAGTATTTTGCAAATAATAATTGTCGGATACTTTTGATAACTCTAGTGGCTCGTTTTAGTGATAATTATTAAATTCACAAGTTTTTTTCTTGATGTGAATTTCAATTCTGATATTCTGTTTACTAGAGTGAAGAACTTTTTTTGAAATCATTAATCAAAATACTGGTTGACAAGCAAGAAGCTGTATTTCTTACTGATCTCCACAATATGAGGCAGAATGTCCATCTAAATTTGATCTAGGTCAAGTTGGTACTGGGTCATTTCATGTCAAAACCTGGTCAACTTGACAACCACAGAGAAACTGAGTCTTGTGACCTTATTTGTGTATTCTGTAAAAATGGTCTTGAATGGATACATTTTTATTATGATATAGTTAAAGCCTGGTCAAAGTATGGCTAATATGACCAAAACAACAATGTCACTAGACTTATTGTCACTGGGGTTAAATGCTGTTTTTTCAATAATTTTTCAGTTATACATGGCGACCGGTTCACCTAACCAGTTTTCCTGGACTGTATACTAACCAGTTCTAACTTACCCTTCCACAAGGACAGGGCAACTTCTCCACATGTGGAGCAAAATCAACATTTTTGTCAAATTTTCATAGTAGGGTATCACCTGCCATGACATGGATTCGAACCCGCATCGGGATCTCCTGGATACAAGTCCAGTGCACTAACCACTGGACCATGGTCACGGCCGTCACTAGGTCAAACTGTATACAAAGTTATCAGGGTTTTCATTAGACTTTCAGATCTAAGCTTCAATGACCCTTCAGCCAAAATTCTCAAGGGTCAAATTCAGATTTTCAGGGCTTATATTGGCAAATTTGAGATGACACTTTCTGACAGACCTTCATTAAACATTCTCTTAAAAAGGTATCAGTAAAGTTTGATACAGAATCTTCTTATGTCTCCAAAAAATTAGGTCTCCATATCAAATCATACAAAATTTAGTCAGCAGTTGCTCTGTTTGCAACAATTCTTTATGAATCATAGTCAGCAGGTTTGTTTTTTATAAATATAGGCCAAGATTAATACTGATACTTGATCAGAATCTTTGTCGCTATGGCAAATTATTGAGAAAATCTTTTGAACTCTTTTGAGGCCACTTTGTTTGCCTAACAAAGTCTAGATCATTATTTAAGTTGGGATTTTTTGTGTTTCTTCTTCTAGAAATCTGTTCTTATCTTTATTACAAATATTTCCAAGTACTTGTACTCTGTTAGGAGCAACTGGGCAATTTTGGCCTCTTCTGTGAAAAATGATGTCCCATGTTGTTTATGAACCATTTGTAATACAGCTGATTTTGCATGCTTACAGGTAATTTGATTATGTCATTGTACAATATTACCACTCATTTATCACACTGTTATAACTCATATATTGTATATTAGTGCATGTACAACTCACGTATCACACTCTGATATTACTCATATACCATATGCTTTTACAACTCATATATCATATGCTTTTATAACTCATATATTTTATGTTTTTACAACTCATATGGTATGTTTTTACAGTTCATTTATTGCAAATTATGATCACTCAAATTATAATGTATTTTGTCCAATAGTTTGTTTTTATTAAAGCTATTCTTACAACATTTTGTTATATGATTTCTGATTTTGATTATGTACCTTTTCACTGGTTTTATCAGCTGCTTATAATTCAGCATTCCACATCATTGGTGTAAAAATTATGTTTTAAGCATCAGCTTGAACTATAAACGGGCTATTGAAATTAACTATTTACTACTAGCTGTAACACACAATTTTGAGAAAGTTCCCTTGCGCAAATAGAAATGTACTAGCCCAGGACTTTGGGCTAGTGGGTTAGTGCAAAGACTTCTTCATTATTAAAGTGAAACAGATTTTATAAAAATTTGATTGGTCAGCATCAACTACTCTGCAGTATTGTATTTTATGATATGTGGAAGTGGTATGTGAAGTATATAACAATGTTTATGATATTTTTGCGCCATATTTCTTTACAAAGTTGTTACATTGAATTGTTTAAAATTAATAATTAATTTTTGTCTTTTTAGTACTTTTTTTGTGTGCGTATTGTGAAAGATATTGTTATTGTTAAAAATGAACTCTTGGTTTTATTAAAATGCTGAACAATTTGTATTGTCATCTTGTTTTTTATATTTATTGAACTTTTATGCACCAGTACTTTTACCTCATATGTTACAACCATTCTTCATATGTAAGCTTTGTAAATATTGATTAATCAACAAAATAATGTATTGTTCTCGCAATTCATGCATATTGTGCCTGATCCACCCTTTTTGCCCCAACCCTGAAGTTTTAGGGGACGAATCATACCTCAGTATGAAAGGTATGTTTAGTAAAAAAAAATTGGAAAAAAGTTTTGTAACCTGCTCACCCAAGTATATGTAAACATAACTATTTTTTTCTTTCTAGCCATATGTTGATATAAATGCAGATAGACATAGGTTTGTTGCTACAGTATTCATCTACACTAATTGAATTTGCTACAGCAGCTGTCTACACTTTCTTGCCCTACCGAAATGACACACACAACTGATGAGAACTTGACAGGTGTGAAACTTACAAATTATTCTGAAAATATCCAAAGCCCTTATCTTCTCTCCAAGTTATTGTCCCTCCAAATTCAATTAACAATTCTTATCCAGTCTGAGTTGAAATAATAATATTTATCTATGTAACATTCAGCTATAAGCAGACATTCAGCCAAAGAAAATGATGTCAGAGTGGAAGCAAGCCATTTTTTGCTAAATATTTTGTTTGTAATGACCTTATGAAAAAATGCGTTAGTGAAATAATAAACAATTCAATCAAATATCTGTTAAAAAGGAATGAGTAATTATTGAAAGGATAATATGATATATATCCATAACAAGACAGAGAATTCATATAAAGATGAAGGCTCTGTATGATTTAATCACCTTAGCTTGACTTTGACCAATCAGATTGCAGAATTCATATTAATGCATATGGACATACCATAAGGGCTTCATAAATTTTACATTCCTAAACTGGGGAAAATTTCATTTTAGAAGTGAACTGATAATATTGTTACATATATTATACTTGATTTCAACCAAACTGATGAAATAATTTGTATTTTTTGTAGGCAATTTAAGCAAGATTTTGCTTTTTTCTCAGAGGATTTTTGTCTTTTTCAAACCAAGAAAAGTGCCTTTGGTATGTTATTTTTATACTTTGCTAATCTCATTGTATTCAGAAGAAAAAAAATATTTCAAAGGTGGGTTGTTAATTATTACAATTAACTTAATGTTTATCACCGCAGTTGTACTTATGCTCAACAAACAAACAAATATTTGATGATGCTTTATATCTATTCACTTACATTTATAATAATTTTATGGGTATGCACATTAGATTTACAAGAGTGTCGTAGATTCACATAGCATGTGTGTCTATTGGATTGTTTCTTTATGGGTGCATCGAAAATAAAAATCATGCGAAATATGTTACTTATATTGCTATATATTTTCATATCTACCCAGGGCATTTTTGAAATCTTATTTTCATCATAAGAAACAAAACATAAAATCTGGTCTTGGCAAAAAAGATCTGTTGTACAATACAATATGCATTTTAAATAAACATAAAATTTCTTTCATTAATTCATGACATGCTTACTTTATGATGCAATGATCTTTCATGTTGGAAGCATGTAACAAAATACATGTACTTGACCCTGGGCAGATAACAAGCATATTTTGTGCATGCTGTATCCTTGTGACCTTATTTACATGTTAATAATATAGATAACATTGATTAGATTTTTTGGTTATTTGTACTTCAATAATGAGCAATAAAATTAATATATGAACATGCTAACTTTTCATCATTAATAAATGTTAAAATTGGGATGCACTTTGTAACATTGTCTATATAATGGAATAAAACTTGACAACAATACACTGTTTCATTCTTTGAAGCATATGGGTTTTAGTATCACGTTTCATATAAATCCAAAACTGGCCCACTTTCCTGTACTGGAAAATGACCCTGATATAAGATATGGAAATCAATATGAACTACCATTGTAATTAACGTTGTAGTGAAACATCATTGTCCATACATAGCGAAGAAAACACTGTGAACGAGTAGACAAGCTGCATTTGCATGTAGGCATACATGGCATTATATGTATGCAAAATCAGAGACTGGCATAATCTACCATAAAATATTTCTTTTAGCACTCTGATGCAATCCAAATTTCTATCTTATGCGTTCATCTATGCATATTATGTATGTACCAAGTAAAAAATATCAATAATGGTAACAATCTAGCAACTGGTTCATTCACTTTCAGTCTCAACAATCCCGTTCATTACTGCAACACGTTTGTCCACGCTGCTACGATGTGCGCGCTCCTTTTTGGTGTTTGTGACGCTTTGGGGTTCTATGTGACTCGCTAAACTCAAGAGCTTTGGGGAAATGCTAAAAAGGCATGACGTGAAGAAATGATGGACAGAAACATTTATGGGGCATTATCTAATGGACATTAGACAAACATTGCGAGAAAGCACACTTTTTTATCAACAAACATGAAAAACAGCTGATTCAGTTTTCCCGCCATAAATGGATGTCACTCCCAGCATTCCCTGGTTTACGTGACGCATGCGCGTTGATAGTATTGCAAATGGCGGCACTTGTTATTGTTCCATGGCGTTGAGGAAACAAGGTCATTTATAGGAACGTTTTTTCGCCTCCACAGGTATAATGCCTCCGGTCCCTTATTAAGAAATGAAAGATCTATCCCTCCCCTTTCTAAAAGATCTGAAGAAGTGTGCAATATGCGCTGTCATTGCACTTAAAAACCATCAGCGCGAAGGTATGGTCCATTCGCTAAAATTCTGCAAAAATGGCCACCGGAATTCAACAATAAAAAATCGCATTGACAACTATGATTGTTAGTCATGACGGCAATCTTTCCAGCAAAGATATTATTCGAATGAGTGTACATTCGCTAAATTCTAACATTTTCAACCGTCCCAAGTTGTTAAAATCAATTTGCTGTCGTTGTGATGTTACAGAAAACGAACATGGTGGATGTGATTAGCCCCAGTACCCACCCTCTATTTTTATCTGATTCATAAGTTCAGGTTCATGTTTATATCCAAAACTGATCTGTCTTTCGTAACACACAACATTCATTATGTGCTTATGCGTATTTTGTGTTTGTGATTAAATTTGTTTTTTACTGATTACCTCCCCTATTCTTGTAAATTTCACTACTATTTATTCTTCCTAGATTGTGTAAATAAGTCATAAACATATCCATATATCCAATCATTTTAATGCTGTTTAAATACAGATCATAATAGCTGTATGGATACTTTCTTGCAGCTTCTTATTAAAATATGAGCAAAGATTGTTCATAATTCAGATTGGGCTAGCATTTCATATTTGGACCAGGTAGATAATATAAAACTTATTTTTAATATGTGCTTCATATTCACAATTTGTTAGCTATTTGTAAAAGTAAGGGTCATTTTACATGAACAATATAAATTTTAGGCATAAGGATAATTTGATGAGTGTAACAAATGACTTAACTCTGTAAAGTGAAAATGGTTGTTCTTCGTCCAACTAATTAGACTCTTTGTGACTGTTAGTGAGACATGTTCTGATTTGGCCCCATTCCACTCAGTGTAACAAAGAACTGCATATTTGTGTGCGGAAAATCCTCAATTAAAACCTGTTGGACATGATAACTACATTATCTGTGTATAATTTGAATCATTCAGTAGATAGGAAACACGTTCGAAAACTCATACAAGCATAAATTATTCCAACACATCTTTTCTGAAAGGTGCACTTATGTTTTGCTTCTCTCCACTATTTTTATATGGAAAATGAAATTATGTAATGGCGGACTCATCACGGGTGAAGTCCGGAAGAGTGAATTTACAGAGCTGATTTAAATTTATATGTGAAACACACTTGTAATGCAGCGGTTGTAGAGTGGATGTTTTGAAACGTCTTGATATGGTAAAATATATGGCACAATATGGCCACTTGTACACTACAAGGTACGAAAAAGTTATTATATATTTGAATTTTGGCGTTAGATACTGAGAATATTTGGCACAATATTAAGGATTATTGTTATTTCTATTGATATGAGTAAGTTATACTAGTTAACTGATGCATTTTTGCATAGTTTGTGTTTCCGCATATAGATATGCAGTTCTTTGTAAAGCTGAGAGGATAGCTCTTCCTAATTCATTTATGAATTCGGCCAATTGGAAAGCCAAATATGTAGGGCTAGGTTGTTTTTATCTTTATTTGAATGGATCAGAATGAATGGCAAGCTTTTATGCCTACTTACTGGTGCTACTCTGCTATACATTATTACATGTATATATATACTGAACTTTTTTGAGTTTGCGAAATGTTCATGTGCATGCTTAGGATCTATATTGATTGATTCATTTGGAATTAAAAGTGTAAGCCTTCCTGAAATGTTAAAGAAACAAAACATTGTTTAAAATTACCAAGCTGATTGTCATTGTAATGTCTGCAGCTGAATGTATTGAAAGAATCAAGTTCATGAAAGATGCATACTGCACAACTTTTTAGATCTTGTTTGACCTATATTAGTTAATATGATGTTGCTGATGTTTCATTACAAATTGGAAAATATCCCCTTAATATTTACTCTATTATTGAAAAATTTTGGAGTAAGTATTCACTTACAACTTTTTATTGATAGATAAAATGTCCTAATTTTGCATGACTTGGTCTGAAGATGGCTCACTGGATCATCTAAGCAGAACAGATCTATAGCATTTGTTTATGCTGTCTACTTGACTGATTTGTATAGTTTGTGTATTTTGTGACACATTGTCACCCATAATGTTTTAAGATTTATTGTTTTTGTTAAAATTAAGCGTTAAAAAATACCGTGCATTTTTGTTTTTCTCTGAATAGTACAACTAGATTTTGCTTCAAATTTAGAGGGAGAATGTATAATTCAATCTTGGTTTGTCTACATTCATGGCCTATTTGAAAGCATATCAGTTCATTATTTGCTGCCACTGCCACTACACTGTATATTTACTTTTGCAGGCGACTTCAGTTGACGATGGGTCCACAAGAGGACTACATTGAGACTGTGTTCACCTGTGAGGGAGATTATCACGATCCACATCTCAAGGATCGACTTGAAGACTTCCAGAAAAGTCTCAAGGACCTCTTACTCACAGGTTTGTATGATATAATATGGTTATGAAGTTTATTTTCTGGAAGTTAGTTGTTTTGGTCAGTAGTAATTTTAGAAAATTAAAACATGAAAGCAATCAGATTTGTTTGCTGACTATTGTTCCTTTTTCGGGTGAGGGCTATAAATTGTGTAAGATTAGTGAGGACACTATTATGTGTACAGATTTTGCAAATTTGGGCTGCGGGTATGGTCCATATTGAGACTCCTTTGTTAATGTGTTTGTTCACTTAATCATAACCTTCTGGAATTGAGCCCTAAGGTCAAATATTAGGGGGGTCTTGTTTTACTGTTGAAAAAGTTATTCAGATTTCTAAATGGATGCTCCTTGAGGTGACCTAAGTTAGCTTAAGTATTGATGTTCAGACCATCTCTACCCTTTATATTTTTCCTTTTTTCTCTGTATTGTGCTGCCAAGTTTAACAAAAAAGGTTGTGATATCTTTATTTTGTATGATTTGGATTTGGATTGCTATGTTCTGTTGCATATTTTGATTATTATCTGTGAAGTATCAGATTGCGAATATGCGTTGGGTTTTGACCAGTTTTAGATAAATCTAGGAGGGAATTCTGCCCATGATTTAACAGCTTACATGTATTTAGCCATTGTAGTTTACTTCTGATACAAAATGAATTAAATTGGTGTGTTCACTCTGATTAACTTTACTGACAGATGTATTAAACTGAGATGCTGTTAAAAACTCAGTACTATGTAAAAAAGAGCAAGAAACATTTGCTCTGAGCAAAAAATCATTTCATGAAGTGAATACTGTGTTCTTCATGCGAACCCACTATCCCAGAGCCTGGGCTAGTAAAATGTTTATTTGGGCTGGCGACCTTTTTGAAATTGAGTATTTGGGCTAGAAGTAAAATGTTCATTTTTAATAGCCCACATATAGTTTGGGCTAGTGTTATAAAAAAATTAGTTTGAACACTGATACTGGCCAATTGTTATAACATTCAACTATATTGTGATTATAGACATCTTTAGTGAACAAAATTTTAGAATATGATTGTAAGAGTCTTGCCTAAGTAATATATAGTTTATATTGCTGTCCTATAGAGATAGTGTACTGGGCCTCCATCATTGGATGGTTATGGTCTCTGTCTTGTAATCATTAGCTCCTCACTGCAGTGAGATCAAATCCTATCTGGGACCAGATAAATTTCACATGGATGTCTCTGTCTTGTAATCATTAGCTCCCCACTGCAGTGAGATCAAATCCTATCTGGGACCAGATAAATTTCACATGGGAGGAAGTTGTCCAATTAGCTTACAGAAGGGGAGTGCTTATACCTGGGTGTATGCCTGGGGTCTTCCTCAACAGACCTGGAAAAGTCATTTTAGTGTGACTTTTGACAACAAACCAAAAATATAGGGATTTAGTGGCAAGCGTTCTAATTGTATATTGTATGTGATTATTACATTGAATTTTAGAACTTGGTATGAAACTTCCATGAATATCTTCCCCAAAAGATAATAACACAAGATAATGTGTCCAAGTTTGAATTGCTTCGTTAGTCTGTAATTGGTTTGTTTTCATTTCAGATAAAAAGAAGCTCATTCTAAAGAAAGTGGAGCCTTGGAATAGTGTCCGTGTAACATTCAAAATACCACGTGAAGCTGCTACTCGATTAAAACAATTAGCTCAGCAAGGAAATTCAACACTGCGAGAGCTTGGGGTGCTTGCTGTGAAGATTGAAAATCAGAACATTTCACTTACCATTGCTGGTAGGAATAATGAACGAACACAGCTTGTGTTTAGGACAGCAGACACCATTCAAGCTTCAACACCTACTGTATCCGTGTGTAACACAAATTCTCCCTCACTTGACGAACTAGGACCTCAAGGTCCAGGTCCCAGTCATGTTGACACTACTAGTAAAAATATTGCTGATTATTTAAGACAAGGACCTGCACTGTTAGACTCAATATTTAATCCAAAAGCTGGTGAACAGCATTCTGAATCACAAAGGGCAAAGGTGAACAACATACTGTCAGAGCATGGCATTGGTCAGCATAGAGCTTTTCCAAGTGCAGCGAATAGTCAACCTAGTCATCATAACAATCCGTCAAGTACAAGTCCATCTGTGAACTCTGTCAGCCAAAGCAGGAGTCCAGTTGGACTGAGTGGGGGGCTTAAATTTCCACCATTACCTGGTATGCCTCCTGGTTTGCCACCAGGTATGCCACCGGGTGCACCACAACATGCTCTGGACAATCTCCCTCCACCCCCTCCCTACCCTGAAGGCAGCTCATATATGAACAATATCCAGAAATTACGATTTGGCTCGGGAACAAGTCCAATGTTAGTTAACCTCTTGCAGAATGATCCAAATCTATCAAGTCTGCTAGCTGCTGGGCGTTTACCGCCTACACTTGATCCTGAATCACTGCAGCAGCCACCAAAGAAACAGAGGAAACCTCGAAAACCAAGGGAGAAGAAAAAGAAGGGAGACCAGATAGCTGCAGTAAACGCTGCAGTTCCCGGACCGTCAAATGATATGATGCCACTGACATCTGTATCTTCATCTACACATTCATCTGTTGTCAGTCATAATGTGAATCCATCTGTGAAGGAACAAGGCTTTCAGAGTGTTTCTCAGGCATTCATTCATGGTAAAAACTTTATAAGTTCATCTGAACAAAGTGTGCCATTAACTAGTCCTGGACTTAGTAAACGGGAGGAATGTGATACTGCTGGTAAAATCATCAACCCAGTCACAGGACTGTTAGAACCGATGGATTTATCTGATACAAGTCCATCAAAAAGTGACAGTGACAAACATTCACCAAGATCTCTTTCACAAAGGATTGGGCTAGGAGGGGAAAATCGGCAGGATGGTAAAATTGTGGATGTTGGTAATGTTTCTGGCGTTCAGGGTAGAATTGAAAATGTTAATCAGGATGTTCAAACTCAATTTACTTCTGAAAAAAGGAATCCTCATGGTGTACCATCTACTGAGCATAATTTCATGCCTTTTGGTTCTAGTCATGTGATGAATGCTTCAAGTGATAAACTGAAACAAAAACAGTTCACAGATGTAATAGGCAATGATTTATTGACAAAATCTCGGTTAAAAAATGATGTAATAACATCTGTTAGTAACTTAGAACAAAAAGTACCAAATCTTAGTGAACGCAGTGTGAAACTGGAGCGACCTGATAGCAAATTTGATGATTTAAGTGCTTTGGATATGATGAAAAAGGCAAGTTCTAGTAAGGTTGAAAACTTACCTCAGGAAATTGAAAATAGATCTATTCCCCCACAATTGCTCAATAAACCATTGTTACAGGTGAAGCATGACAGTGTTGGTAAGCCATCTGGTTCACCGGACAGTAATGGTGATTCAGAATGTTCGAACAGTGATACTCATAATGGCCCTGACGCTGGTAGTCAGCCAGGTCCTGACCAGCGTTCATATAATAATGACTCTGGTGTTGGCAGTTGCTCAGAGAGGTCAGATGATACTCCGTCCGAACCGGGAGATAACGACTACAAGTCTGGTAATCACAACTCTTTTGAATGTGCCAAAACACCAACCATAGATTCTTTAAAACAAGCACCTGTGCCGAATGCTAAAATAATGACTGTTGGTTTTGCGCTGGAGGAAACCCCAAAAAATCACAAACTTGTCTCAGAAAAAGATTTATTGAACTCAGTGTTTGATAGGGCAAAGTTAAAACTGGAAAGAGTTGAAGTGTGTTCAGCTAGTCAGTCACAACCATTGTATAACTGGAAAACTGAGGAGCAAATGAGGTTTGCAAATAATATTGAAGCAAAAGTGAAACAAGCTATGTTTGAGAGCATCCAGAGTAGGAAAAGTCCAAAACTGTCAACATCATTACCTAACTCATTGCATCACACTGTTGATGGTCAGTTCCCTATGCAAGGTACTGTATAAAGTATTATTTGTTATAATATTGTTAAATTTGTCATCATGTTACAATTTTTGTTCCTGAACTTCAAATTTCATTGTTGTGTTGTTCAACCTACAGTTGTTTCATTTGTTGTTCATATTTTTGCACAACAGGGTAGTTAAAGAAAGTATTGTTTTGCAGTAGTTTTAACTCTAGGGAATTAAGTCTGGTAAAATTATTCTCTTTTTGGATTTAAGTTCATGTTAACAAAATTAGCTTTTAAACCCTTGTAGATGATGGGAAAAATTGTTTTACATTTAATAGCTGAGTTTGCTGACGTAAAAATCCTGCATTCCCATCAACTTAGTATCTTAACACAATCACTATGCTGTTAAAAAGTTATTTTCTAACAATTTTAACAGTCTCTGCTAAAAATGGCCGGACCAACAGAAATTGTTAGGTCCATTTTGATAACTGTTATTTAGTAAACCAGCAATTGGCAAAAAATCTCCGATAGTATAAAACATGCATTAACGTGATGCTGTAAATAACTTCTGACAGGTTTTCCCAGTTTCACATAGAGCAAATATTGTCTGTTATTGTCAATTTTACAAGATATGTATGATTTTGTAAATTTATGTTATAAAATACCAAAATAATTCATCAAAATTACAAACAAGTTATATAATAAATTTTAGTTTCTTACGAAATTTGGTCTAGTAAAATTTTGTCTGGTCCTGTAAAAATGCACAAAAACTTCACAGGACCTACCATCTTGTAAAATTCTGTTGTTTCGCTGAGACTGCATTAACTGCTTCTACATAAATTATACTAGTCATAGTTTGTTGTTAAATAAATTTCTTCTGATAAAATTCTCTAGCATTTTATGGCTTATGTGTAGATCTGCCCAATTTATTTTTTCATCAGACTCTGCACAATATATTCCATTTTTGGTTCTCATTTTGAACAATCTCATACCAGTTTGTGAAAGCTTTCTTACTTTTTATTTCTTGTAAAGTTAAATTTTCGTTAGTGAATAGACAAAATTCAGCAACTGACAACCTGTCAAGTGTCTCTGTTGGAAACAATCTCAGTGGATTTTGGTTTGCAGTTTCACTATTTGAACTGCTTGTTGAAAATCTGAGTTTTTGTTTTGGAGGTCAGTCACAATGTTCTCAGATCCATGCAGTATACATGGTTATCATTGTGAATATGAATACATAATTACATTGAGCGCATGTTATCTTCTAATTTCACAATCTATTGAGCCTTTAAAATTAAAGATATACAGATTTATTGTATTTCCTTCAGCTGTCATTTTCATAAGTTCATGAGTGATGACAGTTGTGATAATGTGCATTCATTGATTTTAATTATGTAGCAAATAGGTTTTCTATGACTTATTCTAAAAGTTGTGAAATACACTCATAATTTCAATGGTCAGTTAGAATTTTCTTGTATGTTGTGGTCTGAGTTTTTTTATTGTATTGAATACTGAGTAGATTTGACCTTATTGAAAATATTGTCTATGTGTTAAACATATGCAAATGTGTTTTTGAATGTGTTTATTGCTGTCAAATTTTCTCTTTTAAAAAGTCTTTATTTGTACTATGGTATTAAATTTATGCTTCTTAAATTGGTTCGTTTAAATGGAGTGTTTAAAGGATATTTCCTGGAATGGCAGCTTACAGGATATTCAATAAATATTTAAGAAATGAATGTAGTAAAAGGATGATCATGGGTGTGCTTTTTAGGGAATTATGTCTGCAATTCACAATGACTTGTGTCAATTTTATACTCATAAATCAGTTCTTTAAAATAATTTCGATGCTATAAAAAAGCAGTTTTTGTATGGCTTCTTAGAATAGTTTGTCTACTTCAGGTTCTGAGACATCTATGCAGAAGAAGAAATCAAGTCCTCGTAACAGTCCTAGGGGGAATTGTAGCCCGCGTAACCCTGGTAGTCCTAGAAATCCTGGGAGCCCACGTAGTGGTGGTAGTCCACGTAGCTCTGATGCCAATCAGGGTGTGAATCGTCAGTCATTCCGAAGTCAAGATGTGCCTGCACATTTGTCCACAATGGAATCTCACTCAAAATCACCATTTAACGATGTCAGTAAATCTCATTCTGAGCAGAGAAAATCACCTTTTCATGTATTAACTACACCACATTCTGTAGCTGCAGTCAGTAAGTCAGGCATCTTAGGTGGCCATGTGAACCATATTGATGCTCATCATCATGGTAGCGTTGAGACTCGGACTGTCTCACCACAGTGTAATAGTGATAACATGGCCCTATTCAAAACAACATTGGAGGCAGCTTATCCCCAACCTCTCTTGAATCCACTTAATATGTTAGCAGCAAACAAGGATGCTGGACTGTTGCAAAAACTGGAAGAATTAAAACCCTTGTTTCAGAAATTACAACAAGCTCAGAGAGTGGCTGCAACTAGTGTAGCGAATGGACTTGAAATTGTTAACCATACTTCACGATCTCCCGGCCCAGTTGGACCCATTTCTAAGTCAGTGGGTGTAACTATCTCTGAAGTTAATTCAGTGAATGAAACTTTAGCTGTGCCTAACAGTTTACATGCTGGACAATGTAATACTAGTGTAATATCATCTTTGAAAATTGACAAAGAAAGTAACGGTGCACACTCAACTGTGAATAAAGTGAATAAATTAGTAAATGAGGAACCAAAGAGTAGCACAAGTGTATCGTCACGGCGATCATCTCCGGGTGCTGCTACTAGCACATCATCTTCAATGCATTCTTTTGATTCCTCCTTACCTCCACCAAAGAGACTAACTGAATCTGTTCAGAAGTTGTTTCCATTACCATTATTAGATCATCTACCTCATGTTAATCGCCGATCTCCTTCAAGTAGCACACCAGGTGCCTCATTGACTAGAACAAGCTCTGGTCACATGGTGGCACTGAGTAACTCCAATTCACAGGGATCAGCTCCATTAATTATGACACCATCGGCAAGTTCTAGTGTGCAACATAACCCTTTGGAAACCTCTGTATTTGATATAGACAGTATCACCCCTTCAATAACAGGGGTAGACATAGGACCAATTGATTTTCACAGTGATAATTCTCAAAGACTCGCGCTAGATACTTTAAACTCAGACAGTAAATGCATTAGTTTATCATTGACCTCAATTCACTCTCAACCTCAGACATCTTATCCAAGTGTTGTGTCTTCATCTGCAACTAAATTAGTTCCAGCTGTTACTAGTTCAATTCTTTCGCCAAAAATGGGAGACTCGGTAATTGGTTCATATAGTGCAACATTTACCCAGCATAATGGTTCAAGAACTGAAATTGCTGGCTGCTCTCATGGACAAAGTAGTGTCAGTGAAGTTCAGAGTAAAGTGTGCAATAATGTTTCTAAAATGGCAACCAGTAATTCTGTAGTACCTGAAGTAGGTAATTCACAGACTGAGACGTCTGGCCATGGACCGCCTGTGTTACATCCTCAGAATGTGAGATATCCTGTATCAATGGGTTCTGATAAGTCAACTAATTCATTTCAACCAATGGGGTTATCAGAAATGTTATTAGAGACAGCAAATATTTGTTCCTCACCCCACCCACAATCCAGTTCCCAAAATCCTGAGCCCAGTGTTAGTGTTAGCTCTGTGACAGTGTCTAGCAGTCAGGCTTCTTGTGTTGAAACTGATACTCAGAAATCGAACAGTGAAACACAAATGAGTTCTTCAAGTTCATCAGGGAATTCAAAAATAAAAGTTGAATTGAACTGTGATAAAAAGAATGAAATAAAAAAGGAGCAACATCCATCAGAAACAAAGTCAAGCTCAGAAGATTCTGATATTCCAAAGTTAAAACGTCAGCCAATTCTTAGTTTTTCTAGTGGTAAGCCCGTAACTAGCACAATAAGCAAAGTAACTACTGAACAGGACTCCTGTGATAGTGATTTGAACCGTTCACAGGATTCATACTCGTCTAATAATTCTACTCCACCTATCTTAACTGCAGTGTCTGATTTTAATGAAAATAAAAGAACTAAGCAAGAGTCATTACCTGTTCAAACTGAAAGTGAAAGCACTTTGGTCAGTAAAGCTGTTAATGTTTCAGCAGTTGTGTCATGTTCGGTTGAGCCACTTGTTAGTGAAGTTAATGTAAGCACAAGTGTTACAGTGACTGAAAACTTGGTGAATGTTCATGATGAAAAACCGCCAGTGCTAGACGCAAATCTAGACTCAGAAAATGTTCCAGTGCTAACTAGTACCAATTCTCTTAATGAGGATTCAGAAACTAGGTTGGCTGCTGGAATTCAAAGACAATCAAAGTCATTAAGAAAAAGAAGAGCTTCATCAGAAAGTGTGGAAGATAAGTCAGAGGGTGCACAAAGACAATTGAGGAGTCGGAAAAGGACAAACCCCAGTGAACATGACTCTAGTGGCCCTGAAGACTCAAAACGTATCAAAGTGGAACAATGTGCTGAAACTTCTAATAAAATTGATAGTGCTAAAGATAATAAAAGTGTGCTAGGTACTAAAGTAACAACTGTAAGTGCTGTTCAGGAAAATAAGACTAATGATGAATCTAATACTCAGACAGAATCTATAAAAGCTGGACTAAGAACTCGTACGAATGCTAAAAATATACAAGAGGATAAAACAAAACCGCCTTCTGGTCGAGAGATAAGGAAGGATGGCAAAGTTGGTGGTGGTAAAGGTATTCTAGATAAGAAAGCTGAAGTGGCCAAAGCGGAAGAGTTGAAGAGGAATCAACAGACACGTAGAAATAGACAGTCTCCATCAGCTCCTACTTCAGAGAAGCAATCAACCCCTGCAGGTAATGATGTAATGTATATTGAATTATATCTTAATCAAAATTGTTAATGTATCATTTAAATATTTCCAGTTTTTTCCCTTGATGGAATCGTAATATTGTTGTTTTTTTACAACATTTTCAATTCTCAGTGCAGACAATGAGGATGGTTTGTTTCATTCATTGTCAATAGTAGAACAAGTTCAGTTCAATAACCTGTCAACCTGTTTTACAGGTTTACCAAACTGACATTTTTGTATCAAACTGACTATGAAGACTTCTGTATTAATTATCATCATGATGCATGTCTTTTTTCATCAGTAGCTATAAGGGAAAAGTCTCCATTGAGAGGTAGTAGAACTCGAGGCAGGAACTCGCCTGTTACTGTTGAAAATGAAGATTCTCAGGAAAATAAACGCACTACAAGGTCTGCGAGGTCGAAAGAAACGAAAGGTGGGGCTTCATTTAAATATTCTACTGTATACTTATTGTCTTATACTTGATTGTAAATTTCTTCATAAGTACTTATTTGGTGTAATTATTTTACTAATTATTTGTTGATTACCTGCACCTTATTGATCATTTACATTCTTCTTATTTGCACTTTATCATGCTTTAGATGTTGTTGTTTCATGTTTCATGTTCTATATCTATTAAATATAATACAGACATACTGATTTAATCATTACAAATCTGGCTTTCTAAACACTACATACTGGATGTAGAAATATGCTGGAAGCCAGAAAAATCAACTGGCTATTTGAACCTTTTCGCCAGCTATTTTTTCCAAAACAACAGACTGAAAACTGCATTTAGCCCCCAAACGCCCTTCTTTTAGTAGCTTACCAAGGACCTGGCTGTGGTCCAGTGGTTAGTGTGCGGGACTTGTAACCCGGAGATCTGGGTTCGAATCTTGGTCATGGCAGGTCATACCCTTCTATGAACATTTGACAAAAATGTCGATTTTCCTCAATATACGGAGAAGTTGTCTAGTGGAAGGATAAGTTAGTACAGGTTAATATACCGTCCATGAAAGGTTAGCCGAATGTAACTGAAATATTGTGGAAAATGGCGTTAAAACCAGTGACAATGTTGCATAAAAATAAGAACAAACAATATATTTGATCATGATGTGTGCTTCATGTTTTCAGTTGATGCATCAAGTCAGCAAGCAGGTAAAGTGAGTTCTAGCAGTAAACGACGACGGACATCACAGGATCACAGATAGCACAAGTATTATCTTACCTTGCTATGATTTGGGCTGTCAGAAAAATGATGATGTATCATTCACTGGATAATTCAATGCAATCGTGTTTTAGAAGTAGTTGTGAAGTCAGTTATAATTTGTATGAAAAGTGTATTCAATTCTTCAGAATAGTTGAAGTAATTGCTGATTTATTTGTTTTAATAGATTTATTTTTTAATAAATCTGGGTCAGTATGATGAGATAAGTTTTCAAAGGAATAAGTTTGAGATGTGGATACACATTGAAGGAGATTCATGTTGGAAGAATTGTGTTGGGCTAATCATTGAGTATCGTTGAGTGAGGGAGATGGACATCGACTTTGATGATGTACAATTCAGTGTTGAATTTAGTGTTAGAAGCTACCCAAGCGTACTTCAGTTTGTGTGATACAATTTTTTTCATAATGTGAAGGACATGGACCTAAGCTATCACAGTATATAAAAAATTAACATATAACAGTGCTCATCACTTACCATTCATTTTGTTATTAAATTACAGGTGTATTTTTCCCATCTATGACTATCATTTATTTCTTACATACCTTAAGCATTTTCATCAGAATTTCATGATTATACAGTGTGTTTTTTTTCTTGTAAATTTGTACTGTTGTATATAGGTATGTAAATTTTGATAGCAAAGAAAAGCTATCATTTAGTTATATATTTTTTCATTTTTTTGCTGTAAATATTCAGTTGTATAGGCGTATTGACTATTATATTTATGTTACTATACTTGTACATTAATGTGTAACAAAGTGACGATTCCTCTCAGTATATGTCATGTTGAACATTGTTTCTTTTTTTCTTTACAGCTTGTGATTTTTTGTTATTTCTTTATCATTTTAGAGAGATTTAGAGACAGTATGCTATAATAATTGACACCTGTTACCAATGTAGAACGTTGAGAATATATTGTATATCTATACATTAACTGTGTTATTTAAGATATTTTTTTTCTCTTTAATCAAAATAGAAAATGTGTAGTGTTTTGTGTGTATATATATATGTGTGTGTTTGTACTTGCTATGAAACTTTCCTATCAGTCCATGTTTTATGAACCAATCTAGAGTCAATTAAGTGCAACTTCTGTCTAATGTCCTGTTCTGTCCTGTTGTAATCATGAAACTATGTATAAATTATCAATAGCAAATACTCAATTGTCAGTTTTGTTAAAAAGAATTGTTGTGTTTATCCAACATTGTTGTGGTCCCTGCTGTTAGGTGGTGTTAGGATAGTGCCTGTGGTTTCCCATTCATAACTTGCATTCTCCTTTCGTTATAAGTAGCTAACATAGATAGATATTCACTATATCTAATCAGATTGATTATTCACATGTGGCTGGTGATGAAGTTTTGTTTTTTGTTTCTATTGTTGTAATTCTTACTCATCTTGTTTAAAGATTCCAGTATGCTTTGGCGGCAATGGCTTACAAACTTTGTATGAAACAATTTTTGGGTTCAGTCCATCATGGGAGAGATCAAATAAGGACATAGACAGCAAAATTTCCACATTATAGTTTTAAACAATATCACATCATTTATTTGCATATTTTATGTTGGAACCCTAGTTTAGCTCTTATTAAATCTGAAACAAATTGTTTAGCATAGAATGGCTTAATACTTAAAATAGCAGGAGTCAAATTTTTGGATCTATTCATTTCATTATTTTCATTTCTGAAACAACATTGTTGTTTATATACGAAATGGTTATAAAAATATTTTTGTACATCAATGTTTTGAACAGGTATGTTAATGAATATAATAAATATTCTATTAGCATTTCTAAGTAATAATGGGAATGTCTAGAAAAAATGTTCCTATCTTCTCACCTCTGTCTGTAGCATTGTGCTGATGTAACTAGTAAGAAGATGGCCCTGTGGTGTGAGGAATCATTCAACTGGATATAATTTAGAAAATTTCATGAATCTGTTTGATAATTAGTTAATGTTGGTTTTGAAATTATGAGTGTGAATATAATTAAATCTAGCAAGTTTATTGTCTTAATTGATAGGTGTCCTCTGGACCACTTAATTACTTGCATGCAGTCAATTAATTATGTTTCTCTAGATTGTTTTTGCTTTGCATTTTTTTCTTTTTAACTCAAAAATGCACTTCCTTCTACTTTTTGATACTATCTTAATCAGTTTTGTGTTGCGTGAAAAAGATATTTTGATAAAATGTTATTCACCGTTTTCTGATTTGTTGCAATATGGTGCCGGTCCCACTTATTAAAGTTAATGGTATAAAATATTGTGTGGTGAATGATCAGTCTGGAATGATAAATGTAACACTGTGGTCTAGAAATCAATGTTTTCTCCTTATCTGAAAAAATTTTGTTTTTTTTACAACTCGACATGCTCGGGGTATGCTGATATATTCTCTATTATTAGATTTTTGTACATTGAAATTCATAGCTTTTGCCCACTTGTGGCTCGTTCCTGTTTTATCAATAAATTGGGACTCATTCTGTACACATCTTAATATTAGTGTTTCTAAAATATTGCGGCATTATTTTGTTGATTGAACTGAATTGTTTCCATTCACCTTGTCAATTGCTTTTCATTACAGTCATGTAATCTTGTTGTAAGCTTTTGTGAGGGGGAAGTAAATGATTTGCAAATTCTAACATTTGATATGATACTGCATACTTCACCTCTTCGTACAGTATTATACCTGTTAAGCTAATTCTTCTTCTCTCACTTCAATGATTAAAAGCAAGTTGCGTAATTTGGTTGAATTAAATTTTGATATCCTAATTGTTTGAAGTTCTAATGTAACCGCTTCATTAAGATCAAATTCACAGGATACATGTATATGATTTAAATAAACAGAATTAACAGGTTTTATTTCATGATCATGTTTTTGTGGTTAGTGAATAAAGATATTTTTATATTGCATTGAAATTCTAATGACTTCTATCTTTACATAATACTTCTCTTATGTGTTTAAATACAGTTCATTTTTTGATAGCCGATCAGGATGGTTTGTTTTGATTACAAATGTTGTTTGTCTTTTGGTTATGAAATAGGGTATACAGATTCGAGAATAATTTTCTGATCAAAAAAATAAAACTTGATGCTACATTTATTATGTGATTACTGTTGACTTGCTGGATATTTCTAATTAATACTTAATGTAATTTTTACTCACTTTTAAGTACAGGTTACATGTGTAACGTTTCTGTTGTTTAGTTCAATAATATATCATTCTTTTTGCTTCATTTTGTGGGAACAGACTAATTGAGCATACAAATATATATACATTATCATGACAGTAGTTAAATTCTCATTTAACAAAATAGAAATATCCTTTGAAACTGGAAGTAAAATGAAAAAAACATTTTGCACAACCCTTAGACTATTATATGTCAAGATTTTGACAAGATGAGTATTTTACAACCCTAGACAAATGATTCTTCAAAAAAATGATTTGTTTGTTTTGATTGTGCAAGTTTGCTAAGAATAAATAGAAAATTTTTATCGTGGCATTTTCTTCCAATTAAACATTTTAGCGCCGTCCTCATTGACTCTGTAGTATTTGAAAAAGAAGCCTGTTTTTGGTGGTGTGAGCTTTGTATTTATTTCAATGAGTCTTAATTTCCTTTTTTCAAACTTTTGTAATGAATAAGATATTGATTTTATGAATATGTAATAATAATAGTTATTAAATTATGATAAAATATTTTTGTCAAATATTGAATCTATGAATTTATAAGTATCGATTAATGGTTGACAATACCTTGGATTCTTTGATCATATATGAAGATTTTGAAATAGTCGTTGCATCATTCATGATACTTTTTTTCTTAAACACCGATGTTTTAGTCCAGTGAAACTGTTTATGGTTGATATTTGTTGTTAAGAGAGATTTTAGTTTTGTCTTGATCGTTCTCAGTTATAATGTGGTAAAGATTGAATCCCTTGTCTAAGAATATTATTTCGTATGATAGAGGTAGCTTTATGAAAGTCTGGTCCTGAATGATCCAAAATGGAGATTGTTGCTCAATATAATGCACATATACACTATGTAAATGCTGCAGCTTTGAAAAGTTAAAAAGCTTTGAAAAGTTAAAAGATTAAATTTAACTGTCGAGATAAATGGCAGTGATAGTTACTTGAAAAAACTAAATTGTTCTTAGAATTGTTTAAGCTGTTACCTTGTAGCAGTTGTTGATTAATTCAGTTTTATCAAACAGAACAAGAAAGTTTAACAAACACTAGGATCCAGTTAATTTTCTGCTGTCAACTATTTGAATAAGAAAACTTAGTCAAAATTCCTTTGTTTTTAATGTTTTCTTTTTTTTACCACAAATGTACTTTCTTTTTTGTATAAAATCCATCTTGAAGCATAATAAGTTACTCGTAAGAGACTTTTGTTATATTGCAGTTTCAACTTAGTGGATTACATCATTAAACTGTATGCATTTCTTAAATATGGAGGTATAATATATGGAGATGTAATAACGTAATCAAATAATTTTTAGTGGTAGATTCGGCTTAATGTTTCTTATTGTAATGACTCCATAATGATATATTAATGATCTTCCCAAGTGATTTCTGCAAATTAAACATGCCTGTATCTGTTTAAGCTGAGGGCTTAAATTGATTGATAAATATAATTATTACAGGGTATTTTTAAGTTAGATTGATGCTGTTTTATTTGATTTTATCTAGGAGTCATGCTTGAAAATTTGATATTTATCCTAAGCAAATATGCTTCTGTATCAACAAGAGGACTCATGTACCTATTCATTGTAAAAGTTGCCTTTTTAAGCGCTGTAAAACCTCACTCAGAGATTGCTTCAATAAAATGACCACTTATTTCAGAAAAAAATTCACTGTTTCTTTTACATTTCAACTTGACAAAGAAATCATCTTGATATTAAGATCCATTTATTTAGTCACATGGTTTTAAATCTGGGGTTTTGCTTTTCTGGGATAGATTAATGTGTTTGGAATTGATGAGTTTATAATTATGTGCTTTAATGAATTATGTAACTCAACTAAATTGTCGTAATTTATTTTCTTTTACTGCGATATGCATCAATATTACTCTTGTCTCCCTTTGTTACTTAGCTTATCCTCACAATTGTCCCCCTTGAGTAGCCAAAGTAAATATGTTGGAGAACAAATAATGTTATATATGTAAGGACGGTTAATGTCTTTACCGCCTTTAACGTTGATTGTTTGGTGTTCATTCTGCATTCATATAAATTGAACAAGAATCTTAGATAATATCTTAATTGAACTTGAGTTGTAGTAGTAGAATTTAGGCTATTGGACATTTTTCTATTTAACTCAATTTTAACTTCCTTCTTAATTCATTACCGATTTAGTAAACATTACTTCAATTTGAAGGGTTTGTGTGTTTTACACAAATTATACTCGCAATGTCCTGGGAGAATAAGTATGTGATTTAGCAAATACATTGACTGCATCTTATGCTGAAATAGGGCACGGAGGCTTAAAGGCTTGAACTATGTCACTGTCTCGATAATATCACACTTAGTTAGTAACTTTTGTCTGTTATACTGTTGTATGTCTTTGTATGATGAGAATATTTTGTATTTTTAATTTGTTTTTCCTAATTCTCTATACCTTTCATATTGGTATATAAAATTATTTACCACTTTGCTAATAGTCTACTGTAAGCATGAAAAAAATGAGTGATTAAAAATGCTATGTTATTATGCAGAAATGAGATGAAATACATACGCACACTGCTTTAGAGGTATTTTCCTTGATTCTTTTCTTTTATAGACTATATTTATTATTGTTAATCTATATTATACACCAGTGTAGATGTGTAAATGATTTCATTGTTGTATTTCATACTATATTTGCAACAATTCACTGAAGATGATTGTTAATTCTTCATTGTTGTTTTAACTTTGAAATCTTTGTTATTATCATATAATGCATTGAAATGTAACACAGTTTTCACTATGGCCCCTTGTGTTGTTATTTTGTCCTTCATCTATGTATCACCTACTACATTGTTTTACTTGGGAATATCTATTTACATGTAGAATTGTTAACTACGTTGCGGTGAAAACTTAATTCTGTTTTATGTACATTTTGTAAAGATATATAAAGTATTTGCCGTACAAACTCTTCCCTTTGTTATTCCTTCCATATGTCAACTATGATGATGATGATCAATCAGTCGATATAATCTGCCCCACATACTCTCAGTGTCAGCATTAACAAAGGTCCAAGATTTGGTTACAGACTTAAGATCACTCTTGTCACTCTAAGATTGCAAATTTGCCATTTGTGAAGACCGAGTTCTGAAATGAAACAGGTGTATAGGTTCTGGAATAACCTGTAAGCCTTTTTATTTCATACATTAAGACTGTTGATAATGGCTTCAGAGGTTTTAAAGTTTCTTACTGCAAAATCCAAAGTACGAAATTATTTTTGAATTACAAAATTTTGGGTACATTTAAAGGGTTTTCCCTAAGATTTTTCACCCTAGGGTCCCCAGGACTCCAATCTCCAACATTTTAGAGGTCCCTTGGGATTTTTGGGGGTCGCACACAGAAAATTTCAAGGGCAAATTCCAAGTTGGAAGGGGTCCTGAGGATGCAGTGGTCACTCTCAATGCAATTCCCTCGGCTGAATATCGCATCAGGGACGCAAAAAACTTGCATCAGGGAAATCCCTGCATTTAAGAAGAAATTGGAAAAGTTTTCGACCTACCCATGCTACATTTCTGGTCAAGTAACTATAAACATGACTATATTTTTTCTTGCGTAAAACATTCTGCTGTTTATGGATAAAAAACAGTCTAGCATTCAGTGGCTGATGAAGATCATATGCAGCAAACAATACGTTTATCAATACTACTCTTGTTTGCATCATGTAGTATGGGAGATTTGTATTGTGTGCTGTTGGTTTATGTGGGTCTAAAATGGTCAAAAGAAACAAAACTGCAATTATTATACACGATTATGACTTCCAAAAATGCCACCAATTTAAAACGTGATTATAGAAATCTACAGGTAGCTGTTACGTTGCACTATTCATGCATGTATTTATTTAGTGGTGGCAGACTGTGGTATGACCATTACCCAATGAAACGCCCATGTGTGAAGGTCAAATGATAAATGTAAATAGAAAATGGCATAGCAAAATGAAAGTAGACAATTTAGTGATGACTTTTGTTATTTGGATGTATAAGGAACATATCTGGACTTTTCTTTTATACTGGATTTACAAGTTTCAGTGATTTATATGGATGTCATATGTGCATGTTCTAGTCCTTAATGTTTCAAGTTGTATTGGTGACTCAACATTTCGGAAGTAAGTAGGATAATTTCAGCTTCAATGCTTTGAAAATACATGAAGGGGAATCTTTCATTTTCGGGGTCACTACGCTTATATGTATATATATGTATGATATGTGCGCTGTGTATTTTAGAACTGTTTGTCTATGTTAGACCGTAATATAACGTCCCCACTATTGCCCCAATGACCAGAAGACTGAACTAGTCAAATTCACAATTACGCCAATAATATAATATGCATAGGTACAAAGTTAATATATAATAAGAAAAATGTCATACTATTTATATCTTAAATGAACTAATGTTAATAATCTTTTATTAAACCAGTAAGTGTTGAAGATAACTGATCCGTTAGGGGAAAACAATAAGGGAGGTAACTAGTTGTAGAAATTGCGATATGTTTATTGAGTACTCTCCCATCGAAATTATTCTAAACTGGTTCCCGTTGACTCTGTTGCACTGCAACATCGAACGTGGACTGGTTTAAAATTATTCATGCCGAAATATTCAAAGGTCTAATGTAGTTATTTATGTATTGTGCTGGATTGAATGTCGATTCAGTTCAATACTTGTATTAATATTTTCTCATAATCTATTGTTTATTGATAAGAGAATTAAAAGACATAATATTATACCGTTTTTGTACTTGAAACCTTCGTCTTTTCTTCAAAATTGTGTCGCTACCTTTGAACCTATCTTCATGGTATTCAAACTGCTAGAGCCCCTCTTAGTCATTCGGCTATTGACATTTTATCAATAAGTTAATTTTGGTTTTTCTTTGATTGTGTCATGTCCAGTTGCTCAGAATTTACTTTGTTCAAAAAGATTTTTATCAGTTTAATGCATTAAATCTAGTTTTGAATAAGTTTAAATGGCAGAGTCAGTGAGAAACACCGTGAAAGATTCATGCTTCCTGTAAACCAGTGTTAAATGGCTCAACCACCCGAATTACGTGCGTCCGATAATCGTGTCAGTGCTGCATGTTAATGCGTGCTTAATAGATGTTCTATAAAGAAGTTACATTAAACAGTTACAGGTAATTACGTGGGTAAGACAGCTTTATGCAATGTTGTTAAAATCCATATCTCTGAAATGCAATGATGTGAGTACGGTGCTGAAAAAGAAAATTGTAACGTTTTATGACACGCCTGATGATTGAATGGCTATAAAATCAAACTAAAATAACAATAATTATATTATAAACGTAAGATTAGATTTGAAGATCTCTGATATTTTGATGCGTTTTAAAGTGGCAGTTAATTTACGGGCGCTTAAATTTAAAGGAATATTTCTACAGACTTGTAAAATTTTAAACGTTTCCACGAAGAAAGGCGTTATTTATTAAGTTACAATGATCTGTTTTTATTCTTCTTTTCTTGCTGTTACTGTTTAAGTCGTTCAAAGGGACCTCTAAAATCCAGACTTGTCCGTGCCAGGGAAACGTCCGTATTAGAAGTGTTTTTGGATGGAAAGGTTTTTATGTACTACACGAATATAGTACAAGATTTTTATAATCAGACATTAAAAAAAATCGGGACTGAAAAAAGTCCAGAATAAAGTCATTTCACATAAGAGGTGTCCGCATGAGGAATTATCAACTGTATTGAAAATAACACTAACATAGCAAAATTGCAGGTAATGTGTACTGAAATTACGTAATTAAACCGATGCTGTCACCATTTAGTTATATATAAACTGGAACACCTACTTAATTACACTCACATTTTAAATTGATTTACATTGATGCTGTTGCCATTCAAATTTTGTGTCACCAAATACATGTAGGCCTTATGATGATTTTTGACTCCTGTACGAATTCTAAAGTTCAAACTCCAACGAGGCTCGAACTGTCAATCTTCAATAAAATGTCCGAATCATCATCATTCTTGACACTTTTGCAGACACTCGTCACAATTCGGTTGAATCCGTCTCTAAGTGTCGCGGCCCGTCTATATATGACGGAAAGTAGCGAATTCGATCGTGTTTTGCCGAATGTATTTAAGTAGAGTGACGTTGTGTGTCGTATCTGTATATAAATATATAATAAAAAGCTGACATCTAAGTAAATATCCGAAATAAAAATATATTTCTTTGAGTGTTATTTATTGATAAAAATTATTACATTCCAGAAATTGCGACCAATATCGCACAAACTTTGAATGCATTTTGCTGATGTAATTCTTGATGATTAAGACAAAAAAATTGTTGAGAGACTCGAATGTTTGCATGTTACCATGTGATTAGAGACAAAAACAGCAAGATTTATGCTCGGAACTCACATTTAATCGATAGAAACTAGCGTGAACTTCTCATTAGAATTTCAATTCAAGTATTGCACTGGGCGTACAAATAAATATTTGACGTTTACTTTAATTGCAAACTTTATCATTGACAGCCGTGCTATCACGATTTAATCGTGCGAATCATGCTACCTGCAATTTTATCTAAGTCTCAGCGAACACGCACGTGACTTTATTAGCCATTTGCACGATGTTTGAATAATTTTTAAATTTTTAATTCATGTTTTGATGTTCTAAGGTTAATTTCAAGGTTTTGCAACTTGATGTAATCTTCATGCAACTTTATTCTCCTGATTATTATGATAAGACACACAATTTACTCAGAGAATTCTTGAGCAATTTTGTCAATTACAATGTATCATCGTACTAGATGCAAGGGCTGCGGCCGTGGTCCAGTGGCTAGTGCGGTGGACTCGTAACACGGAGATCCGGGTTCGAATCCCGGTCGCGGCAGGTCATACCCTTCTATGAAAATTTGACAAAAATGTCGATTTTCCTCCATATGTGGAGAAGTTGCCGGCCCCTTGTGGAAGGGTAAGTTAGTACTGGTTAGTATACTGTCCAGGAAAACTGGTTAGGTGAACCAGTCGCCGTATATAACTGAAAATTTGTTGAAAAACGACATTAAAACCTAGTGACAATAAGTCACATAAAAACAACACAAACTAGGTGTAAACTGAAGGTATAATCTTACTAAATGTATAATTAAACTAAATGCATAATTAAAGTGAATGAGTCACTATGGTATTATACGTCTTACTTTTCATGGTAGCGTACGTTTTACTGTGTGACTATGATCACTTATCAGTTTAACTACATTTTGTATTTACAATATACTTCAATTACTGTAAAACCTTATTTAATCGACCTCTCCGATATCAAGGCTAGCACATGGTAACGACCGCTTATTTTTGGACCTGCTTTCAAATCTTTCCTCGATACGTTTAAACGCGATAATGAGACCGTTTTAGCATTTAGACCGTGATATGGTCCCAAAGGTGGTCCTAATATCGAGTTTATACTTTATGTTCATTTGGTCATTGAAACCTACATACTTCAGACATTGGGAGGTAATGCATTGTCACCATAGTACACATGTGTCGTATATTTCGTAGTGTTATATACATGTACATGTAGTTAATATAGTTAAAGACATGCCAACTAACTCGTATAACACAATAAATGTGATGATATAACACATAACTAGAATACTACGACGTGACACTTTCATACCGTAATACTCTCTTTCGACAACTTTCAAATAACTCGGGTCGGAAAAAAGTATTAAGTAACTCGTTTAACTACTTGACGTGCAGCTTTGCAAGTTTGCGAGGAGACACACAGTATGGGAGTATACTGGGTTAACCAAATTTGTCACGAAATATAAGTACTTTTAGTTTAATAAGCGAGATCATATTTAGCGATATGTTACTCTTTGAGAATAATTATAAACTAATTATCAGTATGAACAGACATAGAACCTACCATTGACTTCTGCGTATAGACATTCGACTTACTATGCATTAAATCTAATCTGTCAAAGATTGATCGTTTTGAAATTGTAAATAATTACTTCCGGTCTGTGAGTATATTGAAGGGTCCACGTGCTTTTTGTGGTTCACTCACTTCTGTTCACCAATGAACGTGACTCAAAGGTTGAACTAAAGTTTAGTCATTCCGTACCCAGGAATCTAGTTGATTATCACTAGGGAACCTTTGTGTGAAAAATGTCTTATGGATTGATAGGCGGTTCGGCAGTTCTCTGATGCACGTGCTATGACGTGTTTCTTACTTTTAATACCCCGGGAGGACAAAATCTAAATGCATTAAGACCTCGATATAAAAAAATTCTCGGACCCGGAAAAGCTAATTTTTAATAATGAGTAGGTATTAAAAACCAGCCTGAAATAAAGTGGTCGTTATAATGCCTTTGTGGTGAAATTGAGGCGTGGTCGATGTCTGAGGTTTTCTTAAAAATATATGCACTATATTCAAGCCGTATGCCATATATTAAATTCCACTTGGTGGGCAATTTTCGTAATTGATTTCTATAGCTCTGACACGTGAACATTGACTTATTCCCCGTTATATAACTTGGACAGCAGATCAAATTTTCCTTAAGTGACAGAGACATTTCATCTACTATTTTATTCAACTTCATTACGTGTACCCTGCCACTGACTGAGTCATTTTCACAATCGATTCTTTGACATTTTGTGAAAATACTTCATACGCACTTGTGCATCTGTGTGAGTATATGACACCACAAGGCTGAAATCTTCGTCTGTGATCTGAATTCTCTCTTTAGTGACTAACGTGCGAGACATCGTTATGAATGGTTCACCATGACGCTGCACTGACGGTCGTAAAAGCTTGTTGTTTATCTCCTGAGTCTGCAGCTTCCTGTCTCAATTAATACTTCTTAGAATGTTCTAAGCAATAGATTACGGCTATTGAAACAGTTTAATGATTCCACCTTCATTTACTTAGGGCAAGAACATTGATTTTAATTAACTAAACTAATACCGTGGCTTTTCTGAGTCAAGCTATTTACCTGACTTTGGTCACAGCATGACACCACTGTATTTCTTTGGACTTCTTTTGCAGCAAAGCAAAGAAGCAAACCATTCTTTTTAGATTTATGCATGATATTGTCTTTCAATGATGCATTAGAAAATGTAGTTTAGATGGACAAAACTGATACATGTAAATGAAAAAAAAACATAATATTTGGAGGCGCTCAGGTCTATTTCAATGACAATGACCATAAAAATTAAGATGCATATGTACATGTACTAGAGAACTACAATTAAACACTGGTTAACCGATCCCAGAATTTGCATGCCCTAATTTGACTGAAATATATTGAAATACTCCTCTTCCTGTCATGATTTGTATTCAATATATAGGTGAAATTATAGCCAGTTAAATTATAAAATACAAAAGAACAATTTAAGATCTAATTTCAAAACAAACTGCCTCTTCGTGTATTGTATATTATTTCTATCAGTATGTGTCAGTTCGTTATGTTTCTTTATAAACACGTGTTGTCGTATTACAGCCCCATTTAACATCCGTATACGTGTTCGGTTTCGTAATTTTATGAGACATTATTTTATTACTTAGATTGGATTTTAAATTCCAATTTCCTCCAGCGATTTTATAGTGTCTAATGAAAAAGTTTGGGTCATTTGAGATCACGGTTAATTTGAAAAAACGTGATAAACATTCATTTGACATTAATTTTTGGAACACATTCAACGTTTGGGATTAACCAACATCATTCGGCAAACTTCGGTCGATTCCGTAAAGCCATCTAACATCGGCTGTATTTGGTAGGTTGATGTGCGCTAGCTACGTCTTACATTTGTAATGCGGCTAATGACTGCTAAGGACATGCTAGCGCTGACCGACATAGTCCTTAAAATGACGTCTGTCGAAGAACGTCTAGAGTTTTCACTGTAATTGTGTTTTAGGCAGTTCAATCTTTTACTTTCATCTGTACACAGTATGCAAAACAACATTACGCAAAATATTTCATGGAAGCTGTTGTATTTGTCAGTTTGACATCTGGGTTATTCCAAGTAGTTCCAATGTTGGCTTGCCAAGTAAAACCGAGGTTAGACGTCAGTCAGTCGGCGTATGCCGAATGCTTCCGAAACTTTCGTACGATGATTGCTGAATGTTAATGAATAAAGCGGTAATTTGTTTTAATGTATAATTTCATATCAGATGAATGTAGACTTGTAATAATTACATAAAAACTAGACACAAAAGTTTAGAAGCGAAACATGAGTCTGTAGGCCAACTCGTATGTCAAAAACACAGTCTTACTTACATAATTTGAAAAAAATATTGATGTGCAACTTAAGTGTTAAACATCTCAAAATTGATTCGCGTTGAATTTATAGTTCTCGGCCATGCTCGGTATGGCAAAAAAATATAAAAGCCTGGTTCCCGCTAATAATTCCCCCAAAATATAGTGTCGGCAAGTCGGCAGAACTTTTTTTCAAATACACTGGATTTCAGTGATATTATTCATGTAAATTCACAACAAGAAAATATTTGACTGGAATCTAAAAAGCGTAGGCTCAGCAGAAAAAATAGGATGGTCGGATTAGCGGAAACCAGGAACTTTTCACCTGAATTCCTTGAAGATGACCGAGTTTCTTTCGGTATTAACTTGTTATCGCTTTGGAATTAGTTTAAAAATGTGTTAAGTCAGTGCATCTGATATTTATTTCATGATGTTAACGTTTTCCCGATTGACTACCCCTGTGTTCGTTCATTGAAGTTTTTGATGTAATCTCATTTTATAAATCATCAAACTCAGACATTAAGCTGAAATTTATAACGCTCTTTGCTGACATTAAATTGGTGTTAATCCCCTAAATTAAGAAGATGATTATATAATTAGATCGTAAATTGAAACATACTGTGTACCGCTGATGTAAGTTTAGCGGATGATTAATATATTTTTGTGGTAAAAAAATTCTCGAAATAATGTTACAAGATAATTATAATGTGCTTAAATGTCAATATGATAGTATTTTTAATAAGAATGTTTACATCATTAGCCTACATGTGACGTAGCAGTACGTCATCATTATTAGTCAAATTGAGACTTTTGTTTCATATTCTTCTATATTTTACTTTTCATGTACAGATAGTTTAATATGAATCTTTCAACTTCATCAAAATCTTCAAATTCCTTCTCTGTCAGATATACATAATACCAAATAAGTTCAACACGATGTATGTTTACATGCCAACGTGTAATCACGTGACCTTATCAATTTATTAACTCCCCGAATTCCACTGAAAATTTTCGAGTTTAAGTTAAACATTATCATTCCGATCGTGTTTTTTCCTCTCCCAATGAATGACATATCGTGTCGTTTTCGTTAAAGATTAGATGATACATAGTTATCTTTACCGGTTGATCATTGATACGGTGTCATGTTGTTTCATAAACTGATGAGCGATAACTGCAAATGTTTATGTATCTATCAACTAAGTAACACCCTATGGTATGCCTGTAATCTCATTTTTGGTGTGTTAATTAAAGCAATCAATTATATTGATCAATCACATCAATCACTCACATCAATCAACCGCATCAATCAATGGCATCAATCAATCGCATCGCATCAATCAATCAATCAATCGCATCAATCATTCGCATCGCATCGCATCAATCAATCAATCAGTCGCATCAATCAATCAATCGCATCAATCAATCAATCAAATCATTCGCACTGATCAATCCATCGCACCGATTAATTAATTAATCGCACCAATCAATCAAATGCACGAATTTATCAATCAATAGCATCAAACGATCAATCAATTGTACTAATCAACAATCAATCGATTCCGATTGGAAGTAATCAATTCTGATCGATTGCTGATTGATCGATAACACGTGCAATCAATCAGTTTAATTTGTTATTTGGCATCAGCACAACACAATGAACCAATTAGATCAATCAATTATCCATTATATTGATTGACTATAGATCATTCAATCTATCTAACCATTCAATTAGTTGAATTAGTTACTTGAGCAATAACATCTTAGAAATTAAGTATAATCATCGGACTTCTCTCACGTGGCTCCGAACCGTGTGATTGCGTCCGTAGCAAACAGAACTATGATGGGTCCGGACAAATAATCAGAGATGTTATGTTAATACTCGTACTATAAGGACGAGAACCCAATGAATACACCATAATTATACAACAAATACTGGCAAATTTAATAATTCAAATTTCAAAATTTAACAACAAAGGGAATCTTAAAATATTCAGATTCTCTTCACAACCATAATCTTTACTTCACAACACATATTCCACCGTCGTCGACATTGACAGTTCTCCGGTATCCGCAATCTTAACAGAAATTTGACTTTAATGCAGTCTGACACCTGTCATTGTTTATTAGTAGATGTCACGGATCGTTGTCACAAAACTTAGTCTCTAAATGGTAAAAGTGGTGAGGGCTCTTTGTGTTGTAACTCGTGACTCTGCGCATATTCACAGCAACTTTTTGTTATACAAGTGTGTCCATTTTCTATCGAATCTGTTGAGCTTTCTGTGAATGATTCGTCTCTTTTTTTCTTCAATTCTGGCCCAACAACCAAGATTGACTGAAATACAATTCAGATATTAATAGATTTAAACTAAGTAATCTTACTGTTGGCTACAAAATCGGGTATTTCAAGATAGTCACAGCTCCTGTTCGTTACCATCCTGTACAATTATGTTTTCATTCGAATATCTTAATAATTATTTATTGAGTACCGAGGCTATTGGAATCAAATCACCGAAGTTCGATGCTTGATGGGTTTATACGGAGTACATATTTGTTCAGATGTGTATTTCTTTGATGCCTTTATTTAATGGCAGCGGAAACACATTATTTGAACTAAATTGAAATGAAATAGTAAAAGAGCATTCGGGTTGTTATATATAAGGTACAATATCACTAACCATAAACACCGCCACAGCGCCACCTATAACCCATCCTACAGCGACATCTACCGGATGATGTTGAAAATCTTTTATTCTACCGAGTCCACATAAAATGGACGCAAAAATCAGACAACATTGTAACATAAATTTCAAAAGTCGTGAATAACTGACATGCAATCGTCTTTGGATGTAAATCTGAAGAAAAAAAACAGCATTTGTGTATTTTATATGATCTGACAAAAATGCATTGCTCTGTAGTTCGTTTGATACGTTGAAAAAAATACATGTACATATTCTGAAGATGCTGACTCCATCGTAATTATTGCGAGTTCAAAATGACGCAATGTCCTTGGAGATGGCGTCAGAACTATGTAACAAACACGATCAATGAAAGACAGCTTTAATATAATGTCTGTTACATTAGAATATCTACTGCAGAAATAGTCTGTAGTATAATCAAGACATCGACATTGGTATATTGTAAGTAAATGAAGCAGGCCAGTTTGCAGCGTATTGTCATAGCAGTTTATGGAAATCATATTTTTGGACATGATATAAACCAAGCCTCATTTTTTAATCATAATTATATACATGTAATGTTTTTATTGGCGAACAAATAAAATACATAGAAATTACTTACGCAAAAATATAGTGCGATGAATAAAGAAAATGATGCATGCCCAGATGGAAAAGACTGTCGACTGCTTCGTATCAACTTCACATCACTTCCGGTACATGTGTACTCTGTCACAAATCTGAATTGTTGAACAAAACATAAAATCGTATTTTATTCTATTAAAAGATAATGTTTTTAAACCGCTTGACTGTGTATCGATGTAATTTTGTCGTATTGTAACATTTTGTCCATGATAAAATTATCGCTAGCAAAACATGAACTCATTCATGTACAATGTGTATGAATCATACAGTGAAGATGCGAGCGGACATATTCTTTACATAGATAAATGCAGACGTCAGATACTTATCCATAAAGTGAATCTTGCTATTTACGGCAATAACTTGATACATATGTATGTATTATGTATCGACAATTCTGTATGATATTTTCAATAATAACGAAATAAAATTTAAAGTGCAATGTGACAGTGGTAAATAACTGGTGGTACATTTAATTGAAAAACTGTATCGTTTGAAATGCTCAACATTCATCATTTTAGACAGAAACAATGTATTAGTTATTTGTGCTATTTTCGAATTGTAACTGCAACAGATCCGATGGTATGGTGGTTGGTACAGTAAAACCCCTGAAAACCGGATTTCTCTGAAAATCGGACGATATTTCAAGTCCCATTTTTTTCTCTCCAATAATCATAAATCTCTGAAAACCGAAATTCTCAGAAAACCGGACTTTTGATCCGGTCCGGAAAGGGTCCGGTTTTCAGGGGTTTTACTAAATTTGTCACGTGTGTTCTGCACTACCACTGTCACGTGTTGATTCAAACCTGGGAGATCAAATCTTATTTCCTTCGTAGAATTTATATTTAGGATAAAACATTTCTGTATGTGCAGCTAGTTTTATAGTTCTTCATACATTTCAGAAGAAAATTATTCTTCGCGAAATTGCTCAATTGGGAATTACCGTACCATCGATAATGTGTTTTGGGCGAATACAGATTCCATAAATCGGCGCTTTCGCAGTAATGTATGGAAATTGAATTGCATTTCTTGGCCATTTCCTAAATTATTTTTGTATAAACACTTACCCTGGACAAACTGTCTTGTTGTACTGCGGTTGGCATACTTGGAAAAAATTTGGTCTTAAATCACCCATATGGTTTTTAATTACTTCTACAATCAACAATTGTACAGCCACACCGATCATGAAGATTATGTAACTGTTTATACAATGAGAAATATCATCTTTAATCGTGTGTGTACGTCGACATTTTCTATCTAAACAGTTCAGAACTTCTACTTGGACTACCTAGAATAGGAAACGATTTATCAAATATACATAGAAGCTTCCATCACTTTCTTATAATTTATAACACTTCTGTCATTATAAGTCGAGAGTGTATTTCTAATATCGCCAAGATATGAAGACGAAAACGTTTGATGTTTTAGTTTTTATGTGACTTATTGTCACTGAGGTTTAATATTTAAAGTGCATGCTGTTACCGGTCTTAGACAAGCTATCATTTGAGTTGAAAATTTTATTTGACCATAAAATGTATGCGAAAACATGTTTTATTGAAGAATACTGCGTTTTAAACGTTTATGCGTCTATAACACATGGACGCATGGAGTTAAAACAATACATGCACATAAGTTCTATCTGTGAAAAAAAAACTATTCTTTCAAAACTAATTTCATGAATACTAAAATGCTATAGTATTATTTCATCAATTTAACGTAAAAAGCTACAAGTACATTATTTTCCCATTTCTTACCACAAACAATGACACACTGACTCCAGCAATGATCAGATTTGGAGTGGACACCGTCTCTGGTACGTCTGGATATATAAGACTTTGGTCATCACAAAGAAATCCTCGCTCGTACGGTTTTCCTCTTAGAAATAAATATAAGCCCGGGAGAGATACTGAAAGAAAGGGAATTAAAGTCCATGTATTATCTCACGAGAAGTTGAATCAATTTACAGCTCAACTTTTGTAGGGCCGTGGTCCAGTGGTTAGTGCGCTGGACTTGTAACCTGGAGACCCGGGAACGAATCCCGAACGCGGCAGGTCATACCCTTCTATGAAAATTTGACAAAAATGACGATTTTCCTCCATATGTGGAGAAGTTGCCGGCTCTTTGCCGAAGGGTAAGTTAGTACTAGTTAGTATACAGTCCAGGAACTGGTTAGGTGAATCGGTCGCTTTATATAATTGAAAAAATGTTGAAAAACGGCGTTAAACCCAGTGACAATAAGTCACAATAAGCCAACTTGTGTAATCCGAACTTGTTCGGACTTACAAAAATGTTTGGATTAGAGAGGTACAAAGTTTTTTTTCACTCCATTTGACCTAAGCATTTTATTTATGAAAGGTTATTACAAAGGTTGTTTAGTAATATGCGTAATAAAAATCCGGTGTTCGGTCTCGAGAGGAAATCCCGATTAGAAAGGTTCGGAATAGCGAAGTTCGACGGTATTAGAATATTACAGTCGTTATTGAAGTTATTTTTCGACATACTTGTGACTTTAATCGAGAACGGGGGTCTATATATTAGTACTGTGTCTGTTTTAATTCGTGGTGCGTATAATTTAGACCATACCTAGATTTAGGGATATCAGCTATGCATGTAGCATACAAGTACATGCAGAACAATTAGAGTTATAAAGTATTTGTCAATGTCAATTTGTTATATCGAAGCACATTTTTTTGTGCTTTTTTTGTCCATATCCTAAATACTTTCACGTTTAATGAAGAATCTTTTGATGGCCTTCTACCGCGATTTACGTCTCTACACGGCATTTAGGGTAATTGATTGCTACACAATTTTTGTCGTTCTTTTTTGTAGTATTTAGCAGAAATTTTTTTAGATTATCTAAATCAGGCGCCTGAAATATGTGTACAATGTGTTCGATTCATACTTCGTTATTTGTTAAGACAATCATTGTTTTAGCAACATTTATATGAGGTGTTTGGCAAAGCGACTTGCCAAGACGATGAATGAACATCGTAAATCTAAATTACATATAACTATGTCTGTATTGTTTCGTATATAGATACTTATTATCTGCACATGGGTGAACATTTACCAAATCATGAGTTTGGCTTGTCGCATAATCAATAATGGTCACTAACATGAAGCCGTTATTGCGGCTTTCCATCAATATTACGAAGACGAGGTATTCACAATTATATCAAAATAATCAATGCTATTCTTAGTGAGTAATGGATTTACAAAGACTTTTCTGCGTAGGAACACCTCTTTGCATCAAAATAAATGAAACAAGAAGAATCCGTGCGAATATTGTAACCTTTCGATCTAGCACAAATATTTCACACATTTTCGAAACTGACAGCTTTCAAAAACTTGCTTATTGTTGTAAGGGTCTTAATTTTTTTATTAATTTATATTTATTAGTCAATTTCGGTAATGATATTACACTCATCTTACGATATCAAATTACATAGCCTTAAATTTAAAAATCATTCTCCAGTCGTGGTATCATACCCTTGATACTAGTAATTAAATGTTCCCCTTTTCTTTTTTAAAATACAATCACTGGGTCTTCTCTCAAATAACACGATAACTTTATCATATCACTTCAATATGTACCGAACTATCAATAACGCTCAGTATGATTTTGATGTTCATGCATTCCTACGATACAATAATACCCCACCTCCAACCCCCCGAGAATACTCAAAGTTCTAAAATATGAAGCATCGCATTGTATTTATTGCACCTTTATAGATTCGGGACTGTGAAAGTTTAGTTTAAAACACTTATAAACTCGTGAAAATTGTAAATTGTAAGTCTTACAATCGCTGTATCAAATCTTTGTGGATTCGTGACATTTAAATTTTAGTTTAAAACGCTCAAATGAACGCGAAGTCTTGCATATTTGAAACATTTTATAAATAAATTTCATCTGTTTATAATGATAGGAGTTTTAATCACATATTCAAGCCATTAAACAACAATTAACGATTCATCTAAACTTTCATATAACTACGCTTGACTTCAAATGTATTCTTCTGAACCATATATGCATGTTGTAACTAATAACACAAGTGTAATAACAAACTGATGTAAGATACAGTTAGACGAAAGTCTGACGGTCGCCTGTGAATAAAGGTCACCTCTTGCACAACGGCCACTCTTATAATATATTTACTGATGTATTATGCCAAATTAACCTCTAGATAAGAGTTGATTATGTAATAATGGTCATATTTTTTCTCTCACTACGGTGGTCTTTGTTCACGGGTCTGACTGTTGATGAACACACTGGGTTGATCCACTGTCATAATGTCTGCGCAATATACGTTGTGGCCTTTGATTGAAGTCTCAGTCAATTTATATAAACACACTCTTGTTAACACAGCATCTACAATTCAGGACAATTGGATTTCTAGACTTTAGGACTGTTATGCACTCAGTAAAATAAATGTTTGCTTTCATAAGGATAAATAATAGACAGTAACAGTACTTCATAAAAAAAACTCGTTCGAGAGTTTAAGCAATTTAAACAAAGATTTCTGTAGCCGTTTAAAATTTGAAGAGATTTTTATCAAAGTTGGAGTATTTGTAATAAAGTGAAGGGTTGGGGTCATCGTTGTAAAAATGATTTTTAAAATAATAAAAAAGACATGTTTATGTTTTAATAACGTGGTTACGATGTTGCCGTCGTAATGTATAATTCTACCATAATTTATATACGATATGGTACATAAAAATAAATAAAAAGTAAAAGGTATACTTCTTTAAACCATTAATCCGACGACTTTAATTTTATTTTTACTTTTGAACGTTGTCTGTCAGAAAGTTTTAATTCAGTTTCAATCGTTATGGTAAAATGACAAAGATGCTTATTTTCGTGTAAAAGCAATAAGATAAATTATTATGTGTAACCTGGACAGCTCGCAAAATTAGTACGTATTAAATTTAACATAATTGACTGTCGCCTGATACAGCTAGACATACAAACATTGGGATGAAAGCTAAGTTTCCACAATTTCGATATTCGAATTTCTGTATACGCTTAAATTCAAATACAGTGAAGAATCGAATACTGCAATTTTTTTTATTTTCTCTGTACATGCCTTTCTTTATCACCATGTTGTGGATATAGTGAAGTATATATTCGGATCCCCCAGGAATTCGCTATAACCGTGCTCTGCTGTACATATCGAATATATGTATGGTTAGCTGTTTTGATGTCTGGTATCGTCAACGAGACTGTTCAAATATTTCTTACCAATTTTGGTCTTACTAGTATAATTATTACGTAATAAGTCACTTGCTAGGTTTGCCAAACATCACAGAAATATTCAATATCTTCATTATATGATATTTCTGGGATTTGAATTCACGTGAGTGAACCGGTGAGGGGTTTGTGATTACTAGCCAGAGACCGTAACCATTCAGCCCATAACAATAGAGGCCTTTAAATTTAATTATTGTTACTCTGACCGTCTTATTTTGACCGTCATACGGATGTCTTATTACGTTAGAACTTTTCGCACTTTAATAAGTCATGCTGCCTATGTTTGTGAAGATGAACTGTTACTTTATAGTTCGTTTAGCAAGCTATTCATGATAGTAATTGTGAAGAAATAACTGAAATAAATATAATTTTCCGTATGTTTATGTATAAATAGTACAAAGTAAGTACACGCAGAGCGATCGTAACCAAGAAGCCAACTTTTTAAATTAGATCAACTTCCAGACCACTATATGGAACACCTCCCTTAAAATGATGGATCAAAGGTGATTTCAACCCTTTGATTTAAAACGTTTGTACGATCATTTATCTGTTTAAGTTAAATCAAGGATGAAATTTTTATAGCTCGTGTTACTGGTCGAAAGTTCAAAAGTTGAAGGTATCATACACAACAAAGTTGTTATGTGAATAATTCCATGAATTATCCAATTATCCCGCCATTCGATGTTAGAAGTACAAATCAGTTTGTGCGAAATAATACACCAGAATGGAGTGAATGACCATTAATTAGTGATACACTGTAATTTTATGTAAATATTGACATAAAACTGCAAGTTTGATAAGACACAGGTCGAATCACTGCCGGGGCGCGCGTTCCCCTTAAATCTCCCTTGTTAAAAAAAGATATAATTATGTTTTACAAATAACCAAAATACATCAACAGCAAACTTTTGTTGCTACTTACTCCAGGCTTGTAGAAAAGAACATACAAATCATTAATTATTTTAGTTCACGTCTTTGAAGTAATGCGGTATAGTACAGGTATTTTTTTTTAAATTTATATGCACGTACCACATTAGGCAAAATGATGCTCGTGCGGCTGGATATCATTGTTGTTAACTTTAAAAACAGAACAGTGAAAGTTTAGCATTTGTCGCCTCCTGTATTTGTATAAGGCAGTCATGTTGCAAATCAGTATATATCTTATATTTACGATAACCATTGTCACTGTAATTTTATGTATTCATTATTTTATTCAAACGGGCCTTAGCGCCTATTGATTTCTAAATAAATGAACAACAGTTTGATATCACAGAATACTTAAGTTTGTCTCACATTTATCTGTTACACTAACCCTTACAGTATGATCCTTATTCACGAAAAACCCTGCGTGAAAACCTCCCCATTAGTATGCAGGCTAACCTGTGTTTGCGGTCACCTCCGAATAAAGCCACCCATTGAATAAATGCCATTGTTTGAAAACCGTCACTGACTATTTAGAACAAACTGACTTCCGAAGAATGGCCACCTGTCAATTAAGGCCACATTTTGTCTTTCTTAAGGGTGACCTTTGTTCACCGGTTTGACTGTACATGAAAATGATTATGGTATATACATAATATACAACAAAAGTGTTCGTATATTTTTGCTATACATGTCAGCGAACTAGCAGACTTGAAGTTTGTTATGAAGTACCGAGTTGTTATCTTATTTATCACATCTATGTGGTTTCAAATAACGGATATTGATTTAATTGATGAATTTTATTGATTGGGCGGTTATGATACAATTAATTTTTGAAATTCTATACAGTTGATAAAGAAATTGCAACACAATATCAAAATATTCCTTCTCATTACCGCCGGCGATTCAAATGTTGTAACATATAAACATGTTATTTTCTTAAATTTAGTGAAGATGAATAAATTGTTTAATATTACATCTAGTTGACATCGTGTCACAATTGCATATACCAAGTTTCTCGCTGTGATAATTTTATTTATATGGTGATATAGAATATTTGCGCTTTAACCAAAAAAGCGGTAAATAGGAAGTGCGCGATATAAAATGCACTTCTTTTTCAAACGCAGCTTAATGTGGTGAATATATAAATCGTCATTTAGACTTCACAAATCACATTTCATCATGAACGTTTAACATGTTTTCAATTACGTGTTTTTGTAAACAAATCCCCAATTTATTTGAATATCCGTGGTCATGAAGATTACGTAACTATAGCGCATGCAGGTGTTAATATGGACGAGACAGAAAGTTTTAAAATACGTATTCGTCATTATTTCATATTTATTAATAATAATTAATAGCCTGTAGCTCGCATAATACTTAATGATGATGGATAAGTACCGCTTGTGTTTGATTAAAAACTTAAGATGTTGAACCTTAAAAATCATACGTAATTTTCACAGTTACTTCACGTCTGGATGGTAAACTTATAGTTACAATTACGTTGATGCGTCATAAACGCGTTCAAAAGCTCGTAATTCGACCAAAAAAAATCGAATATTTCAGATCTTAACACATTTTCTATTTACAATTTTATGGGTTATAATTGTATTCACAATTTAGGGGCTAACTGCCTGTCGCTTAGACAACATTAAAGCGATGATGAAATAATGTGTATGTGTATGTCGGTCCTGTTTCTTACATAATTATAACTTCATATTTAGTCGTCATGGACAAAACTTTGATTTATTTTCAGTGACTTCATGTTATCTTATCTACAGTTCGAGTTAAAATCATGAAGATAGAGCCATAGTAGTCATAATCTTAAGTATATCACTTGAGTTAAGTAGCATGCATGTATATACAGTAAAACATGGTTATAGTGAACTCGGTTATAGTGAAGTATCGGATAAAGAGGAATGATTAATTCCCCCTCAACAAAACCTTCATTATTTAAATGTGATGGATACAGTGAATTAAATATTCGGATCCCCAGGAATTCACTATAACCGTGCTTTACTGTATAACGCCTCATTGAAAGCAGATCTCCAGTTAATTTCTGGAAAAATATTTTCAATACCTCTTATTTGTTTGATCGCTCTTCAATGAAAAAGGATATAAATGATGTGGGTTCTATTGATTACATTAATTAAATCTGTCTGTATATTTTAATTAACACAGTATGAGTTTCTATAATTAGCTGCTTAAGAAAACATGCCGCCGATTAGAAACATGGAAAACGGATTTTACGAATTATAAGAAATAAATATACAGTAAAACCTCGTTTTGTGATCTCCTTAACATTGCGACCATTTCATTATAACGACCAGTTAAATACGCACAAGTCTTCAGGATGTCCTTTATATTTCAACCGGATTATGAAGCACTTTATTCCAAAACCAATTATGTTCTCAGGGTAGTCTTAAAATTGTGGTTTCACGGTACTTCGTGCGTATAAAAATAAATTTTACTACCTAGATGCAGGATTGGAAAGGATTTTATTAGAGCTCAATTAAATCTTATACATTCGTATTTGAAAATTCTTATGATTGAAACTTAACATAAAATTACAAATCATTTAGATTCAGTTTTATGGAAGAATATAAATAATGAATAACTAAAATTGGTATTAATTCGATGATATAAACTAGTAATAATACAGCCCCTGTAAAATTGCAATGTTTACGATTTTTAGATTTTTAATAGTAATACAAATCGAACTTTTTATACTAGTTGTCTTGCGAAGAATAAATAAATAAAAGATATTAAATATAGATTGCAATGGACCATATGTTGTGTTTTTTTTACAATTCTGAATAACGTTAAGCAATAAAGAAGAATTTTTGTGGTGAAGTAAGAAAAAAACTATATAAATTTAGATGCAAATAACATTGTTACCATCCCATTTAAAGTGTATCTGTCATTTTTCTACTTTTCGTATTTCGATTGACTCACTTCAATTACATAAATGACAGCACGAACTTACTCACCTGTAAGCCATATACATAAATCCAAGATAATCCTTACAGTAATCCTAAGTTTACTTGGTTCTATTCCACCCGCAGCTCTCTCCATTTTTTGGATCCGTCGGCACAGAAAATCCATACTGTAATGAACAGGTCCCGTACAGAGTTGATGCCGGAATGTTTAATCTTTATCCTATACACTGTCTATAAAAGATGCGCACTGAAAATTATTGGAGATATAAACGATATCTTCGTTCAAGCTTGTCGCGAACTGAAATTGCGTTTTGAATTTATTTAGTCTCGTTCCGCCTCTAAGTTTCAACATAAACTTAATTAAAAACATTGATCAACGTGAATTTAATGCCTATGTTACCACACAACATTAACTTAATCCTCACACTCTAAAAAATCCTTTACACATTTTTAAGTCCCTAAAATTAAGTTTAAACTCTCAAAATTCACCCGCATTCCTTTTATCCATACTTAAATAAATGTTTCAATATTTACGAACCATAAAAAATTATAAGGTTATCTTATTCTTATTTAAGTATATCCACCTCTAGTGCACCTTGACATTCATAATCGATTATGAAAACACGTCAAAATTAATATATGGTTATTAGAGTACTTCTAAATGCACTCGAACACTAATAACTTTAATATGTTCTTTATTTACGTACCCTGCATGACGTGTCACAAAGAACGAAACGTTAAGCCCTAGTTTGGTAATCAATAATTTTGGAATTTATCACTTCATGCGTAGTTACTTCTGAATGCAGTTATTTGCAAAACGCTTTAGTTATTGAATTCACTACTGACGCGTGTTTTTGTACCATTTTTTGAAGATAATATTAGACTGCTGCAGGTGTAAATTAATTAATTGATTAACAAATGATTGCAAACACGGTATGTGCATGTAACTGTATATGAATGCATTCAGTGTTTTAGATTTACTTAAATATCATTGTGTGAAGTTTGATTTGTATCGGGATAGTCAAGTTTAGACGTTTTGGCTAAAAACATTACAATTGTAATGTAGAGTACCTGAAAATACACACATAAATACAATAATTGTTGTATTTAGTTCGGGTTAGAAGATTTTCTTAGCATCATCAAGTGGTATGTATTGAAAATATAAACTTAATTGGGCGTGCCGATCCTTTAAAGTTAAATAACTACAATGACTGTAATTTCTTGTGTGATGACTTATAAATCACTTGATACTTCGGTGATTCATGGTTTCGGGAGTGTTCGGCACATTCCGGCAAAGATCGGGAATGATTCAGCATACTATTGAACGCGCATTATGCGGTTATATGAACACATTATATTACCATAGAACGTTTAGAAATGCATGTAAATTATTTAATTTTATCATATACGTGTACAAATGAACATAGATACTTACGAAAACCACACCCTTTAATAAATAAAAGTCATATTTGGCCACGCCGTGGCCATACCAATCCGTGGTTAGGTGGGCAGTTTAAGTTGATCAAATTATGAATGGAGACAAAAATGATTGAAATGCATAACATTGTTAATAATTGATTCCATAAGGGTGGAACCATTGACTAGCCGATAAGACGCCAATCTCTTAAATAAATACGTTCATATGATCGTAATAGCTATTCTATTTACTAAAATAATCAATCATTTTTTGTTTTATTACCATTGTTTGTATATTTGTCCTCTAACGTGTATTTGTAAGATGAATTTCATATCCATTACAAGGTAATATTTATACAGATTTTACATTCTGACATACCAAAGTACATCACAACATTGTAACCCAATATTTGACTGCCTGGCGTCATTACAAATGTATAATATAGACTGTCAGCGTCTTTTCATATGCATATTCGTGTACTTTGATAGCTATGAACGTTTGAATGTGAAGTTGGGCCTCCATGGTTAAGTTGTAATGGTCCCCGACTAGTGAACACTAGCCCTTCACCGATGTGAGTTCGAATCCCATCCGGGACCAGGCAAGTTTCACACGTGAAGAACCTGTCTAGCTAGTTTCGGAAGGTCAGTGGTTGTACCTAGGTGCATGCCGTAGGTCTTCCTATAAGACCGTATAAGTTGAAAAACCGCCTGATGATCATGACTGTTGGTGCAAAGTTAAACCCCAAACAAAAAATGAATGTGAATCAGTATTAATATATGACTTGGTGTGACCCAATGTTCTGAATTCGGTAGCTTGTACTTATGTCCCTATAAATGTTCCATAAATTACTGGGATTAAAATCGTATCAATGTAATTAAATAAGTACCCGGAACACCGGGTGGTTAGTGGAAAATGGCGTCTTAAATCAGTACACCTATGTTAAATTAATCCTTAATGCGATATATATTTTATACATTACTGGTTACATTGGGCGCGTATTGTCTTTTCCGTTAGCACTTGATTTAAACCTAACTTGCATTTGAATGTACCTTTGTATATTTATTATATCTGCTGATACAATTATGGCTTATTCAATTGGTCGAGTCGGAAGACATTGTCTTTCATCTCTAGGAGCTGGGCATAAGCCCATTGGTTTGGGGATACAAATATGGAGGAATGGGTTTGGACTGGTTTGTAATGCAGTGTTGCTCGGTCAAATGAAATCCAGACCTACCGACTGAGATAAATGGTGAAGAGTCTAAACACTATCTAGCAAATACGACCATAAAAAACAGGACCATAAAAATATCTATATTAAAGATCTGTACGGCAAGTCAAGGAATGTAAACTTTTTTATATGAAATATTTCGCTGACAAAAAAAACCCAACGAATTCTGGTTTACACATTACACGAGAATTACATACTTGTAAGAATTAAAGTTTAATACTTGCTACAATTATTTGAATGTTGTTCATGTGAAATCCGTTCTTTCCAACTCAGGTTTGTTGAATCAAAGTTCATGAACGTCACTTCCGGTTTTGTTTTTCAAAATCATGTTCATATTTCCCGCCAAATTAGTTTAGATATGAATGACCTAGTGCATTTATGTATGTTTTGTACATACGGTTGGTGAAAAAAGGGCTTAGACGTATACTTAACGATTGTAGAACCTGCCTTCACTGGCAGAGGCTGTAAAACGTTGGACACCAGTCTTGAAAAGCTACAAATTGGTCATTTGGTCGTTGGTCAGTTTAAATTTGAAACAACTAATCAGATCCTTAGCTTTAAGTGTAATTTCCACGCTCATACCCTGGTTGTAATCAAAACGTGTCTCAAAATGCCGGCATGTCCCCCACTGAATTTCCCCAAAAATTACATATACATAAATTTTGTCAAGCTACACCGGTGTCTGACGCTGTAATGATAAGAAATCACGACATAAGAACAATAGCGAACCATTTCAGACTGACCACGATTCAAACTTAATTTTATGTTGCATGAATAATTGTCATAAAATGTTGAGGTGAATTAATGAGTTTCGTGCGTGTTGTTAATTCTGCACGGCGAATTAAACGAGCGAAATGTCGCCGAGGTAGGTATTTCTATACCTGATCAAATTACAAGATAGAAATTGTAACTAATTACGCGTAATTACATATAAATGAACGTATTCTAATGGCTTTGAATAAGCTTCGTTTGCGCGTTTAATTTAAGTCTTACAGCGCATGCGCACAATCCCTTCAATCGTGCGCCTTAATCTTACTTTTTTGTCTATTATGTGGTCGTGTATTGATATAATTACAAGCAGACCCCACAAAAAATGAGACAATTTAATAAGCGTTCAGATGTGGCAAAAAACTATTCATTGTACCAATAACCCATATTTGACACGAAAACGGTATTGAAGTACATGACAAAAACGCATCCATTGAAAACAATACCACGGTTGGGTGCCCGAGACAATCCGACTAAAAACAAGGGACCGAACTTCCGGTGCAAATCTCGACTGAAGTTCTTGACATAACAAAATTTTCTCATCGATAAGTAACTGAACTCCGGAAGGCGGTAATTGGTAGATAGTGTTTATGTTTATAGTAGGTCAATGTATTAAGTACAGATCTTGGACACGTGACGTTAATTGTTCAAGTGTTTGATAGCAAGCCCGAGATATATGGACTGTGGTTTGGTTAAAAATCATAATTGAACTAGTATTAGTTGAATACGTTAGTTGTAACAGTAACTGCTTGATTAGACACTGATATTTTTGTTATATCTCCAGTTGTAGATAAAGGAAGGACTGAATGCATTAAAAACATTTGACAAGATTGTGATATTGATGAGAGAAAGTTGATATTCGTACTTGGTTATTTAACATTTTAACGCGGGGATTGAGTAATGGATAAGGTGCGTTCTGATGCCGATAGCGGTGATGCGAAAGACAACCGTCGGCGGATGATACCTTTTAAAATGATTGTGGATGTTATAATATGGCTTGCAGGTATACACAAAATTTATTTTATTCAAAACAAAGATTAAAGTTATGGTTTTTAAATATATTTAGATGCATGTATTTATTTAAATTGAATTCTCATGTTCTGACAAATTTATTTAACCATACGCCGTGATTAACGAGTTCTGTTGGTCTATACACACGTCTGCTTTCGTTTAACTTCAAGATTCAAGCTGTATTATTTCTGATGAAGAATGTATACATGATGTGAAATACTATATATGTATACTATCACATTAATTGTGTCATATTGTATTACGTGAACGAGTAATATTATTCGCCGGTCTAAACAATGCATCGGTTCATCAATCAGTAGGTGTCACGTATTTTTCAATTGCGCAATTGACACTTAACCAATCTACTTTTAAGAAAAAACAACAACATTTAATTCATCAACCGATGACTAAATGTATGACTTTCCTGTTTTTTACATTTTTTTTTTTACATAACAGTTATCGGAAGAATGAAAGAATGTGCAACATATGTAATTATTTTGTAATACTCAATATACGAGTACGAGCGTTCGTATGAGCTATAGTCTAATTAACAACTTGTAAAGAAATTGGTGCAAACAATATTTGATGTTAGAAGTGCAAGTGTATAAAAAGGCAAACATTTGTTCACAAGCGTCATTTCATAGTCCCCTTTGTCTATTTATTGTCTTGGTGCGGTACGTGTTATTGTTTGTGAAAATGGTGTTTTCCATATTTTACAAATTTATTTAGAAAGCTGACATGAGATAAATGTAGCAAAGAATTTGAAACATTTTCCACATTTAATACCATCATATATCTTGTATACGACACGTTTATTAAATATATACTGGAGTAAAATGTATTCTGCGTTCTTAAGTTATCAAGCTGTAAATTAATTTTTTATTTACTTAACCGATTTGGTTTAATCCACGAATGGCCTGAAAGCTACTACATTCGATATACTGTTATCAAATAAAATAATGACGTCGTCACATAGTACTGTTTTATCAAATACCTCTGTATGGTATAAAACATTTTATCTGGTAAACATTTTATACATAGTGTTTATTTATAAAGTGAAAGTGTTGATTAAATATCTATCATGATACATATTGTATGAAACAAGATATTATAACAATTTTTATTGAAATCAAACGAGCGGAACATACAGTTAGTATCTTTTGTACGAACGACAATTGTCGCAATTCTAACTAAAACACAGTGTGTAGGTATAATTTGTTACCTCGCCGATTACTTCCGGAAATTCAAGTAATTGCTAAATGACAGAAAACGCAGGCAGAATAATTATACTCATTTCAATTAGACTGCTTGTAAAAAAATCTACATGTAAACAGTAAAACCTCACTTAACGACCAACTCAATTTTAAGTCCCCCGCATTATAACGGGCTCTTGATTATTTTCGGACAGGTTTTCAGCAATACTTTTACATTTCAACTTGATATCATGACCACCTTTGTATTGAAATTGATTTATTTGATTCCAAAGATGATCTCCATATGTAGATTTTTACTGTGCATGTATTTCAAATGAATGCTTCATTCCATATGATGGTTGTTATAAATGTTATACATAGGTCTAGTCATATTAAAATTCTATTCGTTACATTTCTGACCTTTGTAGAGATGTTTTACTGTTTTCAAGATCCATACCATTCATTTCAACTCAATTTCACGAAATCAATCAGCCAACAATTCTAATAATTTAACGCAATATTTGTCGTGATTGACATTCAAATTGTACACATTTTGACAAAAGGGCAAATCAAAATCAATTATTTTCTAGAAATTGTTTGATATCACGGACAATCTGTTCTTGGAAACCCTAGATAACGAATTAATTTAATCATGGATCGATTGATTAAGTGAAACATTAGAGCTGATAAAAATCCTAGAACACTTAAAATACCAAAAATAAGATTCCCATGCACACGTGGTAAGATATTTTCGTCGTTATTAAAACTGATTGCTTACACGGTCAGACCTCACTGGCTCTATTAGTGTGAATGTGTTCACCCTTAATCTTTTACAAATTTACCATCAAATTAACTGATAACATCACGTACAAATGTGGTTGCTAAGCTGATATAATCTGATTAATGAACTTTGATTTAATATGCGTGAATAGCAAAATGAACTTATATCATTTACGTCACGCATTGTACCTTTATATGTACAAGGAAATTCTTTATAATATTGATGAAACTGTGATATGAAAACATTGAATGCAAATTAACTTGTCAAATTTAGAACTCTCATTAATGTTATTTCAAATTAAATAACCCTGACATAAGATCTGAATATCATTATATCTTAGTTTTCAGAGTTTGAATAACCCATATCTAAAAACAATTCTAAAACTATGAGAATTTTTTCGAGAAAAAAATTTAGAACATTTTTTGTAACCCTTCGTTCTGAATCTTATAATTATTTTTTGATTATAGAAACGATAAAATGCATTTTCTCGTGACGCTTGTAAATTACAATATCCCCAGCCGCGCTAAGCTCTTCAAAAGAAAACAATTTAAATCCTAATCTCTAAACTGAAGAGTAACTTGGAATTTTTCCCTCTGTCAATTTTATGTTACCACAACCATTTCAAAATTTCGCTGTAATAAATATAATTCTGATTTTTCACATGCTTGGAATTCTAAATTAAGCAGCTGATTGAATTGTCCGTTTTTTAGATAATCAAGCAGATTTGATCATCAATAGTAAAACAAGTATATCAAGCTATGACTTAAGCCTAACATAAATACAGTTAACTATGGTGTATATACTGGCGATTTACATATCTATATGTACATAATTATACATATGTACACGTAATTATGGTAATCAAGTTCAATAGATTTACTGGTTAGATGATTTTATCTTATCTAATACAAACGCAATATCCACTGTCGTATAATTGATTTTATCTTATCTAATACAAACGCAATATCCACTGTCGTATAATTATATATGATTCAAACTGCAGGTATAGCGCATGTATAGTATAGAGATAATCAAAAATTAACAGTCTCTTTGATTATTTTAACAGTACAGATAAATAATATTCAAACTTTCAACTTAAAGATACAGTAAAACACAGTTATAGTGAACTCAGATATAGCGAAGAATGGGATACAGTGAAGTATTCATTTTTACCCAACTCGACCTTCTTTATTTCATTGTTACGTTATTGTATTGATACAATGAAGTAAATATTCGGATCCTAGGAATTTCCATATAACCGTGTTTTACTGTATATATAAATGATTTAATTACATAGCATTCATTATATTGTATAACTATACATGTATCAATAACTTACATGTATATGGAAATGTTATAAGGTCGTACAGGAAGATATATTTTTCATTGTCAGTAATAAATGTTTGTATGAATGGTGTTTTTTGTCACATGTTTCCGTTAAATCATCTCAATGCCTCTTCATGAAACAATATTTTTAAGATCAATGTTCAACTCTACTGAGAATCGGTCACGGTGCCATTGTTAAGATGTTAAAAGAATACACATATACTTGTCAGATAAGAAAACAAGCACACAGTAGGATTCAAATATGAGATTGTCCGCTTTCCGGTTGAAATACATGTAGGTGATTTTTTATAAATAATGCCCACGACTGTCTATTTTTGCTTGCCTATGTCATTACGTGGGCTTATCGAATAATTTCGGTTATCATTTTTACATAATTAATATTTTGGTTTGTCAAACTAGTTATATTTGCTGGCTTATGTCATTTATTTTGACAGTTATGTTATTTCATATTTTATGACTGCATACAAAGCATTGTTCAATGCATGAATACCACGGTAGTCAGTCCATGAACTCCGCGTGACTTTATATTGATTATTGATCTGATGAATCATAATCGATTGTTATTGGTTTTCCCCTCCCTTCTTTTTGATGTATCTATAACTAACTGGACGTTGTTCTTGTCAACGTATGACGTTGGTTTGTTTTGTTTTTGTGCTCAAACAAATATTTATAACATGTTATGCTTTCCAGGGATGCCTTTCATATTGTTGATCGCGGCGGTATCTTACGCGCCTTACGTATATAACGTAGGGTTATGTGCCTGTTTAATGAAGTGTCTCATTTATTGAACTATTATTATTATAACTACTTGCGCGACCTATTTGCACCTAATTAATCACCATGTTTATGTAAATAATAACCCCCCCATTATAAAAGCTTGAAAATAAAGAATTATTTCGAAGCGTTTCGTCGGTACTTTTCTTTATAAAAATCGGCGATTCTAAAGAGTTAACGCCCACTGAAGTTTCGCCTGAAATCCGTCCCAATGTTAAAGAAGGAACTGCTTTTAAATTATAATTAATTGCATATATACTCAAATTTATTCTTTGAGTGGTGCAAATGTCGGTCGGATGATGTTATTTTTACACAAATTTAGTGATGGTTTAATGATAAAACGCCTAAAAAAGCACGAAGAGCATGAAACGTTCACTCATAATATTATCACCACGTGACCATTCGCATTGGGGTGGTTTTAAAACTGATCTAATTTAAGCAAACAACTTGTTAAATGTACAAACTTTATCAGCAAGATGTGCAACTCTAGATATGATAAAATCCTGCAGATGTTATTAATGTTTTATGTTTTAGGGGGATTGAAATAAATTAAAGGGTGTATACGAGTGATTGTTAAACATTACCGTCGTAAAGTAAGATACGGCTATCTTTCCATTATGTTTTAATACGCTCCTATGACTTCCGTTGTTCAACAGTTGTATGCATAAAAATGGGTGCACTACTGCGCAAGAAGATTGGAGCGATAAAATGAAGATTAGCCCGTGCTTGCTGATAGTATATTTCGATGTACAGTCAAACCTCAATTTACGACCACTTCAGTATAACAACCACCTCATTACAGCGACCACTCAATTTTCGACCTCCCCAGTTTTCTGTATTACTTCTGCATTTGAACTTGATAATCAGACCACCCCAATATTAAGACCGCTCTTTTCGGGTCCAAATGGTAGTCTGCATAGCTGCATACCGTGAAAATGCTGTTAAATCTTTTAACATAAAGTTTGCGACAGAATGATATTTGTTGTAAAACCTCAAATAGCGACCACCTCGATATTACGAGCACCTTGTTACATTGACCTCTCATTTTTGAACCGGCTTCCAATAATTCATCTGTAATTCAACTTGATAACGAAACAACCTCATTATTACGACCGTTATTTTCGGTTCAAGAAGGTGGTCTCATTTTCGATGTCTTACTGTAGTTCACGAACGAAGTTTCGGACAAGATTTATTTCGGGTAATATGTATGCAATGTCTTCGCATTGTATACAGATCCAAGCAATAACTGAAATGTTACTCATTAATCATTCACTTGTGTAATAAAGAAATATTAAAATGTCCAATGTTATCTCAATATATCTATTCTTGGGTCACAATTTAGCTTGCTGAGAAGCGATTTAAACATTTAAGGTTTAACTACAAATCTGGAATTTTTGACACGATAATGATCGAACTCTCTTTTAGACCTATCTTCAGCAATATTGCAAAATTTATAATTCCCCTGTGGATACGTGTGATAGGTTTGGTATAAACCGGAGTTATAGTGCCTGCTTGAAGCATTTCTCAGCTCATCTCTGGTAGTTAAAACTTGATTTATGACCAGCATAGTGTGACACAAGTATGCCTATGAGGCATTTTCTGCTCTGTGGAAGATGCAAGTTGTGTAATTCGCTTAAGATTCGTTGACAGATCGCAGATTATCGGCGCAATGAAAGTATCAGTCGAGTCAGCTGATACTTCAGTTTCAACATTGTAGTCTAAATAGTTTAGACAAGTTCTTTTCGTGGAAAAAATTGTTAGAAAATACTACTACACCTTCAAAGTGCTTGGACGCTTGAAATAGATTTATAGACGCTTTATTGCTTTTTGCCACCCAGAAAGTCATTCACTTAATCCATGATTAAAGTCAGAATACTGATCAACATTTATAAATAAAAATCTCCTGAAATATGATATTCTCATACCAATAAAAATCTCGGAATTTTTTAAAGGCTGGGACAAATATACACTGTGTATATTGGTCCCACGTAAAAGTTAGTATTAGTTAAAATAAATGCAAATATTGATGTCAACTTTATCCTCTCACTATACAATACTTCAGCGAATTTTTACATCAATACAGTCTAATAAATCTTTTGTTCCGATTATCTGAACGTATGATGTCGGCCTTGACCTTGACTTTGATAATCTTGAAGATTGTGCATACAAAAGCACCAACGAAAGACTTGTGCATTACAGTTCCGTATAACCAAACGTCTATTGTATACAGCCAGCAGACCTCAGCTAGAGCACCAGACACCAACTCCACGGTTGAAGTTCGAATCTCTTAAATGACGAAATTCTATCTTAGCTTCTCAATCACTAAACGACTAGGTAGATTATTTCTTGTTGTAGCCGCAACCCAGTAAATGGTTGTCATGAGTTACTGGTGTAAAATGATGGAACTGTCAATCAAAGAAATATGATAAGTTAGAACCAATCACTTTTATTGCGATTGCTGTTCCTTTTTTCAGTGGCATTACCAGTATTGTTCATATACCTCCGAGGTGTTCCGAATGAAAGAGGATTCTTCTGTGATGATGCTACAATAGGATATCCATATAAAGAAGATTCCGTATCTACCGCCGAGCTCTTATTGTGGGGATTCGGCATCGCCATAGGAGTGGTGAGTTGATACTAATACTATTCAGATATCAATTCAAGAAGTAGTCACGTGATTTGTATATCACGTGATTTATTTTAAGAGCCCGGATTACTCAGTAACACAAAACCCAATGTTTTACTCGTAATTACTCTTCATTCGTATTCTGTCGCTATTGAGAATACAATAAAACGTATATATTTCACTAGATTCGTACAAGATTCATTAAAAACAAACGTAATTCAAAATATCGTTATTTTGCAATAAAAATACGTTAAAGATTGTATTCTCGGTCTCCAACAGAAACATTTAATAAATTGTGACACATTTCCTGCTCAATAATGATTGTTGTCGTAGTTGACACGGTACAAAAGATTATTACAAGTTTTGGACGCTTGACACTGACAAATATAAATATCATAATTTAAACTTTTACATAAATTGATGTTCTTTAATAGATGTTACGTGATTTCAAAAGCGTCACATTTGTTCGTATGAAAGTATAGTATTTACAAAGAAGTGAACTTCACCAAAGTACCCACGTGTAACGGAAAACACCCCTCCCGTCTTCAAACTTGGGGGCTTGGGTCCCAAATATTGACTATCTGGCTTCATAATTCCAGGCTTTAAATTTCGTTTTAAGCGTTTGTGGGTAAATGAACACGACTCTAATATACAGATAAATACAAGCAACAATGTTGATTCTGTTCAAAACATACTGATATAATGATTATGCTAAAGTGGTTAAAATTATTTAAATGTTCATGGCCCCGAGTATTAATTCTAATGCTCTCAATATTGTATACCACAATCTGCATACAGTGTAGAATGTCCCTCATAATTATGCCACACAAGAGAATTTAAAAACAAGCGTGACAGAAAATAATATTATTTTTGTTCTCGGTATGTAAATTAAAGTACTGGTATGATGTCATACTATGCAGTGACACTGACGTATGACGGACATTGACACCGTAATGTTTGACTGTTATCAATTAATTAGTCATCTCTGGTGTACCAACATTCTTATGGTAGCAATTATGTCTGTACTGTTCATATATGGTTTGTTTGTTTTGTTTTTATGTGACTTATTGTCACTGGGGTGTAACGCCGTTTTTCAACAATTTTTCAGTTATATACGGCGACCGGTTCACCTAACCAGTTTTCATGGACTGTATTCTTACCAGTTCTTAACTTACCCTTCCACAAGGAGACAGCAACTTCTTCGCATATAGAGAAAAATCGACATTTTTTTCAAATTTTCATGGAAGGATATAACCTGCCGCGACCGGGATTCGAATCCGGATCTCCGAGTTACAAGTCCAGCGCACTAACTACTGGATCACAGTAGCAGCCTCATATAATGGTTAAATAACAAATATGTACAATTATATAAAACTATGACATAAAAAATTCTTGGTTTCCGCCAACCTGGCCCACCATATTTTTTCTGCCGATCTTGGACCTTCATTCCAGGTCAAATTTTTCTTTTTTAGCTTTCGTACGAACTAAAAATCATATACAATGTACATTAACATTGTGTATTTGAAAGTAGATTCTGCTGCTTTACCCTCTATTTTAAGTGGAGTTATCAGAAACCAGGCACATGTATTTATTTCTTGGCCTGACACTGTGTTTTATCATTAAAATACTGATTACTGATAGACACAGTATTTATCATGAGCTACTTAGTAAGCTGAGTGTTTCTTTTGACTTTTGGATCACAAACAATTAGCAGATGACGAGTTTATATTTTCTGTCTGAATCAGCATTATGCAGTGCAGTAAAACCTCGTTTAGCTACCGCCTCAATATTACGACTTTCTTAAGATAACGGCCTCCTACTTTCGAACAGGTTTTCTATATTTACACTGTACATGTTGTATTTCAACTTGATCATGTGACCATCTGAATATACCAACTGTTTTTTTTCCTTGAAGGTGGTCTTAATATCAAGGTTTTAACGGTAAAAATAGTCCTTGTAAAAATGATCCAACTGAAGGGCAAAAATTGCATTTTTTGTAGCAACGAAATTTCTCATTACATTTTAAAACACGTTTAACCATTGTTTTATCCATTACAATGGTATTCATTCATTTTTTACAAGCATATGTTCGTTTTCGTTTATTTTTTACCTACAGAACTCCATTGTGCGTGTACATCTGAAAGACCTACGTACGTGCGAACGTAATTAATGAACCTAATACGTTGTCACATTTTGTAGAAATTCGTTGGTGGTATTAACTGCTATTTGAAAATCTTTTCTGTCAAAAAAATTAGCAAAAAATCTCTAAACAATTACATTTACCGTGCAAAAAACAAGCACTGTTTATAACTTCTGAATAAAGTGGCAATTTTTTATCATACTTTCTAAAAAAATAATTACAACTGGCAGACAATTACAAATGTGCCACATGCTAAATTCTCATTCATAAGATTAAACAGTTCATATGCCTCTGTTGTATTTCACAAACACATAATTCGACATCCTGTCTACGATGTACCAGACTTTGCGCAAAGATTTATTTAGGGCTAAAACAGTAAAAACAATCACAAAGTAATTCCTTTGTTTCTCTCATATCCCGAACCCTAATATTAGAAGTTAACTTGAAACAACACATATTAATTGTATGCCAAGGAAGTCAGCAATTTTATTGTCTGTTATTGAAATGTTACATATTAGTAATTGAATTTGTTCTCAATTGCCCAAATTCCCTAGTTACGTGTCTGAGGTCAGTATGTTATTATCCACTAGAAAGAAAACTTGATCACCAAAATATCAGACCAAATCATTGCAACCTAACTCAAATTGTTAGAAACATCGTACATTAATCGTGCATGACTCCGTATGATGACGTTGACATCAAAACTACAACAACTGACGTTAATTAATACAACAAAATGAAAATAAAATTTAATGAGTTACTCTTTAAGGTTTTGACTTTAAACCCTTTCCAGTGATACACGACTTCAGAAATCAACATCTATAATATAGTATATATTGTACATGTCGATTTTTTTATCAAATACGACCATCGCATATTGTATTAAATTCCGCGTTATGAAGTTACGAATTGATCGACCTTAAGATACGAGAACAAACATGTATGCGTGAGCTTTCGATTTCCAACCACTTCTAAAAGATGACGTCACTGCGGGAAAACCAGTTCAATTATTACGTTATACAAGCAGGCTTGTATTCTTTGTGCCACAGATTGTAATACATTTAATGGTACGTAGTTAACTATTACCCACTTTTACTATTCTGTCTGTTTTAGAGCATCCTGGTTGAAGTTTTGAATTGTGTTGAACAGAAATGTAAACAAACGTGTGGGATTGGTAATATCTTATCACTTGGTATCAAATGGTTCGCTGGTTTCCTTGTCGGTTTTGTTATCCAAGAATTGTTTGTGGAAATCATCAAAAATCAGTTCGGAGAATTACGACCCAACTTCAAAGACGTCTGTCGGCCGCAATTTAATACGTCACAATGCCCTGGGTAAGTGGATGTTTCTTTTGGTTAATATTTCAAGTTTCAATTACTCTAACAATAGTTGTGATGTGTTGTGAAGCAAGTCTAATACATTTGGTTTGCCGAGTGTATTTTTACAAAAACAAAACAGAACAAAAAGAAGAACAAAACAAGCATTTCCTGACTTAAAAAGATAAAGGCTTTGTGCAAATTTGTTTTTTCTTCTTACATTGTCTGAAAAATGGCCAGCGTCGAGTAAATGAAAACTTTAACAAAAAGCGGTACATTTTGTTTTTGTTGTATCCATTGTCCATTAATGAATACGACTTACTCTCCTCTTCCAATAGATTTATTACGAAGTACACTTGTACCGGAAGTAATACGGACGATATACGTGATAGCAGACGATCATTCCCTTCCGGACATTCGTCATTTGCTATGTACACAGCTTTATTTTATTCGGTAAGTGGTTTACTGTTTTCGCACGATATAATCTATCACAATACAAACTTAAATGACGCAAATCAAAATAATCCAGCTGAATACACTTCGTAAATAATTTGTTCGGCGAAACGATGCAGAAATCGCTGGTCATAAACAAATTATGACGTCATAATAATGGGAATTTGGTAGTTTTATCCTTAACATATGGACAACGTTTAAACAAAATTGCTTTTTCTGAAATTCGAAATTTGTACAATATGTGATTGTTTGTGTGATTAGTTTTTTTCACTCCGGGAGAACATCGGCAACCTTCGGATAGTTCCGTAATCAATTGCTGGTTCCGATAATTTACCGAAATTTACCGACAATAGTCAACTATATTTGTTTTAAAGCAACTTGAATGGACCACCGTTTTGGTTGCAATATTTTGCCCTTGAGCTTCGTTTTTCATGGGATCATTTCCCGTGTACTCGAAAAGTTGGTATGAATAGCGATCGTGTGTCTTTTTCAGTTTTACCTACACGAAAGACTGGCTATCACATTTTCCATCATATTGAAAACAGTGGCGCAGTCTATGTTGGTTTTGGTAGCAGTGATGTGCGGATTAGGACGAATCACAGACCATAAACATCACCCATGTGACGTCATCATTGGTTTCTTATTGGGTGCAATTGTTGCATTGCTGGTGGTAAATGAATATTGTGTTTTCTGCGTATAATATGAAAACTTCTAACGCTCATAAGAAAATTCAATACTTCTGTGAATTATACCGGGATTAGATAACAAATATTAGAAAATATATACGATTCTTTGTTTGTAAAAAAATAGTTATTTACTATTAATAGTATAATTATATTATTGATAATGCTCGTCCATTTGCCCCACAGTCTGTCATTGTTTTCATGTTTTTCTGTTCATAAGAGTTGGTCGCAGGTTATTTAGGCCGCGACCGTGGTCTTGTGGTTAGTGCGCTGGGCTTGTAATTTGGAGATCCGGGTTCAAATCCCGGTCGAAGAAGGTCACATCCTTCTATGAAAATTTGACAAAAATGTCGATTTTCCTGCATATGTTGAGAAGTTGTCGGCTCCTTGTGGAAGGGTAAGATAGTACTGGTTAATATACAGTCCAGGAAAACTGACTAGGTGAACCGGCCGCCGTGTATATTAAACTGTGGAAAAACAGCGTTTAACCGCAGTGACAATGTCACATAAAAAACAAAAGCAGGTTATTAAAAATATATTTGCTACTGATTAAAGGGAACTAACCAGTGATCAACTTGACAATAGATGATATCCTAAGTGATCGCCCTTGACTTATCGAAACGCATAGAATGATAAACTAGGCTTTCTATCTGCATTGTCATTTAAAGGGTGGATAAAACAAATAGTTTGGCTCTGTATTCGTTATTATCGATAATTTTTGTAATATGATCGGTAAAATTCCATTTTATTGTTCATTTCAGTACAAATACGTGGTGCCGTCTATTCTACAAACGAATTCTGAAAAGAAGCTAACTGATGATGATCGTGATGCTCTAACTAGTGTTCAGTGTTGCACGTGCGCTCAAACACCGGAAGCGGAACCAAACACACCTTCAGCTTTAATACCAAATGACTTTTTACGAAATGTTGGAAAATCTAGTCGCGTTCAGAATCTCCATGACGACCAAAGTCAAGGTCAAAGTCGACGTCATACGTTCGGTTCATCATCATTCTCACCGAATGGATAAAAAAAGCACGCACCTGGTCTTTAGGGCAACTTTGTGATGAAATCTCGATCTACAAATTTACACCCCTATTATACACAAATATGGGCGATGATACTTAATATTTATGACATTTGTAAATTTTTGGTCAGTATAACTATTAGAAAATACATTTCTGACCACGTACACGATTTGTTAAAATTAGAGCAATCAGTACGAAGTCTCCATTACTCGTCTTGTCAAGACAAGACGCCGATAGTTATGTGAAATCGTTAACTTAATAACTCTACAAAGACGACAAAAAGTGTCTATAGTGTTTTGTGACTTACAAATATAATTATGTTGTCGTAAAACATTTGTGAGCTAGATCCCTAGTTTTTAGTCCGTTTTCCGACAATGGCGAACGAAATATGGCATGCACCGCTCGTTTGGTCATATATTAATAGTCTGCTTGACACAAATGCATTCAATATTTCTCCGATGGAGATTTGCACCATAAAGGTTGCATGGAATTTTTTGCACAACTCAAAATAAAAAAATGTAACATAAATGTATGTTGTATTCGTGTTATAGACATGAACGAAATGTTATGAGTTGAATACATATGCATGAATTCTCAGAAGCCCGGACTTTTTTGCCCATTCCGGAAGGTTTGCGGTTTTCAGGGGTTAAACTGTACATAGTTTCCGTTAAAGATCATCCACCAAGAACTATTGTATTTGCTGGTTTATGTACAGACAGACAACTATTAATATAATATTATTATGGCGAACTCGCTTAAAACAAATGTTTCGTTATGTACAGGTATGTGTATATAGTTATATTTGTATATATGTATATGTTTGTGTTTATAATTATTATGCAAGTGAGATTGGAATTAAATTTTTTAATTGATCTAATTCACTATATGATATAAGTAGGCATATAAAATGTAACCAGTCTTGTTACGTCTTGGTCATTCTTCTGTGCAAATAAAAGAGTAGGTGACTTATCAACCACGTAAGATGCATGATTACATTTTTTGCAGCCGTATCAATTCATAGAAAAAAATACATTTATGACTATCAAAAACGCCGGAGTATATCTTTTGATTTACAATACATTTATTTTGTATCTTATTACTTACTTGTAATAAAACGTGTACAAACACGTATTTAACGTATTTTGACTTATATATATAATGTACCTCGACCATTACATAACTCTCGCTTTAAACTATACACATTCAAACTATGAACATTTTTGTGTCGAATTATAAATATTATAATACTAAGAAATATGAGACAGAATAGCAAAACTGCATCTAATAATTGACTCATTAACTGACACCTGACCAAGCAGTACATTAAGTCAAAGCTTTACTTATATGAAAGCGACAGCCAATCTAACCAGTTTTCCTGGATTCTATACTAGTGTTAACCTTATCCTCCACATGTAACTGTCAAATTCTCCATATGGACGAACTATGGTGGAGGAATAATGGCTTTAGACGCGCACGACGTCTTCTCTAAAATATCACAGAAAAGGGATCTAACCCACGACCCCGAGGTCCGAAGACGTTCTACATGTTGAGCGAGCAGACTCAGTCGATGTTTTCTCTAAACTAAATCGAATGATTGTCTCTGACTAGTATTCCTAGCCCCTTACTGCTGTGAATTCAAATCCCACCCGGGACTAAACTTCTCATGTGAGGAATCTGTCTAGCTAGCTTACGGAAAGCCGGTGGTTCTAAACCTGCGGGTTCTTCCTCCACTCTTAAAGCTGGGAAGTCGCCAATTTCGTTTGCGGGAGTATAAAATATACTTACCGCATGACCAATTCAGTTTCCATTCAGAAAACTTATTATGTGAGACTGAATCAAAGACAAACAATTTACATAAGGAGAAAAAACTGGCAAACTCTGAGCAACATTTGATTAGCCAGAAAGCTAATCACTGTGTACGTGTGTTTACAAAAATAATTTTTTGTGCACGATTTCTTGTGTGTGGCACGATTTTCTCGTAGTGTAAACTCTTACATTGTACATGTGAAGCATGGTAGAAGCTTTATAAACGACTTTCAAACAATGGCAACGTGGGATAAATAAACTATGAAAAAAAACTATTGATTTTATTCAAAGTGGAAAAGACATAATAAAATTGTTGATTAAATTCTGCTAAACAATTATTGTTCGTCTTAAATTTTCGCTTTTATATATGTTATTATAAATTAATGACTGATAAATAATGTCTCAATGGAATATTCGAATATCAATTTTTGATATTCGTTCCCATCCCTAACATTTGGAGATGTCAGCCGCTCAACCCTCAGACTATCCGTTCGAATCTTATAAATACAATGGCAGAACGATAATATTTTCATTGGTACTCATTTTTAAGGACACGAGGAATCATTTAAAGATACGAGGACTAGTACAGGTGATTTAGATAATTATATTGATAGAGCCAGAATACATTCATCAGGACATAGCCATGGGTTTGATATGATTTCGCTGGACGATTTCCATTAAAAAATCTCGCTAACATATCATAAAGATTATTACAAAACGTGAATATTTATTATTGTTTTTCATTAAAAGGAACACAAAATATACATGTCATAACAATTTTGGTTCGCCAGCAGAATTTCGTGTTAACAGGTACAAATACATGTATATATTGACAGACACGAGGAATCAGCGGGGTATAAAATCCCAACGGGTAACACGAAATTCACGGACTTGTTTTCGACGATTTGGCAAGCGAATGTCCATTTTATAAAGTCTTTACACAAAAGTTAACTAACCGCGAAGGAAACAGTAAATAATTCAAGATAGTGAAGAAATCGGCAGGTTCATCGCAAAAATGCAGCAATCACCTCCGCATGCATGTTCATTGGGTCACGTGGGACATAGATGGACTTTAGGTAATTCAGATCGCACAATAGATCAAAGCGATTTAGAAACAACAGGTGATTATAACAACCTGGACGCCCCGAAATGTGGAGATGATTTCAAGATCGGTAAAATGTAAGTATCAATATTTTATTATAGCACGCCAATATCTCTGATTTTTCCACTGTTACAAGTTAAATCGGATCCTTCCTATGTATCGACGGATAACGTTAAGCTATCATATGCATTCCTATTTATTTATTTATTTATTTGTATCCGCCTTTACTTTTAAGCATAGAAAAACTTCTACACCGTTTGGTTTGTGCGGATATTTTATGATTTAATTTAGTGCCAAGATCTAGGTCATTTTTTGCATTTTGAAGCGAGATCATTCGTGTTTGTGCCTTCAATAAACAAATATATTAAGTTGAGTTGATGGGCATTATTTTAAAGAAAACATCGAATGTACATCAACGAAAGGTGACAATAGAATACGCATTCGGAAAATGGGCCTTTACTTCATTCAACAAAATTCATTAAAATTGAAAGGTATATGCCGCTCCGAAGATGGGCAGATATGAACTGCGAACCACGCATATTATGTTGTAGAAAACAATAAGGAGTACGGAAGAGCGCAAGAACCAGAACTGCAGCATCGTAGTTTTGTTAGGCGTAAAAAGATCATGAATTTTGTTTGTTTCTGGTTTCCCGACCTACCCTAATTTTTTGGCTTTTGAGATTATTTTGTGCGGAAAGGTAAAAAAGGTTAGATGGTGATTGCATCGTTCCTCGGACTTAATAAAAAGTCTAGGGTCACAGAGAAAAACAGGGGTACCAGAAACAAATAAATTTTACGCCTCCAGAAAAAGTTTCCTTGTCCACATTTATGGCAAGTGTTTATTTGTCTTCTGTCGAAATGTAATATTGCCTTTTGCTTTGTAATAAAATAAATGGATGTCATATATAGTCATGGTTCAAAAGAACAGTAGTACCCTTGATAACTGGACTCCCGGACAACCGGAATCCTCTACATATGCTGAATCAAATATATATTTTCATCATAATCATACGTAATTAACCAACGAAGTACTAGTCTTATCATTGATATTTTTTCTGACACATGCATTTGAATGAAATAAAACAATATTTTTCTTAATTTTCACTGGGGTTTAACGTCATTTTTCAAAAATTCTCAGTTATATACGGCGATCGGTTCACCTAACCAGTTTTCCTGGACTGTATACTAACCAGTATTAACTTACCCTTTCACAAGGAGCCGGCAACTTCTCTACATATGGAGGAAGATGGACATTTTTTCTCAAATTTTCATAGAAGATATTTTCCTAAAAAAAGTCAAAGGTGATAAACATTGATATACAGACCACCTATTCGACTGAATAAATTGGTATTAGTTTGGATGTGGTCTCAATATCAGGTCAAAATATCGAGAAAATATTAAAAATCGGTCCGAAATCATTAAATTGAGGTGATCGCTACATGAAAATTCAGGATAATTTTTGTATGTATACATTTATATAAGTGAATTGTTTTTCTGTGCCTTTTGAAGTTCATTACATTCGCAAAGTAGATCACACATCGTTATTTTTTAGTTCAAAAACTCCAGACCGTGGCGATGACAGTGGATTTGTGGAAACGTTTCACGCCATAGACGTTGATGACCCTTCCAGTTGGCGGAAGGATTTCACGCCCGCTTGTGTCCTACTCACAGCACCAAATGTATGTTCTACGCCTATCAGGGAACCATCCTTTTACTTTCCGCGACGTGATATTACCGGAAGTTGCACGAGACGACGTTCTCCTTTGAGTCACACGCATGTTTCCCCAGTTCATCCAAAATCTTCTTTCAGAAACCTACCTAATGGGTTACGTGTTTTTCATTTAGACAAAGAAGGAAATGATATCGAGCATGCAACTGTTTGTGACGCTGATTTAGATGTGATAACTGGAAAGCCAATTTCATGTACCGACCCAAAGTCAGTAACACAGCTAAGCTCTGGCCATCGAACCATTGCATCCATGTTAAAATCACTTCCCTTGAACATTGCTGCATCTAATTCCACTTTGACGTTTTCAAAACAAGACTGCCAGTTTGGTTGCGTGTCTGACAATCCTAGAGTAGTCCACAATACAGATCAGTCAGCTGTGATACCAAAACATGCTGATATAAATTCTTCAAGAGTTACAACTGACTGTACAGTAAAAGACTACAAATGCCCAATAAAAAATGTAGCTTTGTCAAAATATTGTAAACAAAGAATTCTCGCATCTAGTCTCCAATATAGTGACATCAGCGATGGCGAAGAGACTGGACTTGTTGATGAAAACAACAATGTTAATGTCACAACTTCGAAGTATAGCGACATCAGCGACGCATGCGCAAGTGATGCGGGAAGTCTAGCGGAATCTTTAAGCTCAGAAGAAGAAGTAGCCAACAGAGATATTGGTATTAATAAACCTTCGATCAGAAAAGGGAGAAAGTTGTCGATTCCCAGACGAAGTGCTTCAAAAGTAGATCCAAAGTTTAGAGGCGCTACAGTTTGGTTGCAGACATCGTACAATAATGGAACAAGTAGTCTGGATATTTCAGCATTTTATAGGTTTTGTATCGTTCCATCAGTTTTACGTGATTTTATGTACATTTCGTACTTAATATTGTTTGTTTTCAATTACATAAATACTTACTCTTAATTCCAATAGAGCATACTTCCAGTAATTTAAGACGTACTTGAGTTGTCCACGAGCATGAGCATGAGCGCCAAGTTTTCGGACCTCGGGTTCGTGAGTTCAAACCCCTGGCACAGCACGGTAAAGAATCCATGAGTATTGGTGAAGTTAACTACTCACCCGTACATAACTGAAATATTAATGAAATATTCGTAAAACTAGATTTTTGTACAAAAAGTTATTTTATCTAAGAATGTTAAGCCTTGACATCGTTTTGCATGTACAAGTAATTAGCCTTTTATCAACAGTAATGTTAGTACAAGACCTTCTCGGAGGACGAGAGGTCGGAATCGCTGGTCATCACGCCAGTCACGTCGTTGGTCGACATCAAGATTCTGGAGCTGCTCAGATCAGGAAGAAGGGACTTCTACACATTACATCAAGGATAATAGTATTGGTAGTAATTTTATCTTGAACAGTGAACCGTCGTATGAAATAAAATCAGTACCTGATTATTGCTTTTTCTTTGATTCTGTTATAGTTCTGTACACAATATCTCGATATAAAGACCACCTTTGTAATCCGGAAATACTGTTTATAATAGAGGACATATTGAAAACCAGTCCGATAACTAGTATTCGTTATAAGAAGAAGACGTAATATTGAGGTGGTCGTAATATTGAAATGATCGCTAAAAATGGTTTTTGAATTTTTGCTGTAATTAAAGTACACCAATGCCATTTTTCGCGTTATTTTAGTTTCTAGTAAGAAAACATAGGAAAAAGAAAGTTGTAAAAGTTGTAAGTCAACAAGTATCGTCGTTAATTAAAATGGTGTCATCTTTAAAAATACTACTCATGTTTTCTGTTGCGTCTTAAAACCAAGATTACCAAATTTTTCTGCTTGTGAATTCAGTTAAGACTTGTGCATCATGTAAGACACGAAGAACACCGTTATGGAGAGACGCTGAAGATGGTACACCGCTTTGTAACGCTTGTGGAATCAGGTAATCGTTACTGTTTGTATGTGTGAAGATGGTACCCCGCTTTGTAACGCTTGTAGAATCTAGTAACCGTTACTGTTTGTATGGGTTAAGATGGTTCTCCGCTTTGTAACGCTTGTGGAATCAGGTAACCGTTACTGTTTGTATGTGTTAAGATGGTTCTTCGCTTTGTAACGCTTGTGGAATCTAGTAACCGATACTGTTTGTATGTGTTAAGATGGTACACCGCTTTGTAACGCTTGTGAATCTGGTAACCGTTACTGTTTGTATGTGTTAAGTACGCCGTGTCTACGACCAAAATGGCCTCTTATGCATTGGTGCTTTGCTCACAAAGCCTGCATACATGTATATATGATACTGATATAGCCACATACATATGTGCAGTTCAGTTAACCAAGCAAAGTTCTAATGAAGAATGTGCGCTCGTTTTTTAGATTGGGCTTCAGATTAATCCTCCTTCATTTTAGACAGATTTCTGCTTTTGTTTACATGTTCAAGTAGATAGTCGATTGGACAGCAAACAAGCGAATCCATTTGTTTGAACATTCTTCACGCCTTGTTTTTCAGTTAAACCAATACGATAATTTTGTATGTATATTGTAGGTATAAAAAGTATCGTCTTAGGTGTAGTAAATGTTGGCATATACCGAAGAAGGAAGTGAAAACATACCCAAACTGTCCAGCATGTGGTGGATCTCTCAGATATTCCTCTCACAAGAAAGTATGGTAATACTCATGTGCTCGAAAAATCTTCATATGTACACCACAAGTCGTCTGAGTGTCGTTGTTAGTTTGGTGTTGCTTTGTATACAAATCATATTCTACGGTCCAAAATCACTGTGTTTATCACGCGGTGTTTCCAATGGAGAGAGACATTTGATCAAATATGTACATGTACCTGTGCATCAGAATTCTTGAAGAGAGTGTGCGTCTAATTATGACAATATTACTAGGGAATAAAGGAGTCTTAATAGTTCACTTTTCATATTATTTATTGATGAAATTATATGTTGCTTTGCTAATATTAGATGTAGGTCAATATGAAAAAGTTTAATGATGACCAGACGTTTGTTTTCGCATGATGAGTGATTTTCTGCATCATTTTTTATAAAACTGTAAGCCGGTTTGATCCTTCATTTAAACTTTGAATTAATTTAGCACCCGTTTCTCACAGTTGAAACAGAGAAAATGCATCTATTTGTTTTAGTTCCTTAGTACAGTTTTTGGTCGTGGCGCGTTTACCATCGTCTTACTTTTAGTTGTGGAGTACATATATATAGTCATCCTTACTTTTTTCCAGCATTTTACTTCATTTTTTTGTCATAACTATTTTGTCTTAACCCATTTTAACGGATTTGCCGTTTGTAGCTTTCTATTTTACAAAATATGGGGTTATTAAATGATCATTATTACATTTAATAAGTTTTTTTGTTTATTGTAAATAATATTTAACTTCATTTGCTCTACCATTTGTACTTTTGTCACGTATTGTCACTTTTTTCACTTGTTTTACGTTTTAGTCCCATTTTAATGGGTCATGTTTCGTTTATTCGTTTATTTGGTTATTGTATAGTTGGGAATTTGATGTGAAATATTTGTATTTAATGTGTGAAAAAAAATGTATGACTGATTTACTGCTATACAGTTGGAAACTAACTGTTGAAATGTTGAGTTAATCATGATTACAAAATTGAAAATATACGATTGTATAGTGCATGAGGAATTATATGTTACAATGAATGTAATGATATTTGTTTTGATTTGTTTAATTACAGTGTACTTTATATCATGATTATTTCTACCCTGTTAATAGAGCATCACCATTAAGTTTTTCTTTCGAAGTTTTTTAAATAAAATCTTCATATACAAACACATCATCAGTGTTATCATCTTGTACAATAAAATTCAATTAATTGTTAGTATGACATACAGTCAACCCTTTGTTTGAGACCACCTCCGAATAAAGACCACCCTAATTATTAAGAAAAACTGCCCTCCGAATAAAGGTCACCTGTCATTACAGACCACATTTCATCTTTCCCAAGGATGGCCTTTGTTCACAGGTTTGACTGTACATATGTTTATTGTATCCAAAACGATGACTTCATATTTGGAATCCATTGAGCGGATTGTGATCCGGCATTGAACTACTACATGATTTTTCAAATATGCGTTCATAAAAACGTTTCTTCGAGTTGGTATAATTTCATTTGACTAATGATCAAGATTTATAATACATGTACCAGAAACATGGCTGCACAATCAAGTACATGATGAACCACTGCATGTGCTATTTTGAACTGATAAGAGATTTATACATGTACTCTTCTGGTTATATCATGATGGAGATCGATGTATTTTCTTTCAACATTTTTTTCTTGTTTTACAATTGATCCTATTGTACAGCCATGATGCAAACCTTTAGCCAAAGTGAATGACTGTATTGAGTCAAGTGATTGCTGACACAAGTAAACGGTATGTTGGTCACAGATGCTTTTATAAACAGTGGTTAGTGCGCTGGACTTGTAACTCGGAGATCTGGGTTCGAATCCCGGTCGCGGCAGGTCATACCTTTCTATGAAAATTTGACAAAATGTCGATTTTCCTCCACTTGTGGAGAAGTTGCCGGCTCCTTGTGGAAGGGTAAGTTAGAACTAGTTTGTTAACAGTCCAAAAAAGTGGTTAAGTGAACCGGTCGCCGTATATAACTGAAAAAATGTTGGAAACGGCGTTAAACCCCAGTGACAATAAGTCACATAAAACAAAACAAACATAAGTCACGCTTAGGACCAACATATATCGATACATGTGTATGGTTGTCCCAGATGACGCCAAATAATGTCAATGCTAGTCTGAATGACCATTTGGACGTATCTAAAAATATTGAGCATAAGTGATTAAAATTTTTTGAAACGAACTCGATAATAAACGGCAAAACACAGAAAGACAATGTGCCTCCAATAATGACTGTGAGATTTCACGCGATAATTCTGTTTCCGACAATATTAGAGATTTTATACCATACCAGAAGAGGACCAAATAACACATCAGACGAGAAATAGTTCGTTGAATAGCCAATTAATATATTCACTAATCGTGATCTACTGGAGTGAATTAGCCCAAATATGATTATTTCAATGTAAACCTTTATTGATGAATTAATAACAAAAAAGAAATTATGCAGTTTGTTTTATCGATTACTCATTAATAATATAATATTTTTGTGACGTAATCAACAGGAAACCAAAACAAGCAAAAAAGACAAACAATGAGGTTGAAATACGATTCTGAAGATTCGAGTGCATTTAAATGCTGCTTTTGTTGTCATGTACGAGTGGGAACTATACTTCTCGGACTATGGCATCTGGTTAGTTGTACCAATGATTTATTTTTATGAAATTAATCAAGGAAGTGGGTGGGGTAAAACATCCCTCCATATTTTCGTTTATTGATTAATAGAACACGATATATCCATCGCCTGTCAGAGACAAGTTAAGCAAATATGCAGTAAAATGATATTCTCCGTTATTGGTTGCTATCTCTGTATTGGCAACTAACTGTAACATTTTATGAGTTCATATTGATAGTCTGCATCATAATGTCAGAATCATCAAGTGGTGGCATCAAGCTCATAGTGAATGATAACAAAACTAGAGCATTCCGTAGCCTTTGTTGGTTGAACTGTTTCCAGATACTATACTTGTAATTTAGAAATGTTCGGCAATGGCAGATCAGACTGGTTTCTACAGGCTTCTTAAAACTGACTGAATACTGACCAAATGAAAATTTGTCTAACTGAATGTATTAATTATAAATAAGTGATAAAAATGTGCCCAACTGCTGGACATCTGGTCAAGTACTTGCCTAAAAGTTATTGGACCTGCTCAAAATTTGCATGACATGTCTGATGGTCTGGCAACATTCAGGAAACCTGATGTCTACCTGATATATTGATCAGTCACATTTTGGCCATCACAGAATGGCACTCCTGGAAACCAGTGGGCCTAATCTAGTAAGCCGCAGGTTGTTAAAATATCAGTTATGATTTAATATAAAGTTGAAGTACTGACACAATAAGTTCATTTGTACTGAAATGCGTGAAATTAAAATATTCATGTAAAGTGACATATTGTCTTGTTTTTTACTAATAGTATTATTTCATCTGACATTTTACCTGGGTCTTACTTATACATTCGTGATTACGGTATTTTTTCCCGTTTGCTGTTATGTCACACCTCATGTTCATTGTGAAAATGTTTGCAGCATAATGCAGGCTTGATTTTATGGACTCTGTTTACTGTAATCCATATATGCATAAATATCATTTAACTGTATATAATATATTACTAAAGGTGTATTGAGTCAAAGGGAATAAATCTTTCATATTGTGTCTTTAAGTCCATTATGGCAGTCTGCATGAAAAATGTTTTTACCTACAATCCTTCAGACTCTATTTTTTTTAGAAAAAGTTATAGTCCAAACCATGTTTTTATAGTCCGAAATTTTGAATAAAAAAGTGACACAATTTTCGATTGAGTTCAATTTGCTTATCCTTCTGAGAAAACGAGACAGGAAGTTTACGTTGTCAAAATGTTTTAGCCTGTCGGACTACAACTTTGCAATATTTTTACAGCCCGAGTCATTTTTTTATAGCCTTGGGCTTGGACTATTTGCATTTTTCGCAGACTGTTACGGTTCCATTCTCTTCTGTTTTGTTCAAAAGTTTGGTAATTTTCTTAGCACTTTGTGTTTTTAATATAAAAATATGTTTTTTTTCCCTGCTGGATTTTCTCTGTTTTATTTTAATATGTCTGATACATGCTACAGAAAAAATTTAGTAATAGTTGATGTAATAATATGTACATGTATATTGTGTTATCATTTCAGATGATTCATTTGATGGTGCTGGGATTTCTAGTTTCTACTTCCCTGCATCCAGAGCTGTTACGTGATAGTATTCAACCTGGTAGCTCTATGGATACTGATGGTATTATTGTGTATGAGAATGAAGAAACAGGAAAGGATGGGCAAGAAGTTGTCATGCAATATGACTTTCCTAGTACAAATACCACTATGAAAATGAGGAAAGGTGTGAATAATCATTTTGTTTTAGGAAAAATTCTGTTTTTTTTTCACTGGGTTTAATGCTGTTTTTCAACAATTTTTCAGTTATATGTGGTGGCCAGTTCAACTAACCAGTTTTCATGGTCTGTATACTAACCAGTACTAACTTATCATTCTACAAAACCGGAAACTTCTCCACATGTGGAAGAAAATCAACATTTTTTGTTAATTTTTGTTAGATGGGTATGACCTGTTACAACCTGGATTTGAACCAGGATTTCCAGATTACAAGTCTAGCACACTAACCACTGGACCACAGTCACAGTTCTAGGTGTTGATGTAAAAGGGCTTGTTTCATTTAAGGATGATTGTGGTTGTACATACTATAGTTTTTTTTATTGATTTGTAGAAGGCTTTGACAATTATGAAAAATATGGTATGATGTAACAAGCTGAATGTTTACCTTCTGTTAATTTTTAATTCTATATTTCATGATAGATTGAGTGATTGTCTCTAGGGATTTATATTCCAGCTATTGTAATTTGTAGAGAAAGGTATATTTACTTATTTACATTTCTCTACAAATTGCAATAGCTAAAAAAGCTGAATTTTACTATTTAAGATCATTATAGATAAGTCATGCTGTATCTAATGATGTTGAAAAATTGATTTTGAAATTTTTATTTATTATTCCAGAAAATATGTGTCTTTTCTTTGCTTTGGTGTTATGCAAATTTCTCGTTGCTTTGATGATGGTGTATGGAGTTGTCAGGGTATGTGTTTGTATATATTGTTGTTTGATGTGTAAATGTTCAAGTATTTCAAGAAATGTAGATCCAGCTGAGTAGAACAGGATGACAACCAATGAAATGACCAATAAAATACTGTTGATGTATAGTGTAGAGCTCTATGCAATCATTGTCAACAATTATTTATCATTTTAGTGTTTGGCTAGAAAAAATATAGTCATGTACAGTCTTACTTGACGGAAAAATCAGGGTTGTTAGGTTGGGAAACTTTTCCTATTTTTTCAGAAAATGCCTTTTTTAGAGTACAAGGTACTTTTTATTCAAAATATTTGAACTTGGGATTTTACTGTTAAAAATGTTTGTCTCTAAAAAATGGGTCTGTGAAGAAGAATTTTTTTCTTGCCTTATTTTAAGTTAGTGTCTGTTGTTTAGATTGTTATACTAATTGTATTGGTTCATTTCTTGTATCTGATACTTGTTTCATTTCAGAGTCGTCCCAGTTGTTTGATGCCATTCTTCTGTCTTCAAGTATTTGAGTTCTGTATTACTTGTCTGTCTGTTGTCAGCTACATGACTTATGCTCCTGACATTAAAGTATGGCTCATCCAACAAGGAATGGTAAAGACTTTATTGTTACCTTTTTTTTGATGGCATACTTTTGATATGTTTTAAATTCTAAAATGTTATTTTGGCATTATCTCATCCTATGTCTGATTTCTGTCAACACACTCTTTTTTTTGATGGCATGTTAACATGTAACTGTGATATTTTCATCATATGCTATTATGATTCACTGTATTTTAAGTTTTGTACCTTATCAAGGTGTTTGTATTTTACCTATTCAACGGTATATGATTAATTTTTTCTTGTATGGTATATGACATGCATACTCTTGCACAGTTCAAAAGTATTGTGGCCCATTTAAAAAGGGCAATCAAAAGATAAGAGGGTCAATAAAAGAAGCCCCTAATTATTCATTACATCTTGTTCTATATGTTCTAGGCTGACTCCCCAGGCATGGAACGCCTCATGCAGATGAATGAGAAATGGTTAATGTTGTGGTTTGTGATCGTCTTTGTACTCATACTGTCATTCCAGGTTTGTGACATATTTATATATTGATATGACGTAGCTGGCAGTGATTTTTTGCCAGTCTTGGTAAAGAGTCCAGGTCTGGTCCAGTTGGGAAAGAATGCATTGTGTGATGCCAAAATTAGGAACTTTTACGTTGGGAAGTGGGAAAAAATGTCCTTATTTTCAATTGGGAAGGGTCCGTTTACTGGGCCCAAACAAAGAAAGAAAAAAGTTGCAGGCTTGTTTATAAATAATGATCCAATCAGTTGGCTGAGTGACTTGAGAACAGGCCCCAAGGTTATAAAACTTGAGAACGATCTCAAAGCTCAAATCTCAATTTTATTCTTGAAGAATTAAAGTTGAAAAGATTTAGCTTGTACCTGTTTGAATACTTGTTCAATTTTGCTGGCAGCGCAATGTATCATTACTATAATCATTGTATAATCATAACTACATTGTGAAGAAATGAAAGATGTGATTTGGGTTTTGAGCTTGAACTCAAGTTTTGTAACCTCTTACTAAGATGTGTTGGTTGAAAGATGGCTAACCTGAATGGACTTCTAGGCTCTTGTTTCTTTATGTTTATTTTACTTTTATTGAGGGCATCAATCAGTCTCATTCATTACATTAACAAGCTATCAGTTACATGTAGAAATTTTATGGGAAAGGGATTATACAGGCTGATGACATACTGTTAAATATACAACAAATTAAATACAAATAACTAGGATATAAAATAAATACAAGAATATGAATGTTCTCAATTTTCAACTTAATGACTTTGATTGTGTTATCTTAAGTTTGATTTCAAGGATGTAATGTCACTTTTGAGATAACCTTTAATCTGATAGCATTGATCATGTCACTTGATGGTTTTAAGATATCAATAGTGTCAGTATGGGGAATCATATGATTCACACGAAACCATGTTGGAAAAATTACTCAATTTAACCTGTGCATCAAGATATTTCTATTGTTTAGCCTTTTTAAAGATGTTTTCATGTCATATGCCCACTATCTTCTGACTACTTCTTGTACCTGAACTGTGTTTCAATCTGTTGCAGTTTTAGAGAAAATTCAGTTCAAAAGCCTCAAATTACAATCAGACCTTGAGTGATTTTTACCTCCATGTTTTGTTTCAGTGTCACATGATTCCCAACTCAGAGTGTTATGTCCTAAAATATATTTATTTAATGATCTCTAAACTGGCTGAGTTAATTTATTTGTCTCTCCCAGGAATAGTTGCTTTTGTTTGTTTCATTTATTATAAGTATACTATTTCAATTTTGGCTATTTGGACATTAGGCTAGAAAAGAAATATTAGTTTTTTACAGCAACCTGATACACACTACTTTTTGGCATTGACCTTAAGTTTAACGGTTTCACCCAAAGTACAAAAATGGTTGGGGACAAATTATCCCTCTGATGTATGAGAGGTATGTTTATAAACGACAGTAGAAAATTATTTCAATCTTCCCACCCTGTTTTGTTGGGTCTAGTAACCATAAACCTGACCTTTTTTCTAGCCTTACATGTTGATAAAAAAAATACACATGTATACATATTTCTGAAACTTGTTTATAGGCTTACCTTATCAACATGGTCTGGGCTTGCAACAAATACCTTCAACTGAGAAATGCCAACCGTAGTGTGGTTAGAGAATACACAACTGATCCAGACAGCGAGGTAATCAATGGATTCTTGTGGATTAGAAATAAGATTCAATTACTCAGGTCTAGTGTCTGAAAATGGAATATGTTTGATTTATTTAACAAGAATGTTAAATGTTAAAACAACAAAAAATCATCCTTAATTCATGATTATTTATATTTATCTCTTTCACTGCCAATGTTGCAGTGCGGCAACTTGATGCTGAGTGCCATTGTCGCTTTTCATTGACAAGTATGGGTCTGGACTTTAGTGAAGTCTATAGATCTTGCACTCCTGTGTTCGAACCATGGTGTGACACATGGTCTCTGTTATGATTTTGGTTGAAGACATAGCATTATCCATCACTTATTCGAACAGTTCATGCGGAGAAGTTTGCAGCTACTTGTAGAGGACAGGATTAGCACAAGTAAGACATACTTGGCTTTGAGAGATGCCACTGATCAGAAATTTGGCATTGAAAGAGTTAACAAGTCAATTGTGTATCCTGTATTTTTATTGTTTTTAAGTTTCATCCTTATTTCTTTTGTAGTTGCTGCTTCCACCAAAGTATGAGGAAGCAATCAAAATGGACCCCAACGCCAACCCTCCTCCTGCTTATTCAGCCTAATCAGCCTGAGATGAAAGTGTGACAGTTGAATTCCAACTAATATGTTTCTAATCAATACCTTAAAGTAGAAAAATGACTGACATTTGCTGATGTAATAAATATTTTGATTACAAATATAAGACATATTTTTCTCCTATACAAAATGCAGAAAGTATCTGAATGAAACCCGTATATTTTGATTAAAATTCTGTTAACAAACTGTCAGTACTATAAGTTAGTTAAATACAATACATTGGTAAGAATTTACACGGCAGTGTTTTATCTTCAGTCAAATATGATACAATTATTACAAATTTACAAGACAATATTTTGTTATAAAGTAAATATGATACAATCATGGGGATTTACACTAAGACATTACTTATTTTGTTCTTGGGCTTTTTCCATTGAAAACTGGGGTAAGGTAATAAGTTTCATTTCGTGTTTGATGATGGAAAATGGATTTGTATTATATATGCTGCTGTATGATATTTTGTGTTGTAGTATATGACACATTCCATTAAATCTGGGAAAAGCCCTCACTTAACGTAGTATGTTTGTCATTGTTTGGTAGTTTAGTTGCTTGTGCTTTCAGCACTCATGTAACACCATATGTGTAAAGCACAAAATGTTAACCATTGTTAGTGTAACCAAAATTGTCTGTCTGTTTGATAAGGTTTCTGCTTACAACTGCACTCATAGTGATGTATATGTTTAAGCTATGAATTTTTAGACATAACAAGCTTGAATATTTGTGATTGTTAATGTTTGTTTTTGTACGTGTGTGTACAATGCCTGAACCTGTGATACATATTTTGTCATTTACTGGTTAATTGTAGTAATTGCCCTTTTCTTGAAATATTTCATTTTTCTTGTGTTTGTTCCTTGCTAAAAATACAAAGTCACCTTTACAGCTGTTTGCTATGACTGAATCAAAGTCAAACTGAGTAATTTGAGCTAAATTAGGCTAGGAGATATAATTCATTAGCTAATGGATATAAACTAACCACTTGAAAGTTAACTCCTGTTCGGATGAAGTTTGACTGGTAAAGTGTGTATGGATTAAGTCATTTCCCAACATGTTATTTTGACATAATAGATCCTTGTAAGCGCACAATATTGCATGCTGTAGCATGAATGAGTTCATCATATGTATAAATTGGTAAATAAAGGCTTAATTTTCTGATCTGTTTCAAATATGTTTTCAAATGCTTTTTTTCATGTTTGCTTTGAAGGAAAAATGTGAACAATTTGAAATGAAATTGATTGTATCTAAGTGAACATTGTTCTTCACATGATTTCTTATACTTACAATTAATGTTGTTTGGGTTAATTCTTTTGTGTAATATGAATCATGATACATGTACATACTTGGCATTTATTGAAGTGGATATTTTTATCTTATATTGGCATGCTTTTAATTCTCATAAGCATCTTTAATATAATTTCCTTCAATAAACTATTTAGTCTTCAATTATTCATTCGAATTCAGTGAAAGTAAATATTGTGACATTACATATAGTTTTGTGGTAGAATATGTTCTCATTGGCAGAATTATACATGTAAATGTGTTTTTCTCCAACGTATAGTGTGCATGTACTGTGATAGCCTTTGATAGTTGAAGACAGTTTTCCACTATTTGAAAGATTCTATGTTACTTTAATGTTGTGCTTGTGCTTTGTATTGGTTAAAATTGTTGATTTTTTATGGACCATAATCATAACCAGCCATGTGGAAGTTTTGCTTTTTGTTTATGAAATTGAGTGGTTTCTAGTAGCAAAGTCATAACTGATTTTGTGTTTGAGAGTTATCTTAAGTTTGAGCTCTGCCTATAAAAATATATACTGGCAGCCTTATCACATTATTTATATTAGTTTATTAAATGACTGACTATAAGATTGCTGTGGTCCATCATCTGATTACAGTCATTTGCTGATTATTTATATCCATTAAATTTTTTGAGAATTTAAAAATAAAATATGAGTTCAGACTGTTGTTGCTGATGTATTTATTTGTATCAACTTTTTGTTCATTTGTCAACATACTGTTTTTGGTCTTAATGATTTTATTTCAGGATACAAGTCAGTTAGTACAGTCCTACTTTAAATATATATCAAGTAATATTAAGTGAAGTCATGTATTGTTCGAAGTATACATATGTCAATGAATATTCTTTCTAGGCTAGGAAATTTTGTTCATTGTTGACAAGTATTGAATGCATTATAGGAACAGACTGGATACAAATGAATATATTGGCCAGTCTTTGATTTATGGACTGAGCCATCAATTATCTTGTTATTAATCTTAGTTTTTATAGCTGATTGTCAATAACTGATATAAATATGGTCTCTAATTTAATTGACTTGTTTGATTTAGAATATTTACTTTGAAAATTATATTTCACTGTTCTATAAATTGATGATATGATGGTATATTATTTGGTGATTTACTTTGTAAAGTGGGAAAATAAAAATTTTCTTTTGTTTTACTCTTTTGTCTTTTGTTTCTTTTTGTAATGACAATTACACAGAAAAAGTTGAAAATAGTGACAGGGAAATTATAATCTCAACCATATTGGGTAAAGCTGAACGTAGGGTCAAAAACAAATCAACTACATGAGATTCTGGCCCACAATGACTTCATAGATTAAACAGCAGAAACAAGGCTATATGTATATGTATGAATTAGCTTTGTTTTGACTTCAAGAAGGAACATTTTCTTTTGAGTTGATCAAGAAATATACCGAACACAGTATTTCCTGTAAACAAATACATATAAACAAACGTTAGTTTGTAACAATACTTATCAAGATCGTCAAATGGTGCGTTTGACATGCTTAAGTCAGTTGGAACTTCTTATCCAACCTAATTAATTTTCTATCGTGGTCGAAAATTCTTTTGGAAAATTTTCGTTTTCGTTATTTATTTCTCTTTGGCGTAGAATATTAAACGGCCATATTTTGATCATGTGATTTTCTAAGTCAGCCAATCAGATATGACCATTTATGTCACATGGTGAGCAACCACTCGTTTACAAAATGGCTGCCGGCTGGAAATGTCAAAATAACGCCTGAACATGTTTTTGTCCAAAGTTGATTATTGTTTTGTCCGGAATATAGACTTTTGAACATATGACCGTAAGTTACATTGAAATAAAAAAATGAATACATGAAAGTCAAGGAAAATGCTTTGTTGTTCCTTTGAATCGTTTTAAAAAGAATAAAGAAGTTGAACTTGTCATGACTTACCATGCCGAAATTCTTACAATGATGGGTACTAATTATGGATATTATTTTGTGATATATATATAATGGCTTTGTTGACTACATTTTTCTAATACTAATGAAAAGACAGATTAGAATTTCAACACTTAACTATTTAGAAGACGAAGGTGTCTCATCCCGTTAGTCAGGCCCATTGTTTTGTCTATGGGTATGAAGACTCCTGAACTTGACTTGGAAGAAGAGGGCAGTTTAATATGTTATAAAAGTTATTGATGAATCACATTTTCATTTATCGCAGTTAGGTATTTAATGGTGCAGACATGATGAAAAAATGGGCAGAAATTAATGTATTTTCAAAATAGATCTAAGATACAGTCCAACTTAAAATTTTCTTGATGAACTCTAGTGAACTCATGCCCAATATGTTTTATTTCACTGCAAATCTGTGCTCAAGTTTTACAGACCTCAGTTTGTGAAAGTGTAGCATTTAAGCATTAAAAATATGCATATACTATATATTAGAATTTACAAGGTTGGTTGTTTGTTGATTTCTTGTTTTAGGACTAATCTTTAAACAATTATGTTTAAATTTACCACCATAGGCTAGGTTTCTTTCATATTGTTGAGAGAAAGACACCCGCAATGGAGACAAGATGTGGCGGTTTGCTTTTCACTTCCAAATTTGATTCTGGTAACCTTGCAAGAGTAGAAAAAGTCTCAAAAGATGATGATGATGAAGACTCAGGAGGTAAAATGATTTATATCAGTTTATTGACATGGATAGAGATGTTGTTCATTGTACATTCACATTGAAATTATAATTTAGACAGCGTATCAATATATCAACTGAATCTTTTGCTAAGCACTTGAGTTAGACTTCTTGAAAACTGCTAGCCGTTCTGTCTTGTCAGGAAAACAAAGGATTTTGAATATCAAAATGTGTATTTGCCAGTGGCTGGCTCGTTTTCAGACTGTTACCTGTGGTCTTGTTTATATGAAAGACATTCTTAAAAACTAACTTAACTTGTTATGATGGTATTAACTAAAACTGATACATGAATCCATCAATCAAACTTCTGCTGGAGTTTTCTTTTTGCAGCATCATAATCCCATGATCTGAATTAGTTATATCTGTCTTGAATAAATTCAGTATATATAAATTGTTATTTTACAGTATGTAAACATTCGTTTATGCCTCTTTTATAAATAATGACCAAAAAAGACTTATTATATTATTGAATGAGACTGTGAAAAAAACTTTATTGTAGGTGGAAGATATTTTGGTGATGTTAAGCCAGATTATGAATTCAATGTATGGACCAAACCTGATTGTGCTGGTACTGAATTTGAAAATGGCAATAGGTATTTCTTATATTTTATCAATATCTATTATAAAAATATAAATTATAATTCAACACATTTAAAATCTTTTGTCTGGATTGTTGTCCATGGTGTTCAAAAAGATATAGCTATTGTGTGAAGTGTACTTATTTGAAACTGCTATTTACACTATTTTCAATATTTTTGCTTATTAGAATGCTTGTGTAGATTGATGTTGTGCTTGACATAGATATGCAGCCTCCTTCAGCAAATAGAGGGCACTACTTAGTTGAATCAGGGACAGCCTTACTTTAAAAATGTATACAAATTGTTTTAAATACTTCTTTTGAATAAAACTGCTCCCATGTTTGACTTATTCTATATTATCAATAACTCTTAAATACGTACATAGTATGAATGTTTTCATTTCATGCAGTTTATTTTTATCAACTAATTTATCCTTTTTAGGTAATTTTGTTTTTCTTTAACACGTCTCACATTTAATGCCTTATTTGTAGGTCATGGTTTTACTTTGGCATCAAAGGTTGGAATCCAGGACGTCTTATAAAAATCAACATTGTGAATATGAACAGACAGGGTAAACTTTACAGTCAAGGTCATTCACCTATTGTAAAAACAGTGCCAGGAAGATTAAAGTGGGAAAGAATTAGGGACAGACCTACTTTTGAGGTAATGTTGTTCTGTCATTTCTTAATTTTGCTTTTATTTAAAAGTTAATTTTCTTGTCAGATAATATATTTATGAAATAATATTACTTTTTGATGCTATATGAAAAATTTGTCTGTTTATGCTGTCACAGTAAGTTGTCCAGTTCTTAATCTGATAAGTGTGTTTTTATGAATTTATTGGAACAGATTTCTACTGCAATTTTACAGTCTCTGAATCCAACATAAAAAAATGTTTGTAACTCAGGAAGCAATCAATGACAGTGCTTATTTTTAAATTCTTCATAATTCTTGTTTGATATGCTATTTGAAAGGTTTTGTTTTTCTATAGACTGTGGAGGGACAGTTTATTTTGTCATTCACCTATCGTTTCCCGGAGTTTCGTGGAGCTACAACATACTTTGCTTTTTGTTATCCTTGGTCATATACAGAAAGTCAAGATTGTTTGAATGAACTGGATAAGAAGTTCAGCCATTGTAAAAACTTAAACCATGATAGGTGAGTAAAAGTAGCTACACTTTTGAGAGATATTGTTTCATATGTCTCTCATTCTATTAAACTTTGTCAGTCTTTTTTATACAACCATGTGCATTAGGTTGCCATTTCTAGTTAGGATCCAGGGGACTGTTTCATGGACATGTCTTAGCTAAGGTTGCTGTTTTTAGACTTAAAAAAATTGTTATTCCTTGTTTGCTAACTAAAAGTTATTTATTAAATTGATTGTTTTTGAAATCGATCGTCAACTGTTAAAGGTGAATGTGTGAAATGATGGCATTAGCTAGATCTTTAAAAACTGGTATCTTAGCTGAGATATGTCTATGAAACAGACCCCTCTTTTTTTAGCTTTGGATAGCTGTTACATTTACATTCAACATTTCAAAGTGTCTGTATTCTCACTAAAAATAAAATTGTGTATAATGTGTAAAATTCTCTGACCAGTAATTACTAGCCCCTCATCACTGTAAGTTCGAATCCCACTTGGGATTGAAAAAATTCATCTGAGGAAGCCTATCAAGATGGCTTACTGAACGTCGGTAGTTCTACCCAGATGTACGTCTGGGTCTTTCTCCGCCTTGATGCTGGAAAGTTGCCACATGACACTGGCTGTTGGTGAGACATTAAACCCAATAAAAATGTAATTGTCAAGGATTGTTATTTTCTATTTCAGTGCTCCAGATAGTATTTACTATCATAGAGAATTGTTGTGCTATTCTCTGGACAGACAAAGAATTGAACTTATTACCATTTCTTCTTGCCATGGGATTATTGATGAAAATGAGCCATTTTTTGACTCAAATTTATTTCCAGAGAGGAACACAGAACAAAGATGTCGCAAATTTAAAGGGAAAAGGGTAATTTATCAATTCTTTTCTCTTTGCCCATTCAATATATGTGTATTTTTTGTCTTTGTGTTACTTATCTTTTTTCTCTTTCTTAATGTCTACCTTTGTATTGAAATGTGGAGACAAGTGTGATATTTACACTGAAAATGATACTTTGTCACTCCTCAACATTGGATGGTTAATTGTCATAGCAACTTAAAATTAATTGATTCCTATTGAAGTTGATAAAATATTGGATTAGTTTCATTATGCTTAAAGTCTTGTAACTTTGCCAGTGCTTTTTTATAGCTATACTGACTTCTTTCAGGTGTATCTTCTTAGCAGCAGAGTACATCCTGGTGAGACACCAGCCAGTGCTGTATTCAATGGCTTCCTAGATTTTATACTGAGAGAGAATGATCCTCGAGCAAAATCATTACGAAAGCATTTTGTCTTTAAGATGATTCCTATGTTAAATCCTGATGGCGTATCTCGAGGTCACTATCGTACTGATCAACGTGGTGTCAACTTGAATCGATTATATCTGGATCCTAGTATAGATCTTCATCCATCAATATATGCTTCTAAAAGCTGCCTGGTTTACTACCATGTAATGAATCGTGTCATAAGGGAAAATTGTAATGTAGACATAAATATAAACTTTCCTGGAGGTTTTAAGCTGTCTAGTCAAAATAGCTTTAACCTTATTAATAACAGAACTTTGAATGATGTTAATATGAACTCCAGTACTCACACAGACAGTAGCAATGCTAGTACAAGGAGTTCACATAGTTTGACAAGTGATTCCACTTTGAAAAGTTACAGGAAGTTAAAACCAGATGAAAGTGTTGGTAGCAATGAAACTAAACAGTTTGTTAAAACTCCTCGTAATATGAGGAAAGTAACGCCTAGATATTCTGATGTGCCAACTCCACAGGAGGACGATTTCAATAGCTATAGTGATGTGAACCATTCACATAAGTCGAAACATGAACATAACGTAAACGGGGATGTAGACATATATGCATTTGAGCACACTAATCATAAATCAGCATTATCTCTCACACCTAGAGCAAGCAAAGTCTCAGGAACTCCACGTCACAGCATTCCAAAATCTGAAACATCACCTCAGTATTCAGCCCCTCCTAAAGTTGAGCGTTTAAATCTAGGTGATCTAATAGAATCTGATAGTGACACTGCATTAAAACAAGACAAACCAAATGTTACCGATTGCATTAGGGTATCTTCATCGAGATCTAGTTTTGGTAGCACTCAGGGTGAGAAAGAGAGAATTGACAGCGAATTAAGGTTAAGACTTTCTCAGATGACAATGTCTGATGATATGAGAGGTCGACTTTCTAAAGGCTTTAGCATGCTAAGCCAAAATGTTATAGATTCTGATGACGATGATGATCCTAACACAGAGAATTTGGGGAATGAAGGATCAGAAGATGAGGCTGATAATACGCCATCTATCATTACAGGGACCAATTCTCCTCATTTGTCACATGTCAAGCTTAAAGACATACCTAGTTCAGATAGTGGCATTGCTTTTTATGTCGATTTACATGGACATGCCTCTAAGAGAGGATGTTTTATTTATGGCAATTATTTGGAAAATGAAGATACACAGGTAAATTATTACTTTTAAGAGTAGATCATCATTTTTAACTTATTGGCCAGATCATATTTCTTGTTTCAGTAATTTATGATTTTATCTTCAGCATCATAATTTAAGATTCTTAATAGCATATGAATACAATTATAACATTAATTTGCTTATTGGACAATTAAATGCTTGTTTTATGTATGAACTTGTGTTTCTTTGCTACATCATTCATAATATTGATTGAACCATGTATAATTCAATATTGTAAAAGTTGTTGTACTCAAAGAAAAGTATTTCACGCATGAAATATCTCTTGATGTATGTTTTATATTGTTGATAAATTCAGTCTTAATTTAACATAATAAATGTACGTATTGCTTAATTTTGATCAACTAATTTGCTCAAGGTACTAGCTCATTGTATTATGTATCTAACTAAAGATTACTTCTTCCTTCATTTGTATGAATAGGTTGAGAACATGTTGTTTCCAAAGTTGATATCAATGAACACTGCACATTTTGATTTCACTGGCTGTAATTTCACTGAGAAAAATATGTACACTCGTGACAAGCGGGACGGTATGTCTAAGGAAGGCAGTGGTCGAGTTGCTATATACAAAGCTCTTGGTATCACGCACAGGTTTGTAGAATAATTTTTGGAAAAAATGATTTTAAATTTGTGTGACTTCACCAGAAATACAGAATAAATCGTGCAATGTAAGTTATAGCAAGAATGTGATTTTTTCACAGATTTCTACTGTTTTGGATGATCATGGGGAGTAATTTTTACCAAACATGTAAATCTGTTGAGAAAATGTGCAAGGTATGTTAGGAATGTAAGTCCATTTTCCTCAAAAGCTCAATTAACAGATGTTGATGCATGTAGTTTGCCAGGATAATTACCAGTTACAACTACGTAAAAATGTAAAGATTCAATAATTAAGGCTTGTTTCAATAGCTAAGGCGTAGCTGACAGTTTTTAAACTTAAAAATCTTGCTTCCTATTGTTTGTAAAAAACCTGTTTTATCTGTTTTGTTTATCCTATTGATTGTTTAGGGGTTCTTTTGTCAGCTATCAATGGTAAATGTCTGAAATATATCATCAGCTGGATTTTTAAGTTTAAAAACTGGTATTTTCGCTAAGATATGTCTGTTTGAAACGGGTCTGGTTCATATGATGATACATGTTCTGTATGAGGCCAGGAAAAAAATAGTTGTGTTTCTGGTTACCTGACTGACACTATTGTTTTTTGCCAATCCTAAAGTTTCTAATGGCAAAATGCAAAGTATGAAATATTTTTGGATGAATCGTGTCTCCAAAGTACAAAAGATATGATAAGAAAAAAAATTAGGAAGAGAAGTTTTGCAACCGGCCTACCCATTTTTTGGCCACCTGACTGGAAATATGACTATAATGTATTTTTCTCTGGCAAAAACACTATATTTTATTATTTCAGTTACACACTAGAATGTAATTATAACACAGGACGTATGGTGAATCCTGTACCTCAGGCTTATGGTGATGATGGTAGAGCTACACCCCCTCCTCTGGCTGGGTTCCCTCCAAAATACACCCAGGCTCATTTTGAAGAGGTACATTATGATCTTCCTACTTAATAGCATTTGTTTTTGTATGCATTCTTGTTATATACTATATGCATGGTTAAAAGTTTTTCAGGAATTTTCCAGAACCGCCGTTTTTTCCCAGTTCCGGACCCTATTGGTTTTTATTGTTTCCGCACCACCGAGGTTAAAATTTCCATTTTTTTGAAAATTTTCAAAAAAAAAAAATATCTCGAGCACTGGATGTGGATCCTTTGTTCAGATTGCCAACCCTGAGGCTGTCCTGTTTTGTGACCTATACTTTTAACAGTGGGTCGGTAGATATGACAGGCATTTTTTGTTTACATAATATGTGGATCCTTTGTTCAGATTGCCAACCCTGAGGCTGTCCTGTTTTGTGACCTATACTTTTAACAGTGGGTCGGTAGATATGACAGGCATTTTTTGTTTACATAATATGTGGATCCTTTGTTCAGATTGCCAACCCTGAGGCTGTCCTGTTTTGTGACCTATACTTTTAACATAGGGTCGGTAGATATGACAGGCATTTTTTGTTTACATAATATGTGGATCCTTTGTTCAGATTGCCAACCCTGAGGTTATCCTGTTTTGTGACCTATACTTTTAACAGTGGGTAGGTAGATATGACAGGCATTTTTTGTTTACATAATGTGCTTGTACTGGAATAAAGAATAAAAACAAATAGCCAAAAATTTGATGGGTTGAGGATTTTTGATTTGGTCATGTAGCTGCAAACCAATACTTTTTAAGGATGGCCTGCATTGCGTTTCAGTTAATGTACTAATGTATATTGTCTCAATGATAACAGGATGTGTGTATCAATCATGTTCTATTTGCAGGTTGGTAAAGCTCTCGCTATTGCAGCCATAGATATGTTTGATGTGAATCCATGGTCTCGTCTCACACTGTCAGAACATAATTGTCTGCAAGGGGTCAAGGATTCTGTTCGCAGATTTTTACGAGGTATCAGGGGTGGACCTCGAATACCCAGGAATCCTACTAAACCCATGGCTAGAAATAACAGGTAAATATTTAAACCTCAGTTCTTATTGTAATACAAAACAATTAATTATGTGTACTTGATTATTACAAGCCTAAAAATAATAGTAAGTGTTAAGTTATGGGAATAAGGCTAATTAAGATTCTTGTCTGGAAATCGCCTTTTCAAATTCAGTGTATCATGGAGTTGTAAGCTCAAATAACCTTGATTTCAAATTATTCAAAACTAGCTTTCTTGTGCATATAAGATTTAGTTACTCTATTTTTTTTCAGTATAAATTAGTTGCAAGCATTATCATATGGCAGCTCTGACAAGTTGATAAAAATATGTACTTATGTATATTGCAAACAGGCAAATTGGTCTAACATTGCTTGAGAGCAAAAATGAGATTTGATCTCAAGTTTTATAATTTCAGTCCCTGCCCCCCTCAAAAGTTGTAGTGTTCTTTTAACACACTTTTTACACGTCTAAAAATCCTGATGATGATGATGATGATATATGATGATATTGATGATGATGATGAAAGTTTCTTTGGTTACCTCTGTACTTCCCAGTATTTCATGCTTGTTTCAAAACAATTTTATTAACAATATGTATTAAATAGTTAATCCTTTTTATTCCAGCATTGGCAATGGATCTAATAACCAGAACAACAATCGGGGGTTTAGGTTTGGAAATAGTAATGATAATTCTGGACCTGGTCGACAGACATATGCCAGGCATAATTCTGTAGAATCATCAGCTCCTGCCTCAACATCATCTGTTGTATCAAGATATCGTAGGGAACCAGTCAATCAAACGAAGAAAGAACTAGGACCAGTCAGAGAAAGTAAGAGCATATAATTAGCTATCACTTGTTTATAAAGACAGATCTTCTGTTTTTAACACATTTTTAGTGGTATATTTTAAAGCTGGTAGTATAAATGTTGTGTAATTTACGAAGCTAGCATTAATAATACTAAAAAGTTTTTATTGCAAACAAGTTGCCTCGAGTTTGCTGATTTACCTAGCTCTATTTGCTGTGTTGAAATTCAGTATTTTCAAAATTCTGCATTTAGGCTAAACCAAGTAACTGTATTTTCAGCAGCCACAAGATCAAATTTATCACAACAAAGACGCCGTCCAAATGCACCAGCCAGTCAAACTGTGAGTAGATCAGCACCGCAGGCTTCCACATCGTCCGGATCGCAGCCAGTTAGTCTCACCATGACGACTGCAGGACCAGAGGCTAAAGAACGTCAATTTTCAGCGGGTAGTTCATTGTCACAACTGTCACGGCTAGCTGAAGAAGAGAAAGTGGAACAGTTGAAGAGCATGTCAAATCTGGTATGAGTTCAATCTCCCATATTCAAGATTTATTATTATTTGACTATAACTTCATCAGCATGTGAACAATTATCAAAGCATTGGATGATTTTGATTGTTTTTCTTGTTTGTCAGGTTTGTTAATTAGGTTTGTGTATGTATTTGAAAGTGTCACATTAATTATCATTATAAAACAGATATTGATTGTCTCAAAACTGTTGATGAATTTATCAATTTATAGCTTGGCACAATATTTTTTTGTTTTTAGTTTCTATTTGTGTCTTTATTTTTACCAACTAATGTAGACCTGCCAACCCACCTTCACACGCAAGGGTCTGGAGATGAGATATAATTTGATGTATGATAGTAGCACATGATATTTCAACAATAATGAATGTTGTTGATTTCATGTTCACTTACTGGTATGTAGCTACAGGTTGTTTCTGCTGTTAACTGTTGTAACATAATAGATTAATGGATGAAAATTTTCACTTTTTTATTTACAGGTAGCTATGTCAAAGAGGGGCTCTGGTCCTACCAGCCGTATACCACTACCAACTGGTAGATACTTCCTTAATTTATCTCCCAATGAACTATCAGGATCCAATCGTCAAGCTTCCGGCAATCTTAGACCCCCAAAGTCTGGGAGTGCCCGCCGACCCAACATGGATAAAACCATGCCTCTAGAGTCTCCATCCAGTCATCGTGTGTTGACCCCTGTAGGCCAGCCATCTCGTGAGGGAAGAGAATTATATGACGTTCATAAAGCCAGTGCTACATCATTATCAAGTACACAACATGTTAAAGCAACACCTATAGAAGCTAACACAAACACTAATAATAATGATATGTAAGTTGTATTATTTGATTACAGGTGTGACTTTCACTAAGTTTTACATTCATACTTTGCTTGTCTAATCTTTATTATTTCTTCAATGATAAATAAAATGACATTTTACATTTTACCTGCAAGATGATTAATAAACAATGAATGTTTTAGAAAGTGTTCGTTGCATTGTGTATTTGTAAAATATTTAATAACTTAGGTGATTTATTATAGAACTTAAGTAGCTTATATACTGTCAATGATCCATTTTGCAGTGAATCTCAGAAACGACGTCGCAAGTATACATTAATGAAAAGAAGAAGTTTAACGAACTCGTCGCCAGGCTCTGGTAAAACAAATAATGCTGGTAATCTACGTCCCATGGTTAGACAGGCACCAGACTCCGGGACTGAAGCTGATAGATCAGGAAAATTCAAGAAGAAAAGAAAAAAATCATCACGCAAGAACATATCTATGGCATCCCCATCTTCAGATGACACTGGACAAGGTAGGCTAAATTATCCTGGTTTTATTGTTCACAATATATATATTTGCATGCATGATGTTAATAGTTACTTTATGAACACACCCCTAGGTTTGTGATTAACAATGCATGTCAGGAAATGATTTGTGTTTGTGTGTTTAGCAAATGAATGATGTGTTACAGTATGTTGAATCTATTATCAGATAATCTACATTGATATGTTTCCATTTTGCTCTCTAAAATTTGGGTCTTGCAGGGTCATATCAGTTGGTTACTCTGTGGAGCATACTATTTTCCAAATATACTCATGACTACCTTTTTTTCAATTTGATTTAATTTTACTATTTACATTCTGTTTTTGATTCTTGGTTAATACTCAATGTAGCAATCAAATTACTCATAGTAAATCTTTGTTATTATTTGTTGGTAAAATGCTTGAATGGCAATCTATTAGTTATGTTGTTTTCAGTTGATCGGTTAGATACATTAATATTTGCTGTTTGCATGATCAGTTAATTGATAGCATGAATTTAAGTCAATTGTTTTATTTTCACGACAATAACCCAATCCCATGTATATTCACGTTTATTAACAGTTTGAAATCACTGATAGCATGATAGTGCTTGGATGTTAGAACAAGGGTTATTATAGGGATGTAATTAAGCTTTTATTTTTCTTTTTTATAATATTTATTTTTATTAATTTATTAATTAATATATAAATTAATATATTTACAAGGTTCCTTGTTTAAACCTATACCAGGTATGAAAATTATTTATATTTTGATATTTCTTCTAACTTTGTTTAAAGTTTAAAAATACCTATCAATGTCACTAACACTTTGCTTAATTGTCTATGTAACTATGTATATATTCTGAGCCATTAGTGTTTACATGTCTAATAATCAGAGAACAAAGAGATCAACACCATATTTTTGTTTTGAAAACAGATCTAATTTGTGATGGGTAGTGCACATGTTACAACAGGCACTTTGGTTTCTTAGGGTTACAGCAAAGCACAGTTATAGTGAACTTGGAAAGATTTTAGAGAGTTTATGGTAAAACATGGTTATGCTGAACTTTGATATAGTGTAGAACTGGATACAGTGAAGTATTCAGTTTTCTGTGAACACATCCCTCTTTATTTCATTGTAATGGATGTAGTGAAATATGGATATAATTAACTATTTATTTGGTTGGTTGTATTGGGTATAACGCCGTTTTTCAACAATTTTTCAGTTATATATGGCGACCGGTTCACCTAACCAGTTTTCCTGGACTGTATACTAACCAGTACTAACTTACCCTTCCACAAGGAGCCAGTAACTTCTACACATATGGAGGAAAATCGACATTTTTGCCAAATTTTCATAAACTAATTATTAGGGTCCCAGGAATACATAGTTGCTATGTTGTTCTTTACTTTGTTGATCTTATGGAAGAGATTGTCATTTGAGTTGGTTATTATATAAATATAAAAGACCTGATATACAAAGACTGGCATTTCCTGTCAAGGTCAGTATATCTTTCTAAAGTCTGATCAAAGTAAGCATTCAATTATTCTTTTACTTGCAAGAAATTTCTCACTTCCTCCTTGTAAAATACCAGTCATTAGTTACAATTAGTTATAAACATGTGTGAAAGTGTTGACACTTACTGTTCTAGGCATTGAAATGATGCTGGTTAAGTTGGTTTCTAAAATCTCCGGGGAAATTACTTCTTTCATTATCTGGAAGTAATGTTGTCAAATGTGCCTCATAGATTCACAGAATGGACTGGTAGTTAGATTTTTGTGTGCATACCATAATGTTCCCAGTGGGTGTCCCAGTGGCCTTGAAGTATTCATTCATTATGTTTTACGTTAAGTGTGACATGCAGTTATCTAGTCCTGTTACCTTTAAAAGTTATTGTTAAATCTACACTTATGACCTTTTGTAAAAGAATCCACCTGGCTGTGAAGTCCAGGGCCCAAGGTTATAAAATTTGAGATTGGTCTCCGAGCTCAAATCTCATATCATGTCTTTTACTGTTTCAAAGTCAATTATGATCGGGCAGTAATGATATTATTGATACATTATTCTGACTGCATAATTAATCTGGATGTGTATTTAAACATTTATCAGCTTTATCTTTTCAACCATAATACTTTGCAAATGGAATTGAGATTTTGAGCTAGGAGACTATTCTCAAGTTTATATAAAGTAGTGTTAAATTTTATGTTCAGGAATGATGATGTGAAACTGTAAAGATTTGGATAAATTTAACAAAAACTGATTTCTTATTAAATTCATCCCAAACACAAAAGTTAAATTTAGCCAATGCTTATACAATTCCATGCAGAAGGTGATCACGTCATTTCAACTAAGTTGAGACTCTAGACGTGTGAAGAACAAATTTAACCTTGATTATTCTTATTGAACTTTGTATATTTAAATAATGTATGTCTCTAATGGGGCATTATATAACCTTAATGTTTAACAATGCATTCGCCTGGTTAGAGGTCTGATACTGTATCTGATGGTTTGTCTTCTAAATGCTCTTTTAAAGTCTTCTAACAGTTTTTGATGTTCACGTACCTTTAGATCAGTAAAGTTGTACTTGCACATTGTTTGTTAAGTTACATACATGTATGTTATGAAAATCTTGTGTACAGAGTTCATGAAAGATCCTTGATTATCCACCTTGACTGGAAAAAGAATGATTCGTAATATATTTGTAAATGTCATACTGTACTAAAAGTATTTGATTCTCCTGTTTTAATCAAGTGGTCCTTCAGAAACTCTGTTATGTGTATTAACCATGATTATTTTGTAGTATTGGTCGTAGGATTATGTGACTATTAACATTCTATGTTAAAACACTCACATTTATTTAAATTCAGTTCATTTATTCTATTAAATGTATTATGAAACTATATATTGATACATTGATCTTTATCAAAGGTAGTCGTTTTATTGCAACCAGATAAAACATGTTAAAAATTGATTTTGTGTTGCTGTCTTGAATATAATTACATATTATTTTTATGAAAACTAGTTGAAATTTGTCTAATAAACATTCAGTCACCATCTTGTTTATGAAGTGTAGTTGTGTACAATCATGGTTTAATTCTTGTTTATTGTTTTGTATTGATATATGTTCATACATTTTTTTGAACTTCTATATAATATAAACCTGTTTAATCTAAGTTTGGATTATTACCATGATCATAAATAAAAAATTGTTAGTTTTTAAGACTTTGTCAGATGTTCTTGCTTACTTTCAACATGATAGTTTATACTGTGACTATGCACCAGATTAAATGTTGTCATGTGACCTGTCATGTATATTCACCAGTTTATTTTGTTGCATTGCACAGTTGACTTTAATTTGATCACTGGTGTGGGTGTGGCAGGAAGTGCTGTGACCCTGTCTCCAAGGTAACATAGTCACATGATTTAGTCATGTGGCCCCAAAAGGAAAATATGCCAATAGGCTGGCAGCTTATATACGAGTCTTTCTTGTATTCAGGAGCATAATCAGACATAAATTCCAGGAAGCCAATAAAATATTTTTTACTTTTTTTGTGTAATTAATTGATATTAATGTGTAAATTGTTGATTGTTTATTGTTATGAGATAAGTATAGGAAATTAATGTACAAATTACAAATCATAAATACGATTCTTTATGCAAAATTAATAAAACATGTCCATTTCTATTGATGGATTATATAAGTACAGGCTTTATCTTTAATATTTGCATTTTGGTTTATTTTGTTGTATGACATCCTGAAAATTCTGTCTGAATATGCTGGCAGCTGTTCTGTGTTAACTATTGCATGCCTTCTGATCTAACTTTGCTGTGAGGTCAGAATGCTTCCAGTTGTTATCCTGCCAAGTACTTTATGAATATTTTTGTAGATTAAACATTTGTTTTGGTGGGGCTTCATGTAGTAATGATTTTTTTAAAATACAATAACAGATTGTTTCTTTTCTTCATTAATATCGGATCACAATTTTTCATTTTAGACTTAAATCTATGATTGGTTGCATTTATTGTATTTGTCTATTTATTCTTTGTAAATTAAAAATATTTTTTTTGTATATTTTTTCCTTTAATAACAGATATTACTTCTTGCTTAGTCTCAGGACCACGCTATTTTCTTAGTATGGTAACATAGGCTACCCGCACCAAGTTTTAGACAAAACAGGAACTTTTATAAATTAGTCATTAGTATTTACACGTTGATTAACAAGTAATTAGTGCTTAAGCTAGATGAATGAGATCACTGGAAGGTTCTTGCTTCGCATTTTGTGTTGTATTGTTTTTGCCTCTGACAGAATTTTACAGACAGATAAAAGGAAAATGGTGAATTGTGGGATTGAGTTGTTGTTGCTGTTTTTGTGTTGATGAAAATGAAATCTTTTTACTAAGCTCTGCCTGCTTATGAGTGGCATTTTGGGGTAATGTGAAACTTTAACAATCTGTTGAGTATGAATTTTTGTGATATCAGTGTAAACGAAATGATGTTGTTATATTTTGCTTTTGTTCAATTTTATGTTTTTTGTACAAAGAAAAGCCTGTAAATGTCATATTTGAATGATAAATAGAGGATAGAAAACATAGAGAAATTATAGTGCCTTTCTAGACCCCTTTTTCGTATAAGTGACAAGTCAGTAACTTTCCTTACTGCTCTGATTGAAGGATGGGGTGGGGCAAATATCTTTTTGTTTCAACAAATATCTAACAAGATGAATTATTACTCATTGCTTATAGTTGATTATTTAGTATTTTATCAATTTTTTGGTAATTCATTGATTGTTCTGTCTGAAGAAGATTTTCTGACTTGCACAAAATTATTGGTCATAGAGACACCCAATATGACCTTTGCAGCGCTGGTGGCTGTATACAGTAAAACCTCAGTGAGTGACCACCTCAAAACCACTTTTCTTGATACGATTTAAAAAATGTCCTCTTGAGCTTGATATCACTGTACAATGTATACAATTGGTCCTCATTTCTTGTTCTTAAAGTGGTCACTTTATTACGGTTTCACTGTGTATAACTTTTTAGTTACTTGTATTTCTGATTATTTATATATCATTATCTAGCTGGCAGTGCAAGGTATGACAAAAAGTGTGATTTGAAATATATTCCCTCATTTTATATTTTGCTTAATATAGATAATTCTTCACATTGCTGCTATTTTAGGACAAGTTACCCACCTAGCTATAAGTCTGATATTATGCCAGACTGATTTCTTTTATTCACCTATACTCAGATAAATTGTTTTGATTGGCTTCCTCTGATATTCACAGCAGTATTCTGATTGGTTGTTCATAAAGTTTCAAGACTTGTTCGATTGGTTAACAAATGTACACCTGTGATCATATCTTGGCAGTTTGATTGAAATGAAATGAAATGTATCAAAAAAGTACACTTATTGGTCTCAATATTTTTGTATATTGAAGTAGATTTTCAGACATTGATTTTGAACTATACAGTGACCATCTATGTCAACAAACATCTATTAATTTCTCACCTGATCAGATATTTTTGTATTGTATTCTGAAATTGACATTGAATTAATGACTATTATGTAAATGTATCAGTGTGAATATTTTGTTTCTTATTATTTTTTTTTATGTGAATGTTGCATGTTCTAAATACATCAAAAGTATAAATGCCATGTTTCATCCCTATCCCGTACACAAAAGAGCATGATCAAATGATTATTACAACACCCTGATGATCATTTTACAAAGTAAACCCAGTCGTCAAATTTCTCCGATCATTTATATATCGAAGTTTGTTTATATCGAACAGTTTTGCAAAGTCTCTTGAACTTCAATATAATGAATTTCAACTGTATGTTATTTACTTATATTAGGACCATGTATGAATTAGCGTACACTTGTGTAGAGCATATCTTTTAATGAGAGAATGCATCCAATATTCTGAATGCTGGCTGGCATTCTTTTTTATTGTAAAAGTCGCCTTGATCCTATCTTTATTTTTTGTGATTTAAGTATTAGAACTTGAATACATAAGCTGCACTCTACTGGGAAACCAAGTTCTGAGTTAACTGCTATTTGCAATTAGTCTTTCCTTGGATGTTCTGTTAAAATCACATGCTATTTTAATGACTATTTTCTTTACAACTTCCTTCATGGCATTGTTAAAAATCCTTTAGTGCAATAAAACTGGATATGTCTCTGTTTCTGGACCCAATAATTAATGATGAAACCATTGGATTTATTAAGACCGTCAAATTGATTGGATGACTTTTTTTGCTGATTTTTCCCTTCATTAGTTACCATTTAAAGACATTTAATTTCTTTTACACTGCTTCTCCTCTGATACAAACATGTAATTACTCAGGTCTTTGTTCCCTCTGTTGGGACATAATCACCTTCAAGATGATGAAGATTGTTTAATTGTTTTTGTTCGACAAACTTCAATACTTACCCTCCTTCCCTCCCTTATGATTCAAAATGGTCTCAAAAAGACATTTGTCAAATGCTTAAATTCAATGATTTGATAAATTTGTTAAATATACTTTTTGTCTGTTTGTTGTCATATATTCATTTGGTAATTTGGTTGTGACAGGGGTTTCAAAGTTTTTTGTAGGAAGACAATGCATTTTGAATTTTATGAGAAGTTCAAACAATGAACATATCATTTCAGTCCCGTTCAGAATCAGCCTACGTATGTATATACCTTAGGGTTCCATTCTGTTATTTTATTGCAGTCAAACCTGTGATCAAAGACCACTAAATTGATTGACAAACATTTCACTCTTATTTGTAGATTTTGTTGCTCTATCATACATGTAAAAGTTTTACATGAGGGCCAGCTTTGTTTAATAAGCGACCCTTTTTTATGGAGATGGTCATTAGAGTAGGTTTGACTGTATATTATGTCTCCATTCTGTAGCCCTTATTTATGCCCTTTTAGTTCAGTAAAGCTAGATAACCCCTACCATTTCCTGTGTGATAAAAGTTCAATATAAACCTTAACATTTTCTTCAACTGCTAGATACAAATATCACTATTAAATCTGTTGGGTATTGAATTATTTTGGGAAAGGTATTTGCTTGGTAAATTCAAACAAAAGCATTTAACTAGATCTTGATATTGTAATCTCAAAACCTGTCATGTTTTTTGTTGATTAGACTTTTTATTAGTTTAAATTCCATGAGATTTTTTGTTACTGGCTGACATGTGTCAAACCTAATTAATAATCTCCTGAGAGAAGAGATTTACTTTGTAATTTTCTGTTAAATTGAAATGAATGGCATGGCAGTTTGATAAATGTATCCTATACATTACAATTTTATTGAAACTGTCATGAAAATTGAATCAATCAACATTTTAAATGATATTAATCATGTGTTTTACAGCTTTGCTATATTTCTTATGAGTGATTTTTGTGTTGAAATTTTGCAATATATAGATAGGTAAAATTTCATCTTACTTGTCTGAAAAATTAATTGTAGAGCATTCTGACTCATAATCATAATTTAAAGCTTCAGATAACTCATAAATGATTGCTCCGACAAAACGTGGTCTCACTATTCCACAGGTTTTTGACTCAAGGATGCTTGTTTTTACTGTATTGTAAAGAAATGAAAATTCAAGAGACTAGTCCCTGTGGACTGGTCTGTGGAGTGTTAAGTGTAATTATTTGAAAAATGTGTCTGGAAGGCGCATATAATGAAATCTTAATGACATAGAAAGACTTAGTATTGAATTGATTTTGTCTATTACTTTATCTGGTTTATGTGTGAGATATTTAAGATCAGTTTGTTTAAGGTATATCTGTATTTATTTCAGCATGTAAATATAAATTTTGCTGTGGTCCGAGGTCCTAAAAATCCTGAAAAAGTAAAATTGAAAAAATTTGATAATTGATGAAAACATGTTTTATGATAAATTTTGGAAAATTAGATCATGAAAACTTGATTGTGAATATTAGATTTTGATTCAAATTGCTAAATTTGCCATGCATGAAAAAAAAATGATGGATAGTAATTAGGTCTGCAATAAAATGATATCTTCCTTATTTGATAAGCAGACTGCATATAAATTTCCCACTCATAATTAATCTCGTTGTTTCCTTCGCAATCTTGCTATTGGTACATTAACACATATATTATTACATACAGTAAGTTATATTGTGAGTGTGGGATGTTGTTAGTATTGCCATAGACTCTGGATCTACTGTTAATGTTGATTGTCTTAGCAAAATGTGTAGGATGAGTCCTCCATGTACTTAGAATAGAAGTCACTAAATTTGAGAAAGCAGCAATATAGAACCTGGGGTATGACTTGCACTCTTAATTTCAGGGATGTTTAATCAACCAAGCAGTAAGTTTCCTCAGACCCTGAGCTGTGACTGTCTATATTTGTGTCTTTTAATTAATGTTCATCCAATCTTATCCCTAGCATTACCTTTGGTTGACAAAGTTTTAGTTCTGTGGTTCTTGTGTATAATTATTGTATTCCTGGAAGGCAAATATTGACTTTTGTCTTATTTTACAACTTTTAGGTATACAATTAACTTGCACAAAAGATTATTGCTTTTATAGCATATATTTACCATATACGTCATGTACTCATAGCTCCACACTTGTTCAATCAGATTATTTATTCTCTTTTTCAATTTTACATTTATTAACTATTTATTTGTTCATAGATGCTGTATTGCACACTATATATCTGATTTTCTTCTTTTGAAATTACCATATATTCAAGTTAGGTCCAATTACTATACTGCTTCAAATCTCTTGTAATAGTTAAAAATTTGTTTGTAAATATTTGAAAATATCTGTTGTGCATATGCATCTAATGCATTGATAAATTCTTCATGTTATGCTAAATAATTGTATTGTCTACAACAATATATGTTCAGTGGAACCTCCTTAATCCAGACTTATCTGGACCAAGGAAAAAATGCAAACCATGGAGGTTTAGGAATTAGATTAGGAATTTTTGAATGTAGACTTTGAATAAACAAGGGTTCTTTTATAAAAGATATTGAATAAAAATCAGGACTGAGAAATTTGTCTGGAGTGGGATAATTTCCGGATTATAGGGATCCATATTAAAGATTTTCAATCATAAATCCAATGTTTCTATTATGTATATGATATCCATTGTAAAATATTTTGAGAACTGTTCAGTCTTTATTATGGTATACAACAAAAACATTTTTGAGTCCTGTAAGAAATGATGTGTGAAAGATGTATCCTCCTTCAGGCAGTTGGTGATATTTTCTGTAAGGTGATGGAAATCTTGTTATTTATTGCTTGATATTTTGCTTTGAGGCTCAGATTTACTGAGGCTAGTGTTAGTAGCATCGCTTTCTTTAGCATTATTTTTTAACACTGGAGCCAAGGTTTATGTACTACTAATAAAGGCGGAACAAGTTATTTTTAAAAATTCCAGACTGGTTTTCATTTTATTTCATAAAAAAACACAGTATGGATGATTTCTGCAAATATGTCTGTTTCAAATTGATTGAAGCAGAAGCTCAAATGATTTGTGTTAATAGATGACTGATTTATGGACCAATATTCTCAAGTACTGATCTGAGAAATTAAGCTCTTTCAAATCATGATTTTCATTTCCAAGTTAATACACAGGAGGCATAATAGAGTTTTTATACTGAGGTGCTTTTGGTTGAAATATTGTTGAAGGATGTTTAATAATTCTAATGAAAAAGCAATCTATGGGAATTGGAATGAATATACATTAACAGAATTACTTTTCTTTCTTATGACCTTCAAAACTCAGAGAGAAACATTTCAAGGTCTAATATATATTTTTGAATAAGCAATGTATGAAGTTATGAATCAGCATTGTTTAAGTTTTGTATCTATTATGTACTCATCATATTATTTTTTGTTTTTAGACACGCCTCCATCTTCAATGACGGTCCCCTCGTACCAAAATCACATGGACAAATTTCAAACATCACAGCCTCTACTTACCGACAATCACTTACCACAAACAGAGTAAGTAGTTAAGACTTATTGCCCTTGAATTATGGACCAATCATTATACATTCTAGTAAATGAGTCAAATTCAATTTATGAATATGAAATTATATCACTTGCCTCTAAAAAGTGTTTTATGAAGTTCAATATTAAACTCTGTTTGAATTCATTTTTCTAATTTAATTCATCATCTTTACTCATTAGATTAATTTATTTGAACAAAATGCATCTGAGAACATTTTAGAAGGATTTTCATGCTATCTTTTTATCATCTTTTTCATTTCATTGTCTAATGTTAAAAGTGCAGTACTTTTTTGTTACTATTTATCATGTAAAAATTATTTCTTTCTTGTTTTTTTTTCGAAAAGACCATTTAAAGTGAACAAAATGTGTCATATTTTGCAGAAAACTGAAAAAAAAGTTTTTTGACTATTTTAAAGTTTTTTGTTTGATTTCTGACAATTGATGATTCTGCAGACTTTGTAAAATCAGTTCCTGTTACTTAAATATCACCCATTTATTCATATTCCAGTCACCTGAGTAACCATCAGGTAGTTGTTTATTCTTATATAAATAATAGCTTTATGTACAAAAAAAAAATTGTAATCAGAAAATTTGAATTTATTTGTCGTTACACAGGCGCTGGGTCCTGTGAATCTGTATGATGTAGATCATATAACAACATTCTATATACATGTGCAGTTTCAATAGGTCCAGTGTCTGTCAATTGTTATGATGTTGGAGTTATCTTTATTGTTTAGAAAGTAGCTACTAATTGGGCATTGGCTGGAATCGTGTTTTTGTGTTAGTTTTGTCAATTTCTTCCAAAGATACAATGAATAGGCAAAAAATATACTTGGTTTCTTCTAATGTTGTGAAAAATATAGGGTAGCTAGGTTGGTTGACAGGCAGAATTTTTATTAATTTTTGTTTTTTGGTATACTTCCAGTATTAACCACAAAGGACGAAAAATTAATGAATATGTTGGTTAGAAAGAAATTTTGTTGGGACTGAAAAAATTCTAGGTTTTTGGGGTGGTAAAAATAGGGTTATTTGGCTTAGTGGAAACCAGGAACTTTTTAAAGCCTTATTAATGTAATGTGTAATGTGTACAATAAGTCAGAGTGTGAAGTTGTGATTATTTTCAGTTTGTTTGTCAAACTATGGTCATACCTTATGATGTGATATTTACTTGGCATTAAGATCACATTTTTATGAGAATCATATTGTGTCGGTGATGATTGTAATTATATCTTTAATATGAGCCAATTTTTGTAAAGTTGAACTAGGGTTTAATTGCATGTAGATCAATTAGCTGATTAGATTTTTTAAAAGTTGCTGGCTTTGTTTATTGGCCTTACTGTACTGCCTTTGAAATGGTAATTGTAAGTTTCTAAGCTTATCTTACTTTTTGCTGTCATAAGTTTATTATATTATATTAGACATATAATCCAATAATCTTAATGAATTTAAAGCAATTTTTTTGTCTTTTAAATTTCATGTGTATTGTTTTCATATGCCTTGCCTAAATAATGCTTTTTTGTATTACAACTGGTTAAATGTGTAGTATTACATCTATAGGCAAGAATTATTCCTTTTCATAAATTATATTAATGTAATTAATTGATCTTTTCAACTTCTATCATTATATTGATATTTCATATCCACATTTTCATCTGCAGCAAAATTATCTATTCATGTTGCTAGTAAGTTGTTTTTATTCCCTTCAAAAAATTCTTGTGTTTTTATTTTCAGAGCTCCTCAGGTGTGGTGAACTTGGAGACATATTTGAGAAGTGCAGCTAATCTCCGGCCGCAAGCTCGGTCCGCTAACATGAATACAAGTTCCGAAAAGATGAATATCTTTTGGGTCGATTATTGAATAAAGATTATACTATCTAAGATAATATTGGATATTGTTTAGATATGTTAATGAATTTCAGTGATATTGTATGATGTATATGAACTGGTGTTCATTAATTTAGCCATTGTTTTTTTAGTGATATTCTCTGCGTTGTTTTTAAAAATATTGTCTGTTTTGATTGATTAAATGGAAGTATTGTTTAGATGTATTAATGAATTGCATTGATAATAGTTTTGTACTTTGGCTGTTTTGTGGACAAATTTATAATATGCATCATATTGCTACCTGAAGCATTTATCAACCTATCTTTGATTGAGGGTTAGTCATTTTTGTCTGCTGTAAAATGAAGTGTATTTTGTATTGAAATTCTTTTGTGAAGGGATATAAGATATATCTTTCATGTTAGTTTCTATATTGGGTCAAGGGTATATGTACATTCTGTGACATAATAATATCAAGAAATGAAGGGTTTTAATAGATTTTATAAAGTATTTATTTTTTAATTGTTAAAAGTTTTACTCCTATTAAAAAAAATATTTAAGAAGAAAAAACTTCAGAATGTATTAGTATTATGGAAACCGTCTTTGAGGATGTGTTAAGAATAAAGCCCTTTTTAAGCCTTTGAAAAAAGGCTACCCAGGGAGTCTATATTTTATAGATGTATGTGACCCTAGGCTCAAATAGTAACCATTCTTGGGGGGATTTGGGGGAGTGGGTCATTAACTCAGGTTGAACTGTCTAATTATCAGATGTTATGGCAAAGATCTCATTTGTAAGGTATTAAACTACTATTCAGCATTAATGATAAGTGTATATTTTGTGAATAAGATGTATTTTTGTGGGTTCAATTTTGTGGAAATTTTTCAGTAATATGGTAGCTTTGACATGAATCTGTCATGCTTTGTCTCTCAATATCATATGCCATATTGCCAAAACAACTTACTTCTTTGTGTCTTAAACAATTTTTATATTTAAACATCAATTTAAAGTGACCAATGGGAGGAACTCTGCAGAATTTATTCTTGCTCCTTTTTTTATTGATTGCAAAGTAGGTGAGGGACTCCAGGTAATCGATTTCTGTGAGGTAATTAATATACTAGAATAAATTAATTAATGCTTATTTCATTAGATTTTTGTGTACAAAATTTCTGATCTGTCAGCCTTTGTTATATTACCACCATATTTCCATACTAATCTCATAGTAGCTATCTGCTACACAAATACATACAGAAAGACATTTTTTTATCAAATGTTTGTGATTACAATCATAAAGTCAGCATTATTTTCATTACAACAACATTATTAAACATATTTTTTCACTGAGTACATAATTTCATCCATCTATGTAGTTCTGAGTTATCTGTCAGCATTTTAATCATTTTTATCGACCATTCTTCAATATATGTATTTTACATCATTTTGTTGTATAGAGAAACCATTAAGGTACATAATTGAATACAGGATTTTGTCTTGCTAACAGATTATCTGAGCATATATTTTTACATTATTTTTATTCTTTTTTGTATTTATTTAAAATAGTATTATTTTTACTTTTTCATAATTTTATTTTTCTACAATTCATACATTGTCAACTATGTAATATATGATTTGAAATTGAATTATTTTGCTAAAGGCATAAAACAATTAGTAAATGGTTAATGTTTATCCAAACTCGTTTCTGTCTCATTTGGTAAGAGTAGACTCAGAGTACCAGAAAATTTTGAGATTAGAAATGTATATTGTGTCTATGAATTTCTCAGGTTCATCATTTTGTACTCTGGGTGCGGCACATATCCTCTGTGACAATTTTTGTTGAAGACTTTGTAACTTAGGCAATTCAACTTCCACTACTGATCATTCATAGGGAGAATGTGATAATTGCGGGGGATAAGGTTAGCACTGGTACAAGATCAAAGAAAATTTGCTATCTGCCCACAGAGTATGACTGAAATACCCTTAAAAAATAAGCATAAAATAAAAACATCAAAAGAGATATATTTATAAATTCTTTTGACAAAATAGTGCTAATTTTTCTAGTGCGAATAAGTTAACAGGTGTGCATAGAAAGCAAACAATGTACAAGTTATGAAATAGACAGATCAGTGTTATCCATGTGCTTGCTGTGATGTTTGAATTTGTCAGATGGTTGTGTAATTTTTTGTTATTATGACTGACTAATTTATTGTGTGTTACTAATGTACGTGAGTGTTGTATTTTAACATACTAACGTTAATGCGTTTATGTAGTGCAACAAAACCTCAGTATTAACACCACATTTGGAATCTAAAATGTTTGGTCTTAATATTGAGGTAGTCTCAAACTTATTGAGAAAATATTGACAGCCTGCCTGAAAAAAAGTGTTTGTTATAATTGAATGGCATTGATATCAAAGTGGCCATTACATGAGATTATATGACATATTGTTATTCTGTTAAGTAAAACACACACACAGCTGTTTAGGCACATCTGATGGAAGTTTTTTGTATCAATTATAAGGCCTAACACAGTCAGTTGTTTAGTTTTTTTATTTTTGAATAAAAAGATTGTCATTAATTCATAGAATGAAACTTTTCAGTAATTAAATCTTATATCATTTTTCTGTTAAAATCTATGTAAATGCAATTTTAATTCTGAATGCAGAAATGGTATAATGATTGAAACTCAGCTGTAATCTTTCAAAATATCAAATTATTAACAAAAAATCTATGCTATTAACGCATAGACATATACAAGACACACATTGTAATGGTGAAGAAATCCCTGTTTTATGGACACAGTACGTACTGGAAATGTCAAATTTCTGTTGACATACTTAAAATTGTAAGATGCCACTTACATGATTTTAATGTTGGAAGTTAAGTGTAGAAAATGTAAAATAATGTTAAATGTTGTCATTTTTATCATTTTAGCCATTTGATGCTTTCCCAGTGGTACAAAAAAAATATTGTTTTGATTTTGTAGAAGTCCTTAGACTGTTGTCATCTTGTCAACACTTTGTCGTTGAACTTTGCATGAATTATTTTGTATTTTAATGTAAGGTGAATTAGATCTACCGTTACTGTATTCACAATATTGGGCATTAGATCAATTACGTATACAGTTATGTGTATAGTTGTGTATGTTGTAGTGAGATTGCTGGTCATTGTGACTAGCCATTCTCATCTTTAAGTATTTTTTTTTCATTTCTTTATAAAGAAATGATACAGTAGAACATGGATGGTTATAGTGAACTCCTTTAGGCTCAAATAATTATTTTGTTATATCCATATGTCACCATATTCATAACAATAGAATAAAAAAGAGCGTGTTTTGGGAAAAGTAGATACACTATCTGATTCTTCACTATGTCCAAGTTCACTGTAACTGGGTTTTACCATACAATATATTTATAATACAGTTAAACCAAAAAGGAACCCTAGATTGACATATGGATATTTCTACTGTTTTTCTTGGAAAGCATACCTTTTTAGAAAATGTAAGATATGAAGTTGTCTTTGCTATTTTTTTTGTTGATAGTATCTGCAACCAAATTTAATTATACTCTCTTTAAATTTGAAATTGTATCAAAGCATGAAAGTCTGTACTGCTAAACACAGTCATAGTGAATTCCTCGGGGCCTGAATTATTATTCCATAATATCCATATTTCACTATATCTATAACAAAGAAATAAAAATGGGAAAAATAAATATTTCACTTTATCCCATTATTCAGTATATATGATATCACTATAACCGTGTTTTACCATATAAGCATTTCTTCAATTACTGATTCATTCAGATTTCTGTACACATAAATCAGCTGGTACCTTATTGTTATTCTTGATACCAGTGCTCTACTGTTTAAACAGGATTGAAATTTTGTGAGTATGTATATTGAAAGCTTCTTTAAGTTTTTTTACATTATTATTTTAATATTTTTACAATAATGACTTTACCTGTCTAATGAATGATCTGTGATATTTTCATTTTATCTAATTTGTATATTAATACATGTATATGTACCTGGCATTTTTAATTTATTACTATAATATATTCCCCATATTTAACATAACTTTCTTCCATAGACAATGTTTTATTTACATATTAAGATATTTATTCATTTTTTTGATAATACAGTAGAACCTTTCTCACCTGAACTTGCTTGGATGGACAAAAATGTTAGAGGTTTTCGGAATACAAAGGTTCTGGATTCCAAAAGATTTTAGCATTAAGTACATAGTAAAATAATTGGACCAGCTGATGCATTCAGTTTAGAGAGGATTCCAGATTGGTAGGGTTCGATTGAGAGAGGTTCGACTGTAATAACAACAGCATATATTATATAACGGTGGATTTGAATCTTTTGTTTTATATTGGTATGTTTTATTCTCCATGCTTACCATCGGCTTGACTTAAATATGTTCATTTTCAGTGCTGTGTTTTAAAACTCTGCTGTTAAATGTGCTCAGCTCCTTGTTTGTTTTTGTTCCATATTTGCACAAAATGTGCTTTGATTTTTTTTACATAGCTGTAATCCTTCTCAACTTGACAACTCGCGATTTTTCTTCCAGATTGCTTCTTGTAGGAATACAAGTTTGAAGCAATTTATCACGTGATCTGAACTGCTAGTTTTGATTTCTTGACTTGAGTTCATTATTTGAACAAAAATATTTCTGTCTTGCTTTTTGTTAAGTCTCAAAATGTTCCACTTGGTTAAGCAAGTTTCTTTCTCTGTCTCGACATATAGGTAAATGATTTTATTGTTTACACTGCCTATTTGGCAAGCTTTGTATCCCATTGCCACATGATTATTTGTCTTTCACTATATATTTGTTGACATTATTGTCTGGATCTGTTTCATATTTTCCACTCACACACAAATCTAGATTTTAATCATTTACATGATATGATGTGTATTTTAAAATCATTTATGAAATGATGAAAATTTTTTATCTTATATTTCATTATATACTACATGTAGTAAATATTGATTGGATTACCATGAGTTTGTTGTAAATTTTATCCCTTTGTAGACTCTTGCCAAGTTTTTTTCTGATCAAAAACTGTGTACATGTCTAAGTATCTGAGTAGCTCTGCATACAGTTTACCAAACCTAATCAACAACTATTTTACAAACACTTGATATATAAATGAACATTCACATTATACTAAGAGCATGGCTATGACGACCAATTAGTACAAAGGACACAAATTTGTGTACGAGAGTTGATCTTAAATAACGTTCACCTTGTGTCTGTAGCTTCGACATTCTTAATAAAAATTACATGATAATCATTCACAAATCTGTCAATAAACTGCTCCGTAAATACTGGGATCAATTTATAGGTACCAGTTAAATATTACTTGGTTGATGTAATTTACTCATTAGTTATGCCTTCTTGAACGCAGTCACTGAAACGTATAGCCCTGCATATGGCAAATGTACATTTACGATGTCAATGATGCAAGACTCGCGCATGAATGTTTCATGATCTTACTCGAGTTTGATACGATTATTGTCGATAAAAAATAACTATTAAAACGTGTTTTTTTTATCAATTTTACAGAATGTTATAAATATGTGAGAAGTAGAGTACGATATACATGTAATTCCTGGGACCAATATAAACATATTGGTTCCAGGTAATTCTGAACAACATCTTAGTTAAGACAATTGAGACCCTGAAAAAGTGGTCTAATTGGTGGGGTAGTCTTATGATCAAGTCCAGATGTTGAGGAGATATTAAAAATCCGTCCGACAATAAGTGGTGGTTATATAAATGAGGTGGTCGCTATTTGAGGTTTATTTTCTTGCTGTAAATAAATAAATGCGAATTAACAATAAATAATTAATGATAAAATGTGTGCCATTGATCATTAAAACGTAAAAATTATAATGCATTCAATAGTTAGATGATAAGTTGGTTTATTATGGTAAAACAGTGATTCAATCAACTGAAAATTGCCCCCTATAAAAACCACCAAACAAAAGGATTAAACCTCTATCAATTATAAACACATCTACACACGATAACCTTGTGTTTTAGCTACACCCTTCCATCTAAATTCATACGTTGTATATTCTTGCACGGACAACAAGTTTGATTTAAAAGTTACACAGTCAATGAACTTTTCGTGAAATTTGACTTCCATTGCAGCCGACTGGAAGAACAGAGATTTGCAGAGGATGGTTTCACCACTTACTGTCAACTGTAAGTAAACACTTTTTCAATTTAATTATATCTGTGTGGCATCATTCGCTATTTATTTGTTTTGTTTTAATGTGACTTATTGCCACTGGGGTTTAACGCTGTTTTTCAACATTTTTTCAGTTATATACGGCGACCGGTTCACCTAACCAGTTTTTCCTGGACTGTATACTAACCAGTACTAACTTACCCTTCCACCAGGAGCCGACAACTTCTCCACATTTGGAGGAAAATCGACATTTTTGTCAAATTTTCATAGAAGGGTATGACCTGCCGCGATCGGGATTCGAACCCAGACCTCCGCATTAAACACTGGACCACGGCTGTGGCTGTCACTATTTATTAAATCTGAGACCATTATACACATGGTCTCAGATTAAACATATGTATTCATAATTATTGCGATATATCTAGCATTGTGCTCATTATGAAATTATATTAGTGGGCCTCCTTAGAGTGGTTGTGGCCTGATTTGTAATTACTAGCCCCTCACCATTGTGAGTTCGAATCCCACCAGAACCAAATTTCCCATGCGAGGAAGCTGTCCAGCGTGCTTACGGAAGATCGATGGTTCTACGGAGGAGTAGCCCCCGGATCTTCTTCCACTGTTAAAGCTGGAAAGTCGCCAAATGACCCTGGTACGATTTTAAGCCCAACAAGATTCATATGACCTAGCAGTGACATTGACGGAAAGTGACTTATACGAACGTGACCGCACACACGCACATATCGCATAATGATCTAGAACTCCAGTCACTTCGTGATGTGATTTTACATCCAATATTCTTTCGAATTGTTTACTCCTAGAAATATACGAGTATGACTTGCAACAAAGATGTCTAAAAAAGTAAAAATGTATCAGACATAGTCATATATCAATTTCTACTTTCTTGGTGTGAAACTTGTCTCCCCAACAATATTAATGTATGTTTGTTGAGTTCGCATGTACTTAGAAACCTCTAGGGTCAGGGTTGTGTCAATTTTGGAATCTTAAACTACAGGAGAAAGTGTCATCTAATTCTTAAGAACAGAAGCGATGTTTGAGTACTATCAGTATAATCTTTTACCTATGTGCGTACTTTCTTATCTTGTAAACATTCTAGCTTCACCCTAAATTAGTGACGTACAGTTATACCTCGATATTAAGATCTACATTGGGACCAGAAAATCGGTCTTAGTGATAAGGTGGTCTTATTATTCAGTTAAAATTTAGAGGAAATATTTAAAACTCATCCGGAAACACGTGGTTGTTATAATGAGATGGTCTTAATTATAATGTGGTCGCATTGTGAGGTTTCACTGTATTTATCTAATGTGGATTACCGTAATATCTCTACGCTAACACTACATTGTGACAAAATCGGTCTTAAACATGAGGTGGTGTCATTATCAAGTGTGAAATGTAGAAGAGGGGCTTGTGTGGTCGAGTGGTTAGAGTATCTGACTTGTGATCACTAACCTCTCACCAGTGTGAGTTCGAATCCCACCGGGACCAATTTCACATGTTAGGAAGCTGTCCAGCTAGCTTACGGGAGGTCGGTAGTTCCACTTAAGTGCAAACATGGGATCTTCTTCCACTGTAAAAGCCGGAAAGTCGCCGAATGACGCTGTTGATGCAACGTTTAACTCCAGTGAAATACAGAAGAAAAAAAGGAAATCGGTCCAAAATATGAGGTCGTTATGATGAAGTAGACTTGATATTAAAGTGATCGCCGGGTGGGGTTCTACTGTATTTTATTGCCACCTTTCATAGAACTACAAACTCAATGTCAATGGGGTTGTGAAACGGATGAGATTCTCACCAAATCGCGATCTCAATAATTTCATTTTATGTTCAGATACCATCGCAATTACGTAGATTGTCATTACTATTGGTAAAATACGAATGCCAAATACGTTCGTATCTGTGCTCATTTAATGGTAATTATAAAAGCGATTGTTTTGTGAGCCTACGCATGCAACATGCAATCGCCCCCATCTGTGTTCAGTGAAACTGTGTTGTGGTTACTATAATTATGTCGGTCTGGTTTTTATTCACAGAATTACCACGTGTGAGTTCATTTTGTACCGAAGCCCATGCTCTTATTTGTTAATTAATAAATTAAATCAATATTCACCAGCAATACATGGATTTTAAATGAACTATTACAACAAAAAAGTTTAATAAATTGTGTGATGGTAAAACATAAAACCCCAGCGAAATAAGCTTTAAATAAAATTGCACGTAGGCGAACTTTCTGCAAGAGTAAAATTGATTCTACCAGTTACAATATTGGCCTAAACCTGAAAGGTTTTACTGCACGTGAACTTCATTGTAATTTAACATACTATCATATGACATTGTCTGTCTATGTAATGAACCATGTATCATATGCAACTAGTCTGGACACCTCACGACTCCAGTAAATTGGCTTCGGTATAGATGATAAGTTTTATTTACAAATAAATTATGAGTGGAAAGACAAGAATGAGTATCACACATTGTAAGTTTGTGAAGGCGAGGAGATAGACGTATATTTATGCTAAATGATTGTATTCCCATCCCACTTGTTGTCAGTTCATTCATCCTTGGTGTTCAGTTTAATTGGAAGCGTAATATATCATTTTGTTGTTTAACTTCCGGGATACTATCAATTATTCAAATACTTTTCTCTAACGAATTTTCCTGCGGAACTCCGCGTGTACAGTTTCACACTTTCATGTAAACGTAATTGCGACGTTATGCCAAGCAAACATAGATATTTGTCATTACCTGTAGTATTCGTGTATAGTCTTGTACAGTCAACCGAGTCAGCCTTAATTATGAATGTCGTCAAGTACCAACCTTTTACATGTATAAATGTTCAAAACAGTCAGTCTTTATTGTCCTTGCGAGTTTGAAAACCAATGGTAAGCGATTGTGCCTGTATGAAGATCGTATTATTAGTTTCCTGCGGGAACAGGTTGGTTCCGGTTTGTACTCCGAGATTGCCGGGTTACTGGCTTTTATACTCATCCTACACCGTACCCTTATTTTTTATTATTCCTAAACTGCAGTGGAATTAAAACGCGGTAAGGAGTGCAATGCTTAGGTCAGTTGGTTTGTCATACATAACTACAAAACTAAAAATGACCGATGAAAATTAACAAAACTGATGTTTGTTAGTACTAGTAATCCATAGTTCCAGACAAATGGAACAAACATTCGGTGGCTTTGTTATGGCCGCAGCTACAAGCACAATGCATTTTTTTCGATAGATGAACAGTTATTGCCCAAAAGCGGGAAAACTGTATTTTTCTACAAAATTTTATTTCTACAAAATACGGAAACACTTTTGGCGTTAGCCTCCGCTTTATTTGGTCATATTTGATAAAGAAATAAAGAACTTACGTGAAGGTGAAGGGTTGTTTATAAACTTTTCTTGCCGTATTACCAAAAAGTCACGTGGTAAGTACACACTGAGTACAATACAAATATCACTATGAAAATGTCAAATGATTTCGTTTTACAAATTATTTCTTTGACGAATTACTGAAAACATTTCAGTTGCATAATCTTATGAAATGATTCAATACGAAGTGTACCACTTTAGTTCTTTCTTCTTACGAGAGGTGCATAATTAGATGGTACATGTGATTATTAACTATAACAAGACTGTTCAGTTTAAATCAAAAGTCTTTGCATGGAATATTTGTCTTCAAAAATGCATTTTGACCAGAATGGATATCTCTTGGATGTCGTGTTGATGATTTTTTTTCTTCTGAACAACTATCAAATATTTGAATCTTCAGCGGTATCAAAACCATTAAATTGATTGGATAACATTATTGGTGCGATTTCTTCTTTATAAGGTACCATTTTAAGAATTTTAATATCTTTTTGCAGCCGTTTTTTTTCTTCTCCAGAACACATGCCATTTTTTCAATTTAATCAGGAAGCTCTTTTTAAGACGAGTAATAGCTATTGTATGATTATTTCTGTCTTGGTAATAATTTTATAGTGCTCGCGCCTCAGTGGCCAAGTGTTAATGGTCTCTGCCTAGTAATAACAGTTACTAGCCCCTCATCGCGGCGAGTTCGTACCCGAGGGCAAATTTGACAAGTGAGGAAGCTGTCCAACTTCCGTACTGAAGGTCGGCGAACGTTAAACTCCAGTGAAAAGAGAACAATTAAACAAATAATACAACGTGTATTTAAAATTTGATTTGAAAAATAAGGGACGCGGGCAATATTTGCTCAGTAGCTTTAAACACAAGTCAGTAAATTGTGGGAATTATTAAGTAAACCAAAAACTCTCCTTTTCTTGTTTAAATGTCACACTGACTTTATACATGTCGCTTATAAAAACAAAACTAATGAAGTTCCAAGGAAAGGAAAGATGAACCGTGTAATTTTCTAGTTACCTTGTTCAGTTTTTCATATTCTTGCTTTATATCTGATGTTTTGCATGCAATTTACCGGCTCACTTTGTAATCTGAAGGTATTTGATAAAGCTTAAATATACATTTATAAGTCTATTATAAAATTTACATACCCTTACAATATTTATCATTATTTGATACCAGTTATGGCAAATAATTATTTTTTTTGTCTTCATTTATGTTTCAATTATCAGTTTTTCTGTCATTATTATTTAAATTATATTTTCGATGTACAATAATGCAAATTTGATTCATTTGTTAATATTGTTTTTAGTACGCACTGGCTCATAATTCATTTTATCTCACCAGCTGACCTTGATACACTGAGCGCAAGGTTTATAGACAATGGGTTTGTGAATTCAAGACATCCTTTGAAGGTCATTTTCTCCGATCAGTATGCTTCTTGCGGGAAAGTTTGGGGTAACTTACTTAGAACCGGGTTGGTACTAGTACCGAATCCTGGAACACTTTTGAGGTTAACTGTTCAGCGGTAAATAACTTATTAAACACTGAAGAAAACAAGCGTAGACCAGAAAAAATAGTTCAAATCTTACTCCTAACAATCGGAGTACCTTATTTCACACGTGTTTGTTTGATACCGTGAAATGTTCAGAGAACGCTCCTTCGAACGATGAAAGTGATTTTACGCAAGGTGAAAGCAATTGTGATATTTAGTGCAAGACATTTTGCTTCAAGGCTCTGATTAACCGAAGTACTATCCGGAGAATTGTCTTACCATGATAGTGGTAATTTTACACAGGAATCCACGGCCCATGAGCCCATTATAAGGACAGAAATCGAAGTTCTAAACTTGACAAGCAAGACACGTTTTAATCGTAGATTTAGATATGTTTTACCGCCCATTATTAGGGCAGAAATCGAAGTTCTAAACTTGACAAGCGAGACAGTTTTTAATCGTAGATTTAGATATGTTTTACCACAGTTTTTGTTCTGTTTGAAACCTATTTGCAGGCATTCGGGAAATATTGTACCTTTATTGAATGATTTACGAGCGTATGTAATGTATTCTACCAAAAATCACAAATCCACTGAGATAAGCTGTTAAGTTTTATAAAAGTTTACTACAATTCCCTTGTAATAAATGGATGATCTCGAGCTTTTAATGGCGTGTGAATGCGCTGTTATTTTGAAAGTACATATTTTTCTTAGACATTTCTGTGTCAACAATGAAATTATAAAGAACCATAATCTTTTAACACAAGTTATTTTGTTAATTCTTCCAAATATAGAAGAACATACTGTACTGTTTAAGCGGTGGATTTTCCTGCAGATCGCTCTATAAATCTGATATAATTCTCACCGATCACTCTTTTCCCTGGAATTTAACGTCGCACCATCAGCTAGGGTCATTTGACAAGTTTTCCAGCTTTCATGATGGAAGAAGACCCCAGACGTACACCACCAAATTTCTGTGAGCAAGCTTGACAACTTCCTTGCGTGTGAAGATTTTCTGATTCGAACTCACAGAGGCCATAACCAGTCGACCGCAGAGGCCCTTTAGTTTGCCCTTTAAACCTAAACGATCGACCTTTTACTGAACAACACAAAGTAACCGGCTTTATGATATTTGGTTGATCAAATCTGAAAATACAGTAGATATGTTGTCATAAGATAAACACTGACTCAGATGAATTAAACATGCTTGCGAATATCCTTAATGGATTATCAAACAGTGGGTAAATAATCACAAAGTGAAAATCTACAACGTCAGAGAACATTGCTGAGTAATCATTCGGGCAAACGTGATTGTTCATGCCAAACATGCGAAACATAAGCTTTTAACATGTATTTTTACTGGGAATTTTAGTTAAACCCCCTCTATTGGCGAAATTTCACAAAAACCCATTTGATTTAACATCTAGTTCGTTATCAATAGCACGAATTGTTCGATAGACGTCCTATGAACAACAATGTATTGTATACACCAAAACCTCTAATAGCGACCACCTCAGTATTACGACCGCCTTGTTATAACGACCACACTTATTTTCGGACCGGCTTTCAATAATTCCCCTATAATTCAACTTGATAATGAGACCATCTCGTTATTGCGACCGATTGTACGGGTCCCGAAGGTGGTCTCATCACGGTTTTACGGTACAAATATTACTGTTTGCGTTTTCGCTCTCAATGAACTGCAAAATTTCAAGGACGAAGATAAATGAAAGTCTGTCTGCTATAGTTAACAGATGATCATCTTTTACCGTCTCTATGTTTATATCCATCATACACAGTTACCTCATATCGCCTCAGACATTTATAGAAGTTTTAGACACGCTGACACACCAGGTTACTGATGATTATATCCTTATATTACATTTCATAATACGGTAAAACCTCACTTCGTGAACCACTATAATATTAAGACCACCTCATTATAGCTTCAACTTATTTTCTGACCAGTGGTCTCCTTCATTTCAACTTGATAACAAAGTCGCTTTAATATTGAAACCTTTGTGTTTCTAAAGGTGGTCTTAATATCGAGGTTTGAATATACATTAATTATATAAAGAGGAATTGCGACCTGTTCTACTTACCACAGTTTTCCTGGAGTATACACTAACCAGTACTAACTTACCCTTCCACAAGGAACCGGCAACTTCTCCACATACAGAGAAAATTCGATTTTTTGTCAAATTTACATGGAAGGGTGTGACCTGCCGCAGCCGGGATTTGAATCCGGATCGCCGGGTTACAAGTCCAGCGCATTCACAACTTGACCACGGTCGCGGCTCGTATAAAATCGCCGTTGGATACAATATATGAGTAGTGGGCTTTCTACGATATACCCAGAAAATATACCACATTGTTATCAGGGCTTTGTAAAGTTCGACACGTTTTCTCATTTGGTTATATTCGGCTTAGCTAATAAAGGGAGAGAAAATGGTTTACGGACCTCGGTTTTGTGGGTTCGAATCCCGGGCACGACACGCGTTCTTAGTGACGATTTGCTTGAATACATTATGTCTAAGACCAATCGTTATTAACCGCTGAATAATTCATGCGGAGAAGTTGGCAGTAACTTACGGAGAACCAGGTTAGTACTGGTAGAGAATCCACTGGTATATAACTGAATTACTCTTGCAAACAAGTGTAAAACTCGACAATGTTGAAAATTAAAATTATTTGTTGCTTGTATGGGAAAGGCTTTTTGTGGATACGTTGTTCTTTACTCATTGGGGCGTCATAATTAGTTTTGTGATTTTCTGTTTTCTCTCTACCAATACTCGTACTTGTATGGTATCATCTCAGAGTCGTGTTTTATGCCTCTAGTAATTTCCGTTTTTCAGTATTTATTGATTTCAGTTGCTAACTTAATAATGTTATATACACCGGTACTTTGATTTAAGTTCAAAGTGTCAGACACATAAATATTAACGAAACCTAGAAATTCGATGTTAAAACAATCAATTGAAAACGTGTTAAATGAAATGAATAGAGTCCGTATAATTGTATTGTCTTAAACAACAGAACAGCCAATTCTTCAATATGGAAATACAGTAAAACAGTTATAGTGAACTTCCAGAGAATAAAAATAATACCTTCGTGGGTAAAACTAGTTAGACATAATAAATTAATAATTTCATTCCAATTTAACTAACGAAATTTCTACAAAGCTATCGAAGCGTATAACAAAATCAATTTTTATTATCATGAGATTCTCGGTAGATGATCTGTGTTTCCGCGAATATCCCGCAGGTCAAAGTGTTAAACAGAAGTACATTTAGTAATAATTTTGTCCCATGTGTATAGATAAAATATCGACATGCATTTTATTTTAATTACTTTATCTGAATTGTTGCATAATTTCAATTACTTTGATTTGAAGTTCAATAATATCGGTGAAGTTTTCATCCGAGCTCGTAATTGTACGACTGGAAAAGGTTTTAGTACCTCAAATACATCATTTGTAGTAATGTAGATTGTTTATGAGAATAATGTAGATTGTTTATGAGAATATAACGTAATTAAATTGTTAAAAGCAAATACAAATAACTTCTACTTAGGAGGAATTTTGTATGATTGATCAAGTAATTGTCTCTATAAATGCAAAACAAATGCCCATCTACCTACCCGCTGTTGAAAGTACTTTTGTGTAACCCCAAACTGCCATTTTTTTAAGGATCTCCTGAAGTATAATGATGGTTGACAGTGTAACATGTATAACTGAAATATTAGATCGTTTGTTCCTTAGTAATCTACTGTAGAGAATGATAATTAAATTCCAAGTTGAATAATTGACGAGAAACAGAAAGTTTTACAGACAATTGATAAGGTAATGCAATGACTTATACCCATGATCATTTTTACAAGCTGCTTTAAATACGTGGTCACAGCGAAGAATATTAATTTAAACAGCAAGACGTTTTACTTTTTAATGTTTACAGTCATATCCGATGCTTCTTTCGGTATAAAAAATCTTGTCAGCCCTACCCAAAGACCCCCCTGTGAATAGCGACCACCTGTAAACAATTGTTACGTTTTAATATTCATTCAATGACACAACTGACTGAATAAACCAAATAAAAGACCAGATATACGCATTGGCTCTGATTCTTTTTTCTCTTACTTTTAGTGGCCTTTGTTTGAAGGTTTGGTTGAAGTGTGGATCAGAAGTTCGGTCAAAAACTGATAGGATTACAACACAATGATAACAATCCTCTGGGTTTATGATAGATCTGTAAACATACTGACGTTACTGAAACACAGAATTTATGACCAGATGTCACCATTGTTGTGTATCTATAAATAAAAAGGAAAACAGCCAGAAGTCGTTATAATCTAGCGTACTTAGCGTACTTGCGTGCATACGGCTCTCAGAATTGGCGCCTGGCATTTTAGTATCAGTGGGATGCTAGCTCAAAGAGAATTCCAGATGATGAATGAGATTGTCACCCACGGTTTACTATCTTAGTTCTTAATATCTCCCAACTTCGGCTTTTTGTGGACAGGTTTTGTCTGCTAATGGTACGCTCAAAAAATAAGTACCACGTTTCGAGTTGAATTCATAAACGCGTAGGAATACGTAGATCTGAACAATACAGGTTTGAAATATGTTCCTTAAATAACTGCCTTGACGTGTACCATAACAGACGTAGACAAAGTGCATGAGTACAGTACAAAAAAAATGAACTTATATAACAAAATGAACGTGCAATACTGTATGATGCAGTACAAATAACATTGACATGATTTCATTTTGAAAACAATTTACTTCTTTATCATTTATAAAAATGTCCAATATTAAAATGCAACGGACGTCAGCTGTTTTGAATGTCCAAGAGATGATCACAGCCATAATCAGCCGTAACTATTTTTTACGATGTTTGAATTATCTTGGAGTATGACACCAAGGAATTCGATGATTTTTGCAAAGAATACGTAAAACAAATTATATCTTAGGCATTTTGATCTATTTTTTAAGTATTTTGTAAAGACAGAATGGCGTGCTGGATTTGTTCTTTGTAACCCTCATTGCTACGTTAACAAGGTCACATTCATTCGCAAAAATAACGAATATTCAACCAAAATACATATAGTTTGTTAGTACATCGTTTTATAAACCATTTGTCTAAATCCCATTTGGTTGTATTTCACGTATAAACGTATATAGGTATTGTTACCTATTTATACTTTTCGCCCACCCTAGACCTTTTACCATCATTCTTTTTGCAATTAAGGTTTACTCGGCCTGGGTTAAATCACATTTAATGCCAAGTTATTGCCAATATATCAAGCATTACGTAGCTAGTCAGTCTATTTAGTTCATTTTAGCAATTGTATAAAGTTCTGCACGGACAGCATTGGCAAAGAGCAATCAATATATACAATTTCCAATTAATTTAGAATAGTCAAGATTAACCAGAATGCAGTTTTAGAGCGAATAAAACTGCTATCATACCAGTGAGCAGAGACAAAGTTGAAATATGATTCAGAAATCTTAAATCTTTTCTCTGAAATATGGCTTAAGAATTAAGTTAAGATGCACAGCTGTACTTTATTATGACGTTTATTGAGTTTTTCATTCCGGTAAATCTGCACAGAAGATTCGCGGTTGTTTATTGGTGACCATCTTTTGTATGGTTCTATGTGGTTGGTGTGATTTTAGTTATTGAATTTGGGGTAAGATAGCATTTATGGAAGGGTAGTATGTTTTGTGTGTTGTTAGGAATCCTTTTCTTATCTATATTTACAGGTGGTCGTTATTCACTAATGGCTTTTTTTACTTGATATGTTTGTAATTCATTGTAAAAGTTAGTCTCTGGTTGTTTAATAATACAGTAAAACCTCGTAGTCTCGAAGGGTCGTCGGAACAGACTAAATGCTCGAGATAAACGTGGTGCTAGAAATAACAAGTTATTTGTTTGTTTGGTTAAAAATTTTAACTATTAACTAAAAAAATGACGGGACTTGACTCCTCGAGATAAGTAGGGTGCTCGTGATATCCATGCTCGTAATAATGGAGTTTTACTGTACATTCATTCGTTATACCATTGCTTTTAATAAGGAGTTTTACTGTACATTCAGTCGTTGTACCCATGCTCGTAATAATGGAGTTTTACTGTACATTCAGTCGGTATACCCATGCTCGTAATAACGGAGTTTTACTGTACATTCAGTCGGTATACCCTTGTACTTTCCAATGCATTTCGATCCAGATGCTCGGTTGTATAAAAGCTTTGACTGTGAAATCCACAAATCCATAAATATTTTAGTAGTCTGCAATGCACGCTTGAAGTAGAACTTCCAAGGCTATTTTCAGGCTTATTGTTGTGAGTGATTCAAAGTCTTAACTATGTTGTTTCCACTAGCGGAATATCAATCTGATTATAAAGCTGATTAATGTTTGAATCTAACTTCCTGCCAATCATACTGTTACTATGAAATACAGGCTGATATATTCAAGCTGTAGTCTTACAATTGTTTAATCTAAAGCATTAAAAAGCCAAAATAACGTAACAGCGTTAATTGTGTTTCGTCCCCACTTCTAGGTGTTGGGTTGGTTTTGTGTTGGTGGGTTATATGTTGGTGGGTTATGTGTTGGTGGGTTATGTGTTGGTGAGTTATGTGTTGGCTGGTTATGTGTTGGCTGGTTATGTGTTGGTGGGTTATGTGTTGGCGGGTTATGTGTTGGTGGGTTATATGTTGGTGGGTTATGTGTTGGTGGGTTATGTGTTGGTGGGTTATATGTTGGTGGGTTATGTGTTGACGGGTTATGTGTTGGTAGGTTTTGTGTTGGTGGGTAATGTGTTGGTTGGTTATGTGTTGGTGGGTTATGTGTTGGTGGGTTATATGTTGGTGGGTTATGTGTTGACGGGTTATGTGTTGGTAGGTTTTGTGTTGGTGGGTAATGTGTTGGTTGGTTATGTGTTGGTGGGTTATGTGTTGGTGGGTTATATGTTGGTGGGTTATGTGTTGACGGGTTATGTGTTGGTAGGTTTTGTGTTGGTGGGTAATGTGTTGGTTGGTTATGTGTTGGTGGGTTATGTGTTGGTGGGTTATATGTTGGTGGGTTATGTGTTGACGGGTTATGTGTTGGTAGGTTTTATGTTGGTGGGTTATGTGTTAGGTAGTATTTTTGTTGAAGCTACGATTTTTGTTTTGTGCTCCACCCCTAAATCTTTTTCTTATCTATATTTATTATATAAAGTCAAATGCAAAATATTAAAATAGTCAGAAATATTTCAGGTGAAAAATCTAAATTTGTCTAAATTTATATTATAAATATAACTATTCCCAATTATGAAAATAAAATCTGCCTCACATTTAACTATACAATACACTAGAAAAAAACCTCAACTTTTATTCGACCAAGACAATAGGTTAGGTAGGTCTAAAAGGTTTTCTGTTGTTTTTTTTCTAAACAAGCCTTTCGTACTTTGGAAGAACGATTCGTTCCCGGATATTTTCGCATGAACTGTTCAATTTTGCCGCTAGAAACTTTATGGTCGGCGCCAAAAGTAGAGTCGGTCTGGTTATCGTAAACACAACTATTTTTGTCGAACCAAATGTGCATTATATTTATAGGTCTGAGGGTCATGCTGGATTCAAATAAAGTCTTTTAAAGAAATGACACGTTTGACAAGTAAGCTAGAGCTCCGAAAGAAGAAGAAGTGAAAGAGGGAGGTAGGGATTTACTTCACCTATATATTTACTGAAGAATGTATACTTATATTATATACTCTTTGCATTAAACATATTACAGTGCAACCTCTCCAGAGCGGCCCTCTCTTGAGCAACAACCTCCTTTCAACAACAGCATGATGTTTCCCACTGTATGATTTAACTAGTAATTTAACCTCCCTAGAGCAAAATCCTCTCTAAGGCAACATTTTGCTTCTCCCACAGGGTGTTTGCTCTGGAAAGGTTGCAATGTACTTAAAAAATGAAACTAAACCCATATTGGAAGTCAATTAATTATATGTAAGCTTGCATGTCATGTAAATTGTTCTTTTACAAAGAGTATATCAATAAATATATACATGATAGAGATAGTTAATTTGTTCCGGACAAACCATGTGGTATTCTTTAAAGCAGCATATCTTAAATATAGTGTATCTAAGTAATTAACGTTTTATAAAAATCAAATTACGTTAAACTTTGTAGTTATATATTGTGATGCTCTGAAAGCATAACTTTGTCTTTGGGATAGTGTATGTAAGAAATTAACGTTTTCTAAATCAAACCAGGTGATTATTGTGTTGCTGTATACAGAGTACATTGGCTAAATTTTAGTGTATATAAGAAAGTATTTTTTTAATTCAAATCAAGTTCATATTGTATTTAAACTTGTCGAAGAAACAGTTGTCAGTCATATTTTAATAGCGTGTTATTTTATAAGATTTTGTTACGTTTTGTTGCTTGAATTCCGTTTGAAACACTATTTTGGAATGCAGGAATTTATAAAATTGGTTTGAATAAGGAAAAATGGATGTGATGATGTACTATCCAGTAATGTGGAGTCCCTGTAATATCCAAGTATAAAATTTTTGGAAAGGTGACACTAAATTACTGAATTTTATGTATTGAAGTGAAAAACATATGTAATCTTTTCTATGACTTCAAATTGGTGAGTTTTAGCAGAACTGCTAAATTTTGCATTATCAAGTTTGTCAAGTATGTGTTAGATTCCCTTAAGTTGATTTAAGGTCATTAATTGTAATGCGAAGAAAAGGCAAATATCGCCCAACATTTATTTCTTATGATGTATGGGTTGTTTGGTACAGTCTAGTATTTATTTGTTGTTGTATTTAAGTATGTTGGTTAAATTATTTCTGTTAAGCTCGATTTTTGTATGAAGTATGCTCATAAGGAAGTGAGGCCTCCGTGGTCGAGTGGTTATGGTCTCTGACCAAGATTACTTGCCCCTCACCGCAGTGAGTTAGAATCCCATACGGGAATTAATTTCACACATGAGTGACTGAATTGATCGTCATCTAAATAATGTTACTCGACGCTTTTATCTAATTGTTCGACCTTCACAAAAGAACAATCACTTATGTACTTATGATTTTATATTTAGCTATGACATAAATGACAAAATCCATCTTGAAACAACTGTTTGTTTCATAATTCAGCATGAATAATAGGATTGTATTTATGAATTGACGCTTTAATTGCGTGTTACAAGTCTCGCCGACAATTTCATAATCTAACACCTTTGCGAAATGCTCTTAGCAAGAAATGTTATTTCATTATAATACGACGGGAAATATATTTATAATCATAATTGTCATGCAATATTGCATGTCACATTCATATAAGAAATAGCATTCTGATTTCCGTAATAATCATGTTAGTGATTTGCTTTAATCTTCTAGTTGGCATTGACCGATATAATAACTTTGGAAATAATAACCTTAACCTTGGTTCTATTCATCTGGTATAATTATACGAAGATAATGCGTCATAATGATCACGTAGTTGCAAGAATATTATCTTTACTTATTACGGCTATTATTCTAATGAGGAATAAAATAATCTAAGTTAGAACTTTGTATCATTTTCTGAAATTGGCGTCTGGGGGATTAAAAGGATTAAGCGGCTCTAACAGTTTGTTTGACACAATTCTTAGGTGATACTCTAAGATTTTCGTGTACACTTTCGTATTGTTTGGGCTGTTTTTTTAGCTATTTGGTGTCAGCCATGTATTAGTTGATTATGCATTCATTAGTTTTTGTAAAAAGGTCGATACTGTTGCTAGTTTCATTTCCTTGGAAACTATTTCTTAGATAAAAAATATTACTAAGGCCATTATAGTAAGGAAGCTGTCCAGTGGTTCTACTAATGAGTACGGGTCTTCCTTCAGCGTTAAACCCTGGCTTTTGGTGCAACGTTAAAACCCAGTGAAAAATGTTACACCTTCCATCGTACCTCGTACATTTCCTGAAATTTCATTATTTTTACCCTCTACTCTGTAATTGTACACTATTTTTAAATTTTGTTTTCATCTAAAACACTTTGTAGTACTTTTGATGTTAACTACGTGCATTTAATTTTAACATACAGGAGTTGAATTCAATACGTTGACAAATGTAAAACGAACTAATTTTTCACCTTTGTCATACATTCCTGCTACATGTGTCTACAGCTATGTCTGCTTTACGGATGCAGCGATATTTATTCTTCCTTTTTTATTACATTAATAGTTAAATTCTTACATCATCTGCTACATAGATAAACTTAATTGTCCGTGGACTTTGTAACCTTGGTAACCACAGAGTTTGTTGAGTGCTCGCATGAAACGAAATCATTACATAAAGCCGTGTGATTATTCTTCTTGTACTAAATTATCCGTAATGTCTTAAGGCCAATATAAAGACGTATTACAGCTAATACAATATGTGGTGTGATATTGTACAACAACATATGGAATATACCTAAATGAGGCTGTTAATCACAACAGTGGATCCTCGAATTTAGTGTTTGCTTGGCAATAAAGAAACCAACGAAACATATAATTGTATTTTAGAATCGAGATGAAATTGATGGGATAATGTGTAAAATATTTTGAACGTGAAAATTAAGATAAAAACAGTAAAATCTCATCCAGCGAAAACCTCAATGTTAAGACTATCTCTTATAACGACCACGTGTTTTCTGACCAGTTTCCAGTATTTCCTTTACATGTATACTTAATGATAAAACTATCTCAATATTATGGCCTATTTTTGGCGTTCGTAATGTAGAAATTTTCATGTATAGTATTATCATGTCGCTAAAACTGATTTTTTTAAGTCGAAGAGGGGCCTACAACTAATTTGTAAACAATTATTTTATAAATTTAGAGGTAATTAATTAAATAGAATCATAGCGCTGAAAGGGGCATGCTTATTGTCTCTGAATAGAAATCATTGACTTCCTATCGAGCTCGAATCCCACCCTAGACTAAATTTCACATGTGAGAAGGTCGGTGCTTATACCCAGGTGTATGCCTGGCACGCATAGTAGTGAAACCGATAATGGCAGAGAAAGGCGGACGTCTCTGTATAAATGGATGCGGATGGTTATGGAACATTACGGAGAGTATTTTAATAAGCACCGTATAGTGAGAATGTGTTTTTAACGTGTTCCAACAACTACTTGATGTTCAAGTTTGATTTCACTAACAGCAAGTTTACGTTTAGAGTAATATTTAAATAAAGTCAAAGATGCGTTTTAATGGGTGTAATTTTGATGGCTGATAAGTAAAAAAGAAGAAATACTTCTAGAAGTAATCGCTGATGTTATGAATATTTCAGGCAACAATCTGAGGGTTTTTTCAGAAATGAAACAATCAATTCAAATAAATGACCAAACATCGCCAGAAAGAGTTCTGTCAAACATATTTAAAAGACGAATTTCATTTCCTGCAAGGGAAACCCTTCTTAATGTTATTACTTCGTCAGTAGCTTCGTTGATCTATGTTTTTGGAATCAATATCAACAATCTTTAATGTTATAACATGCATCTACCTTCAGAGTTCCATTTTAAGTACGGCCTTCTCGCATGTTTTATTGGTAATCAAAACACTATTTTAATCAACCTAAAACGTTGGCATTTATAAACGCATTCCCTCAATAAATTAAATTTTCAAGGAATAATAATCGAATGTTGATATACAGTGAAAACCATCGATATTTACACAACCATTAGGACCGGATGAGATTGTCTTGCTATTTGGGGTTATCTCGTTATCAGTTTGAGATATCAAAGAAATAGAGAAAAGCAATCCGAAAATAAGGCGTCCATGTAATGAAACAGTTTAGTTTTTATGTGACATTGACACTGGGGTTTAATACCGTTTTTAAACAATTTCTCATTTATATATGGCGACCGGTTCACCTAACCAAGTTTCCTGGACTGTATACTAACCAGTACTAACTTAGCCTTCCCCAAGGAGCCGACAACTTCTCCACATTTGGAGGAAAAATCGACAGTTTTGACGAATTTTCATTGAAGGGTATCACCTGTCGCGACCAGGATTTGAACCCGGATCTCCGGGTTACAAATCCAACACGCTGACCACTGGAGCACGGTCGCGGCCCCATGTTTTCTATTGTTGGCTGTTCGCTGTGCGACCAGCTGAACAATTTTTCCGCATATTGATTCAATTATAAGACGAGTACACAGTATTCACTGATTAAGAACTGGTCAATACATTGATGATTTTGTCATTTGTGAAAATAAAGCAAAACGCATATAAATAATTATCTCAAATGACTTAAAACGTCAATACGTTGAACGGGAGATGCATTATAATGGACAAAATATGGTAAGGTTGGCAAAATCGTACGGAGAGTAGCATCAGCTGTTCCTTTCAACATTTATATTGTATAATTAGTGGTTCACTGTCAATTGGTCCAATGTTCTCCTGGCTCGTAATCTAATAAACCACTGGAGCGGCTGTAAAATGTCAGCTTTGAGGAAATAGCAGGTGCTGAATGATTCCAGGGTTCTGTATTCGAGTTTGTTTGTAATCTACTTCTTTCGCAAGGAAGACTTCCGAATACACAAAAGGATAATTAAACAAGACTATCATTAAAGATGTTTTTGTCGACAGTGATGTTGTTGCGCTAAGTTCGGATACTGATTCCGTTTTGTTAGATCGATCCGTACGGAAATTAGAATCTGCTAGGAGTGTTTTTACAAAGGAAACTCAATTCTTTTCGTTTTATTAAGAGCTACTTTCGAATTAGGCGAGAGAGTAATCAACTAAGGCCCTTTTAAAAAATTGACAATACATTGTATATGGGGTATGTTTTGTTTTAAAGTGCCGAACTCGCAAATTGTCCTCAGTGTATGGCAATTCGATTTTTTTTCTGTATCTAGCGACCCCACAACCAGCCTCGACTCATTGAATAGCGATTATACAACGCCTCGTTCAGTTCATTATTTGACAGATTGACAAAAAGAAACGGACAAAAAGAATGATAAACACTATGTTTGTATACCTATTTATTTTTAACAAATTCGAGATCATTCTAGTTCGAATTCTGATTTCCAAGAGAACAATGATGAGTTTATTACAGTTGAAATCAAAAGGAATTCCTTTGGTAATTTTATCAATATTCTTTACCAATATCAATATAGATTAAAAGAAAACTAGTTAGCGGAAAAATATGAGAGTTTTATAACCAGATGTGAAAAAGCAATTTGTTAGAAGTCTAGAGATAATTATCTTTTGTGTTTATAATGATTTTCAGAAGTCTCTCACTAATGTAGATTTGATTCTAACAGATAATTTAATGTTTTATCACGAAACATTTGCTGTAAGCAGAAATGTCAGACCCATTAAACCACAATTAGAGACAAAACACTAATATAGAACACTTTAAAGGTAAGACATTTCCACTTAATGCTTTAGTAAACATAGTTTTCAAGAGTAATCGACTGAGACATTCATTCTCAGAAATAGACATATCAGTGTATGTTGTGGGTAATACGAGCAGTGCATTAATTGTTTTTAAGACAGCCTATGAAATATTATAAATGGCATGGGGGCTCTATGGTCGAGTAGTTATTTTTCTACGAATAGTAACCACTGGACCCCCAACGCTGTGAGTTCGAATCCCACATGTGACTAGAGAAAATGCATGTGAGGAAGCTGTCCAGCTGGCTTAAGGAATGTCGATAGCTCTTCCCAGATTTAAGCCTGAGGCGTTCCTCTGTTATCAAAGTTGGAAAAGCCGCCACACGACCTTGACGGTTGGTGCGACGTTAAATCCCAGTTAAAAGATGACACAGACACGTATATAAATAGATTTTGTGATCGGGAGATGTTTTATACAATAGCATGCTCAACGTTTAGATCAACAATTATCTATCATTCGAAACAACCGAAGACAAAAGCGAAAGCCTCTAAACTAACAAGAACATTGATTTAGTTGCATTTGTTCACATTTCTCACAAAAAGATCAAATTATATGCTGACGAAAACATTAAAGTATGATGTTAATAAGGACCATGAAAAGTATGCAGGTTTCGTGCATCGAATTACAGAATGCAAACACTAATTTACTTTTTAACACTTTGCCATGTTATAATGCATTTTCACCGCACCTGAAGCAGACGACTTATGAAAACATTGTGGCAAAAGAAGCCGTCGCATATAGTGTGCATTGGATTCTTTTTCCACAATGTTTTCCACTCTGTCAGAGATAAATTACACAATTTTCTTAAATAAATTGCTGTTTTGTATATTTGCTTCGAATTTGGAAGAGTCCAAAATATGCATATAATTCACAGGGTTAAATCTATAGATTGTCGAAATGCAGAAATTGTCCATTTTTAAATATTTTATGCAATTATGTGTCGGTGAATATAGATTATAAATTATTCATTTCTGGTGTGGTATACCTCATCATGATAATGGCATTTTTTTAATCATAATTGTCAAATATGGCCGATCATAAAAATGGAGCATTACGTGCAGATATTCATGTTTTCCTGTGATTTAAACAACAAACAAGTAACCAAAGACTTGATATGAAACAAGATAATGTCAAGGTTATCCTAGACATTCTAAGTTTAACCAGTATGTTGTTTAGTGATAAAGTATGCAGGCAGGGAGGAAATAAATAACATTAGGGTATTACTCCCGATTTCAACAACCTTTTAGTTATATATCTACAGGCGGGAAGTTAAACTGCATGTAACTAGTTTATCTAGGATTCTGTAAGAGTACTAACCATATTCTCCGCAATTTATCTGACAGAAGAAAAATGGCCAAAAGCGTATCATTAAATCATGTAAACCGGTGATCACCATTCTACATAGTACGTTATTACACTTGATTTATACTGATGTATCTATTTCTTAGCAAAGACTTAACTGTCCAGGCACGCATTTACATTAAGACCAGTAAATCAGACCAGAGTGACCACTGTACAATTAGGTTTTACGGGTTGTTATTTGCACGTCTTCAATGCTCAGAAATGGTCGGCGCAGCATTGTTAATGTAAAATCGGTGTAAGCCAAACCGGAGAACAAGGGTTTCATAGCAGAATACTTATTCTTACTGTGCTTAATGTCGCGTTAACATCCACGGTCCTTAGGCGACTTTTCCGGCTTTAACAGTGGAGGAAGAACCCAATGAGTAGAACCACATTATTCCGTTAGCTGGCTGGACATGTGATTCTTGTCCAGTCCCGGGTGGGGTTTTAGCTCTAAATAGTAGACCGAGACCTTAAACACTCGACCATGGAGGTCTCCGAAAGGCAGAATAAATACGGCTTTTAAGCACATTAGACCTATATTCAGAGGTAAAGTTTTCATTATACTAATAAATTAATTCTTAAGAATGATCCCAGTTCGCACGATGGCTTTATTTAAAGGTGGGTGTTAGGAGTAAATATTCATGGTATCCACTAACCCCATCGATACTATTTTTCTCTGCCGACCATAATTATATCATCATTAGAACATCTTTGCAGATAATTACCCCCCCTCCCCTGGTAATTAGTGATTATAACAGCAACTCATTAGTTTTCCATCGTGGAGAGATGTAATTTTCGAACGCATTTTATTTCAACTAATTTGAATCAATCTGCCACAGTGCATCAATAATCAGGAATTGAATCATGCAAACAAAATTTACACACAAATATATCAAATAAGTTAAGTTCAAAGAATGCATCATTGATGAGACTTCAAAACGTTTCTAATGCGCATACAGTTAAAATGTTAAATATTACTAATTATTTCAAAAAATAATGTCTGCTGCAGAATAATTCGTACACTGTAAAAAACGCACAGTAAAACCTCGTTATCGCGAGGAGTCATCCGAACAGACTAACTGCTCTTAATAAATGTGGTGCTCGAAATAACATGGTATTTGTTGGATGAAAATTATGCACAACTAAGAACAAAAATTGACGGGACTTTAGAAATTCCTCGAGATAAATCGAGTGCTCGTGATAACGATGCTCATATTAATGAAGTTTTTTTTCTGAAGTATTATTGTTTTTTTTTCTATTTAGTATATGAAGTTACCCATTGATGCCTTATACGATAAATGATTAATAACACTAGCAGATGAGGCCAGGAAAATAGTTTAGTTTTTACGGTTACTACGATTTTTATACCCGTACAGTAGTTACTTTTAAACACATTAAACAACGCAAATATGTCAAGTATCTTCATGTCCCTACTGTGTGCATGAGAACAACATTAATGTAAGTCACTCGTCATATTTGCGATTGACAGAGGTGACGACATCCAACGTCGGTACCGGCAATCCTGAAATGCGTGTGTTTTTGGGGAACCTCGCTCTTGCTAGCGCGCCAAGTTTAACAGCGAGGTAGCGGCATGAAGATTTGTTTTGACAGAATTGCGTTGTTTAATTAGTATTGATAAAAATAACTTTAATAACGATAGCTCTGTCTACCCAACTTCTATACGCGTTTGTTTCATATTCTTCCCGTTTTTTTTTTTATATCATTTCATATCCTATGTTTTGATTGCAGCATTATTAGTGCTATCTTTCTCAAAATAAAGACACTATTAGATTGATTAAATCGTCAATCACCGAAGGCAAACTTTATGTCATTGGTTTTGTCAATTGCTTTCTTATTATTCTTTTTATTCTTATTTGAGCAAAAATTGTCTGAGGTTTAGGCCTACCTTTTACTTCTTTTGTATTTTGACTTCAAACTTGGATTGAATGTAGCCGATCATTCAAATGTATGTCCGCATCGAAACATTTGGCCTTGACCTTTGTCACTGAAGATCACTATGGTGTACCTCAAAGTTCCATTTTTTTGGGGCCCAAATAGATCTTACCAATTTTAAATGGAGGATATATGATTTTTAAAACAACATCCACAATGCATATTTTGAAATTAGTACCATCTACTTTGTTTTTCAAAAGTTAAATCAGACGTGCTCGTTTAAGGAAAACTTCTACAAACCCATAACGAACACTCAGACTTAGTTTTCAAGACTAATGGAATTGGTTAGACATTCATTTTAAATTGAACGGATTTTTTGTGCGTTTAATGGAAAATCTAATGTAAACATATTTAAAGCCCAAACTAGCTAGCTATCGATCAGTTCGCACTAAATTTGTTGACAAATACGATAAAGTACATTTGCAGTTTGGTGCAATAACTTGTGAACGTACCGTATAACTTAGAAAAAATAGTTCTGCAGAAAAGATCATTAAAGAAATGTAAATTGTGTTCCAAGTTCAGTAATTAATGGTAAACAGGAAGCTTGAAAGACAATGGTGGATTGTGTTGCAATTAAACTGAATAACAGAAAGAGTATAATGCGGACGAGAAATAGACTAACTAGAAAGAATGAAAAAATCTAGAATTTTCCAGGAAATGCTAATGCATAAATATATATCGATGTCTTATCATTTGTAATATGCACGCTTCCTATAATCAACAGTGGTCCTCCGTGGTCGACGGGTTATGGTCTGTGACTAGTTACCACTAGCCTCTCTACTTTGTGAGCACGAATCCCACCCGGGATCAGAAATAATGTGAGGAAACTGTCCAGCTGACTTTCGGAAGATCGACGATTCTTCCCAGGTGCACTGTCACACCCTATTCGGATCCGTTCAAATATAACTAATATAGTTACAGAGTATCTCTATTCGGTGAATGACACTATAAATTGGGGAGCTGCATACGAAAATAAAACATGTGCTAAGTCGAATACAGCTTGCATACACTTAGATCAAAATCGTGATATAAAGGATGTCATAGAAAACCAGCTACTTGACTGAGAGTTATTTGAACTATATAAAATGTTATTTATAGTTGGACAATTAACCATGAGTCAAACCATAGCATGCCTAATTAAAAATTCAGTCATTTTGACCAATGACCTTTGACACATTTACGTCACGAAAGATATATGTGACAATAGAAGATGTAAATATCAGTTATTTGAGTGATAATGAATCAAATCATTGTATGACCTTTGACCTTTGACCAACGCGACTTGACTCTGTGGAAGACGTGCGCGACTAAATGCCAATTGGATAAATAACTATAAATTAAATCATTACATGTCTGTAACTGAATATTCATAGGTTTTGACCTTTGATCTTGATTATCACCTTAAGGTGAACTCTTATATGGCGGAACTTAGATACCATTTTTCTTCAGAATCCATAAAACGGTTTGGGGGAGGGAAGCGTAACGGATGGACATACTTACAAGACCTACACTATGGGGTTATTCCTTTAAACTTCCTTTGATCTATTTAACATCACAATTAACATTTTCCAACCCTAGAGTGCAAAACTTAAACCCACAATGGGGGTTGTACGGGATGAACATCATAATGTCAAGTTGTACCCCTACTGCCGACTGGGTATGTACGGACAGACAGACGGACGCCAGTCAACCAGCATTACAAACAGAAAATCTCATAAGAGCTCCCCGGGAAGCTATATTCGAAAAGAACCCTTTAAGGTGTCACTGTGCACGTCTGGGTCTTCACCTTTCGTTAAAACTGGAAAAGTTACTAAATGACCCTGGCTGTTGATGCGACGTTAAACATTGGAGAAAAAATCAAATAACAAGGCAGTTGTTTTGTCGCAGTAATACCTGTACTCGTTATTATTCTTGTGGTTTGTCTAGACAACTTTATTCCACTGAATTCTAAGAACAGTACAATCTGATTTGCAATCTAATATTCTGCTTGACGTTATTTTACATATGAACACACATATGTTTATAGAATAATGTATATATCAGGTTAATGTTCCAGGCGCATACCTTCTCAGTTACTTGGAGTCGGTAATATTAAAAATTGTTTGAATTGTTCGTCTTTCAGTTTGAACAAGGTGATCGAATTCTGCAAAGTCATAAAGCAAAACATATAACAGAGTTATATCATTTTAATAAGAAGCACATCTGCGTAATTGTTTTATTCTCGAATATACAGTCAAACCTGTATTTTCGGCCACCTCCGAATAAAGACCACCCTGTGAATAAAGGCCATTCTTTGAAACACTGTCACTGATCATTTAGAACAATCTGATCTCCAAATAGAGGCCACCTGTCAATAAAGGCCACATTTTGTCTTTTGCAAGGGTGGCCTTTGTTCACAGGTTTGACTGTAGATACCTTGTCGATGAGATATTGATATAAAATATTGTGCTCAATGTTTCTGTTCGCTATACTAACATCAAGACATACTGTGCTACATATTCGATTTGACGTAAGCATTATTTCAAAATAGAGGTATATCCCAAAATGGGTTTAAAATCGAAGCACAAGAGAGATACAAAAATATCTGTGGTGTAAAGGATCATAAAGTGGATTCTTAATCTTCTGATCCGCGTCCAAATCCCGCGGGCGTCTCGTAATGAAACACTAAATTATTTATTTTTCAAATCATGCAAATTGTATTACTTTACGGATAATCCACATTTAGATCTAAACAAAGTATGACGTGTATGTCGGAATCTCCTTGTCTTATAGTATATTGTAAGACCTTAGCCCTGTTTATGCGTATAGATAAGAAAGAAATTGGTTGACATCCGACTTTTCAGAACAAGCAATATTTATTAATGCATGCATTTTAAGTTTTTTATCAATTCGTTGAGATTAAAAGTATACACCATGCGTGATGAAATTTGAAATACAGTTAAATCGATGATGGCGTCCCCACGTTGTAGAAAAACACCATAAAGCGAATGACACTAAGTACAGCGGCGAATATAAGAACTACTAATTAGACCACCATTGTTGATGGTTTTTTTACTTTAAAATATATCACCACTTCACTCTGATAATTAATTTACCGTCCTTCTACTTACATCCTTTAGGACCAAAACAAATAACAAATAAAAATAAAACCAGTTACAGGGCCATCTTCAACAAAAACGCCAATCATGCTTCAGTGTTCATTTTTGGATTTGCATGTCAATCGTATGGCTATTCTTTGTATTTAGCGACGTCTATTGTTGAATCAAAGACCTCTTCAGTATCGGCTGTTGACTCTGAGACCACGACGATTAACGATTATCAAAAAAAAAACCTCAATTGATATAAATGCTGTCAAAGCAATTTCCGGTAATACTAATTAAACAATATGAAAGTTGAAATTAACACCTGGCTGTCATTTCATAGACTTATATTGGCTACAATGGATTTTTTAGACATGAGAATTATACAAAGGGTATATATTTCAAAAAGCCAATTGAATTAATTGCCGCCAAAGCAATTTCCACAATAAAATCAATTATAAACCTTGGTGTAAAAAAACGCTAGCACGCACTTGATGTTCACTCAACAATGTTTTCTCAATATTTGTTATAGTTTACTTAAAATATTCTAGAGAAAAGATTTTAAAACTGGGAAAGAAATATATTTTATAAAAACAAAATTGAGAAAGAAAGAGTGATTATCAAATCTATTACTGTTAACTTGGTTATATTTGATGATAGCCAAACGGTATAAACGGGATCGTTTTGGGCAATGCTTGTTTTGAGAATTAGACGTAGTATGGCGTTCAATGTACTTTTCTAAGAGTGGAAAGTGTGGTTATCCTTGGAGTATGTTGATATTTAGAACTTTCCATGGTAATTTCCCGGCGACTTATAAAATGTTACTCTACCATTTTAAATGGTAAATTAAATTATACAAGGAGCGGCCCTTTATCATGTGTTTGCGTCTGTACAAGGCTGTCTGGAGCTAAGAACTGCTGATAAGAAAGTTTGCGGCTTTTTTCATTATGATCATTTGTCTAGACATTGATGAACATTTATACTGGTTGATATAAATGGTTGTAAGCTTACTGAATGCGGGCGAAGATTTTAGTGCAATAAAACCTCGATATTTCGACCACTTCAATACAACGACTTAATAAGGATAATATGAGACTGGTTTTCAATATTTCTTTCTTTTTTTCAGCCAGAAAATAAGGCCACGTCAATTTTAAGACCCCTTTTTATCCTCGTGGAGGTCTTTGTGTTGAGGCTTTACTACGCTCGCAATAACTCTCTGCAGTGGAATGGTCAAATTACCTGACGAACCAGTCTCTACCAAGAGTTGTCTGTCCTTATGATTCACATACATCACTGTCAACAACTGAAAAGTAGTTTTATATCATGTGACCGGGTCCCCTTTAGTTTCCGCCAGAAATTCGAGTGCTTGAATTAATATGTTGATGTTGAGAGGTTGATCCTCTAGAGAGGTTAAATAAATATTTGAATTGTTCAGTGGCATAGATCGTACTGTTGTTGAAGGGAGGTTGTTAATCAAGAGAGAGCCGATCTGGACAGGTTGTGCTGTATTAGTGTTAATGTATATTTGCGGCATTGCTGCGGACCGTTTTAAGAGGATACCGCTCGGAGATATTATAGTCAGTCTCCCATGTTGTGTACGTATTTGTGTGTTGTGTGGGTTTTTGGTTATCGTGGATTGCAGGTGGTGAGATTTACTTAATATGAGGTTAATTCTGGGGAATAATTTTCTTCTTATTTAAATTCATTACAGGGCTCCAGATTTGTGATTTTACTGCAATATTTACTTTGATCTTTTTATGGACGATTTCATGGACGTATTTTAATAACAAAGACAGCAGTTCTTAAACTTAAAAAAATTGTAAATCCTTTTGTTTGTTAATAAAACGGTTTTATTCTGTTGAATGTTTTGGGTATCTATGGTCAGCCAAAAATTTGTAAAGCTGTTTCGTAAGGCTAGAAAAAATAACCGTGCTGACTTGACAAAACAAGGGGGATATGTAGGTCGCAAGACTTTTCTATTTTTTAAACATGCATTTCATACTTTGGAGGTACGATTCGTCCCCAAATATTTTCGTCCTTTGATTTTCCTGTCAGAAACTTAAGAGTATGTCGGGTAACAGTAAGCACGACTATATATATATAACGTACCCCTGATGTGAAGAAAGGAGCGCTTAAGAAAAATACTATGACTGAATTTTGCTATACTGTATCTTTATAGTTTTATATTTACCGAATAGAACAAAAATAACATTCATATCATGACACTAACCCCTACAGTAACTTATTGCAAAATTGTGATTGCTGTAATTTTCTAATGTCAACTTTGAGTTTAATTAGTGGGGTTCAATGTCGCAACAACAACCGCAGTCATATTTCATTATCTAGTCCCAGTGTGATTCGAACGCACGTGGGTGTGGGGGTCCGTGATTTCTGATCAGAGACCATCACCACTCAACCACTTGATAACAAAACTAATTCTGAAAATTATTTTCTTCATATTTCTCAACTATAAAGGTTTCCAATCTGATTTTATTACATTTATAATTAATTTTATAATAGGAAATGATCAAATACTGGTGTAAACGTTCAGAGAAAATATTAGTGCCTTTTCAACCACTAAACCCATCGACCTCCATTTTTTCCATAATTTACGAGAAAAGTCTGAACTTTTTCATGTCTTCAGCAAGTAAGATGACGTCCGTCCCGTATAAATAGGGAATTGGAAAATAATGATACGGGGTATAATGTCATTTATCCAAACTATTCTTATTCAAAAATTTTGATTACGAATGATGGCTGGATTTTCGTAACATCGATACTTTGGGTTCTAAACGAAATAGACGGAATTCGCGATTCAGATCTCAGGTTCGCTGTGTTCTAACTGAATCATTACATACTTAAGAAAAGTAAAAAATGAATTTGAGATAGCGCTGTCTCCTCTTCACATTTTGGCACTATACGTACATTAACGCGCGTACTATTGTGTTTGAGTTGTTTGTTACTTATGGTATACACTGTGGCATTTGTAGTGTGTATAGAAACATCGATATTGTAGCAAATTACCTACCATGTTTGTATTTGTATGAGAGATGTGTGACCATACAAGATGGTAATATATATTCTAGTGTTATAAATCTGGCAATAAGGTCATGTTAAAGGAATATATTATGTTAATTTACGTTTTTAAGGAAGAATTATGTTAAATTGTGTTTTTTTCTGTGGTTGCTGTCCACCATTAAGGCAGTATAAAAACTGTCGGCTTACTCGACAGGAAGAGCGCTGAGTCTTAGGACCTCCGATTTGTGAGCTCGAACCTTGGGTGGAGCACATGCTCACTATGATGATTTTGTTGAAAGTCATTCCCCCATCGCTTAATCGCATGATTCATATGGAAAAGATTGCAGTTAAGAGAAACAAGGTTAATCTTGTACACAACCATGGATCACTGGGAACACTATCTTCTCGCCTTTATATGCCTTTATATAAACTTGTTCAAGACAGACATAAAACTCTATGATTAAAACAAATATTTGAAATTTAGACTTGGTGTTTAGTAGGAATTCGCTATAAAGTCTTCTGACACGTGTTTAAATCCACATCAGTAGTTTTTTTAAGAATAAAGATACGCCATTGGTATTTTATAAATTACTGGCCCCTCGCCGCTTTGAGTTCGAGACTCACCCGGGACAAAATTTTGTGAGGATGTGAGGAAGCTTTCCAGCTAGCTTACGCAAGGCCAGTGATCATACCCGGGTGTACTGGTGTCTTCATTTACCGATTAACCTGGAAAAGCCGCCAAATGACCCTGGCTTTCGATACGACGTTACACTAGTAGATCATAAATATTTTCATTTGACAGCCTGCAAAAGGCCTTAGAGTATTGCTGGTTTGAACGCAATATTTCCTAATAGCAACCCTATGATAAGTATAAAAACAGCCGGTTTATAATATACAAATGTCGGCGTTTTATACCGCAATATGTAAAGATCATAAGGCCTAAAACCTAAAGGTTTGTTTCCGGTTACATGCCCCAAAAATATAGGTCGGTAGGTAGGGATTTTTCTTTTACGTTTATTTGCATATGTCGGCAACACTGTTGATAAAATTGCAATATAGCACTAAGATTTGGATGCCGTAAAAACTTTTGAGTCGGCAGGTAAAAGATAGGTCAGTATGGTAACCGGAAACAAACCAATTTTTTACATAGACTTACATTCAGTTCCGTAATACATCACAGATTCTATTAATTATATCACCAATTACCGCCTATTGTGGGACATTTCAACTAAATTATTAACTAGAATAATTACATTGTCTTGTTTTGTATGTACTTGATAAACTCTTGTAATTACGGTATCGTGGATATAAACAAGTTTATTTGAAACACGCCTGTAGAAATATACTAAAGAATACACACAATGCTTGAAATGGTGAAATAAATGTAGATTGCAGTATTTCTATTGCAATTTATTAGAAATATTGGATTTATTGCATCAAACAAATTGTTATCACAACAATTGTTAGAATTTCAACACAGTAAAACCTCGGTACTGAGATCACCTTCTGGATCCGAAAATCGGTCGTAATAATGAGATGGTCTCATTACCAAGTTGATTAATAGGGGAGTTATTGAAAGCCGGTCTTTATAACAAATTGGTAGTAATATAAGGTGTTCGCTATTTGATATACTGTATATTCTGCTATAACGTCTAATATTTTTAGATAAATGTGTTCTGATAAGGATTATGGTCGGTAGTCAAGTACATATATTTTACAAATTCTTAATCAATTGATAATTTCATCTAAAATTACATTCTGTGAAGATAAAGTGTTATTTCCATAACAATGTGTAATATCCGAATTATTGTCCTCACTTAGCCGGCCGTTAATACAATATTCTGTGACAAGAGTGGATTGGCTTTATAATTGTTTGATGTAATTGGATAAAATTCATGATAGCCTCTTGTTGCTAATTGGTTTTATGAAAATTGGGGACTCACTTCCGGGATTTTATACGTTTTTCACTCGGACGATGCCGTAACTGATAACACCGTTGAATTAATCACTTAACGCGAGCGTTTCACTATCACAAAATTGATTTATTTTTGGCTGTTCGATAAGATAGATTGTGACATGGTACCCTGAACTGTTTGATATCACGAACCATGTTGACACAGAATCCATCATGTTATTGTTTCGTGTGCCACTGGTATAAATATAAATAATTGTAATGCATTATTCCATGGAAATATCGATGATTCAAATGTATAATGGTGTATGGAATTGAACCACTCAAAATACGCTACGTCTTTTTCTAAAAATTCACATCCTGAAATCGATTGTATAGGCTTCAGGAAAAGAAAAAAATGAACGACAAGAACCCAGAGTCTGAATATAATTGATCCAAAAAAAAGAAATAAAAAAAAAATGAAACAGCGCCAAATAAGGGCGCCTTAATCTGTAACTGGTTAATATCCGAGTCAAACCATTTCATGATTGATGAAATTGCCTGGCTGTTAAATATTTTATCTGTCTGCATTGAAATTAGAATCTTTGTCTTGTTATTAAAATCCGCTTTGGTGTTGATCTTAACAACAAGACTATCGAGGCTATTAGTGTACTCGAATTCAATTGTTCCTAATAAACCACTATAATAAAAAAGCGTATATGTTATATTGGCCGAAAAAAAAACAACCGTTAAATACCGAAATGACACTTGCATTTTGTGTTTGGTTACTATGATTGTTGGTATGAAAATGGTGGCCGCCGCGGCCGTGGTCTAGTGGTTAGTACGCGGGATTTTTAACTCGATGATCCGTGTCCAAAGCCCGGTCGCGGCAGGTCACGCCCTTCGATGAAAATTTGACAGAAATGTCGATTTTCCTATATAAGCCGACTCCTTGTGGAAGGGTAAGTTAATACTGGTTAGTATACAGTCCAGGAAAACTGGTTAGGTGAACCGGCCGTCCTATATAACTAAAAAATGTTGAAAAACGGCGTTAAACCCAATGACCATTAGTCACATAAAAACAAAACATGAAAATGATGGTTTGTTAGAACTTCTTTTTATACGATGTTACAATAAAAAGTCGATAAATGATTCATTGTTTTATGATTTAAATACTGTTGTTAGACTATTAATATGATAATATTATAACTGTCCACTACTAGACGTACCCTTTGATAAGACTAAAAGTAAAATGGCGTTTTTTGTGCCGACATTTGTCATTTATCGTTGGACTCCATTGAATCTAAAACATACGGCAAGAAAACCGAGATGTTTCTCTGCATTTATATCACCATGCAAAAGCACAAAGTCATACTGACTTGAAATTTTACAATATAAAAATATCCGTGTCTAATGAATTTGAAAAACGATAATGACATTGTCATGTTGTGTGAAATAATTATCCATTAGATAGTCTCTGTTTTAAGTTTTACCGGATAGGAAGCTTGTGATGAACAGCTTGCCGTATTGACAAAACAAAAACTATTCGCCGTAATTCCGATACTTGAATAGTCGAAAACAATCTACTTAATTAAGTAAAAAATCCTTTAGAATAATGTTTCCGATTTAATTGGCACTTAAATGAGCTTGTGGGTACTGAAAACTCGGCCTGTTCGTATATATCTTAATAAAATCGTTACTTTGACATTTCACTTAAATATATGTATAATACCATTTAAGAAGGAAACAAAGGACATTGGACCTGTATATATAAGAGGCAGAATACGATAATTTTAACGAGCCAACAATATGCTTCTTAGAAAAATGGCCTGCCATGCCATGATATATAGGCTTATGTTATTGAAATTCCGTCTATCATTTATTCTGGTACTTGTAAATCGCTGTTTACAACATTATTGAAAACATCCTAAAAAAAGATCAGCTTTTACATTTTCAACCATTTTCATGAGAAAATATTCTTGTTTTTCATTGACTTCGTGATGTTCTCTCCATTTATGCGTTAATGGTTATTTGTGAATTTATATGAGTAAATGGCATTGCACAAAAAAAGAAAACTTCATTACGTTTCAAGTCATCATATCGCTTGCCAAGATCTCTGCATGATTGCATGAAGCGAATTGATTCAAAACGATGATGATACGTGTAATGAAATTATTGACGTCAACAAGACGAACTTTACTGAAATTAATTTCATGACAATAATGACGTAAATGCTGACAATCGCAAAGTATAAATGTACTATGTTTATAATGATTGCTGAAGATTTATATAATCGTTTTTGTCGGGGGGAGGGGGTTAATGTCGCACCATCAACCAGGGTAATGAGGATACTTTTCCAAGTTTGACAGCGGAGGAAGATAACGGGAATGTACCTGGGTAGAAACACCGGCCTTCCGTAAGCTAGCTGAACAGCTTAAATTGGGTCCCAGATGGAATTCGAACTCACGGCGATGAGGGGCTAGTGTTTACCAGTCAGAGACCATAACCACTCCACCCTGAGGTCCCTTATGTAACCTTAGTTACTTGGACAACCATGCAGACCACGTCATCTCCAACACCAGAACATATTAACTGTAAAACAGTCATGGTCATGTATATTTAATTAATTGGATATTTATTCAGTTTCATGGTTGATAAAATCGATATGCTGAAATATGCTTGGACGTAAAATAATTAAAAGAATGAAAATATTTGATGTATTTCCCTTGATAATGAAGTCCCTGAATAATTTAATGATATTTAAAAAATACGTAATTATATGATAAATATGAACTCCAATAAAAAATACTCAATGTGACAAAAAGGGATTCTTGAACATTGAATAATTATTGTATGTTAGTCTCCTAATTCATATTAACTTCTAGAGGTCTAATTAAAAACTGTCATAGTGCTTAATACCAATTAATCAAATTAGCTACCCAAAAGGAAACGTATTTTAAAAGGAGCAAAGTAGATACCTCACCATAAAATAACCATCTGAGTCCCTAAGAGCAAGCAGCATTCATACAAAAATACAGTGGATTGAACACACCTATGTTTCAGGTGGCATGTTCATTAAAATAATGTTTGTAGGTAGGAAATTTTATTATTTTTTTCTCATTCTTGAATGTCGCTGTTGAGAATATTTTTTGTGTCGAATGGTTAAAAGGTGAGACAGTAGATGTACAGTCCCTCGAGCTTGATAAAAAGTCTAGCATCGCTGGGAAGATCAGGGTAGGCCGGATAACCAGAAACAAACATTTTATGCCTTACACCTTTATACAGAACAGAACAGAACAGAACAGAACAGAACAGAACAGAACAGAACAGAACAGAACAGAATTTTATTAGACTTATACCATTGGTATATCGTCATTCAACATATAGGTATATATAAATAACATGTCACGTGTATTTACAAAAGTTAAAGTGCAAAAGTCAAAATATATACAAACATACAAACACTAATACAAACATAAATGATGAAGAAAATAAGTATGGGCCGATGAAAGAAGTAAATAACACGGAATTTCCGAAGATGGACATAACTGTTATTATACATTATCGCTAAGTATAGTTTTTCTCAGGTATAGAGATTCTTTAATAAATATATACTTAATTGTCATGTTCTTCTACTCAATATTTATGGCTGCGTGTTTTAATTTATCAGTTTATCTGACATTTTACGCCTTGGGGTAAACTTCTCCTGGTGCAGGAATAACTTCTCTTTTAGTTGTCAGTTTTGTTTATTTCGTGTTTATATATGAGTGGTTTGTACTTTTATTTGTCTGACATTTGCGCTTAAAGCCAAACATTTCCTATAAAAAACATATTCATAAAATGTCTACTCAAATCAAATTAACGAAAATCTTTAATCTAACGAAACGTTATTACATATAACAGTGAGACGATTCTTAAGAATCTTGGAGTGAAAAAATCCTATTATATTCTTAACTACAGTAGTCATAGAGAATTAAAAAAGGCCATCAGTAAAAATTGAAGGTTTGCAGTAACGCCTGTGACTCATTTAAGAAAATCCACATACACAAAAACGTTCGACAATCTTTTTTTCGTTCTTTACTCCAACTTTTCGTTGGTTGTATAAAGTTGCAACGCAGTTCGCAGTTCGAATCGTAAACTGCTTTCCAGAATGCAGTTCGCAATTGCAATCGCGAACTGCTTTCCAGAATGCAGTTCGCAATTCGAATTGTGAACTGCGAACTGCATTCCAACTTTATACAACCCTTTTCATTTCCAATATCAGAATACAGTGCTTATAAAAATGCCCAGCTACCTACTCACTGTTGACATTTTCAGTCGCGTAACAACAAACACACATTTTTTAACGTGTGGCCTAATTCTGGTTGATCCACATTCATAGACATTGAATTCGTACAACTAGAATAAACGAAGAACTGTTGTCATGGAGATTGAAAAAAAACTAGCATTATTCTGTAAGAATTATGATCATAATTATGTACAAAAATTATGTAATAAATATGTTACGTACTTTATATATTAGGCTTTTAATTATCATATGTCTGGCATTTGGCATTTTACATAATTATTCGTATTACTTAAGTTAGTCGTGGTTTATGCATAAACAAACTTTCTATATTACATACAATAAAACACGGTTATAGTAAACCTGGACATTATGAAGAATCGGATACAAAATTAATGTATTTTTTTCTCTTCGCAAACAATCCCTATTTTAATATTATGGCTATAGATGTATTGAAGTAATTATTCGGCTTCCCAAGGATTCACTATAACTGTACTCTTCTGTATTACATATAGACTTCCGTTCAGCTATATTTTTGTCTTAATATATCGCGTGGGAAGTATTATCAGTAGAATTTTCGTACATTTTAAAAGTGGAAAATAATTCTAATTAAGAGCATTCAGCTGCATTAAGTTATCAAATTATCACGTAAAACTTGGCAAAACCGTTATATAATTTATTATGCTCATCAACATTTGACTCCATAAAGTAGAGTTGTTAACCTTGTGTACTTTGTATTGCGTGATGTGTTCAGATTATCTGTGGTTATGCATTGCTGTCATATAACTACATGTATTTAATAAAAAATGAGTTAAGAAACTAAAAACCAGACAAAATAATTTAGTTTTATGTATTTTCGCGAGGCTGTAAAAGAATTCTTGACATTTCGAGCTCATAATTGTTTGTTTTATTCCATAAATAAGTATAATGTAATCACTCGTTAATAGCATACATAAAAAGTAATAATATACAATTAATTACGGATAGGGTAGCAAACAAATTCAAACAATTGTTAAGTTTGAAATGTTTTTTACACGCGTGTCAGTTTCACGCACGGTGTCATATTGAGCAAGTTACTCTGAAGATGTATTGTATGATCGATACATGTGAAGAGTATATATTAAGCAGGGGGCCTTATTATTTGTTCGAGTTTATGTGGTTCTAGCCATGCGGAGTCGAACTACGTACAACTTATGAAAAAAATAATCTAGTTTTCCGGGCGTGTTCGAATTTACAGAGTTCCCGCCAACGAGAATCCACTCTATACGGCTATATCAAAAAACAAAATTTGAATCTCGTAATTTATGTTCATACATGTATTAGACAGACGATTTGCGATTTCATTTCAAAGACTTTGGTAGTAAAAGAAGCGACGGTATGTCAATATGACCCTTCTTGTTTTTGCGTTACCTCAGGAGCCGGACCGTGACCGGGGAGGCATGTGACATGTGTCTATGGTTGTAAAACTTGAGTTGGTCTTCCAATACAAGTTGCTCGGTTACAATATTGAATTATAGATTTGATAGTCTGCTTTGTGATGTCGACTTCAATGTGCGTGGTGTTTCACACTGTTTCATATTGTTTTCTACAACAAAAACCAACCCAACTGAAGCGATTAATGATTAATTATTAATTTGCGTCTTTGAATTAATTTCATCAAGGACATGATATAAAGTTGAATGACACAGCATCCAGCACCTGCTGGTTCCCTCGTATAGGGACTGAATTCTCAAGATTGACATTAGGAAAAAAATACAATGATGAAAATATTCAAAAATCATTTCATTCATAAATATAAGCTTTCGACATTTTGTGAACTTCAAAATATTGTGTAGCTAAATTGAAACTTACTCATGTCGTATTTATACGGTGAGTCTAAAATTATAAACAATGTGCTATATACATGAATTCATAAGCTCAAATGTTGTAACAAGGAAACACAGTATTTCAGTCCTCGGTAAATATTGATTGTATATCTTTTGTTGTCATTGCTATCAAGTGTTTCCAGGATTCGATTAATAAATATGAAACCTAATATCTTTCACCCCTGGATGCTGACGACCATTCCAAAGTCAACATGGCATCAATACGTTCAATACAATGCTAATTATACAATGAATTGAAATGATATACACAAACGTACACCACAGTTACTTGGTGTTTATTATCATCCGGCTAATTACGCACTAGTGTTAAACTTTCATTGAAATCAGCTTAGTTCCACCGGCTTGCCGTTCGTATCCTGGGAAATGTATTCGTTATTAGAAAATGCAATGGCTTTGTGTGTGTGGTGAGGTTTACCGACTATCAACAATGTGCTGGTTAAATTAAGACGGAAACAAGATATCAAGACATAATCATGATCTTCTTTCTACGAAGGAAGACGTAATTACGTAATTATTAGAACGCAATTCGCCGTTGAATAATTTTAATGTTCACATGTCTAAGAAAACCATATTAGTTTAACTGTGATTTTGAGAATCTATACTGGCCGTCAAAAGAAAGTGACCATCATAAAAATTCTTCTATTTGGGCCTAATATACTGACCTTGAAATTTAATGGTATACAGCAATTTTATGGTCAATAATGGATAACAATAAACCATATCATAAAATGTTTTAGCTATATCTAGAATTAAATTCATCTGGATTACTTGCGCTTTGTCTATTTTATACCAACATCACTTACTGGTTATTTTCTCATGACCGCCAGTATATTATGTTATATCCGTTTTGTTCGTTTATGTCTAAAGAACTGGCTGATGTTATTGGCAAAATTTGGTAAGTCTAAAACAATCACGAATACGGTTTTAAGATTAATACCATCGTGGATGAGACACAGATATTACAAAATTATTGTCGTCTCTATGAAACCTGTATTCAATTTGTGTCTTTGAGTATTGAATGGAATTTCCTTCAGGAGTATCATGTTTATTCTCGCTCGTAATACTGTCAATTTTAAAGGATTAAAACATATAATGAATTGTTGTCTAATTCTCTCTGATGTATTTGTGCTAATCCAGTTTATTCTGTAAAGAATCCTATAACTCTAAAATTGTCTGAACCTTTGTCATTGAAGTTTTGTTAGTCTATACATTATAAAAAGGTTAGACGTCATTCCCGCATGAAAGAATTGCTTGAGAATAATTATTCAGGACCACTGTCTACTGTATTCAACGTAATAAACCAAAGACTATCTGAAAAAATCCCGATTTAAGACGAAGTACTTTTTTTGTTTAAAGTGAAATAGTCGTAATACAATTTAGACGAATAGGAGAATTTTTGTTAAGAAAAAAATAATGTATAATACAATCATTTTAGAACTCAAAGGAATTTAATCGATTCTACAACAATGAAACGCAGATAAAACTAGTTTTCCCTTTTCTCGCAAATGCAGACTTCTATTATCGTTGAATTTTTAATTTATATAGTTTGTAATTACCTCCTGGAATATTAGTATTATCTGTGTTTATGTAAAATGTTATTACATTTTTTTAGATATATTCTACATTGTTTGTAATATTCTGTATTGTCTGTAATATTCTGTATTGTCTGTTATGTTATATATTGTCTATGATGTTATATATTGTCTGTAATATTCTGTATTGTCTGTTATGTTATACATTGTCTGTAATATTCTGTATTGTCTGTAATATTCTGTATTTTCTGTCATGTTATATATTGTCTATGATATTATGATTTGTCTGTAATAATCTGTATTGTCTGAAATAATCTGTATTGTCTGTAATATTCTGTATTGTCTGTTATGTTATATATTGTCTGTGATGTTATGCTTTGTCTGTGATAATCTGTATTGTCTGTAATATTCTGTATTGTCTGTTATGTTATATATTGTCTGTGATGTTATGCTTTGTCTGTGATAATCTGTATTGTCTGTAATATTCTGTATTGTCTGTTATGTTATATACTGTCTATGATGTTATGTATTTTCCGTGAAGCTGTGTTGATTTGTGTTAATCAGCGTAGTCAGTGTTGAAAAGTACTAAGTACAGGTCTCTTCGCCAGAAAAACTTTTTTACTTTATCAATGCTATGGAAATGAAATACGTATACGAATGTTATTCTAAAATAAGTACATAATGATAATTTCTAAATCCCTCTACTGATTACGGAATTCGAACTTCCAAGACATTTGTTTTGTATCTGAACGCTAACAATATTGTCACACAATATTTGATACATCTTAAGAGAAGGAGCGTACATGCATTATGTCTTCCTTTGCGCTGTTTTAAGAAGGTAACATGTGCGATGCGAAAAAAAACATTAATCTAATATATGTAGCGATAATCGACCTCATTAATCATTCGTTGTTTAATAAATGTACTTGCGTAGGTTTTTATCACCCAGTAAATACATCAAATGTTTCTACTTTGTTATTTGACAAAGTTATCTACGTAAGTTACATGCATTTCTGCAATATATCTCCCTGATTCAATTAACTATAACATTTCCTAGCCATTGCTTTAGGACATTACGGCTAATGTATTGTTAGAAATAATTACGTACCTTTATTTAGAGAGGACGTTTTCCTGAATTACTCGATTAACTATTTCGGGTAACATATATATGGAAAACAATACACGATTTAAAAAAAAACATGCAGAATGAAAGAAAATAAGAAACGTACCCATGGAACCTGAAATTATGGTCGTAGGAATAGAATAGGATATGGATTCCCAAGTATTATGGTATACATTCACTTTAATATTTCCAAGTAAACCATCAACTGAGGCTTACTACGGAGAAACACTCGCAAAACATGTCAAATATGACAACATAGGACATTACAATACAAGTTAAATGGATTGTGTAGAGGAGGACCTCTGTCCGAATACAAGCGTGTTAAATTATTTTCAATGAAGTATACTTGCAATGAATTTTATTATTACATAATAGAGCGGGATTTTATCGTCTTTTATCTCAATATCTGTTGCTGCTGTAGCCGGGGATAAAAGTTTATTGATTTGTAGTGTATTGTCTTAAGATATAGGGCGAAATTAAACAAAGCACTTTGTAAAAGAGACGAATTGCTAATTGATTTTTGCAAATATTGGAAACATATATCTGGGCTATATAATTATATTGTTCTACAAATATTGATAGCGGGGACAACTTGATTTCAAATCAGGAACTATTTGTTAATAAAATCCGACACATTGACACAGAATCCACCATATATTTGTCAGTATAACGAGATATTTTATAACGAGAACCCACCCATGTTGATTAGTTAATATTAGTTTTGCATTAATTTTAACCCCTTTAAAAGGTTTTTTATCCTGTTGTGTAACCTCAGTCTTCGGGGAGTTCTAAATAAAGCATTATCTGCGCAAAGAGGCAACTGCTTAATCTGTGTAATCACACAGCTGACTGTTAATAAAGTTCATACGATCCAATCCCGGCAATTCGCTTCCATTAAGAATTCCCAGAGTTGGCCTTGCTAAAATTGTGAGCGGTGTTTGGTTGCAGAAAATACAGAAATCATCTTTTCTAATTGGGAAACATTAGAATGGAAATGCGTTCCAAACAGTCGTTAAATAGTTTTTATGATTATGATCAAGACTGCTAAGTGCTTTATCTGTTTTGCGTTCTAAATCATGGTTAATAATTGAATTTCTACGTCTTTTGTTTCATATTTCTCTTTGAATCGACCAGCAGCGGCTCTAAACGCTACATTTGTTAAATGTAAATTTCAATTCTGAAGTACATTAAAACCTTGATAATGAGACCACCTTTATTTAGTCAAAAAATCTGTCGCAATAATGAGGTGGTCCCATTATCAAATTGCATTATTGGGGAATTTCCGGAAGGCAGTCCGAAAATAAGTGGTTGTCATAACAAGATGGTCGTAATGTTGAGGTGGTCGCTATCAGCGATTTTGCTGTATGCTTGTGAATGCTGAGTTCGTTTTGAACTGTGAGTGAAACAGCTGATCGTTTATAATTTAGAGCCCTGGTTAATCGTTTACAGGAAACCTACCACCTTAGATCATCTGTAGAGGTTCTGTCAGTTTTACAGAGATAAAGGTCACGTGCTGTCTTCTTATCAATAATGGAACACTTTTCAATATGTCTAAATTTTTTATTTTAAAACATCAATTACAACCATCACACATCACAACCAACTTTCACATCTATGGCCCATCATTAATCAATTCTCCCACAATGGAAACATTAGTGCACACACAACTTCATGTACATTAAAACTACAACAAAACACGTAAAAACACACACAAAAAACTTCTGCCGACATGCCTCACACATCTTTCCCCACATATAACGGAGATTATAAATATGGAAATCTACCCGGTCAATACATAATCCGTAGAATCTAAAACCATGAGCCAGAAGTTAAGAAACTGGGTAGTGCGCATGCTCGCCCCATAGAAAGTCGCGTGAAAATACTCCATTCAATTTCAGTTATACGTTCCAAGGCGCTACCCTCCAGGAGGCTGTGTTTTGTCCTCCATGTTTGTATGATTCAATGTGTTGGGTGTGTTTTGGGTTTAGGGATTTGGAGAAGATGGGGTGTTTTCAGTTTTTTTTCTAGGAACCCTTTTTATCTGTATTCATATTATCATATTATGTTAATTTATCTTGTTAATTTTGTGTATTAATTATGCGTTCTTGTACTATAGTATGCGTACATTCTCTATTGTAAGCCGTGGCATTCTACACTTTACGCTGTGAAATGCTTAATATGGACATTCCATTTTGTATTTCCATGGTTACCAAACACCTTTATTGTTTCATTTAACACATTTGTTTATACTAGCAATATTGTAAAGCTATCTAAATTAACAAATCTGTATCATGCTTATTATATTACTACCTGTTATACAAATTGTCCATTAAAGCAATGCTATGTTGATATCATATAACGTAACTGACATTTGTCTCCACATGGTCTGATACCAAGATGGCTGCGGGAGGTGTATGCAATTGAAACAAACTAGAAATTCGTACTGTTTTTTACCTCGAATACATTTTGTATATGCGCGCAATGTCACATTATATTCAAGTCCTTTTCCCCCTCCATTTGTTTGTATGGTTTAATGTGTTGGTCGGAGTTTGGGTTGGGGGTTTGCGAAAAGATTGTATTCAGGGGATGGAAAGATTTTTGTAGGTTTCTTTTCTGGGCATTCTTTTTCTTAATATCTACATTTCTCTGTAGTAATATTGAATTCTGTGATTTTATGCAATTTTATATCCGTTTATACTGACTTAGATACACGTACACTCGAATAACTTTTTCTTATATTGTAAATAACGACGCCATTCATTAGCTAACTGGACTCCAGATTGTAAGATAAATCCATAGGTGATAAATTTGTTTTGTTCTAATCTCATGTGTTCACTATCACGTGAACTCGCACCATATTTTAACCAATCCAATCCATGTTACAGATGAAATCTATTTTCCAACTAATTTCACTTTCATAATGTCAATGTATGTAGCCTACGTTTCTAGTTTTATTCCTGTTGGTTGAAATGCCAAATAATGTGCTAAAATATCATGTGTGTTGTTGATATTTATTTACGTTTTTGATGTCTAAGTGTTTCTGAGCTAAAACATTTACGTTATCTATGATGTGGCTTCTTCGTATATTTATACCCGTCGTATCTACTTAAAACTAAATCCCGTTAACTTCTTGGACAGCCCTCTTGCTGCGATTCATTAGTTACGTTTACAAAGCGCGAGCCATTGATCTGACCGATATACCGTTGAATAATGTTTTAATCAAATATTTTGTCTTGAATATGATTTAGTTTTCTCTCAGCGAGAGCTCTTTACTAATTTAAATCAATTTCAATAACCGTACTTTGTTTATTTACTGACAATTTATTCACTTACGTACAAAAGAATAGTTTCAGAGAAGTTACACCATGTAGCATAATACAAATATTGCTCTGACATACAGAAAGGCATCTTTTTACGTTATAATTGAAATTATGAAAAAATGTGTTGAGATACACGTACTTCGATAAAAGTACTTATAAATTGATATAAAATACATGAATTTACACTTTCATGTAATGTGCACAACCAAAGAATACAAAATGTTACAACAAACACTTATCAAGTAATTGAGCAAATTGTGAGATTTCTAAAAAAACAACTTATTCCCAACACTGTTTGTTAAATAGAAGTTTGCTAATTTCAGACTGTGGTTCTTATCGCTATCACAAACTATTATGTGATGTCGACATCCTTACACAATAGTCTCATCACTAACACCGTTTATATTCGATGCAAACGCATTGTCTTCATCAGAAATACTATTACAATCAACATCAATGTCAGTATCATCATTAACTCTCACATCTTCCATGATCTTGTTGGAATGCTCGCTCTCCACTTCATGTATAGTTTCTGTGCGATTTTTAAGTATCCTAGCTTCGTCATCGTCCGTACTCACTTCATCGTCATCTACATCATCATAAGAAAACGAAGTCAATGCATGAAAAGCGTGTATTGCAATACGATTTACATGATTTTGTTCTCTTTCTTTCTTATAAGCAGGCATACTTCTGAAGAAATCCTCAAGGATTCTTTCCTCCTCTAACTCACGTTTCTCCCTACGCAAGTATTTGATAATCATTGTAACAATTCCAGCTGAATAAAACACAAGCACAGCAACGATATATAAAACAGCTCCAGAATCCGCTTCACTGCTGTTAGGTTTATCCTTTTCTATGATATCTATGTAGACAGGGATGTTTGAGTCATTGAGCGTTGCACAACCTTGTAAAATCCTTGCTAGACGCGATGCCGGATGAGCGCCAGTGGCGTTCATAGGCGCTGTATCAGCGCCGAAGAACGGTTGACGCCCCGCCTTTAAAATCAGTTGTGTCATTTCAGTACTTTGTTCGGCTATGTTTGGTGTTAGTCTATATCTTCATATACATTTGATGCTTTGACGTGACTGATCTGAAATAGGGTAAGCAAACATTTGAAACACATAACAATGGACAAACAAATAGTACATTAATGAGGGATAGTGCCACTAGGACTGACATCGATCTGAAATATTGATAAGGATTTAAAAAGCTGCCAAATGAAACCTTAATTATAGTTGAACTGTACATTCTCCTAGACCCATTGATGGAGTAGCGATATCATGGCTAGTACATAATGCATTAATGACAATAATAAACATGTTAAAGTGTCAGACAATACAAACCATCGTCATCATTGTACTTTTAGTGTATTGCGATAATTCTTCTGATTAGAAAGCAAACACAAGTACATTAGACTGGCTGTTATGGCATCCACTGTACCACCACCGCTCTCATTTATTTCAAAGCTTCATTACATTAGTACCTGACGTGAACACACTACATTAAGATAGAAATCGAAATGGAATAACTATTTTATTAATCGTAGATAATATACATACATGTATATCACCATTGAAAATATATATACAGTCAAACCTGTGTCTGCGACCACCTCCGAATAAAGGTGACCCTGTGAATAGAGGCCATTATTTGAAAACCGTTATGGATTATTTAGAACAAACGGACCTCCGAATAAAGGTCACCTGTCAATAAAGGCCACATTTTGTCTTCCCCAAGGGTGGTCTTTGTTCACAGGTTTGGTTGTAGCTTTTTCCCTAACTCTATTAATCGTGCGTAGAGGAAATGCTTGCATATTACAACTTCCTATGTGCTTACTACACACTTTTTCTAAACGAAGACATCAGTTATCATATTCCATTTTATCTCCAAATTTGGCAATGAATCCAACTCATTATTGAGACCGATACATTTTGTCCAAAAGGTGGTCAGTAATTTACCCAGCACAAAAAGATTGAAAATGCTGTGGAAGTATGCCTTACTTTACACCTGCAGATGAGAGATTAAGAAAAGAGGCAAATAATCTATCATAATTTAAAGCAATGACCGTTTGTATTAATAAAGACGAAATAATGTTATCATTGTTCCGAGTGTATAAATTTATTTTCAGACTCGTTCAAAACAGAAATCTTTGATAACACATAATCGCCTTTTGCTGAGAATGCTTAAATTGTTATGAGCAATTTGGTTGGTTTTTGTATTCGCTAGTGAGCGTGGATTTATTGTGTCACTTCTTGAGAATCCGTGTTTACTTTCTAGCCAGCACCTGGTAATGACAGCCATGTTGTTTGTATATTTATTAGTTCATTAGTACGTCGACATGCAGGGGCGTAGCTACCGGTACGCACCCTACGCACCTGCGTTATGTAAAACATTCCACACATAGATTGGAGTGACAATTTCTTCTTCAGAAGACATAATAAACGGATAGAAAGCGCTTCAGTATGTGCTCAGAATGCGCTTATAGACGTCCTGAATATCAAAATTTTCTGGGGTAGATACCCCCTCGCGCACTCCAACCACTTGCAAAGTCGGTGCTCGTGCGTACAATTTTATTTTCCCTGTCAACGCCCCCGACATAAACTGATTCGTTAACTTCTGAATTAAATTTCTAAACTTTGGGAGACTGGCAATGTCTTTGTTTATGTGCGTGTTCCTTTCCAATTGAATTATCATTCTAACATATCTACATATGAAGTTAACGTTTTGCAGTTAATAGATAAATAACAGAAATAGAAATCTGGTACAGACTTGGAATTCCCTTGTAATCTTTATTTTTTCACCTAGTATGATGTCTAAGTTTACGAAACCATGATGACAGTTGCACCAAAGACTTCATTTCCCAATGCCTTTGTTTTCTATCTTGATTGTAATATCGTCTTGGTCTTATTTTGTGCTTTAAATGCTTTTTTGATAACGTGAAATCATATGTTTGATGTATTCAGACAAAACAAAAAGAAGCAGGAATTTTACGTCCGAGGCGTGAACCAGAAGAATTTCATGTAAATGTCAGCTTTGGTTGTAGGCGTCGTTTTAGCTTCACGATAAACCTTTCTGAGGGCTTGGTGACATGCTGGGATACAAATTATTGCAAACAGAAATTCTTATCAAATTTAGCGCCTAGCATAAACAGAATTACCACGCAAGACTGAGTTAGAATAGCATGGCAATGTCGTAATACACGAGTTTGTTTCACGGCACTTAACTAGTCACGTGGATACCGTAAATCGTCTTTTTTTCCCGCGTGTATCTGGCTTTCGCGACATTCTCACGTAAAAATGTTGCGGGAGAATAAAATAGGGAAAACCTAATGATTAATGAAAATAAGTACATCTTCTGGTAAATTCGTAAAAATTAGATTTTGATTCAAATCGGGAAATTTGCTGTATGTACGGTATTTTTTTTATCTTATTTAATGTTAACATACTACACGTATATATATAACTCACACGTGACTGTTAATGTATTTTGCTGGTATCCTTAGTAACTCTTCATAGTCGAGGTAAATATTTACAGTGAAATCTCATTTAGCGACCACCTCAATATTACGACGACCTTGTCACAACGACCACTTATTTTCGAACGGACCTTCAATAACTGACGATTATGTAATTCAACCTGATAATGAGACCACCTCATTATTACGACCGATTTTTCGGGTCCCAAAGATGGTCTCATCATTGAAGTTTTACCGTAATTGTATTTAGAGATTAACTCCAAAGTTTGGGTCGTGTAACCGCAAGCACACATTTTATAGCCTTATTACGGTAAATAGTGGCCTTTGTCACATCTTCATAATGTCTCAACTCCGCGGGTTTGCCATTTTAGAATTGTCAGCATAACTTGTTGGTAATTGAAACTTAAATCAATAATCCAATCAACTTGCAGTGGATTGTTAAATATTATTTTGATTGCAGACAACAAGCAGACGACTTTACTGTTGTTTTCCAGATAAAACTCCATATGTTCATTGTCATACGCGCATATCTGATTTTTTGTTGGGAACAATGGTTTGATCGTTAACGATAAGCAGACGATCTCCATCTAAAAATAATTGCTCACCGGGACCCCTTACAGTCAGTATTTCAAACATTAAAAAACATTGTCGGAGTGGATGCACAATTTCAGGAAATATGAACCTTGGCCAAATGACAATTAGAACAGCGTTTATCAAATAAGTGTATACAACTTTCATCATTAACGAATGGCGATACACAAGTATCTGCATAGAATGCAGTATACACTAGAATACTAGTTTGATCGTACAAAGTCAATAATAAAGGCATCGCCGATTAAAATCCCAACCAAAAAGCAAGTGTTATGACTTTACTTGCAGTGCCGTAGCCAGACCCGTATTTGAACCGAGGCAATTTAGAGAGAGAGAGAGAGAGAGGGGGGGGTCCTGGGTTTATCATAATAAACCTGCCATTTTCCCCCATAACCTGCCCAAATTTTAACCGAGACACGCGCCTCGTTGCACCTCAGTGTAGCTACGGCGGTGACTTGGTATTAACATGCATGTTGTTATTTTACAGATACTTGTAATTATAAGATTTATCGCAAATATTTCAACATTTATATTAATTGTTGTATCAATTTACAGACAAAATGCAATGAAACTAAACACAACAATTAAACAACTATTGAACAGAAGCAGACACATGAATTGATCATTGTTATAAAAAGACTGAACACTGCCTATTCTGAAACAAAGTTAGTCAGATTTCAGTTTTCTGAAAATCGGAATTCTCAGAAAAGTGGACTTTCGACCAAGTCCATGTCCAGTTTCCAGGGGTTTTTAGTCCAAAATATGTTACATTCCATTAATTCTGATGACGTATCGCCCATGGTCACATTGTAATGTACCAATTAATGTCACATTGTTTGGCTATCTTACAGTTGATAAAGTAAACATATGACTGCCGGATATCATCTGAAACCGAATACTGCAAGTATGCCCTTACATTTTCCAAAAGAAATACGAAGGAAAGATTCGATGTTTATCTTTTAGATATGATTGCTGATAAAAGTAATTGCATGTTAATCACGTGACTTTTGATGTAAGAAGAAACTCCATCCAGTTTGTCGACGATTATATATCTCATATGACTTGTTTTGCTAAACAAGACAAAGATTATGTCATACGTAATGTAAGAGCGGAAAATATCCCCATTTGCTCATTTGCTAATTTGTATGTTTATGTTTTCAATATCACACGGTAATGTAAGGACGCGTTGGTCAAGTCATTGCAATTTTTGAAACGCTTAGGAATTAAGACATTGCTTAAATTTGATAGATTGAATGAATTTCTTTATTGTACTTTTATATCTAAAGCCAAGTTTAACAATTTAATTATTTCATACACGCATTTCTTTCATGGTTTAACTTGTAAAGACTACGATAATTCACTTTGAAATGTTTAAATCAATTTCTTGAATTTCGTAAACCAAGCATCGCTGACAATCACTGATCAATATAACAATCGCTTACGAAGAGATTGTCAAATAAATCAATCACAAAAAATAAAACTTTTCTGCAATACTCATGCATTGTAATTATATGTGCATGCAACTCTTTATACACCAAACGCTGTCTTACGTCCCTGTGAAATTCGGACCTGAACATCACTGATTATTAACAACACGATATCTATACTTACGGACATTGAAAACGCAACACTTGGTTTTGTCGATTTTTGCAATCGATACTCATAGTTTTTGGAAGGGGATTAATTAAATCAATCCGCTTATATATGATTGGTTTCAGAAAATGCATTGTGCCGTATAACTCATCTACGCTAACATCGCCGAAAAACATAGTCCCAAGAAAGGCAACCAATTCAATTAGGATTGAATGTGTATATGTTTCTCCGAATAAACATTTGTAGTCAGTAAAAAAAGAAAGGTGTCGTATAAGTACTTTTTGAAAACTATTCGATAATTAAAAAGATAAAAGATCTTATTGCGCTAATTTTAGTCAAGTGTTTATATTTTAGATTAACACGCATATCATGCGTGGCGGAAATAGCTCAGTGGTAGAGCGCTCGCTATGTAATCGAGAGGAGCCCGGTTCGCTTCCAGGCGCTTCCACATACTGTCATTTTTTTGTAAACAGTTAGCTTTATTGTCCCTGTCGTAGGCATGAGGGTTGGTGAAGTTTCCATATGTCCGTTACAATAGAGTACAAATAAATACTAGTGATTTTTTGCATTTGGTACCTGTCGAGAAAAATGGTACAAAAATGACAAACAACAAAAATGTACAGTAATAAAGAGAATGATCAAGTTACAAAACTGTAAAACATAACAATTTCTCGTATAAATACATAATTACGTTCAATCTATGAACTGTGACCTGTGAAAAAGCTCATAACGACCAATGTTTCCAGTATTATTTTTTTATTTTATATTTGTGTGTCTGTCCGTCCGTCTGCCTATCTGTCTGTCTGTCTGTGTGTCTGTGAGTGAGTGTGCGTGCGTGTCCGTCCGTCCGTCTGTCTTTCTGTGTCTGATTTCCAGTAATTCCCCTATAATTCAACTTGATAATGATACCCACATCATCATTCGGGACACAAAAGTGGAATCATTATCGAGGTTTTACTGCATATTTGTAATATGTCAGAACGACATGTTTGTTACCGTTATTTCATTGAAGTTCAGCAGTGCGCAGATGGTTAATGATGTATTAACGACTAGGAAATATTGATTGAGTGTTTAATATGAGTGTGAATTTTTTATCACAAAAATGATTAATTCTAAATATCACATTGACCTAATTATTTTATTGTTTGAAAATGCAATAAAAATGAAATGTAGAGATATTAAAATTTACGGTGATTTTGTTGAGTTCTGTGCCTCAGGCCTTTCTTAAAAATGCTGGTTTGCGGATACGCGACCCAAACTTTTAACATTTTTGTCAACGTTACATGGTTGCACTGAAAACGTAAAGTGGAATAAAGAACCATCGGTAAAAAGCCTTAGGGTCGGGAGATTTGTTAATAAATCGGCCACGTAACTCCAAATCAACAATTTTTAAGGTCCAACTTACGCATTATTTATGCGCATAAAAACGCGTTATGAATAATTATTATCCGCCAGGGATTGTGTTTAGGATTGAAATTATGTCTTCTATTTCTATTTTTCGTTGCATACGATAGATTTTCTTTACGATTAGATGATAATATTACATCAACATATTCGTGTATAATTGCATGTGTGTAAAGAACCAGAAGACTCGCTGTTCGTGTCAGAAAAAATTAACGATAAAATGTTAACTTTATTTCATTGAGATGTTCACTTATCTTACTTGTTAATCTGTTAATCACGAAATCATCTGAAGTTCAATTAGAGATTTTAAGTCAAATTAAGACACTCACTATATAGCAGTATGTTTTACGATACACACAATTAATTAATTATTTATTAAGAATTAAAGTTCATAATGCCATTCTACCATTTCATCAAAATATTATCATTCCTGAATCATTCTCAAGTATCCAAAAATTTATCTCCCTCTTTGAAATAAACACCATTTCTATATGTTTACTAGGTGTCATTTTGTTTCATTAAATGATGTACCACGAAAACAACTATCTTTAAAACATGCGCAAATACAATTAACAAAGTACAACATGCCAAATGCAATATCATTGTTCAGTCTAATGTCTGTATTTTCAATAAATCACTTTATTACGTAAACAAATATTTAATTCCTTACCTCAGTAATATTAATGCAGTTTCTTTTCGGACTCCAAAATATCACATTGTAATTCAATTACACATATAATATCATTCCAGTAAGTTACTCGATCAACGAACAATATGGTATAGTCATTGTCCCAGCCTATCGCATCCCTGTGCTAGCTCGTTCTACCAGTATGTAACTATATGACTTTCCAATATCAAGTCCACGGAATGAGCAGAAAATTACTTGTAGTTCGATGGCTGTTATTTAAAACGATTACATATGTATTCATTGATAGATTCGTGATCCGTTAGTTGTTGATAATTTAATTAAAACGTACCACAATATTTTCACTCCGTTGAGAGCTATACATCGTATAGAATGAACTTCTTTTACAAGAATTTGATCTGTTGGTTTCACTTCATATGTATTGTGGTTTTATAGATCTCTGTCAGTGGAAACGATGATTATTAATGATATATCACGCACTATGTCACACAATCGTAACTAGGAGACTATACTAACATGTTAACAATACAAGCCCGTTCTATGGTCCTTCGATTCTCAAGACCCAATGTAATACGTGCAGTCTTAATTATGATACGTTATTACTTCGTTAAAAAATATTCAGCAACTTGACCAATAAATTTGTTTTCAACATTGTTCCAGTTGTATTTTGACTCAGGGACCTCCATGGTCGAGTCGTTATAGTCTCTGACTTGTAATCACTAGTCCTTCACCATTGTAAGTTCGAATCTCACACGTGGTCAAATTTCACACAGCTAACTTACGGAAGGTCGGTGGGTTCTAACCAGGAGTAAGCCAGGGGTCTTCATCCACCGTTAAAGCTGGAAAGTCGCCAAATGACCCTGACTATTAGCCTAGACGTTAAACCCTACTGAAAAAAAGAAATATTCTGTCTTTTTCCTGGTTACTGTACGAGTTCAAACCTTGTTCTCTGCAAATAACTGCCAACTTCTCAATATGAATAATGATACCTTGAAAGACAATTAAGTTTTGTATGCTGTTATGGATTTTATGAAAATCTATAATCATGTCTTTACAGTGATATATAAATAAATATAAATATTTTATTGATACTTAAAATTATTGTTCCGATTGATTTGTTTTTATGATACGGCAACGCTACATTGATCGGTCGGTTTTAAGCCCTGAAATTTTAACCAACAGAATAGCAAGAACAATACGCAGTTTACGATTTTCCCATGTTATTTATTCTATTTTAATATTGCCTGAATATTATACGAGACGCGATGAGATATATCATATAAAAGTCAAATTGCTTTAGGATAATTGTCTTTCAGTTGTCTCTTAGAATGTACTTTATAATATAGATTACTCGCATTATTTTCTAAATATGTACTGTTTTACAAATGTACGTTATTAATGTTCATATTGTAAATAAATATACTGACACAAGAAAGAAACTGTGCATTAAAATTTACTACACCACCATCACAAATAGACGCCGCCAATTTATTACGTCATTTCAGTTGAGGGTAAAACTGTTGGTGCAATGTTAAATCACATTGAGAAAGTAATAGGAATAAAGATATATTTTTTTCTATTCTGTCTAAAGCTGTTGGTGTAAATGTAAGACTTAGATTTAATGTTAAATTTGGTAAATTTTGTTTAATGCGCAATGGACGCTCTCGTTGACGAAGTAAGTCAGTTCTATAAGGTTGGTTGCATTTATAGAAGTAACATTGGATTCTTCTTATCCTCCATACTTCCAAAATCATCCACTGCCCAGAGTTTCATTATTAATGAGATATGTGCACTGTAACAGATACTGTAAAACCTTGATGTTCAGACCACGTTCAGGACCGGATTGAATGATCTAAATGATTATTGGGGTTATCTCATGATCAAGTTGGAATATTATTAGTTACGTGGCCTCTTACTGACCCGATACGGTGTGATACAAGGTCCGTACATAAATATTGGGCGAGAGCGATAAAGACTTTATCTTACCGAGTACCAATCATGAATCAAATTTACCAATATTTTATGTTTTTTATTTTTATTTTGAAATTATGACTGCTGACTGGATGTGAATTGCTACGGACCTCCTACGGGAAAATATTAGGTCAGCACATGACCCGTATCAGCCAATCAGCAGCAAGTATTCTGTGCGAAGTAATTTAAGAGGAAACATTACGGTATGAAAATATGAAGTGGTTATCATGAAGTTGTAATACTGAGATGTTCGCCTGGCGATATTTAACTTTACAATCAACTCACGAGACCGAATCTAAACCACTCTATAAATAGCGGTTGCGTAATCAGGTTAGCACTAACCTCTGTCCTAAGACGCATCGCCATCTAATCTGGATTTTTATTCATACGCGGCGGTAAACAGTCGAGGGAAATTGGTTTCTCGGATTTGATCAATGTTTAAAACATGAACAACCTGAACGTCTTAAACTATTATTGCATAGGAAATATTTTTAGCAATTCTTCCCACTGGATGTGGTAAAAGCCGGATATTTCAGCGTGACCTCCCTACCTTGTACACAATGTGTTAATTAAACAGCGTCATTTATAAACAAAGAAAACAACTGCACTTTATGGACACTGTTACCTGTGCAGTAGATCATGGCTGTTCATTGTTTTCACCGCAGTTCAGAGGTTAAAAATACATTGTAATTCTTTTCCCAGCATTTAAAGTGCGATGTCACACAGATCAATGTGGGTAGCACGCGACTGGGCGTACTCATTGAATCTAAACCGAATTCTGTACGTACTTTCAGCAATGCTCAGCTTGATGTAAAACAAATCCACTTGAGATGTTGCTTATGGAATAAATGGATTGTCAATATGACATCAATGGACAATGGGGGATCTGAAACCAGAGATTACGAAATAATGCGTTTGAGAAATGGATATAGACCATAAACGTGCTGCTTATCAGATTCTGTGTTCTTTTTGTACTCGACAAGTTTATGGTTATGAAAGCACAGCGATACGTTTTGTCGTAAAATGTAGACAATGTTTATCCAAGGATATTTAATGGCACTACAAAAAGCATCGATTAATCTTGACATTAATGCGCCGTGGTGTCATTCTACGAGTAGAACACAAATAGTCCACACTTTACCTTATGTCGATGGAATTCCTTTGTCGTATACAAAGTTGTGGAATCATTTTTTTCTGTAAAACCTGGTAAAAATCCAGTCAGTTAGAAGCTTAGTTGAAATATTTTTCATTCATTCAATTGCATAGCATGCGTGCTGATTTCTAAACTGACACAAAACGTCTCAGTACTAAATTTGAAGACCTATGTTCTTATTTTTTCATGAATTTCTAGGGCAAATACTCTTTTCTCTAAATTTTCAGAGCATTTATTTTTACAAACGAATCAACTACTTATTTTGCAAAAATATTTAGAAAAACGTCGAAATTTATTCGTTCAATTTCAAGCTTTCGGCCCAATGTCAAATAGATGCAGGTTCTAAACTTATCGTAAACATTCAGTCTTGGAGTTATGTTTGGAAATGATAGGCCAAAGTTATCAGTGAAAATCAATAAGAAAAACAGATATTAAGCTTTAATTTTAGCTCTTACTCTAAATTTCAAATGTATTAAATCTTCAAAACCTACAGTTTTGCTCGTGAAATGTTTAAATGTAAAAAACAGCTTGTGATAAAACATCTATTCCTCATTGGTAACTTGGCAACATAAAACTTATATGGTTATTTTGTTATTTAATAAATCAGTGAACATATAGTTCAATGATAAGATTTCACCTGTCGCAAGTAAGTTTTCTTTTTTTAATAAAATGCTCTTGAAAGAAAGTCTGTCAGAGCAAAAACTTAAAATAACAAACTAGTACATAACAGTCTTAAGTATATCACATAATTTATTAAGTAAAGCAAAACTACTGCATACTGTAAGGAAAATTCTGTGACAAAGCAATGAAGAAAAGCAGAATGGCGAAGTGTCGTACGAAAGATAGGTACATATAAGAGCAATTTAAAAAAAATCAATATTTTATGTAGTCCACATTGAAGTAACACGCGATAAGTTCAGTGTTACTGTGCTCAGATTACTAAAAATACCATAAATATATAGAAACTCTTCTCATTGACTTCAATAATTTCATGACAAATATGGCATAACAAACAATTCACAAAATAGTTCTTCACACCTCCAACTTCGCTTACTTCTGACAAAATATTCAAGCCAGAAAAAAATCAAATTTACGTGTACCCGACCGTCACTACTTTTTGGCTGCGACCCTAATATTTCTTACAGCAAAATCCAAATAACGAAAATATTTGAGGGACGGATCGCACCTCCAAAATACAGAAAAAGAAAGTTCTGCGACCTACCTGACCTATTTTTATCCAGTAACCGTAAACCTAGCTATTTCTTTTTCAAGCCTTATGCAATCTTGTGATATTAAGTTCTATTTTGCATTGATGTTTAATCAATCTGATGTTTTATTAACTGTGAAAGAAATTATTATGCCAGCTATACTGCTGTGCATTTCCTGTAGCTCAATTGCTAATGAAAAGGATTATTTCGCGACAAAAGATAAAAAGACAAATCAGTAAAATTAATATAACATAGCGTATCGTAATTCCAGCGCAGATAGACCAAAAAAATGTAAACATTCAAATTTTTCATAGAATTGCTGCTGGTTTTAGGTTGGTGGGTTTTGGAGTCTGGTGGTATTTTGGGGAAGGTGGGATTTGTTGTATTTTTTCTCAGAGGCCTGTCTTACCTATTTGCTGAAACGAAATCTTTGTCCTCTATACACTTTATAACATCTGAATCGCGAAAGAACTTTAACAGGTGTTCAAGTTAAAGCCACCGTGCAGTTCTACGTGTACACATTTACATTTTATTCGCTCCCAATTTCATTTCGTTTCTAAAGTGTCCGGTTTACTATTATTTTTATTTTTGCTGGGTACTTTTTATTTCGTTTCACGCTGTGAATTCATTTGACTCAAAGAATATTTCTGGTAATGCATCGCGTACCGAATGTACCTTTTCTTGTATTACCTTTTTTCAAGGACTGATTTTAATGTTGCAAAACAAACTTTTTCACCGCATTTATCATCTTCCGCAAAAAGTTTTGTCTCTGATTTCCTTATTTTACTTGTGTTTAGTACAACTCTACTTACAAAATAGTCACCTTTGTTTAATTAACATATCAAACAAGACAAATTAATAGATTCAGTTTTCATGACGGAAGATTATTTTGTCATCGAATTTCGTTCTTTGTAATTTGAGAACAAATTACAAGAGTTATATTATAATTTCTGTAAAAGTCTCCTGAACAAAGACTGGTTGATAATTGTTTTTGTCAGTCCTTAAGGAGTCTATCATCATAGTTTTTTGTGTTGCTATGTTACAAGTAATTCTGGAAGTATTCTGTGAGAACGAGTGATGGTCCCAAGATATTTTCTTTTTTATTGATCGAGTATAGAAACATGTAAATAGGAGATAAACACTTGAACGAGTGGTTACGGTCTTTGACTTGGAATCACTACCCCCCTCACTGAGAGTCGAATCCCAGCCAGAGCCAGACAAATTGGCTGAGCAATCTGTCCAGCTGACTTACGGAAGGCCGGTAGTTCTTCCCAGGTGTGCGTGCGTCTATGTTCTTCTTCCATCTTTAATGCTTGAAAATCGCCAATTGACCATGGATGTAGGTGCGACGTTAAGCACATGTGAAAAAAGTATAATTTAATTCTAATTGATGTTGCATCTAGTTCGTCGCTGACGTCAACTTCTTGTTACGCTCGCATGCTTACTGTGAAGTAATTTTGTTCTATATTCTATTATTCTTGTTTTTTTTTGTTGTATTTTGTTTTTTTTGTTATTCTTATCAATTCTCTTCAAGTTGAATTCATCTTTCAAAGGTCCCTTCTCTCTCTACATCAATGGTACTTAAGAGATAAGCCATGTGGCTCTTGACTGCTTTACTTTTGTATATGTAATTTATTGAAATGGATTGGATGGAATCCTTCAACAATTGATATTCCATGTATGTGTCTTTTTCCACGGGAGTTTGAACGACGTACCGACAACCACTGTCATTTCTGCTTTAATGATGGAGGAAGACCCCAGACTACACCTGGGTAGAACCACCGACCTTCCGTAAGCAAGCTGGATAGCTTCCTTACATCCTGGGTGGGATTTGCACTAACAGCGATGAGGGCCTAGTGATACAACACATGTGTAGAACCACTGCACTTCCGTTTGGTCGCCGGACAGATTCCACGAGTCTTGTCATATAATATATCATAGATACATGTATCTTCTAAAGTGAATTCATTGATTATCACTGTATAATTTATATCGCTAAACATTATTCAAGACAATCATGTTTATTTCATCTTAATTGCAGAAACGCATTAAACATGATACACACCATGTATGTTAATTAAGAATTAATTATTTATAAATGAATTATATTTACGACGTAAAAGAGATTCGTTTTACCAGTCATGTACGCGAGAGATTCCGTTATTGTGCATATTCATCGAAAGATCAGAGACGACAAAAACTATAGTATTCCGTTTGAATTTCTCCCTTCGGAAAGCAAACATTTCAATGACTTTGCAAAAGTATTGTGCCATTTTTTCTACTCTTAACTTGACAGTAGCGTTAGTTCATACTCATGAAATTTGAAGAAAAAAACACAATTAACAAAAACGTGTGACTTTTTTATGAGTTTCCATGCTGCGTTTTGCTTCAGAACAAATGTTTTGCTGTTTTGAACAAAGTTCGTATATCAAGAAGCTACATCGCACTCGTATATTAATTTAATTATTGTTAATATCCCAGTAGGGGCATTGTTTCCCCGAATTTTGAGTAAATTATGGAATATATCATAGTCCCATCTAGGTTTGTTTAATCGGATAATAACTGTTACAATATCACAAACCTTGACACGTGGGATATTAAGGAAAACGCCGAAAAACAAAGTCTCGTATTTATATTACTTGAACAAAATCGCAGCTGTCTGTTAACCTGTCTGGTTATATAGTCTGATTAATATAAATATTGTTGTGCTGACATTATGTATGGAACAACAATAACTTACTTATTGAAAATTCCATTACAATCGTCCGTTGTGTATTATGTACCGATATCGTTGAACTATAATGTTTTCTATCTTTTTTGTTGTTTTTGTATGGTCGCTGTAAATGTTGTTTGTTTTATTTGTAGCTGCCCCCGTTCCTTATGGTGATACTGACCCAATTAACGATATTCAAAAGTTATTTCTCATTCGTTGATGTTTTTGTCGATGCAACTTTTATTGATGATGCTGCTGTTGCTGCTATTGTTGTCCTTGTTGAACTATTGCTGCTATTGTTGTCCTTGTTGAACAATTGCTGCTATTTGTGTCCCTGTTGAACTATTGCTGCTATTTGTGTCCTTGTTGAACTATTACTGCTTTTGTTGTCCTTGTTGAACTATTGCTGATATTGTTGTCCTTGTTGAACTATTGCTGCTATTGTTGTCCTTGTTGTCAATTTTCATCCGTATATGGAGAAGTTGTCGGCTCCTTGTGGAAGGGTAAGTTAGTACTGGTTAGTATACAGTCCAGGAAAAACTGGTTAGGTGAACCGGTCGCCGTATATAACTGAAACATAGTTGAAAAAAGGCGATAAACCCCAGTGACAACGTCACATAAAAACAAACAAACTTATGTTAAATAATTATGTTGTTGCAAAAAGGATAAATGTAAAAAAAAACATTCTGAACACTTCATGTATTTCACATCGAAACAATGTGTCCAGGATCGTGTCCAAACGTGCACGATTATAAATAAATAAACAATTCTCAGAACCATAGACAATGGATGTTAATCTCGAGTAAATATTCATGGTCAAACATCATTTGTTATTTTACACTAAATCATATTCAGTAATCATGTGTTACTGTGGTGAATTTCGTGTTGATTAATAATATGTCATCCCGAACGATATTTGATATCATACAGTATTTGCAGAATTCGCCGACATGTTTCATAATCTCATACTTTTGCATTTTAGAATTATTATTTCACTGTCTGTAAACGGCTGTGAATGACAGTCATTGGGTTGTCTCCCTTCGTTTAACATTGATTCGTTTCAATTGTTATTTGTTCGAGAATGTTATCAATATCAGTGAATATTATCCGTCAGCGTCTTTAACAAAAAGTTATTAATAGCACTGTTAAACATGGTAAGCGATTCTGTTTGTACGTGTGGATGAAAATAAAATTCCATCCATTTGTTGTCAACTTTGAGACATGCAGACTACTGTACTGGTTTCATGATATGCAATTGATTTAAATATTTAGTGAATTGAACTTAGATATGTTTGCCGCCGACTTTTACGACAATGAGGTAATATTGGACGTTTTGTTTATATGCGGTCAACTATATTCTAGTTTTCCCACTGATCGGTCTTATAAATGTCTCTAGTCACAGACAGCCAGCTTAGCTTCGTGGCAGAACGTTATGTCTACATATGTTTCGTGAGTTCGAACACCGACATTTTTTCTCGGTGATGATTTGATTGAAGACATTATGTCTATGGTAATCCAAATTCTACCGCTAACTCGCGTGATTCACGTGGAGAAGTTAGACGTGCACGTGATGAACAATTATTGGCATTTAACTTAGTATTGAAAACAAGCGTAAACATCTAGAATTGATTCTTTTAAAATAAATGTGTTTATTGTCATACTGGCATTTCAATAATTGGTCAAGATAGTCAATGACTAGTCAAGATAGTCAATAATTGGTCAAGACAGGCCTACTTTTGTTCAAGATAGTCAATGATTGGTCAAGATAGTCAATAATTGGTCAAGATAGTCAATAATTGCTCAAGACAGTCAAAGATCGATCAAGACAGTCAATAATTGCTCAAGATAGTCAATGATTGGTCAAGGTAGTCAATGATTGGTCAAGGTAGTCAATGATTGGTCAAGATAGTCAATGATTGGTCAAGGTAGTCAATGATTGGTCAAGATAGTCAATGATTGGTCAAGGTAGTCAATGATTGGTCAAGATAGTCAATGATTGGTCAAGGTAGTCAATGATTGGTCAAGATAGTCAATGATTGGTCAAGACAGTCAATGATTGGTCAAGATGGTCAATGATTGGTCAAGGTAGTCAATGATTGGTCAAGGTAGTCAATGATTGGTCAAGATAGTCAATGATTGGTGAAGATAGTCAATAATTGGTCAAGACAGTCGATACTTGTCCAAGATCGTCAATAATAGATCAAGGTAATCAATGATTGGTCAAGATAGTCAATGATTGGTCAAGATAGTCAATAATTGGTCAAGATAGTCAATAATTGGTCAAGATGGTCAATGACTGGTCAAGATGGTCAATGACTGGCCCAGATGGTATTTAATAATAGGGGTGTCTGAATTGTATAGTGCTTAAAGTTTCTGTTGAACATATGTCAATGACTGTAAGGTGACACAGTATATCTTCCGGAAAACGCTGCTTGAAGACAGCAATATTCCTTCCTTAGACGAGATTTAAAAGATTGCTGCTTACATGGGAAGATCTAACAGGTTCAACACGACGATTTATCATCCTGCATCTATCATTAAGAAGACAGTTCGTAAACAAACACCTATTGTTGCTATAACTTGTTTCTGATTGTAATTAAAACGCGGGTAAATATATCTTAATATTCATTTCCATTTGTAACACAAATTATTGCTGGATACGGGTAGATAGTTACTAAAACATCGTCTTGAAAATAGATTCTTCCGTTGTGATATCTCACATATTCCTGCATTTGGTCAATATACTAAGAAAGGTCAAATTCTTTTTCACTAGGGTTAAACATCGCACCACCAACAACAATCAGGGTCATTTGACTGGTTCAGTCATCTAACGTTTTAAACAAACGAAACATAAACTAATTAAAACTCTGTGTATTCACTTTGTGTGATACAAATTTTATTTTGAAACAATTTGATGATGTTATAATGTGTGTAACATGTCCAGACCAGATTTCAGATCCCATTGTTACGTGAATATTGAACGAAAGAATGAATGGTAAATATACTGCATATAATGTACAAGGTCGTGTACTTCTACACCTGTGCTGAACCTCAATGTTCCCTAAATCTGTGACCAGCCACATGTAGCTAACCACATGTTTAGGTAAACCAATTAATGCTAATTATCAAGTCAACCGAAAGACAAACATGACTTTACATGTATCGAGAAAGATTGTGCTATTAGCCAGAAGTAATGGAATTACATTAATAAGCATATTAATACAGTCAGAGCTTGTAAAAGATAAGGCAAAAAAAGGAGTGAGTCAGCTTAGTTTCATCTCAATTTGAAACACAATACATATGTACAGTCAAATTTCAAAATTAAGACCATTTTCGGGACCCTATGTAACGATGTCAATGTAAAGATGGTCCCTAACCAAATTGAAGCTTTGTGATTTTTTGTCAATTCTCGGGTTGATTTCGGACTCAAAGGGTAAGGGCCTAGTGATTACTAGCCAGAGATCGTAAACATTTGACTTTATCTAATTAGCCTCGCAATCTGGTATAGATTGTATAGACTGTAACGGTCCTCTACCCGTACTTGCATATTTACACTTTTAGGCATACTTACAAAACGCGTACTTACAAAATATCCGCATACTTACAAGTTACCCTAGCTTCAGGCGTGAAGCGGAATCGTAGATGGTACCCTAGCTTTTTAATGGAGAAATTAGACCCATCATTGACCCCATCGTGTTATAACAATAGCTCCAGGAACTATAATAAGGGAGAGAACTATTGGCCATTGACCATATTTATACAGTTCCTAGATGTCTTGAGTCGATGGGCTAGATACTAATGAAAAGAATAGTTTTATAGGCTTATTTCAAATTCGGGTTATCTCTTTCTGTCCTTAATAAGCTATTTGTAATAAAATGATTTTATTTCATCGAAGACTTATACTGCGCAGTATAGATCTTTGATTTCATTTAAGTATAAATTTGTACAGACACGGAAAATGAAGTATACATAAGAAATCTTCAACAATACTTAAAACCATCGTTCCCACTGTTTGATTTAAGCGTAGAAAATTGTTTGTTTCTGGTTACATGCTCATTTTTGGGAGGATTTTTTTTATTATTCCTGAAAGCCGTTGTTGAGATTATTTTGTGCGGAAAGGTTAAAGGTGAGACAGCTGATATACCGTTCCACGAGGAGAATAAAAGTCTAGGGCCCCGTCGAAATATTAGGGTAGGTCGGGTAACTAGAAACAAACATTTTTACGCCTTAGTTCAATATTTCACACTTACCCGTAAACTATCGATTTACTTATCAATTTTATTCTGCAATCCTCAAGTGTCCGTGATTGCCTAACAGTTGCTGAGACAAACAAATCCATTAATAGTTAATCTTTATAATATGTATAATAATCCATGCTTGCATTCATAATGATTAATTAATGCCGTTTTATTACGTCTGTTTCTCGTTGAATCAATAGATACGGTATGTAATTGAAGATATTGAATAATAAAACAGTCAACTTTGAGTCATATTAACATATCAATATTTTATGTTCATATGCTGATAAGCCCATTGCTTAATTTATTGCTGCACATTGGCACATGTTTAGCATCATCTATACGAGAAACGTTTAATGTGACAGCAAACTAATTTGAGAAAGGTAAACTGGTTACTTTTTATCAGCTCAGATTAAGATATTCTATGAGACTTCACGATTCATTTCGGATCACTTATGAATTGACTAAGCTATGACGTGGGACGTTCAAAGCTGCATAATTAATACATATTCTTAGAAATTCATGATAATTATGTACGTTTGAATTATTAGTGATTTCACCGACAAAATCACTTTATTTTGCCAAATTTTCGACCTATTTTTAGAGAAACGAGTCTTTAGAAAAAAGTCTATCATGGAAAAATTTTGAATGTTAAATGACTAAAATAGACGTGCTACTTCGGGTTTGAAACCCGTTTAAAGCATAATACAGATATAATTTTGAGAAATTAAATTTTTCGCGGCTTGGAGCTAAGAGCAGACAGCAAACGGTAAAAGAATTCTATGGATTTAAAGGCAAAGTATTGCAACATGACTCAACGAGTTCACTTTTATGCTGTGATTTATTATTCTGCATAAACTACAGTAGGCAAACATTATGTATATATATGTACATGTATACACGCATTTCACCCCCGGCCAAGCAGTGCGAATTAATTCTGTTAAATACGATTTATTCTGCAACAATTCAATAATCTAATTCTTATGATTATTTTGATATTTCTGAAAATGTATGTCGTACTTAACACATACCTTAAAAATTGTTGGTTTGCATTTATGCGACCAAAAATGCTCCAACCCAAACATTATTTTACTGAGCTTGATTTTTCTCTTTTTTGGGGTGTGGGGTGTGGGTGGGGTCTCTATAATCACAAACTAACTTTTTTTGAAGATGGTCTTAAAACATGAAAATCTTACTTTCAGTTGAATAGCATGAGTGACATACGCGTGTGTTGAGGAGCAACCACTAAAAGTTCTAATGTTGAATTAAACAGTCTACATCAAGAATCAGAACATTACATAATGATTGATGGTACTTTGCCAGTGGCTTTCAAGGTATGTAGGATTCAATATAAATTGTGTCAGCCCCACGCACCATGGCTTATTGACAGTTTCCAAAACTTCTTTTTCAAAACTACAAAATTATAACGCGTCGCTATGCAACTTTCAAATGGATCCAAAAGAAGACGAACAATAACTGCCAAGACGCTATGCGCGCTTAGATGCGCAGTAGAAACCGATGTGCTTTTAATCATTGGTTTACGAAGTACTGTCAAACCTGTGAACAAAGGCCACCCTTGGGAAAGACAAAATGTGGTCTTATTGACGGATGGCCATCATTCGGAGGTCAGTTTGTTCTAAGTAGTCAGTAATGGTTTTTCGAAAAATGACCTTTATTCACAGAGTGGCCTTTTTCCGTAGGTGGCAGCAAACACAAGTTAAACTACACGTGGGATTCAGTATAAATTATGACAGCCCACGGAATATGGCTTATTGACAGTTCCCAGACTGTTTCCTAAAAATAACCATAATTTTTACAAGAATGTCGCAATAAATCTCATGAATGATTACATTATATGAAACAATGGTTTATTATCCCAACAATCGATAGAAAACACCGCAAATGATAAAAATAATATTAATTAAAAACCTGCACAGATTCGCAAACAGACAGTTAGTTACCATGGTTACTTGATTTCTAAAATTAATCATGTACTCGAGATACGAACGACACTTCGTTAATAAATTACTACAAGGCTGGTGATTAGATTAGAAAAAATAGTAATGTTTATGATTAATTAACCAAAAATTAGGGTCGGTTGGTCAGAAAGCTTTTCTTGTTTATTTTTTGCTGAACTCTTTTTGTGAGAATACGAGGTACGATTCATCCACAGATATTTTCGCGCTCTGGATTTTGCCTTTAAAACCTCTAGAGGTCGGGCAGGTAACCGTAAACACGGCCATTTTTCTGATTTTATTCTTCACACACGCCAAAGATAAAATCATTTTGCAATGGTTGGCGATAAATACAGTCAAACATCGCAATAAAAATCCCTTTTGGTAACATTTGATGGTCTTTATTCTAGGTTTATAATATTTAGGGGGGGAATCGAATCTCAAATGCTCGAGTTTGTAATGACACGACTGCTGGTCATGTGTTTTATGTTTATTGACAGACTGAAGCATCTGGTGAGCCGTAAAGGTTTTGTCTATAAGTGCAGATAACTATATAAAGTCGTATTTTCATTCAATACGTATCTTCTGTTCTTCGAAAGTGGATTATTGACTGTCCGTGTCGACAAATTGTGTAACAAATTACGTCACATTTAATGAGACCACTGCGATTCTTTCTGGAATTGTCATAGCGGCGACCGCACCTTGCCATCGCAATCCAAATCTTTTTATCAACCTCGCTATCTTTAATATCTCCGTCAAATAGATCGTCAAATTGATTTTGTTATTTCTATGAATGGTCTTATCATAAAACTGACTAAGCCGTCTGAGCGTTTATGTAAGTGTGATAAATTCCCACTGTTCACAGCCTATTACCACGATTCCAATCCCACAGAATCCACGCAATTATCAGACACTCACTGAGACAATAAACACATCTGTGTTTTAATTATTCGCATTATTCCAGGCTATTACATAAAACTTGAACTAATCCGTATAAAACGTGGACCAAAAATAATTCTAAAAAAGCACTGTAAAATTAGACTGCTTTGGGAATCCTACAATATGTTTTTTTTTAAATAATCATGATAAATATCATAAAAAAATCAAATCTAATTAGAGATCTATATTTTATTGTTGCCTAACTTGATCATGGAGTCATGTAAACAAATGTCGTGAACGTTTACGACGCCAAATATTTCCTTACGTCTGATAAATCAATGTCATACGAGCTGATCTGATTCTACAATAGGCAAAGTTTACTTTTCTTGCCACTGTTTGATGAACAAACAAAGCTAATCAGGTCGATTCAAGTTAGGAACTAATACAGACTATGCATGTATATAGATAAGAAAAGGATTCTTGAAAAGAAAAACAACGTACAAAAATTTCAACTTCCCCAAAACACCACCTGAACAAAACCCATCAATTCCAAATCCACCTACCACACCACAAAACATACAAAAATGAGATGCAAACAGAATCTCCTTGGGGCGTACCTTCTTTGACTTGTCTGCAGCAAAGTTACATGGAGTTTATACTGGTGAATTTGGTGAATTGTACTCCATGTCGAGACTTCCGTGGTTGAGTGATTATGGCTTATGACGAGTAATCATAAACCTCTTATCACCATAAGGAACAAAATTCACATGTTAGGAAGCTGTCCAGTTAGCTTACGGAGGGTCGGTGTATACCTGGCTAGCAAAGTCGCCAAATGACCCCTGATGTTGGTGCGACGTTAAACTCCGGTAAGGAAGGAAAAAAAAGTACTCAATGATGTAAATCGTAATTCTACACGCGACGTCAAGATCATGATGAATTCTAATATCGTTTGTTTGTTTGTATGTGGCATACTGTCACTGGGTTTAACGCCGTTTTCAACAATTTTTCAGTTATATACGGCGATCGGTTCACCTAACCAGTTTTCCTGGACTGTATTCAAACAGTTCTAACTTACCCTTCCACAAGGAGCCGGCAACTTCTCCACATATGGAGGAAAATCGACATTTTGTCAAATTTTCATGGAAGGGTATGACCTGCCGTGACCAAGATTCGAACCTAGATCTACGGGCTACAAGTCCAACGCACTAACCACTGGTCCACGGCCTTCTAATGTCGTAGTTCATATTTAATATAGCTAATATGAGAAGAAAGTCCACTCTTCAGCAGGCACTAATTGACTTCATAGGTTAATAACATTCTGAATGGTGGTCAATCGTGCCTTAAGACCACTCCCGTCTTCCTTTGGTGGCATTCTTTCCCTTGTTTAGTTGTATGTGAAAATTGAACATTTAGATAGTATTGTAAATTTATCAATAGGTCCATCTTCACTTGAAACATTGTGTTGGATACATTAACAACACATTATACTCAATGGATTTCCAACCAACTTTACATCAGCAATAACTTCCAATATTTTAACTAAACAATCTATACCGTGCGTGAATGATATACCCTAGGGATTCGTCACATATTTCGTTATATTTCACCGAACATATTGCAGACAAAATAATCAGATTTTACTGGGAGATAAATACTTGCTTTCATGTAATGTTTGTTTTATGCCGACAATGCCAAGTTGTAGCTTGATTGTTCCTTATGCGATTTAGTTGTTACTTCCTGGGAAGAAATTTAATCATAATGCGTGAAAATGATTAGTTTTCTTTGAATTATTAATTGTTAAGCCGATTTTGAAGGATAATGGGTGTCATTACAGCCAAGCATTGAAATTTTTACCCTTCATAATTACTGTTTTATTTTATTCGTAATGTTTTACACATTCATTCATTCGCATACAGTTGTACAATAAAGTGCGTTTTATCTCTATACAGACAACACAAAATATAACGAATTTGGTCAAGTTTTGCGAAACGTTTTGAGAATACCCGAACTGTCATTTTATTCTTATAATTATAATGAATTCTGAAATTTATTTTGGTTGTAACTGAGATGCGTTTCATAATCTAACCACAACGAATAAAATCAGTTTTAGTGCATGTGAAACAAACAAAGTGTGGTTCCAACATAATCACATAAACTTGCCAATGTATTAACAGTACTAAAACGAAATTGAATTATTCATTCAGTAGACCAAAGACTTCTTTGGTAATATTTTATTGATATTCATACTCTCAAACATGCTGTTCATCACTACAAGTTAAATACACGCTCCCAATAGTATGCATCACAACATTTATATGATATTCGTAATGTTTACACCTACACGACATTGTAAGATCAATGTATATCTGTGTTTAACATCAATTCTATCTAACAGATACTCCTTTGGGACTCTGTGTATCGACGCGGCAACTCCTTGGATCGAGTGGTCAGCAAATGTCATATCACAATCATCAATGTACACGATTTTAAACGTCTGTAATCAACATTTCAGAAACTTTCAGGTTCTCAACTTGTTTACCATCTACATAAGGATTCATCGTTTGTAGTCCATCGTCGTCCTCTTTAATTGTGTCAACAAAAGTTACAATGGATTCATTAACATTAGTGATCTCAAACTGAGTTTCATTGAATGACGTCAAAGCGTGGAACGCGTGTATAGCAACACGGTTAACGTTATCTTGTTCGCGTTCTTTCTTGCATGCTGGCATTGTACGAAAGAAATCCTCCAGAATACGTTCCTCTTCTAACTCCCGCTTTTCTCTGCGTAAATATTTTATAATCATGATCACAATTCCAGCAGAATAAAACACTAACACGGCTACAATATACATTACAGCCCCAGCGTTCGCCTCATCCTCTTTGTCCGTTTTAGGACCAACCACATTTAAATAAAGCGGTTCACTGAGCTTGTCCATTGGTTCGCAGTTATGTAGAATACTATTAAAACTGGAATTACTTCCAGAATTCGTCGTCCCATTCTTATAACCACCATTTAGTGTTTGGCATAGAGCTTGTATAACGAGATACTTCATAATGTTTAATACTCAAGGCTCAGGTTGCGAAATGCCATTTATACGTTATTTTCTGAAAAGAATGAATAGACATGAGTTGCATAAAAAACGCCAACTGTGAGTATAAACGTTACATTTGAAACAGTCACGACATAAATTGTCTATCACTTCTCGTTTTCTGACAATAAGTTACCGGAGAAAATCACAATCTACATAGACAACATGGTTTGTTTGTCAATTAATCATGGGTATATGCAGGTATATACGTATTTGACAATTAATCATGGGTATATGCAGGTATATACGTATTTGACAATTAATCATGGGTATATGCAGGTATATACGTATTTGACAATTATTACTTGTCGGCGCGGAGATTTCTACACTAAATGACACGTGTAAAAATATTCCAACACGTCTCAAAGAAATTGTAGATTAATCATATCACGTCCAAAGAGAGGTATGCGGTTCATTTAAACGACAGCACCGAATGCCCACCCATTGTAACACAACTGGCAACCGCTGACAAGTAATTACAGTCTAGTCTCACTTCTAGTGTTTGTCACAAAAATATTTCATTTTCTGTTTAATTAAACACTAAAAAAACCACCTCAAGTGATGAAGTTAATAATTATTACTGAAACATGGGTTCTATTAGTTACTTTACAATATTACTAAGTAACACCTAGGTCAGAACAGACTTGATAATATAAAAAAAACTCGCCGCATGACGCAACACAATATGTAAATAAATAGCCCAAAACAAACTCACTTAATTCAACATATTTCGTCACTACCTACCCTATACTGCTAGTATTTCCTGCAATGAATACACTATTTTTCACATTTTTTCTAAGTATTAATTTTATACACACTTAGACAAGTTCAACTGTATTTGTGTTCATCTTCCATATTTACTTAAAGTATCCAATCCAATTTCTGACATATAAGTTTATTATATCTGTCACACTGCTGGCATGATTTATGTATTCAAATATACAATGTTCGCTTCGCTTGCTCTAGATTGTCCTAATCAACTGAGCTATGTATTATATTACCGCATTGTTTGCTCATTGGCTGCGAAAATTAATATCAAATATCGGACATCATTGTCCACAGTAGCTCCAAGTCTATAATGGCATGAGGTTAAGACATATTCAGAGCGTTTCCGTCTAAAACATGTAAATTTGTGAATATTTACAGACTTGTTAGTTGTTTGAGAATGGTTATTTGTCTCAGATGAAGCGTAACACGCTATTGCGTTAGATTCATTATCTATTGTTGTATTTGATTCATTTTCAGTAAGCCTCGCATTAAGATTTGATGTATCTTTAATCAATTGTACTTCATCATTTATTGTTTTCGGAGCGGTTAACAGTTCAGGAAGGCTCGTTTTTGTTATTTCCAATACAAGTTCTGAAGAGTCAATGGATGAAATTACCCATGGGAATGCATTAGCGCGCCGCTTAAAATCTACAAAATATAATGCTTAGCGTCATATTGATTTTCAAATAAACTTTGGTTCACTATTGATTCAGGAGTCTAATGAATTGAGTGCAAATCACGACCTGCCAATAGACACAGCTGGTAATGTCAACATCGTTACATTAAATAACAAAGCAAAGTTTACTACCGTTTAATGTTACCTGATGGATAATGATCTAACCTCTCCTTGGCTCATGGACAGTAGAACACGGTTATGGTGACTTCCTAGAGACACGAACAGTTACTTCATTATAGACATATTTCAGTTCATCAATAGTAATTCAATAAGGAAGAGTGTATTGGAGGAAATTACCTCACTATCTGATACTTACCTGTATCCGAGTTCTTTGTAGCAGTGTTCTACTGTATACTGAGGTTGATTTAGTTTTAACGAGGCATGTCGTTGGCAATAATTACAGAATGTACCAATGAGCAATTATGTGATCAGTACATGTAGGTGGAAGTTCCATGTATTGTCGCGTACGTGCAATTTGGTTGATTGGTTAACGGAGTTATACAATATACATAACCTTTATTGAACAATCGTCTTAAATTTCCGTTACCGTGAATAATTCATGTAAAATTGCATACGCGGCGAAGCGCCATCTTTAATTAATAAAACAAACGGTTAGTTAATGATTAATTGAGAGAATCACTAAAGTTTACCCGCTCCTCCCACTCCCTTCCATTGTTTTAACCCTGAAATGAGAGACACAGGCCTGATCATTTTTTTCGATCACATTTTGAAGGATTTCGTGGGCGATTACAATCAATAAATGGGAACAAAAATGAGCCCACAGAGTATAAAATATGAAAATGCCGTTAATAATTAGTAGTGACATTTTGTATAATCCATTGCAGTTATTGTGAAAATCAAGGCCGGGAAGGAATATTGGCCCTCCATTACACGCGCGAGAGCATTGAATGCGACAATATCTGACACCTTTCTCCAACGCAAAGTCGCTAATTGCTGCTCTTTCGTTTATTGATATTAATGAGACAATGGTCATTTGTCTTTCTTTATCTGTTTACATTTGGTTGTATGGAGTTTATTAAAGGCTCTTAATCAATTCATAGGGGTTTGTAAACAGAACCGGTGCTGCTATGGTAACTACCAATGTAAACACCTTCGCCTCCGTTTCTGAAGCAGCAGGTAGCTTTTCTTTAAGCGTTTTTCGGAGGTGGAGGACAATACATGGGGCAATATTCGACCGACTCTTAAGCGAACGAACAGTAGATACACGATAATCTAAAATGTCACATAAGCTCCGTTAAGTGTTTGGTTGACATCTAAGGACTAACATAACCCAATAATGGTCACGGGTTCGGTCTAACATCACACCGACAGTTAGGGTCATTTGGCGACTTTTCCAGGTTTTAACGGTGGAGGAAGATCCCAGGAGTAGACTTGAGTAGAACCACTGACCACCTTACTCGTATGTGAAATTTGTCAAGCCCGAGTGGAATTCTAACTTACAGCGGTGAGGGACTAAATGATTACTAGTCGGAGACTGTAACCGCTTGACCACAGAGGCCCATCTCAGATACTTCACTATGTTATCATGATACGTTTAAACTCTACGAAACATTGATGCATGATTGAAACCGTAAGGTCAAACAAAATATTTTGGAATAATTATTTTATATTTTGAATTGGACACTCATTCATTCGATTTAAGCAATCTTGTTGTTTTTAATTTTAAGCACTTATTTAGTACAGGAAAAAAACTTCCAGGAACAATATTTGTTTTAACTTCATTTGGTTTTGATAGAAATTCTCTCCACACTGAATAAAATATCTCCGCACTGAATAAAATTTCGCATCACCGTATTGCATTTATCGCAGAATGTGATATAATTCGACACGACTGTCATATACATGCATGTAACATATAAAATGAATACACACATATTTGTGAAATATGTTATTTAAGCTACAAATCACGATTCGCGCTTGTTGCTACTTAGGCCTTAAGAATAGCCATGTTTATGGATACTTGGTCCAAAAAATCAGGGCAGGCAGGTCGGATGACTTTGTTTTTTATGAACACTTATTGTGAGACTACATAATATGATTAATTGCTAACTATACTCGTACCTTGGATTTTGATGTTAGAAACTTTAGAGTCGGCGACGAAAATAGGGTCGGTCAGGTAACCGGAACACGACTTTTTCCCTTGCCTTATTGCATCATAGAATCGTCGCTCTATTTCCGATACACGTATTGTATCACTGTTATATCCTATGATGGCAACCATTGGGTGTAAGATCACACGATATTGAAGAGGTTTTATGACAACAGGAATTGAGCAGGGTAATACACGATTCATTCTCCTTGTCAACAATACCAAACAATCATTGTGTTATATTTTCATTTGCTTCAATGACATCAATATTCATTGTACCACGGATAGATCCCATGCTTTCTGTTGACCTTTCCTGAAATAATGGGAAAGTGAGATTTCGTGATATATAAACATAAGCTTATAAGACTAGGTTCAAAGTTATTAAATTTGAGACTGGTCTCTCAGCTGAATTTGGTTTCATTATATTTGATCATTATTATGATTATATGACCGTTGAAACAGTATTTAGTATACAAGTTAATTAATCAAAATATGCACATAAACACGTCAAGTATGTCCGAACTTGATTGAGAACGAAAATGGGATTTGAGACTGGAGATCGGTCTCTAGTTTTATAACATCTGGCCCTGGTCTGTGTTCATGACGTTTTGTTGAGTTTGTCGGTACCTAATGTTTAGTTTTACTCATACTTAACCAATGGCGCTTGCGTCTTGGAAAGTTTGGTTTAAAAGATCGGTAATGCTTCAGCAGTTCTGTAAACTGCCATATGATTGTGACCGGAGACCAGTCTATGAATACAGTCTTCCTATTGGTCAAATTTTAGACTGGGTTGAAAATAAACCAATCATAATCTCTAGCTTTACGACTGGTATCCTGCATCAATTTATATCCATAGGCCATCCTGATTCTTCTGATAACAGTCCACTTAATATTCAGAGGCAAACCAAATCTGCTGAACTTTTTAAAAATGTTCGACTTGGGTCATCCGTAAAAAATTGTTTGCTGTTACGCGACTGACTCAATAAAAATTCTCGACTCAAAACCCTTTTTAGCAATATTGACAAAAATGAATTCGTTCCATAGTCCAGTTTCCGTTTTCAGTACAAACTTATAAAATGTTTTCCCCTTCAAAAATTGACTACTAACTCACTATTTAAGTTTTGGTCGCGAAACCGCAAGCCAACATTTTTTAATGATGGCTTTGTGGATACGTTTTATTTTCAACCCACGGGAAATGAATAATATTTTGCAAAAATCGTCTGCGAACATCATGAAATGGTAAGGAAAAAGTTCCTCAGTTTTTATTTTGCTATACATTTTGTATACTATTCAGTTCCATTGTAGAAAATGACGTGTTGACGGACGTAATGTTTGCAGTCGTCTGCATTGATTTGGTTAGTACTCATGATACCACGTGGCTACGCCATTAACCCTGTAACTATGGTGGCACCTAGTGTTTTAGAGGAAACGTGATATGTCACAGTTGCAGACCATTGTCGTCAGGAATATCATTGATTATCATTAAACATGGTAATCATTCTAGACGCGTGTAATACGAGGTGTGTTATTGTTAACCCTCTCCTAACTTGACAATTATCATCGATCATAAATAATTAAACACTAAAAGCCATATGATCATTTCCTCGTGAATAATTATTTCCTTGATTGGATAGCTTCACATCATCGAGGTGCGAATGACGCCATCATTGCATTGGTCACATGACCCGACATTAGGGCCCGTTTCTATGACAATAACGATTGTGTTGTTAAATAACTGTGCATTGATGGTTTATAATCATTCTAATATTCAAACAAAAACACACCTCATAATGCCATGATGAACCTCATAATGTCAAATTGTACAAAACCTTAACCCCCTAATGTACAACTATACCTTAACCCCCTAATGTCAAATGGGTAAGTACTATAGCTTACATCATCCAGGAGGGATTTTAGCTGTTCATGTACCAAACTCCAAATACCTGCACTATAGTCGAATACAATAAGTCACGGTGATGGTAGCCGGAAAGCATTATACGTCTGTTTTTTTTCTGCCAGGATTTAAGTACGTAAGATTTGCCTCCCCTTAAAACATTATATATTAAGTCATTAGTCATTATTATTGAAGCAAATCAAATTATATTCTTGAACAAATCATTAAAGTATATCCAGCTTGATGCATTTCAAACATTTAATGGGCTAAATAAAAAACCCCCGCAAATTTACAGTCCAAAATAAAAGATAGATATTGATCGTCATTATTATTAGTTTAAAGAATTGGAGTTTAAAACCAACAGTAGAACAGTTGAACACAGTTGTAGTGAATTCCTGTGGACCCGAATAATTACTTCGTAATATCTAAATTTAGCCATTCGGAACACCTTGCCCCGCTGCGTCTAATGGAGGTATGGAATCGACCGAAGTGTTACAAATGTGTATTTCGCTAAATCCATAAAATGAAATAAAGAATGACTTTTTCAGAAAATAAATACTTCAGTTTTACTGATTCTTCACTATATCCTAGGCCACTAAAACCGTGTTTTACTGTACATTGTATATTACAGTGAACAGTGTTATATAAGCGACAATGATGGGACTATAGCCCCTATTTTCAATGAAATCGTTAGAAAAATTTTAGTAGAAGAACACTTAAGCATATTGTTGGATATTTTTAACATTTTCTGCAGCTAGGCTTAATATTGATGTAAAAACATAGGCGCCAAGTTAATGTGTTAATATTTAATTCATGAACCAAACATTAAACAAAAGCTGCTGATTACTAGTATATCATTTTTCCAATGTGGACCTAACAACGAGGGAGTTAAGTTAGTCTACGTTAAATTATAATTATCATATCTTGTTATTTATTTGTGTTTAAAAACAGATCAATCTACAGTCCTTCAATTATTTATTGTGCGTGTGAACAAGCTATTAAATTCTACCTCAAGCAGGATTGGTTATCGATTACTTCCATTGGAAAAGTTATTACCCAATTAGCAGTCAACTGTTGATTTAAGATCATTTTAAAGCTAATTGAACTAGAATGTAATGAGGTGCATAATTTATGCACAAAGTGAAATTTTCTCTGTACAAACATTAAGCATAATGTTCCGTTGCCTAATGAATATTCATATTATTTCTGGAATGCATTGACCTGACTTTGAGTTAAGCTTGTAACAGTGCAACTAAACTGCAACAATGAATCCTTGTTTCTAAGTTACAACTGGCATATATAGAAATATAATATATAATTATGTTGGTGCTTGACACAAAACTAAATTTTATCTCCATATACCTAATACCTAATAACATGGGGCTAAAATTTGATTTTGTGTCAAGTACCTGAGGCTGCAATTATTGTCGAGTGTAAAATTCAAAGGGAAGGTACTCTGTCCCTACGAATTTCCCAAGTGGACTGGTTTCTCTCCCCTGTCGATTTCTGATGAAGATGTTTTAGTTATATCAGGATGGTTCTTTTGTTTGGTTGACTACGGCTTGTTCTGACCACAAACAAGGTATGTCTATAAGCCAATATGAAACACTTGTGGTTCTTTTGACTTTATTTTGGCTAAATATTTAGGATAATGATTTTATTCCTCTTTTGAAGTTTCCATAATTATGTCGACATCACATTTTTCTTGGCCATCACTATAATCAGTGACTTTGAGGCCTTCCTTAAAAATTGTTGGTTTGCAGTTAAACGACCGACTCTTTTAAGAGTTCCCTGACTTCAAAATTTTAGCAATTTTTGGCAAAAAAATGTTTTGTTTCATTTTTTATTCCAGCTTTTCGTTTTCAGCTCACGCATATAATGTTAACAAAAAATCCTACCTACATCTTTTCGTTTTCAGCTCAAGCATATAACGTTAACAAAAAAAAATCCTACCTACATATCCACTGTTAAACTTTGTGTTGCGTAACCGCAAACCAACTTTTCTAAGGATGGTCTGAGTTCATGCATATTTCATGTTTATGTATTGTTCAGATTATATAGCTGTGCCCTGTATTTTGTCAAATACATAAATCTTGTCGCCTGGGCCAGATATCAAAATGTATAGAAGATTGTTGATTTCCAAACTTTGTTAAACAATTATAGAGTGAAAAGAATGCTTTATAAGTAATACTTGTTATTACGACCACCTCCGAAAAAAGACCACCCTGAGAATAAAGGCCATTCTTTGAAATACCGTTACTGCCAGATTCTTAGGAAAAAAATGACCTCCGAATTAATGTTAACTATGAATAAAGGTCATTCTTTGAAATACCGTCACTGCCAGATTCTTAGGAAAAAAATGACCTCCGAATTAAGGCAAACTATGAATAAAGGCCATTCTTTGAAAATGTCACCGCCGGATTCTTAGGAAATAATTGACCTGCGAATTATGGCTAACTATGACTATAACTAAAGGCAACATTTGTCTTTCCTAATGATGGAATTTGTTCACAGCTTATGGTGAGAATTGTTACACCTCATGTATCTATGCTACTTGTGAATTAGGCAAAAAAGTGGATTCCACTAACCCCCCCCCCCCTAAAACAATTAGGTCAGTAGGTCTGCCTAATTTTTTCCAATATATTTTTTGTGTTCGGAGATTTGGTACATATGAAAACGAAAATATGATTAAAGAAATGACTAAAAGCGAACTGATCTTTTTAGAAGAAAGCGTTTTGTGGGGGAAAAGGAAACAGTACGTTTAGTGGAAACCAGGAATTGTTACTCCTTATTAAATTCATGACTTAGACGTGCAATGTTATTAACCTTTCCAGTAAAACCTTGATTTTAAGACCTACTTTAGAATGACATATAGTCCTTATATTAGGAGGTGTTCTCTTTATCAAATGTAAAAATAAAATTTTGAAAACCAATCTGAAAATAACTTGTTGGTTTCGTTAGCTTGTCTTAATATCTAGCTAGTCTATAAGTGAGGTTATATTGCATTCAGCATCAAATGACAGAAAACTCAGTGTCTGAATGGTTTATGGTTTCTGACTAGCAATCATCAGCCCCACCCAGGACCAGACAAATTTTACATATGAGGAAGCTACAGAACTAGCTTACGGAAGGTCTGAGGTTGTACCCAAATGTACGCCTGGGGCGTTCCCCTACAACTGAAGCTGAAAAAGTCGCTAAATGACCCCAGCTTGTGGTGTACAGATTATTTTCTATATGTACAGTAAAACCCTGGTATCAAGTCCACCTTAGGATCCACAATATTTGGTCTTAATAATGAGATGGTCGTATTATTGAGTTGAAATATAAAGGGAGCATTAATACCGATCTTAAAGATTAGTGGTGTTTATAATAAGATGGTTTTAAAATTGATGTAGTCAGTCTGTGAGATATTCTCTATTCAAAGGCTTTCTAAATATTTATTCATTGAATCTGCGTCATACTTCAATGTTTTTTACTGAGGCCTCTGATTGCATGAACTGTTGTTTACAAAAGCTGACCATTGTGTACTCAATATTTCAAAGTTATCTCCGAATACACAGTAAAGCAAACTTTGTTTGACACATGTCAGTAATTTCTTGTAGGTCTACAATATTTAGCTTTTCTCGTGTTTCATGAGGAGAAATTCTGTTTGGCGGGAATATTTTGTGTATTAGATAGTTGTGTCTATCAAATGCTGCCTGCAATCCAGACTGTGAGGTAATGTTTACTTGTAGTTTATTAGACTTGTTTTGTTTAGATACGGTTTTAACTTTCTTCTAATTAATTCAGAATTATTATTGTTTAATACATAGAATATAGGAGGTATAATTTGGAGGTAAACTATTTGTCATTTATTTACGGTAATTATGTTGTATGAACTTAGAAGTTGAACACTTTATTAAATACAGTACATGTATAGATTCACTGGTGTTAAACAAACTGCAGACGGGGCCTCCGTGGTCGAGTTGTTATGCTCTTTGACATTTAATTACTTGCCCCTCACCGCTGCGAGTTCGAGTCCCACCAGGGACTAAATTTCACATGTGAGAAATCTTTCCAATTAACTTACGGAAGGTCGGTGGTTCTACCCTGTTGTATGCCTTAGGTCTTCCTCCGCTGTTAAAGCTGGAAGGTCGCCAAATGTCCCTGGCTGTTAGTGCAACGTTAAACATCAGTGAAAAAAGGAACAGACTGTTGTGCTGAATATTAAGCAAATTGCTTTTTATGTGAACTTTAAGAATTATTTGTATTTAGTTCAACTTAACTACATGTATTTATGATAATATTTTCCGAATAGTATCTACACCCGATCTTAGGATGAAGCTATTTTTGCTTGGACAAATGAAAACATACAACTATTGTCATTTACTTTTGCCACGTATAAAAGATGGAATTCATTTTGCAGCAAATACCGAAAACTTTCAATACGTCCATATTTGTGTTAAGAGAAACATACTAGTGTCACAGTTGATGTTAAGACTTGCTAACCAACACTTTGATTATTAAACATTTAACCTTTATGTCAACTGTAAAAGTAATTGCTTATAAAATATCAGTATATGCATGTAATACAAAAAAAAATCAAGAAAACCGTAAATTCCTTGAAGTCGTCTAACATCCAAAATTCTCTCTTGGTTTAATGATTGTAACTTATATGGAACTGACAATGTGTAGGTAACGCAAAAAATATTTTTATTTGAAAATAAGTTGAAAGATTGATTTATACAAAAATGGCATAAAAATTGTCTATATGACAAAGAGATTAGAATTCCATAATTATTTTTAAACAATCTTTTGAGCTCGAACCTTTTATCGATCTTATCATTCCTAAATTCAGAAAATGCTTAATGACATTGAGAGCCTCGTCACATAATGTATTTATTGAAAAAGGGACAGAACTCAGTATACCGAAGGACCATAAGTATTGTTTATTTTGTGACAATATTGAAGATGAATATCACTTTATTTTGACCTGCCCAAAAATATCAAGATCTACGTATTTCGTTTGTTTACAACAAAAGTTTTATAAATTTTTAAGTAAACAAAAAGTGCAATTATCTGTCTAGAAATTCAGCAATGTTTCTCTATCAGGCATTTGAAGTCAGAGCGAAATGTATTAATTTCTTTTTTCAAATGTTATGTAATATCATTTTATATTTGCCAACTCTGTCAGTTAAATTATTTGTCCTGTGCATGGTGTTGTTTTGTACGTGTATGGACCAGAGACCTAGAAATATAGATTATTATTTGTATTATTTGACATTGATTAAGTACTTTGTATGTGGGACCAATATTAGTCCTGTTATATTCCTTGTAAATAGCCTAATTAATATACTTGTTTAGTTCTGTCACCTTTACCCAGATTATCTTTCGGCAGACTATAAATCTATCTGTTGGTGTTCTGGCACTAACATTTATCAACTCCTCATTCCCCAAACTCTGATAAGCTCAGGTTTCGCAGGGTTTCGTGGGAACAATATGATATTTAGCAGGTTGCAGATGACCATTGTTTCAGAGCAAGTTTTAGGCCAGCCAGATAACACCATAAAAATTAACTAGACAAAGAAACGTGAAATTACGAAATTATTTTTCAAGTGGTTTATCCAGGACATTTCCAATAAGCGGAAATAGTTAAATCTAAATAAGATTTAAAATTAATATAATATTGCTAAATAGCAAAAATAATTGGATAGACTTAGAAAAGGGATTTTTGATTACAGAAATCAAGGTAATATTTAATTGTCTTATTTTTGTTATAAGTGTGATATCATTATAGTAAGTAATCTACTATGTTCATCGTCAGGAATAACTATTTTAATTATTGACTATTATTTTAATGGACTTTCAGGCAATTTTAAATGTTCTTAATTATTGTTAAATATTGTATATGTTAAATAGTTCTAATGTCTGATATCTTAGTACTAGTAATGTACAGCTGTTATACAAGTTTCATATAATCTTTTAGATCCCAAGAGGGGAGGTTTTTTCCTTACACAACTATACGTGAAAAATTGTATCTCTACTTTGGAAGACCATCAAATCTATTTTCAAGAAGAAAAGTCAAGACACCAAATTTAGATTTCTCCATTAGTGTTAATGGAATAATTTATGAATGAACATTCATCCAATCAGCAGGCGCCTTTAGTAAATTCTTCAAGATACAGTGATTTTAAAACATAGGACACTTTGATTATCAATGATTTCTATACTTTGTTTGCATTTTTATCTTTTCCATGTTGGTTTGAAAGTCCTTTAAATTTTATTATCATATTTTTGGTATAATCGTTTTTTTTTATCTTCATTTTTTTGTATAATCATATATATTAACTTTTTTGAGTATTTTTGTAAATAGATTTCTGAAACTTTAAATCTTGTTCTGTTATTCAAAAGGCTTAGTCCGTAACAGTCCCAAATTGTATTATCTATCATAATTATAAGGTCAGAAAGTCAAGTTTAGCGTTACTTGACCAAAAAATTAGGGTAAGTAGGTCAGAAAACTGATCTTTGTTTTCTAAACACCCTTTGTGAGACTACGAAGCATGACTACTTGTATGCGTTCTCCAGACTTTTCATGCCCAATACAGATCATTGGTTATGATTGTACGCATGGCTTACTTTAGTTGTACTAAACTTCACGTAAAGTTGAGTTTTTTTTATTTTACAAAGTTTTTAAAGACGGTCTGAATTTAGTATTTGAAGCATATTGCTGATCTGAATATTTGTCCAAACCAATCATGTATATAACCGATGGAACAGTACAGTGAAACGCAGTTATAGCAAACTTAGATATAGTGAAGAATAGGATACAATAGTGTTTATTTTCCCATTAAACATGTCTGTCTTCATTTCATTGTTACAAATATAGTGAAGTATGGACATGATGAAGTAATTTTTTTAGCTCTGGGTATTCAATTTAACTGTGTTCCACTGTATTTAGTATCCAAGTTAATGATCAGAATAACTGTTTACACCTATGTCAAAAATGCTTATTGGCCAGAAATAAGTAGAGAAAGTAAGCGTTTGCTAATTATCTTCGTATCTTATTGACTGTAACTTTGTCACTCTCTTTTTTCAGATTAAAGGTTGATGATGGAACAACCGTAGAGTTCACTCACTGGATGTATATAAGATTTCCCGTAACCACGTGGTCCCTCCAAGGCTGAATTGTTGACAATTGGTACAATATGCATACAGGGATTTATTAGAAGAGGGGAGGTACGTCAATGTCCTTTTCCTAATGTAAGCTTTAATTTTTCAAAATTTCCTCACTACACTGAATTATTTCCCGTATTTAGCCAACACTAATTTCACAAACGAGATATCGCTTGATTAGTCCATCTTTATAAACATGTTGGTTTGCAATTTTCTGACCAACTCATTAAATATCTTTGACCTCATTTTTTGCAATTTTCAGATTTTGTTTTCTGTACAAGAATATAATATATACAACAACTATTTAGGCCTAAAGAAAAAATTGTTTCCGGTTACATGCCCAATGAAATTGGGTCGGTAGGTAGGGATTTTTTTCTTTTACGTTTTTTTTACATATATCGGCAACACTGTTATGAAAATTACTATAATAGCACTAAGATTTGGATGCCGTAAAAACTTGTGAGTCGTCAGGTAAAAGATGGGTCGGTCGGGTAGCCGGAAACAAAGCTATTTTTTACGCCTAAAGTGCCTAACTGCGTGAAAGTTGTAAATGTAAAATGTAACCATTAACCAACACTTTTTTAAGGGTGGCCTTGTGGATTCAAAAATAAATGGCTGTTACCTGCTTCAATTTAACGATTATGTGTATCGTTTTCTGAACAAAAAATATGTTTTGTGATAAATTAACCAGATCCATTTTAATATTTGTATAAAAATAATAATGAATAAGATATTAAACTGAAATGAAAAGTAAATATACCATGGTGACGATAATTCCACTACTGAATTAAGGGAGGTAATTCAGTGTGCAGAGTTTTATAAAACTAATAAAATAAACTAATGAACGAGCCATTATATGATATAAGCTATTTTATCCCGTGGTTTCATCATTTGCGTGTGTTTTCATTATTACACGCAGGTATTCATAATAAATATTCATAATTGAACAAGCACTACAAGTCAATGGTTCAACTTACTAGTATCTTAAAGAAGCAAATAAAGTAAAATGTTCATTTTTTATTGTACTCAACAACAAAAATCAAGACACAGGCCATCCTTACAAAAATGTTGATTTTGTGGTTACAGTGAGTAGTTATGTGAGTGAACTGATAACAAATAGCTAGAATAATGATAAAAAAATGTTAAAAATGCTCGCATAATATTTAATAATAGTTTTGGTCAATGGATTATTAATGAGTCAGTCACATAACTAGGCCATGACCGTGGTGCAGGGGTTAGTGAGCTGAACTTGTAATTCAGGTTCAAATCCCGGTTGCGGCAGGTCATACCCTTCTATGAAAATTTGACAAAAATGTCAATTTTCCTCCATATATGGAGAAGTTGTCGGCTCCTTGTGGAAGGGTAAGTTAGTACTGGTTAGTGTACAATCCAGTTAGGTAAACCGGCCGCTGTATATAACTGAAAAAGTTTTGAAAAACAGTATTAAACCCAGTGACAATGTCTCTGAAATATAAACAGTCACATAACTGCGAGCCCCCATTTTTCACTTAAAGAATGGCCTCCCAATAAATGATTGAAGCATTTTCCAAATTATAGCCAATATGTCCAAAAATCATTTCAAACATTGAACTTAAAAAAGTCAAATATATATATCTCCATGGACATAAGCTGAGACATTAGTAAAAAAAATTCGTTACACTCAGTAAAACCTCATATAATTACCACGTCATTATAGCGACTTCTTATATTTGGACATGTTGCCAATATTTTCACTACATCTCAACTTAATGAGACCGTGTCTTAAGGGTATAAAACTTGAGAACAATTTCCAAACTCAAATTCATTCTCATCTAATCAAATCTAATTTTGATAGTTTTGTATGAAACACATGCATGCAACTTGATTACCTCTGTCTTGAAACTACATATAAAACTACATATAAAACTACATATAAAATATGTTTTTGTGTTTTTGTTTGTGTACCATCCATGTTAACAGTTCGTTCATCTCGCGTCTTAAACATTCATGCTATTATTACTAACACTGATACAATAATGTTAGATATGATTGAAGAGTATAATCATCGTAAGATTAGTTTAGAAGTCACAGGATAACGGGCATGTAATAATAACAGACGTGATTACATCTTTAAAGAAAATGTTTGTGTCTTTCACAATTTCAGTTTGAAAAAAAGATGTCTGTAATGATACTGCTGAAATACTCATCAAACAAGGTGATAACCAGACAAGAAAGATGATTACCAGCCGTTTTATAGGATCATCAAATATGTTTAGGACCAGCTCAGATGAAAACACAAATAGTTTCACCAGCTTACAAGCACATTGCCAAAGAGGACAATCCTGCAAACTTGCTCACCTGAGAGGTTGGCGTATAATTTTCATGTCTCCTTGTCTGTCTGTGTCTGTCTGTCTGTCTGTCTGTCCGTCCGTCCGTCCGTCCGTCCGTCTGTCTGTCTGCAGCAAAGATTTGTTTTAAAAATTACTGTTTCTTTTTGTTTTGTCTTTACCTCTGTTTTTTAACAGTAAAGTCGAACCTGCGAACAGAGCCCACACCTAGGAAAGACAAAATGTGGCCTTTATTGACAAATGGCCTTTGTATGAAGGTCAGTTATTATTCAGATGAAGATCTTTATTCAGTGGGTGACCTTTATTCAGGTGGAAGAACGCAGGTTTGACTATATTTCCATTATTGACAGCCCAATCAACTGAACGTATAAGTTCTTGGAATCTGTCCCAATACTAATCTATTGTTTTCTGCGACATAAGTATTTAGTTTTTGTATTTTCTAATTAGGGTAAATAGAAATTTACGAAAATTACCAATTATTATTACACAAAACGAAACTTCTAATGCCCCCGGTGTTCATTTTTTGAATTTAGTATAGTTTTAAAATCTAAACACGCTTGTTTAAACTTATATCCAGTATTTCTGTGTAATGATATTACTAACATTGCTTATAACTTTTAGGAAGGGAGGGTAAATTATGGTCGGTTGGTTTTTGCACTGGGTTTTAACGCTGTTTCTCAATAATTTTTCTGTTATATACGGCGGCCGGTTCACTTAACCAGTTTTCTTGGACTGTATACTAACCAGTGCTAACTTATCGCTCCACAACAATCCGGCAACTTTTCCACATATGGAAGAAAGTCCAAAGTTGACATTTTAGACAATTTTTATAGATGGGTATGACCTGCCTCGAGCAGGATCAGGATCAGGATATGGTTGGTTTGTTGAACATAATGTGGGTGTGCGTGCGTGCGTGCTTGTTGGTCCAAGGTTGAACATTTTGAATCTTGTTTCTTCCTCATTTCTATTCTGAAAATATGTGACAGGGGCCTTAGAAGTTTCGATTCGCGTGTTATGTTAGTTTAAAACTTCTATCTTTATTTGGATTTATGTTTGTGACTTTAGGAACTGATTCAGAATTATGTGAATTGATTAGATCTCTGTATTTGACAAAAAATGTTCAGCCATTTATCAAAACTTGACAACAGCCTCTAAGCTCAAAACTCAATTTCGTTATTGAATTATTTTAGTTGAAAGGATACCTGGACTGTTTATTTAAATAAGCAGATAAAATATTATATGTTCCAGGAATAAATTTTCATACATACCTTGTACTTGATAAAATTTAAAACACGTTGGGAAACTTTAAAAGCTAAAGTAAAATTTGAGCTTGGAGGCTGATTTCAAATATTGTAATTCGGCATCAGTGATTGATAATTTATAACAGAGCACTAGATTACAGTTGTATGAAGTTGAACGCAGTTTGCAGTTCGCGATTCGAATCACGAACTGCGTTCCAGACTGCAGTTTGTAGTTTCCCGATTCGAATCACGAACTGCGGTCCTGAATGAAGTTCCAATTCGCAATTTGAATCTTGAACTGCGTTCTAGAATGCAGTTCGCAATTCGAATTGCGAACTGTGAACTGCGTTCCAACTTATACAACTCTACCTTAGTTGCACGAAGGAAGAATATTTCATGGTGTATTTAATATGGCAAAACATTTTCAAATCAGAACTTATTTAAGTTTGATTTCATAGTTTTTCAGCGAACTGTTCTCTTATCAAATATACAGTAATTTTAGGTAAAGAATATCCTGAAAATGTGTGTGTAATTTTATAGGTCAATTATTGTAATGCATTCCATTTTTCATGAACGACTGAGACAGTACTTACATGCGGTACCAATTGCCAATAGCCAAGTATACCATACTTTGCATGAATATTCCATGTAAACAGTATGCTGTTAGCGATTTTTCATGGAATTTCACTGCTTTGTTTTTTTTTTTTTTTACTTCCCCATTCAATCGTTAGTTTTTTCTATGTGAATGTTCACTAATTTTAATATTTATTGCACTCGTTAAATATGATCATGATGTTTTTGTAACTGTCTTTTCATCTGATTGTTGTAATTAAGTATATGATTTTTTCTCCATGTACAGTACTGTAAACTTCTTCGTTTTTTGTTCTTGTTGGTAATTTCTTAATACATAGGGAATAAAAATATTTTCAACATGGAGTTATGTTTCCTTTGCGGATATTTTGTAACGTAAACATCATATCCGGTATTGACATGCTTGTAGTATGACTGTAAGTTTACAGTCTCCAGTCTGTTACTACTGACTGCGAAGGTTTGAAATTAGTAAACAAACATCACAATACAATTACAGTTTATTTATGCATATACATCATACATGTTATAAAGGGTCATTTGGTGACTGGTGACTTTTCCAGCTTTAACAAATGAGGAATACCCCAGGAATTATCCTGGGTAAAACCACTGACCTTATGTAGACTAGCTAGACAGCTTCCTCCGTCCTGGATAGGATTCGAACTCACAGCGGTGAGGGGCTAGTGATCACAAGTCAGATCCCCGAAGTTGCTTATAAATATGTATCATAAATATGTATCATAAATTAAATTAAAAACAATATAGATATTAACAGTTGTAAGAAAATTGTCCTTAAATATCTGACATAGCAGATTTAAGACCAGAGATAATGAAACATCTCAAATGGAAAACAAAACTCCTGAAAACTTCCATTAAGGCGTAAAATATATTTGTTTCTGGTTACGCGACCTACCCTAATTTTGCCCCTGTAATCCTAGACTTTATTAGGCCTAAGGAACGGTACATCCATTGTCTCTCTTTTTGTTACCTTTCTGCACGAAAATAATCTCAACATCAGCTTTCAAGAATAATAAAAAATCCCCCAAATTTTCCCCCACCTTCCTGTCCTATCTTTAATGAGCATGCAACCAGACACGAACAATTTTTATACATTGATTTAATGAAAATGAGGAAATGATAATCTAACCTAATTCAATAGTTTTATTAAAAGAGTTCTTTGGCAATAAGAAGTGGCATCGTCAAGCGTATGCTTCAGCCATGTCTACAACCAGTGTGTCCAGTTCGTGTAGACACCATATTATTTACTGTTGAACGTTTGTGACTTCAAGGATCTCACCTTCCCTCAGGACTTGACATAAGTTTCTGTAATTAAAAACAATCATCATTTGGTCCCAAGTTGTTTTGCCAGAATACTGCATCTACAATGATGACCTAGACTTAGAACAGATGAAAAATGACACAAAAATTACAGAGTATCTGAGCTCAAAGAAATTAATTTAAGGAGGCATTTGAAATGTTTTTTGTTTGTTTTTATGTTACTTATCACTGTCACTGGGGTTTAACGCCGTTTTTCAACAATTTTTCAGTTACATACGGCGACCGGTTCACCTAACCAGTTTTCATGGACTGTACTAACCAGTACTAACTTACCCTTCCACAAGGAGCCGGCAACTTCTCCACATATGGAGGAAAATTAACATTTTTGTCAAATTTTCATAGAAGGGTGTGACCCGCCGCTACCAGGATTCGAACCACGATCTCCGGGTTACAAGTCCAGCGCATTAACCACTGGACTACGGCCGAAATGAATGACTGAGTGAATGAACGAGTGTCTAGAATCAACAAAACTTACATCTAGGTGGGAGGGGTCCAGCATCGATTTCGTCAAAACTAGATAATACCTCAACCATGTTTATTGTGTGCGCCAAACTGACTTCAGAAGACAAAACTTGCCCGTTGATTCCTCCCGTTCCAAGATAAAACCCAGCTGGTCCAGCAGGAGCTATCTTCCTGAAAATGACAACACTAAATACAGTTCTGAGCTTGTGGAAATAGTACCAATCATGATGTTACTCGTAAACATTATCGTGCAGCAAGATACAGAACCAATAAAAACAAACAGATAAAACTAGATAAGATGGTAACTATGTAAAAGTTTGAATTATTGTTTTCCAAATAAAATCTAAACAAAGCGCAAGTCTGAAATCAGCGACAGTACATGAGTTATTAAAATTCAATATCATATTCACAGTTATATTTATTAAAGTCATACTAAGCAATACTACACACACAACAAACATGAATACATTTTAAAGGTTAGAACAATAATATTTTGTACTGGTACAGACAGAATTCATTTCTTAAGATACCAAGATATATATAAAATTATTTAGTGCGTCTACATTTGAACAATAATTCATCGTAGCAACAGTACATCCTTTATACTTTATAATGTAAATATCAAAACAAAAAACAAACAAACAAAAAACGAAGGGTGCGTGCTTTCCGTGACCACGTGGCGAGACCTACCCGATAAAACAGCTTGCATTTAGGTTGGGGGCCATCTCAAAACATTACTCAATCAAACTATGCAAAATAAATAATTGAATCCTTTTTATGCTTTTCAAAATATAGTGAGAAACTTTTGGTGCTTAGCAAAAGTTCAGTAGTATATACATTTATAACTTAAACAAGCGACACTCAGATCTTAGTAACTTGTTCGGCCTCAGTAGAACACCTTAAGTACAACGCACATAACACCGGAAGCTCAATAGGCCATATGGTTTTGCTCACAATTTTTAAAGTTTTTCCCTGTATGAGCTATGAAAAACAAGTGACTCCTTGAGCACGGCCAATTTTAATCCGAGGGGCATAATTTGAAGCAACTCCGTAGAGGACCACTGGACAATACATCAAACCAAACGTATAAACTCTAGGTCATGCAGTATTGTCCAAAAATGAAATTTAAAGTTTTCTTTTTACTATACACTACTATAGTTGTGCAACAAGCAACCCTCATGGCAGGGCCAATTTTGACCCGATGGACATAATTTGTACAAGCATGGTAGAAGACCAAAAGGCAATGAAAAACAAATGAGTTGTTTGGACCGATAAGATTTTTAAAAATTTGCCTCGTATAAGTCAAATACAATAAGTAACCCGTGGGGCGGGACCGATTTTGACCCTTGCTAGAGACAGGGACTCGTGTAGTAAAAAGTCCCTGGTAGAGATAATAAAATCCCTCCAAAGATAATTCCTATTAAGCTTGATTAAAATTGGCAGTGGTTTTTGCGGGGATTGAAACAATTGTTGACAACACACTACTGACTGGGTTATCACAATAGCTAAAATTTATAATTGACTCTATTTGTACCTGAACAAGTCAAAACAAAACTTAATTGATAATTATTATTGGCATTCTAGATTTTCATTCTAGGTTAATTTGGTCCAAATTATTTAATTTTTATACGAAACACGGACAGAAGCTCAGTTCATGTAGGGGTAGAGTCCCCGGTTTATGTAACAAAAATTAATTTGTCTAGGATTGGAGAAAATTGTGAAGCAATGACATTTTTTAAATGGAATGTCTTTTATAATAATAAAATTTAATATTTTCTTCATCTCAAAATGCCTAATATGCCAAAAATGTGATTACATGGAAAACAGCACACAACATTTAATTTAAACAAAACAGATAAATAGAAGCTAATTTAAGCAAACCCACTAACCTGTATTGTCTTTTTACACGCGTCTTGTCTGCTTGTCTGACTGAAACCAACTGACTTTTCCCGCTTCTGCTTCCGATAGAGAATCTTATTGTGCAATAAATCCAATTTTATCCAATGAACGACTTCGTCACATTCAAACACAATACATAACAAGTTTTGGTTGACCAATAAAAGGTTGCGTTACATTTTCAAAAAAATGTATTACACACTGACAAAAACACAAAATTCACCTGATTTCATACCAATTTAGTGTGACTTCATTCATCCACCATTCTTATCAAAACAAAGACTTGAGCCTACACAAAATTGTTTCTGCTTGACTGCAAATTGATAGTGTACACGTTCAAAATTACCTCATTTAAACAGAGTATAAAATACGAAACCCTTTCAAAATAGGAAAAAAATTATTTCGCAAAAGCATTTGTTCCTGGTTTCAGTACCAAGTTGAATAACGATGGTGATATGATATTTTTTATTTAACTAAGACTTTATTCGTCATTTTCATCATTTTTAAAGAAGTGGTAATGTAAGTCAATCACCAATTCTGTGTAATATCATACATGCGACATATAATTCTTACGTGTGCTTGGAAGAATCTAGATTCAAATATATATTTTTATGCATTGTCATTCCTGTTCCTAGTGTTTTAATACGTATTACGTATAGTAATTCGCGTTGGTGTGATGTAGCAAGGTATCATTTGACGAAACAAAATTCAGGTTTTTTCAGAGGTTGTAGATGAAATTTCTGCTTCATTGTTTTGAATTGGACAACAACTTATTGGTTATGTGTAGTATAATGGCTTAGTTATCTGTAGACACCTGGTAATAGAATGAATTTTGAAAGTTAGGTGGTGTTAAACAAACATGGCGTGGCAACTGCGATTTCACGAGTCTTATATAAGCATTTACATGATAAATGTGCTGCCGCTGCCGTGGTGCAGTGGTTAGTGCGCTGGACTTGTAACTCGCAGACCCGGGTTCGAATCCCGGTTGCGGCAGGTCATACCCTACTATGAAAGTTTGACAAAATGTCGATGTTCCTCTACATGTGGAGAAGTTGCCGGTTCCTTGTGGAAGGGTAAGTTAGTACTGGTTAGTATACAGTCCATGAAAACTGGTTAGGTGAACTGGTCGACGTATATAACTGAAAAGGTGTTGAAAACGGCGTTAAACCCCAGTAACACTAAGTCACATAAAAAAGATAAATGTGTTATGGTCGACGTGGCCTTTAAAACCTAAATTCATACACACCACTCCAACAACGTACTAACCCCCTATGTAATGTACTATTCATACAGCATGTGTAAATTGCAATATTGCTTTGGCTAATGTTACTCTTGAAGAAATCAAGAGCATTTGTGTCAACAACAGAAAGTCAACAACATATCAAATAAATGTTAGCGCTAAATACTTACAGGGCGAGAATGTGTGTAACTTATACAACCGGTATTAAACTGATGTTTTTTCTCTACAAGTTCAAACAGGGAAACCTAAATTACATCACATGGTTCCAATCACATTACCGTATATGCTGATGATACACCGAGTGTTGTACGTGAACAATGGAGACATCTTTTAATTTTTTAAATCTGTTTCTGTGATTTTCCAAACTGAAACAGTACTATCACACTTGCAGCCCCTTAATTCAAAGTAAAGATTTAGCACCATAAGCTTTATAAGATATTGATGGCAGATAATCTGCTCTAAGTGGAAATGGAATGTTAAACAAACTAACAATCCAGCCATTACAAAAAGGAGCTTCCACTTTGCCATTTTTGTCGCTAGGGATTAATGTAGAAACAACAGCCAGGACGGTAATTTTCCGCCGACTTTTCCAGCTTCAGTGATGGAGGAACACCTCTAGCATACACATAGGTAGAACTTTCGGCCTTCCGTAAGCCAGCTGGACAGCTTCCTCACATTTGAATTTTTCTGGTTCTGTGTGGGATTCCAACTCACAGCAGTGATGGGCCAATGTTTACTAGTCAGACCATAAACACTTGACCACGGAGGCTCCCCCTTCACAACGCTGAAGCCTTGATGTAGACATCCGCGTTCTCTTCGCAAGCAGTATGCACATAACTGTGAATGCGTTATCACATAACAAAAAAACCCTCCAGGACAGCAATTAGGCTGCCAGCCATAATTAAACTATTCACAGTCGTATAATTGTACGAGTCACAACAACAGCCAATCGGACAAAAGAGCAGCCATAACTATACATTTGTTCATGGGGTTTAACGCCGTTTTTCAATATTTTTTCAGTTATCTACCACGGCTGGTTCACCTAACCAGTTTTCCTGGACTGTATACTACACAGTACTAACTTACCCTTCCACATGAATTTGGCAACTTCTCCGCATATGGAGGAAAATTGACATTTTTGTAAATACGAGGATCTGACTTGCTACGACCGAGATCTGAACACGGACCACTAGGTTACAAGTCCAGCGCAGTAACCACTGGAACACAGTCGCGACTATATAACAAAACATACCCCAAATTAGCTACAATGACAACACATCAGCCACCATGTTGTGTGACGGACCACTATGACTGCAAATTAGTCATCATGATGACAGTGGTGCCAATATGTCCACGTGACAGCACTTTATCAGCCTTTAACCACAAAGAGACAGTATGTAGATATATATATACAGCCTAAACATTGACTTGTGACTAATGTAACAAAATAGGGATGAAGGTTAATCAGTATTTAAATGATGCATGCTCCATGTATATATGTGTATAAGATAATAGCGAAATGGATCAAAGGACAGTGTAAGAAAGAAGGAAGAAAAAGAAAGAGAAAAAATATGTCCCACACCCAGATGGTTTAATACATACAGAAGCTACACAGAATGATTTTTACTACACAGAAAGAGAAATACAGTTCACAGTTATAGAAAATTATAGGAACAAATTGAACACAACATTAGCCTTCTTGCTACCCCCATACACCATACCCCACCCACTGTAAAAGTTTATTCAGTGTATTCCTTGTTTCAGCTTTTATTTTTTATAGTTATGGAGAATACTTGAGAGTGCCGGACAAAGGATTGCACCAATCGATAACACAGTCGTTCAGGATGGAATGCCTGTAACTCATTTTACATCAAAATCAAGCAAATCTTGGTGAATTGTAAGAAGAACAGAAACATGTCTGAAACCAACCTACTTCTGAATGTTGCCGAGACAAAATACATAAATACAAATGTATGCATACTAAAATTTCCAAAAACAATGAAAAACAGCTGAAGTCAGAAACAATTTCCACAACACATATGTCAGGCAGTATTTCTTTCTAAGTTTCCATCTAAGTCCACAATTGATTTTGAAAACGGCAATAACATTTGTAGCATTTCTGGTAACCTTTCAGCTTCTGAGCTGGAAATCATTGATTTCGTGAATTTAGCAGGAAATTTGAGAAACTGTCGAGAAACAAACGATAAATGTGAGGTCATAAAAGCATTCATACAACTTTTATACTTCTTTAACTATATTAGAATCTGTTATCAAATATTCATATGGAATTATGGAAATATTTATCATTTTAATCAAATCAACTCACTTTGCTTTTAGTCGTTATACATAAATCATACCCTGGCATATGTTTTTCTCCACAAATATGTAAAGTAACCTCCACAACAGAATTTCTAACATAATAAATTTCGATCATGCTTAAGTGTAACACAAACCCTTAAATGTATCTACGAAGTCCTAATGGATGTATGGAAGGCTAATGCAGTGTTAAGACATAAGACAACAGAGTTATGTCAAAAAGAAATAGTAGAATGATGAATTTGTACAGAAGAATAAAAACAATACATGTTAATTCACCAAGTGATAACTTCTGACTCTCTCACATCTAACTAAACAGATTGTACACTACAATGTTACAATCTTGTAGTACAATACAGAAGTTACTGTAGGTAGAGATGCTGAGAGTTGTATGTCAAAAGTGTACGCAAACTCACATAATTGCTCACATGCTGAGTACATTCACACAAAAACGCTCCAAAGACAACAATTAAGATTATCTCATAACACACAAAACAGTAGAAAGAGATTATATGAATATAATCAAAGACATAACAAACTAATAAGAATTAGTTAAAGCTATATTTACAGAAATCGGAGAATATTCAGATACTTCGGAGCTACGTGATTTTTTGTTGCTGTTAGATATAACAGTTAAGAATTCAAACAGTTGAAAGTGATTATATAGATGTTTTATAGAACATGTAAAAACATACAGTACAAGATAGAAACCTCTGTAGCATACAATTGATGTAGACGAGATGGTTCTTTCACGTAACAACCATAAAGGCAGATAATTGGAGTTTTATTGGTAGTAAAATGATACATTTATATGCTTACATCAAAGGTTTCTTACTAAGCAAGCCAATCAACTTGAATAATGAAAAGTTCTGTTTCATCTTAAATGTGTAGTATTTCACAGAAAAAAAAAATATATATATATGAGATGTTATTGCTTGTGTTGAGGAATAATATATATGTTATTAAGAGCCTTTATGGATGCTATGAGGGGTTTTTGTTAACAGTCAAAGTCAAAGAAGAAAACAAGAATACACAAGTGAATAATATCAGTAATGAAAATACGTCACACTATATAAGAAATATTTATCATTATTATCGGAGTTCTGATTAAGTTCACAGAGAAACAAAAGAGAATAAAAGTAAGACATTGAAAACATGAAAATATGTGAAAAAGAGAAAGATTCCAAAATGTGTACTCTCAAAACAGAACACTATGTTTTTTGTACAAAATGGATTTTTTAATATCTTCATTTCTTTTGCAAATACAAGATCTTTTTAAATTAGACTAAAATATTAACATTATCCACAAACAACTTGTCATTAGCACCCTATTGTAGGGCTGTAACAATTAATAAATAAACAAATGAGAAAAACCTACAAATTTGGTAAAAAGCTACAAAAAGTCAGTATTACAAAATTATTGTTCCCCTAGGCACATGTTAAAGTCTGACAAAAATGTTGCCAATTAATAATACATGAACAAATATATTCAAAGGATTTGATACAACAAAGGATGGTGACCCCTAGAATACTTAATAACAAAGGTCCCCAGATCCCCTGTTGTCTCTTAACAAAACCCTAAGAATGTTATAACGGAGGCACATTAAGTGATTCTAACCTCACTCAGACCCATCTAACTTCAAACATGTACAAAAATAATGAATTACGTATATTGTCATGCTAATTGCTAGTCAAACATTCAAAATGATATAAAAATAATTGCAACATAAAATTAAATTAAAACCTTAAATTTAATAATAACAATAATTAGGATCAGATATATCATAGGGTGTAACAACTTATTCCTCTGAAGTTTACTTACTTGATTGTCGACAAAAATATGACTAATCTGTTCCAAGCCTACGTAAAACTATAAAATACAATGTATAACAAAAGCCACTGTATCAACGTAATTGCCACAAACTATCATGAACACAAGCGATTTCAGACTTGTAATGTATCATTATGCTTTAAAATAATTGGACTATTAATTAATAGCTACGATTACCAAAAATGAAATAATTAAGAACAAGTCTGCAACATGTGATATTAAGGCTAAAATTAAGTTTCTAAGCCTTGAAGTGTGGACCAATCAGTTTATATAATCATGTATGTGTTATACTGAATCGCTAGCACTGTATTGGGCGGATACTTATGGAGTATTTGCATAATCAGTTTTGATTGGTTAAAATAAAATGTCACAAAGCAGTGATTGCACATTAAAATTGCAGTATTAAACTGCTTTAATCATTACCTACACCCGATCAACACCCATGGATTTCAATGAACATAAAATAATGATTATATAAGTAAATAATCACCTTTCCACCGGAATTGTTGCTCAACCTATCAAAACCAAGGGAATAATTTCACCTCAAATTTCATCGGCTGTTTATGCTGACTCATTACCCAAGCTTTATGTAACAACAAATTTCATTGGCTGTTATACTGATTCATAACCTAAGCATTATGTATGAATGAATTTTATTTTTATTTACGTCAAATCAAGAGAAAACAGTAAGAAATTGTAAATCTTATTTAATCAGCACCCAAGTTTTAAATAAGAAAATAATTCAAATTATAATGAACTGATTTTGAATTTTGATGAAAAGGACTGAAAACTTTAGTAGTGAAAAACTTTATTGAAATAAAATTTTATACCTTAAAAACTTAATGTATTTTAATCAAAGCATAAAGCCAACAGAAACTTGTCTGGTCTTGATTTAAGTAAAAACTAGCAACAACTTCCCAATGATAAGATGGCTACCATTCTATGACAATGTTTAACACACTAGACACCAGTTCTAGCGTTTAAAATATGAACAAATTAGTACAATATGTGCTTGCCGAGAAACAAAAAATATAACCCTACATATACATATAATTAACAAAATCATCTCCATTGGCAGATCTTTGAAATACTGTTTACAACACTCACAGACACCAATCATATCAAATAAGTATGAGTAATGTACAATGAAGTATAATATAGGGGGATATGACTTAATCAATAACAGTTTTAGTTGCCAACTTTTCCCAGAAAAAAAAAAACACTAACAGATACATTTAAAAACAAACCTAGAACATACACACACTGGATGTAACATGTGGTTAAATCCTTAAATACAATATATTTACATTGAAAGCATGAATGTCACAAATAACAAATAATAATAATAATGTATTACAGACTGATAAATGGTAAGCATTAAGTGTTAACAACAAAAAACTGAGCTATCTTTGCATTGCTAAAAGATTTCATTCTACAGCGATTGTATAAAAGTCATGGTTGCTATGTCAACAGTCGATATAACAATATAAATTTCAGTTTGCTATTTTAAATGAATCATCAACTACAGACCCAAGAGTTTTATTCAATTATATTTTGTCCTCAAAATAAGATCAATATTTGCAAAAACTATTCTTACAGTGAAGTTTATTACAGTCGGTTCATTCAGAAGCACTAGCAAAGCTGCGACAGTCTGGTCTATGACACAGGTCACGCTAACTTATCACAACAATTAGCTAGCTATCTACGGAACTCTGATTATAAAATGAAACTAGTTTCCATAGCAACAAATATTTCATGTTAAATTAACTTAGTTAACTCCCTTTTTCTACAAATATCCACCTCTATCAATACTTATCACAAATTATTCCAATACCACACCAGCTTACACGGACGACTACACTCACTTCCTTTTGTAATAATAAGCTAACACACTAGTTGACAACATATACAATACAAATATAGATATATATAAGAAAAATATATAGACTTTTTTTAAAAGATGAATTTGAAAATCAGACATTCTGACTTGTAGATATTTAAATGGTTAGTGTTCATAACATGCATGACTAAAATATCACATGGCACAGCAAGGTTACACATTGCTCACATCATCATTCCCATGTTTTTCATTGAAAATGACAAAAATGAAAAATATTTTGATTTCAACTTCTTCGACATATATATTGAAAAAAAATATTCTACAAGAGTTAGCTCCCTTCACAGCAAAATCAAGACTATCAGAATTATAGCAACAGTAGAATGTTTTAAGAAACAGCTATTGTCATGTTATTAAACGTGTTTTTTAAACCACTTCATTAACAATATATCTACATCTATTCCAATATACAAGATGTTTGTTCTTGGTGTTTACTACATGTTTTCACATAGACAATATTTCCTAGTATCACAATAACAGTGTAAAAAAAGGTGTATTGCCTAATCAATAAACAAAAAACTTTGGTTCAACACATTAGCTGCTTATCAGCAAAGGGAGATTACTCCTTCATGTGACTGTAAGATGATATGACTATAGTTACAAACTTTAGCTTTCATTTAAAAATCAATCATGATCTATGGTTCTACTTATTTAGTTTCTAAACATAAACAGACATGTGGTTTAAAGATTGCATGGCCAGGTATAAATAAATAAAGCAAAGCTGATCCTTTTAAAACAATGAACCGAATAGAAAGAAAGTAACAGAAATAGAACAAACCACTGATGATGCATCAGTCAATACTTGTAAGTTGGATTTCTACATAAAATAATCATAATAAGTTATGGGACGTAAATATAAGAGATAGATGATTTAATGTAGTATTTAATGCAGTGACTGATACTGGTGGCTTTTTTTTATCTACATAACTGGATAACAGCATCTAGGAGGAAATATAGGCTAACTGGTCCGTAGAATGAAAACTGGTGAATATATACAGACTGGTTCCTGAATATCTAAACCTGTTTCATACCTATAATGACTGGTTGTCTGAATTTATATTAACTACAAATCCAGACAGTAAAAGGTTAACAAATCGATCTAGAAGCATAATGTCTTACGGTAAATGTTGCATATCTAATGATATATCAATGCAAAACCAAATCAACCGAATAGTTAAATTACACCTAGGCTTATAAGCTCAAGTAATTCTTTTAGACAGGAATTAAGAATCTCTACTTGTTTTCCATAAAGCATAATATCAGTAACAATCAACTCAATGGACCAAATTAGCAGATATTTCAGCTCACCATCAGCCCTACAGTAACAGGAGAGACACATATAAAAGCTATATTGCATTTGATTTGAAGTTTTCATTGCATTCAACCCGCAGCTCCCTCACATCAATCAAAGGTCTTACTTCCCCCCTTACAAGACAAACTACAAACTTTAACATTAATATTCTAATATTGATACATTAACAAGAACAGTCATAGAAACTCTGAAACTCGTCAAAAAATAAAAAAAAAAACTGACAACATAGATTTGTAACTGTAAACTTCAAAGGCACTTAATCGCCAAAAGTCTTAATAAATGATATATGGATAAATATATATATAGCTACCCCACCTACATATACACCGTCAACATTAAAAAATAATGCATATTTATAACATATGTAACAAAATTTGCTTAGAAACATAGACAGACAACAAAAATGCGTCTGCATCTAATCAGTGTCACTAAACGCTTGTTGAAATATCTCGTCAAATGCTGGATTGTCCAGGAAGTCTAATCTTGTCATGATGCAAGCTCAAGGTTTTATCAATTGGTTTTTTATTCCTCTCGGAGGCCAACAATGTTCAAGGAAAATAATAATAAGAAAAATTTTGCTTCTCTCTTTTCAAGCTGAATTTTCATTTCATTTGCGGTCGTCATGCTAACGATAATGTCAAGATCTATATGTAGGGAGAATAAATACAGAATTTCTATCCATAATAAACTGATGAAACATGACTTGGTCTTATCTAACTGTGAAGACGACATACAATGCTCGACTATATGGTTGATTTTGAGAATGACACTCTAAGATGATTTGAATCGCTCAATGGATAGTTGTGCATAGCCTGAAATTAAAGACAATATCATGAGGATAGATGCGGGTGAAAGTTAAAACAAAAAATAGCAAGAAAAAAAAACAAAAAAAAAAGAATAACATATATCCCTCATTTTTATAAATATGAAATTCTGACAAAATAGCAAGAAAAAATGAACGTATGCATATGGCATTTTCTTTAACATGTTTTATAAATGTGAAAGTTGAAAATTTTCCAAAATGGAAACCTTAACCTCAGTGCTATGGAAACAATAAAAACCAGTAGCATCTGGACCTGGGAAAAAAATGGAGGTCCAGGAAAATTCTGGAACTTTTAACCATGAGAAAAGGACAGAACCAACTAGAGCTCAATTGATACATTATTATCATGTAATACAAAACTTCTAATTTCCCAGCCAAATCATATCCGACAGATCTAAATATTACATAAATGAAGCATTAGCAATTATTCCCTCAAATATCAGCAAAATGTAACATTTATTTCACAATCAAACAATGAGTCAAAGTTATTAAGTTTCTAAGAACTGTAACTCTTCACACATTGTGGTATAATGAGGAAGATTACGATAACTTATGTATACAGAACTATCCTCATTAAGCATTCTAGTTAACAAACCCATGTTTTCTCTAATTAACGTACAATCAATAATCAATTGAATATGTTCCATTGCATTGTGTCGTAACTTAATACTAATTAGATTTAGTATTTAGAAACAACCACAGTACAGATTGTATTTTAGAAAGACATTGATTGAATGATGTGAAATAATACGCTAGAGATTATTATACGCAATTAATTGCTGGTAAAACCCAGCATCTCCTCACATTTCTTTCATAATGACAGGCCTACCTCATTAACTGAGATAAAAACTGATTCCGCATTTCTCTAGTTATTATGTACAAAGTAACCAAGAAATATCTTATCATTTACACTATATACTAATTTTCAGGTATATGAATACAGATAGCACCCTAATCAGGAATTACTTTTCAGTGTTTATTTATATGTTTTGTTAGATATGGAAATAATTGGAGACCAGTCTAAACACATATGCATGTCATTGGTCAATTTTAAAAATAATTTAAGAAACAACCAATCGGAAGCATGAATCGTTAGACTGGTCTTAGATTTTGTTATCTACATCTCCAGTTGAAAAATTTGAACATAAAGAGCAAGCTTTATTAGTATATAAAAAAACAACTTACAACGAGTGCCAATATAGATTCTTCAACTGTTTTCATCTCAATAAGAGCCATGCGTCTATCTTTCCTGCAAATATAATAAGATGATAAATCAGCACAAATTAAATAAATAATGCAATTTTCTCTTTCATACGTAAGTGGGAAATAACAAAATTTACAACCACTTTGAGACAGCCAAAATTTACATTTTGGCTAAAACAAATATGCATAAGATCTTTATCATATTCAAATTGATTCCAAAAAATATGTGCTGTGTTTGTTTATCTTCAGATGTGTAACCTTGCAGCCATAAACACATGCTAAATGCAATTAACCTTGACTACCAACCGACAAACAAACAAATCAACTTTCAACAAATTATTCATTTGAAGGAAAAACACTAGTAACCATTCCTTTAACAATCCCATGAATTGTCTTCAATTTTACATTTTTGATGGCTTCAAGGATTTGGTTTTGCTCAACAGTTACACTCAACAATTAACAGCACCCAACACTTTAAGGCACTTAAGACTGTCCAGCTATCAACCATATACTTTACTCAACACATTTCAGCACTCAACAATTAAGTGCACTCAACAATGGCACTTAAGACTGTCCAGCTCTCAACAATATACTTTACTCAACAAATTTCAGCCCTCAACAATTAAGTGCACTCAACAATGGCACTTAAGACTGTCCAGCTCTCAACAATATGCTTTACTTGACACTTTTCAGCACTCAAAACATTTCAGCACACAACAATTAACTGCACTCAACTTTTGGCAGCACGGACCTATTTGTAGCTCTCAACAATATTTTGCATTCAGATAGTCAATTAGATAATTTTGACACAAAGAAAGAAGGTAATTTGTAAATATTGTGAACTTACTGGAAAAACTTGAATGCTTTTACTTCACCATATTGAGAGAAGCTTTCTGTAAGTTCTTCTTCAGTAACTGATGGCCTGAAAGTAAATAACAAAATGACATTAAAATGTTCATTTCGAAATAACAATAATAATTATAACTGCACTACAGTGAAACAGGGTTATAACAAACTCAGGATATAGTGAAATATTGGATAGAGAAAAAAACTCAAGAATAGTGAAGTAACTATTTTTCCTCGGACCAAACCTGTCTGTTTTTCAAGGCAATGGAATACAACAAAATATGGATATACAGAACAAGACATTTAGGTACACAGAATTCCCTTTAACTATGTTATACTGTATAATTGTTTGTCAAATCTTGCTTGAAATTAGTCCAGGCCTTTAGAAAAGGAACATTTTGTGATGTATAGTTAATATGGAGGAAATTCAAGTTAGAGCAAGTTTTGTATCGTGCCATATTCAGTAAATAGAAGTATTCATTCTAACAAAAATGTTTTTAACAGCATAAATATTCCTTTCTCCCATGAAACTTCATTACATGAAAACATAATTAGTTCTTGACGAACACACTGAATCATTCAATGTAAAAAAATGTTTACATTCTCTAGAAAACTCGTTTTAATATGTTCTACACATACAACAACACAACTCACAGCATTAAGAACCAAGAAAAAATCAGTTTAATAGGAATTTTCTAATCGAGTTAAGACAAAAAATGAATCCTGAGCATTTTAAGACATTTCTATAAGAACATCTTGCAATTAAATACGTACAGCAACATTTTTTTTTACTATTTCAACATGAAATTACAATTCAAAGATTCCAAATCAAAATCCAGACGGTTCTAGAGAAACATTCCAAGACATTTTCAAATGGTTGAAAACTTCTTTCTATCTATCATGCAAAAGAGTATCATCAAAGGATGGCAAACAATTATAATGGCCCATGTAATTTGCATACACATTTTAAAGTAAAATGTTTATTAATTATATCCCTAACTGATAACATCACAAAATATAGTCACTTTTACGGTTATGCAATTGACCCTATTTTTTGGAACCGACCCTATTTTTTGGTACAGACCCTTTTTTGGAACCGACCCTTTTTTTTGGAACCGACCTCATTTTTTGGGACCAACCCTATTTTTTGGTACCGACCCTATTCCTGGCACCGACCCTGAAGTTTCAAACAGTAAAATCCAATCAGAACAAAAGGTACATTTATATCAAAATTAGAAAGGGAAAGTTTTGCAACCTATCTACCCTCTTTTTTTTTGGTCAAGTGATCGTAAATAGGACTATAATTTTCTAGCCTTATGAGTGACACAAGTCATCAAAAATGACCAAATATAACACATTATGTATCAGGAAGATGTCAAATAGAGTGAGACGAAATCATTTACCAGCAGATAGGCCCAAGATCGAAAATTGATGGGAAAAAAATTATATGAAAGCCTAGCTCCATTTCCACTTGACCATGCTTTCAGTCAGTAGAGGGTGTTTCTATCAGATGACAGCCGGTAGGCAAATAACCAGGAACTATTAGGGAGTATATTTTAGAATTTCATACCCATTACCCAACAACCCTCACATCCCTTTGGACATCTATATCACAGACCGTAAGTAATCTAGTGTAAAATTAGTCTGGGCATTGTTTGTGGGATTTAACCACTTTTGTGACACTGGGAATTGTCCAATTTATCTTTACTGGCAAAAAAAAACAACTTAACATGTCTGTCGTAAAAGTTATATTATATTCCGCCAAGAAAAGCGGCATTCTCAGTAATTATGTAACCATTTGAGGAGTTCACTTTTTTCTCCCCAGTACAACTTGTTCATCTTCACACTTGCCTCGTCAAAACAAAAATTCCATTGTAGGAGAACAAGTCAGAAATGGGGGTTTGTGAATAAAATATCTCCCAACAGATAGACACTCATTCATCATTTCTTTACAATCCGTACTCAAAGGAATTCAGAAAAAAACCTAACTTTTCAGAAACAAGTGTATAAAAGCTTGTAGACACTTTTAAAGAGTTTTTGGAAAATAATGAATAAAGAGTAAAATATTCAGAAGAAAAGTAATGTCAACAGGTACACATCGTTTTTTTCCCATACAGACCGAGAAAAAAACCCAACATGAACTAATTGAATACTAAAACATACATCATATCCTTGAATGAAAACTTCTAAGACAGATCTAAAGCTTACGAGCTCATAACACATCAAAACATCAGAACAATCCACAGAAGACTTCCATCGAATATTTTCAATTCATTTTCTTATTATACTAGATACCAAATGTGTAAATCAATTATAGAATTCAAATTTTAACAATTAAAGTGGCCAGGAAAGATATAAATTTGACAGATAGATATTTGTGTGTCTGTGTTGGGCAATAAAACCTAAGTATATACTGTTCTAGGGAAGAGCACATGATTGCTACATATGTTGAGAACATTAATACTTCAATAATTGATGAAATATGTCAAATATTGCACAGAAATCATGTAGAAATTTTTCAAAATGAGGTGGAATATCTGTTTGCAATTTTAAACATATTAATTTTCAGAATCCAAGCACTTAAAATTGGTGACTGCTTTAAATACAGTACAACCTCGCATAGCAACTATCAAAATAATTAAAACCACCTCATAACAAGGTCATGTTCAGGTTAACTTGACAAAAAATAGGGTAGCGTAGGTAAGTCACAAAATTTTCAGTTTTTAATTCCTTTAAATGGAGGAGTGATTCGTCCCCAAATATTCCTGTACTTTGAATTGAACTGTTAGAAACTTTAGGTGTCAGCATAAAAAAGGCTCAGACTGGTAACCATTTATTTTTGGTCTGAGGTTAACCTACTTGACCTTTCATATATAGTTCCGGAACTATATATCCTGAACAGCTATATAAATTATAAAATTTCGCATTTACAGAAACGCGATCAGGTATTTGTTTTCAGGATTTATGGAGCTTTTTCATTACATGCGTTTCATTCACATTACATTATTGAAAACTAACTACAAATAGAAATAAGAAATTCACAGTTGTGCGAATTCAAAAACCAAATTAAGACAGAAAACTCCTGAAATTTGCAGACATATTTTATTCAAGGCCATAACGTCAACCTATATTTCAATTGAAGCTATATAATCACAATATCTAGAAGAGTCTAATGTAATATTTATAACAGCACTTAGCATGTTTTGCTAAACACTGTAACATTTAGTAAATAATTTAACACTAGCAATAGTCCTTTAAGTGCTCAGTATTTTGTAGCAAAATTTTCACGACAATGTTTGTTTTGTGAATACGAAGTCCTTAAGTAACAAATAATAAACTACAATAACTGCTTCCATTTCAAAACTGAGCGACTTTTGGTTTTCCATTGAAACATTACAAAGAGTAAAATGCATAATTTTTCAGGAATTAACCCCACAAAAAAGCAGGAGAACAGTTTAGAATTTGAGTTCTACATGATTAAAGAAAAGTGCTTCAGTTATGTTTATTGATCATTTAACAGACTGAGTCCTCCTGGGTAACAAATTAGAACCAACCCACTCCCCTAAATTTAAAAGAAAACAGCCATTGAAATAACATAATTGTCAGGTTATATGCCTGTTTTCAGAAGTGTTTAAAGTACTGTGGTATCATTTATTTTCGTTGGGCTCACTTTTCATGGTTTTAGGTAAAATGGCTATTTTGTGGGGACGTAAATTCTTGGATTTTCAATTTTTGAAAAAAAAAATATTTTGCCTTTTCATTCTCTGTCATTTTCTTCATGAAATATCCTCGCTAGTGAAGAAATTTGATATCTGTTATTTGCAAATTGTATTGTAGCACAATTTCGGATACCGCCAAATTTCGGACGGTTGATGGAAATTTCGGTATTTATATTCGTGGGGATTTGATTTCTTGTATCAGCCATAGAAAATTAGTGAAACCACAGTATTTACTGACAAGCAGTTACCTGACCATTTTTCCTGGATTCTGTACCAGTACTAACCTTGTTCACCGCAAGTTACTGCAAATCAGTGGTAGAGGACATGATATCTACTATCAAATCAACACGGAGAACATGTGCCATGCTTAAGGTTAAAACTCATGAACAAAAGCCAAGGCAGAACGCTTGAAAAAATGTGATCTGAGCTCTTCATAAAGAAGTGATAACAAAGGGAAGTTTGTTTTTATTCTATTTATGTGATTATGTGACTTATTGTCACTGGAGTTTAATGCTGTTTTTCAACAATATTTCAGTTATATACGGCGACTAGTTCACCTAACCAGTTTTCCTGGACTGTATTCTAACCAGTACTAACTTACCCTTCCACAAGGAACTGGCAACTTCTCCACATATGGAGGAAAATTGACATTTTTGTAAAATTTTCATAGAAGGATATGACCAGCTGCAACTGGGATTTGAACCTGGATCTCCAGATTACCAGTCCAGCGCACTAACCACTAGACCACGGCTGCATCTAAAAAGGGAAGTAAACAAGCTTGTATCCAAAAACTGGGAATAAGAATCGGAGCACATAACTGAAGTGAAGACTCATCTAAGTGTTAAAACTGAATACTTACGGAATGTTTGAGAGATGAAGAACAGCAGATGGAGGGAATATGTTCTGACAGTTTTTGGACCCTGGTCTTTTAAACCTGTGCAATGGAGAATTGGTGAAATCTTTGGTCAATCCAGCATCTGGCTGACCATCCTTGGGCATTTGTACAAGCGAATGTTTAGACTGTGTGACACGTATCTGTTTACCCCACACTTTTTGTTTATCAAGATGTGCAATTGCTGAAAAAGAAAGACATTTTTATTCATTTAAAAATATAAATAAAGTTAATATTTTGTTTTTAGTAATTGCTTGTTTACAATAAAAGTTCAGATACAGATGAGCCGACAGTTAACCTTACCAGTTTTCCTGAATAAAATATCAGTATGAACCTTGTTCTCCACAAGAAAAGATCAATTACACAAGACTGATCAGCTGTTGAGGACAAACGATTTTAGGCACAATGTCACAGAGAACAAGTTCCAGACCCAGGGTTAAAATCAAGAACCCAATATCCAATAGACCAAATGTTTCAGCTATTTTAATAAGTGGGTGACTCAGAAATTATACATGATATTACATATGACCATAAAGAATAAATACACGATTTCTAAGATTCTTGTTTGAAATCTTAATAACATATTTTGTTCTTCGGTATATAATTAAATGAAAATTATTTCCCACAGTTTTGTGCAGGAATGGAACTACATTGAATTAAAATTGATTAGTTTTCACTCATTTGCAGTCTTTCTCCTTTTTTCAGAAAGCAATGCCATAGTTTTTAATGGCTGATTCATGGTACTTGAAATTACATTCAACTACATATCAACTAAACTCACAACATTGAAAGATCATACAACATAAACTGAAACAATAAATAACGTTATCAAAAAGAGTATCAACTCGGTAATAGAAGCAGCCCCTAGGGAAATTCGCATTTCAGAAAGCAATTAAACAAATAGAACGGCAACCTTTCCCTTCCATACGAAATTTATAAAGCATGGAAAACAACCAGAATACAATTAAGTAGATGCATCAATTTAAAATGTCACAGCTCTAAATATGCCTGAGAGCTATGCACACATGACAATAATGGAAATAGTATTTGTACTGCATCTAAATCATGAATTATTACCAGAAACATATTAACCATTAGAGGAGGCATCGCATCTAGTAGTGGTTGGAAACGTTAGTGAGAACTTCAAAGGGCTTACATAATTTGTCTGAGTATGCAGTGTAACGCCTGTAGCCACAATTTCCGTTCAAATGGAAATTACTCCAAAGAATTACTGCATGGAAATGTTTGTTTAGATAAAATGGTGTGATTAGCATTGAAAATGTAGGCACAGAAGCATGATTTTATACAAACATTGCATCGCTTACCAACGAGAGAGTTCCGAACCTTAGTTCCAAATCATATAGACATAATTCCAAAGTAGATAATTAAGAATAGAACGCCTTTGTACGTGTTTTTACTGAAATACTTGGCGCTGTTAACCTATTAGTAAGCAAAATTGATTCCGCACAATAAAATCCAGCAGCAACATTTTAGATTTATTCACGCTAAAACAACCAGAAACTCTTGTAAGTATAATTAATCTCAGAACTATTTCTATGAACAACCTTGTAGCAAATATGTAGCATTCACACTTTATTGCCAAAATGTTGGTAATTACAAAAATGTACATCACCACAAGACATTTCCCCACTTACTACCATACATCAATTACACCCATGTCGAAAACAAGTTTTATCACAGTCAACAAAGGCAAATATTAAGAAACAAAAGCAAGCATAAATTGATACTCTTTCCATACGAACTTACTTATCTTATTATGTATTAAACTGCATCAAAGACATTATTCAAAATGTCACTTAGATTTACAAGAGCAAGCTGAGTATGTTAACCAGAAACCAGATTTGATCTCCAGTACATAAAAATATAATCAAGCTTTAACATAAAAGTGCTGATATAGAGGGTATGTACGAAAATATCTTTCTAAGCTGTATTATTCTTAACTGTAATGCAAGTTTTAAATTATCAACCCACGACCATACTGTACAAAATGAACCAACAGTGGTAAAACATTTTTCTAAAAAATTCATAAAATCCTAAAATAAGTTCTAAGGCAGTATAATTTAAAATCGCCAGAATTCCAGACTTTCAGAAATCATTTTATGTCTGGTTTGGACCACATAACTTACCTAATTGAGCTTGGTGGGGTTCTGCCATCTGTATCAAGGCATTATCTTTCTTGTTGAACAAAATCTTCACACGGTGTACATCCCCATACACCCCTGTTTGTGAAGGAAGATCAACAAAATACATAAAAAATTGTTCATTGATCAAACATAGCATTTTTTTAAAAAAAACATTCACTGATATAGTACCAATTATTCCCTAATAAACACACCAGGTGCATAACATTACTCAGATCTTTTTTTCAGTACATTAGTAAATATATTATGTTTGGAGAGTTTTAGATGCATTAACATAATTTAAAGAATTTCTCGGTTTTTTTTTCTCAAAAAAAAAAATGATTGGTACATTAATTAAGAAAAGATAGTCATTAGGGAATATTCAGTAAGTATAATTGAAACAGTGTATAACCATTGTACTACCCTAATTGCTTCTGTCTGACGAAGCTTTTTTTACTTCAACCGCAGAGATAATGTAGTTTGTTCATACTGCACATTTTTTAAGTTTATTTCTCACAAAAACAAACCTTGATACGCAGTCGTGAATTACAAACTGAATTTTGAATACAGACTGGATTTTGGTTTTTAAATACTGATAATTCTCAAACCAGTCTCAGAATGGTCAAAATAACATCAAAGCTCAGAACCAACCAATCAGAGACAACAGTCAGATGCTCAGATCCCTAATTTTCAGTCCTTAAGCTTATTACAAACAATTCCAAACAGCTAATTAACTGAACTGTTTTGGCATGCATTACTTCTAAAATAGTCCTGTTTAGGGCAGGTAGATCGAGAAATTTCCTTTTTGATTTCCTTTTTTTTCTAAACATAGTTTTCGTGAGAATAAAGCTTTTACAGTAGACGCAAGTCTTATTTTGAATTTCGTACTTCGTATTTTATTTTTAGAAATGTAAGGGTCGGTGCCGAAAAAGGGTCAGTTGTGTAACTATTATAATTTTATTCTGGCCTTTTCAGCACGTTGCTACTGCGTTACCTTACTATTGCAACAAATAACATTGATACATGAATTGTATGCCAGCATTCTGCTGTTTGAGTTTTATGTCTAACCCGAACAGACTCACAAAATATCACACACACACATATATAGTGTGTGAGAGTCCAACAATGAAACGTATTCTCTATCTCTGCAAATCTTCCTAGACAATGATTCTACACCATTTCGGAGAGGATATTGCCGTTAATGCTATTTGCCGTAAAAAAATAAACGAGTAGATCACATGAACCATGCAAACAGACAATAAAACGTACATTGATTGGGTGTCGTGTCGCGAGTTGTAGTGACAAAAATTGTCCCAGAATAATTTGCCATTCTGACTTACAATGACTAGACAAATAGCATCAAAGCTCCACTCTATCATATTGTAAACAAACAAAAGCTGGAAACTATACTAGTAAATTTTTCGGACAACTGCGCCAATATTTCTTCTAAAATATCGTGATACATAAATTTGTTCGATCATTCATCCTGGGAAGAGGTTTCTAGAAAAATTTGTTTGATCACAAATTAAAAGTGATTACTTATGTTAAATAGATCAGTCACACGAGTCAGAATAAATTTAAGTCCAATTCCCAAGCTTTTGTTTGAAGTTGAAGCACATGTACAAAAATATAATGTTGTTACCAATATTCTTGCTTAGCAATCTTCATATGATGGCTATGACATTAACGTACAAACTGCTTGCATAGAAATAATAAACCTTAGCGAATGAAAGACTAACAAGTATTTTCATCTGTTTTAATATACAGATGGAAATGCTTCACTTTCAGCCCCTTAATCGACACAGCTGATTATAGCAAAGTTCGTTCTACGATACTTGAAGTTTGTACTATATCAAACAAGATGATATGATAGTGAAGCCATTGCCAGAGCTGTTTGATCAGCTAAATACAAACATATTACTTTAAGCAGTTCTTAGAGAAAATACTAAATAGGTAAGATAACTTGTTACTGGCTTTTGATTTGCTATGTTTACATCATAGTCACTGTATTGAAAATGCTACAAGTGTAGAGAGATCAGCTGGACTAAGTAAGTCCAATGTCTTAACAGACCGCCCGGCCAAGCCAAGGAGAAACTGTTTAAATCTCGAGTTAAAATTAATAATTCCAACCAAAGAAAACCTTTTACCAAACTAAATACAAGCAAGTTAATTATTTTTAAAAATCCATTAAAATTAAACAGCAGTTTTTTTAAATTCTGCAGGAAGGTTCGAATGCATGCAATTAGTGCATTTTTATAGGATTTCCTCAAGTAGCGCTTTCAATACAGTGGATGAGAAGTTCTATCTAAATCCAGTGTGCATTGGAGTTGTTAAAATCTATATAAAGATTGATATGCAAATGAGAAAGGAAACGGAATCTACTTTTTTCTGCCAAAGATTTGATTTCATATAATTTGAATTTTCAGACAATTTTAACCAATGTGTTGAATAAAACAAAGATCCAAAATCTGGAATGGTAATTGTATAACATAATCGTGCATGTAATCGATCACTTTAGAATGCCAAATCTGTAATTTCGAGTACCATATGATAGCCTCCAGTTTAAAAATTATATACAAGAATTTAACAGTGACCAGTGGCCAGTAGCCAATCATTCCCAGTGGTCAGCATCAAAAAGAAACAATACTGCTGAAGTATTAAGAAACAAAATTACCCAAAACTTCTAAAGTCTCCCTTTCATTTCTCATTTGTCTAAGCCATTGCCAATTATGTTTGTTTACTTTACAAAAAAATACAGTCATAAACAAGTAAATAAAAGAATAAAAGTGCTTATAAACGTACCAAAGAGGGTAAAGAGAGCCTCTGGTGTGACCTGCAGAATGTTTGAGATGAGGAGCCAGTCAGAATATTGAGACAACAGCAGTGGTAGAAGTGACAGGGGGTTCAGGTAGAAATCCCAGCAGGTTACAAACGCCACGGTCAGGTAGCAACACCAGCAGAAGTAGGGAAAAACAACGGGAAAAGAAAATAACATGGAAAAATACATTAGAAAATATGGTTAAACGAATGAAAACATTGTTTTTACAAAGGATTCTTATTTTATACAAAGTATAAAAGTAGTTAACATGAATTCTCTTGGTTAAATATCATACAAATGTTGATACTGTGTACAGTCAGATAATAAATATAAAACAATGGATGTGTGCTCTAAAATAACAGACACTTCTTCTTGCATGGGAAGTAAATTATTGTACCCAGCATGAGATAAATCTTGTATATAAAACATCTCGCAGTGAATATAATGTCAATAACAATGATGGATGTTCTATCCATCAGAATAAATATTCTCCATCGACAATCTTTCATCTCAAACATCACATAAATAATCTGATTATTAATATATTGGTAACAAAAAATGATCCAAAGTCAGTCACAGATGTCACTAAGACAAACAATATAGAGCTCAACACAGTGCAAGGTGCAAGACCATGTGACACCTTTATCCAATCATTATGCTTCAATGTGCATGGTAAATGTATTATGGACCAATTACATGACTTGTTTCAAATTTTTCACAGGTTTCATTTCGACTAATCATAGACCTTGTTTTATTTATTTGTGACCAATCAAACACATTGTTTCATTTTGACCAAAAATATGATTGGCTTATTTTTTAAACCAAAATCCTTGAATTATTTTGTCGTGGCAGTATTGTATTAGATGTTTATAACTAAAAATTACTGAGCATAAAAAATGCAAAATAAGCTGTATGAGGCTAATATATTGCATGCTTATCATTTAAAGCATAATCAAACACTTAATGACAAAATTACAACAATTCTTAACAAATGAGGTCAATTTTATACTTTTTTTAAAAACATTTTATCACGCCATCTTCCAAAAAAAAAAAAATCAGCCACAATTGCTCTAGATTCTAGAATCCATTGACAAAGTGCATGTTTTTTGGTAAGAACTACAAGAAAAAAACATCTAAGTGTGTTTGTTTTAGATGAAACCCCAAGCTAAAAAGCAAAGAGATAATTGTTAGATACAAAGTTCATCATTGGTGGAAACAACTTCTTCAATGTTCCTAGGACTACACTGATACATCGGAAAACGTTCAGGTAAGAATTATAACAACACTAGATACGACTATATAATTATGTTCTTATGAAAAGTTTTTCAAGACTTTAATAATAAAAGAACGATGAAACATCTAGATAATAGAAGGAAAATACTGATTATGTGTACTTGTGAAGTCATTACTACTTTACAATGTGGATACTTGAACAACAAGCCACTGTTTTGTAATCAAAGATAAGTTATCAAAGTATATCAGATAATTTTGTTTTGGGGGAGAGGCAAAATTATCTCGTGTACCAATCAGATGGAAACCGACATGAAATCCCATCAAAGGTGATTGGTTTATCAATTTGATAGTTATATGGTTCAATTTTCCACATTCAATGAATGAGTTCACAGTCAGCGACTCAAACAGAATTAATCACATAGCTAAAAGACATTTTACGAGAAATACAGAGCGTGAAATAAACCTTGTAAAAATCATGCATAAAATACATTCTGTATTAAAATGAACGCAATAAATATGCTAGCATGAAGTGAAAGTAGATTGCTATGCCTTCTAAGGAGACTGTATTTGGCTATGTTTTCTCAGTAATAATATTTGATAAATGAATAGATCTGATGTTAGCCAAGATGTGTGAGAAACATTTCAAATGCTTTAAATACATCTTTGCATGTATGAATGAATTAAGAAGTCTTTTTTAAAAAAATAAAATCATCATGCTGACATTTCAGAAAAAACAAAACAAAATATTATTCTTTTAGCCTATAACACTAAAACTATATTAAAAAATCCACTGACAGAATATCACCTCAGTAAAGACATTCATTTATATTAACAATGCATTTAACTGTACATGTCACATGTTTTAATCTGTTTAAAACACAATACCATTAAATCACGACAAAATTTTGGTTTAAATTGTCTCCGGTAAAACTACCATGTCATTAAACTTCACAAACATTGTCTTTTATAATTTATGTTTCTATAAATCAACTCTAATTATCGTAAAAGTCATCCATAAAGCATTTCCAGCGAAATCAATTAAAAGTTTGATAATTTCATCATCTATCAGGGCACAGTAAGCATGGAAATTTAATTACTTTCGGAATTAATTAATTGGGTCAATAATTGATATCACCCCAAGGCATCGAAATATTCCATAAGGCCATCATTAAGATATTATTGGTTTGTGGTAACATGACCAATTCAATCGAAATTCCCTAGCGCCCAATTTTTTACAATTTTGACCAGTACTTTTCATTCTTTCTTACAGCTTAATATTGTCATGGTAACAAAAACAACCTACCTACCCACTGATAAAAGTTCAGTTTGTGAAAACCAACATTTTTTAAGGATGACCTTAACAACAGAATATATAGCTACAATCTGAGACATGACAAGAAATTTGGTAATCATCACTGACTGACAGCTCAAAAATACCAGAAAAATATTTCCTGGGCTTAACAACATAATTTAGATCTCTGGGAATATTCCTAAATCACTGTTTCGAAAATTAAATTCCAGGCATCTCCAATGAAATTTCTCAAAATCAAACACCATGAAATTAACAGGCCATTTTCGACAGATTTAAGCCAAAACGTCTACAATTGAAAGACACAACAATAGTTCCAAGAATAAACTTACAGATGAAATAAAAGACAGACAAGTGAATATTATTTCCAGTAACTTAATGTAACATTTTTACAAATTATTCCACTTTTTATTAATGTTAATCATAGCTAATCAGTTTATTCTGCACAAAAATCGTACAAATGATAAAATTATTAGTCTAGTCATTGTAATCATATGATACTTGATGTAATGTGCAGCTGATAAATTGGCCAACTCAGAATTAAATATCAATATCGCAATCTTTGAGGTAATTACCACACAGAACAATGTCTCAATTTACACTACTATTAAAAAGAAGCTTAACATACACAAATATTACCAGAAAATCCATGAAAAACTCTAATTTTTATGGGGGTGTTTTAAATAACAACAAAAAAAAATTATTACAATATTATTGTTATATACAGGTAATCAGTTGACTAAGTTTTCCCGGATTTTGTACCAGTACTAACCTTGTTCTACGCATTTACCTGCAATTTTCTCCACAACAGTTATAATCAGTGGAAAATGAAGGACGTATTGTCAAGAGTATTATTGCAGAGACATGTACTGCTTCAACAGGAGAAAAAAATCAGGAAGCCAGACAAGATACGACCAATAAATGACTCATGCATTTCTGTGTTTTCATAAACAATACCGGAGGACATTTCTAATGTGACCAGTGTTCATTGATTCTCTGAGAATAGAAACTGTGTCATGCTGATATTTATGGCTTATTAAAACATGCTTGAGTGACATGAAAGATAAAATGCATTGAGAATATGTTTTTATGATCAGTTCAGTTTCCACCAAATTCAAACTTTTTGTGTCAAACAAGACTAGAAATAGGAGGAGCTTTTAACTGCGTATGGTAATATAACATACGAGATGCCCATATAATGAAATGTCTTCATTAGTTTCCCATTATTTTATGCCCAAAGTTTCATCAAAACCTTACAGGACCAATTATTGTCCAATGGTTAATAGCTTAATGAAGCACAAATGATGTAGCTCATCAAAGTGAATTGACCAGTTCAGGTAATCTTGTTCTTCAATAACCATTTGTACCAAAGCCGTAGAATTGTTAATTGTGTTCTTATGCACATCTTTCACCACAGTGTGCATATACATGATTGTCAATTTATACTGAGTTTGTTCAAGTACAGAGTACTAACTACTTGCAAGTTTAAAATCAGATTAACAAATTCAATGAAAGAGTACAAGGTGCTTGTATCTTTAATTTAAATTCACCGAAGATTGATCAGCTTTGTGCATACCTGTTCTTCTAGGTTGGATACAAGAATCACACTGCTGCCCATTTGTTGTTGTTGTTGCATTCCAGAGAGCCCTAACCTTCCAGCCATTGTATTTGGGAGCCCAAATCCGAGCCCTTGCATACCCATCATACCACCGGGCATTCCCATACTACCCATATTTCCCATCCCTTGGGGTCCGGGACCTGTGAGGGTACAATAAAAAAAATGAAGTAAGTACAATAATAAGAGATGCAAAGTCTTCAATAAATATTCGATTATGACCAAAATTAAAATGTCAAATCATGATTATAATTTCTACAATTGCTATTGTTCAAAAACAGGAAAAAAATATATGGTTAGTGATCCATGCAATTCTAAATTACAGCCTACTATTTCATGGATAATGTATAAATTATTAACAAAATAAATACATGAATAAGATTGCAATTACATGTGGTGTATTTCCAGGAACCATATTACAGTATAAAACAAATATCAATATTAATGTTTTTGTTAAAAAGCTTCATATACAATAGGAATTCGACTAAATCATGTTACATAATTACGAGCATCCCGATTAAAACAAAGAAAACAAATAAAGCATGCATTATTAGATTGAATCAATAAAAGTCTACTCATTGCCACACTGTTTCGTCTTCAACATTTGTATATAGGTGTAGTATCGTAGCTTACTTTAACACCAACATACCCAGAACTGATTGATTTTTTTCATGACTTTTATTTCATCCCCACAGCCAAACCAAAAATGTAATACACAGACCACCATAAAAGCATGTGGGACCATAACATAACTGTATAAGCATCACTTTAACTACCAAAGGACCAACATGGTGTCTCGTGGACAACCATTACAGCATAAGGCTTACAGAACTATTAGAATTACTTTTAACATTTCTTCCAAACAATCAAAACTTAAGCAAAAATTTCAAGACTCAGGTCTCTTTTCAGCAAAAAATTCAGATTCTGAGAATGAAACAGCTATTGCAGCCATTATACAGCTAATTATGGTCCACACATTAAATCATAATTAATACAATAATGATTTATACATATTCACATTAAAGAAAAATCTCCACACTGACATTCATTTTCATGCAGTTTTATGAAAGATTGGTACATTTGTCCCATAATTTATCTAATAGGCATTTTTTGTGAGTAATGCATTACATTGAAAACATTTGCCAGTTACTATCAGAAGCAATTTTCACAGCATAATTAAAATCTGAAACAAACTATCTGCACTATAATTTGCCAGTTTGTTTGACAGACATGTGGAGAGTTTCCTTCATTAAGGATTACTAAGGTAAAATGACTGTACTTTGTGTAATTAATGAATCCATGACCGGCACTAGGTGACCTGACGGGGACATCATCATCGTATCTGCTAAATTCCAGTTAAACAGCAACAATTAATTTTTTTCAGAATTTTATTTACTCAATTACAAAATATTTAAAGTTATTCATGAAATGTGAAACACAAGCTCTTCTATCAAAACTTCGCATATGCTGTATTTATCTTAAAAGTCTTTTAAATAATATCATCCTAAATGGAAAATGCTTACAGCAGATTAAATTTCTTGTATTCTTTCTAATGTCATGGCAGAATATATCTGAATGCCGATGTAGTAAATTGAAAAGGATGATTAAGAATTGAATTAAAGATCTATCTATTATTTCTAAGGAATTGTTAGAAGAATTCAATAACAAGTCATACAGAGTATAGGCAAAGATTTTATGACAATAAAGGCTTTATTTAACACTCATCAGACATTAAAAGAATGTTTAAATCAAGCCATTAAAGGTTTTTGAAATTTCAAAATGCAGAAAAGACTTCAAAACATTGATTAACTTCAGTACATCCACACCAGAGATTGTAAGCATTCACACTAAATGAACCATAAGTTCACTATCTTAAGTTGAGACATTTACAACATAGCACCTGGGCTTTAATTTCTATTGTTGCCTCTGACATTACAAGAATTACAGATTTGGTAAATTTTGAATTCTAAGACCAATAGTAAAACATCTTTAAATCTATGCACCAACTGACACAAAAATTTAGACAATGATCTAATTTATTTCAGAACACTACCTTAATATTTCAACACAAAATACCAGCATGATTATTATGTCATGAAACAAAACTAATTACATAATGGCTCATTTATGATATCTAAAGAGTTTACTGTTTCAAAAGGAGATAATTATTTCCAAGCATTTTATGCCTATAATACATACAGTACTTTGATTTTCATAAATATTTCAGCCAATGAGAACATTCCTTATATTCCAGCCAATCAGAACAGACCTATGATTTAAGCTTAGCCTTTTTATGTTTGACAGAAAGCTAGGAAAGACACAGAGAAAATTATCATCAGATATAGGTCAATATATTTCAACGGGACCTTTGAAGGGATTTTGACGTGCAGGGGTTTCTAATGACCAGTCATAGAATCATAGTGCTTGGTATGTTTACATGCATGGATCCATCACAGAAGTAATCGAGGAACAGAGTGTATAAAATACATTCACCATAAACATATATTAAAGTGGAAAAAAAAGGCAAGACATTAGATAAATGGAAACAAATCGATACATGATGCATTAAGAAAAAAAACATGAAAAAAAGAAGAGTTCTAATGACTAATTCCTCATGACCTATGTTATAGGTTAGAAATAATCCCTAAATCCAAAGTTACAGAAATACTGACAATACAAGTATTTTAGTTTTCAGTACTTTTCAAACGAATGCACGCAGTTACTTTAAGTAAGGAAGGCAATTAGATGCAGGCGATAATAAAGAAATGTTTCAATTAGGAAACCAAAAAATGCATCTATAATTAGAAATAAAAAACAGATTTAATTTCTACATGGCATTAATGTAATTATGTGGAATGTAGATAATTACTGGTTGCCTCTGATAATATGAATGGCAACGAATCGAATTATAAAAATCAGATTTTCAACAACAAGGTTGTTAAAATGTCACAAATAATGGGATACCATGATAAATAAATGTAAAAGCAGGGTCATTCAGAATCTCATAATACCATTATTTTCTATTTTCATTCATTCCAAGCTACAAAAAAGCTTACTCAGCAAAAATCTTAACTGCCAGAGATATGACAAAAAATACATAGAAATTAATAGAAATTTTTTTACTAAATCAATTTTGTTGAATTTTATCTGCACCAAAAACAATAATGATTAGCAATGTGTAAAGCAAAATAACAATCACCTGCATCTATTAACAAATTCTAAGACGAAGCCGAAACATGTTGAAGAGTGAAATGTTGGAGGGTAAAAGTGTGGTAACGATGAAGGTATGGAAAATACTTGATTAAACATAATATTGCATTGTCATGTATTGAGAAAAACAGATGTCAGAGGTTCAAGTCTTACCTGCAAGACCTGGCATGCCAGAGGCTAAAAGACAAGGAAATATGAGAAAAAGATGAGAGACAATCTCACACATTTTGTGTAAAAATCTGATTATCAGTCTGTATTGTAAGATAATTTTTGTCTGTGATAGAAAACCAGTCTAAAATAATGATTCCCGGTACATATCAATGACATTAATAATGTTGTTCATTTTCTGGTTTTAATACACCCAATAATTATCTTAATGTTTCTGACGGAACATAAACTGCTCAATTTAATATAAATCTAGTCAATCCTAATACAGGAAATTGCCATGTAAATATTTTCATAGACTGGTTCACAGGCTGGATAAAACAAAACAGACTGATTCACAGGCTGTAGGAAACAAAATAGAACTCCTGAAAAATGTCTATAACAATCACTCAAAAGTTTTTAATTGATCTTATCTGAATAATATCAAAGAAAAGAAAGAAGAGATACATAAATGCTTTCTATCAAAGATCTGTCAAGTAATTCATTGTTTTCCAGTCTTAATTTTGATGAGGCAGAAATTTCTGAGGAATGATAACAAAGAATGACAGAAAAGTATCAGATATCTGGGAAATATACACCCAGGTAATTGCATCTTTTCCTCCAATTGTCAACTTTGAGTTAATATATGACACATAAAATGGAAATATTCCAATTTAGACTTCAGTTCAAAGATATGAAAACAACCTGAATATGAATATTTATTTCTGCTCAAATTGAAAATAAAAGTCGTACTTGACAAATCAAAGAGATGGAAATTTAGCATTTTAAGCTCCAGTAGATGACTTAAATGAAAGTTGGAGAAATCACAGAGAAATAAAACACCTCAAAGACATGCTACAAGAGACTGATAGAAAAGTTAAATGTTTTTATGTTACAGAATTCCAGTGACAAAGGTGAAATTTTGATCTCTGCAAGTAAAAAAAAACAGCAACATCTGTCAGAAATGTTTGAGCCACAAACATAGCATTGTGAATTAGGAGGTATTTTTAGTTGTGCAAAATCTTTCAATGCAAAGCATTATACATAAAGATTTATGATATAACACCAAAATAACTTTCCCTACATTACGTTAACAAACATGAAAATACCAACCAATTTATGAACAGATTTGTAATTAAACACCAATTATAATTAAAGACAATGAAAGTCTGGCTTAAGTGCTTGAAATGTTATAAAAATGTTATACACTATGTCAGAAGGGGTAAGTTTGTGCTCTTGCAAAAAAAAACATTAAAATGGATCAAAATTTTAAATTCCACCCTGTCAATGGTGAGGATAGTGTTCCATTTACACGTACAAACACGGTCACGTTATTCCTTAACAATGCTTGAGCATAAATGTAACACTAAGACAGAAACAGAGAGAGAAATTAGATTTTCACTCAAACCTATATGATACCTTTAAACCATATAAGGCGAGCTTTATCGAATGCATCAAAAAACTATCTTGGAAACAACAGCAATTACAAAATTAATTCTAAGCGTTTATCTCCCAGTACTCGTTTTCACGGATAATAATCTAGGATTACACTTGAAATAACAAAATGACGCAGCAAATATTGTAATAACCTGGTGCTTTGTGATAGCTTAAATTGATGGAAAATAATTCTCGCTTCAATCAATGAAAGTTCTCAAGATTTTTGATGCATGAAGAATCAGAATTGTCAGAAAGACGGAACTATGCAAGAAAACATCTAAAAGAATCAAGAATAGTCCAGTAACACAAACAGAAACTGTTTGTACGTTCATATACGTATATGCAGAAATATATATTTTACTCTCAGCAAATCATGCTTAACGCCTACTGCATTAATTACAGCTATCGTCCAATCACCAATTCCAATATGGCGAAATGTTTCATAAATGAACTACTTTTTCCGATTAGATCAATTACCGTAAGTATTATTATATATGACATTTACAAATGAGTTCTGCTTGTGTTACATAATATCACAACAGCATAGTGGCCCACGAGACGGCACCAAAGGTAATAATAAAGCTACAAGTGAATATAATAGATTAAATCATTTTATACGGAGAAAAGCAGAGAAAGTAGAGAGAGAGACAAGAGAATAATCTCTTCAATGTGGGGTTAGTCAGTTGAAGAGAGGTATTTTTATTTCTTGTGTACCACAAAGCTGTGCCTGGCTCCCAATGCCCGCAGCTCCAAGAGTTAGTTGTGTGGCCGGGCTCAAACCTGGCACCGTTGCAACCATGATCCCAGCTGGACCTTTAGTGCAGGACAATAAATAATTCAATATGATCATGAATAAAACAACTCATGCTATTAATAAAAGTTTTTTAAGTATGGGCTGGCTGTCTTGTACATAAAAAAAATAAAGTACACTCAACAAGAACAATGTTATGCTTGGCATTTGTAACAAACTTGCACATGGAAAGATATTGTATCCAAGAGCATAAAACTACAGTAAAAATATTATAAAGAGTCTTTTAATGAAATATTGTGTCTATCAAGAAACATCAAGGCTGTTTACTTAGGAGGACTTAAAAACTAACATTGTCAAAGATATAAACAGCATGAGATGAGATAATATTAATTATAACTGTCTACTGAAGGCTTCACCACAATGATATCAATAGGATTCAATTAATAATCCCTGCGTAAGCATTTGGCTAACAGACATCATTAATTCACTGTAAACCATTACTTAAGATGAAGCACATTCTTCATTAAAACCATTATACTCAGTGATTATTACAATTAACAAATAATGTAATTGCTAACAGCATCCTACCGAAGCAGCTATCTTGAAATTGAGCTCAAAGCTGAATGTCATGTTATATTTATGCTGGACACTACAGGGACAATATAGGAACATTACAGACACCTTATTTTATTCAATCAGCCATATAAATGACAGTATTTTTGACATAAGCTATATGTTTGATTGTGTCAATATGTCTTCAGCAGCCACATTGTCACAGTATATCTCAAATCTACAGATCCATTAATACATAATATATGCTCACTCACACTCCAAACTGTCTCATATTTTGACAAAAAAAAACGTCTTAATCTATACAGTACGAAAGCCAAATAATACAATTAAAACGCTGAAATCAGCAACAGTGTGGACAGCGTAACTAGTTTACACTCAAGCTCGCCTGAGTTAGGAGTGCCAGACTGTTAATCTTGAAGTCATGAGATTGCGATCTAGGTGAAGCCATAAAGTTTCTCCTTGTCCATTTAACTGACCCCCCACCATTAGAGGGCAACATTTGCACCATATAATATGCAAACTGAATAATTCTACAAGGCAACAGTCAATCATCCTGCATAAGGCCATAAAGTGAACACACAAATATTCAGATCATAGACAGCCCATACTTAATATAAATTGTAAGGAACAGAAATACGAAAAGGGAAATATTCAGCTACAACCAGCCATACAGGACAGATCACTGTACAAGGTAGAAAAATACTGGATAGAATGAGGTAAATGTAGAAAAAAGAACCAGTATATGAATTATTTATAGATATTTTTTTATACAGTAATATGAATAAAATAAAACAAGTCCCAATGTGTACGTACATTGAGTTTCTTTCAGGTTAAGTTTTAAATATGAAGACTTTCATAAATAACATTTTGTCATCTGTTTTTATTAATTTGTCTACAGCTATACAACTTTTGATATATTATGTTTCTATATAGTACTTCTGGAGGTTTTTCATGTCATCGTATATTCTGAAGTCTCCCGCAGATGCATTTTTTCGGACGAACAGCTGCTGTTGTTTTCAGTAAAGCATTGCAAGGAGTCACAAATCAATGGTTTACTTGTGCAGGTCTTATTAATATTCCATGTTTTGTGTATCTAATTAGACACATATGTTTTACACATGTTACCTGTTAATCAAATAGTCTATTCATTTAATAGAATACAAAATAGGAAACCAATACACAACAGAATGAGACTTGCTTAGTAAATAAAACCTGAAAATAAAAGCTTTTTGTAAAGCATTAAAACATCACATACAACAAATATAATTTTTTGGTTATCAAACTGCAGTAAATATATGAATGTGCAGCATGTTTTAGAAATGTCTATGACCATATATGGAATACAGAAGCGATATTAAAACGGTTCTGTCCTCATCCCGAGATCTGTTTAAATGGAACAAAGAACTAAAAACCATATCACTCATTCATTCAGACGTTTTTGTGCATTAGGGTCAACCATTTTGGAAAATATAAGTTAATTTCGACTTATTTGACACATTTGCTATCAACAAATTATCTCCATATTGCCTTCAGCCTATTCCTTATAAGTTTCAATTATCAGAGCGAAGGGTAATAATTTGTAATTATTAGACCGATGGTGTTTCAACAACCAGCCACACCTGAACATCTTCAACTTCTGTTATTTGAGGTTAACGCCTTATTCACTAAGCCCATGTAAATGGTTCATGATCACATGAAAATAAAATAACCAATCAAAAACAGTCTTTAACCTAAGATGATGCAATATTGCGCAATACACCAGATAGTAAGTAATAAGGTATCACCAATGCCTACGCTGGTGTGTGGAGTGGGGGGATTCTAAATCAATAAAGCAGTACATTTAGTATACAGCGCATCACATGAACTTCTTATCAAATAAATCATAAATGATGAGAAAATTATCTTGTTTCTCAAAATAAAAAATCTGGTATGCAATAAGTGTTGGATATTTATAGCCATACAAATAGTAATAACCAACATAAACTCTTTGATTTTTAAGTTCAAAACTTTCACATTATCAGTACATTAGCCAAGTTATGACCACCCATAAATCATTAATGGTACACAGGAATAAAACATACACAATAATAATTTGTCATGTGGTAAATATGAAAATAATTGGCACAAAAATATTGCTTTTTGCAATAAAAAGCCTACATGGATTGCTGCAAACAGATGGGTTACGGACACCAAGGAACGTATTTCAACCCAAACAATTCAGTACTTATACAACAGGCAATGTATTCACAAAGGAAATATGTTGATCAAAGCGCAGTTGGCATGAAACAATGGTTCCACAGTTTCATTAAAGTTCAAAGGCCAAAAAAGCGTTTCATAACGAAAGAGCTTTAATAATTAGGAACAATAAAGAAATGCCAAATGAGAAAATCTTATAAACTGAAGAAAATAAACCTCAGCAGGGAATAAACATCAACCTTTATACACACACAGCAATAAAAACTTAGTAAAGCTACCATAAAACACAAGGATATCATGGGGTAATGAAAAAATTCCTTAGAACAATTTACTTGTTTTTTTTATGGCTGGCCCTGCCAGACAATATCTTGAACACACAGCTGTCAAGTGTAAAAGTGCATTATATGGTAAAAACAACCATGACCTTAGTTAAAGATTTAAATGTATTGTTCCTTAATTCAAAAGAATTATTATACTAAATTATTGTAAAAAATACATTTTTCTTTTTGAATGTTATCAAAAGCAAGGAGGTTTACTGGAAATACATGAAGAAGAAAACTGAATACAGGAGCCATGTGTTTCCAAAACAAAGCACCTGTCGGGGGGGGAACAGGTGTCTCATCATGGCGAGCATTCCGCAACATGTGTGAAAATAATTTCAAAATCAAATTAGCCTATCAGAAGGAAGCAAGGTAGACATGTGCTTAAATGTAAATATTTTAAAGAATGTTCTTCACTACCATATGCCCCACACAGTGGTCCAAACCATCAGCTCAGATTTCTGTAAACACAGGTAAGGTAATACACTAACTCATTTTCCGTAAGAACCCTTTTAAAATTTGCTGTTAAATAGTACCTAACCTTTACTATGTTGAAATTTGATGGAAGTTATCATAGATAAATAAAGAACATGAGCTTCTTGCAATGCAGTGAACGTATGGTGTGATGACCCTCGTTCGGGTGGTAGTAACTTCGAAAATATCTAGGTGCCCGTTAAATTGCATCTATTCCGACAAAATAAAAGCCTGACAGAAGATTCTTAAGTCATTCTCATTAAATTTCCAGCAAACTGAGACAAAACATGGCAATGAGAGCGCCTACACAAAGAAATGTCCGTAGTTTAAAGATTGCCTTAAATTACAATTTATAAAGATTATTATTTACCAAGAATTTTATTAAGTACTTCAGTTTAATAGGAATATACTAGAGTATTTAGGTTAATATGTCGAGAATTTGATGAAACTCATAGAAATACACAGACCACATGGGCTCACTACAAAAATCGAATAGATTAAGTTTTGGATTCTTACAAATGCTCGCCTTATGAGAAATCAGAATTACATTAAAATGTTAATACTTAGAGTACTTATCAGGGAGATTTACCAATTTCCTCACGTGGCTGCCGCTGGACAATTTTTTACTCCGCCCTTAGCGAATCCTATACAAAACCTTTATTTTTTCATAAAAATCATCTTTATTAAGCCTCTCATGATGAGAAAATGCAGATTATTAGTAAAGAATCAAAATCTTTTCATAATTATTCCAACAGAAATCATTAACAAGATAGATAAATCCATGTATTTACTAAGAAATACATAATTATGTACTTGTTTATCTTAAGCGATAGAAAAACTAAATATTACAAATACTGAGCAAGAAAGTAAAACGATTTAGTTAATAGACCAAAAAATAATCATGTAAATACACAAATAAATCCAGTCTCCATGACAGCTTGTAGACATTCAAACGAATTCTAAGAACATACACTTGTAGACCAAGAGAATTTTGTATAATAAACGATTACAAGGAATTCTATCTCAAAATATTTAGTTAAGTCCTGCAAATGCGCCTGCACTTAAATCAAGCTCACAGGAATGAGATCATACTCAACTGAAGCTTGCATCACTAATCTGACAGTTAACAAATAGCCTAGGGGATATAACCTAGTATTTGTGTTTTATAAATAATTGCGCAATAATTTCAGTCACATGGTTTTTGTTCCTTGTTCCATTTAAACTGTAATATATAATTCTACAAGTAAAATGTTGTCAATATACAGTCATATATAAAAATTATCATACTGGTTATTGTTGAAATCACATGTATACTGCTTCATGAATTTTACAACAAAACAAGAAACTAATAATAATGGAATGAACAAAAAAACTGAATTCAAGACAATATCGGGAAATGAGAAAGCAAGGAATAAGATACCAGTCACATAGTAACATGATTAAGCAAAATACAGGAACCAGTCGCATTTTGTCAAGATCATTGGAAACCAAAAATTAGACATTTCTTAGAAATAATGCTGAGTCATTCCGGGAATTTGATGATTTTTTTCAAATAATAATGAGTTTGTTTATAGAACGCAACAATCAATGATTAAACTTCCAAGTCAATAAATAATTCCAAACAAGTCGTCTGCTTACATTTCCATATGAGGATTTTTAAATAAATGAATTTCGAAAAACTGCTGATTCACAAAGTCAACGTGCTTAAAATAGAAAATGAAACATGGAACCAAAAACATAATGATGTAATATTTTCCTCTCAGTTCACGGATAATCATGGCATGTCAAAAAATACATGTACTATGGAATCCACCATCTAAGCTTAAAATATCAGGAACCCAGAGGCTTGTAAACACAGAAACTTTTACAAGCAATTTACTTATAAGCCCTAATACAATCGTATTCATTGTTTATTTCCACAAATTTGGTTAAAACAAGAAATAAAATTTTGTACTAAAACTCGAACAAAACTTGACTAACATCTTAACATAAGAAAAACTGCAGAAACGTTTTACCAGGCCCCAAAATGGATGATGGTGCATCTCCATCTTTTCCCATATTTCTGCCTGAAATATTCACATGTCCTTTAGAAGTCCAATAGACAAGACATAAATTCAGTAGCTTGGAAAGGTTATCACATATATTCAGTTTTGTCATTACTCGTACAATAGCTTCATCTCGTCTTAGTTGATTTAAGAAAGTTTAGTTAAGAAATTTTGTAGTTTACAAATAACACTAAATAATCTCTGAATTTACTTATTTCTATGATTTCCAACATTTTTTTCACTTTAATGGCATTACACTTTAATGAATAAGTCAACACCGAAACAAATTTTTGTTGCTTAGCAACATCATTTCAGAACCAAAATAGAAATATTGATCATTTCGAGAAGAAAAAAAAAAACATTCAAAGATCTAGGCTCTACATAATGATAATCTTATTTTTTAAAATGTTGTTAGAGATCTGTAATTTAAATGTTTTGTATAATAACAGTGATAAAACATTGAACATCTATTACTATAAACTAATGGAGATAACCATGTGCTGTTGTAATAGTTGTTGTCAGGGTAAACACAATATAATCCAACTTTCTCTGTAAGCCTGCCCTCTCGGGAAATATACGGAAGACTTTCCTGTTGACATAAATAAGACTCAAGCAACAACAGGGAACTTATATCCCGATGAAAACATATAGTCTTGATAAAATAATTTTCTTCCTTCGCGAAACATCAAGTGAAATTCTGAAGCATTATGTAATTAAGTTAAAATACCTCAAGCCACTTTTGCTATGAGATCCATTTTTGAGAAAATTCAATTTTTAGATACTGAGAAATGTTTTTTAGAAAGTTCATGTTTTAGGTACACAAAATGTAAAACCTTCAAAAGTGAAGTTTTGATGAAGAAAAGAAGCAACTTGCGGGAAGAAACTTCTTGACAGTTTACCTATCAAAAAGTAATAAATCTTTGCATTGACAATAGTAAGCTGTGACAGATAGCAGATATCAACATTCTTTCGTAAGCGTCATTGTGTAGTAAGAATTTTCGTGTCATTTATTAGAATTTATTGATCTGAAATCAGGGACAAGACAACTGTAAAGTCTGCTTAAATCTCCAGAGGGTTTATTTGTCATGGAACCAGACAAGTTATTCCGGCTTGCTAACTTCCTATGTAATCATATGTAACTGAGGCAATCCTCTATCTGCTCCAACAACAAACATCTCCAAAACATCATCCGTATAAACAGTAATTCAATGTCAATAAAATGCTTGATGGTCAGTTCGTATGGAAATGCTGATTTCAACCATTAACTTCACTGTCGACTCAACAGTTACTACAGCTTGACGACAATCTTTCGTGACAAAATTTCAGATAACGTTGGCGTTATGCATATTGAAATAATTTGTAAAATGGAAGGACCAAGAAATGCAACATTGATTTAGGATGCAAATTGCTCCAATGAACTTAGAACGCAGACATTATTTTACACAGAAAATAGTCTCAAGATAGATCCTTACCAGTATGCAGAAATTTCGAAGTAATTATTGCACAGTTACCAAGTATACCTAATCTTAAAGCACACATTTATCAAAGAAGCACTGTTAGTGTGTTTTATTAACAGAATAGATTCTTTTATCTTAAATATTTCTTACACCATAGTAAAGCCTCAACATTAAGACCTCTGGGGACCATAGAAAAAATGACAGTAACATCAAGGTGGTCACATTATCAAGGTGACTGTATAATAGAAATATAGAAAAACAGTCTGAAAATCTTTATCAAATATAAACAGAGTTAGCAATAGGTCAGACTTATATCGAATCAAAACTATGTCAATGGCAGCTCCCATAATATGTCAAGGCAGATGTTATATACTGCTGTGTAAAAATTTAAGTGGGGAGGAGGGGAATACATCATAAAATAGATTACAAAATACATCCACACAGATCTAAGCTGACTCCAATTACGTATCGCATAATCTTTTCATACATGGCTTATTAATATAAAACCATCATTCTACACCAGACATAATACCATCATGCTGCTATTATCATGGAACAATGAACCATACGGAGGCAGATGGCTGTAACTCGTCCATGTGATTAATAATAATGACATGACAATATATTACGGAGAAAAAACAGAGTTATATTTCCTTTTAATACATTCACTGTTATTAATCTATTATTTACAGCAAGCAACAATCAAGTAATAAATAAATGAAGCATAATACAGATAATTAATCTCCTACCCACATCACGTTATAGTTTTCACATGATTTTCAAATCAACGAAATTAATTTTAGCATAGATGAATTATGTTAGTACTAAATTTTCAAAAAAATTGAACCACTGAAGTTGAATTCCTGATTTTATATCATAGAAAAATATCTTCCAAAAGTTGCCCACTATACTGTTATTATCAAATCAAAGTTTCTAATTTTAGAACATAATTTGTAATTTTTTACTGTCAGTCAGTCAACACAACTAGTTTTCCTGGACTCTCTACCAGTACTAACCTTGTTCTCCGTATGTCACTGCCAACTTCTCCTCATGATCAGTGAGGGGAAGATGATTGGCTTTAGACAGAATGTCTTCAACCAAATCATCTCAGAGAAAGTGTGCCTCACTCTGGATTCAAACTCACAAGCCCAAGATATAAAGGACCAACACTTTACCATTAAAGCTAAAGCCAGTAAGTTTATTTCAGAACAACACCATTTCTTCATTACTTAAATTTTTATAGCACTTGTACCATCACAGCTGAATATTGATATAAAACATTAGCAAAACGAAATGCAATTCATATCATCATACTTAATGAACTTAAAATAAATATGATAAATGTTATACATAGAATCAACCTGTCTGACCAAAAGGTCATAAAAAACTTGGTCAGGGTACACAGTCTTAAGCCTCTATAAGATCATTTCAGCATAATGTCAGAATCTTAGCCAATTTTACTTTAACATAAATTTAATCTTTAAATTAAAATCAAACTCATTGATACAGTATTATACCTTTAATACTCTCTCACGAAAAAAATAACTCCAATTCATTAACAATCAATGAGAATTCAGTGGATTATAGTAACTACAGACATGGATTAATCAAGGATTAAATAATTTCCATGATAATCCTATTAACTTGACATTTTTATTCAGTTACACTACCCTAACCCTATAATGTTATCGTCATGTGAAAATACATCAGCGATATTTGCTGGATTACAGCTATAAATGAAATTAGAAATTAAACATGAAATGCACTTTATTGCAATGTAAACCAAATTGGCTTTTAAATATAAAGAGAATTAATGAAAGTAAGAACAAACATTTTCAAGGTATGGATGAATTCAAAGAGGGCTAGAAACTTGTGTATAAAGATGACAGTTTTAATAGAAAAATAACCAAAGTAACGCCAAATAAAATAAGTCTATCAAATAACGGCAATAACAGAAATATTCAAAGAAAGGCAAATAGCTAGACATATAAAGGACATTGATCAGCTTTCTAGCAAAACACCATAGCAAAAAGTATACATGACCATGTGATTTCATCAATTGCGCAATACCCTAAAACTATAAATAGATTGTGCAACATCCTTACCTCCACTGCCATATGCCATGGCCTGATCTAGTCCAGGATCACCGCTAGGCAAATTGTGATTTGTGAAATCTCTACTTTTGTCATTGTTGTAGCGGACATTCAACTGACCAAGTTTACTGTAATCTATACGCAATGTGCAACATCCATTGTAAATGTTTTGTCCATCAAGTGACTGTAAAAAGCAATATTTTATATTAAATGAGGCAATTTTATGCAATTATCATCAATTCAAAGCTGAATATGTCTTTGATATGTCATACCATACTAATAAAGAAAGTGCAGATATAACAAGCCCAGAAATGATAGTTATTATCCTACTTGAATGATCAATATATTTCTTACAGACATACATGGAGCTTCACACAAATTAGCACATTTAGCTTCATCCATTAATTTTAGAGAAACCACACAATGTATAAATACAGGTTGCAGAAAGTAAGTCATAAAAAAAAACCTGGTAAGATTTAACCAATTTATCAATTTCAAGACTGCTTCTTGCTAGAAAGCCTGGTATTTAATTTACACCGAATTTAGAAATTATCAAGACAATGTGTAATCTAGGTAATGAATGGATACAAACTTGCTACCTCTGGATCTGGATTCAAGCACTCTACCCTAGGCCATAATACCTTTGTAAAACCATTAAAGGTCACATAAAAGCAAGAAAAATTTCTTTATGGACTTTAAGAATGTAACATGTCTGATTTCAGAGCAAGAGGTTTTAGAAAATTAAAAATTGCATTATTCATAAAAATCAGCTTTCATGGCCATGACTTTATCGGGTCAACACAACCAATAATTATAATCAAGAGAATTTGCATCCATCAATAAATCATGTCATTATATTTCAAACAAGTATAATTTTACTGGTACACGGATTTTTGAAGTTCGTGCAACGATTGATTATACGACTCCATATTTGGACAAATAACACGAAAGTTATACGGTATAAAGTTCCGGATAAAAAACACCTGGTTTCAAGCATTCAGCTATATAAAGAAAACAATATCAGAAAGGAGAATATAAACTCCATGCATTAAAGTTGAGATTTAATCTCTGGATTCTTAATACAAAGTCAAGCATTCAATATTGACATAGAGGCTGAACTTCCTGATGATAATTTAAATGTCAATGCAAGAGGCTTTAACATAACTCAGGAGGTCGTTGTGAGCGACGCGTATGTGGTCACATGTAAATTAGAGCTCATTTGTCATCATTTGCGAGTTTCACAATAGATTTACAAGAAAATCAGTAAGTATTCATAACGAAGGAAACAGAAGAAATTCTCTTTAAAAATATTCTGCCTGCCTCTAAGACCCAAGCAAGAGTCATAGTTAATAATAAACATCGCTTATGTCCATGAAATAACTAGATTTTACTTTTTATTAGGCCAGAAGTCATCTTTAGGCTCACCATGCAGACTCTTTTTCGGCACCAAACCTTAAGTATCTTTAAACAAAATCCAAAGCATGAAAATATTAAATTTTCGGGATGAATCGTACCTTGTATCCTCACAAAAGCATTTAGGAAAGAAAATTCTGACCTACCTACTGTAATGTTTGGTCCATTATTATATATACAAGTACACACAAATAAGTAAAGAACTTGAAGTCAAAGTTACTTACCAACTTAGCTGCATTGGCTGAAACTGAGTCCCCGAACTGAATCAATGCCTGGAATGTGTCTGAAAGAGAAATAAAACAATATATGAGGGGTTATCTAATTAGCCTATCCAAAAACACACTTTAAATCATTAATATCTGAAGCCATCCTTGAAAAATTGTTGAGTCTGTTGTTATGCGACTGACTCATTCAGAAATCTCTTGACCCTATTTTTTTAAAAACAATTTTGATGCAAAAAATAAGTCATTCTATATACCAGCATTCTTTCAGCAAAAGCATTTTAACAGAAAAAATATACCCACTGTTAAAAGTTTAGGTTTCGTAACTGCAAACCAATATTTTTGAAGATGGCCTGAGTGAACATTTTTATAAAAGGGATGTAGAAATGTAACTTACTATATCAAATCATAACCCTAAAAGCTGAATGTTACATGCATTATAGTTTAAACCTCTACAGCAAAACTTTTTTTGTTGAACTAATCGCATAAATCTTTCATGTTGTTTGCCCAAATATACTTCCTCAACAAAGACGTGGTAATAATCATAGATGTAAAATTGAGTGTAAAATCATGTATCATAAACTACAAGCAGTATTCAAAAGGCAATAATTCCGATCTTTAGTATCGTAATTTATCGACCAATTTTCATACAACACCACAAGAGATTTTGTGGGCAATCATTCCATTGAACGAACACAAAAAACCCATAAACTGATTTAAATTGTGTTGTGCCTTAGTAAATATTCAGCTTTTTTCAAATTCACGCAGTTACCTATTTGGTACCATATCTACTGTTCTGAAAGCTCAGTTGTCAAATAAACTTGATCAAACTGTCATAGCCTTTATAAGAAGTAACAGCTTCTGACAGTTTTCCATTTTCAAAGACGCCTATTCTAAGATATTCACTTATTTTACATGTGAAATTTGACAGCTTGCGCACAACCAATATGCATTTCAATTAGAGCAACTTTCCTGCCAGCATCAGTACTGTGACAAATTTTCACTATTGAGTTTCAAAACTCAGACATTCAATGATACATAATTGTGTCTTTTTCCCCCAATTCATCTGAATGTCCCTAAGAACAAAGTGTCACATGGGAGCTATTTCCTCCAATGTAATTCTCCAAATATTATCACAAATCCGGCACAACGTGAGGGGAACAGATAGTAAATTTAGTTTGCCAACTGAGAAAATGCCAGAGTACAATTTCAATGACATTACAGGGAATAAATTCAATTAAATATTTCAGGCATGAATATCCTACACACTGGAATTGATAAGGAAAGATAATCCCAACAATACAAGACACTTCTGTTAGCAGAATCAAGATACAACAGCTTGTTGCCTAAAAATAATTTCTCAGGCCAGAAAAAATACTCATGCTTATGGTTTTCCGACTGTCCCAATATTTCGGTGCCTACCCTAAAGTTTTTAACAGCAAAATAAAAAAAAAATGCAACAATCGTGGTATTGTGAAAATATTTGGGGCCAATGTTAAAAAAATGCTTTGAAAAAAGATTACAAAAGGAAAATTTTTCGACCTATTTACCCAATTTTTTTGTCAAGGAACCCGAAACACAACTATTTTTTTCTGGCTTAATGTATATTATCCATACAGTGTATAAACCAGCAGTTGTTTTTCATAATTACTGCCACATTTCAGTATTACATGAATTTATTGGTAACACAAAGCCAAAACATCAATCAATTGTATAACATGCGTAAGTAGACAAAGAAGTATATAGTGCCAAGAGACTGTTAAACAACATGCATTATTCCAGAAACGCATAATAATGTAAGAATTTACTAAAACTTCTAAAAAAAATGGACCGTCAACTTACTGTTTTTAGTGAAGATGATCATTTTTAACACCTTGCCAAACTTACTGAAAATCTGAAAATAAAAAAAAAATCGTATCATAAGCGATTTAAAAAACATTCTAAGCCGTAAATCAATTAGTTCGGTGAGAGATATTCATTATCAGTTTGCACAAGCCACATTCCCCCTCCACCAGTGAGATCATAAATCACACTCAACATATGTATGTTCATCAACTTTGACAACAAGCAGCAAGTTTCGTTGATAAAATTTCATTTTCCAGTAGGATACATTACCTTACGAGCTTGATCTGTCGTTTAACAAGAATTTTATCAATTTGAATTGATAAATCAACAGCAAATTTATTGGTTTTTATCGGTTTCTTGAAATAAATTGGGATCAAATCATAACCAGTAGAGGGGAGAGTAACAAATATTTCTGTTATGTGTCATACTGTGTCAGACATTCATAGTTACAAATTAAAGTAACTAAAAAATGAATCTACTATTGTCGTATCTTACATACCAAATATTTCTTAATTAATGCTCTAAAAGGCTTAACTTTTCCCCCAATTTTCTCTTTTTTGAGAAATTGTTTCAACATTTAGTGGATACACTGAGTATACTTTGAAAGATTAATATTTATATGGTTGGTCACAATTTTTGTTTCTCAAAATAAGAACTGATGAAATCAAGGGGAGGTTGGGGTCGAATAGAAATATCTTGTATTGAAATATTGATAACTCTCACATTTTCTTCGTAATCGCTGAGAAACAAATTCAAATATTTCCTGGGGTTTCATAATTAATCGCAAACAGAAGAGTAATTGATATTTCACACATAAGAGTGTATATATACATCACTAATTTGAACAATAGAACAGACCTATCAAAGTTATTCTAAGAATTGCTACATATCAGTCCCTTAAGGAGAATCCTGAGCAATTAAGGGGCATAAAGTCACAATGAGATAGAAAAGAAGTACTTTTTTAAGAGTTTTATGGGATTTAAGTGGAGTACCAAGTGTTTAGAGTAACATCAATTTATTGAGTACATGAGGAAGTTCTTAATCACACATTCCCATGACATCGAGACACCCTAATAAGTTTCTGTTTCATAGTTTTGTGAGAAATCGAGAAATCAACAAACTGCACTGGGTGTACTGGTATATACCGATATCTCACGCGCAAGTGCAAATTGTTAATTACATTAAAGCAGATTATTATGTTTGTATAAACACAGAAAACCTTGGATTTGTTTGTTTGTCTGAACATGATGATAAACAAGGGGTAAACAAAATTATGTAGAAGATAAGAATAGAATTTAAAAAAAAACAAAAAAAAAACGTAAGAACTTTTTATATACTACGGAGACTTGATTAGTCTACACATCACAGTCCATATACAAGAACAAAAAACAATCTTACAAGCACTGAGACAAAAGACAATTTACATCAAATAATGAAAAGGTGAACAAATTCAACAAATTTAAATTATGCCACAGACAGGCCACTCTGGAACTAATAAAACAATCTTACGATTTACACCACAAAGGAAACCATGGCTGTACAGATAACTAGATTACGATGCTTGAAGCCGTGAATAGCCTTCAGGTACAAAAAACATATTGAAAACAAATCTCGTGTAATTCCAATACATACAGATAATTAAGTTGTGTTTGACAGGAATTTTCCCCGATAGACAGTGGAGAAAAATGAAGATGACTGCTGATACATAAAGGAAGGTTCTTTAACCCATTCCCGCTGGACTACGACTTTTTTGTTGTCTATCGATAGCCGCTCAACTACGCATATTTTGTTGTCTATCGATAGCCGCTGGACTGCGACTTTTTTGTTGTCTATCGATAGCCGCTCAACTACGCATATTTACGCGTCTGGTTTAAAGTGCGTATTTAGCCATTAAAAACTAATATTCGAACCTTAAAACAAACCTATACATAAATAATAAACATTCGCGAAACCAATAATCAAAAAAAAATGTGTAGTTGCTATGAAAACTTTTGTCGTAATTTACCTTTAAAAAGTGTTACTCCATAATATGAAACACGATTATTCCACACAGACAGTAAATTCTCCACAAAAAAATCAATACTTGTATCCCTTATGAAAATTACGTCACAAATATTTCAAGCAGACAAAACATTGACCTATTTTTAATTTTGCACTAGAAAACACGCGTCAAGGTCGTTGTCAAAAATAAACGTCCAATGAAAAGTCGATAATTCATTGATCACGCGGGAATTCCCCATACAACACGTGTTAAGGGTCGGTGATTGTTTCCGAAGTTGACAGTCATAAAAGACGATTTCCTGTGTATATTTCGGGGCCATAAAACCTGCTGACACTGTGTGACACGTTACGTAAGTATATGTAATTGTTAATTGAAATTTATTTATGATGTTGATTGGAAAAAAAATGCAGCCATGGGAAACTAAGCGATTATTTTAGGTCCGTGACGAAACTTACGACTACGATCACCAAAAGCTTCAGCTGTCTATAATTTTAGTAGATATGTAGTTTACGTATTTTTTTTAATTATGACAAATATTTTTGAAAGTGATTCAGATGAGTCTGATTTTTCTGATTTTGAGTCTGATGATTTATTGTCTGACATTAAGATTCCTTCGCTCAATGAGAAATCCTCAGATTATGATAATGATGATACTTCCTAATGATGAATGAACGTTTCACTAGGCTACGGTGTTTTTTTGAAAAATAATTATAAATGATGTTTTGTTTATTCAATAATTTAACATTTAATTGTTGTAAAGTGTTATATATGCAGCATAGTAGAATAAGATATATATATAATGATTTGAATAGAGAAATGATCTCAGATATTGTCTTCCTAAAAGTCATGTCTGTAATTTTCAATAAATAAATAAACAATTAAATGAATAAGACTATTCATTGTTTTTTTCTGTCATTGATGTGAAAATATCAGAAAAAATGCTTTATTAAAAAATATAACAGTAGTCTGTGTGCTCAAAGGGAAAACTTAAATTTATTTTTACATTGTTACTGTGATTTGTTGGTAATAAGATTCATTACTTTGATTGCTTATTTTTGTCATTTTTATCTTTCAGATTGAACAATTTGTTGAGAGGTCGGGACCAAATATTCCTGTTGACTTAAACATCTAATTCAGGAACATTATATCAGTCACTTTAAAGGGAATATCTACCATCATTGTTTGTGTAGCAAGTTTGGATTGTAATAAGTACTGATTAGAAATCCAGGAATATCTGGTGTACATTTATTCATTCAGTTGGATTAGGAAATTGGTCAGTGTTAGTGTTATTCATTTATTCAGCCAGATGAGGAAATACATCAGTGTTATTTAGTTTATTTATTAAATCTATCCTATTCTAAAAATCACAGTTGACTATCTTAACATTATTTTGAAAACAGTGGGTTTCCAAGAATAAAATATTTCAACATAAGGAACTTTGGAGCTTCACATTCATCAAAAATAAGTGACAATACGTAGACTGTTACTATGTCAATTGTTCACATTTTTTAATATAACTATTTAATATTTATAAAATTATAACTGAATGACATGTGTATTTGTTGAATTACTTTTTATTTGTTATAGTCTTCATATCAACTGGAAATAACATCATTTATCACTAAAAATCATATTTTGTCCTGTTTATTTCTCCATAAAATCACTTTGGATTTAAATACAGACAAAAAAATGGTACCATAAGAAAGGAAATTTAATTCTCTACAAACTTTACATTCATCATAAAATGGTTAAACCATGATTTATTATAGTAAATTCAGTTTAAACACAATAGGTATCAGATTTAAATATTTTCCTTATAAACCCTGATGGTACAGTGTACACAGCTGATACCTTATCTAATGGTTACTGATAAGCCATATACTGATAGCACTGTATGAATATGTTATCTGATTTAAGTTATCTCTAAGTGGTAATGGGTTAAAACTGATTAATTTTCTTTAAATTAATTGTTTTGTTCGTAATCCTGTTTAACAATCGACACATATTTTCAAATTGATCTACTTCACAGTAAACCAATTAAGGCCATTGGATAAGATGAGAACAAAGTAGATCTAGACAGAAAATGGAGCACAAATTTCAATTATTTTCAATGATAAATCATCAAAATAAGAGCCATAAGAGTATTTTTCACCAGCAAGAAATCCCCCAAAATTAAAATATTCATCAGCAAGAAAACCTGTTTTGTTACCAAGTACAAGTTGAAGACTTTCAAGTTTGAAAAAGATTTCTGCAGGCATGGAGTGCTTCCTCTTAATTACTACAAGGATTACAGATTTGCTCAGAGACGATTCAAAACAAGTCCTAATGACGTTATTGATTAGATCTCTGACATGATCATATTATAATCACAACAATTTGATATGCCTGGCAAAAATCTGATCAATTAGACAGAAATGGCAAGGATCTAGAACGAGTTATGATTAAAATGACCGCCAGTATGGGGTTAATATTAAATTGGACATCATTTTATCTGATCATATACCAGAATCTTATAGACCCACGACTTAAATCGTAATTATTCTACATTTCTAATCTAAATTATGGTTAAACATTCAGATTAAGATAAAATCAATTACAGAGCCTCTTCATCCATATTGATTTTAGTGATTTTAATAGTGAAATACAAAAGACATAATTAAAGATGCAGCTCTTCCAAGCCTGTCTTCAGAGTGTTTAACTTGTACAATGAATGTAAATGAAGAGTACAAGGAAGTTACACAATTTACGGCATCACTCTAAGAACATTGGAATTCCAATGGAACGGGATTTTCTCTCCCCAAATAAACATTAAATTCAATCATACAGCCTTAGTGCCAATATAACCATCCGATCTCCATCTATTTATTTCTCTTTTGAGAGTACAGCATTTTTTTACAGAGACATTAGTTTAAAATACCCAACGAAATGTAATTTCGCTACGCTTCAATACTCAGAGAACTGTCATTGTAAAACACTTTTTTTATAGAAAATCTGTCTACTAAATCTATTTCTTAGTTAGAAATGATGCATACAAATGACATCCAAGTTTGTTCTTGTAAATGTGAACAATGCATGAAAACAGTTTGCATAAAACATCAAGTTGAAACAAGAGCCTTCTCAGAATGACAAGAATAAAACTATTAAAAAGTATGAATAAAAAAACTGATGGATATAAGAAGACAAATTTGAAAGTAAAAAATCACCTCCTAAAAACTCCACATACAAATTGGAATATAAATAAATACAGAAAATGTGATCTTAGAAAGTTCTTCTTTGATCTAATCCATGTACAGAAGAACCTCTCCAAAGCAACACCGTTTGGGAGAAGCAAAACTTACACTGTTGTTGGAGGTTGTTGCTCTAGAGAGGTTAAAAATTAATAGTTAAATTGTATAGTGAGAAAAAATCATGCTGTTGTTGAAGGGAAGATGTTACTCATAACTGCCTCACATGAATCACTAAAATTCAACCTAATATGACAGTCTAAATCCCTCTAAAATATATTCATTAACGGAGTGAATGAACACAGCAGCCATACAGCTACCCATAGTGGCATGGTTCACAGAATTTTAGAAGATCAATTTCAGACATGAATAAAAATAAGTTCCTGAGAAAAGAACCATCAAAGGTAATTTCAACACAGTACTAACATTATAAATTTGGCATAACTAGATCAGCTCAACACTTATTAGGCATTTATGAATCGAGATAAGTCACATTTTCGTCAATTATTCAATTAAATTCCAATTAAGAGATAGAGAGACTAGACGTTACCTGATGAAGAACTTCTATAGTAACAGGGTAAACAAGATTCTCCACTATTACACGTAGAACAGTTTTCTTTGCCCCGTCACTATCACCGTTACCCATCAATGCTTGCTGTGCCGCTTGCAGAGCTGCCTGGGAAGCCTGATTCTGTAATCAAAGAAAAAACATCAAAAATCAATGTAATGTTATACAATCAGGGGGGTTTATTAAATTTCAATTTAAAGTACTGAGGGTGCATGCATCTGTTTGTTGGTTTTGAGTTTCACACTGTTTATACTAGAAGAAAAGTCAGGTTTAGGGTTGCTTGACCCCAGAAATAGGGTCAGTGAGGTAATGTAAACACCAGTATTTTTTCTGGTCTCATCAACATTATTCTATAATACAGGAAGCTGTTGTTTGGAAAATTACACAAAAAAAACTTGACAGAACTTAACTGAATGCTATTGTTTCAACAATTGCAAAGCTCACATATCATGCATTATTTCAGACAAAAGCAAGATGCTGTACATTACTCATTTATCCTGTTTCAGCCCATTTTAATAGACTCCACTTGATTAAGTTTCACCAAATATGGAAAAAAAAAATGTTCGTTTATGGTTACATAACCAAAACTATTAACAGTATGTAGGTAGGTAGGCAGGCAACTTTTTTGTTAACATTATATGCTTGTACAGAAAATGAACAGCTGGAATAAAGGACCCCAAAAAGTTTTTGCATCAGGGTCTTTTTAATGAACCAGTCACATAACTGCAAACCAAAACAGTTTAAAAGATGACCTTAAGAAACTCAATAAAATGCAGGGTTTCCAATGTACATTATATTTTTTTTTGCCATATGTACAGAGGGGAGGGTCTACGCCTACAAAAAAATATGCTTAATTTGATTCTTTTTTTCGCCATTTGCAAAACTGGCGAATGGCAATGGAAACCCTGAAATGCATCCATAAGTAAACCAGTCCTCAGGGTTCAGGTCATTCCAAAGATGTAAGAAAGCTACCACTTTCTATAAGTTTACAATGAAACCACCATTTATTTTTACTCTTGGCCAGATAACACTAGTAATCTGTGTCACAGGGAGAGAGGTGACATTGACCTTCACAGGGTTAAACAAATAAAATTACAAAGAAACAAGCACGGCCAACACCATCACAACTAGTTCATTATTTAATCCTTACACATATTTAACTACAGCTGTGTCAGTGAAAGAGACTGCATGATGAAGTGCCCTTATGATTTATGTGGATGAAAATACGTTATTTTCTATCTTACATTCGAAGAAAATTTGGCACCATCGTTCATAGACAGAAGGAAGGCTGTCACAAGAAACGACAGAAATTATTCAGTAAGCTGTTATGTGCTTGAATTGAAAATAGATTGCCTACAAAGACCAGAAAACAAACATACAATAACATCAAACATCATTGAGACAGTCTAAGTATGTATGGACTTAATTCTACCAGCTATTCTTCATTGATATATATAACATTCAAATATTTCCCTGGAAAGTTTCAATACTTTTTTTGAAGCATTCACGCAGACAAGAGAAAACATTGCTGTCGTCTGTGAACAGACTGGATATTGTGGACTGGTTTTAACAAATAATTAGATGAATAATATTCAGGGATATATAGGAATAGAATATATTTCAAATGAATTTTATCATCTCATAACATCTCCCATATCAATCAATGTCAGGTTGGGACATCTGCTGGGGATCTACAGTTTGAAGTCTTCCACAATTGTTGACTTAATATAAATACAGTCTGAATGATGCTACATTTATACCGACTACATATGAGAAATGCTTCCATCTTTGAGCCACAGACAGATGATTAAAACATCCTCTATTGAATAAGCGTATTGTTTTAAAATCATAAAACTATGAACCACCAAAAGTAACTGTGTCTTGAACACGTTCTCTGAGGACATAAATGATGCTCCCTGGTAAAATCATACCAAAATCATAATCAAATTTCAAACATAAAACAAACACTAAATACTGGGTAATTTCTCTTCTCATCATCAAGTATTTCACACATTAATGTCTTATCATTCAGTAATAATGTCTAGATGATACTAAAAACGAACAGAACACTGACAATGCCTGGCTCAAAATATCAGTTGTATTATTTCAAATTAAATATGGTGGCCCCTTGGGGAGTTCTTCAAAGATAGGCTTAGAGGTACAATAAAAGCCATCATTCAAGGAGGTATTTTCCACATGAACAAGAAAAAACAAAAAATTTATCTCAGAAATTAAACCATGAATATCTCAAGTACAGGGACACGCCATTTACAAAACGATCATAATTTGATCATTTGTAAGATGACACTTTGTATATAAATTTTCGTTTGAACATCCTGCATTCCTTTTTTCTTCAAACAAGACAAACAACCATAAAAACATCATTTTATGTCATGGAGCGATTTTAAGCAAAAATGGGGGATGATATCTGACGTAAAAGGTAAACAGATATGTGACATTTACAGGTACACAAATTTGCGTGAGAAACTTTTCATTATGTGAATAGTGTACTTCTGTATGAAAATTGATTCATGGTGAACTTTTGAACAACAAACAACCAAGTTCCATATTGTTCTCAAGTTCAACAACACATTCTGTAATTACTTTTCTTCAGGTTTGGTCAGCCTTACTAACAAAATTCTGATTCTGTTCAAGGTATCTTTAAAAAAATTTCACTGTGCATAACCTTTCCCTGTATAAAACCATTCACTGTGCATAACCTTTCTCTGTATAAAACTATTCACTGTGCATAATATTTCCCTGTATAAAACTATTCATAGTGCATAATCTTTCCTAGCATAAAACTATTCACTGTGCATTAAACCATTCACTGTATACAACCAGTGTTATCCAGGGCAGGAAAATAGCAAATTATTCATTTTTTTAAGCAGTGACTACTTTGTTGAACAGAAAAGGACTTAGTATTGCAAATGATTCAATAAAACAATCATCATACATTTTACATAACTTATAATATCCTTTCTTAAACTATCAAACATAATGAACTCAACTGTTTTTTTCAATTAAAGTCTTGTTTAACTTCGGAGACATGTTGCCTTACCTGAAATGAGTGAGCCTGGTCTGTTTTAAGTTCTTTGTGCTGTGAGAACTGTACATAGACTTGTTTGCCACGGATCTGACAAGGCATCTTTGTATAATAATTGACAAAAGTTGTAGCTAACGATTCATCCTCGAACTCCAAAAAGGCCTAGAAAAAAACAAGAACAGAAATGTTAGAATTTCTTGACAAGCTTTTAAATGAATATGTTAATAGCTAAGTGCAATTGGCGTTGACAGCTTTTCATGGGCAATTAAACATGGGTAATGCAAGTAAAAGGTCACCAATGCCAAAAATGGTAAAATAAAAGGTAGGGCCATGTTGTAAAAGGGTAAATGGCATATGCTAGTATGAATGTTTGCCACAATAATCACTGGAGAATGTTAATATGATATAATTATACTGCAATGTGTATTAATGAAGGCAATAATTGCCTACCATTCCACTAGGAGTACAATATGAAACTAAATATCATTTTCCCAGAGACCCTTGCACATTAGGCACCTAGACACATTCAGAAAAATATCATGAACTTTACTGGATGACTCTGATAAAAGTCAATTATCTTTATTCCCAATCATTACCAAATGAATTCTAACTCCAATTAACTTTTTTTCTTGCTAATTAATAGCATTAGATCAATACATGAATAGTTGAAAATGTCATTTATAAGAACAACAGCACATCGTGATCCTGACGCAGCATTCATGTTGTAAGGTTTAACACTGCATTGAGAGCCCATGAGTATCAAATGAATGATACAGCATTTTTCCTAATCTAGTTCACAGATAATATTTATAACACAGTTTATATAACATGCTTGGAATAACAGAAATCAAATATATTATTTTCCTGACTTAGTCATGTTTTGTCTAATTTCCCTCAGGATCTGATACCAATTCCCATTAAAATGACATTTACTTTATCATAAAATTAATACATAACAATACTGACTGATATATTTACATTACAACGACCCCACAAGTTGGCGCACCATAAAATACAATAATATTCTACAGAGCTTGATGGTGTGTGATTGCAGCTACATGGCAGTGCCGAATAATCAATTATACTCTATAATATCTAGTACATTGTCACCTTTCATTACACTGGAGCGGTAATGGGATTGCAAATAATTGGTTGCCATATAACAGTTATGATGGATAATGTTAAAATAAGAATTGAGACACCGTTAACATCAGTATTACAATAGACAAGCCATAATGGATAGAGATGGTATCTCATCATAAATATTGAGTCCAACAAAATCAATTAGCCGTAATACAAAATTATATATTATATTCCTACATAATCCATACATGAACATAAAACTAGTTGGATCCATTGCACTGAACTAAGTGTACAATAGGATGAATGCATGCAACAAAGCTTGTTTTATGATGTTGGTTCAATTTGTAGGACTTCATTATGTTTTAATACACAAGAAGCCATTTTTATATCACAATGATGAAGCTTTAATGCTTTCTTCTGACACTAAAACAAACTGTTTGTGTGAAAAAGAAGAACCAGCAAGGCATTATACTGAACCACTTCCTTTCAATATGGATTGGAAACTATGACTGATGTAAACATTATGCATACAACTTTGCATAAAAAAAATCAGTGGGCTCTATGCAATCAACATTTTTTTCCTTTTTTGGGGGGAGGGGTGCCTGTTTTCAACAGAATTTCTGTGATGCACACGCTGGGAGTTAAACTGTTCCCTGGATTCTGTCCAACACATCATCAGGAGAATGAATGTCTTCTACCTAAACTACCACAGGGAACTGAGAACATGGGCAATACCAAGGGTTTGAACTCGCAAACCTGAGGTCGGAAGAATTAAGGATCTGCCTATTGGATAAAGAGGTTAGTTTAATGCAATTAACAGAAAGAATGACCATCACTTTTACTAGGTGACCAATGTAAACAGTCTAAAAGACAACGGCTGGTTTCAAAAAGACACAATGGCTGATTTCAAAAAGACACAATGGCTGATTTCAAAAAGACACAAACTTAAAAAGTAGATGAGAAAAAAGAGATTCCTAGGAAGAGCCAAGTACAAAAACAATTTGCTTCCCCAAAATACTACCTTTCCTAAACCCACCCAACACAGAGTATACATAGATGGGGGACAAACACTAACCTGATTTTTCTGTTTTAGTAGAAGTACATTGGACATCTTGCCAAATGGAATACCTAGCTGCACCACCTCTGAGTCTGAGACATCATTTGGTAGACTGCGTAAATGAATCACTTTGGACGGTGTCGTATTGTTACCTTCTAATTTCACCTGAAAAAAAGGAAGAAAACATGTTGTTGAGAAAAGCACAAAATAGACCATAATCTTCACATAAATCTAATGAGGTAAAAAGTTTGTTACCTGCAACAAAACCAATTTTGACATTAAAATGAGGGCTTGTCAATTGTCTTTAAGTCAGTTAAGCCATTAGGTTTCTGGTTTTTGCGGCAAAGTTAGAATCATGATAGTGTAGGTGTGCAAAGCTGGTATAATTAAACCATTTCTATCACATTTGGAGAGTGTCTGCCAACATAACTTTTTTTAAACAGTCTACTTTTCTAGATTCAGAGCAAAGTATTGATTCAGAAAAGTCTGACTTGATTCTGCAATTGTCATCTAACATTACCGAAAAGGCCCAAAATCTCTGGTCAATTATACAGCCAGTAAATCTTAAGCGTGCTTCCCTTCAGTCATTTATCTACAGCGGAGATCAGGTTTTCCCCCTATAGGACTAATTACATGATAATAAAAGGAAGGATCAGGATGTCAGAAACAGAATAGCTACTAAGTGGGACATTCCGAACAGTGATAAACTTCTTCAACACATCAAAGAGAAATGATGGTACAAAAATCACAATTATAATGCTTCTATTCCGATATCCAACAAGCAAACAGCCATCAGAAAATCTCTGAGGAGTCATACGAATTCAAATTCTGAGAATTTACAAAATGGCTTTGTATGAAAGTCAATAACGTACAAGTGCTGTATTTCAGAAAAGACAGGAAACTGAGCAGTTAAGTTTTCCAGACTCTCCCAGAAATTCCTATCATGTAATTCTGTTTTTTTCCTCCCATCTCTATTGTTGAAATTTGTGTCAAACAGTCAAACCGATGCTTAAATTCGATTTAAATATAAAAAAAACCATTCAACCTGTGCAAATTGTTTCTCCATTAACAGGAATGCATACTATCTGAAAACCTACAAGAGGGTCTTCATTTCTCTTAAATCCTAACAATAAGAATTTGACAATTAAAATTCTTTAAAAAAAAAACAGCATCAGATGAACTTATGCAATGAGTCAAAAACAACAACAACTACAAAACCATGAAACAAAGCTTCTTCCTAAGACTCATTTTCACTGATTAAACTGACACTAAATCAAAGACTATTGTTTTTGTCCGACAGTGCCAAATATAGCCCAGAAGCCATTAAGTATCAGACAAACACTTGACAGATTTTATCAACAGTAAACCTATTACCAAAACAAACTTTGCAAGACCAGTTTATTAAAAACCAATCAAACAGTTGTTGGACAAATGAACCCCAATCCATTCCAGGCAATCAAGCATTTAGATATTGGAACACTTTTTAGGCTTAGTTATGACTCTTTTACAAACAAGTAAGTGGGCATCACATTGGACCAATGTTAACTGGACCAATCAAACAAATAGCACCTAAAAGGTGCAGCAAGTTTTACACTATTTTATTCAACAAGTATCATCATTCTAACACAAAAGGTCAAGCCAAGTGTACAGACCAATCAATTGGTCCAATTTTGTGCATAAAGAAATCCATTTGATTACTTATCATCCTTGTTCATATTAATATATCGACCAATCAGATGGCCTCCTTTTATAGTACTAACCAATCAATGAGGTTTGATTTAGAAGATGCATCATGCATTCATGTTTATGTGATTCTAATTAGATAAAATAATACATTAAACAATAGACAAAAGAGATTATATATCATACATCATTGCACACTACATAAAAGCTATAGATTTGTAAGTTGTCATTGATTTTATTAATATGATAACATCAAACCCAATCCCCCACCCACCCACACAAACACACAAAAACCAATGGTAGAAAAGGACTATAAACATTGCCTTTGAAAACGTGTAATCTCTTGTTTATGTAAAAATCTCTGCTTATACATTAGGTTTTTTTTCTAATGGTTAATAGATTTTAGCCAGCTGTTACATCAGATAAACAAGATATCTATCTCATAGTTGTAACATAAACACTACATCATAAAGCCTTAAAGCTATCAAACAACATCAGTTTTATTGCAAGCAACATGTAAACAACTGGACTACAGATTAGGAGGAAATATCATTATGTTTATATAGAACTGAAATTGTCGAACAATTTTCAATTGTGGAGGTCACCAACATACCCATAAATGCACTTTTTTATGCATGGACATCCAGGCAAAAATAAGCTGATTTACCACAAAGGGAAATTATACAGACATAAATTGAATCTTGATTTCATTAAATTCCTTAATGATTTACATTTCCTGTAAATAAAAACCACTATTTAATACATACACCAATCTTATCAAAACAGTTTTGAATGTTGATGCTTAAAATGAGCAAGATAAAATAAAAAGTTTAGGATGTTTTAAGAATTAACCATTCAAAACAATCAAAATTATTAAGTGGTCATTTAGGAATCAATTTTAGGCAGTATATAAAACATAATGTTTGATGTAATTTTCATTCTATCTGAGGATAGATTCAGATATGAATTAGTCTGAAACAGATGGTCATTACAGAAAACAAAAACATTTCATTGGGTATAAATACTATGGAAACTTGATCGAATATAGTTATTATTTTACATGTGGGGCTCATTAAGGTGACTCATTAAACATCTTATATGCACCAAATCACGTAACATTTTAATGAGTAATGCTTCAGTCTTTCATTAAAAGGTGCAGCAACCAGATAACTTGCTTATTAATAAAATAAATTGAGCTTAACATATTCTGTAATTTCACTGTCCCCAATAACAATTTATATCAATCAATGCCACATCATGAGGTCTGTGAACGGACTGTCAGCATAATGCGGAGAAATTTGCAGCATCTAAATATTTTTTGGTATAAATACAGTCCTTGCGAACAATTTATAACTTGATAATGCTGACATGGGTCATACTTAGTAACACTTAACAACTATTAGCAATCAAGGAAAGCCAAGATATAAAATGAAGTCAGCTTTATGGTGATCAATAATTTGTCCTGATTTAAGAGACTGAGAGTGAATGACAGTCATTGCTGTAACATTATCTCAGTTATATTAAGGAGACATCAGGTTTCCTTGTAATAAGCGATAAATTAGCTATTAATAAGATTTTCTATATTGATTTATATGTCTTCTATAAAGTCTTTAGAAATTGCTGGCATTCGACCGTAACAACAGACATGTGCTGGGGACAATAGAATGGATGTCCTGAGGCATTAAATCTTGGTATATAACAACAGATTGATATTGGTATTAGTATCCGAGCTGTAATAGTATCATCCTGTAACAGACACTATAATAGAAGAATGGGGATATTCATCATGGAATTATTGAATATAGATTGAGGCCATGAAGGCCAAAGATCACTAAAAGTTGAGCTTAAAATGGTGAATGATCACAATTAACTCCTCTTGCACTTCATTTTCCAGTTTGGTAATAATAATACAAAGTGATAAAAGAAGTCTTTAAGGGTACAATTGTAATAGAAACAAAAACTTTCAAACAGTACAAAGACTGAAGTATAATTAACTAATATGGCAAACAAGACTGAAAATGAAATAAAAATTCTTGACTCTCAATTTCTTAGATAATACATTATTTGGTTCTTAAGGTGTTGTTGACAATGAAATAGGAGCACCCATCAGAACACTAGAGCAGCAAATTAATATTTGAAACCACATGAAGGCAATTTTATCTTTTGTTATAAATTTTATCACAAGCTATTATGCCATCAGGAAAAGACTATTGATAACACAACACCCACTCTATCATAATTTTAATAATCAAGTTGCCATTCTAAACCTATTGTCATGATAGAAAGCCAGATTTCTATTAAATATATTTAGAATTACTGTACCCAGACTCTTTAAAAGCTTCATTGATTGGTAACAGGAATCAAAATATCATGTAGGCTTACAATAGTTACAGGCATTTGACATCTTGACATTTTAATATGATGTTGTCTGAATGAAACCACTTAGAGTCTCATAAAACACCACGCTGGTCTCAACGTGTGCAAATTATCACACATCGCCAAGTGTTATGTAAATATTGACTTAACCAAATTCAAATTTGCACTACATTTACTGTAAAATGTCTAAACAGGGTAAGGTGCATCAGACCTCAACAAAAGCAAACAATTCATGCCCTGACAAAGTAATTGATGAAACAAAATGTTTCCACTGGGTTGTCCCAGGAAATTCGCAGGTTTTGTCCAGAAGTGAAACTAAATGCTGCTGTGAAAATAAAAAAAATGTGAAAACTTGTCAATCTCCCCGAATTAATAGCAGTTAACAATTAACTTCATGTCAGGCAATAACACACAACCAACATTACTAAGAAATTTATAACGCAGAAATAATGGGCTTTTAAAAGCAATTAACACTGCCACAATTATTGATTGTGATAATATGAAAGGTGCTGCAAATTATACATCAACTGTTTGATTAAATTTTAATTAAATTTACATCAACTAATAGGAACTTCTTGTAAATTATCAATATTTAAAAATGTACAAGATGTCTGCTATGTGATAAGGAAATTTCATAATCTATTTGCCAGAGAAATCAATGGAGCCATGAATTTTTTTTACAATTTACAGAAAACTTAGAATTACTACATTAATATTCTAATTTGAAATCCTCAGAAATAAATTCTCAACTAAATATTCATTAAACGAAACATCAAAAATAGAATAATCGCTATCAAATAATGAACCATCCACCATTTTTTAATAATTTATATGCAACTAATATTTCCCTTCAAATTTCATTAAGCAGGAAAGTATTATTTGCATTTATAATGCAGCATCAGGCTTAATTATTACCATAATCATCCTCAATACTTCACTTTCATATTTTCATAGTAACAAAGTATAGATCATTTTCACCATATTTAGTTGCCATGGCAACATGTAAATCAATCATCAAGAGGTATGACATCACTAAAAACACCTGTATCATATTACAGTGATATCAGAATTTTTTTCTACTTTCACATGCAACAATTTAATATTGCTGAATCACTCTCTGTAATATGGTACAGGAAAAAACAAATCATGCATTGAAGCATTTCATAATGAACTGCTGTGTTAACAATGGCGATTAATTTATGATTTATGCCTGCGATTTAAAACTAATTGGTTGTTTCATGAAAAACGTTTGTCATGCAGGTAAAAAATTCTAATCATTTAATCAGGTTGGCCTAACTTAACTGCCTTCAAACATAAAATTTTTAGGCAATTATAGAAATTAGAAAAAATGAAAATTGCGTTAAGCCCTGTTTGCACATGACACCAAGGGCACTAAACAATAAATCTATCTGGTACCAAACTTTCACAAATGGGAAATTCTACTGTCTCATTACTGAATCAATGCAAAACTTAACCAAACACAAATATCAAATTAAAACAACAAAACCGTTCAATCATTTTTCCATCATAAAACGAAAACCGAACATTTCATCGAAAGAAGGAGAGAACTAATTGTTTTCGGCATTCATGAAAAATTTCTCTTCTCAACCAGAGGAGAAGGAAGCCACATTAATGGAGTTGTCACAGTCCATAACCCATGTTAATCATTGAATGATGTGAGCAGATCGTTTGTCCATGAGTTTTAAACTAGTAGAAAGAACTGTGGATATTATTTATGGCCTATCAGATCCTCAGAGACCAAAAATAGAGACTATGATGAATGACCAAATGGTGTGAAAGCCCGTACATGATGAGGAGAAAGTCACTCACCAATAATTGCAACAGCATTAACAAACATAGATGCAACAACTGTGAGTTCCTTACAACCATTATTATAGTAATGCCATCCTACAGATGGTAGGCGGTTATGCGACTTAACCTTTTAACAGTGGATAGGTAGGTAGGCATTTTTTTTTTTTCGAACTTTTTATGCATGCACTGAAAAAAAAGCTGATATAATAAATGAAAAAAACTTTTAGTCAAAATGTCTTAAATATTTTGTGAGGGATCAGGGATATTTTTAAAGAGTGGGCTATGTAACTACAAACAACAATTTTGTATGCACAGTCTTATGCAGATCTGTATAAATGAAGACAATTGGACACCTGAGGACAATATAAATAAACAAGAACAAGCAGAATAATAAGTCTCACAGACTACACATTATGTCATTTACTAAATGTCTGAGGGACAAATCCATATTGCAACCAACATGCACAAATCTCCCATTTTATCCACATTAAGTGCATATCAAAATAATAGAATTTTATAATCTTGGGAAAAAGCTGATTTAAAAGCTAAGTTCATACTACTATAAGTTTACCTTGTGCTTTGATTTTTTCAGCATAAAAGGTACACCAAAATGGTAGTAAATCTGATGCAGACAGATCTATTTTTAAGACACATAAAATCTTAAAATGATGTCCCAAAGCTCAAATACTCATTGATACATTTGTAATCTTTTTTAAACTTGCATATTACATTTTTTCAGCAATTTATATTTTAAAGATTTTTTACAAAAAATTCTGTTCCCCTAAAATTACAGTTGATCTAAATTAATAGATTCACCACAGTTACCATTGAAAAGAATAATAAATTAATATACCATTAAGCTGATAAAAAAAAAATAACATAATGAGTAAAAACATGAGCCTACATATTAAATTTCTTCAATTAAAATATTCAAATGATCCAATCATGGTCCTAAATTTGGCTCATCATTTTAACACATATATCTAATTTTGTCTAAAACTGGCATATATAGTATAATTACTTCAGCTGAAATCACGACAATGACTCCAGGTGAAATGAAACACCAAACCGAATGTAAACCCTCTTCAAACTCGTAATTGCTTATAAATATTTAGCCAGTAACCAAGTCCCCACAATTTTATAAGGTGGCGTGTTCTCTTCTAATATTCAGTATAGAATTTGACCCTATTCAAATGACAATATACCCGTATTTAAGTCTTGATTCCTTGTTTAATCAAACATGATGAAATGTTTTTACTAAAATAATAAGCCAAACACAGGAAAAACATCACACAGTTTATAATCCCTTAGCAAGAAAAACATTGATTTCATCAAAGTAACCAATGCATAAAACAGTACAAAAACTCAGTGATCAAAAGAATAATTGCATAATGGTAATTATATCAAAATAAAGCAGAACATCAAAGAGAATTAACATTCGGAACCAATTAGTAACTTGTCAGTTCTACTAGACAAACAGTATAGCTACGGGTGAGGAATCCAACAAAAAAGAATAATTTCGCTGTAAAACAAACCTGTGTTAGTTTCATCATTATATGCTAGCATAAAAACGTGTTACATCATAACAAGACTTCAAAAACCATAAATTTCATTGGCCAAAATGCAATACAGTTGTATGATTTTATCACAGTATGTGACTTTTACACATGGTATTAACGCAGTAAGACCTCAATATTAAGACCACCTACAGGTTGCCCAAGAAATAGTCCTTGATATTATGATGGACTCATTTTAAGGTTAAAATACAGAGGAAATATCGAAACCAAAAATGGTCCAAAGAGCTGGTCATTATAGTGAGGTGGCCATTATACTGAGCTAAATGGGAATGAGCTGGATGGCAATCTCATAGGTTCTCCAGAGATGAATTTTTCAACAAAAAACATGCCACAGAATATCCCCCAAAGTGTGAGACAAACAAACATTGATCAGCAATCATTGAGTCTAGAGATTGGAATATGATGACACACCATTACTGAACCATTTTCAAATTGATAATTAAAAGACTGAGGTGTATCATGAAATCAATGATGATTGAATCAAAGAGACATAGAAAAAACATCAAAACATAACACAGGGACAAAAAACCTCTGAGGGACCCTAGGGTTCAAGATTGGACAGTCATTATAAGCCTTACATTGATATATGGTGGAAACAGGTGTCAATATAGCCTAAATCAAATAAATGATCATTTCCATAATATCAGCGCAAAAAAAAAATAATACCATCCTACCATCCATCAAGGGTAAAAGCTGTAAGTGTAACCATTAGCAACCCAAAAGATGGATGTTACACATCCTAACAGCGCCACCTACCGGAACAACAGTGTCACCTGCTAGGACAATCGTGTCACCTCCCGAAGGAACTGTGCCACTTTCCAGAACAATAAATGTACTGCTAGCTAACTTTTTCTGGAAAGGAAATACTCGAGACTTAACAGATGGGTAATATACCAAACTTTTTTTATAATTTAGTAATAAAATTTGCAAGAGGGCTGCACAGTTTTTCTTTAACCAAATCAGATCCTTCTCTATACCTTGGTCAGCCATTTAACACAAGAGGTTAATGTCAATTTGATAAGATACTCAACACATATGATAAACTCAATTATTTTCATGTGCATGTTTTATCACACACCCCCTTCTACCTAACATTCCATTGTCAATTATCAAACACAGCATAACACTACTGAGTCTATATTTTATCTTGGTCAACACATGTAGACCAAAAATGCAAAAACATGTGACACTCTTAGCAAAATAAACAGAAGATAACAAAATTTCGTGCAATCTAGTTGACAATTTATTATAGATTAGTCATAAGTGCTAAAACATGTCAACTATTGGTATAGAAATATCAGCACTTAAAAATATTGTACAACCATACATTCAATAAATAGTGACATAGCAATTTGTCCCTTTAGAGCAATAAGTTAGTAAAAGATGAATGTAAGCAGATATAGTTACAGCACTGTTACATAGAGGAAAAATTTGCATGTAATAGATAAGAATACTATAAAATCATCACTAGGTCAAGTTTTTCATCGATTACTTTGAAAGATATACCAAATATCCTCTAATGAATTCCCCCATGGTGTTGCATTTTACAGATTGTTTTAAATAAACCCAGCTCTGTTTGAACAATTTTTGAAGACATTAGACATCATTTGATAACCTATTGCAGGGGAAAGGGTTAAAACCAATATGGCAAGTCAGAATTTCACATTTTATTCTTAGAAAAATGTATGGGACATTTATTTGAATAAAAGCATTTGGGGGGGGGGATATTGTATAAATATACTAGAAATAAACCTAAAATTTCTTTTCCCTTTGATTCATAAGTGTACCAAATATTTCTCTCATAATCTGCATTGGCCCCATGGGATATTATCATTCCATGCGCCATACATAAAGCCAGTCTTTTATGGCATGATATGTCCATAAGCTTCAGTAAGGTGCTCCGCTAATCAATCAATCATTCCATCACCTTGACACTGCAGATTCATGCTTTATTGTGGATTGATTGTTTCTTATTAATACTATAGACCCTCAAAATGCGTGATACAATTAGGAAACATTCAAGATGTTCTGAAATAATAATGAATACAGGAGATCAGGTCCTCATCTTTTATTGGCACAGTCAATTAACCAGCACCATTTGATTGGCATATAGGAAAGTTTATAAAGAAAAATGCAACTTTTACATGATTGGAGGAATGGCAAATATAATCCATAAATTCTATTCCAGGAAATGTTTCTCATTTGGCTTTTTTCCATTGAGATGAAAGAAAACGGAATGGTTTATAATTATAAGGTTAACCAGTACAAACTTATAACGATCAGAAAAACTACATGAAACAGTAACAAGGTCTTGCAGAAGAGGATAGAAATGCCAACATTAAATTGAATCTCATATAACTAACAAGCAAGTTAAATGTTTTTCAGTTAAACTTCCTTGAAATTTTCCTTCAAACGTCCATTAAAACTCCTTCAAAATTAACAATAAAAATTAAAAGTACAACACAACACTGAAACAACAAAAAAAAAGCAAAGAATACATGATTCGTGAAGTATTAAGAATGGATTGATTTTCAGTAATTTATTTTCAATATCATTAATTAAGTAATATATATTTCTTTTTTAACAACTGAATTCTGTGAAATATATGTTTAACGCACTGACAAACTATAAATCATAGTAAGGTGTAAATACACAACAGCATGACAGAAAAAAATCTTAAAATAGCCACTAAATATGTTCCCTATAAAAAAATTGGTAAAAAAAACCAGCAGAATGTAGATGTCACAGGAGTTATTTTGGTGGTCAAAACTATCATATATATCCATCATGCCTGTCAAATTAACCTCCATTACATGAGTAGAATGAGGGGGAGTGGGTAATAAAAAGTTGGTGCGTAAAAATGCAACATTAAAAAAACACCAAACAAGACATAAGTACTTATACATCATTCTGAATCTAGGACACTTATCATCAGTCTTATTTTATTCATCTTTTCAGACAAACTGGAAGTTCTAGATGTCGATAAACCCCATACAACAGCCAATAATTGTCATATGCACACACATGGGGACTTCTTTATCTGATTGTGTGGGAGGCGTATGTGTGAGCACTGCACAAAATTGATGTTTTCTGTGCAGTTAAGTTCTTAATAGGTTCACGGTGATATAATAGGTTTCCGCAAATACCACACAAGAAGTTTATGTGAGGATCATGATTTGTGTCAGTCTTACAGAAGCCTAACCAACAAAGAGTGACTAATGTTTATGAAACAGTGCAACACCATGTTTCTTTATCCACAGACATAATACATTCACAAACTTGCTGAATCCAGTTGTCATTTAGCTTCCTGAAGAAGTAGCTGTGATTTTTATGTAAATATATCTGTTAAGAAGCCATTAGAATACAATAAGTCATATTTCTTCCCTAATCGTGACAGACATGGGATTATTCAGTGCCTCTGAAACTTCTCTTTTTACAATTTGAACAGCATCCGATGGGTAGATTTGATAAATCATTGAAGATTTTGATAAACAAAGCACAAAAGCCATCAGAAAACAAATTTATGCAAGAAGAATTGGAAGTGGGAGACAGTCTATAGAATAAAGTAAGACCTGAGACCTGAACAGTGTCATTAACAAAATGACTATAGCTTGAAATGAATGTTTGGACAGTCACTTTGTGTCCTTACATCGACCAACTTTACACGACAACTGATATAAACACCAAAGACAGCTATACCTGAGTGTAATAATAGACATTATGTATTAGTGACAAGTATTACTGACAGTTAACATGATGCCTTTAATGCCTGTAATCACAATAACATGCCAGGCAGCGTGTACTGGTAGAAAACGCCTTCACAGATAATAACAATATCTGTTCTCCCTACATAGTAAACTGATTTATTAGACTTTAAGTGGCAAAAAATAAACATCCCATAAGAAGAACTGTTTCTGAATACACACAATATATCTACTATAAACAATACGCATTTTACATGTAACCAAGTGTCTGATTATATTTTGCCGTTTCTGACATTTGATATAAACTATGTTTTTTTTATCGCTACAAAACAAAGAAAATGGTAAAGCGAACAAGCAATTTGTGTCGTTCGTTATAATTGTCTGTCTATGGAGGAGCCAATTATTACAAACATGCATCTATTTTTTTAAAAGTCAAACGGAAGACTCAACTTCTTTTTCCATTTCATTTCTATGAACACGGAATAACCAGTCAATGACACTCATAAAAATCGAATTACAGACAAATTTGATGGATTTAATACCTGAGCTCACAACCCATGAAAACAACATGAAAATCTCTTAAAAGCTGTGAATAATGGCTCCAAATTATATCTAGTTTTTGTTAAGGGAAATAATCGTTTTCAAAAATTGCTTAGAATAGTAAGGATTATATTAAACAGTTACATTAAAAACTCTGTACACCTCTTTCACAGTCTGAAATATTTGAGATGCCAATCGTTCCCCAAAGTGTCTGACATTTAGACATAACTGGAAAAAACTATTTATCATTTAAAATACAGGTACTTTCCAGTGGCATGAAGCCTGGAATATTTTTTCAAACAGAATTATGATTAATTAGATATTGAAAGGAACTGGTCTCACATCCCCACAAAAAGAAAGAGTTAGACTGGGATGATGTGATCCTTATTTTGACCCCTTGAAGGAAATAGCTGGTCAAAGGGGTGAAAACACAAGTTTGCTGCTCTTTATTTGAAAGTAATGATGAAGGCACAACCACATGGGACTATTATGTTGATAGACAGACAGTTTTTGTAACAATTGTAGGATCTAAGTATGTTGTTATTGAATCATCTGACATTATAATTTTATTAGTGTGTACCAAGTTGAAAATATACATGTAAGAGTCTGTTTTCAATCAAGCAGCAACCATACGCTTTGATCTGAGAATGAAACAAGCGCATTTTCTTTTATGCCATTGTTTAATTAGAGCAGCAACTTCTATGTTAACTTCAATCTATTAATAGCCATAATTACAATTAATCACCATTAGGCTAAGTATATGAACTAAAAGAATTCTAGAGAGTTTTATAGTTGTATCATAAACGAATGCATTGGAACAAGTCTTACCTTCTTTGCTTCGTTAACCTCGTTCTGTACAGGGCTGAGCCCTGTGCCATTTGTGGTTACCATCGGACTGTGAGACATGAGTTCGTCGGAGCCTCGCTGAAAGTAGAAAAAAATAACTAAATGAAAATATTTTCTCCATAAAAATTAAGCAGAATGTGTAACAGATGTATGGATAAACACAATCAATTCATCTTCACTATAGATGTAGTATTAACGGCAAGCCTGAAAATCTATAAATCTATAATTACTCGTTGGTACAGAAAATAATGATAAAAACATTGAGTACAGTTCATGGGATTAAACTCGCGCAACTGTTCACGTACAAAAATGGTAAACTGAACATCATTCTCAAATAAGACACACAAGTTTCCTGAAATCGAACATAACCAACATCAAACTAAAGACTCCAGGAGACAAATACAGATCTGTTATGAATGAAAAAAACAAAAACGCCAGCAACACATCATCAACACTGTGAAGTCAAAGAAAAACTATCACGCAACAAAGATACTAGGACTGTCAACTGTAATGGAACCAAGTGACAGATTGTCTCCAGAACACAGAACCTCCAGCTGTTGTGAAGAATTACTCGTAATTCACGGTTAACCTTGTGCATTACAATGAACAAAACCAACTCGTTATTACGAAATTTTCATTCTAATTCTGTCATCCAGATCTCAATTTTTTCATATTCATCTGAAACCACAGAGACGCTTAAAAACTGTGTAATACTTCAGAAACCATAGCAGAATACAGGAAGGGCTCAGCTGCAACTCATCCCAAATTCTGATAGATCACCAACCAGCTTCATCACCCAGTGCATGGCAGGAAGAAATCCATAGAAACATATGCAAACCAATAGAACATGTACCTCAACACTTGTTAACCAGCACCATATGTGCGATGACTGAACCAGCCATTGAAAATCAAAAAAGAAAGGGATGATAAGAATTAATCCTTCAGTACATTCTTAACAAATTAGTAACTTCTGTAGGTCTCTGTGTTGTTTTTATAAGTTAATAAGTATATACACATAATTATATATACTCCTGAATTTGTGTGGGTAAATCCTGCCGACAAGGTGTCTGCCAGTGTAGGAAAAGTGAATTTCATGAAAGTGTTTATATTATGCATCACCTGTACTTTAGATGAACTTTTGCAGTCAGCAGGCTGTTCTTACATTTCAACAGCCAGTCATACATTAATCATGAGTTTCGTATGTTTATAACACAATATATACATCATTCATAAACGATTATTCGCATATTCTGGATGCATGTAGATGCATGTTACACATAAAATAATTCAGCAATACGTGCAATCTGATCTAAACATTCATTTATAATTCACAGTACTTGAAAATTACAAAAACTGATGAAATCACATCTAAAAATCAATTTGGCAAAACAGTAAACTCATATTCCACTTCATCTAGCTTAAAAAATCAATAACATTATACAGAATCAGAGAAATCTGGTATTTAAAAAGTTTATCAGTAAAGCTGCATTTATGCCCAGCACTGAGTCAACCTAATATTTTATATGATTTACCTATACATGAATAAATGATAGGGTGGTATGCAAAGTACTCATGGAACATAAACAGAATTTTTACATACGAAATAATTATTACAACAAACATGATAATCACATAAACATACTTATGTGAATATAACAACCATAAAATATACATGTCCCTTCTGGGACACCGTATTAAAACCTAAAAAATTTGTTTCACTAATTTTAGTTTGGAAAAGAGTCTGATCAATTGTCTTATCTTACCTACATTAAAACACGCTGTAATGTAAACAAAAAATGGGGAATTCTGGGTAAGGAAAATAGATGGCAGCATATTTTGTATCTCAGAGTTTGGCACTGGCTTGTGAGGAAAGCTTACATTCATTCAAGGAGAAATTATGAGCTAGCTAACATCTGTTTGGTGCAAACTGTAAAGATAACTTATCTTCTGAGAGTGCTTCTGTCTACGCGAAAAAAGTAATGTGCAGATTTTCTTGTATTGTAATCAGTTTATGAGAGATGAGAGCACACAATCAACGTCTCGTCACATTACCGTGTAACGTAGTACGTGCACTTGCACAAGGACAGACAAGTGCACAGTCGTGCCGCATTACAACAGAAATTACTCACAAAATACATTACTAGAAGCCAAACGTGACAAACCATTTTGTCTCACAGCAGGAAATTCGGTGACAAATTTGGAAATTTTTTTCCCCTGTTTTCGGAGAAAATAGAAAATATTTGTTTCCTCTCTTAAACGAATTTTTAAATGAAAATTCCTACAACAGATGACATTTAATAATGAGAGGCGGCAGAAAATGAAGAAATATTAATCGTCATTTAGAATGGTAACAAATTTTAAAATCCATCATTGTTGAGTTGCAGTAGGAGGGTTGACAAAAACTAACATCATCAGCTGAGAGGTTTACCCTATTGTTTTATGAACGCATTTCACTGTTCCAATTTTCGCATTTCCAATCATCGATGAATAATAAATACAAACTAAATAAAACGATCATAAAACTCTGGCGATACAGGAATTCCCCATTAACCGGAAAAAATTAAATGATAGAAAATTATCTAACAGCTGGTAATGTCGTAGACCATGGACAGAATACAATTAACTGGACAGTAAATGTCACTTGCACTAGTCTTGTAGGTTCTTATTGTATAATTAATGTCTGTGTTCTGAGTCTAGTTTAAACATCAGGAAAATCATGAGCGAGATGGTACTATGGTTCTGAGGGCAATGAGACACACACTGTATGGTTTTGATACCACACTTCAGATTTTGAGATTCTGTCCAAATAAAATGCTGATTAAATTACTAAGTGCTGACTCAGTAACCCAAGAAGCAGAGAAACATTGAAAATAATTTGAACTGATTGAACGACCCTCTTTCACAAGTTGAAGCTAAAACTTAGACTGTTTCTCAGTTTCTGTTATATACTTACAAAGGAAAGGAATAAAATCCAATTGACAGGTTGATAAAACAATGGGCCGTTACATATCAAAATAACCATAATTACTATCATAATTTCTTATTGATTTTCCATCATAAATAAAAAATCTAGTGCAGAGGACATACACTTAGGGCTATAAGATTTATCCTGTTTGTTCAATAAAGTAATTGATGAAGAATAACACAGAAAATACATTAGAGACGAGATATTGATAGGATAAAAATTTGATTTAAATATAATGTCCAAAAGTTTCACGTTTGCTCTAAGACTGACTCATTATGGTAATTCAGTATTGATCAGCATACTGAGTTCATCGATCATGATTGACTGAATCAGATATCATGTTGAATCAAGTCAATTATCATTTTGCCAGGAGTAATCATCATTTTGTATTGAGTCAATTATCATGTTGCATTGAACTAATTATCATGTTGCAACAAACTAGATGTCATGTTGAACCAGTTATCATGTCATGTCAGATTTGTTATCAATTTGCAGTTATTTGTTATCATGGAAGACAAATTATTGTTGGTTAACATGTTTTACATATAATGTCAGGTAACAAGTTGTACATACTTAATAGATATTTTTCATTGAGTCATGTGATGTTATCATGTTACATTGAATAAGTCATCAAGTTTATCAGGTCATAGTGAGACAATCATTAATTTGCCATGAATTTGTTATAGGGTTATTATGAGTCAGTAGTAATGTTTGATTGAGCCAATTATCAGGTGCTCTGAGCCAATCATCACATTGAGTAGATTCATGTCAGTTATCATGCACCATGAGTCAATTATCATATGTAGTATCATATGATATATGATTAGGCTAGAGAATGTTCTGTTCTGTTACCTGACCAAAAAGATTAACATAGGTATGTCGAAAAAAAAATTGTCTTTTGTAATTCATTTTTTTCTATACACTGTTGGTGCTAATACAAATAATAAAAAGAACAATAATTCTTCATGCCCAAATAGTTCCATACTTCAGAATGTCTGCCACTAAAGACTTCAGGGTCAAAGCTAAAAAATAGGGTCTGTTTAGGCAATCTTAAACATGACTATTTTTTACTATTTTTCTGGTCTTATCAAGTTGTATCAAGTCAATTTAATTATGCATGAAGGCCACAAGGTCGGAGTTTCTTTGAAACTATCTCAATTAAAACACTAAATGAATCAAATGGCATTAGCATTTCCTCATTAGCATTCTCAAGATCTAGAAATCTCACGCCAAAATATTCATCCAGACTTTGTACATGAACATCTAACATGAAATTTCAAGTTTACAGAATTGTACTCAAGCATGATACAGAATGTGGAATTTTTCTGAAACTTATCTGCAACGGAATATCAAAGAACAACAAAGGTTCATTGCCAGGAACAAACTAAATAACAATCCTAACGCAATGGAAGAAAAATATTCAACCGAGACTAATAGCTTTGCTGTTCCAAATTCACCGCATTTCAACAACAATTAATGGTAAAAGATAAAAAAAAATTGGCCAACTTATTGAAACATACAAAGGCTGCTTATTAATACCCTCATAAGAATAAAAAAGATTTAAGAGAAATCCTTTAATATAAGTGGTGATATTTTGAAAACAGAAAAAACTCATGGTGTTAATAGATTGCTATTCATTACCAGCTGACAGTATCATGCTGTCTACCTCTCTAAGACATTTTTTCATATATTTTGGTGTTTTCTTGTTAGTTTTTTTTCTGTTGTAATTGTGGATCTTACAAAAACAACAGCTATCAGGTGGTATTGCTGATTTAACACATAAGCAAGTTGACCTATGACACACACTTTTCAGCCCAACACCTTAATCAAATTTATGGTACCCTAATTTCAACAACAGATCAATCTGATCTACTGGTACCTTTTTCTACACTCTAATTCTCCTAACACACTTCTACAAATCAAAACCATCAAACTTCAGTTTTCAAAAACATCTAAAGCCATCGCAATAAAAATCAATCAAGTGTTTTTATAATTAAGTATGGGTGTTTTGAAATAGGACAAGATGTGTACAATAAGTGGGTGTGGTCTATGAAATAATACTTATTCAGGATGTAGACTCAAGGATCATATTGTTAATTCACTACATTAAGCGTTATCAGGCAAGTTATATTCAGGAAAAAAAATCTATGACTAAACCGGATTTTATATTCAAGGTGACTGTTAAATAGTTTACAAAATATCGCATTTTATATCTCAATATAAAAAAAACATTCCAATTACTTTGTCTGCTTATTCATGCAGAAAAATATAAAACCTATTTAAACATCTCAAGTTTTATTATTGCTGTTAAAATCCACTATCATTAAGTAGCAAGCTCGCATCATTGGGCAAGATAACTTTTTAGAGCATTTAATTTATAAATACAACATGAGTGATAGATCTAAAAATATCTTCAACAAACACGTAATTTGTATCGCAATTCGTATCGTACACCCACGGACAAAAAACAAAATAAAAACTCACAGATAAAACAAAGTACCTTTAACTTTTTCTCAAATCCTGTGTCACAATTATCGAACGCTTCCTCACTTTTGAGTCCGCTTTTTAAACCAACCGACTCTTTCATTTAATATATCCACAACAAGAACTGAACGCTCAGGTCTGCTACACACAACTGAACAACCGTTCTTCCCTCCACCAGCTATAATGTTAGAGTTGTATTCTCCAATAAATTCTGTGATGAAATCTACATCTATATCAAATGCCTTGATATAACACAGTGATTACAAACAGTCCCCATCAATAATTATTTCCATAGTACAACTTGAATGGCAAAATGAGCTTCAGTCAGTCAGATTTTACAAGCTTATGAAAATTGCCAGTGTACATCAGAACCAAACACATGCATACAGAAGCCCAGTGTTTATTCAGTTGATATGAAACAAATCAAACAATTATAGGCGTGCAGTTTTCCCTCAGACTCTCCGTGAAATCATTCCTGATAGGTAGCCGTAGGAAATACAACACGTTTTTCCCCAAGTATCAACTTACTCAGCCAGTTATGCACACTAATGAAAAGGCAAAGTGTTTCATCTTACAACTGGAAATCCATCAAAATCCCATTAAACTTGTAGACTTCGGTCAGATGCTTCAATGAAACACAGGCGCTCTTTGATTGGTTAGAACATTTACAATTAGCCAATCAAATGTCAAGACACTGACATTTAATTTACAGAGAAGTCAAAAAAAACTTATCTTCCTGTGGTTACAAGGAGAAGAAAACTGACTGCTTTGTGTCTAATCAGGAACTTAATTTATTGGTATTTCAAAATATGCAACTTGTGAAATGATATACAAACTACTTGAAAATCTATCAACATTTTATCTGCGTGGACTTTATTAAACCTCACGCTAAACCTCACGTAATGATGCTAAAAATGATACTTGATACAAATACCTGAGATGTACATCCGAGTTCAGTTGGTACAACTAGATAAAGAAAACAAAGCCCATCATTTTGTCATTTAAATAAATATCAAGTTGACACCTTGATAAACTTGTCAACAAAGGCTAAACTATACTCACATATTAGCTGAAGTTTCTTTCATTCACACACCATGATAACATGTTTTAAATCACACTTGAACTAAGCATCTTTCATTTCTATTTTAGTACACAATAAGACCAGTCTTCTACAACCATAAACGCATGACTTACCAAATTACTTACATTTTGGAAGTAAATAAATTGCCTTTGTCTATATCAGAAACAAAGAAACTGGATTTTAGAGCCAGGCATGAAGACTATAAACCACATTCACTTTAATTTCAAGAATCTACACAAAATAAACTGATAATCAGCTTTTAAATATTCAGTTATTAAGTTTCAGAAAAGACGAGGACCAATTGCAATATTCATCAGCCCCTTTTCACAAACACATGGACCGGAAACTAATAAGGGCTATTACATTACATTTATATCCATTAATGATGTATAAATCGGTAATTTTAGAAATTCATGGGCCAGGGTATACCACACAAGTCTCTTACCTGGATTACCATACACTCAGTTATGTCTGAATCACATGAAACTAAAATTTGTATCTAAAACTAAAACAATCTGAAGAAAACTTATGAAACGGACCAGATTAACATAATACAGTAAAACCCCTGAGAACCAGCCTCCCTGGAAACTGGAATTCTCTGAAAATCGGACAATTTTTCAAGTCCAATTTTTTCTCTTCTATAATCAATAGTTTTTGAAAACCAGATTTCTCAGAAAACCAGTCTTTTGGATCAGTCTGGAAGGGGTCCAGTTTTCAGGGGTTGTACTGTACTGTAAAACCATGATATTAAGACCCATTTTGCTCTTAAATTAACTAGAAAAATATTATGAGAGGAAATATAAAGTCTGAAATAAGTGGTCATTAAATAAGGCTGTTGTTGTAATTAGGTGGTTGTAAAATTGAGGTGGTCACTAAGTCAGGTTTTACTGTATATACTGTTAAACTTTAAATGAAGCCTATATTCAGTGAGCTGAATAGTGAAAACTCAGTAGCTACGCGATGTGGTAACAAACATGCAAAAGATAATTAAATGTCAATTATAAATCAAGTTCTTGTGCCTTCCATCATCACAAATAGATCAAAGCACTTTCCTACTTACATCAAATTATTAGACAGGGTCAAAAAAATAAATATCAGTTTCTGCCAACATCTCCAAGAAATACTCAATCATTAATGTGGCAGAACATTTGTTTTCAAATCAATTTTGTTAAAGTTTGGAAAAAATAGTTCATTTGAAACGAAAATATCATCATGAAAAATTGACCTTTTAAAAAAAGTCTAAGGTTGTGCAGCACAGAAAAATCCTGGTCAGATAGGATTATGGAAAACCCACATTTTTTAAGCTAAATATTCTTAGCAGTAATGAATAACTATAGAACTGTACAACATCAGGGAATCAATAACACGATACTTGCGATACTTTCGCAGTGCAATTAATAAAAGATGTTAAGTTACTTTTGCAATGTTCAGACAAATTTTTAAGAACTTAAAACATACATCATTGATCACAAGCAATAGTTGCACCAGTTTCATGACATGAAAGGGAAGAACACAAGTAGATAATGACATTATAACAGCTGCGAGATGGAGATAAAAAACAAATAACGATATTGTTTCTTAGACAGCAATTATGTCAAAACAGATTGGTGGTCAAGATAAATATTTTAATCTCATTTTATAAAGATAAATGTATAGAATGTTTTAAACTATCAAAACTGCCATTCACTACTAATATTATTATCAAATCATCATGTTTATGAATTGTACACGTCCATTCAATAAATTAGTTTCGTGGAACAAATTCAACCAAAAAAGCTTGTTAACATTATACTACATTAAGCCTATTACAATGACTCATAAACAACTGACAACCTTAAATTCCCTTTCTTTGACCTTGAGCTTCCTAAAAGACCTAGGTGCCTGCCCTCCAACACTAAAACTGAGTTTAGACTCATCTTTTAGTACTTGGTGCAGACAATTGATACAAAAAATCTGAATGTTCCAGATGTTGATTTAGTGGCATGAAATTCATCCTCACACAAGAATCTGTAAATAAGTAAACAATTCAATCTACATTTCTAAGAACCAGTCAAGGTTTTTATAGCATTTATGCGAGATCAATTTAACATTGGTGAGAACTATGTTTATCACAGACACTCATGTATAACAATTTAGCTGAAAATAAAACCGTCTAAATACAAACAATGTCAGCATTTATAAACAAAGGTATACCAGAAGTATAAACAGTTCCTGTAAACATCAGCACACTTCAATCATAAGCCAATGTGTGGAAAAAGCCAGCCATGCTGGGTATTGGTAATGAATGCTACTTTTGTACACTCATAAGTCAGACTGGTTCTAGTATTTGCGTTATGAAAGAGAAACTTTACCCATCTTTATAGAAATAAAATCTGTAAAATCTATACAGCTTTGGAAACAGTCCATAATTTGTATGAAAGCCAAAGACAACGATAAAAAATCTATGATTCCATGATCACTTAGAGAGTATTATAGCCAAAAACCTTAAGGTCTGTTGGCAAAATTTAATTAACCAATTAAAACGAAATGGTGAGCATCGAGCATAAATGAATACAAACATGCTTAAACTGCATTATTGATAATATCAATCAAGACTAACAGTCAAGTATTTTTATGCTACAGTGTAAAAATTGCCAAGTTCATTGACACAATTAGCCTTGATGGTTTTAACTCCATATATGGATCAGAAGTCATGAAAGAGATTCAGAGTTTAGAAGATGATGCTAGAAGTCTTTCAAGGCAGTAAATGTGATCTTCAAATCTACAGCAGTAAACTGTATAATCAAGCCAGCAGTAGAGACTTGTGCCTTCAAGCCAGTAGCAGTAAACTGTACCTTCAAACCAGTGACAGTAAGCAAGACCTCCAAATGGCATTCTCAAGCCCTACCATGTTATTAAGTTTACCATTCTACACCAAGCATTCAAACAACAATTCATCCTGAATATCATGGGTAATTTCGAATGGCAACAAAATCAGGACATCAGACATAGAGATAGTCACATGACATGTGAATAAAACTTCTCCAGTCAGCTGTATGGTTACAAATAGGCCAGCAACATTATGACGTTAACCAGTCAATCAGTAAGTCATGTGATCGGTGGAAAACTGAATAATATTCCCGCCTCTAAATATCACAAAAAATCACAAACTTAGACAGCAAGACGGTGACAGAATTACTGAATAGCTTCAACCGAGACAATCAAGGTTATAGAAAGTTAAGTCTCATATCAGCGTACATTATTGATGCAAATGCTTATCAGAATATAAAATCTAAATAAGTTTCATACAGCACTGGTAGAAGACTTAGAAACATTGAATGGTTTGCATGCTACCCACGGCTATCAGAAGCAATTAAGCTTACAGTACATTACCTTATCCATTAGATATCAGAGGACAATCAAACTGACTTCCATAGCTTTACGTCTACTTAACATGCAATAAGGACATAGAACAAAACATCAGTTTTATTTCTAATCAAGGTGGTGGGTTACAGACATCTAAATCAAGACAGAAATGGCAAGACTTTCTAACTAACTCAATCAAAAACTCTGGCCATAAAAGATATCTTTAATGCCCAATAAAGTACAAGAATTATACCATGAAACTCAGTATGTCCACACAGGTCTATAATACATAAGGGAATTGAAAAATAAAAAAATAGAAGTTTCCATAGTAACAACATCAGCAAAAAAATCAAATTCTAATTCTAATTAAAAATCTTTTAAAATGCAATAAGAAATCAAACCTCATTGCACATAATGAGTTAAAAAGGGGCAGAGTCCAAATAAAGTCATTACAACCATTTTGATATGAAACCACTTGAAAAATGTAAGCGCATAAAAGTTCAAGAGTATGACGTATCAGTAAAATACAAGGTTAACAATCAACTTCACAACCATACCAGGTAATTACCTTTCCATTTATTATATCAAAGTGCATTTCCCTTCATACGGCGACACATGATTCGGTTCATGAGAGAAATATAGCTTGAGAAATCAATACAAAGGCAATCTGATACCACTGAGGCATAACCAGCCTCCGTAAAACATTTCAATATTGTATAAAATCATAAACCATATCAGCACAAATATGGCTTGTTTCAATAATTCATAATGGTATTAAGTCAAAACTTCTTTTTTCCCTCGGCAAATCAATAACCTGACGATCAGGTAACAATCACACCACTGAAAAGACAAGTATAGAGAGGCATACATACAACGTGCCATTACCGCCATTACCGGGGAACCTTTATCACAGGTTTCAGATAACAATTAACTATACATGGCAACAAAGTATTCATACTACTCATAAGTAACAACTGAAGTCAATATAAATATGTGCATTCAGAATAAATAGTCACAAATTTAGTATGAAGCCTGAAGATGTCCACCACCAGAGGGCCACATATTTGATCAATTTGTCCTGTTATCCCTGTCGGCACATGAGATAAGCTACAATGGCTGAGATATCTATCTTTCGTGTTAACACATATCTGCATGTATAAATACATTATACCTAATGTTTCAGTCAAGCAAATTATGTATTTTTTACAGAAATCAAGACCGATTTCCTGTCAAGAATAGTGAAAACTAAGATAACACCAGCATGTCACTGAAGAAAAGTTTAAACAATAAACAAACAACAATTTTATACACAAACTACAAAAATGAAGTAATAGAAAAAGATTCTAATGTTCTCTAAATTGACGCCACCCAGCTCTGGGTCCTTCATGATATATCAATGTTGACGTTCATCATCAACAATGACTACATCCAGTAATCCCCTGATTCTCTGTGACAGTAACGAGGATTAGATTGTCCTTCAAACCTTTTTTAATTCTAAAGAATGACTCTCCGGAGAGTCTTCTCCTGTTACCGCCGGCAACAAGTGACAATATACAAATGGACTTTGTTTCCCATGTGGACTTCGTACATGATATGCATTGACATAAAATCCACTAACAAACAAAGTGGCCTTTTCTATATTAAATATGCAACCCTAGGGGCTATTAGGTCTTCAGTGACATTTTAAAAACCACAAACTCATTTGGGTCAAAGATTTTGATTGTTACATTCAATCAGAAATGGGAAATCATTACAGCTTTAATGCCACAGAGCATATGTAATTATGCAAATATGTATTAAATATGTAATTCATGAACATTGAAACAGTATTTTGTGCATAAACCAATCTTGCACAGTGCGAAAAAAAGAACACTCAATACTACATGACCTTCAAACAAAAGCTGACAAAAATGATGAAAGGCTAAATAATGCCAACCACTTCCACTCACAAGAGACTTGAAGCTTAGAGAAATGTTGATTAAATATGTTCAAGAGAAATTATATTGCAAGTGAAGGTAAATGATATTTACAAGCGAATGATGCCACAATGATTGCAAGCAATGCCACATTGATAATTTCAGACGTTGCAAGGGAAGCAACTATATACGCTTCACTCATAATAGAAATACAAATAAAAAGGGCAAAAAAAAGAAAAATATTCTCTTAAATCTATTTGGTAGCCACCAGTGGTCCTTCAAATTCTACATTTATCTCAAAACATTGGTTGACAAAGTAGTTGGAATGACAATGAAGCCAAAGGCGTAAATATTGAGAAATCTGCCACAGATAATGTCTAACAACTGAACATTAAATCAATGTTTTATACCCTGAAGTGAATTGTTATGTCTGTGTCAGGCTGTCTTTTAGTAATCACTAGCTTTTATTAGTCAGTTAGCACAAAAAAATCAACAGTAATGAAATAGATTAGCATATTTCCTGCACAGCATAATTTAGAGATTGAAATTTGCACCATCACAGACTTCCTATGATACTAAACTCAGCTAGTTAACAACATGAAGCAACCCAGGCTCTGACAATATTACACATAGAAATCTGATCATTATAAATCTCCGAGTGACTTTAATTTACAGAAACATTGAATAAACCTGCATTCTGAAACCCTAGAAAATTTCCATCATTAATAAACCTATCTATTGCTGTGGCCTCATTGCAACCATTCAGCTTCTAATTACTCAATGTAATTAAACCATAGTATAACAACAGCAATTTGAGCTAAACTGCTTAGTAAATACTTGGTTAAACTCTACTGGTAATGGTATATAAATCTTCCAGAGGCAATATGCTAAAACAGCATTGATCTTTACTGAGTTTGTAAAAGATTAATGGTACTCTCTACGGATGCTTAAATACCAATTACAGTTAAAACTGTCTGGAGATACAACACACATTTAAACTGAAACCTGCTTTTGTTATAATGCTTAACATTGATTGATTTTGAAATTTATGTCAATGTTTCAACAATAAATACTGCTCCACTAGGTCACCTCCTCCCCCAACCTCTGCACTAAAAGAACACTGGTTACATGATTACTATCAAGCAATAGGGCTATGACTATCAAATCAAAACCATGGAGTTTATATTAAAAGTATCAGAAACCAATTGTACACCATGGTTGAAAAATTATAATAATGCTTGATGATATTTTGAGCATGGCTAACCATAGTAAAACATATCCACAGTATTACTGTTCCAAATAGGCAGAAACAACATAAAACTTGCACTTAATTAAATCATATACCTCTATGGTCAACTGCATGCTACTTGTCAGCCAAACCGCACAAAGAATGATATAAATGATTGTGAAAGAAAGCAAACTCCAGATTTTACTGTTTATATAATGCTTCATTTTACATTAACTAACACCATGATCAAATTAACTTAACATAACAGAATGTTAAAACAGTTACAGCTGGAAAGTGACAGCAACAATAACAAACAAGCAATGAAAATTTGGCAAAAACTGGACTAATTTACTCATGGCAGATAAGTAAATACCTGATTCATTAACATAACTTACTTTTTAAACATACTTTAATTCTGGTAAATCAAGCAGAAATGATAAATATTTAACACAGCTGCTGCAGTTTCAAAGGGAAGTTCATTGATATAAAAATCCTTATCACACTTGGCCAGACAGATAACCTTAGAAATTAACAATTTACATACTTTCTGACTGAGTATTGGCTGAACTGAAGTGTTATGTTTCACATAATTGGTACCCTGTCCATCTATGTTAACTTCCTAGTTAGAGATAATCTTTGCCAAAGAATAAAATTAGGCTAGACTTTATGGATTAACATTTTTTTGCTCTATAATTTTGTTTTAACAGCTGATAGATCTGGCATAATGAGCGGGGAAATATATTAGTCATAACCGTATGTGAATATAATAACTGGTACAAAAATTTCAAATATTATGATAGAAACAGCTATATAGCTACATCAGCTGATTCAGCAGTGTGGTTGATTTTTGTAACAAATTAATTTTACATTGAAATTGTTGGCAGAAATGTGTTTAAAATCAGACAGATTCCTTGCCATATGCTTCATGATGTTCTGCAAAGAAGGACCAAGCCTTAAGCCTGAAACACTAATCTATGGTGACTCAGAATTGCCTTCCCTCTGAAACCTACTCACTCCATTCTTTCATGCAATGCCTGTCCTTCTCAAATTTATTTTACATCAACAGCCATTCAGAAAAAATTGCACCAGGGAAAAACTAGTCATATTTATGATGACCCTATTCTTTGGGTAAGTTTCTTAAAAGCCCCAAAATCCAAAGGACACTTTTAGGCTTATCAGTAGCTAAATGACAACAACAACAACACAAGCCAAACATGACCATTCATTAGTGTTTGTACCATGATTTATCCATTAACTGATGCGGAAACTCTTCACGTCAAAATACATGCCACGAAGACACCTGCAGCGCTAACTGGAAAACTAATCATGGTGTTCATTTAATTCAGCATTTATCTTCTTACTTCACTACACATATAATTCTCATAAATTACCCTGAGATTTTGTGCTCTTTTAGCAGTACTTCAACCCTTTTACATAGATAGTAACAAAATGTCACAAATTGCAACACGACATGAAGCTTATGGTACAAATGAAAATAACAACATAGGCAACCAGAAAGAATTTGCGGTTTACAGTTTTTTTTAAATCAATGATTAATTCTTCTATCAGGTTTTCAAACCTACGAATCATATCTTTAATATTTGTTTACACATAAGCAAATGCCTCTTAGGTATATGTGTGTAAACGTATTTATCATTTTGCCTTTAGTTAGGGTTTTTTTTTTGCATTCTGAGTAATTCCTGCCAAGATAGCAACCAACTTCCTGGTTATAGTTTTTAAGTACACTTCTCATATTCTTTCAGAAAAAATAAAGATTGCGTTCATACAACAATAACAAAGACTGTTAATTGACAAGCTTGTCAATACATACTTACAACCAAAGAGCCAAGAAAACGGTCAAGAAATGGATCATTTGCAGTCTGCAACATAGGCCATTGACATGAAATCACAGACATGGAAAATCATGACAGTTAAGTACAAAATTGCAAATTTTGGCATCAAATATGTACAACAAAATAACAGAATTTTACAATTCAGGACAATCAATTTCTATTAAACTTAGTCACACACTGTATTTGAATGTTCAGACATTTATTCTGAACAATACTAGTACTGCTTACATTTAGACATGTGATCTACATTATGTAGCAAGTAGAAATAATTATACAAACAAATATGGATTTAATTAAAGGGTATAATATAACGATGTTCATACAATCAAATTAAGTAACTTGGAAAATGGAACAGATAATTAATTAAGGCATATATATTCTTCCTATATATTTCGCAAATCAATTCTTTCAGAACATGATGAAAATTGTAACAAGGTATGCACGCAAGCATGAACGAACAAACAATTGAACAAAAACAAACAAACAATTGAACAACAAACAAACAAACAAATAATTGAACAAACAAACAAATAAGAAAACAAACAGACAAAACAGAACAAACAAAGAATGAAATACAAAAGAACAAACAAATGACCAACAAACAATTAAACCAACCCATCCACCCACTGACCAAAACATAATAAAATTAACTGCACAACATAAGAAACACAAATGCAACAAAACAAACAAAATATTACCAATCATTACAGAGAATCTGGAACAATGCGGATATATCATATGAACTATGACAGGTACCATTATGATTAAAGGCACACTCAACCAAGAAATCCCATTAGAAAACTGTAGAATCAACTACACTGGAAACACAGCATCCTAATTGATAGGTCAAACCAGCATGGTACACAATGTGTATTCACCTTGTCTGTATCATAACAGGAAACATCACTATTAACATTCCACACATCATTATGACTGCTAGCAAGAATTCAGAAAAATAACAATGTTGTTTCATGCTAGAATTTATGTTTCCTCGACAAAAATATCAGGTGCTGTCATCAATTAGCAAACAATTTGGTGTTATGTTGTATAAGCCATAAAAGTACATCTATCTGATGGGATGTATCAGAAAAATGTAATGTAAATGGAAACACTGTCATTATAAAGTGTTGATGTTGTTGTTGTTATAGCTGTTGTTTTTGTACTAACTGTTGTTGGCAGTGTATGGTTGTTGTTGGTGTATGAAGCAGGAGCAGAGATACCATGCAATAAATAGGAAATTTCGGGGTAATAATTAAGTCTCATTAATCATTCACATGGCCAACCAATGTTTATTTCTAGCCTAATAACAATAATAGTACATTCAAAAACTGTAAAGCAGCCCTCAAGTATCCACTAAAATAGGCTTTAAAACAGTATAAGACATTATCATTTAATCCTAGACCAGGGGTCAAACCAGTTTCAATACCAGGTTGAAATGTATAACATCATTACGTTATGATGTTCCAAACATATAACAGGGCAATTAAAAATATATATATAAGACATAAAAGTGTAGCATTGACAACCATTTTATACCCATCTCTCTTTACAAGCACTTCACAAAAGTTTCACATATCTTCCTCCATTTAAACAAGAGCCACTTGAAACGACTAATGTGAAGGTCAACAAGCAGTGAGATACATGCTCAAAGATCCAACCACATGCTCAAAATTTCTCTCATAACTTCCTCAATACCTCTACAAACAAAAGGAAAATGATTCATTTGAATTTCATAAATATAAGTGTACTTGCGCACAGTGTTTTAAGCATACTAACGAATGAGGAGAGCAAGATTAACAATAAATCATTGAACAGAGCCAGTTAGTTAAAAACACAAACAAAATATAATAACCCTCAAATTCCAATTTCCCATTAAAGGGAAGATAATCAATAATTTAATCTCAATTAAAACCAAATATTTATTTAACAACCTGCCTCATAATATCCTGATATCAATAAATTGCATCAACTTGTCCTCAAACCTGACAAAAAAGTATGTGAACTGTAAGAATGTAAAAAAAGTTTCAGTACAAATGTGAATATGCCACGCTTAATGGATTTATAATTTCCATGGGAAAATATCAAATAATTTAATACATTAAAGGTGAATTTAGTAGGCTGTATCATTAATTGCTCCTGTGACACAAACATCTCTAACACCACAATTATTCAATTCAATGCATCTTTTCATGTAAAACACCAGACTGAACAATGGTGGCATACATATTTTTTTCAGAATAAATGTCAGGACAATAAATGGAAAGTTCAGGGCAATAAGACAGATTCAATGGACAACAAAGATGGTGTACTCAATGAAAAACTCCAGATAAAACACCTTGTAAAAGGCTAGACAATGATGATTATTTAGCTTTTATCTGGACATCCAATTTAACCGCAGTCAATCAATCATTATAAACCAATTAGACCTTGAGTAAATGTAAAAATCTCACTATGAGGCCCATGATATTGCTAGCTGAACAATTAACAAAATGTGTCACATCTCGCAGTATTGGGATATTCAAAACTTGCTACATGACTTGGATGACAAATCTTTTCATCCAATCAATGAGGGCAGTAACTTCATATGCATATAAAGAACAATTTATTATCTAATTATGCTGATATAACAAAACGGCAATTATAGACACGCCTGATTTAAGAGAAAAATACCTCCAAGACATGGCAACCATTTTCGGAAAATATTTTGCAAAAGCCTCCAAAGAAACACCAGATTCCTGTCATATAATGAACATAGAGATCTGGTTACAGCACTTTATCACCATATTGTATTGCATAGTATTATTAAGCAGGAAATAACATAAAATGGTGTAATTAGTTACCATGGCGACAGTAGAATCCCAAAACCCTCTTCCAGCATCAGCAGTGGACAGAGAGTCTAGCACCATCTATCATATACCTCAACTAATAGTAATTGCACCATATAAAGCTCCATAAAAACATGAAAACCTCATGAAAACAGGAACATCACCACAATATGTAGACAAATAAAATAAAAATGCAGTAACCAGCTTGCTGCACAGGGACTTGAAGATTGTCAACGATGGAATGAATGAACATGTTCGCAATATCAACGAATTCGAAAATGTAAATATCAGAGACTAAACCAAACAAAGCTTATTTCATCAAGAAGATGTCATTACAGCATATAATCCCAGAAAGAAAAAGTCAATTTAAGAATCTGAATCCAATTCTAAAACAGTTCCTCACATTAAGCATAAAAAAGTTCCTGGTTCCTCTACCCTGACCAACACTACTTTTTTCAAACCAAAAATTTCAGCCCATCTTCTTACCTTTTTGTGTATTTGGGAGATTTCAATAGAAACCAGGTATTTTTTTCTTAATGGTTTGCATATTTTTGTGATATATACCGTCATATAACACTTATCTAATGTAACAAATACTAAAGAATTTTTTGCTTTCGTAATTTTCAGCCAAAAATGGGCTTCATCTCTATATATGGGCATAAACATTTTTTTTGCAAACAGTGTATACATGCTTGAACTCAGTGAATCTTAAAGTTATCTATATTAAGTCTAAATGGACAAATGATGTCATGAAATGATCTCTACCAACGAGTGACATGTTTTACTATCTATCATATGAAAGTCATGCGTTAGTTAATACGTCCATGTTATGTGTCATTTTCATACTTCACATTTTATTGTGTACTTGGTACACAGAAATATAACGTACGCTCTTAAATCTACCATTTTTATCTTAAAATGATAAGACATCAAACTGGCACAGCATGTAGAAAGCAAGATATCGATAATATAAAATATTGACAATTTGGTATATATCTCCCACAATCCTTTGCGATCCTACTGACTGAAGGAATATTTAACAAGCTGATTAGGTTTGGTGATAAATGACATAAAAATGCACAAGTATGAAGTAAAAAAGTATTGTAAACTAAATTAAATTGCGCTATATTGACAGCACAGATGTCACATATTTCTATAATGACAAATGATAAGAATTAAAGGCATAATTAAGCTGGGTTATTTGAAGAAATATATTAAATGAAAATTCTAGTTTTTTTTATAATTGAAACACACAAATACTTGCACAATAAATAACTGCAAGGGTTTTTTATCAATCTGATAACATATTCTGATAACATTCTTCACAAATGAACATGAGATGCATAGAGAACACTCACATATTTTCAAAGAATTTCGCTTTGATCTGAGATTTAACAAAGTGGAAAGCATCATTAAGTCGCATTATGTGAAATTCTTCCAGGCTTTCAGTGGCTTTAAGTAACAAGCAGATTACTGTTCAGAAACAAAAAAAAAAAGATTTTCAGTTCAAATCAAAGCTACTAGTTTATTTTATGCTGAAGACTACAGTTCTACGAAGACCTTGATTATGCGCTCAAAGCAATTACAGTCTGTATTTCATGCACTTTCAATCTTGATGGCTCTTAACACAAGGCCTCAACCTTTAAGTCTTCTAATACCTAGACTGTACTGTCGTGTCCTCTAAAACTCCTTTACTGCAAAGTTCTTAAAGCCTTTTTTACTGTCAAGTCCTCCAATATTCCCCAACTGTCAATTCCTCAATTATTACTCTACTGTCAAGTCTTCCACTATTCCCTTACTTGTCAAGTCCTCTTGTTTACAATCAAATCATCCAATATTGCTCAACTGCTGAGATGTTAATATTTTTAGATCCCTATTTCTACAATGAACCTACAAAGTCATTCGTATTTCGTAAAATACCTCCGCGGTTGATCAGGTAAAACAAAAATATGTACCGCTTTCTCAATATAATTCTATGCATAATTCATCCATAAACTTTCATCGAAAAAGAATAATTAATATAAAAGCATGAGAAAATCTCTAATCGACAAAAAATACTTCAAAATGATTTACAAGTAAATCATTCAATATTTGGTGAGGTTTGACAAGATCTGAATAATCGTAATAATGTAAAATAGGTAAAACCCATTGAGCTGTACAACGGATTTACCATCTATAATTTGTAAAAAAAAAGTTCTCAGTGAATTTCCTTTATAATCAACAATCATGTTTAAGAGTTACTTTATCACTATTATAATGTGATAAAATATCAAACTTTCCTATGCGAAATGAATCGTTGCAGTTCATGAATTATTCTCAATTTGTTCATGGATAATTCACATCCACAATTCATGAAAAAAATCATGATTGCTAAATGAGACAAATTCTTGAATATTTCTTGAAAATAGCAGTTTATGAACTGTACAAGAATTGGGATCATGAATCTTTCAAGAATATTCTTTGCCTGAAATCTTCAAAAATGATCGTAAACAGTTGATGAACTAGTCAAACATCATTTTATGAACAGTTCATGAATAATTCAGGAACTTTTTGTTATTTAAGTGTATTGTCTCATTTAGCAATCATAACCTTTTTGGAAACGTTCTTCAAATGTTCATGAACTAGTCAAGCCAAACTTTTAGCAAGGAAGCTGTCTAGATGGCTTACAGAATGTTGGTGGTTCTACCCAGGTGTTACAACTGGGCTCTTCCTCCTTTAAAGCTGGAAAGTCGCCAGATAAACCCAGCTGATAGTAAGATATTAAACCCCCAAAAGAAAACAACATGATCATATTAAAAATACAGGATCAAGAACAACCAAATAGCATAAGGGGAAAAATGGGAAACAATTTATGATAAATAAAACATATAACAGCAACCGCCTAGTGAAGACAACATGGCATATTAATTAAATTCTAATTAACCGATGTCTGTACTGTCTAGCATCTAATCTTTAAATAATATAAGTCGTATAGATTTATCAGGTACAATCAGGACCTATGTCAATAAGAAATGGTACTAGCACGCAATGATGCAATATTGAATCTAAGACAGAGTAAATGCATATTGAGATTTCAGAATCAAGTATTACTGCGTCACAAACACTTTGCGAAGGTCCATTTATATATTAACATTTCACTGAACAATTCATTAAAGCAATATTTTGACCTAGAAAGAGATGCAACTCAGCTGGGGACTTAATGAGAATTTGTAAACTTGCGAGAGTTTAACAAATAATAAATTAATTGATACCAGAACTTGTGTTGTATATTGAAAATGTTAACATCATACACTGAAGTCACTACATTTTTTTTCACAGAATTTTAACGTTGCACCAACAGCCAGGACGATTTTTTTTACTTTTCCAGTTTTAATGCAGGAGGAAACCAAAGACTTTCACCTGGGTAGAACCACTGACCTACCGTAAGCTAGCTGGACAGCTTCCCCACATGAAATTTGATTTTGTTTCTAGAGAGAAGTTCAGGAAAAATGGTTTCTCCTAAAGCTACCATCATATCTTTGACAAAATATCAAGTTAAAAGTCCTGAAAAAATGGACTGATAGAATAATGGTGTCTTTTCTTCATCAGTCTGCAATCTCAAAATGTCAACCAAAATAACTAAAAAACATGCCGTTTTTGCCCATTTATGGAAATTATTCCTGACAGTTAAATGCATTTTCACCAGCAGCCTTTTAAGACAGCTATATATAATACACAATTAAATATTAAAATGTACATTAGATGTTCAAAGAAACATTACAGATGAAACTTTGTTTTTTTTACTTAAGTCTAAAATATAATGTATTAATTTAGTAGAATACAGTTCATACGAAAATGAAAATATCGGAAGAAAAAAATGGCCAAAATCAGAAGAGTCTAGGGTCGGCAGAAAAAACACCCCTGCGGAATGGACCACAACTGCTCATGGTTAGTGGAAACCAGAAACTTTCTCTTTATGTCTCAGCTAAAACTATCATCGACCAACAGTTTCTTTTCATACAAGCCTTCCCCCTTCCCCCAGCCGAGACAAGAAAATATCATAATACATAACCAAAGATCTGTTTTCCCTGCCAAGGTGTTGATTTGTATTCGGATCAGTAATATTTTGCTGTAATATGAAGACCTTGACTTTCTTATGTACATCTTAATGTGATAGATACACCAACCATACTTATCTGTCACAGACATCTTCAGACTGGTTTCCTCCAGGACTTTACAATATCTAATTAGCAAAGTATCCCATAAACCGCTGAACCTAATTCCTCCGAAATATTCAACATGGGACTTCAGTTGAAATCTAGGTATGGTGTAAATGTGTCTATTTAAGTGATATATTTCAACTTTAACATAACCTAAAGCCATTGTCCAAATCTTTTTCTGTTATCAAATCTATTATTCCCAGACAGATTTGGAAAATTTGCTGACTCAAGCCTTTAAAACTCTGGTTAGCGGCCAGACTAACTTTGATTTTGAATATTGTAGATTTGAGAATTGATAATGTTTAAATCAACAGACTTATGGGGCAATTTTATCAATTATGTGTGAATTTTGTTGACCAATGCCCAAGTGCTTCAGGGAAAACCCAACTATCTGAGGTCTTTAAATTTATTGAGTTCCTGGATTGTCAAAATGGTTTATTGGATAATTGAACTACTGGTAATTTAAACTACTGTATAGTCCAACTACCATGTAATTGAATTACAAGATAATTTCAAAATGAAATCCTGATCGGTTTTTTTTTGTAGATATCCTCGGGTCTTTCAGACAAACTTGATTAAGTCATTTATAACATACAAACAGAATTTTACAGCCAAACCATTTAATTGGAGTTTTAACGATAAATAAAAGAGCAGCAACAGCAAAGGCCTGTCAAAACATTGCATGTTTGACGCGATGAACAATTATTTCAAAGTCAGTCGCTACACAAAGCCAGTTTTCATGAACATGAATTTTAAGAATAAATTGATGCAATTACTTCAACTGGAACAAGGTGAAAAACTTTGAATCAGAGAATTTCCTGGACCTCGTTCAAGAAAAATATGAAATGCTTCAACCCACAAAATAATTTACCATTGAAACTCTCGTTCTAATATATATAACTTAAAACTAAACAAAAATGCTAGATTAGAATGAATGGTAAACATGCATTCAAGATGTTTATCGGCCTAATATCAGGTTCTCTCTCCTACACAATTTATAAGGCCACTGTTTTTTTATTTTTGTATCTCAGAACTTTAATACAAAATATCGGGTAGGACAGCACTTCTTTTCCTCCTTTGGTTCCTGTAAACATACCCTTCCCATTAAAAATTGAAAAAAAAAAACACTTTTTCACAATTCCTGACCTAAAAATTCCCAATTTCGGAATTACACCATGCATTTTTTCCCAGTTGTACTGGACCCGGACCCTTTTCAAAAATTGTAAAAAAATCACTCAAGGTATTTAAAATGATTAATAAAATGACCAAACTATGGTACTGGATGAGAATCAGTATATATGGGAAGTAAATACCAAGCAATAAAATAGTGATGTTGCACTTATGAATTCAACGTTCATTTTTGGGTCAAGATTCGTTAAAATACTCAGGTTATTTAAAGTTTACCACAAATAAGGCAAGATTTTTTGTAATAAGAGAAAAAAGTTGCTTGAATTAGAATCAATTTTCAAATTTTCACTTTTTTAATTAGAGTTTGTTGAAAAATATCATTGGTTGATCTGGGAACCGAAAATCAACAAACATTGGCCTCAATATATACGCAAATCTACAAGACAGACACATACAGAACATTTCCTTGTTTTGTTATGACTTTGAATTGACAAAAGATAAATTGTGTAACATAAAACAATTAATTCACAGAGAAATCTCCACAACAAAGTTACAAATTAATTCCCCAGCATAAAATATTGTAGTATAGCCATGGAAAAGATAATTTTTTGTTTCTTTGAAACAAATGATAAAAACTTGATTCATCTCAACAAACACAGTTAAAATAAATACAAAAAAACTTCATAATGAAGTATTTAAACAAATCTAATAAATGATAATATACTAAAACATGTCAAAGAAACAAAAAAAATAAAACACTGATTTATAAACAAATATAATATAAAAATGAGCTCAAAATCTGGTAAATCTATATTAAATAATCAACTAATCTAAACAGATTAGTCATTCAAATCATTGAAATCTACTTAAATTTAACCCCATACTCTCTCTTGTTCAGGATCAAGAAACATAATAGATTTTAACTACCCCAAAAAAGACACATTTTCTCACAGTCACAAGGAAAAACTTGAGTTAGTCAAGAAATTATGCGTAATTATAAGCCGATAAAAAACACCAAAGTATACATCATACATCAGGAATGCAATTAACTGTAACAGTCATACACAAAAAAAAAACATAAATAAAATAATACCACCGATTTACTTGTAAAAATCACCTAAATTTTCACCTTATTTCTAATTGAATGTGAATCGTCATGTACTTCCATTCAAACCTTTTTATCTGAAGTATTTCATGCATTTGGACTATTTCACAATATAACCCAGCTCAGATATAAAATCGTGGGTGTACATACCCAGAGATATGAAGTATCTACAAGTAATAGCAGAATGGGAGGGGCGAGAGTTTAAATCTACATATACACACACGCTAAAATAAAAACAGACAATAACAGCAATATTTAATGAAGTTTAAATAAAATAAAATGTACTTACATATTCCTTATATCGAATATAAATCAATTAGAGAAAATCAAAGAACTGACAGTTAAGAAAAAACACAGAAAAAAGGGGGAAAAGAGAGAAAAACTATGAAGCTGTAATAAAGCCCTTGGTTACGAGTGTGTACAGCAATGAGAGTGAACCAATATGTGTAACACTGTATTCAGCTGTGCGATTTACTTGCCTATTGGAAGATTTATACCACTGAATCACTCAACTATATCATACACGATATTTCAATATTTCACCTGTATTAGCCGCAGTTAATACATTCATCTGGTATGTAATAACAGACATAAAAAAGACTGGTGAGTTTATATCGCATTAATATGAAAAATGTACTGTTAGTAGTAATTATTCATTTTCATTACCCCCCCCCCATTTAACCAAGGCATCAAGAGGTGATATTAACAACGTCGACATTCACATGGATTTTCTTTTATCGAACTGGGTGTGAACGAAATTTGTATGGTAATGCAACAAAATCCGACTTAAATGAAATAGATTGATTGATTGGTTCTGTAATTCCATTTTTTATCAGCATTCAGCACAATAGTGTAGCATGCAACAACAAAATCAATATAACTTCACTCACTGACTGCCTTCAGAACCATCAACATCAAATCTAGGGAATCTATGGCACTTAATTACATGCTGTTGACAGTCTGGTCAAAATAGATGTAACCCAGAGGAACCAGTCTGCAGTACTTCAATTATCTAGTTTGATTCAAAATACAGGGAACCAGACTTCACTAACTTCCTAATGCCAATAAACTTTTTTGACTAAACTTATTACATAGGCCTAGAACTTCAAATAATAAGGGCATACCTAAATGCACCTATTTCCCCTGTTGTACTTCTTTGCAGGCATATATTAGAAATGTGCACGTAAATGATGTAGCATCATGCTTGCCTTGTACAAGACTCATACCATATAAAGAAACTTGACCCAAATATACATGATAATGAACCCAGAACAGATTTTAGATGCAAAAAAGTTAACAACATACTGGGGAATGAATATGGATTTATATGGTGGAAATCAGGTTATAAGAATTACTAATCCATTCAACCGATTTACAAGGTTGAAATTCAATATTTAGTTCCAAACTCACACAAAATTCATTAGGTAGGACAAAAAATTCAGTTCCACAGAATTTAAGCATTAAGATTGACAGATAGATGGAGAATTTGCCTATTTCGGTATTGCGCGTGCAGTAGGCAGAACCTCAAGAACTGCAGTATATTTGTAAGACAATTGTTTGACACCATAAATAGCAACATAATCTGAAAATGGTTTAAAATCAGTGAAGGTCTTCAGGCAGTTAGATGAATTGCAAAACATTTTTTGATTTACAGAAATTTGAGACTATAAAATAACTAAATATAACTTTCAAGCACTTTAAATGTCATCGGCACACTTACCATTTGCTCCATAAATAAAACAGAGAAATATGGACAAATTTATCCCAGAGGGTTACATGACCATCCCATTTTTGTTTGCACCAGCACTCAAGTTTCTAACAGCAAATTCCAAAGAGAAAGAATACTTGCAGATGAGTCAATGCCTCCTAAGTACAAAATGTATGTTTAGAAAAACAATTAGACAAGTTTTGCAACCTACCAACCTCATTGTTTTTGGTCTGGCAAATGTAAACGACAATTTTTTTTTCTTGCCTTATGTGATATCTAAGTCATTGATTTCAGCTTCTAAGAGTTTCTATACCCGACAAGGGAATCATTAACTCCTTGTCATTGTAGTCTCAAGCATTCAACCTGTGTCTATCAGTCCCCATATTAATTAATCACAGCCAAATCAGAGGCGAAATTCTCAATAACATTCTATTTGCACATCATAATGGTACATTGTACGAGCTTTCAGATGCAATAGAAAAACACATCAAACATAGATCGCTGCTTAGACAATATTGGAAACTAAATTAACTACTAATTTCACTAATAGTATGACATGAAAATTTGTTTCATCATAATTATGGTTGGATAAAAATATTAAATCGGAAATAGGTAACTGAATGACTGCTTTTTCTGCTGACCCTTGACTTTTTTTCAGTCTGTGTCATTTTTTTCCGTGACAAAATTTTCATATTCAAGAACTGTTTCTACAAACTAACTAACAAGTTCTTCCAACCTAGTCGGACCCGTTATTTATTGGTAGATGATAGCAGAAACTAGATGTTTAATTTTCAGGCATACTGTTATTTTTTTAAACACTTCAAAAACATGGGTACATCACCAAACCAGGACGTTTTATTATGAACTTCATTCACTTCAGTCACTTCTAGATGGCTTGTTTACCCCAGACAATGTAATGAACAAAAATGACAGATTAATTACAAAGGAAATATGGCAGTAACCACACATTATTCAACATTATCACCAAAACTTAGTCAACCAGTAAAACGGCTGGAAAAAATAATGTGTATGCTTACTTTACCAAATATGTAGGGTAGGTAGGTCTCAAAATTTTGTGAAGGTATGATTTTTGCACTTTGAATATTTTTGTATTTTGGAATTTGCTGAACGAAACTATCGCGCCAAAATATAGCATCAACTGAGGGGCCGTAAACACAATTATTTTTTCTGGCCTTATCATACAATAAAATATAATTTCACATAAAAATGTCTATTTAGTCATACATTGGTTAATGGCTTTATCACATATCAGCAAGTCTTCATAAAAGGGACACTCAAATTACATCTATGACGTATTGTATGGAAGTCAAACGAGTGAAAATCACCACAAATATCATAGATAGGTTATTTTCTAGGACATTTCCTTGTGATGCAATCATTGCTATGGAGATGGTAACAGTAGATATTGTATTAATCAAATATTCATAACACTTCAATATTAAGCAAATCACACACACAATGGATTCAATTAGGAGTTGTAACCCAGCATTTGATTGGTCAATTAATAAGTACAGATTTAATGTTAACCAATCGGTCAATCTGAACTAGAAAACCTATATACCAAATTTGGGCTGAATATTGGCGAAATTCGTCTTGTATGAAGAAAATTATCACAGAAATGAGTTTTAAATAATTATCAGTTTTAATGAGTGTAATCAGATTTACAAAGGATGTAAGTCAAGATGTAAGGCAGATGACAGGAGAATTTATGTTCTTTTACCTTTTATGTACAATATGAAAACACTTGGTCAACACTTCAGATTTCATTTGATTGTTAAATCAGCAAACAGTTGAAGACCGGTTTGCATCGCAAAAACGTGCTATTTGGCATGTATTGCCATGTATTAGTTTAATACTTTTAGCATTACGCCTTAGGAATGCAAATACATGTACATCAGTAATCCACAGAGCAAGCAAGACTTATGAGAACAACATACCAAACTAGTATTTGAACCATAGACTTATTACCTGTTGACATACAAGATTAACACAGAATTATTGAGGATATTTTTCATACCTTCTACAAACACTGTAGTGTCAATAAAGACATGGTCTCAGGTTATGAATAATTGTTAGCGGAACATAAACCCAATACAGCCCAAGAACTTGTCATACCATATACACCATAATAGACAACCCATCTCTAATGAATACCACACCACTACATAAAACTACATCAAGAAATCCTGACCCAGCATAAAATGCTCCCAAAATCCTTCAAAATTATTCCAATGGATGCAAAAATCATTCAAATGATATGCAATAACTTAAAAAAATCTATAAAATGTAATGCCCCTGGGTGCATTTATTATGGCACAGTCGCATTATTATACATTCACATAAATTTTATGATATTCAGAAAACTGTGATACAGTGAGACAGCAGAAAATCTGGACATTAAAACAACAGTGAAAGTTTCTGAAGTTTAAAGCCACCAATTTAATGTAATAATTATAATTATCATTATCAAAGTTTCCACTACAGCGCATTCATAAATCATGCAAATTAACATACAGGTGGGCATACAAGGACAAATTAATCAACGATGGTGACTTCTAAATTTATACACAGTTCATACAGTCCATTAATAATGGGCCATACAAAATTTAACACTAATACGAAGATTTAACAGCAGAATGGACACAATAAATCATATGAAGATAGCAGGCTATACTATATAGCCAAAAGCCTTACAGTCCAAATGGAGAAGAAAATATTTAGGCAAACCCACGGTCACTTCTAATACTTTATGTAGACATCCAAACAAAATGAAATCTAAAGGTATAGTTGAATATGGTCTATTGATAATATATTGATTGATGACAACAGACACAGCCACAACCATGTCGTAGGCCAGAAATGCGATAAAGACAAGTCTACAGAAAGCAATTATCCCCAGACAGCCAAGACAAAAAATAAACATGAGGACAAATTGAATTGACGTAAGTGATTTAGCGCAGCCATATTACTGACCCAGTTCAAGAACAAAGTCAAATTAATATCAAAATAGGGCGGGTAATGACACTAGTACTGCATACATATCACTAGTTCTTTATGCTTGAGGGAACAATAAAAATGCTGAATGCATTTACAGGATTGCTGAGACTTACAATGATAAGCAAGATTCCAAAACAAAATGAATTTGAGCCAAAGTCTGACACCAATACCAGTACCCTCAGTCATCACAATCTTTGCAACCTAACATAGTCTTTATATTCATATGTGAAGATTTGGTTCCAAAATCATTTAATTTATCTAATTTTTTCTATCTTCATTCCAATGTCCAAGACATAATCATGCAGTGACATCACACTTTCACTCCGTCTAACTAAGTGTTTGTGCCCATACAATTTTGTATCTGATGACAATATCCAATGCGAGGAAATATTCACCAAATAGTCCCTTCTTAATGATCTAGAGATTAAGGGTCCCTTAGGATCCCTAAGGATCCAGAGATCCAATATCTCAGACCTATTAATGGTAATATTCCGACATGAGACTCTTCCAATCACTGACCATAGGCACAAAAGACATGTTTGTTACGCCAGAAAGCTGTTTGAAGCATTAGAAGCAGATTGCTCAATCAATGTTAAATAAATTACACCAAAGGTTAGGAATGGCCATGAAATTAATTCATGACAGTCCTGTAAGAAATCTCAAAGATGTTTTACATGTGTAAAGAACATAACAAGACAACAGCACAACAACAAAACAGAGAAAGATATCAGTAAGATGACTGATCAAGTAATTTATTAGCAAATAAGACAATCCACTTTCATAAAAGCTTTCATATAATAGTGAAATTCGGAAGACAATATTTTTACAGCCCTAAAGGCTTATATTAAGACAAAATATCTATAGAATCGAAACAATATCCGAGTGAAGTATGAGAAAAGGCTTAAATTACATTACTTTTTATAGGGAGATATTTCCAAGGAAACAATATTAATCTAGCATAAATTCTGCTAGTTTTCACATGTTCTCAATAAATCCAGGTCCAGTCATTGGAAGTCCTATCAAATTCTAATGGTGTATCATATTCCATGAGCCTAACAGGCAAAGATACTTCAAATATTCAGTCAATTTGAATGGATTTCCATAAATTAAGAGTCCCTTGTGGAATACAAGAAATATCAGACATGTTTCTGACAGAAACTTTCACAGCCTTACAGCAAACTTAGTCAGTACAAAGTTTCTAATCTCTGCATGAAATTTAAATACATGAATTCCGAATAATAGAGCTTGCTGATAATATGACGCTCGTGAAGACGTTGACAAATTTTGTGGAACAAATCAAAAATGATAAAAAGTACACGAAAATTGAACGAATTCATCACCATATGGAAGCTTGAAAAATGTTACGTTAGAAAATAATTTTCTCTGTGATTGAAGACAAACTATACGGTGTGTACCAATGATAATGTGGAGTAACTTCGTATATAAGACTTTCTTCACCAGTTAAAAGCAAATCTAAAACATACTAAATTATTTGTAAACAGGCTGATTATGATATTTGCTTGAAAATAGTTAAATACAAAGTTCATAGCTAAACTTCAGAAATGCATCTTCCTAATTTTACTAAAGGGCAGTAACTCTTGATTTTTTTCATCTGGTTCATTCGGTCCTCAAAACCTATTTGCTGTAACCAGCCCACATTGCATGTGCAAAAATAAAAAGTTTGTGTTATTGTCATAGAATTGTTATATAAATAACTTCAACAGTATAAACTTACTCACCACAATTTATTAGGTTTAGGTAAACCAATCCAAAACTAGACTATATATAAACCTATACGAAGTACCACAATGTTTGTAGGCCATATACACCCACACAATATATAGAAAGTTACATTACAGTGGGTGTAAGTACACGACAACAGTACAAGTCTTTATCATTATTTTCCTTCACAATTAGCCGTTGATCATGTTTCACATTTTTGTAAAAGCAGAAAAGTCAACTTCATGTTATACAATTAAAAGCTTTCAATCCTGACACAGCACAATGGAGGTAGTTTACGAGACCTCAATTTCTTTTCCTTTCACAATAATTTCCCAGTATTTTTCCACTTTTTGTATATCTCAATACTTTTTATAAAATAACAGTAAAAAGACAATCAAAGAGTCCATACAATATAGGGACACAATTTTTATAAATAAGTAGGTAATATTGAATTATACTTAAATCATTTACTAACAAGAAGAATGGGGCTGGAAGATAAAATAATAAATTATTCTGTCTGGCCACTTTAAAATAAAGGGTCAAATTCGATAATAATTTGGATAAGCTTAAGGGAGAATTACAGCAAATTGATTTATCCCAGTTTAGATCAAAAGGCTGAAAAGTTGCATTCTGCATAAGAACCAAAGTTTCAAATATACAGCAAAAATTTATTAAAATTACTTTTTTATACCTAAAACTATTGCAAGTAAACTATGCTTGACCAGCCAGGTAAGTAGACAAAATATTATTGAACAACTGTTAAAATGCATCAATGTCTTTCATCAATTACTTTTATATATAGATTCCAAAATCACTGAACCTTGGCCAATAGCATCAATTTTCTGGCTGACTTCCTTAGCAACTGTATCCTTCCGCAGTTCTGGCACATACTCGACAGTTTCAATCCAATTGATAATATGCCTGTCATAATTAGAAGCAGGGAAACTACCGGTCTTGATAATATTAATCATGCGGCCAACACAAAGTACAGACTATCAATCACGTAGCGTGTCCAAATTATAGCCAAACTTAAGTGGAGTGAACATGAAAAAAATATTCGAGAGATTGTTTTGGGAGAAACCAAGTACATGAAATGTACCAATCTCCAGCTGGAAAACCAAATAACAGGAATTTCATAATAAGAAATTACATGAACAATAATTATTCACACATTAACCTTTAATACAGAACATAAAATTACTTGTATGAGACTCAAACTTCATGAGTCAGAACTGTAAATAATTGATATCATTTAGTGATAAATTCACCAGACATGAGAAATAACTTATCAAGTCTTGTACATGGCAACACAGGAACTATCCACAGAAAACGAACATGAAAGATGAAAGAAAAATTTAAAAAATTAAAAAACATAATATCATTAAAAAGAATCCACAAATGATAATCTGGTCTTGGGTGTTCTTAAACTGTTCTAATCATCAAAGTGTATGCATATACAACAACAAAAAAAAAACAAACCTAGCCTGATGTACTGTACAATAATTATAACCAGCTAAATCAACTAAAAATCTGTCAAAGTTAGACAACTCAGTATTATATTAAGTGCATTAGGCATAACCTTGATACACCCTGATGAGTTGTCTCCCTTATTTGACATTTACAAAATGATGACCATGCATCATTATCTATCTAGCATACATCCATAGTTCGACAATAAAGATACATTTTGAATAGGATATAAACTTCAGTTGATATATCAATTTGCAAAATTGCTACTTATCAATTAATAATCATCAGAATTGTCCCCCGTGTAGGGAGTACCTATATACCAGTTCATGGTTGATAGTGTGTATGTTCTCCCACAGACCCCTGTGGAAATACCATAATGCGGTTCCAATTATCAACAATATCAGGAAAGGTCCCCCATTCATTAAATTAATGACAAATTCATGAAATAAAATCTATTCATATTACTTTCAATACACGAATGGTCAACATAGTATTCCAGTCGAAATCATCACAAGGCATATTACTCATTAATTATTGATGAATGATCGTAGCTGATGTTTCTCCATAGCTATTCATTAGAAAGATGTGTGAAATAATGGCTACTGACATTGATGGTTCAATCTTCCATCTACATGACTGTACAGTAACACCAAGAACAAATTATTATTGTGTTAGGCACAACACTTCAGAAACGTTAATTGGTCTCCATTTGACATCAATGCCGCAATGAAGTATTCCATCGGACACAATGGTACATGAGTGAAGTCGGCAGATTCTGGTCTTGGATACATAAGAGGCTGGGTAATAAATTATGGCTTTACGACCAGTCTGGGAATAAAATAAATAATATCTACTTGGTCATCTATGGATAGTAATTTCAAATGAATTATGCTTGTATTAATGATAGCATCAATCATAATAATGAAAAGGTTAATGTACAAAGGGAACAAACTCATTGACAGAGCAGCAGTGGCTTATGACAATTTACAAACTCACACTCAGTTCATATAACAGCTAAGGCATAATGGTTATTTGATCTGACCAATGTTAATGAGTTGACAAGTACGTACATCCGATGACCATCAACAGCAAGCAACAAACTACTTCACCAAATGAATCAGAGGAAGAGGACATGAGTCAAAACAAGTTGACATCAACATAATTACACATAAGGCTAGAAAGAAAAGTCAAATTACTTGACCACAACAAATAGGGTAGGTCAAACAACTTTTCTGTTCCTATATTTTTCCATAAGATAACTAAGTATTTTGGAGGCATGATTCTTCCCAAAATTTTCTTTCCTTGGATTTTGCTAGTTAGAAACTTTAGGGTCGGCAAAATAAAAATTGGTTGGTTTGCTAACACGTTTTTTTGTGGCTTCAAGAGGTTTCAAATAAAACTATCAACAATAGTTTAATTGGTTAAGGAAGTAAAAATTCAGTACAAATATATTATACTTTAAAATATAACTTAAACTAAAGGAACAAAGTGACCTCTGAATGAAGGTCATCTATAAATAAAGTCCACATTTTGTCTTTCCCAATGGTGGCCTTTATTCACAGGTTTGACTGTAACAGGATAAAACACTTGTTACTTACAAACAAAAAGGACAAGACTTATAAGTTTAAAAGCTGCTGTATTAGCAAAGGTATGATGAGGTAAAAGTGCATATCCATAATAGATAGAAATGACCATCATCTTAAAGGGGACATACCAATATCAGCATCACTTTAAAAGGACCCAACCGAACCTAACTGTGAGCAAGGTGGACGGGGTATAACTATGGTGACCATTTCACAAATATTTTACAAAAAGATGATATAAGCACATATCTGATGTATTAACACCTGTATTCTAGTCTAGACGTGTACAGGTTTCAATTTGAATTGAATTTTTTCCGCTTAGGTGTAACTTTACAAATTAACAATCTAATATATTTCATTGAAACCATAAAAATCAAGGACACCCCAATTTTCTACCATGGTAACATAACAGTTACTGAAATATATCAGCTTTCCAATTGAGATCTAATACACAACAGACAGAGTCTTAATTAACAGGAAGCTCTGTAACAATATTAAATAAATTCATGGAAATGACAAACCCCTACTAAAAAAAATTAAACATCTAAGTTGTCTACACAGTTGCCATGGCAATTAAACTGATACATATCATAGCGAATGCATTTATTGTAAAAGTTGCCTCAAGTCATGCAATCTGTAAAACCAAGATAAAAGTTCATCTCCTTCAATCACAATAACACAAACTAGTAAAATAGTTGCTGAGAATGTTTTTTATCACTATTCATTGAAAAGCAAAGTTTAATCAAATGGATTTTCCTGTAAAATAAACAACAATTAAATAAAATGAAGCAGTGAAACATAAAAAAAAACTTTCATAAACCCTAAAGTCCATACAGTTTATATATAAATACATGAAAATAATTTGAAGTTTTTAGTAACTGGATAATTGTAACTAGAGCTGCATAATGTAATCATAGAAACTACATGTGAGGAGGGTTTTTTAGGAATGATCATGAATTGTCACCAGTAAGCTAAGTCATTAACTTCCTGCATGATATATCTGATTAAATGCACACATACCAAATATTGTCTAATAAATGCCCCATTGGGCAGTGAGCTTTACTAATTTTATCATTATTGTATTTTTTCACCATTAAGAACGCCTGGGCATCAAATAATACCAAGAAAATAACCAAGTTGGAAGGACCATAATCAATATAGACATCAACAAAAATTGTAAATTCGTCTGAAGTAACAGTGTTCAAAGCCAAGTAAAATATGACAGTCAGAAAATTTAATTACCTTAAACCCACTTTTCCGCTAACATTTGCCTCACCATGATGCCTGTATCAAAAGTTGGGAGATAAATGACGTAAGATATGCTACATAGAATTGAATTTGAGAAAACCTGCACCTAGCCTGGGATTCACACCCTAAATATCTACATAAGCATAATTCATGTGCTGCCAACTCCACTTAAAACCAGACACTCTGTTACTCATGTGAGAACTGTGCACAGGGTATAATATTTACAATCAATTTACAATATGTCCTCGCAATATTGACACTGGATACATTACACCCATTAGCTTATTTTTCTGTTTACATTACCTGTGAATTTACAACACAAGAACATAAAATCACATCAAGTTTCAACTGAAGAGTTAGAGAAATATGCAGAGATCCCTTTAAAAACCAATGTTATTGGACCTCATGTTTAACTGAGCGTAAGAGGATAACTGGAAACCAGTTGTAAATAATCATCAGATCAAAATATGATTGTACATAAATTTTCATTACAGGCTAAGGTAAATATCCAATCTTGAAAACGACTCCAATTTCAGAGCACCTGTAATACAAGAAAGCTAATGGCTACAATCACAGATCATCCTGTGGCTGTTGGTACCTGGCATCTGATTTCCTCTGATGCATGTTGAAGCCAGGTATACAGGACAAAAATATTATAGGACTTAAGGCACCTTCTACGTTTATAGTTTTCTTCATCTTTTGAATGAAACTTGCATTATAGTAAGATTCTTTATCAGGCAAAGAATGTACTGCAAGGAAAAACATTTGGAAAAGCTTATCTCCAATTAAGCAAAGGATACTGAGCAAATGAACCCAAATCACCATCAATGAAACTAAACCACCATTATGGAACCAAAATCAACACCAATGAACCTAAACCACCATAATGGAACCAAAATCACCACCAATAAACCTAAACCATCAACATGGAACCCAAAGCACCACGAATGAACCTAAATCATCAACATGTAACCCAAATCACCACAAATGAAACTAAACCACCAACATGTAACCCAAATTCCCACTGAACAGACACAATCTCAATTAACCAGACCAAACCAAAACACACAATACACTTAACATTATGGAAACATCAAAGCAATATTTGGTTAAATGAATGTCAAATTACTAACATTCAACCTATTGCAGCATTGGATAGGATCTGGTTAAGCAAAGCAATCTTTCATCCAATATTCCATGTCAAACAGCCATTAAAATTTATCGTCATCATTTCAGCCATGTATATCGGCAACGACAGACAATTTTCACATAGCATCACTCAGGAATGGTGGGTAAGAGATAACAAAAGCTAAAATCAACAGATTTATAGATTTGCTGAAATTAAATTATTTGCAAACAATGCACTTGAGAACAGTCGTATATCAAACAACTATCAGCCATGACGTATTGATCTTTAAACAGCATGGCTCTGTATATACAGTATACTGACTTTATCACCATACATAAAATGTAAAATAAGTTAGCGAGTAAATGAAGAAATTTTAGGTCAAAATTCATTAGGGTCAATTTTCATGCATCTTTGGTATACTGACATTTAATACAGGTAGTATTACCCAGAGATGAGGTTTAATAAAATCATGAATTTTTATGAAATGTGGTAAAATTTTGTGACTTATGAAACTGGGAGTCACAAGGTGTTTAATTCTATTATTTCACAATATACTTTTAGTAATTAAGTGCTTGTCTAAAGAAATTTTACTTGATGCAGTGTTTGGGCAAGTGGCTAAGGTACATAACAGCAGCAGCTGCTGTTGAGAATACGGTACGTAAATTCGAACGTTAATTTAACAAAACATCAAACAATGATTTGTTCCATTTTTTGTTGAAGCCTTTACGCTCCCATCCTTAACATTCTAAAACTTACAAAACATGTAAATTTGAAAAATTCTTCCCCTTGATTCTTTCAACCAATTTAATTAAAAGACATTCCTTATGGCATTTTTAGCCGAGGAATCTTTAAAATCAAGAACTTTGAAACAACCAATGATTTTCAAACTAACTGCACAAGATATTTTTCAAATCATAGACAATGTATTGTCAATATGACCCCATTAATTCTCAATAGCTTATCAAAGAGATTGTAGAATATGGTAACAATAAAATGTAAGCTTTGTGTAACATTCATATCACACATGTTTGTTAAAAGATATCATGAAATAAATACCTACACAAAATTACAATGCAAGTGAATAGAGTGGAGTATTGAAAATTTTCATTATAAGCCAATTTGTCCATTACAGTACTTTGGCTCAGGTGATATCAAGTGCGACTCTGATGCTGGGGGGCCTGAGCTTAACCCAAACACAACAACAAACCAAGTCCAAAAAGAAGGTACAAGTTGTTGTTACGTTTAAAGTCACACCAACAGCTAGAGTCAAATGGCAACTTTTCAGATGATTAGACCCCATGCTTACTTATGTAGAACCACCGTTCCTCCATAAGCTAGCTGGACAGCTTCCTCACAGATTTGTTTTATCCCAAGTGGGATTTGAACTCACTGCAGTGAGGTGCTATTGATTACCAGTCAGAGACCACGGAAGCCTCTTGAAAGTATAAATAGCTCCAACACAGCCTACACTCAGCTTATGGACTGTTCTACTAATGTTTGGCCCTAAGATTAATATGAATGAGTGTGGTAGAACATATAACATATCTATATCTGTAACAAACAGACACCATCTCTGAATAACAGAATGGTTGCTGGTTAGACATAAAACTAAGCATAAACAAACCATAATTTGACTATGCAGGAAACATCACAGACAGCCATACATAAGGCAAGAAAAAAAAATAGTCAAATTTATGGTTGACAGAAAAAAATTGAGTCAGTTGGCCAGACAACTTTTCTATTTTTTTTTCTTAACACCATTTGTGAGACTAAAAAATATGGTTCATCCCTGATTATATTCATACTTTGGTTTTGTTGTTACAACTTTTTTGAATCAGCACCAAAACAAATAGGGTCAGTTGTGTAACCCGAAACACAACTATTTTTTTTTCTAGCCTAATCACTCTAACAAATGATTGGACACCACTGAGATTGCATCAAACCTCACAGAATGTAAGGCCACTGTTAACATTGAAATCACTGAATCTCAATGAGGGAATTGCACAGTGCAATTATCCAATCTAATTCCAACTAATTGCCTAATTAATCAAGCACCTGGTTCTAGAAACGCAAAACATTAAACAACAGTTACTGCAATAGCAGTCTTTCAAACCAGCAAAAACATTTTTTTGGCAGTTCATGAGAGATTTTAAAAAAAAATTAAATATGATCTACATTTTTATTACATATGAATTTTTTAAGTAATAATTAGGCACAATTTAAGTTTTAACCATATTAAGGCCATATCAATAATTAGACAAAATTCAATATGGCATAACATTTATCACAAAATGGTATTTACTGATTGATATTACAGGCACAAACTACCAAGATCATGAATATCACATATAAAATTTACTACTCATTATGTCTGAAGGTAATAACACTAAAATTAAGACTTTTGTCTCTCTGGATTCTTTCAAATACATTTCTTACATTATCATAAACAAAGGCTCACTGTGTGATGACAGGAAAGTTCAGTTTATAAAATCCTAACACTTGAGCATTATAGATAGTGTCCCCTTTTATCTATAGCACAATGTCAACAAATCAAGTCTACTTGACTGACCCTTCAAACCATACAATCATTTCCTGCACATTATACATGAACCACACTATGGAATGTCCTAGATCTACCATATGACAATTACATGTTTTGTTTTATTTCTTTGTCAGTGGGTTCCCCTTACAATATTTATTGTCATTATTTTCACTATGGAAGCAGACAAATTGACTTTTACCAGTGCACTTTTGTTGTCTCCCAAAACTAACCCATTCCCACACAATCTACAAGCTACGGTCAACTTTCCTAATAAGGATGTATAACTCATATGCAGCTCCCTCAAAGCCAGAAAGCACAAGTTATGAAGTAAGCACTGGAAAAATGGAAATTTATTGAGATTAGTTTCAAATGAACACCAAAGTTTTTAATGATTTGAATGAGAAAAAGGCAAGATGGGACGAGAACCCAATGACGTGGTGATCTCTGTACACACCAAGTAGTCTCCGTTTACAAGTGGTCTAAGTTCATAGGAGGTCTCAAGCACAGTACTTATTGAGTGTGAGAACTGTGTGATTTTTGGTAAAAATACAACAATTTGAAGGGACACAACTGATATGGGAGTATGACATAGCCAGCATGAGAAGTTGGTTAGTTTTATTCAATCTGGTACAACTTAAGCTTTTGTAACTATCAATTGGAAAATGTAAAAATTCTGTTATTTAACTATGAATTTAATGGGAAAATATTGGTTGAATATTTGTCCACGGAAATTTTTATTCTGCCAGGACATCAGGCGTGAGGCTTACATCTTGGACTGATTCAGCCTTCAATCATTTCCAGTATCATAGTCACAAAATCTTCAAGTTTAGACAAAGAAAAGTCAGTTGTTTAGTGGGTCATCCCTATTTGTAATACATGTATTCAATATACATGCTGAAATTTCAATAGCTTAAGATTGAAGTTTATGATCAAATTAATGCGCTCTTATACCAGGATGCACCACTCAAGTGTTATATTGGAGATAATCAGTGTCTACAATGATGAACAGGATAGAAAAGGGGATATAGACCATTAACAAGTCCAGAAGCAGGACGGAAGGAAGGGAAAATGAACAAAAACTATTATTTTATCAGTAATAAGATGGCATACAGACTTTAAGGAGGTTTCGATAAACAAACAGCTGAAGATTAAGATCCGTCCCTGTGACTTTGTGTCTAAGCATCAATATCCTGATGTTGTGTCAACATTAAGCTTTGTATAAATTGTTCTACTTTTATTTAAACAAACTTTTTCTAACAATATCTACTCAATAAATTAGACAAAAAAGCAATAATGTTAGTCATCAATACAGTTTAACAGGACCCAAGATGGTAAAACTTAAGAACAGTGTTGGAGCTCAAACCTCAATTTCATTCTAATAAAAAATATTGCTGTTTGGTGCTTAAATCATTAAATATAAATCAGTTATTATATTATTGTTATTGTTAATGTGTTTTCAAAGTATGAAACAAATTCAGAGAAGGCAAAGTTTTCTTCATTGAAAATTTCTACTATCAACATGATAATTATGTACGACATTTGCTTCCACAACTCGACAAAATTTTGAAGTTTATGAATCAAGAGAAAAGGATGACTTCAACTTCAGAAACTTATGCTAATTAAAAGTCAAGAACCTTAAATAGAATTTAAATAAATATCAACAACACGCAAGGGAGTGTTTTATAGTTTATATTCTATTTCATTACAGTTTACACAAGTCTTACAGCAAAATGGGGATATCATGACTTTTTCGTGCCCGATTTCAATACAAAGTCAACAATGCGTATGATTCTACCGTATACCTACACGGACACAATATAAGTGATCTAAAAAATGACACCAACAATTAAAATAGGTAACTAGTTATATATGTATGTAAGTTACTTTATTGCACTTAATTCATTTTATTTCAAAATTATTTCACACAAACAAAATTTAACAAACAATTTTTTAAAAAAATAAATAGCAATATGATTATACTATCAAATAATTTATTTTCAAAGGAATTACAGTCAAACTTGTATTAGCAGCCACCTCCAAATAAGACTACACTGCGAATAAAGGCCATTCTTTAGTAAACAGTAGCTGATTATTTAGAACAAACTGACTTCCAAATAAAGGCCATCTGTCAACAAAGGACACATTTTTCCCAAGGGTGGCCTTTGTTTACAGGTATTCTAACACGTAGTAAATCAGAGATTTAAGGTGTTCTTGAAAATTTTTTGTCAAATTATTGAAATAAATGCCATACATAATGAAAGAATAAAAAATTTCCTTCTAAATTAGTTTCAATTTAACTAACTTAGTAATACAATGAAATGGAGTATTAAACACTTACTACTTTTTATAGATTGCGCAATAATTATAATGGTGTTAATCAAGGCTAGAATCTAGAATACAAGCCCAAGCAACTGAATTTAACTGCATGGGCGAAGCTCTAAAATTACACAGAACAAATTAAACAGCATTTTTACTACCTCAAAATAAAAACATAAAATATTCTCTATTTCACAGCACAACTTTAACACTATTGTTATATAAATAAAACTAAACAAATCAGATTTCAAATCAACAAAATTGAAAGTAACAATACATAAAAAGTTTTATACAATTGTCATCTTGGACAAAGGTAACACTTAAATACAATCATAATACAGCATAAACTTAAATCAATCCAAAAAATACCTAAAGCAAAATTAAATTTTAGACATATAACACTTGCAACTAATAAAGGTAATGGTGGTTTTTACAATTTTTCAATTAAAACTATTGTTCCAGATAAACTTTCAATTATTTCCAGCTCTTTCTGTTTACAGACGTCTTTGTTCAAACATACTAGATAGGCAGCTCAATTTGAAAATGTTTAGGCAATAATTATCCCCCCCCCACAGTAAAGCTAACAATAGGTTTTCTATAGGACAGCCTTTCACTGGAGAATCCATTCCATTTCATAGAAATGAAAAGTGATGTGTCATAAAAATTATACATTATGTTGATTGGCATCCAGTCAACACAGTGAAAGATCAAACAAAACAAGTTGGGACAACCCCTATTAATTCAACAGCAATAAAACTGTATTATTTTCACTTCTCACTACTGTGGACTCCCTGAATACAAGCTTCAACCTGAACATGAAAATCCAATTATCATGTCCTTGATACATTAACGTACTTAATATCTTTTCAAAGTATTTATAAAAAGTTTAAAATCAATTACAGGATCAATTTTATAAAATTATATAGGAAATGTCTTCAATCAGCACAAAAGCTGTCACATCTCATAGATACGGTACCACAACACAGAGAAGTATACTTAAAAGCTGTCACATCTCATAGATACGGTACCACAACACAGAGAAGTATACTTAAAAGCTGTCACATCTCATAGATACGGTACCACAACACAGAGAAGTATACTTAAAAGCTGTCACATCTCATAGATACGGTACCACAACACAGAGAAGTATACTTAAAAGCTGTCACATCTCATAGATACGGTACCACAACACAGAGAAGTATACTTAAAAGCTGTCACATCTCATAGATACGGTATCACAATACAGAGAAGTATACTTAAAAGCTGTCACATCTCATAGATACGGTATCACAACACAGAGAAGTATACTTAAAAGCTGTCACATCTCATAGATACGGTATCACAACACAGAGAAGTATACTTAAAAGCTGTCACATCTCATAGATACGGTACCACAACACAGAGAAGTATACTTAAAAGCTGTCACATCTCATAGATACGGTACCACAACACAGAGAAGTATACTTAAAAGCTGTCACATCTCATAGATATGGTATCACAACACAGAGAAGTATACTTAAAAGCTGTCATATCTCATAGATACGGTACCACAACACAGAGAAGTATACTTAAAAGCTGTCACATCTCATAGATACGGTACCACAACACAGAGAAGTATACTTAAAAGCTGTCACATCTCATAGATACGGTATCACAACACAGAGAAGTATACTTAAAAGCTGTCACATCTCATAGATACGGTACCACAACACAGAGAAGTATACTTAATGCCAGACCATTTTTACATGTACCCTTAAATGCTAGATAAAAAATATCCTTTCAGTTTGCTGCAAGAACAAAATCTCATAATATCACCAGGAAACAGCATATGGAATTTCAAACTTAAAAAAGTCTTTACAAAATAAGAGTTTTGATCGCAACAGCTTTGAAACATCACTTGCATCAAATTACCGGTGTTCCAGCACAGTATTATCTACACTGTAACAGAAGTGGGATTCACAGGAAATGATTCCATCAAAAATTGTGCAACAATTATCAATGTAGTTAATATTTCAAGTTTTCTATCATGATTTAGGAGTGTAAATGTCTCAAAATATTGGTAACAATTAGCCTCAGTCATCACTTGTTACACTGCTTCCAGGTAAACTAAAATAACAGACATTGTTGCCATAGCAACAGTGTCTTCCATAATATATTGAAACTTGAAAATTAGGTTTCACATTAATCATTCACAGGCTATTTATATAAATATTTTTATGCATCAGTATCTAAGACATATTTGTTTTTTCAGCTAACAGAAAGAAACTTAACTGTGTTGCTTTCAACCAAATTACATTTCTGATGACAGTGATTTCATACAAAAACAGGCAAATATTTCATAAAGGAATAAAAGAACAGCATCTCAATTCATAAAGGGTCGCGAAAATGTATTACAAAAATAGGCACTATCATTAGTGTTACTGAAGAGCTGTTCAGAAGACAAGTAAAAACTTGTATTTAGTATTTGAACATTTCAGTCAAAAAATTGTCATATTGTTACAGGGATTTTTTTAAATCAAAATTGGAAAAAATTGTTGCTATATTGGATAGGGAATCCAGGGTCCATTTGCCAGTACCTATTATATAAGGTAAAAACTCCTGATAAAATGGATACACAAAAGCATATTGCAAGAGGTGAGGGTCGTAACAAAATGACATAATATAATTGATCAAATTCTTGTATTCAAATACCATAAATACTTAATTGTCCTATGAACAATGCAACAAAAATATGACCAAGATGACATAAAAACAAGACTAAGAACATATAAAAATAGATATTAATTAAATACCAATTAAATTCAACATGAAAGGTCACAAACCTTTTCCAGATAAACATCAACCTACATGATCCCCTAGGCTAACATGTTATACAGACAACATCCTTAGGGGAACAATCTGTAACACTTGTATTGCTGACCACTTTCCAGTACATTACATTATCATTAAATATTAAACAGAGGCTGTATCCATTGTTCTTTGTAATAAATGAAACATAAGTGGCTAGGAACTAAACAACACAATAAGATCATGACATTGAGATTCTAATTCAATCTCAAACAAAATTATATTTGTGACTGAAGTTACAAACTCCAGGTAAGTACAATCAAGATTATTGAATGAGGAAATGCTGACAGACTGAGACAGATAGACGGACAGAATAACATGAAGTAATATAATGTTCCAGAAATCTGAATGCACAAGTGACACAGTTAGAAACTGGGTGTAACCTTAGTCCTTTACCTCATAATACCGCATCCCCCCCATCTGAAGCAGATGACTTTTGAAAACATTGTGGCAAAAGAAACCATTGTTTGTAATGAGTAATGGCCACAATTTTGCCACAATGTTTTCCACTCTGTCAGAGAGAAATAACCCAATTTTCATAAGTAAATTGATGTTTTGTATATTTACTTTAAATTTGGAAGGGTCCAAAATATGCTTATGAGGCTAAGGGTCAATACTATGACCTGACATCTGGTAATATATGAATGTGAGGTTCCCTCTAATTAAAGTGTGTACATGGATAACAATATAATTATACATGGTATGTTATGATAAGAAACCATGCCTTAATTAGGAAAGCTGCTGAGCAGCAGGCAGCTACAACGCTTATATTCCATGTTTTAGATTATTAATGAACAGAATTTTGTCTTTTCTTGAAGTTGAAGTCTGCTCTATATTTTCAGACAACTTTCTAAAACATGCTGACAGAATACACAGAGGTGCTTAGAACTTAAATAAACGAGAGTGTATTTGAAAATAATTAGTGAATATGTCCACATTTCAACAATGTCCAAACACGTATAATTTCATTCATGTAAAAACAGATTTGCTAAAGTCCCAAACCAAATATTTTTTTAAAATATTAACTCAGTATCATGATCAGTCATTAAGAGTAAGATCTATGTATTTTGCAGAGTTAAGTTAGAGAAATATGTATAACTATGCACAATGGTACTGACTGATAATACTAAGTCATGTTAAGATTTTTACAACAGACTATTTAACATATGTCAGCACTAGTTTCAATTAATTGTAATGTGCCAGATATTAGTCTGAAATCAAACAAGGGGCCTCGGTAGTTGAGTGGTTATGATCTCTGATCAATAACCACAAACCCCTCACTGCTGTGAGTTCTACCCCGGACCAGACAAATTTCATACGTGAAGAAGCTGTCCGACTAACTCATAGAAGGTCAATAGTTCTACCGAAGTATATGCCTGAGGTCTCCCTCCTCCTCCGTTAAAACTGGAAAAGTCACCTAATGACTCTAGCTGATGGTGCAACAGCAAACCCAAGTAAAATCAAGAAATCACACATGTCTAAATGGTTCCAAAGTAAATTATCATAGAAAACGTGTTGTAACAGGAACTTGGATATAGCGAAAATCAGAAACATTGAAGGATTTATTATCGTAAACACAACGTTCTTTATTTCATTGTCATGGATGCAGTGAAATATAGATATAATGAAGAAATTATTCAGGTCCCTAAGAATTCATCATGATTGTATATATACATGTATATCATAAGTTGGAACACTGGCTTTATCAAGGCTTATACAAGATTATTATATATGCACTGCCTGAGACAAAGTCCCTGAGCTATCCTGACAAACAGATTAAAACATTGAGGTATCATACACGTAATACATAGATAAATACATCTGGTTCAGTTAAGTCCACAGATTTTCGTGACACAAAGAACCCAACCAGCTTAACTATAGGACATTACAATCTGTCATAAGCTTAATCACAATTCAAAACATTTTTCTAACTTTTGTTTGCTTTGAATTATTGACCAGTGGTAAAAGCCTTTGACAATAGTACTAATTACACATGTCCTTTTAACAAATATCAGTCCCAGTATTCAGCCATGTAGTCCACTATTTATTTAACAGCCAATAAAGCGTGCCATAAAAATCGAAAAATTTCTCAAAACCAATACAGCTTTAATGTCAATATTTAGTCCACTTTGGACAACTGTCAACAGAGTGAAATACATACACACCTGGGTTCTTCATTATCAGGTAACCATGGTTATAAAATGCTCTTTATACACTAACTTTTAAATCTCACTTTACAAGCCAGTGATACTTCAAACAGTTAAATGTCATTGAAAGCTATTTCTTATGTCAATAAAACATAAAAACCCACCCGGGATATTAACACATCCTCCTGATCATGTTGTATATTATTAAAGCAATTTTTCGTGTGATATGATTCTATTCATATCTCAAATATATGCCAGAGAAAATATGTGTAAAATCAATTGATAGCTACTTAAATTACATTCATTAATGTATTATGTTATTTACCCCATAAAATATCTCTTAATGAGATGCATTTGAAGTAATACAGTTTAATGGCATGATGCATGAAATAAAATATTGTCAGATCAACTTCACAGGGATGTGCTGCACGAGATTTTAATTTTATCAATGGTAGTATAATCTAAAACAGCCTTGATGAGGTCGTGGGATCAGACACTGGTTTTGAGATTCCATCAAGAGAACATGGTTCACTCAAATGTTGACACTATTAAGAGCTTAATACACTTTACAGTTGCTTGTCTAGCGGATATTAGACTAGTTTAAACCCCTGTAGCTTTGCTGAAGATTGTTGCGAGGTGGTACCCCTCAAAGAAATTGTGTTCTATACTCCATTAACCATATGTTTCTGCGTGTCAAGTTGGTTTCGGTTGGTGGTTTTGAGTCTGGTGGAATCTTGGACTGTAATTGGTTAACATATTCAGGTCAGCACTTTTGTTCCTAATCAGCTGATTCGTTTTCCAAACATACCTATCACCAGAGATGTGTATTTGATCCCCAAATATTATCAGACTTTAGATCTTGCTGTTGGAAATGTTAGGGTTGTTGCCAACATATAGGATTGATAAGGTAACCCTAAACATAAATTCTACTTGAACAGTTCACTGAGCTGGGTCACCAAGAGGACTACATAAGGTTCATACCACATTCTGTTAACATGTTAAGATGCGCCTTATACAGCTTAATGAAACAATACCTTTATGAATCTATCAACGAAGACTGATGACCCTAAGATTCAGAGCTCGCATCCTGTAACAACAGAAAGATGTAACTTCATATTGCCTGATTTAGAATCTAGAAACACCAACATAGAAATTGTGCAGTTTTCAAATTTTACAACTAATTGGAATCGTTTCTCCCAGTGGAAAAAAATCAAAGTATTTTTAATTTACCTGGACAGGAAGTCTTGTAAAGATCTTTCTAAAGACTAAATTAATTCTTTGTTTCCTTGCAAGCCCACGGCCATTGTAATAACTGGTTTTATTGTAGCGAAGTTAAATCCAATAATCACGATATGACTTTGTGTGATATACAGTAAAGCACAGTTATAGTGAATTTGCTCATAGTGAAGAACTGGATACAGTGATGTGTTTCTTTCCCCCCTGGGACAGTCCCAGTACACAGCCATTTTTTATTTTATCATTATGGATATAGTGAGATATGGATACAATGAAACTATCAACCAATGTCCCCAGGAATTCACTATAACCATGCTCTACTGTACATCATATTGAAACGTGCTCCATTGAAGACCACAACTCCTTCCTGACTTGTGTTTACATGTCATTGAGTTGATTTCTGAGCAAAACAAATATAATACTAGACTTTTAAGTTACAACATTAACGAACAGTAATTCAAAACCTATTCGGTTTTTGCCAATCAATAAACATTTATGTGTACAATAAAACTGAGAAATATCCACTAATCGTCACTTTTCTAATTGGACTTGCATGGACAAACAGGGATTTTGGAGCACTAAGATTTCCTCTAAGGCATTTTGGTTAAAAGAACCATTACTAAGATCAGTCAAAGAATAAATACAGAGGTGTGAACTATACAGGCAAGATCTAGAATAACAAGATGGACCTGAAATAAACAGACAAATAGAATCAGTATCTAAACCAGAATTAGTTACATTTCCTAACTTGACAACAAATCCAGACAGCTCTAGGGGAAAGTCATCAACTAAATTGCAATTAACGATTTCTATACGAACCATAACAATGATTTCCTGTAATTACTTCGGCTCCTGGTATAGACCTCAAACAATTATATGCCTGTCAATATACAATACTAGTCTTCTATTCGTTTTCACGAAGGCTAAAATGTGAAAATTATAGGGTCCATTTGTTTAAAATACTAAAAACCATTAATCATATATTGGGGGCCATTTTTATAGAATTGCTTCATACAGGCCAGTGTCAATACAAGCTCGAGGTAGTGGATTGTTTTCATTATTGATTAACATTAATGAATATTAGGACAATGTTTACCAAAATCCAATGCAAACATTACTTGCATTATTTCACCCTATCAATACTTTGGTAACTAACGAAGGTACATGGCAATCGATGGCCATAATTGTGGTTTTATCAGAAAGAAGACTATTCTTCACTAGGGCCCAATATGATAAACAGCTTGTAAAAATAACATGGCTGTAAATAATGGGACAACAAGATATGCACTCAAATATGCACACCAGCACATCACCCAGTGATAAATATTCACACCGTGTAACCTGTAAAACTGTGATTACAGCTCAGACAATACCTGGAATGAGTGTAGAAGATTAAATATTGTGTTATCAGTGTTAAATAGCAAAATTAACAAAAAATAAGGAGTAAACAAAATTTCAATAATAACAAAACACGAAGAAGAAGCTTTATAAAGAAATCTATCTATATGCACTAGCTAACAACATAGCTTAAATCAAAGGGCCATAACTCTGAAGATTCCGATTTAAACTTATCAATATAGACAGGACTTATTTCTAGCCAAGCCCTTTGCTCAGACAAAGTGAACTACAAAGCAAGCAATTGGCACCAAACACCAAGCATCCTTCATCAGAACCATGCAAGAGCTTAAATGCCTAATGATGCTTGTGAAAAAACTTTATGATGACTGGTTGATCAGAAAATGATATGTTAATTAGACACCCAGCTAACACTAGATTAAGAACATTGACAAGAATGTGGCCTCAAATACAGAAATACATGTCATAGCAAGAATAAAAATAAACATGCTCATACAAGCACTCAAAAATCAAACATATGGTGAAGCCACATATATACTGTTATTCATACTTTCAAATGTCTAAAATAAGATGTTATTTACAGTAATAATTCATTAAACAATTAATGATACTTCAAGACAGTCCACAGCTGAACACCTGAGTCAGTAATATGATAGCTTATGATAAGATGATATATAACTTATATAGTTTCATATTGGTAAATCTTTCAGGATAAAGTAAATATTTGAACAACCAAGTTTAATCTCACACAGTAGTGCGAGAACACACTGTAATTAATAACAAACTAAAAATATTTGAGTCAACAGACACATCTCAGTACTTCACTAATCAATGAATATCGTGCAGTTTTTCAACTTGTACACCTTTTATCAACCTGGCCAATATTTATCAAGTTTTTGCAGACATTGATGACTCTATGTGACCAAGGAAGGAAATTATTTCAAATAATCATCTCGCAACCATTTATCTCATAATTTTTCAACTACAATCAGTGACTATAAGGAAACAAACTGAAGCCGAGGAAGTTAACCGTTATCAATTATTGATTATGATCAAGGTAATTTGCCTATTTGAATCATCTTCAAGACATGCCTTTCGAGAAAATCAAGTACTGCTGTTATTCATATGGAAATCAGGATTCAGCCTTTCTTTGACTCAAACCCAATACATCCACCGTGAGTGGACGGTACCTTATTCACACAAAAGCAGCAGGAAACAACCTAAGAACAACAATAATGCACAATATGCAGGCAGGCAAATTTTTATGTCTCACAGTCAGGATCATTTGGAGACTTTTCCTGTTTTAATGGTGGAGGAAGACCCAAGGCATACACCTGGTAGAACCACAAAACTTCCACAAGCTAGCTGATCAGCTTCCTCACATGTGACATTTCTGGAACTGGGTGGGATTCAAAAGACTAGCGATTACAAGTCTGCAACCATAACCACTCCACCATTGAGGCCCTCAACTGTTATTCAGAGGTGTATTTGGTCTCAAATGTCAGCTTATGAGTGGCTATTGCACAAGGGATGGTGGTTACATACAAGTAGTTGCTATCCCAGGTTTGTTTGTATATAATTATCCTCACCACAGTGAGTTTGAATCCTGCTCAGGATCAAATTTTACATGTGATGAAGCTGTCCAGTTAGCTTACGGAAGGTCAGTAGTTCTGTCCAGTCAGGAGTACACTTGGGGTCTTCCTCCACCTTTTTTTTTATTTGACTTATTGTCACTTGTGTTTAATGCTGTTTTTCAAAAATTGTTCAGTTATATACAACAACTGGTTCACCTAACCAGTTTTCCTGGACTGTACACTAACCAGTACTAACTTACCCTTCCACAAGGAGCCGACAACTTCTCCACATATGGAGGAAAATCAACATTTTTGTCAAATTTTCATAGAAAAATCCACCATCAGGATTCACACCTGGATCTCCAGATTACACGTCCAGCACACTAACCACTGGACCACGGTCGCGGCTCCTCTGCCATTAAGGCTGGAAATCTTGCTAAATGACCTTGACTGTTGATGTGATACTAAACTCCAAAGAAAACATATGTATAGATTTGAAAAACTCACAATTTGTTAATTATACTAAATTGGTCAATACTGCAGTATCATCATTATTCGCACCGGATGACTTTTGTGAACTTATGTCATTCATGCATTTTCGTGATAATTAAGATATTTCAATCTTTATACTAAAAGTGAAAATGCCAGAATTTAAGGCTAAGGGAACATGGTTATTTCTGCACTTTGTGGGAAAAATTCATGTGAGCACAATTTAATGATACCATAACAGCGCACTATTTGAAAAAATATTAACACAATCATTAAGGGTTAACAATTTTTCATCACCTCAAAACATAATTTAACTATAACTGCCACAGATTTATTGATTGACAGAAATATTTGTGTTGTCTATGAAGCATATCAGTTTTTAAGAATTGGGGTCTTCATATCCCTTAATGTATTGATCACACAAACTTTGTGATAAATCATTTTCAAGGGTCTTCTGCGATAAGCCATATGTCAATGTTTACCAGGAGATAGTCGTACAACATGACATCCATTGACTAGACAGTCAAACCAACTACCTGCTAAAATTAAATTTTTAACAACATTATCATTGATTTTGGATTTACTTATTAGATAATGCTAAGAGAAAAAGTCTAAGTCGAGCTTACAGTTAGGGCTGGTAGGTTGCAAAATTTTTCACTTTTTTTCTGAACATACCTTTCGCACTATAGTTGTACAATTCCTCATCAAATATTTTCATACTTAGATCATGCTGTTAGAAGCTTCAGGGTTGGTGCCAAAAAACAGGTTGGGCAATGTAACGTTAAACACAAATATTTTTTTCTGGCCTAATTTAAGTGAAATCTTGAAAACATTTTCCCGATTCTACATGATGATATTTTGCCACCAAAAAAAAGCAATAAAGCTGAATAAATTTCTGACAAATCAAATTTTTGGAACGATTCTGTTTCTGAATAATCACAATCAGCACAATCACATTTCTATTTCTGAGTGGTTGTGATACGAAAATGATCTAATTATGTCTGTTTAATTGATCAGAATACGACTTCTATCAGGCTCCTATTTACGGTGTAAAATGTATTATGTGGGTCTATTTATAACAAAATCGCCAAATTCTGTTAGTCGCAGTCCTGAAACCCATTCCTGCATGTATATAAATGAAATTACACCAAAGTGCATTATGGATCTTAACCAGAATTTAGGAGTTTAGGAAAAGGCATTTACTGAATGCAGTTTTGTTATTTACAGTCACTTAAAATGTTACAGTGACAAGAAATAGGCTTGGAAAATTGCAAAACACACTCAAAACAGCAGGAAGGTAAATTTCAGCAGGTACATGATATCACATGACAAAGGATTTCCAAACATACAATAATGATGTGTCCACAATCTGCACCAAGACTTAGACATGTTTTTAAGCTATTAAGCATATTCATTAAAACACAATCAAAAAGAGTGTATATAAAATGAAAATGTTGGCAAAAATCTAACATACAGATTAACAGATATCGCATGAACCCCTTTCAGTAAAAAACCCTGTCATGGTCACCTTTGACTGTTTGCTATAGCTTGCATACTTTCCTATGCCCTTATATGGATATAAAAGCAAAATATAAAATTAACATCATGTCCTTTTTTCAATAAAAGAGTGAAATGTGAGACAACCAGTTATTTTCAGAGCGGCTTTCAGGTATAATAGTGAAACATTACTCTTATTATGTGGATAATTTTATCATTATGAGCGTCTATGAAAAAAAGTATAACGGCACGACAATAAAGAAGCTATAGGATTTTTAACTACACAATATTGACGAATTAAAACAAGTTTTTCAATACAAAATCAATCATTCGATTGCACAGTACAAGCAAATTATGAAATCTTAACCTTTGACGAAGTAATAATAGCCAAGCAAACTTGTAGAAAACATTTTTCAGCGAATGCGAGTGATTACACTTTTGCGATTATAAAACGACTGTCAGGTTACACAAACAAGATTTATATGTTAAAATAAGACAAGAAAACTAGAAAAAAAATAAAAAGTATAGTCAAGCAAATCCTTCAACAGGATGAAAATTAACAGAATGCTACCTGGTGTAATGTTATATGATACAAACTCATACAAGTTCAAATTTAACTCATAAAGCTTTTGTATACAACCTGATTATGCAATGTTATCAATATACATATATAGGGTGACTGGATCATTATATAATTTAACTATCACACAGCAAGCATACTGGTTCAATGAAAAACAAAGTTGTACAGATATAACATTACCTATACACATACTAGTATTTACATAGGCATTTCTTTTGAAAAACAAGACAAAAACAAAGCATCCAGTTACAGGTATCTGCAGCATTTAGAATTAATACCAGGTTACGAGTTTGTGGTTTACAATATGAATGATACTTTTAAGGAAGTTTTACCTTAAATAACTACAGCTTAAATATTCTGTGTAATGTGATTTTGTTGTAAAGGTTTTGTTCTAAAGTAATAATGCTCGGGGCTAATGGGCTTCCCTGATAGTAAGATAATACAAGCATCTTGTTTTAAGTTTCAAAAAGCAGGAACTGAACTAGAATTTTGGTAACTGAATAAAAACAGTAACTTGAATATGAAATTTAAATGGGGGGCTCCATGGTCAAGTGGTTATGGCCTCTGAATAGTAATCACTAGCCCCTCACTGCTGTAAGTTCAAATTCTACATGGACCAGACAAATTTCACATGTGAAGAAGTTGTCCAGCTGGCTCATGAAAAGTTGTTAAGATTTTACCTAAGAGTATGCCTGAGGTATTTCTCCACCTTTCACATTGGAAAAGTCACCAAATAATGTTGGTGCAGCATTAAACTCGGCCGATGAGAAACCTAAATACATGATGCATGGTTCTTTATATATGTGTTATTGGCTAAACTTTGTATTTAACAATTTGATTAAATATTATGTTAAAGTCAATTAGCAGAAAAATCAAAATCTAAATACTGAGAATAAATATCTCTAAGATAGGGATCAAACCAGAGTATTGGTATAGATAACACATGTACAAATAAGTACACAAAGGGGGCTTTCTTTGTTTAAATTACATCTTACATCCCTTTGTTAAAGACTAAGAATTAGACCAGAAAATACTATTTGACAGTTACATAGATACTAATCTTTAATCAAAATATGGCAGAACAAGGTAGAATGCCCCTAGAGGCAAATAAGGGGTAAAAAATATTCAACCAGTGAAACAATACAATTTTTCAACTATCCAAAAAAGTTATACTCCCAATATTATTGACCTATGAAAGGGGTGGCTATTAACTTATCAACACACATATTTGGAGTTAATTAAGTGTATTGTGACAGGTAATTATCCCCTCATTACTGAATGGTCGACAGCAGGATGTAATTAAAGTGTGGCCATAACCAGTACAATAGCAAAATACCTTGAATAACAGAATTACTAATTCATACAAATATTATTCATAAACTATTAAATCTCAGCCAAGAAGACTATATGGCATATACAATATTTTTTCATAATTATAAAAAGTTTGAAACAAGATTATAAATTCAAGATGCTATCATCTAAGATGAAAATTGAAAAATTTAAGTAACCAACATTGACGATGAAATGTAGTAATCGAAGACAGAAATACAAGTGACATTGTTTTTACAAATCCTGATTATTAGAAAATATCAACTTATGTTTTTTGTACCAAATTCAGTAATTAGAAAATAGGCTAAGTGTAACATGACACAAGTATGGGGTTTGTTACGTTAATACAAATCACATTTGCTACCGACAATCTCGGATGAAATCATTACAACATACGAAAATTGCATTAGAGAGAGAGAAAACGCGAGCGGTGTGTATGGGGGGTAACTAAAGCATACACTGAAATGCCGAGATTGATTCAACCAGAAAACAAGAGCAGCAAAAAATGGCCGCAAATCAGATTAAGCCTACAATCATCAAGTGATCAGTAAGTGCTGAAAATGAGACTTATTCAACAGTCAACAAGCTTCGCTTATGAAACAACTTAGTATCTCCCCACTTAATGTAAATACTTAGTACAAATATTTCAGAATCATACTGCAAAGCCGAAACAGGAAGTTATTACGAGCAAAGCACTTTACAGCATCAAGTTATTTTAAGTCAACACACATGATTTTTTTCATATAACAGCAACATACACATGAGGCCATGGTTTTAATTATTGATGAGAGTTTTCTATGATTCCAATACTGACATTTAATTGAAATAGAGTCAGAGGGATATATTCTAATTCCCAGCTCAATTCTGATCAAACTTTTCAGTTATTTGAAGATAAAAGAGATATGGAAATTATCAACATAAAAATCTGTTACATCTGGAAATAACAGTACAAGATGATTAGCATGTCACCGATGGGGAACCATCGCAGTCATCATGAGCATGTGTCCTACGAAACATGCAATCCGAAGTAGATTTTAAACTACCATTCATTAGTAAAAACAACATGGATAGACAAAAACAGACGATGCTTTATGTGATAAAAAATAATCCAATTAAGAGAATGATTTTAAGAAAAACTGCTTTTGTATCATCATGAGTATTACAGGGTTGAAATAGGCTATTTATACATAGGATATATGCATATATGCGCTTAAAAAGTTCAAACACAAAAATCTGGAACATATTTTGACCCATAAAAGTATATGATATAATGGACACACATCAAACAGACTAAACTATGACGAGGGTGATAGATTTTTAACGCTGAGATCTAACAATGGAACAATTTTTTCTCACACTTCAAGAAAAAAGTCAATTAACGTCCACTTCATTTACAATTTATGGCAGTCATTACCTCACTGAAGTACATTTTACTTTTCAGCACACATTTTAAATTAGTTGTTTTCAAAGATTAATCAATGAAAGTGGAAGTTATATGGACAAGTAGATACAACACTTAAAAAAGTTCTTTAAATTAAATAGTCATTGTTACGTATTGACACAATCATGTACACTTTCATTCAACTTTAAACAATACACAAAGAAATCCAATAAAACTCATAAAAAGGTCAAATGTCGAATATTTCTTTAGTCACAGGCATAATGGTATAACGTAACTACCACACAATACACCAAGTCCCAGAAGTGCTACCATAACATGAATAATTTATCTAGACAATTGTACAAGTTGTAAAGAGTAATTAGAATTCAATTAGCAGGAATTATCCAAGTTCCCAATAATTTTTCATTAATTGAATCTGAATTCAAGCAATGAAGATTTCTATTAAATTTCCAGGAATGTAGTCATATTGATTAGTAATAAATTTCTGACGTGACTACTAACTGGCTATTTAACCTGTATTTTATCTTTACAATAAATTGTACAAACAGGTGTGTGCCTAATATATTTGTCAAAAAACAAAAAAACAGTATCATAACAACATAATGTTAAGGACCAAAATAGCATGTTAATTCTAACGTTTGAACACTAAGTAATGTATCGTATTTCACTTAAGTATAAACAAAATCATGCTGAGCACAAAATGTTTAATAAAACAACAGCAGCTGCGTCTTGAGAATTCTATTGAAAATAATAGTCTGATATCATACAAAGTGGATTACAAATTATCGGAACAATTTTCAGAGAAAAAAAAATTCCAAGATCGCAGTATCTTTAAACACAAGACAAAAGTAGCATACCTTTCTACAAACAGCTAAAGTAAGGGGTTGATATGGGGCTGCGGTTGCTTGAAGCGGTTGAGGTGCTGCCGAAACTGGAACTAGGTATGGATCAGCTATAGATGGCGCTGTGACAGCGGTAACGAACTGGTGTGGCGCTAACTCTGTGGCGATGGGGGTATGAGCTCCAAGTGCTGGTAAAGCAGGCTGTCCGAGTGGGTAACTGTAAGCTACGTACATTATATACCTGACTCGCTAACACTGAGCATATTACGACGAGAACAACAGGTATTGGTCTTCGTACTTCCTCAGCTAATGTTACTAAATATAGAACTGATGCGTTCCACTCACTGTGTATCCTAAATGATTGATAACTCCCAACTAGTCGGGTGTCCACAAAGTGACAAAACACGGCACAAAAATTTTGATTAAATAGTCGAGATGAAAAATCCTAATTTTATTAACTTTCACAGTCTATCACTGAGGACATCCATATGGAAACAAATATTCAAGTGACACGGTGTATGTACACTCAGTAAATGATATCAGCGTTGTTGATCAAATACAACTGGGAAGTGTGTCCTCCTCGTATTAAACTCCCAGATCAATACATCGAAAATATTATCAGATAATCAGTTCTTGACAAGCTTAAGGCAACTAACGCACAAACGTACTTTCACTTTACTATACAAACTAAACAATTATTGTAGTTATCATAGACGATCCACACTTCCTGACCAATTAACTTATGACTATCACGCTACTTAACACATGTCCAAATATGGTATAACGTCCGGAAAGTAAATTATATTCCTTAGTTTCACATCAATAAGTCAACTTAAAGTCCTTATATTATGTCCTGTTTAACAATTTCAACAGATAATATATAAAGACAATAGCTATTCAAGTGTTACACTAGAGGTATGTAAAATTTACCCTCAAGCATATAACTTGACTATTCAACGTATTCTCACTTTTTCAAATACCCCTATACTTTATACACGTCCCATCAACACAATGATAGGAGAATAAAATTTGCAATGTCTATATTAAAGCTTTTACCGATTGAATAAATATTGACTCTTACTGGCCGCCATTGACAGAGGAAATTTACGACAGCGTTATGAAGAGGGATCATGTGACCATTATATAAAGTGGAGCTAAATTACACCCCATACAAGCGACAATGGAAAAGAGTTTTATTTTACACTAAATACGTCTGTTGCAAGGTTGAAGCCGTAATTATTGACATGATTTTATATTTTTCAAATTCTTTGTACAATTATAACCTCAAGGTTTTTTACCATAATATAAAGAGTGTTTATGCTTGTTTGGTTCAACAACTATCACGAATATCTTATTTTACAATATTCAAGGTATAAATGTATTTTAGGATATTTCGTTGTGTTGCGAGTTGATTTAATACAAAACTAAATGGAATGAATAATAAATAACATGAATACACACACTCATCAACAAAAGATGTAATACTGCAGGATTTTCACTTCTCAAATTTACTGTTAAAATGGGGGAAAACTTCAAAATTGTCAAATATGAAAAAAAAGAAAAATAACTACAGCATGCTTTAAGTGTCTAAATAAATGTAAATAAAATACATATTAATGTAAATCATAGCTAGAAGATATACAATGATAAAAATGATATTAATCATACTGAAAATACATGTTAGCTAGTTCTATAAACGACAGATAACTGAAAAACCCATAATATACAGGTACACCCTGATCAGAGAAGACTATGTAAAACATAACACTTTCATTTAATTAAAAAAAAAAAAGAAAAAAATACACAAAATCTTATCAAACTTCGGCACATTCATAATTATAACAACCTAACAAAATAAAAGTAGTTGGATTTTTCACTATTAGTCTGTACTCCATAATCCAAACTTCTTAAAAAAATATCTTAAAGAAATCTTATTAAACTAATTGATAATAACAATAATCTTACACAGTTAAAATTGTTGGTTGTTATTTTTTTCATTCACAGTTAATCATCGTAAAGTGGGTATTAATTAGCAAACTGTTGTGTATGCTTTCAGCTAAACTGTGGTTAAAAATATAATTAAAAAAATAGCTGCATATTGTGATCAAGATATCAGACATGGTGAAGTGTTTTTTTTTGTGCTGCAAGATATTGGAGAAGTATTCTACACAGGTAAAAGTAAATATGTCATGATTACAACTTAAAATCAAACACAGTGTCAAAACAACTACAAATGAAAACACAAAAAAGGGATATTCAAATAAGGCCGTCCTAAAAAAATTGTTGGTTTGCGATCAGTTACGTGACAACTTATTCCAAAATCCCACAACTTTATTTAAGAATTTTGATAAAAATGTTGTTTTGTGTTCATTATTCCAGTTCATTGTACTCATTAACAGCATAATTATAATGTTAACAAAAAAGTTGCCTTCCTGTCTACCTACTGTTAAAAATTGGGTTGCATGACAGCAAACATATATTTTTTTAAGATTGGCCTAATACTAACATATTTTGTAAGAGAATGAATACTTCAAATAGAAGCACAAAACACATGCATACGAAAATGCTTGGAACAAAATGATAAAATGCAGCATGACAGTTAGGCCAATTTAAACAAATGCTTAAAACTAGAACAAAGGGTGCACATTTATTAACCAAACAAATCAAGAGAGAAAAAAAACATGTTAATTAACCAATTATTGTAACATCCAATAACAATTAATCCAATGTAGAGACTATGATTAATAATAATAATGGCTTTATTTAATGATGATATACAATTGGGTTTACGAATTAATGCGAACCAATTAAGCCAATTAAGTTAATCGGAAAGCAGATTCGTTCAATGTTTTTTTATAAAGCTTAAAATATTTGCAGTGTTGCTTAAAGATTAATCATCTGATCATTTCTTATTTTTCCTGCATAAAAAATATGAAGAGTAATTCTAGGGAAAATACTCATTAAGAAGTATTCAATTATTCAAATCTTCATTTGTTCAAACAATAACACGATTTAACGAACAAAAAATTGCTTTTTTTAATTACTAGCATTATATTTACCAGTTTAATTGCTATACAACAAAAAAAGAATTAAAATGTATCCACGAGCTATTTTAATTGCTATTGACGAAGTAAAAATTTTAACAAAATCTATGCACTGTTATAATTGTTTCAGAAAGAAAACTAGAAAAAATCATTCAATTATAAACTTCATGCCTCACACACATCAGATTTTCAGCCAAAATCTAACTGATCTGGGGACTCATTTGACCCTTAAAATCACATTTCCATTCTGACTATTGAAATTTGTAACAGAAAGCTTCAGACTCTATAGAATTTGTACCAAAGGGTCAAATTTGTTATATATTAACAGAAAATTTTGTTGACACTTAAACTTGTTATCAGTGAAGGGTCATTTTTAACCCTTAACTTACGACATCTAGTGAGCACTCAGCTATTATGGTATACATTTCAGACAGTTACCTTAAACAACTGACGATGAATAGGCCACTAAAACAAAAAAAAAATCAACAGTTTAAAACGTTTTATTTACAATAAGGGGCCACACGATATTTAAGTTTAAAAACTGCAATCTTAGCTAAGGTATGTCTATGAAATGGGGCCCAGGTATGAGTAGTTGAGAACACATCAGCATGGCTTACATGTGTAATTATTCCATATTTCCATCATATACAACACAATACAAACCATCCATTTACATAGTAACAGCTGTTTCCAGGTGCCGCATCATTGTACAGATGACAGATGACACTGTGTATCATAGAAGCAGCCCATCACAAATCATACATATAATATCAACAAGTTATTAATGACAAAAATATTAATTTTATGTCATGAATCAATAAGGTATACATCATTATTTAAAATAGCATCCGATCTTAAGACAAACTGATAACACAGTTACTTCAAGCATATTGATCATAATGGACAATTACAACATATGCTTAATGTATGATTATAATTATCAAGTATTTTTGTTATCATTTCATTTATAACTATATCATTTATTTATTTTTTGTTACTATCATTTTTTTTATTAGGTTCTTATATCATACCAGCAGTCAAGGTCATTTGGTGACCTTTCCAGCTTTAACAGAGGTTGAAGTCCCCAGGAGTACAGCTGGGTAGAACCATCAACTTTCCATAAGCAAGCTGGACAGCTTCTTTTCCATTAAAATTTGGTCCCAGATGGGATACAAACTCACAGCAGAGGGGGCTGGTAATCGCTAGCCAGGAGACCACAACCACTTAACCATAGAGGCCCCACACAACAACATATGCATAATAATTAATGTGCGTTTACAAGTTTATAATAGTTGTTTATCATAAATGAAATGATTTTAAAGCCTATGCACATAGACACACTAAACAACTCCTAAAAGTACAGTAAAACCTCACTTAGAGACCATCGCAACATTATAACCATCTCACTTTAACGATTACATAATATCCTTTTTTTCAGACAAGACTTTTTTTCAATATTTCCTCTAAATTTCAACTTGACAATGGCGCTAATTCAATATCAAAGGCACATCATTACCAATGTTTCTACTTCACTTATTGTCTTAAAAAACTTAATCTGATTAAAAGACTCAAGAGGCAGGCAAACAGTAAATCTTCCATCAGAACAAAACAAAATTCAATGTAAACTCCTGCTTTTTTTAAACGACCAAAGTTTTTACAAGTCATATGGTAACAAATTAGAAAAATGCGATCCAAGGATATAATTATTATCTAGGGCTTAATAACATTATTCACACGAATGTATACATAGAAATTTGCACAACAATGGCAGAAAAGGTAATCAGAAGACATAAGTAAGTTAGGTACACAACACATACTTAAGTGCCATTTCAGTTTTGACTTTGTGTCCATGAATGCACAAAAAATGCATTTCGGGCAAATATTTTCCATTCCATTTTATAATGCAACTGAGAATTCTAGCTGCTTCCAGGTTGGGGAAAAATGCGAACTTGGTTGAATTTTTGTAGTATAATATAGTAGTATAAGAACCTTTTAGAATTTTAGAATATTTCTCAACATGCATTTTTTTTATTATTCACACCAAAGTCCCATATTAATGCAAAAGCCCCCACATGTCTATGACAAGAAATAGCTTATACATAATACGGATACAAATAAATAATTTTTATTATATTAGACTCAGGAGTAAGTCTAGAAAAAGTACAAGAATACAGTGATACGTAGTAAAATATTGTATTTATTACAATAGACACTACAAGCCCCGAGATACAAGTCTGCTCGTAACTTAATAAAAACAAATAAATGCATTAAAGCCAGACTGCTGAATGTAAGATGTATCTACAGTTTTCATGGGTATTCCAACACTTAAACATTTCTGATCTCAGAACAGAGATACAGCTTGATCTATCACAAGATATAATTGAAATACTAATTATTCCTAACTTCTAACTTCCTAATCCTTAACCATTCTTCTTTTACAATTGTTCTTCCTAACTTTCCCTTCTTCCTAATTAACCATTCCTCTTATACATTTATTCTCCCCAACTTTCTCTTCCTCCTAATTAACCATTATTCCAAAGTGATTATTCTTCTAAAATTATCATTCTTCTTATCTATATGTTCTTCCTACCATTCTTCCTAACCAATCATTTTTCCTAAGTAATGGTCCTTCCAAACTATATGTTCTTCCTAACAAATATTTCCTCTTCATTGATAGTCCTTTACATATAAATATACATCAATTGTCCTAACTAACCTACTTCCATATATAGTTTTAATTCTTCCAGATAAAATTCTTCCAGTTGATATGACCTATTTTATTGGTTGAATCAATAACTTCTTTACCCCCTTATAATTAAATAAATAGCAAAATGGACCAAGATCAATAGATTATTGTTTTTGCTATTTTCAGATTAATTCAATAGTTTGCAAACTTGAAAGGAGATTCCACACCATAGGCTTGGAATCAGGTCACAAAATCCCCAGTGTCAGGAATTAATATAAAATAAAATAAATGGCTATCCTGTGAAACTATTGCATACATAACAAACATAGCTAAGATAAGGCTTTAGATTACATCATTCAAAATAAAGTCTGTCTAAATTTCAGAAAAATGAGACATAATTGCAGAGCAATGTTTTATATTTCACTCAACATTAATGACATAAACCACTGACAGCTGAATTTGACAAAAATAACTGCGAACGATGATTGATACAATATCATCGCTGTTTGATGTTGGTAGAACAGGCAATGTTTCAATATCGTGTGCAGTAACTAAAAGTATTGAAGTAATCATGTACATTATAAGACAGAAACTCAAACCATCACCTGTCTGTGACTGAAGCCACGCCACCAAGGTTCAGGACTAGCAAGCATGGCCAATGACATTAGGACAAGTGGAACATTGCAATTTTTTTACATTAAATATATAATGAAAAAATAAATTAATTCTACGATTTCAGACTATTTCAACGCTTAAGTCTATCACTAACAAACAAGGAATGAATTTGCAACAGGAGCTAGCTAACAATAAAACTAATTAGAAATGCAAAATAACCAGGCAGAATCGTCGCTTCCAAACAGTCTGAATAACCCTCCAATCCTGTCCAAGCTGGTATACATGATTTACGATTGTTAAGACACCAAACAAATACTTTCAAAGCATTTCATCACAGCCCTGAGAAACAATATAACAATGAACTGAGTAGGAGTTCAACACAGACAGGGAAGAAAATAGGATTTATCAAAGGAACAATGTAACTGGAAACAGTTTTCATTCAAATAAATAAACATCACATTTAAAAGATGTGTCAAACAAGCCTAAAAAAGTTCCTGATTCTGCTGACTTGATCCACCCCATTTTTTCTGCTGACCCAGAATTTTTTCAGTCTCACAGGTCAAATCTTTTCCAGCCGATATGTCATTTTCATATGAACTATTGTTATATCACTGAATTAAAAAAAAATAAACTTGAAAAAAGTTATGCTGACCAACAATTAAATATTTTCCAATGTTAGCAGAAGCCGTGGCTTTTAATATGCGTGAATTTGGGACCGAAAAAGTCAGTTGTAATAATGAAGTGCTCCCAATATCAAGTTGAATAACAGGGGAGCTATTGAAAGCCAGTCCAAAAATAAAGGGTCATAATAACAAGGTGGTCATAATATTGATGTGGTTGCTGTTTGGGGTTTTACTGTACTTATTTGCATGATCTGAGGATGTTACCTTTTAATTGTAGGCATTGACTAAAATGCCTGGAGCCATGCTACTGCATGGATGACAACAGAAATGCCCTAAGTAATGTAAACCACGTCTAATACTATTTTTTAATTCAATTTTCACAAACCCAACACGTAACAGCACAAATTTGCACTTTTTTGCACTAGAAAAAGGCTAAAATATTGATCTAGTGAATTTTTAATACTGATTAAGATCCCAAGAGGAAATATTTTTTAACAAAGTGAGAAATTTTGCAACATTATTCAAACAAATTAGTATGAATTATTAATATGATTAAATGAATAATTCAACAATGCTTAACTCTTAATATGCAAAAAAGTTTTGTTTACAGTTGACCCAATAACCCTATTTTCGGGGCATGGCCCTAAAGTTAGTAACTGCAAAATCCGAAGTACAAAAATATTTCAGGATATTCTTGCAAAATGTATGTTTTGCATAAAAAGTAGGAAATTTTTCTGAATTAATTTTTTTTTCAATAAAATAACCCTAAACATGTCTATTCTTTTCTAACTAAATGATAAAACTTAATGCGACCAAACAATGATGGTCAGAATTTTGCTTTAAACTCATTATAAACCATTTCAAATAAATCATAACCCAGTCTAGGCAACCTTAGTAAAATTAACTATGATGACAATGCCCTAAACAAAAGAGAAACAAAAACAACCCAAAGAAGTATCTACATTAACATAGAAAGAATAGCATAATTTATGTTAAATTAAATGCAGCATTTACTATCACCACACTCTGATAAAACTGATAAATCCACACAACAAGAGGGCCAATGATGGCCCTGCATCACTAACCAGAATAAGTATAAGTTAACTTGTAACTAAAAAGGTAATAAAGGCACATCTTCTGGGCAGATAATGAGGAACAACATTAAACCTGATAAAAGACCATCAAGGATACTACAATGGGGTATTGGTGATGACCAGAGGATGCTACGGACCAAAGTTGGTGATTATCCAACCATTGATTCATAAAGTCATTTTAAGGTACTTATAGTTTTAGCCCTGGTAGCCCCTTAAAGGGACTGACCAAATTCATTTGAGCAAACTTGACAGAGGACCAACCAAGGATGCTGCAAACCAAGTTTAATGATGATCCATCCATTGGCCCATGAGAAGAAGACATTAACCGGTATAAACTTTTCGGTTCAGCCCAGCCATAAACATGATGATTTCTAACCAAATAATCAGGTCACATCAACACCAACAAAATGTTACATTTTTTAATCAATGATGTATGCAGATTCCTATTGTTACGCAAGACAAATGAAACCAGAAATAAAGCACAGCTGGCTCAGTTCAAACTTATCTCTTTCACATTGATCGTGGTTGCTTCTATACAAATCATATCAATAAACTCTTGATACCTGATTCTCAGATAACATACAAATATAAGTGACTTTATCCAGGAATTCTAAAGGTATGGTAGAACCCCACCAGATAGGGCACAAGCACATGAACATAAGGTCAATGTCTTAGAATATATAATTGACCTTGAAAAATAGTCTCGAAATTGCAAGCATCTGATTGGTTTTTTCTGAGAACAGTTTTCGAAACTGTCCAATGAAAAGGCAGTATTATGAGAGTGATCTGTAAACTAAGTCTTTCCACCAAGAGTCTGATTCTATTCCCAGTAATACAATAATTTGTTTCTGTAGAACAAACTTCAAGTAATATTAACATCCAGGGCTGTGTTACAATATTATCTATATATCTGTTGAACAATACAATGACTATACAAATACTAACACAATGGAAACCTAGCCATTGAAATCTCGTGTTTCATTCGAACAATCACCTGACAAGGAAATTTAAATTTATAAGACAATAGAGAGCTATTTAAACACACTGTAAAAGTTCAAGTATGTGATTATTATAGACAGACTGCACTACGAACACATAACTTGTGTACAATATCAGAACAATAGATCAAACAACTCGAGATTCGTGATAACTTCTTAACGAGAACTTAATACAGAATAAAGTGATTTCTCAAAAAAGCACATATATTTAAAAAAAAACTACATTTACACAGACAGTAAATGTAATAAAAAACTACATTTACACAGACTGAACAATTATTTCACAATATGGATATGATGAAGCATTCAATCATACCATAAAAATTATATATTTATAGTTAAACCTGTAAACAAAGACCATGGTGGCCTTTACTCAGAGGTTAATTTGGTCTCATATATAAATGAATGTGTGCATAATAGAGACAGCTGTCCAAAAGTGAATGTCTGTCACAGTGGGCATTAATTAAGGCTTTATTGTTCACCTTGTGTATAAGCGCAAATGATGTTCTCACAAAAGAATGTTTCAGGAAATTCCACTTGCAAAAAGACTAAAGGCACAAATAAAAGCTACTCCACATTTTCAAGGATCAAAAACAAACAAGGCATTTATCTGCATTACATGCAACCCATGGAATGTAAAGAAACATCAAAGCTTACAAAAATGGTGGGTGGAATTAATAACAGCTTATATATAAATCTGCTGGGAATCGAAGGGGTAAATGCAAGAAGGTACCTAGCTCCTTCTTTCTCTAAATGGAGATAGGCCATTCTTTCACTCATGTCTTCAATTTGACTTTTCTTAAGATTTTGTCTCCTTTCAAATAATCAGATTTCTAGATAGTAACTGAAATTCCATATCACCTAAAAAACTGTATTAGGGGTTAAAAATGAAACTTAATGACTGTTCAGAATGTGTTCCGCATAAAAAGCCATCTCATGCAATCATGAACCTTCAAACAAAATTTGCACACTTTGAGCTGTTTTTATAAAAGTCGCTCTGTTTCATTGATGTTTTCCATACAACAACAAATATTTGAATAAAATACATGACAATTTTTCACCAAATAACTACAATGATTTGACCTTTTTCTACTTATAACAATAAAATTAATTTGACCAGTTTTGTACTGCAACCTTTTAGAAAATTGATAATTTGATGCTATTTTGACAATACTCAATTTCAGTTCAAATGCCAAAAATTCCACAATGCAGCAATGATAACAATAAAACACACATTATGAACCAGTATCTGGGCTGTTACATAACATGTAACAATATAACATCCATCAAACACCATATCAATAATATGCTTGTATCAATAATGCATGGTACAATACGCATATAATATAACAACAGTAGGCAGATGTTTGCAAGTTAACATAGCAGAATATCTTCTTGTCACTTGTCACATATTATCACGGGTCTTTACACACTAACTAACACTGACAAGTTTTGTAATTATTCATCAAGTTTCATATAAGACATCAAATTGTAGAAGAAACATCAGCAAGATCTCTTGCCAGAATCAACATAACGGTATTAAATACCAAAACCATTAGAGAAGCATCCAGCACCAACATACACCAGTAAGCTGATTATATTTAACTTTATTAGACCAGACTCGAATCAGAGTAATAATCAGACAAGTCTAAAAACAAGAACTGCCACAAAACCAGGTTTTCATTCTCCAGATGCTTAACCCATTCCTGCCTTCAGTCATAGGGTGGAAACATTTTGTCTATGACATGCACATGTTTGATTTTAACAGCTCACACAGGCAAAATAAACAAAGGGCCAAAATTCTGCTAGAAATGATCAAACCACAAAGCCCTAACAACATGAGTTGGGTCACTTGATGACAATAGTTCAAAAAAAAGTTTGATTGAAATCCCTTATGAATTTTTGGGGAAGTGCGCAGGAGAGTGTTTGTCTATATATTACATGTGCGCAAAATACACTAAGGGCCATAATTCTGCCAAAAATTGAATCACAAATCCCCAACTTAATGTGCTTGGGGTACTTAGTGACAATAGGTCAGTGAAAGTTTAGTCAAAATCCCTTGAGAAACGTAGGAGAAGTTTTGCACAGAATTTTTATTTCACTTTTGTGCAATAGTGACCTTGACCTTTGCTCTAGAACCCCCAACATGCTCAGGTAAGTTAAAGTTCAAGTCTCAATATTAGAGCAAGATTACATCTTAAATTAGAGCAAGTTAGAGCTTCCTAATGTCCCAACATCATAGAAAACCTTGGCCACAAAATTAGAGCCAATTGTAGTTTCAAGATTACAAATTGTAGTTAAATGAGAAGAGCAGGCTGTAACTTCAAGATTAAGGCAAAGATTTAGATCACTAAGGTCTCAAGATTAGGTTTTCAGCCTAGTGAACAAAACACTAAAACATCAAAAATTAACATACTAAATGAACAAAACGTTGTAGAAAAATTATGTACCAAACATAAACATGTCTTTACAACATGATGTTACAAGATTTACGTTTCATTAAATTGCCATGGGAAGACTAGTACCTATGCCAGGTATCAAACCAGTCACCTCTCAGTTGGTTGATGGTCTAACCCTCTACCCACAAAGCTTAACAATACCTTAGAGCATTTGTTACACATGACTGACTAGATTCCATAGATTTAATAATTTATTCAACACAAATTGGAATTAAACACACAAACCAATCCCTATGCGAACCCAAATGTGACAAAGAATGGCGAAAACCTCGTCTAATCTTACAAATTTTCCACTGAAACAAACTGTACATCCCCAAGGCTCTACTAAATTGCAATGGAAGCTTTTAATCTCCTAAACGACAAAACTCACACCCAAAAAATGAATCTCTTTGAATAGTAATCTAATTGTAAAGAAATGATTAGAAACATGGAACGAAGAAAGACTGCGCAAAAATGACATAATCTTCAACAAGAAGAATACTGTCTCTCTTTGTCTTTTTTCTGACTGACTGTACAAGAAATCTTCAACAAGTTAAATACAGTCTTCCTCTTTCACTGACCATATTTGAATCTTCCAGAAAGGCTAAACTCTGAAATATAGACATATAATTTGTAATAATAACCACCTCAGCATGGCACTAACTAGAACAAAAGAAAAAGGATATATCTGCCTGAAATGTCATCACTTGCAGACATTTTCAACTGAGACACAGACAAATTTGTCAATTTGATAAAATTAAAAATAATCATTGATACACCACATACTAATTCAATTTGATGATTTTTGAAAATTACATGTACTGCAAAAGATTTTTCACTTGTTCTTCTTTTCAAGTGTATATGATCGTGTGAATGTATTGAAATACAAACTCACAGAGTTAATGAAATTTAGACAATGTATACTGTTCTAGAAAACTAGTGGATTTCATATTACCATAATTGTATTGCTCAATGTAACATATAATCCAAATCTTAAGGGGTTTGTCTTTAGAAATAATCAAATTCATATCTGACTTCCATTACTGCTTCAACGTTAGGAAGAACATTATGTTTGCTATTTGCTGTGAGTTTCATGCCATGAACAGCAATCAATTGACCAGAAGGCAATGCTCATGAGTTGCCAACACGTGCCACTCTCTTTTGACTGAAGTTTAATGTCACACCAACAACCAAGGTCATTTGGAAACTTTCCAGCTTCTGCAGAGGATAAAGACCCCAGGCTTACACCTGGGTAGAGCCACTGACCATCCATATGCAAGCTAAATAGCTTCCTCACATGTAAAATTTGGTCCTGGTGGGATTTCCTGGTGGGATTTGAACCCACAGCAGTGAGAGACTATCAATTACTAGTCAGAGACCATAACCAACTAGTCAGAGACCATAACCAATCAACTACACAGGCCCCTTTGTGCTGTTCTATCATGCACAAGCAACAGATAATGGAAGGTGGGGGTCAAATGATCTTGTATATAAATATTCAGCAAACTATCATACAGAAATATACCCCTTTTCAAAAAAATTGAAGCACATAAAACTTCCAGGCATAAAATTTTTAAACATAACAATGACAGACAAATACACATATTGCAATCCAAGTGGTTCTTCTAAAACTCGGTTGAGCATGCTATACAACCAAAGTTTACCATAAATTACCAGAAGTTTCACAAGTAAAGGTAAAATCTATAGTTTAAATATTTAGATAATAAAATGCTATAAACCTGAACAATAAATACAGTAAAATTATAAATAGTTAAACTATTTGTGAAGGATATAATGTCATGTAGAATATACACCCACTCAGTCTATTGAACACTAATGTCATGAGACATCTCTCTATCAATGAGCACAGAGGAAATCATAAAAAATCAAAGTATATTATTTTGAATACCCAAGATCTATAACAAATATGTGTCTGGCATTCTGATAGTAGCTTACAAGCTGACAAGTCTGACTTTCTGTAACAAATCCAAGTGCTTTAAGAACAAATTTCTTTCAAAACAACATAAATTTGTTAAGTTTGCTGGGCCTAATGTCAGGCAATATAGTCAGCAGTTTTTCTAGTCCTAATATTTTGAAAGAATGACTGAAAAGTTTCTGAATCCAAATGACTTTTCTTACCTTAAAATGAAGAGTAGCAAGTCTCTATTCTGAAGAGTCATGGTCACAGAGGAAGGCTGCATTTACTTGCTGAACAAAACCACAACATTTGAAAACAAATGTACCTTAATCTAAAAGTAAACAAGACAGAAGCAGCAGATTTGTGTACAAAAATCATGGAAAACAATTCTGAAGCTTAAAACATTTCAACATTTAGTTGCTCAAATAAACATCGGAACAGACAAAGTACAATTTGTCTAAGTCTTTACCAGACCTAGAAATGGTTTCCTTCATTGGGCTCATGTAAAATCCAAATTTTCCAAATTGTTACCAGTCAAAAGGAGCTTCACCATGTCAGACAATCAGCACCATTTTAATGAACAGTATAACTAACATGATGCAGAGTATACAACATATGCCAACCACATATTGATAAACTTTTCTTTCACAAACATAGATTAAAAAGGATTCCCAGAAACAACATACAAAAATCCCATTTTCCCCCAAAATACAACCAAGCCCAAAACCCATCCAACACACAGAAACATACAAAAATAGGGGACAAAACACAGTGTCCCCAACATATTAAACACTGGAGTCACACCAACAGCCCGTGTCATTTGGAGACTTTCCTGCTTTAACAGTGGAGCAAGACCCCAGCCAGGCTTACACCAGGGTAAAACCACTAACCATCTATAAGCTAGTTGGACAGCTTCCTCACATGTGAAACTTGGTCCTGAGTGGGTTTCGAACTCACAACAGTGAGGGGCTAGTGATTACAAGTCAGAGATCATAACCACTCAACCAAGGAGGCTTCCCAATGTATTAATCAACTTTGTTCAATAATTGCAATAATAATATAATACATCACATCCTCAACATTAAATAAAAGAAAAAAAAATAAGAAATTCTAGCACATTATTTACATTTAAAGGGAGACAATTAGAAAAGAAAGTTTATTCATTTGATCAGATAAAAATCTTCGAACATATATATCTCCAATTCATGAGCATTATTTGACAAATTTAGCTCTGACATATTGACAGATATGCAATATACTGTAGAATTGCGAAATTGTTATAAATAATACAGAAATAACATTGCAGGGGTGGTACTTGAAAGTTTGAGATATATATGAAAGTAAATATAAAGCAATATAATATTACAGTTCAGTTCAGAAATTCAAATCTTACAGGTCATGTAAGAAGGTTTGTTTACAGTTACATGCCCAAAAAAATATGGGTCCGTAGGTAAGGCTTTTTTCTTTTACGTTTTTTATTACATATACCGGCAGCACTGTTGTGAAAATTACAATATAGCACTAAGATTTGGATGCCATAAAAACTTTCGAGTCAGCAGGTAAAAGATCGGTCGGGTAACCGGACAAACCTATTTTTTATGCTTTATGTATCCATTGTCATATATTTGATTTAATTTAATGCTGTTTTATGGTGCAAAAACAACTAATGGTCATACAGTGCACATTCAAATAAAAGGGAAAGCATCACATGTAAATCATGTTTATTATATTACTACAGGTTTAGTCAGAAAATATTAACTATGGAGATGCTTAAGTAGCATATCAGCCACATTCACAAAAATAAGGGATTTCCTAACAGACCCCTGAGATTGTTGATCCCTTAAAACTAAAATTTGAATCAAATTACTGAAACGGGCTTTCCACAGCTTTAATTCCTGCATTCACCCAGGAATTTCTCTGACGCAGGTTTCTTGCATCCCTGTTGCGATATTCAGTTGAGGGATTTGCACTGAGAGTGACCACCGCATCCTCAGAAGTCATCTACTTGTATTTTTGTATTTTAATAATTTTTGGAACCTTTGACAGTTATTAACCTAGACAGTTTCCTTACTTGTGAGACAGGTGTTAATTCATGAAAATTGGGTTCATACATAAAGCATAACAGCTTGCAGATCATGAATCAACATGTACTTATTGAAAAGTATCACATGGAAAGATCTGTACGAGCCTGTGCCCACAATAAAAGAGGTATTCTTAATACCAACAATACAACCATACTTCATAATCTTTGTACATCTTATTTACCATGAGAAAGCCCCATTAACCATATAAATAAGAGTCCTTCAAATGAAAGTCCACCAGATTGTCTGCTTTCAAAATCCTTTCAAAATTCTATTGAAAACTTGAAGTTTAAATAAATCAAACATAATCTGGGTAAAGCATATAATGGCTTGATAACAATCCATTTCAAAACATCACCAAGACAAATCATTGAAATTCGATTGTTCAAATTTTTCACAAGGCTATTGAATTTTATGAGTCAATAATTGTAATTGGTAACGAATATATAGAATTTAATGAGACCAATTAGGATTAATAATTATAAATTATTAACTAAAATCACAGCTGTGTGCAAAAACATCATCTGAACTTTAAATGATAAAATATTTAAATAAAACATCATCTGCATTTTAAATGATAATAATTATGGGAGTAAAACTATAATTTTTTTCAGATATGTCAGAGAACTGTTTCCACTGACACACTTCCATGCTTTATTTCTAATGGCTTACATTAATCTGAAAGTTGAAGCATCCAAACAGCAAATATACGGCTAAAAAAATTAGGAAAGCTATTCATGCAGCTAAATATTTTATTTGCAGGTTTATCAATGAAATTTTATCAACTGAAATAAGAAACCGCAAAATCTATTGGTGAATATGTAGTCAGAATTCATTTTATGGTATAGTACTTTTTACTTACAAACATAGAAAAATATTTACCATAAATTGAAACTTACATCATCATTTTACAAAGTTTTCCATCAGCATTACAGAGCAGTTTTTCTTTTTCAAATATCTTCAAAATTAAAAAAAATATGGCTATATCAATATAGGCATTCTCTGGGGTTGCTATATTATTACATATTGTTGATATATTGACTTCAGAAGGTTATAATGGATGTCCAGATGGTATGATACCCACACATTCTGAGAACTAATTTCGAGTTTTCATGTCACAAATTATCACTATATTATTTCCCTTATTTGCATTTGAGCACCATTATAAGTCAATGCATTCAAATACTCATAAACATAGGCTAACAAATAATTGATATATATATTTATAACATACTCAGCCACAACAAGAATAAAATACCCAGATAATGGTTACAGGGGTTAGATTTGTTGCTCATATTCTAAAACAGCCCCCTGTGTTTGAGCAGATTTGTTGTGCTTAGGCTAGAAAAAAATTCGCATCTTTTTGGTTACATGACCAAAATAAATAGGGCAGGTAGGACACAAAACTTTTCCTTTCGAGCTTTTTTAGCATATACCTTTCATACTTAGGGGAATTGATTTGTTTGGAAAATTTTTCAGCTTAAGATTTTGCTGCTAGAAAAATTAGTTCGGCACAAACAAATATGGTTGGTGGGGTAACAGTAAACACATTTTGTTTTTCTGGACTCACAATACTCATTACTTCTCAAAACTATCGGAGTACTCATATTAGTCTGCATTGTAACCAGGATGTGACAATAGCTTATGAAATAGGTTGTCTGGAAATGTCTGACATTTTATTATGTGTCTAGTATGTAAATATCCAACAATTTTGTGCATCATCTATGAGGCACTGTTTGTTGACATCCATCAAGTGGCTGAAATTTATCAAAAAGTGCTCCAGCTCACTATCAAACTTCAGGGATTGTTTTTTATAAAATAAGTACCAGTTAACATACCTACTACCAAACCAAAATACAAAAATGTAGTAACCATTTTTCCAAATTTTGGAAAAAATATTCCCAATTTGAAAGACAAATGTTTAATTGAAATGCTCAGATTTTATGCACATGATTTTTCTTCATCCAACCAAGAACATAGTTTTTTGGAAATTGTCACAACTCAAACATGCCCATTCCTGTTATACATTTTGAAACCCCTTATAAATTATGTAATCATCCTTTAATCACTGTAAAATTTATAATTTTTATTCCTTTATTGCATATTTGTACATAAGTGTTTGAAGGGAAATAAAAACTGTTCTTTGTATTAGTGTAAAAATTCCCAATTTCAAGACAAAACAACACGATTTTTCCCAATTCAGTCAGTACTGGAGCCATTTCCAAAACATGGAAGAACCATTGAACTTATCAAGGAAATCACACACATTTTGATGCAGTACTGTAACCACAAATATCTGAGACTGGATAAGAATAACTTAAGGTCTAACAGTCTTCAGAGGGTTGTCCATAGACCGGACATCAATCAAATTATACTCATTAATCCAATATATAATATCCGATTCAGTTCCTCAGACAGGCATACAAAATATGCAAAAAATGTTACTGCACCACTAATGTACCACTGATTAAAATGAAGCTATATTGTAATCATAACGAAACTGGGGAAATATCGCAACAGTCAATGCAGACAGGAATAATCTGTTTTTGTTACTTTCTTTATTATATTTGTTTTCCACTTGAGAACATGAACAATAAAATATTTATAACACAAGATATTTGACTGTTTAAAATATACCAAATGAATATGCATTGTTTGTACACATAGATTGCTAAAGGATACAGGATCACTTGAGGTTTTTATATACAAGCCATAGGCTTCATAAATCTGTTCAATATTTGAAGACTATTTCGATCCCATATCTACATGGGTGCAAATAGAAGTTTTCTAAAAACCTGAAAATATTGCTGGGGGCCTTCACACGAGAACACTTTGCAGTGTGTTATGATATATAAATAATCTGGTCACATTTACTCGACATAGTATCAACAGCCTGTGTGACAACTGACAATCCTCCAGTCCAGACAGACATAAATTATTAAGGACTGGCTTACTAGTGACTAGTATAAGCATCTAGTACTCCACTATGTAATATGGCCAGGTTACTGCAAAACTACCACAAATGCTGAGATTGAAAGGCAAGGGAGATAACTAGTACAAACATTGACAAACTCAACAAATCTCATGGCTAGTGTACCTCGGCTTCCGTTGATTTTAAAAGCCTACTTGATGACAATAACTTTGTTACTAACCTTTGAAATTATTATTAGAAACAAGGAAATGAATATTGAAGGCTAGATTAAATACATTGTCACTGTACATCATCAAGTAATTTCCTGGCCATTATCGCAAGACATATGCTGGGTCACAAACTGTAATAACAGAAAAGATCTTATACAAATATTTAGTATCTTAAGCTCGCTGATATCGATGGAAAATGTGCACCTAAACAAAGACAGTGTGATGTCGCCGTAATAATTAAATTTCAGAGGGAATCTAAATTATTTCCGTCATTCTCACAAAAAACAAGGAAAATAACTGAAATTCAAATTCTTATTATTTTCCGTCTGACAACAATTAAGGCAAACAGTAAAAACAAGGTCAGACTGTATTATTAATATCGAAACTAAGTATATTGACACTGCAAAAAGCATTCCAGTATCGTCATGAGGCACTGATTGGAATTGTGATAGAAAAAGCGCAGTAAAATATTGATCAGTTAAGTCACATACTGCCTACAACCTAATTCTGTCAACCAGAAATTAGCAGAAATGGATTAAAAGGCAAATACAGATGAATAACATCAATTAAAGGCATTGTTTGTAGAAGATAGTAGGTGGACATATGGTATAATATTGTTATCTTTCAAAATTATCAAAATCTGGTGAAATAACAAACCAACAAGCTGTTGCTTGGTAATATACAATCAGACCCCAGTACATCATTCTATATGTAACATGAAATATCACAATACAGGAATGACTGAACCAAAATCACACACAAAAACAATAATTCACAGCTTGAAACTATCATTTTTCTAGATAAAGCACACATTTATCGGATATTTGTACGATAAAATAGGTGACTGTCGCTCATGTGTTATTATTTAATTGACAGATTCATTTTTTGTAATTGAATATTGAACAAAATTATAAATTGTAGAGGACTTCAAAAAGCAATAAAAGAGTAAATGTGTTTACATTATAAATGGGTAACATTAAATATGAGTTTCTAGCTGTACTTAAAACAGATCATCATTTTTCACTTAGCCATTTGTGACTTCAGTCAAGTAAATAGGTGATTGATTAATTACAAACATCAAATTAATTTCTATAACTTAAAAATGAAACATTAAGCTAAAGGCAAAGTCTTGGTGCTGACTAGTCCCAGCACATATGAAAGACAATGAAATATTTCAGGACCAGAGGAAAACATTACAGACTAGACTGAATATTACTGGCCAATAATACACAGTAAAACCTCAAATAGTGACCACCTCATTATTATGACCACCTTTTAATACAAACCACATACTTTTGGACCACTTTCAATAACTCCTTCATAATTCAACTTGATAATGAGACCACCTCATTATTACGACCAGTTATTTGGATCCCAAAAGAAGTCTCATTATCAAGGTATTACTGTATATGGACTTAAATTTTCACTAAAAATCAAAGGAATTTTACAAGACAATTGCTGTAACAATTCACCTAATTTTACCAGATTTTGCTAAATGTTTGTTGGAGTACTGAAGTCTGACTCTCTTTCTGGCTAACCGTGATCTTCAGAACATTGGACAAGTAGTTTCAGTCATAGATTATAAGTACTAAAGTCACACTGCTCCAACAAACTGTGTCCAACAAACTTACAAGTCAAGTAAAAAATAATTTGGTTTTGAGAAAATTCAGAAATTTTGAAATTAACTATAATAAGTAAATCTATACAGCTGGGTAAAGGATTGGCACATGTTAGGGAACACAATTAAGTCATCACTGTTAACATAAACCGGAAATGTGTGGTAAAATGTTATTAATCATAAAGTTTGAAATACAAATTATTTGTCTCTTTAAATAACCTAACCAAACAGATATAAAGAAAAAGAAAAAACAGTCAAATATAATCAAGGACTTCTTACACAATTTGTGCAAAAACGAAAGCATTTTATTTTCACAGGGGTTTAGCATTGTACCAACAGCCAAGGTCATTAGGTGACTTTCCAGCTCTAACAATGGAGGAAGACCCCAGACATATACCTAGGTAGAATCAACAACCTTACGTAAGGTAGCTGGACAGCTTCCTCTTATGTGAAATTGGTCTAGTCTTGGGTGGGATTTGAACTCATAGTGAGGGTCTAGTCATTACTAGTCATAGACCATAACCACTCAGCTAAAAAGGCATCCAGTAAGAATGTAAGAGTCTCATAACAAACACTGGCGATGTGTTGATTCGAAACATTTGGACACTTGCTCTTCTATTTTTCAGCATAGTATTTTTTTACGAATTCTAACTAGCCCAGTAAATGTTTAAACAAGTCATTACGATAGGCAGCCAGTTCTTCATGAAAACTTGGATCTGTTTAAATGTTGCAAATCTCTGCCAGAAATCAGACTATCAGACATTCCATAACTACAACAGCATATACTAGTATTCCTTAACGTGAATGAAAACACCATCCTACGTGTAAATGGTAAGGGAACATGACAATAAAATGTGAGAACAATGAACATATCATCTAATATTCTCCAAAATTCAATCTCCATTAGAACCAAAAATTCATCAGGAATCTGTTATACAATACAGCCAGTGATGAGATCTCCCTAGGGTATCATCAAAACCATTTCTGCCGTACACATTCTAGCGATGTATTGTTACACCTTTTACTTGGAAATTATTTATAAGTCTGAAATCAAGACATTGTCACAGCACTTACACGACGATCCCTTGAGGAAACATATCACGGACATATTGTGTGTCTAACAATTGGTCGATACAAAGTAGGATGCATTATCTATCTCCATTTACAATAAAAACAGATTTATCGAAATTTTGAAATAATAAAAATGGATGATGCTAGACAAAATAGACACCTTAAACAATGACTCAATAAGTTGCCACAAGATTTCATAAAGAATCCATGTACTGAATCTTCTCTCTCCTCAGGAAAAACATAAGCTTTCGTGGAGACATGATGTAAAGTTTATCACCTCCAAAAGCATGCCAAGATGACATAATTATATTTTGATACGTAACATCTTCTGCATACAGAGGATATTGAATACAACCAGGTTTTTTTTCTGATTTGGGGGAAGAGCTTGGCCTTTTTACTGGGGAAAAAACTAAGTGCGAAAAACTGATTTTGGGGGAAAAATAAGTGCATAATTTGTAGCAGTACTGTAGAGCGCCAAGTTTAACAATGAGATTCCCCAAAAAGCGCATGCATTTCAGAAGGATGCCAGCTAAAATGTTACGATCTTTGCAAATACCGCAAGAGCTCAATAATTTTTAGTTCCCATGTTTATTATATCTAAAAAAAGTATTTGTTGAAGGAAATGGATCGTTGGAGGGAAAATTTGACAGAGGAGAAAAATATTTAGTGGAAATTTAAGGGCCGTTATTCAATGGGTACCAACCAAGGAAAAAAACCGACACCAGTGAATTTAATGGCTTCGGTAATCTGTTATCTCCTATCATTTTAGGACTACAGATTTTTAATGAAAAAAAAAACAAGGCTAGGTTTTTCATGATAGAATAACCAAAATCAACCATTTTTTCCCCGTGGTCACACCAACAGCCAGGGTCACTTTTCCAGCTTCAGAAAGGAGGAAGACCCAAGATGTACACGTGGTAGAACCACAAGCCTTCCTAAATAAAGCTGGACATCTTCCTCTCATTATAAGTCTGGTCCCAGGTAGGATTCAAACTCACCGTGGTACAGAAATATTTGGGGAAAATCTTACCTCCTATTCTCACAAAGGTATGTTTAGACAAAGGTTTATCAACTAACTACTAACTACCCTAATCCTTCTTTAGGTCAAGTAACCCTGAACATGACTATATTTTTCCAAGACTGATCTATTAAAACTTCCTATAACATTAATCTGTCATAGCCTCTAAACAATCCAAAATAATATGATTTTCAGAACAGACCATTTCTGACATAAACAGTTATGTATAGGTAACTGTCTGTGGTCACAAAACAGAACAAAAAGGCATCAATAAAGTAAAATCAATTTTCTCACCATTAATATGTTTATAGCTTTCACAGTGCATTCAACAAATTAATTGGAAAATATGGCTATAGATTAACTCAAAGCTTACGAACAAACCCTCCTTGATGTACGACAATTAAGCCGGGGAAACAAATATAGATGAACTCAAATAATCACTAGCAGATAATACCAAATCCATTTGCTAACATCACATATAATGACAGACCAGTCACATGGTGATGGGTACTATGACACTTGGGGTTTGTCCTGTAGTACCAGATATGGACCCATTCATGTCATATCATGGTACCAATCTCGTATCAATCGTGACCTGCCAAATCCTTTCATTTCCATTAGTGATAAATTATTCATGCAACCTTTTTCAAAACCATTTTCAATTTCGCAAATGCATCAGCAGGCTTGACTGACAATGAATTATTGAACCAATGAGGAAGGACTAACTGTGATCATATAGAAACAGACAGTCCGTCATCAATTTTCGTGAAAGCAGAACAAAGGGAAAATGATCATAGTAATACGTATGAATAATACAATATAACAGCATAGAACAAGAAATTCTCATCTGTAATGTAAATTCATTGTGATGAATGTTTTCTTCCTCTGTGAAGAAACAGTCTGGAACCTCTAGTTATGTCAGCAATGTTTTTTCCATCTTTGTTTGGGTCCAGTAAACGGACCCTTCGCAATAAAAAATAAAGATTTTTTTTCCCAATTCCAAACCTAAAAGTTCCCAATTTTGGCATCACACCATGCATTTTTTCCCCAACTGGACTGAACCCGGACCCGGACCCTTTCCCAAAATTGCAAAAAATCACTGAATGTTACAAGCATTATACCATAAGGCTAGAAAAAATAAGCCATATTCACCCTCACTTGACCATAAAACTTAGGGTAGGTAGGTCGTTTTTCTTCTTAAACACCTGTGAGAATACAAGGTACAATTCATCCCTAAATATTTTCATACCGTTGATTTTACCATTTGTATCCGATTTTCACCCAAAAGGGACCTTACTGAAGCAACTTGAACCAAGGTAGTATGGTAAATCTGTACTTACAATAAATAAATACAGGACCTCAGTATAGAGACTTGAACCAAGTAATAGAATATATCTTTGATTACATCAAATAAATACAGGAGTTGAATAAAGAGCCCAGTATCAATGAAGCAGAGAAAATCTGTGTGTACATCTCTTGCAATTAGAATACTATATATAATATATAGAAAAAACATTAGTTCACACTGATCTCTTTGACATACATTGAAATATAATAACCTGATAATGTAATATACATCAATTTTCATCCTCCATGATTCACCAATCACAACACCTAGAGGGGAATTATTGAGAGCCCAATATTTCAACAGAGAGCGTATAAATTGACTCACTCAAGTGGTAAATATTCTATTATTTTGCAAGTTTAAACATTCATCGTGTGGAAGGAAAAGCTTTCAAATGACTGCCACGATTCCATTAAGTGACTTAGCACCTAGAAAAGGCTCCATTATGGCAAAACAAACACAATTATTGATGTTGTATGGATTATGGGCATAGTGTCAGCCTATGCCTGGACACATTCATAGCTACAAACATTAAACAAATCATGTACGCAAGAACAGATATGAATCTATGACTGAGCATTTTCTCGACTGCCGTAAGCTTGATTATATGGAGAACAGCTTTAACACATCAAACAAGACATGCATAAATAATTTAAGCTAGTTAAGTGACTAAAAACAATTGTATATTCTATTATTGTTAGGCAATATTTACTGTACTTTAAATACAGAATAATGATTACCAAATGTTCATTAACAAACATTAAAATACAGTTTAACTCATTATAACAATAGTTTTTTGTTAAGCTTTGTGATTTAGTTAATCCTTGATGTCCAACCAATACTAACCCATTCCCACACATTCTGCAGGCAACCAACAATTTGAAGTTAACTTGTTGCCAATTAAACAGGAGCACTTACTAAGAAAAACAACATTACAGGCAGTGAAATGATTCTAAGCAAGGTATTGGACAGCTTACGTCAGGAATATAGAATTAATGTAACATGAAAGACAGGGCTTTTTTCATACTAAAGCAGGGATTGTTTATAGGCATCTTCCCCTCATGAATAACCTTTAAAATCATGCAATTTTCCCCTAAAATTCAGTTTACATAAAGTTTTTTCTTCCCTTTTTTGCCCAAATATCATTCCATTTTTCCCCAAATTAAAGAAAAAGGCCCCTCTCCCTACCCATGAAAAGCCCTGAAAGATTCATCAAAGGGCAGATAGAATATTAGAATACTTACACTCAACTGATACAAAATTGAGAGCTAACAAATATTCAAAATGTACCTTACTTAAATTGAAAATCAGTTGAAAAATATTCTCTTTAAATTATACCACAAAATGATAATATCATAAATTCAAAACAGAAGTAGATTGACCTAAGATCATATGTAATACTTAGAGTCCTTGAATTGATTGACCATCTGAGTGAACTGTAAGTCATAGACAAATATGGGAACAATTTTGCCAAGTATAAAATCACTTCTTCAAATGTTTCTGACAAAAAAGTCAGAAAAGCCACACCAGCTTTAATCAGCCAGTGTAACTTCTATAAATACTTCACTGAAGTTGAAAAAAAATATTTTTTAATTTCTATTAAAATGAAGACACTTGAACACTTTATTGTGTAACGATGTTCAGATAGGACATGGTTTACCAGTATTGTTACAAATATTATTGCATGCTACATTTGTTGAAAGACATGGTAGATTTTGATATATCTTGATAGAAGACTATCATGGACTCATACAAAGAAAATAAACACATTCATATGACTTAAGGTAGCGTAAGTGGCTACGAACGTAAAAATAAGCGAAAACGACATTTTAAGTTATTAACAATAATTAAATATCATACTATCATACCATGCAACAAAAAAATCGATCCGAATATGCAAAAATAGTGTTTTATCGCGATAAAAACTGCACCCCCATATCGACTCCACTTTATCAGCGAGAACGATCTAGGAGGCGGCGTTGTTAGGGGCTCCTTAAGGGCAAATTTGTATCAATCGATATTAAATTTGGTATCGCTTGCCGTATGTTAACATAAGTATTTGAAATTCGACAGATTATCAACATCAAGCGGATTAAAATGGGAAATAAGAAAAGTAAGGCTAAGCAAGGTGTTAGAGTGTTCTCAAAAATTGAAAAATGTAGTTAGAAATCTCTTTCTCGCGGAAGTTGGTTTACGAATGCTAAAGATACCGAACTGCATAAATCTATATCCCGTAAAAAACTTGACCATAGTGACGTGACATATTGTGAAAATGGAAATTTTATGGTGGAAAATTACGTAATAAATATATAACTGCAACAATCATTCGATGTGCAAGAAAGGTGTGAATTCATTAACACCTTGGTCGATTGGACTACTAGCATCTAATGTACTTTTAATATGAAATATATGATGAAATAACTGATCCGGAACGGTGGTCTTATTGAAGTGTGATATGGATATCATACTCTAACGCCTTGCTAATTATACTATCAATATGGGTCAATTTAGACCTTATATATGTCGCATCACATATTTCTTTATGTTTTGGCGGGAGATATAATAAACAGCAATATGGTATGCAGACACTTCACGCACCTTGCAATAAAACGCACACGATAAGAAAACGAGCTGTCAAAGATTGTTACCCCGTTAATGTTATGACGTACCATTTTTACAAGTTTAATTAAATTTATATATTCCAGAGTCAGGTTTCAAACACAATTAAAGTTATAAAACTAAAATATATTTAAATCGCCAGTAAATTAATACAGGGAGACTGGGTCAACGAAAATTATTATTTTCGCTATTTTATTGATGTAATCAATAAAATAAAGTTATTTCAACGTGCACTTTTATTAAGCAACTCTGTATATTTTGGTAAAATATTAAAAAGCTATCAAACAAACAATAAGATGAAAAACAGTAACGCCTTATGGACATCTGACGCGCATGTTTTTCGAGAATCTTATATTATTCTGTTATGTATCCAATTACCTTTATATATTAGTATGTTTTTAAATGATTACATTAACAGTCATAAAACATAGACACTTTTCTACAAATCAATCACATCTAAAGTTCTTATTTTTACACTAAATTCATGGTTACCTTTCATTTAATTTATATAGCGGTTTCCCCAGCCATATTCAACTCGATTTCCCTAATCAGCCGTTTTCCCCGTTGAGAGCCTCTCGGTTGACGAGAAATCTGATGTACTGTGTATTGCATCGGTACGATATGATACTATTTTGACAAATAATTCGTAATTAAGCTCTTAAGAGTCATCTAAAATGGTGGGCGGTTTCACTAATTGATCCGCTAACGATGAACAAATTTGATTGGTTATCAAATTTTAGTAGGCTGTATTAATTTATAGAATAATTGTTGATTACACAAGGTGATAATGATCTGACACTTTTATTGTTAATTTCTCGCTTAGAAAAAAACGCAGTGGGTGCTATTTTTGAACAAAGATTGCCGCCTTATTTGAAGATGGAGTTCAAAGCGGTTTTCGGTATTTTGTAGCGGAAATGCTTATCTAGGGAACCGTGTCACAGAATTTTGATATTTGTTTTCGTTTTTATTTATGGCGTATTACGTAATTGTCAGCGGGGTTCAGGCTACGGAATTTCTTTAAAGTCAAATATCTAAAGAACGGAGGACGTTATCAAAAATCTGTGACACGGTTCCCTGCATTATACCATGATTGTTATTTTAAGGCTAATTGTTGTAATATATCCTTATATACAGAGTAGTGATCTTTATTCAAAAATATGAAAATTACGTGCGATATTGGTTTATAGAAGACAGACCAAGTACAATATTTGTTTCAAATCACTTGCAATAGACTCTGTATAGTGGGTTTATTAACGTATACAATTATGGTTGACTTTTTAAAACTATAAATTAGTAAAACTTGATATCACCATATAGCCACTTACGATACCTTAAAAGAAATGATTTGGGCTAAGGGAGACAAACCATCAGAACACATTTTTTTGTTGATTTTACAGTTCTCTCCCTTCTTTTAGACAACAAAATGGAAGACCTAAGAAGTCTGGAAATAATTCACACCATTTCTAAACACAAAACACCAAGAAGAACCTAATTTTAGAGTGCTGTTATCCTTCTTCTTTCCCAGCAAATAAGAAAAATATTTGTGTAAATCAAGGAGAGTTCATTAAGAAATCAATGAATAACATACTTACTCTTGAAGCAACAATTTTACATTCCCACAAGGCAATATTATATGAATACACAAAGAAGTAAACCATAAAAATGACAATAAACAAAGTTCATATATATACAAGATGTTCCAGTTTACTGTAAACTATATCTTAAGATAAACTGAGTTTATGCAGCTCTTTACAATCAAATATTCAAAGAATCAAACAAACAAGAGGGCCATGATGGCCCTGCATCACTCTCCTGAATAAATGTAAATTAACTTGTTACTAAAGGTAATAAAGGTGCACTTCTGGGCAGATAATGGGGAACAATAATAAACTTGATAAAGGACCATCAAAGGATACTACAAAGGAATATTCGTGATGACCAGAGGATGCTACAGACCAAATTTGGTAATGATCCAAGCATTGGTTCATGAGAAGAAGACGTTTAAAGGTATTTCTATTTTTAGCTCAAGCAGCCAACCTTTTTTTTCGAAAATCTGATAGAACACTATCTAAAGATGCTAAAAACCAAGTTTGGTGATGATCCATCCATTGGTTTATGAGAAGATGATTAAAGGTTTTTCTGTTTTTAGCTCTAGTGACCCCTAAAAGGGGCCAACTGGTATAATATGAACAAATTGCAGTAAGAACGTCAAAAGGCTTCTGTACAGCAAATTTTAAGTAAATCTAACCGGTAGTTTCTGAGGAGAAGACCACTGTTGATGCCAGACGACAGACGACGGAGCATCCACCTACCCATCCTAATAGCTCACCCTGAACCTTCCATTCTGGTGAGCTAAAAAAGGACATCAATCAACAATAATCAGTTTAATCTAATTCTACCAAGCAATAAAATTTGTACAGAACAATATTAGGATGCTAATTTTGCCAACAAGGGTGAGTATAAGGCTTATCAGCACTTACCTTCATGCCCGGCTTCATGTAGTTGTCACTCTGATGCATGAAGTTCTGAAAAACAAAACATAATGCATTAGGCTGGACAAAAATAGTAATTTTTAGGGTAAATTTACCAAAATAATTAGGGTAGATAGATAGAAAACTTTTATTTTTTTCTAAAAATACCTTTTGTGAGTATACGAGGTAAAATTCATCCAAAAATATTTTTGTACTGTAGAATTTTTTGGGAAACAATAGGGTCAGTTCCAACAAGGATCATTCAGGTAAATCTAAATCCAACTGTTTTTTTTCTGGCCTAAGGTGAGTAAAGAGATTTTTATCAAGCAAAGGGTTTGAGACAATTAAATTGAACTACCGGGGTATAAGACCACTTTCAGACTTAGGGCATCCAATTGGCTGATTTTGAGTTCAGTCTCATTATGACTAAGTGTAAGGACACATTCTAAGACAGGCTACATATTTCTAAATTCAGCTTAATAACATTGATTTCAAACAGCTGATCACATGACAATAAATAGGTATCATAAAAAAATGAATCTGTACATCTACCATTAAATCTTCTATAGCTAAATCAGGGCTTTTTTTTTCACGGGTAGGGGAAGGGGCCTTTCTTAAATTTGGGGAAAAAATAACACAGTATTTTTGCAAAAGGGGAAGAAAAAACTTGAAGCAAACTGAATTTTAAGGAAAATCTGCATGAATTTAAGGATTTTTCCTGAGGGGAAGATGCCTATAAATGGCCCTTGCTGAAGAAGGAAAAAAAGCCCTGGAAATATACAATTTATTTATTGCAAGTATTACCAATGAATGTGTATCATCTGAATTAGCACCATTTAAAGATATATGTATACTTGTGGAAGATTAATAATTAATGTTGTTAGTAAGACAACCAGTAACTTATGAAGATACAATAAGAAAACAAGCTGTTCTGAGCATTGTGAATCACAAAATAAATCTTTCATTGCAACAGAACGACAAAACCTCTCATAGACACAAGTCAATAGTACAACCAACAAGTGGTGTTCCGATTGTCGCTAATAATCGAAAATCGATCAAAAAGATTGACGTCGCCGACAATCGAGTCGAATTTACGAAGTCGCCGACGTTTTTCGTAGTTTTTTATCCTTATGGTCTTTTTTCTTCTTTGGGTTAATTGTTTGCGATCCGAGTCATCAGGCGGACGCATGAAGTACATGAATAAGCGTTCTTGGATACGGAGCAATTCTAGTCAAACAGTTTGAAGTAACAGTTATTATTGATATTAAGAGTTATTATTTGTTTCACATTTGTAAACTATTGTTCAACTGTTTTATCTCAAAGTATAGTTTTTGTTCCAGCAAAGTTATAGTTCTTCAGACTTCTTCTTAGTGCCATATTCTTCTGTATGGAACTAAGTTTACTAATTAAACTTATTTCAGACAGAAGTTCACAGAACTCCTGATGTGAACCTCTTAACCTGAATATATTTAAAAATTAGAACTGAAAGGTCCGTTGATGAACGCCTGAAATGTTTGAATCCTTCACAATTCAACAGGCAGGCTAATTATCACAATGCACATATCAACTAATAAAACAATAACAAAAGCCTAAATACAGAAGTAGGCTGAAAGCATTTATTACAACAAGTAACAACTGTAAAACAAACAATACAATTCGCATTGGGAAAATAATCGATTATAATCGATAATCGATCGGTTGGGACAAACCGATAATCGATTATGATTTTGTCATCCGATTCCAATCACTACAACCAACTCACTGTAAAGTACAGACCACTTCTTTCTAAACCAGTTTTCTTCAATTCAACCACACTTCGAACTTACAGTTGTTTTAGTATTGAGACTTACTGTATTTGAGGTTCTACTGACCATTACATTATCTTGATGTTGAAAGTTAAATAAAGCAGTTTATTTTTTTCCCTGGGAATTAACATTGCACCAACAGCCATGTTCATTTAGCGACTTTTCCAGCTTTAACATTGGAAACATCAACCTTTTGTAAGTCAGCTGGGCAGCTTTCTTACATAAGAAATTTGGTCCTGGACAGGATTCACACTCACAGGAAACTGTTGATTTGACTTTTCTATTACAGTAACAGTAAAACATACTTCTAGTGAACTCAGATGTAGGAAACAATTGGATACAGTTAAGCACTCATTTTTCTCAGGACATCCCCATTCTTCTATTTCATTGTTGGATATAGTGAAATATGGATACAGTAAGTGATTAAAGGGGTCCAAGGTATTCACTATAGCAGTGCTCTACTGTACTAAGCATCAAATTAACAAGTTCCTAAATTTTAAGGAGAAAAATTACAAATCTAGAGTCAACAACCATTAACCACAGAATTGTTGTAACCTGTAATAACCAACAAAACAATCTTCATTGCACAGTATATTATTCGTTTATTTATTAGGAGGCCGTGACTGTGGTCCAGTGGTAAGCACGCTGGACTTGTATCCCGTTGATCCGAGTTCAAATCCCGGCTGTGGCAGGACATATCTTTCCATGAAAATTTGACAAAGAATCATTAATCATACATGGAGAAGTTGCCAGCTCCTTGTGGAATGGTAAGTTAGTACTAGTTTGTATACAGTCCAGGAAAACTGGTTACCAGCTGCCATACTTATCTAAAAAAAAATGTTGAAAATGGCTTTAAACCCAATGAAGAAAATATTCTTTATTAGGAATATTTACTGAACTTTTTGTACTACAGGCAAGACAAATCATTCAATAACGAACAAGTTCCATCATTTATTAATATATACTGGGCAAAAACTAATAAATTATTCAGTTACAATAATATCTGATTGATCAAAAAGTATTCAATGAGGCTTAGAATAAATTCAGAGGCAATCTATGAAAGTTTTATCAGCCAGTGTAATAGTTAAGCAGGCAAATTGTCTGACGGCCTACGTATAAATGTATATATAGTTCTATTTTCACAAGAATATATGACCAGAAATTTAGTTTGAAGGCAACACTGAGGCAAAACACAGTTATAAATGAAGTTATAATTAAAGCTAGCCTCTAGTGTACCTTAAAAATCTATTTTTGAGTTCTTAGTAATGTGCCTTTGTTGTTTTTCCAAGGCAACAAGATTATAAAACTAGAGATTGATTAGTCTCTGAGCTCAAATCTCAATACTATCTTCAATGTATTTTGATTCAAAAGAAAGGCCTTCTGATGTTATATTATAGAAGGGAGGTTGTTGCTCAACAGAGGGTCACTCTGGAGAGGTTGCACTTTAAATCTGGTCTATAAGACAAAAAAAGGAAATGTACATGGATATATTTATATAATGAGGGGCGAGGCTAAAATCCATCAAAAACACAGAAGCATAAACAGGTCTTCTTTCCGTCTATAGCAAGGGTCATTTATAGGCGTCTTCCCCTCACGAAAAATCCTTAATTTCATGCAGATTTCCCCTAAAATTCAGTTTGCTTCCGGTTTTTTCTTCCCATTTGCAAAAATACTGTGTTATTTTTTTTCCCCGAATTTAAGAAAGGCCCCTATCCCTACCCATGAAAAAAAGCCCTAATAAATAAATTGCGTGTAATCAGGGGTGAGCTTTTTTGTCGTCTACTTTTCCCCATAAGGGTGTTGTCCCTTGACCCTACAGGGGGAACCCATAGACTCCCCTTCTACTTTTAGTAGCTTACACACTGCATGAAAACATTTCTACCCTGTGTAATCGTGTATTTCTAAGCTTTAATAAACAAATTTGTTCTGAACAATAATTCAAGATACATTAAAGTGATTTTTGAACAAAACAAAAAAATGGAAGGAGTATTTCATTAATGAGACAAAGAGACCACGAGAATTAATGGAATGCTGTTAAAGACTCATAATATGTAATGACTATTTAATTGTTGCCGGAGAACAACAATATTTGATCAATACACCAATCTTTCTGACTACATATTGATGCAAATGTCAGCATCAGTTACATATAGTGGCATCAATAAATCAAAAGATTGTCTCATTCCTAGTAATAAGTAAGAATGCCTGCAAAACACACACTGACTTTATATTAGTACAGTTTATGTTCCATCTGGGACCAGACAGTGTGAGAAAGCTGTCCAGCTAGCTTACATAAGGATGGCAGTTCTACCCTAGCATTTTCCCCAACCATAAAGGCCAGAAAGTTGCCAAATTACTGGCTGTAGGTGCAAAACTGAACTCAGGATAAATATATTCCTGGTAATAACAAAGAAATCCTGTCAAACACATACTGATTTTATATATACTGGAATGTTCAACCCCATTCAGCAAAAATATACCTACGCCTCAGAAGGAATAAAGTGACATTATACCATAAGTACATTCATATTCGTTCAATCATTCTAAATGAATGACATCACTATGTCTGATTACAATGACTTCGAAATTCACACGCTTCGAGGTTGTAAAAAATGAAAATGTTTGATGTCATACCAGATGAACAGATATATGAAATTCATATTCAAAAGTGATAAGTTTGAATTAGGTCAGAAGTAAAACAAAAAAAAGCACAAACATAAGACACAATCTTACGAAATATTTACGTTATATGAGTGAAAGATACAAATAAGTAATGCAATTTGATAATAATGGTAATAACACTGGTTGAACTAGAATTAAACAACCCAGCCTTAATTTCAATAATAAAAGAAAAAGAAAAATAGAAATATTAATTTTCTGAACGTTGGTGCATAAAAGCGTATGTACAACTTGTCATAATAAAAAGCAATGCAGTACTAACTATAAATACAGTAATACGTCACTTAGAAACCACCTCAATATCAAGTCCAGCTAATTATCAATACTGCTCACATTCCAACCAGCTTTCTATA